>CM056059.1:67629228-68865955 GCA_029574335.1 Rana kukunoris | reverse complement strand
TTTAACGATTACCAATATAAAGAGAAGTTTTACACTGATTGCCAATGTAATGGGATTTAATGACCACTAATGTAATAGGAGCATTCACAGTAAACAATGTAAAGGAGAGATTAACACTGACCACCAATGTAAGGGGACCTTCACACTGGCCACTAGTGTGAATGAAGGATTATACACCAAGCCCCAATGTAATGAGAAAAGAAAATTTACACTGACCACCAATGTAGCGGAAGACATTTAGCTGTGTTCAGATTTGTGTGTCGGGAATACATGCAAAATCACTTTCCTGACACCTCAGAAACATGCTGCCCTTTAGCAGATACACAACAGTGCCATTAATTGTTAATAACACCCTGATACTGCATCGGCTGAGATGTGCGTATTCACATTAACCAAAATTCAGGGTTTCTGTGGCACTGTGTTATTTTGAAAAAGGTTTTCACCTACAATTTGCTTATTTTTGCAGAACAGGCTGATGTTAGGCTTAAAGCGGAGCTCCACCCAAAAATTGAGCTTCTGCATTTTGGACCCCCCCCCGGTGTCACATTTGGCACCTTTCAGGAGGAGGGGGGTGCAGATACCTAAGACACTGCACCCACTCTTCTGGGAACAACTAATTTTGGCAGACACGCCCCCACCACACCCGCTGTCTCCTGGGAAATACACTGTTCCCAGGAGAGAGCGGGGACCAGTGACAGCGCGGGACGCTACTTGCGCATGAGCAGTAGGGAACCCGGGCAGTGAAGCCGCAATGATTCACTTTCCCTAATCGAGGATGGCGGCGGGTGCAGCCGAGGCTGGTCCTCGGCTGACGACATTGCGGGTGCGCTGGACAGGTGAGTGTCCATTTTTTTTTTTTTTTTTTTTTTTTTTTTTTTTTTTTTTTTTTTTACATTTTAAACCTTTTTTAATGCATTTTTATGTTCAATAGATTTTTATTGAAATTTTTCATGAAACATAAACATAGCATGAGTAAGGCGTACATGTAACCATACGAAGCCCATGACCGGCAAAGCATACAAAGTATTGTTAATCGATGAACAATGTTTTCTAGTGGGCATAAGGTCTGTGAGTTTCACAGGTCTCGTCAGTTTCTTGGGATATCTAGTATAATATGGGTGCAGATATTCCAGGGCAGGTAGTGGAGTAATATGGCTAGTTTAACACGATCCCACACTATGGTCGTTCCAACTAGCCTTAATAGATGGTCCTATCTCCCACGCCCCTACCATAGTCCCCTGGGCTCTGCCCATTGGATACGTTGACCTAGCCCTCCACGTATTGTATAGAATGTACGTTCCCAACAAGTTGTAATACAAGGTTGGACATAACTTATAGAGAAAAAAAAACAAAATATAAAAAGAAACAAGAATACAAAGAATAAGATAACCAGTTAACGAAAACATTTGAAATAAATGCCCAAGCTGGTCACGACCACCTCACTTCCAAATTGCAGATCTTCAAGCTGTCTAATTATTAGATTTCCATATCACCCATGGACCATAAGTTGGACACTGCCTCATGTTGTCCCTTTTGCTGATGCGTGGAGATGTTCATATATACTATGTATTTGTACCGTAGTTAAGACCTCTGATATTGAGGGAGGGGTTGTAAGATTTCCAATGCCTAAGGATGACAAGGCGGGTAGCTAGGAGGACATGTGCGTATACAGTTCTCTGTGGGGAAGGAACCATGTCAATACCTATGGAGAGGATTGCCATAGCCGGATCTAGTAGAGGAGAAAGGCCTAGAACCCTATTAAGAGTGAGTCCTACCTGAGACCACAGCGGCCAAATGGCTGGGCACTGCCACAGTATATGATAGAGCGTTCCTCTCCCTCCACACAGTCTCCAACAATTCGCCGATGTACCGGGGAACATCTTAGCCAGACGGTGGGGGGTGAGGTACCATCTAAGGAGCAGTTTTTTGGTGCATCTCCAGAAGATTGGTACTCTTGGTGGAGGCAATCTGGATTTTTATCGCCTTTTCCCAGGAGTGAGTCGGAAATTCCACCCCAAAGTCCCTTTCCCAAGCCAGAATATTTGGAGTCTTGGTCATGATGTCCTTTTCCTGAAGCCCCCTATATATAACTGTTATCCCTTAGTATCACTATTCGGGGTGACGAAGGAATTTAGCTATTTTAGTCGGGAGGGACCTAGGGGTAATAGGGTTTTTCCTTAGGAACTGAGCTATTTGGAGGTATTTGTATTTATCTGCATCTGTAAGTTGGAATTTTTCCTGAAGCGTCCTAAATGGCAGCATCCTAGAGCCCACCATAAGGTCATCTATAAAATGTACACCATTATTTTTCCATTTAGTTAAGTTAATATCTGGAATTAGATTGTGCATTGTAGTTATTGGGAGTTTAAGCTGTTCTGTGGGCCCCATCCCGTCCCCAGTTGCACATAGATGAGCAGGCCCTAAGGGTTGCCAGGACCGTGGGAGGGTAGCTCCTATCCAGGGACCTACTAATATTGGTTGACATCAAAAAATCTTCTAGGTTTCCCCTCGGGACCTGTCTTTGCTCTAAATCCTTCCACAATGCCCTAGATTCGGGATTAAACCAGTGTGATAGTTGGGCTAGGATAGAGGCGAAGTAGTAGTCTTGTAGATGTACGTGCCCAATCCCTCTGCTGTCCTGCGTTTGATTATCCTTCCAAAAGCGCATCGCGCTCTTTTGCCCTGCCATAGGTAACTGTTTAGGATACCTGGATAGATTTAAAGTATGCACCGGGTATGGGGATAGGGAGGGGTCCTAAATACGTATAGAAGTTGGGGCAATATTAGCATCTTAAAAGCTGCCAATCTTCCCATCCAAGATAATTCAGAGTGGGCTAATTTCTGCAGTTTAGATTTAAGAGTATTCAGGAAAGGTGTATAGTTAGCGTTTAGAAGGTCCTCTGTATTAGGCGTTAGAGTTATCCCCAAGTAAGTTATTCTTTATCGTTCCACACGTATGGAAATTTGTCCTGTAACACCGCCTGAGTCGCAGAGTCTACCCCTAAGTTCAACACATGTGATTTTGTCTCGTTCACCTTATAATACGACACCCTAGAAAAGTCTTGTAGTATTAACTGAGCAGCCTCCAACGACTTTGCCACGTCCGACAAAAATTAGTATAACGTCGTCAGCGAATAGGCTTATGACGTGTTTCCTTCGTCCTACTGACAGTCCAGTAACTTGGGGTGAGTTTTATGCTAGTGGCTAGGGGTTCCATCATTAAATTAAAAATGAGTGGAGATAGTGGGCACCCCTGACGAGTGCCATTCGTGATCTCAAAAGGAGCCGACAGAGCACCCGCAATGTATACCTGGGCTGACGGACGTGTGGTAGAGGGCCATAATGGCCCCGAGAACACCCACCCGTTGGAATCCAAACTTCTGCAACACTCCCCAGGAATCCCCAATGAACTCTGTCAAACGCCTTCTCTGCGTCCAAAGATAGGAGCAGAGAAGGCGTTCCTCTGCGTCTGGCAAGATGTATGAGATTAATCAAGCGCCTAGTAGCGTCAGCTGTCTGTCTGCCCTTAGTGAACCCGGACTGATCAATATCTATGAGATCTGGTAGTATGGACGCTAGTCTTGTAGCTATCAGTTTAGCATAAATTTTACATCGTTGTTTAGCAACGATATTGGCCGAAAGTTTTGCGTAATATCTGGTGCTTTCCCTGGTTTTGGTAAGGCTATAATTGTGGCCTTGAGCATCTCTTGGGGAAATGAGGAGGACGCAGCAGCAGAACTGAAAACCCTAGAGAGATGTGGGCAGAGTAAGTCCTGGAAAGCCCTATAGTATTCCCCAGTGTAACCATCCGGGCCGGGGGACTTATTGAGAGGCAGGGATTTAATAATTTTCCCGACTTCTAAGTCTGTCACCGGGGAGTTAAGGTGTGCTAGTTGATCTTGTGTGAGTTGGGGGAGATCTATTTTATTTAAGGAAGGTTGAGATTGCTGACTCTGTGGGCTGCGGAACTCTCTGATCGTCTTTGAGATTATACAGCGAGCTGTAGTATCGGCTGAATGTATCTGCTATCGCCTGTGGATGTGTTAGTTTGGTTGAGGTGTTAGGTTCTAAAATGTGTGATATCTGGGATCTAACTCTATGACCCTTCACTTTGTTGGCCAGGAGTTTTCCAGCCCTGTTACCACTTGTATAATAGGAAAGCTTTAGCCTCCTGGATGCCTTCTCAAAGTCCTCAAGGAACCTAAGTCTAAGTTCCGTACGGAGCTGAGAGATCCTATTTGATAAGGAAGAGGACGGGTGGGCCATGTTCTGTCTGTCTAACGTTTCAATTTGGGATATAAGCTGAACAGTCTGCTGCTGCCTCTCCCTCTTAAGTCTTGCCCCCATCTGTATCATAATTCCCCTCGCAAAAGCTTTATGCGCATTCCACAGAACAAATGGGTCATCAACTGACCCCTGGTTAATTTCAAAAAATTCTTTTCAACTTCAATTCAATACCAGACCTTGTCGGACCTTCCCTCAACAGGTAGGAGTTAGCCCTCCAAAGTTAGACACGACTGCGGAGGGAAGGGTCCCCCACTGTCAAGCTCACGGGGCGTGGTCCGACCAGGTGATGCCCCCAATTTTAGCATTAGTACATTGAAATAACAACGATCTATCGACCAAAATCATGTCAATCTACTACTATAAGAGCCATGGGCTGTGGAAAAAAAAAGTAAAATCTTTTTCATTTGCGTTGAGGCATCTCCATGTATCATACAGTTCATGAGAGCGTATGGAAGCGCTCAGCGAGGGAGGGGGTCTCTTAGGAGAAGAGGTCAAGTCTATCGACGGTCGGAGGTGGCGTTGAAAGTCCCCACATACCACCAGTGCCCCCTTCTGCACCTTCCGTACCTTCCTCATAACCTTGTGGAGGAAATTAATTTGGCGGGTGTTTGGAGCATATATATTGGCCACAGTGTAAACAACGGAGTTGATCTCACAAACCAGGATGAGGTAGCGCCCTTGTGGGTCTGTTATAGTGTGAGAAGGGTGGAAGGCCACAGAGTCCCTTATTGCCACCCATCACCCCTCTCTTTTTGGTCTCCGCATTTGCCATGAATATATGAGGAAATTTTGGGTGGGTGCATTTAGGGCATGCGGTTTGTTTTAAAGTGTGTCTCCTGTACACATAAAATGTCACAGTCATGATGCAGAGCGTCTTTCCACAGTGACCTCCTCTTGGCTGGGTGGTTCAGACCCTTAGAGTTCAAAGTAAGGAAATGCACCGCCATGAAGATGTAATAAAAAAAATGCTTAAAGAGATGAACACAGAACAGTTCACTTACAAGAGATGAGATCCGGGCTCCGGAGGAGGTAGGTGTCAGCATGTAGGCGGTACACGGGGGTGATGAAGGCAACCGGGATGGAGCAGATTTCGAAGGAACGAGCATCATGGGGAGGTCGACCAGTAGGGCAGAGTGAAACTGTTGAAATAAGAAAAAACATAACAAAACACCAACGGCCGAAGGCCTCAGGAAAAAGTGCAAGGGTGTGACCTTCAGTCACTCAGATGTATACCGGGGGGTATAGGGTAAACTTGGAGCTGAGAGAGAAAAAAACAAAACAAACGAAAAAGGGGTGAAAATTCTCTCCCAGCGGTAATAAGCATATTTAAATACAATTCAGCTCAGGTGTGTGAACGAGCATTTTTACGATCCACAGTGCGCCATTCTTGATCTTGGGTATTGTTGTTGTTACGATGGCGTGAGGTTTGTTGAGGTTCAGGGATTATTCCCCATGATTTGCAACATAGCTAGGCCTTTTTCTAAGGAGTCCATCACATAATCTTTGTCATCTTTTGTGACTATCAGCTTCGTTGGAAAGCCCCATTTGTAGATCAACTTATGATTTCTGAGGGCTTTCGTGATCGTAGCTAGATTTCTGCGTTTCTGCAGCGTGTGTTGGGATAAATCAGTGTAAAATTGTAGATTGGCATATTGCGCAGGAATCGTGTCTGTGTGGCGCGAGAGTGCCATGATCTTCTCCTTAGTGTGGTAAAAATGAAATCTAAGGATCGCATCTCTGGGAACATTATCTGACAGATAAGATGGTTTGGGAAGCCTGTGTATTCTGTCTATAGTAAAGTCCAACTCTGACATGTCAGGTAGAGTTGCGGTGCATAGTTGAGTAACATAGCTGCGGAGCTCCTGTTGTTTAACAGACTCAGGGATCCCCCTTATTTTTACATTATTTTTCCTGGATCTGTCCTCCATTTCAGCCATCTTTGCTTTCAGCCCCTCAATGTCATCCTCATTACTCTCATTGGCATCTACTAGGGCATTGATAGTGGAAGCATAGTCCCCCATCTTCTCCTCAACGTGAGTAACCCTGTCAGCCACATGTTTCAGGTCAGAGCTGAATTTATGCACACATGCTATCATATCTGAGTGAAGTGAACTTCTAAGTGATACCAGCATGTCCTTTAAAACCGTGTCAAGCACCGGTTTGTCAGCGGTGGGGAACAAATCGATTGAATCAGGCATGTCCCTGGTGTCATCCCCTGAGTCGGTGTGTGAGCTCACCTCATGATAGGCCTCCGTGGCATCCAGTCGGAATCTCGCCTTCTCTGGGCTCCCCGAGGACGGGGTGGCGGGGGGGGAAGTCCGATTTCTGGGTTCACTGCTTCTTTTGGTAGCTTTCCCTGCCTGGGGAAGTTTGTGAGATCCCAGGCCGCGGTGTGGAAGACGCGCCGGCGCCATCTTGTTTCGTCCCCATGGAGAAGAACTCCGTGAGCTTGAGGGGACGATTCCCCTCCTTCTTGCGCCTTGCCATGTTCCCAGCTCGAGCCTCGGCTTACAGGGAGGTAGAACGCCACGTTAGTGGGTCACAAACCCGGCTGAATCGTGTGCTGATAGCCGCTGTATGTCCGCTAGGTCCGGAGCTCCACTACAGCGCGGCCATCTCGGTCCCCGGCTAGCTCCGCCCCTCTGAGTGTCCATTTTTTAAACGTCAGCAGCTGCAGTATTTGTAGCTGCTGACTTTTAAAAAAAATGTTTTTGGCGGAACCTCCGCTTTAGAGACCATAGTTGTAGGCAGGTCTTTCAATTATGCCCCTTTACCTCCCCAGTGGGCAGCATTTAGCAGAAGTGATGGTAGATATGACCTCAGGGGGACATGATATACATATGAATGCTTTCTCTATTTACATATCAATGCCGCGGTCAAGGAATAAGGAAATTTAAGCTGGGATATTTGGCAAGTATGAGGCAGCTGGTGTGGGCCCCACAACAATGACGGCGGGCCCAGGGCAGCTTATACATATATAATTTTACCCATCAACTAAGAGGCGCCAACACCTACTACCTCACCCCCATTCACTTTCCATATTCCATCTAGGTGGAATTTCACGTAGGGGCTGCCACTTAAAATTAAAAATAACAAATCCTTTTTCAACACCACAGTACTTGAAAAAATCAGATCTGTAGCGCGGGTTCTACCTACCTTTCTATTCGTGAAAGATAATGTTACGCCAAGTAAAATGATACCCAACATGTCACGCTTAAAAAATTGCGCCCGCCGTCGTGGAATGGGTGTCAAACTTTTACTCTTAAAAATCTCGATAGGCGACGTTTAAAAAATTCTATAGGTAGCATCTTTTGCGCTACAGGTCTAGGACTAGAATTATTGCTCTCGCTCTAACGACGTGGTGATGATACCTCACTTGTGTGGTTTGAACACCGTTTTCATATGCGGGCGCTACTCAGTATTCGCTTCTGCGCGCGCGAGCTCGTCACTTTTATTCCTATTACAAGAAAAAAGCATGACAGGTCCTCTTAAATATGAGAATATGGTTCAAAAAGACCTCAGATCTCATATTTAGACTTAAATGCGAAAAAAAAAGAAAATGTTGTCATTTGAAAAATTGACATTTAGAAAATATTGCTTTTTAAGAAGCATGGGCGGACCTGACGTTTTGACGTCACTTCCACCCTGCTATGCTATGGGGATGGGTGGGGGTCATCCTGCCCTCACTCGCATCCCCACACAGCATGAGAGAGGCCACGATCGCCTCCGCCGCTACCGGTGGCTCCGGTAAGTGGCGGAAGGCACGCTCAGGGGAGCGGAGGCAGGGGGGCCCCTCTCCCGCCGCGGAGACCACCGTTATCGTTTACAGGACCGCTCACGCTAAAGATGGATATCTCGGGTTGTGGCAGCAGCTGCTGCCGTTACCGAGATATCCATCTTTAAAAAAAGAACGTATATCTGCGTGAGCAGGTCCTGAAGTGTTTAAAAAAAAAATATATATATATATATATATATATATATATATATATATATTAAATATTTAATACAGCAAAAAGTACAAAATATTGTGTTTTTTTTTCACAATTTTTTGTTTATAGCACAAATAAAAACTGCAGAGGTGATCAAATACCACCAAAAGAAAGCTCTATTTGTCGTAAACAAAAAGTACGTCAATTTTGTTTGGGTACTAAGTTGCATGACTGCGCAATTTTTAGTTAAAGTGACGCAGCGCCATATCGCAAAAAATTGCCTGGTCATTAAAGGGGTGTTCCACCCAAAAAAATGACCCCTTCTCCATCCACTCCTCACCCCCATACATGCCACATTTGGCATGTAATTTTTTGGGGGGGGGGAGTGGGGGCTTCAGTAGGAGTGGGACTTCCTGTCCCACTTCCTGCTTCCGCCGAGGGGCTGGTTAGGCGATTAAGCTTAATCGCCTACACCAGCCCCCTCCCTGTAGGCGATCACATGGGACACTGACAGGTCCCATGCGATCGCCTCTCCAATCAGCGGCGAGCCGCGCCGCGCACGCATGCGCAGTACGGCTCGCGCATGCGCAGTGGGTGCCCGGCCGTGAAGCCGAAGGCTGTCACGGCTGGGTGCCCACAGTCAGGATGGAGACGCCGGCCGGGGAGGGGGGCAGAGGAGCGGAGCCCCGGTCGGCGCGTCGCTGGAACGCAGGAGCAGGTAAGTGAGTGTTTATTAAAAGCCAGCAGTTACACTTTTTGTAGCTGCTGACTTTTAATAAACACAACTTAGGGCTGGAACACCCCTTTAAGCAGCCAATTCTTCCGGGCTGAAGTAGTCAAACCCTCAGTTTTTAAGCCCTTTCAGCAGCAAATCTAATCACAGAGTATGTACAGTTGCTTCTTTATCTGTTAATCCTTGCCTATGCTCCTGTTTATGTTTGGGCCATGAGTGCTGCTCCAGATTTCCTGTTTCAGGGTGGCTTCTTCCTATTCCAGCATACTATGCAGCCAATTTTGCATGCAGGCTGTCTTTTTCCTACAGTGTGTGCATCAATAGAAATACACATCCTCATAGCCTTGGATGCAGTGCCGATCCTGACCCTCCTTGGGGCCCTAAGCAAAATGACATGTCACATTAAAGTTGAGAAGCGGGGGTTCTGCTGTTGGAAATTACATCTTAAATTAAAGTGAGGAAGCGGGGGGTGCTGACTTCTTACCTCTTCTGCTATGCAGCCAGCAAGTTGAGAAGCGGGGTGAGGGGCCGAAAATGACTTCTCACCAGACGGGGCCTCTAGTAAAATTTGGGGGGCCCTCCACAGCTTTGCGGGGCAACAAGCGGCTTGCATAGTGAGCCTGTAGGGCGGATCGTCCCTGCATGGATGGCAAGGCACAGCTGAAATACTTAATTTCAGGGAAGCAGCATTGAGAAAGCAGGAGCATTGAAACATTTTAACCCTATAATTCCAGAATTTTCAATAAAAATATAATGTTTTTTTCTTTTGTCATTCAGAAAAAATAACAAATAATTATTCATGCCTCTTTATTTGTACATTGTAAGCTCTAACGAGCAGGGCCCCCTGATTCCTCCTGTATTGAATTGTATTGAAATTGTACTGTCTGTCCTCATGTTGTAAAGGGCTGCTCAAACTGTTGGCTCTATATAAATCCTGTATAATAAGTGATATGAGTATTTTTCAGATACCCATGCACTGCGAAAAAATGCACCCTGTCCTATTTTCACATTTGTTGCTATGGAGTTCAGCACATTTTAAATAATTTTTGTTCGGCGCCTATGATTTAATATGAACTGTTAATCCCAATTTCTAATTTTACAATATATTGCAACTGACTGTTTCAAAATAGCTATGGAATGTATCACTAAAGACATACAGTATATGCATTACTTGTACATGCATATTAAGGCTATGCTGACAGCTAGTGTTAGTATTTGGTATTGCACTTTTCTTCTTGTACAGTTTTGTTACATAGTTACTTCTGCAAAAGACAAAGTATGTAATCTGTTTTATAATTATTCCCAAGGCCCTTTTCACACTGGGACGGTGGGTTCGTCGGCAGAAAAAGCGGCGCTATTTTTAGCGTCAATTTTGCGGTACTATTTGGCCGTTAGCCGGGCTCTTGTAACCCCCACTAGCGGCCGAGAAAGGGTTCAAACCATCCGCAAAGTGCCGCTCCAGCAGCGCTTTGCCGGTGGTTTGGCCGCACATGCCCATTGATTTCAATAGGCAGGGGCGCTTTAGGAGCGGTGTATTCACTGTTGTTTTCTCACTGCCTTTTTCCCCATTACCAAGGTTTCCTAAGGCCTCATGCACACTGCTGCTCCTAAATTCACATTTATGAGCTTTTGGCACTTTTTTGCACTCACAGGCTTTTACCAGCGTTCAGGAGCACCAGAGTTTAGAAGCAGTCAAAGCTCCTCTCCTGAACGCACGCTCTATATCTCCCCTTATGCAGTCTTGGCAATTCCCGCGCTTATCCTGTATAGGTCACATTAATTCTGTGAAAATGACTATCTTGCCCAAACTTTTATATTACTTTCGCACTCTACCAATGCAAGTTCCGTCGCATTTTTTCCGCTTGCTCCAAAATAGAATCTTCCAATTTATCTGGACCAATAGGCACCCGGGATCTCCAGAGCGACCCTTTTGACACACAGGTTACAGGGGGGCCTCTGGGGGTTCCCAATATTGCCAAATACTACCTGGCCACCCAGATTGCTCAATTATCCCTGCTTCATGCTACAGTTGATACTGCTATGTGGGTTCTCTTAGAATTACCCAACTGTGCTCCCATCGCCATGCCAACGCTCCTCTGTCTACCTCATAACCTCCACTCATCAACTTTGAGCCCACTCATGCATCATAGCTTACAAGTCTGGGACTCTGTGCAGTACTCCACTTGCCTCATGTCGCCCTTTTGGCCCTTGTTCCCAATCACTAGCAGTCCTCTCTTTCCTCGGGTGCCTGGACCAATCACGGGCATTCTTTTGCTCGCTAATGGGTTCTTACATGCTCGATACTTGCTAATCACCACATCACTTCCAATGTGGGCTTCGCTTCGGGAGACCCATGATGTACCAGAAGAGAAGCTCTTCCGCTACCTCCAACTTTAGCATTGGCTCACCTCACTGCGCAGGACTGCTATGTACCTATTCCAGAAAACTGTGTTTGAACACATCTGCCTGCACTCCCTGGGATCCCATATAAGGTGCTCCTACACTGGTATTGGGTCTCTGCTTGCACTGCCCATCCCAATCCATCCTACAGTGACCACTGTTTCCATGGTTGTGTCTATCGGCGGGTTGTGTGACAGAAAGTCAGGTAAATCTGTGGGTGTTGTCACAGACGGGAGATACATTTCTGCCTTGTTTAGACAATTCACCAATTACTATCAGTTATCAGCTGCAAGAGGTAGCCAGAAAGATTTAGGGACCTTGGATAGCTTCAGCTATTCAGAATGAGGCAATTAGGGCCTCTATAAGTTATCCAGAGGATTACTACTAATTGCTGCATCCTGTGGCTTCTTGAGTTAAGGAGAGCAGTGAGCTGAGAAAGACTTCTGAAGGTGAGGTGGTGTTGATTTTTCTGTGTGATAAAAATCAAAAAGACTATTGTTTTTCTGCTGTATGACCAGCAGTGTCTGCCCAGCAGTAGGCTGTGCCAGACTCCATAGATAGGTTCCTGTGTGGTGAAGATAGACGCCCCAAGTGGCCAGGGTTTATTTTATGTTTTACTTTGTTTATGCTGTTTGGATGCTTGCACTTGTTTCCAGCAATATGGAAGAATAAACCATAATCTTTGTTTTTCACCGTCCTCGGCTGCCTCTCTGTATAGTTCAATGTGTAGTGAACCCACCCAGGGGGTCACACACACCCGCAACCGAGCTAACCCCTTACACTTGGTGGAGAATGTGGGCAGTTAAAGTAAACCCAAAATGGAGGAGATACTGAAACAGCTGAAGCTATCCAAGGTTCTTAAACCTTTCTGGCTACCTCTTGCAGCCGACACCTGATAGTAATTGGTGTATTGTCTAAACAAGGCAGAAATGTATCTCCCATCTGTGACAACACCCACAGATTTACCTGACTTCCTGTCACAGTTGTTATACATATATGAAGGAAATGTCCTAGAGACGAATTGGCTTCTGGTCTCGAGTATTTGGCCTTCTATTTATGTTATTTCACCTGCCTGTACCAAAAAAGGCCACGTTTGCCTTATTACACTGTTCAACTCCAGGTCTGTTATCTTATCATCTGTCCCCTTTCAGGGTGTGAAGGATCACATGACCATGTTGATGCTTAATAAACAGATGTCAAGCATCTGCTAGGACACTCATAACAAGTTCCTCAAAATTTGGGAACCATGGATGCCGTATGCCTTTCCTACCCTCCCCCCAGCTAGCTTGGGCCATCTGTGATGGTCGGTCTGGAGGTTCCTGAGACCTCTCCTTTTCCCCGTCTCTTGGTCCCCATCCTTCTCGTCTTTCTATCCAAGACTCCCCTATCCCTCGTCTAGCTCCTTACTCGGTAGGTGAGTGACCTCTCTCTCTTCAGCTTCTCCTGTCTGCCTAACTTTCTTCTGTTTTCTGCCCCTCTATCTTTGTTAGTTTAGTTTTGGCGGCACATTTTATTATCTCTTGGGTTTCGAGGGGCCTAGGGGGTACCTCGGTAGTTTTGAGGAACCTCTCTGGGACCCCTGGATCCTGACAGTATCATTTACACTTGAATTTACTACCGTTACATTTTTCTATTTTTCACTTTATTTTTGCTCTTCTTATGAGCTAACTCCTGTTCCAAATTCAATGCTAGCCCCTGTGTGGTTAGAACTTTTGCATATTTACCAATTGGTAAAACTAAATAAAAAATATTGAAACAGAAATAATGAGGGACATCCAGGAGGCTTCCTAATATTTTAATGGATTTTTGGAAGAGAATAAAGTGTTGGAATATGAAGGTGTTGTACCTTGAAGTAATCAAGTGATTGTACACAGTGGGAGTCTGTCAGCAGATCCAGGTCCAGGTCAACGATTCATAGCTGGCACCTGCTGAGTGTCCAATCGTAGTTGATAATGAAATTATCTCTCTGTTTCTTAGGCCCTACAAAGCAGGTTTTAGGCACACATTTAACCCATTGATTACCCAAGATGTTAACCCTTTCCCATAGCAATTAGTACTGTGACAGTGTGTAGTATTAGCACTGATAATGTCAGGGGCAGTTAGTCAGTTCCCACTCAGTCTCAGTTAGTGTCAGTTTTTCTATCGCAGCCCCATTATAAGTCGATGATAACCTTCTTTAGTAGCATAAAAAAAAAAATTCCAATCAATATATACTTATTGGGAATTTTAGGCATGTAGCAGAGCAGAGTTTGGCCTAACTTTATGAAGAAATAAATTTTGGAGGAAAGTAAAAAATACTGTTATTTTTCTAAATTTTAGGCCTTTTTGTTTATATAATAATAATAACAAATATATATATTAACCTCTTGCCGACCACGCTATAGCAAAAATACTGCTACAGCGCGGTCGAGTTACTTTGACACGACGTCCCTGGGACGTCGTCCTGCACTTCCGCGTTTGCGTGTCCCCTGGGACGCGCTCGCGGAAGTGTCCGTGCTGATAGCGGCCATTTACCACGTGATCGCGCCGTCAAATGACGGCACGATCACTTGTAAACAAACCGGCGTACCTGTCCCGTTCGGTACAGTGTGCGAGGAGAGGGGGAGGAGCGGGGTGTCAGCAGCTGCGCTGTGACTGGATCTGTGACAAATGCAGTCACAGATCCAGCCATCCCTCCATCCATCCCAGCTCTGCAATCCCCCAGTACCCTGAAATCCCCCAGTACCCTGCAATACCCCAGTACCCTGCAATACCCCAGTACTCTGCAGTACCCCAGTACCCTACAATACCCCAGTACCCTGTAATACCCCAGTACCCTGCAATACCCCAGTACCCTGCAATACTGCAGTACCCCAGTACCCTGCAATACCCCAGTACCCTGCAATACCCTGCAATACTCTGCAGTACCCCAATACTCTGCAATACCCCAGTACTCTGCAGTACCCCAGTACCCTGCAATACCCCAGTACCCTGCAGTACCCCAGTACCCTGCAGTACCCCAGTACCCTGCAGTACCCCAGTACTCTGCAATACCCCAGTACTCTGCAATACCCCAATACTCTGCAGTACCCCAATACTGTGCAATACCCTGCGCAATACTCTGCAATACCCTGCGCGATACTCTGCAATACCTCAATACCCTGCAGTACCCCAATACTCTGCAGTACCCCAATACTCTGCAGTGACCCAATACTCGGCAGTACCCCAATACCCCAGTTCTCTGCAATACCCTGCGCGATACTTTGCAATACCCCAATACTTTGCAATACCCTGCGCAATACTCTGCAATACCCCAATACCCTGCACGATACTCTGCAATACCCAAATACTCTGCAATACCCATTTTTTTAAAGCACCCCTGTCCCCGTGTGCTCGCATGCAGAAGCGAACGCATACGTAAGTCCCGCCCACATATGAAAACGGTGTTCAAGCTACACATGAGAGGTATCTCTGCGAACATTAGCGCGAGAGTAATTATTTTGTCCCTAGACCTCCTCCGTAACTAAAAAAATGTAACCAATAAAAGTAATTAAAGCGTCGCCTATGGGGATTTTTAGGTAGCGAAGTTTGGCGCCATTCCATGAGTGTGCGCAATTTTGAAGGGTGACATGTTGGGTATCTATTTACTTGGCGTAACGTCATCTTTCACATTATGAAAAAAAATTGGGCTAACTTTACTGTTTTTTTTTTTTTTTTTTAGCACAAAACTGTTTATTTTTAAAAATACGCGTTCAAAAAATTTCTACGAAAATACCATGCAAGATAAAAAGTTGTAACTGCCGCCATTGTATTCTCTAGGGTCTTTGCTAAAAAAGCATATATAATGTTTTGGGGTTCTATGTAATTTTCTAGCAAATAAATGATGATTTTTACATGTAGGAGAGAAATGTCAGAATTGGTCTGGGTTTTCCAGAACTCCCTGCATGTTGGGCCTCTGTATGTGGCCCACGCTGTGTAAAAGTCCCACACATGGGGTATCGCCATACTCGGGAGGAATAGCAGAATGTGTTTTGGGGTGTAATTTGTGGTATGCATATGCTGTGTGTGAGAAATAACCTGCTAATATGACAGAAACAAGATTTTTATTTTATTTTTTACCGAATTTTCAGTTGTTTTTCTTTTATAGCGCAAAAAATAAAAAACCCAGAGGAGATCAAATACCACCAAAAGAAAGCTCTATTTGTGTGAAAAAAAGGACAAACATTTCAAATGGGTACAATGTTGTATGACTGAGTAATTGTCATTCAAATTGTGAGAGCACCGAAAGCTGAAAATTGGTCTAGTTAGGAAGGGGGTTTAAGTGCCCAGTGGTCAAGTGGTTAAAAACCCAGAGGTGATCAAATACCACCAAAAGGAAGCTCTAGTGTGTGAAAAAAAAAATAAAAAAAATTGTTTTGGTACAGCATTACACGACTGAGCATTTACCAGTTAAAGTAGTGCAGTGCTAAATAGCAAAAAATGGCCTGGCCATGAAGGGGGTAAAACCTTCCGGTACTGAGGTGGTTAATAACTGCTTACTGGAGACAGTAAATCAATTTTTTTAGACTACTTGTATAAGAAATATCCATATACTAGGTGATATACTGGGAGGAAGAAATTTGACAGACATTTAACCTTTTCCTGCCCGCACTATAGCCGACAGACAGCTACAGCACGGGCCTAAAGTGCCGGGGGGAGGGCATCCATGTACATCCTCCTGTGCATGTGCTGTCTGCGTGCTCTGTGATCAGCGAGTCCATGAGACTTGGCTGATCACAGATCGGAGTAGGGGGGCGACAGCTGAAAACGTCGATTCTGAATACTGTAAAAAAAATAAAAAATCCGGCGCTGAGTAAACCAGAAATGACTTTGTGACGTTGCTTCTGTGTTGACATTCAGGAGACTGGAATGAAGCCATTTACGGTCTGTCAGTAGGCGCCGGAAGTGCTGGATCGTGGATTGGGTCCCCCGGTGGGACGGGAGGCCCGGTCAGAGCGTCGGGAGGCGTTGGGGGGGGGGGGGGGTGTCCCCTCCTGATTCTCCGGAATGTGATGCCTGTATAACCCCTGAAAGCTGAGGACGCATATATGCGTACGCTCGGCGGAAAAGGGTTAAATCATAGTGCACCCCCTTTCTTTATGCTGCTGCTGGGAAGAAGCTGGATGCATTGCTTGACAGCAGAATTTAAGGGTCTGAAGTAGGACCAGAGGAAGGCTGGAGCTCTTTTACAGCTGCAGGACAGATGCGAGGGGTGCGGGCCTTGTGTTTGACACCTGTGTCCTAGATACTATGAGTTCCGACTGTGGATTGTCTATGTTCTCAGTTGATGCTGCTTGGGTTTCTATTTGTACCTTCATTTTCTTTTACCAATTGGATCAGATCCTTGAGGGTTGATGATAGAGCATGTGATTTGGGGGGGGGGGGGGGGTCAAAACTGCTACATTATAGCTGTTTTAATGAATGCAGGTTTTGAATTAACAGATCTCCACCTTCCCCTAACCCAGTGTTTCTCAATTCCAGTCCTCATGCCCCCCCAACAGGTCATGTTTTCAGGATTTCCCTCAGATGAAAAGGCTGTGGGAATTACTAAGGCAGTGAAACTGATCAAATCACCTATGCAAAAAAATTGAAATCCTGAAAACCTGAACTGTTGGGGGGGTGTGAGGACTGGAATTGAGAAACACTGCCCTAACCCATGTTTTTTTTTTTTTCAAACCCTGCATACCTTACAGCAGGTTCTGAACATTTCAGATGCCCTGCAAAATCCGCCCAGAATTGTGCCCCCACTCAGTCCCACGCTGCTATCTTCTTCTTATATGACCTCATCGGCAGGCCTGTCTGCTTTTCCGGGTTCAAACTGCCCCCTTCTTCCTTACTCAATGAAGTACCATGGCTCCTGAAATATGTGACATGCATATGCCAGGAAGCACAGCAGGCATAATGCATGTTATTTACCTAGGGGAATGACATGCATGAGGGGGCAGAACAGAACTTTTTATATAAAAAAAAAAAAAGAAAACAAGTGCGCAGTTTATTTCAAATATATTTTGCACAGTTGGGACTCAACCGTTGTTGTTCATCACAGCACAGACTAACTTTTATATTTTTTTCATTATCAATGTTTGTTGGTTTGTATTATATATTCAAAGCATTGTGCACTAGCCTTTTGCACTACTAGCGCCCCCTATCAATTAATGTACTGTTACATACTGAAGCAGAGCATGATCTCCTCCCTTCAAAGACTGGGCCGCAGGGCAGTATCCCAACATGATAACGACCCCAAACACACCTCCAAGATGACCAATGCCTTGCTAAAGAAGCTGAGGATAAAGGTGATGAACTGGCTAAGCATGTCCTCAGACCTAAGCCCTATTGAGCATCTGTGGGACATCCTCAATGGAAGGTGGAGGAGCGCAAGGTCTCTAACATCCACTAGCTCTGTGATGTCATCATGTAGGAGTGGAAGAGGACTCCAGTGGCAACCTGTGAAGCTCAGGTGAACTCCATGCCCAAGAGGGTTAAGGCAGTGCTGGAGAATAATGATGGCCACACAAAATATTGACACTTTGGGCCCAATTTGGACATTTTCACTTAGGGGTGTACTCCCCCCGCTCGCCCCCTGGTCCCGACATGCGCGATCACCACCGGGCACCCGCGATCGCTTGTTACAGAGAGAGAACCTGGGAGCTGTGTGTGTAAACACACAGCTCCCGTCCTTTCAGGGGGGGGAGAATGACTGTTCGCTGTTCATACAATGTATGAACAGCAATCTGTCATTTCCCCAAGTCAGTCCCACCCCCCCCCCCTTCAGTTAGAACACACACAGGGAACATACTTAACCCCTGCCTCGCCCCTAGTGTTAACCCCTTCACTGCCAATATCATTTTTATAGTAATCAATGCATTTTTATAGCACTGATTGCTATAAAAATGCCAATGGTCCCAAACATGTGTCAAAAGTGTACGAAGTGTCCGCCATAATGTCGCAGTACTGATAAAAATTGCAGATTGCTGCCATTACTAGTAAAAAAAAAAATATTAATAAAAATGCCATAAAACTATGCCCTATAATGTAAACGCTTAAAGCCTTTGCGCAAACCAATCAATAAACGCTTATTGCGATTTTTTTTACGAAAAATATGTAGAAGAATACGTATCGGCCTAAACTGAAAAAAAACAAAGTTTTTTTTTTTATATATTTTTGGGGATATTTATTACAGCAAAAAGTAAAAAATATTATTTTTAAAAAAAATTGTCACTCTATTTTTGTTTTATAGCGCAAAAAATTAAAACCGCAGAGGTGATCAAATACCACCAAAAAAAAAAGCTCTATTTGTGGGGAAAAAAAGGATGCCAATTTTGTTTGGGAGCCACGTCGCATGACCGCGCAATTATCAGTTAAAGCGACACAGTGCCGAATCGCAAAAAGTGGCCCTGTCATTGACCAGCAATATGGTTCGGGGGCTGAAGTGGTTAATGGCGTGTGTGTGTCAAGTTATTTTGAGAGGACAGCAAATTTACACTGGTATACAAGCTGTACACTTATTACTTTACATTGTAGCAAAATGTAATTTCTGCAGTGTTGTCACATGAAAAGATATAATAAAATATTTTCAAAAATGTGAGGAGTGTACTCACTTTTGTGAAATACTGTATTTTTACAAAAAAAAATTACATGTTTTTTTTTTTTTTAAACATTTTTTTCAGCATTTTGTCCATTTTTGTTTAAATTTTTTCTTTTAATTTTCAAAGATTTCTCCTTTTTATTTTCTTTATGGTTCAATGGTCACAAGATGGCGCAGTTAAGCTTAGCTGTGACTACATCTTTTGTTCTATTTTTTTTGAAGTACATCTTAGAAACTTCTGGTATTTGATACTTATTTAATTTTAACTGAACTATTTTCTAATCCCTCCCCACTCTATCCAAAACTAAAAAACAAAAAAATAAGTTTTACCTTTAGGAAATTAACTTTAACCTTAGGAAATTGATGAAGGGCTTTTTATCTCTGGTCACATGGACACTTGGGCTGTTTGGCTTCATATGTAGTCCAGGTGGGCCCTCGATTCTGGGGGGTAGCGTTTCCTTTTTACGTTACCGGTTTTTGAGCGCAAGTGCCGTATTTCAGCAATTGCTTAAGTTGCGTTGTGTAGGTGTTGGCGGGGTTATGGGTGTAATCAAAGGGGGCGTTTGTTGCATTTGTTGGCGCGCCCCCGCGGTGTAATTTGCGGTGGCGGCCGTAAACGTAGCCATTGGGCATGGGTGGCGGGGGTGTTGGGTAGGGGTTTTGGCGTTTTGCTTTGTTGGTGTTGGAATTGGGGGGGGGGGGGGTGGTGTAACTTGTAGCGGGGGTAAGGGACGTCCGTTGTCGGTTTAGTGGTTATTTGCTGGTTTGTGTTTTGGGAATGGTCGGTAAGATACTTGCCTTGGTTTTGAGTGCGTGGGCGTATCTGTAGTCGTGTTTAGTGGTATGCTCTTCTCAGAATTGTGGCCGTGTTTTGTGGATTGGTTGTTGTTTCTAGGGGTGTGTTGCCCCTTGTTCTTAGATTGTGGAATATGGTAAAGTGGTCAAGGTGGTTTCGTGGTGGTCAATTTGGAGGATTTGTTGGGTGGGGGTTGAGTGTGGTCCTGACATGAACAAAAGGGTTGGGTTGAATGTTCTGGTGGTGTGTGGGTGAGGGGTTGGGGGGATCAAGGTTGTGGTTATTAGAGTGTGTGTGGTGAGGTGGGATTGGTTGTGGGTTTATGGGTTTGGGATAAGGAGTTGGGTATGGTGGACTGTGGATGGTGCAGGGTTTTGTAGGAGATGATTAGTGTATGGTACAGGAGATGGTCAGGTGACTGGTGGGGGTAATGGTGGTGTTGTTGTGACTTATGTTGTATGATGGTCAGAGACTTGGGGACAATTGCAGGCAGGGTGGTTAGGGGTGTGTGGTCATTGATGATGGTGATGGAGGGGGTGGTTTGGGGGGGTTTTGTGGTTGATTTGAAGGGGGGCCTGGAGTGGGGGATGGTGGTTTAGATTGTTGGGGTTGGGCAGGTGGGGGGTGGGGGGGTTTGGGGAGGGGTGGGGGGCCCTGGGTGGGGGGTTTTTGGGGTGGTGGGGGGGGGGGGGGGTGGTTTGAGGGGGGGTGGGGGGGGGGTGCGGGTTAAAGTTGGGGCGTTGGGGGGGGGATTGGGGTTGTTGTGGGGGGGGGTTGGTTGTTGAGGGGGGTGGGGGGGTTGTGTGGGGAAGGGTGGGGGGTGGTCTGTCCTTTGGCTGTTGTTGGCTTTTTCAGCCTCGGTCCTCAGGGGGAGGGGGTAGTTGGTTCGGTCCTGGGGGGGATGGGGGGGGGGGGGGATCAGCCCGGGGGGGGAAGAGCTATCAGTCTGGTAATAGCGGGTTTGTTAGTTTCCTAGTCAAGTCGCAGATCATACGTTCGTGGGGGGGGGTAGTTCCGGTGGATGGGGGGTGGGGAAATCCTGGTTGGGGGGGGTGGAAATTTAAGGGTGGGGGGTGGGTTGCGTGTTGGGTTGGGAGGTGGGGGGGTTGGGCTGAAATTGGGGGAGAGGTGGAAAGGGGGGCATGAGGGATCTGGGTTGGTAGGTTTTGGGGGGGGGGGGGGGGGGTATATTTTTTTGATGAGAAAGGGGGGGGGCGCAAATTGAAAGCAGGGGGGGGGCCTTTGGGGGGGGGTGGTGGAAATAAAAAAAAAATATATATATATTATATATATTATTATATATTAAAAAAAGGGGATAGCCCTTTAATAATATGTATGTATTTGTAATAATATATATTATATTGTAATATATATATTTTTTTAAATTTAAATATTATTTTGTAATAAATATATATGTATATAAATATGTATACACAGTCATTCTCAATATAAATGTTTGTTTATACACAGATAAACATTAGACTTTCAATATTTAGATTTGCAGTAGTTCAAGCCTTTTGTGGTGGTTGGTTTTATGTGTATAATATTGGATGATTTTGGTATACAGCTTTGAAAACATTCAAGTTCAAAAAATTTTTTCATCTGACCAATATTAGAGAAAAGTGTTTTTAATTTAAAAAAAAGATTCTTGGTATTGTTGAGTTAATTGTTACTGTTTTGGTCGGGGGTTGGTTTTTTTTTGGAAATGATGCTTGCGGCGTGGCATGGTGGCAAATCAGCCTGATTGTTGGCTGAGGTGGTATGGGGGGGGGATTTTGGCAGGATGGACTTGGTGGCATGCGGCGTGGCATGAGTTTGCTTGCCATTTGGTACCTCTGGGAAATTCCCTGGTGGGGTTCAGGTCTAGGAGAGTTGGCAGGAGGGGGTTGAGCACAGATACCATGGGAGTGGAATTGTAAAATTGGTACTTGGTTTTGGCACTGTGTTGCAGGGGGTTGATTTGGTGCATTTTAATGGGGGATGCTTTTTGGGCAGATGGAGGTGGACTGCATAGGGCAAGTGGCCCAGATAGCTAGCTGTTTTCGTTCTGCATTGATAAAACACAGTGGGACCAACACCACTTTTGGACCCCAGCTTCATCCTGACTGTGGGTACTTGACACTGGACTTCAGGCATTTTGGGTAGTGGTCTGGGTTTTCTTCCCAGTCTTTTCTGGCACCTTGATTACCGGTGTGACATGCAGGGTGGCTTGGCACTGTTTACCGTTCTTTGGGGCCACTGGCAACAGTTTTGTTCAGTGGTTGCTTCTCTGTAGCCCTTGCTTCTGCCGCTCGTTCTTGGTTCAAAAGTGCTTTGGGGAATGTGTTTGTATTGTTTTGCACACGCCTGTACATGGTGGTCTGTTTGTGTTTACTCCAGTAACTGGGGTCCGTCTGACGGTCCTTTTCTTCCTCAGGTCCGGCTTTCGTTGTGTGCTTGGAGCGTTTTCTCCAGGTTTTTGGAGGGGTTGGTTTGTTGCTGGGGTATTGGAATGTGTCTTGGCATGGGGGTGTCAATGATGGCCTTCTGGACGCAGTGGTCGGGGGGGGTCTTACCCATGGATTGCGGTTTGGAGTAATGAACCAGACTGGGAGTTAAAAGGGTCTTGAGGTTAGGATCTTTTGCAGGTTGTTCCGGGTAGAGTTAATTTGATGATTTAGGGGCTTGGGGGTGGTTAGATGAACCTTTTCATGTTATGGTAATTAGGTTTGGGTGTAGATAGGAATTTTGGGTGGATTTCAGGCTGTATGGGGGTTTTTAATAAAAAAAGGCTTGTAGAGTTGTGTGGATGAGATGGAGGTCTATTTGGGTGTTTATATGACAGTCTAGTTTATGTAATTTACAGAAAGTATTTGGGTAGATGCTTGAGGGGATAAAACGTGTGGGTGGGGGGGTTTGCCATTCAGGGGGGTTGTGAGACCTTTCTGTGTTAGAATAATCAGTTGGGCCACCTATTGTTGGGGGACGCCCATGTACGCCAAATTTCAGATTGGTTTTAATTTCTTCTTGGCTGGAACGGTTCCATATTGATGAAATGGTTGAATTTTGAAGGCCGCGACTGTCTGAGGTATGGGTCCCATTTGACTACGTTAGGTGCCTGATTAAGGAACTTTTTTGCGGATCATAGGGACTGACACGGGAATGATGTCCACGGGGGAAAGTTTGTTCTGACTGTCCTCCGGCAGAGATGAGATAGTTGGGCTGATGTTTAAAAGCGGATATAGGAACTGTTGGGTTGATGTGGGTTTGGGATTTTGCCGGGGTCGGAACAGTCCGTGAAAGTAGTAGAAGTGGAGGAAGTTCTGGAGGGCCGCGGAGGTGTGTGGTCGGGACTCTCCCCACCGAACGGGGAGTCTGGGTTGAGGTCCCAGGGGTATGGGAGGATTTGGAGAAGATTGGAATGTTGGGGGGGGGGGACCTGCCGAAAATTTCTTAAGGGGGGTGAGTAAGTGGTTCTGCTTTATGGGGGACGCAATAATGAAGGGGATAGTCCAGAGGTCCGTGGGGGAGGTGATGAAAGCTGAGGAGAATCTGGGTGGGGCGGCCTGAAAGAAAGAGTGTACAGTCCGGAGTGAAGTGGATGTGGGGGCCCCTTCAATGTGGCCCACCGGGGGAAGACGGCTTAAGCCCATACTGGAGGGAGCTGCGGAGGAGGGGACCATCCGACCTATTAAACTGTTGCTGACCTACGTCCACGGGGGTTGCGGACGGAAAGAGAGAAGCTTTCATCTGACCTGGGAAGGTCGGGAGATTCCACCGTTGAGGGCGATGGTAATTTTGGGTGAATAAGTTTGAGGTTCAGAAAAGGGTTTGAGTGGGGATGGTTTAATGAAGTAAATTAAATGAATTGAAGGAGACGGGGTAAGAATGTTCAGGGTGGGCCCGTGTTGGGTTGAGGGGTGGTAAGGTCCTGGTGTGCTGGTTTTTGTTTGAGGACTCCCAGGGGGAAGTGTTGGCATTGACTGGGGGAGTCAAGGTCGAATTTATGTGGGCCCTGGGGAGGGATAGGGTGGGGGTGCCCTAGTATCATTCATAGGAAGGGAAGTTATGGGTGTACTAGTATGCCAATTTTTTTTTGTTCTCACTCCAACCTCTTCCCCTTTCCCAGTTTTCCCTAAAATCCCCCCCTATGGTATGGGGAAAGATGTGTGGAGTGAAAGTGGGGAGTGAGTCAAAGGGGGAATTGCATGGGGGTGGGAGCCCATCCCCACTTAGATGGGAAGTTTCCGCTTAGGGGTCTGGCCCAGCAAATGGGGGGGGTAGAGGATCAGAATAAGGAATGGGGGGACTATTTGGTTGTCAGTTACCTTTTTACCTTATGCCAACAGTGTTCCCTATTTACCCCCCTGGTCCCGCTCCCATGATTCTTTGGGTTGAGGATGAGGGGGGGAGATATGGGATAGGTAAAGTGGTGGATTGGAATTGTGGGGTGTGGTGTAATATTTAAGTGGGGAAAGTTAGGTTGATGTTGTGGGGGATGACCCGTTAGATAATGGGGGAGGTAAGTTATAAAGGTAAATGAATTATGCTGGGGGGAAAATGGTTGGAGAATGGCGATCTGCGGGGAGGTGACGAGTCAATAGCCCAGGGGGGGATGTGGATTGGGAAGGGGTGTGGTGCTGGGAGGAAAGCATGAAAATGTTGGAGGAAGGCCTACAGGGGGAAGCTGAGCTAAAACCAACTGAAAAGTGGGTTGGGCCGGGAGGGGTTTGAGGGGGGGCCCTTTAGGAAGATCTATCAAGCTGATTGACTGGAGGGCGCTGTGGAGAGGGACCAGTCCGGGGTAAATAAGGGGTGTTGAAGACCTTAGTCATTGCTGGGAGGGAGTTTCATGAGAAAATTTTGGTTGCCAGACCTAAGGTGGCTGGAGGGAGCTTTCTCGATGACCTGGAGTTTTGGGGGGAGATTCCAATAGGGTTGGAGGTGTGGGGGGAAAGTCACTTCTGAAGTGAGCCGCGAGTAGGAAAGGTTAGGATGGGGTGGGGTACAGGGAGAAGAATGTGATGGAAGTTTTGTTGGGAAAGGGCTGGGAGTCCATGGGAAAGTGTGGGAGGTTTGTAGTGTGGTGGTTTGTCCTCCACGGGGGACATTAGTCCATTGGAACCATCCGGTATGGGGGGGGGACAGAGCAAGGTGGGGCCCTCTCTGCATCAGAATAAGGGTTTGCTGGGTACGCACCGGGGTACCCTAAAGGGGAAGTGCCAACATGGGCGGGCGCCTTCGGTGGCCAATTATGGTGCGGTCGGGTAGGTCCGAAAATTTGGTGGGTGGGGTGATGAGTCCTCAGGAGCCGTCGCCGTGGAGGTGGAGGCCCATGGGGTGGGTCTCTCTACCACCGATGAGTCAGAGGTCCTGGAGGATGAGGGATGCTGCCGACCTGCCCCCGAAGGCTTTCCTGCCAGCTGCTGACGCAAACCAACCCCAGAAGGTGAGCCCCGGAGGGGAAGTGAATGACAACAGAATCTACTGAATCTTAGAATCTACTGAGAAAAGAACTATCCTTCTTTTGGTTATTTGCAGCTACTTCTGCACTTTGACTTTTTTTTTTTTTTTGATGTGCACTGCTGCAGTACCAGCGTACTGACCCCTAGGGGCATTGCTCTGCATCGTGACTGTATAGGACAATATGGTTGAAGTTTTTTTTCTTAATAAGTGAATTTTCTTTTATTGCACTTGTGCCTAATACTCTCTCGGGAGGGAGCAAGACTTTGCGTTCGGACACGAGCAGTGCAGTCTCAGCCCCTAACCCTGAAGATTGTATATTATTAGTGAAATTTACATTGATACCTCAGGCTACATTGTATATATATATTTTTTTTCTCTTGCATTTGTATGTTTTTTCTTACAGGTTGTTTCTTCTGGACCCACCTGTCATCAAAAACTGTGAGAATGGGCAGTTAGATAGCAGGGTTGTGTATGTGTGTACATCATGTATATTGTAATATTGAAAAGTTTTTCTTTTCCTACTTTCTCTGTCTGGTTCAGTATCGGGTCTGAGCATTCGGGCTCGAATGCTCTGGGACACTGGGGACAGTGTCCATCCAAGTGCCAGGAGTATGTAGCGCCCCCTGCATGAGTTGTGCTATGTGGGGCAGAGTTCCGATTGCGGCATCCAGCTTAGGGTGCGCGCATCCTGAGTCCCGCCATCGAGGCCCGCACTGGCGAGGTTGTGTACCCAGCGGAACCTTATTCTGATGCAGAAAGGCCCCAGATCCTAAGCGGGAGCTGAACGGTGGGGGGATCGACTCGGGAGAACCCAGAGGCAGAGGTTGTCTGCGAAGGCCTGGACGAACCACGGGGATCGGTCACCACGCCACATAACAGGTACACTTTAGCTGTCAGTCGGTGACCTTGAAATTGGAATTACTGGGAGGATTCATTAGTTCTAACCTTTGACAAACCTAAGAGAAATTCATCAGGCCTGTGGCAGAGGCCCTGTTTCCTTCCAGTAACTTTGTTTAAAAGTGACCCTTCGGCTGCCGGGCTCAAGTGAATCGTCTGTCCGGGGGGCACTTTACCCACTCTGGCGAGAGTGGCGACGTTTAAATTTGGATGTGCTGAGAGCAGGCTTGCTCTCTCTTTGATATCCAAGGCCTGATACTACAGTTCTCTCCTTGCTCATCAACCTTTTCTCTATCGTGTGTCATGTTGATGTTGGCCGTGTTGGGCCTTGAAATAAAGCATTGAAAACTCAAGTTGACGTCTGGACACTTGCTCTTTAACCACCCTTACTAATATTATCCCTAGACAAGAATCACTGGTAACCTAACATGCCGATCCCAAACTAATCAGCGGCTCCTTCGGGGGTGAGCGCTACACAAATATATAAGGTAAAGCTCATGTAAAGAAGAAGCCATATCTAAACATGATTCAGAGATGTCATCTTCTTTTCTGGGCCAAAGCTCATTTAAAATTACCTGTTGCAGAGTGCAAAACTGTGGCCAGATGAATTGAAATTCAATTTTGTGAGGAATTAGGTGAAGGAAAATGGGTAAGCCAATTTAGAGAGTGGGACTGGAGGGTTCATGATGTTTAACTCACTAGTAGAACACTAGGAGGAAGGAGAGACATAGAGAGGTCCTCCTGAGTGTTTACTCCTCCAGTGGCTTCTCGTTTATTATCTAGAACAGGGGTGGCAAACTCAAATTCATCAGGGGCCACATCAGCAGTTTGGTTGCCCTCAAAGGGCCGGTTGTATCTGCGCTTACACCAGTGGCGTAGCGTGGGTTGTCAGCGCCCGAGGTAATTTTCTCCCACCGACTCGCAGACTTACCTATTTTAAGCTAGCTCCAGTCTGGTTACATGATCCCCTGTGTGAGCCAGCGGTGGCTGCAGGGGAGAGGAGAGCGTGCTCGTCAATGACTAGAAAAGCCTGGAGTGGTGACATCAAATATAGATTCCTGTGTCCCAATTGTTGTTGGTGCTTCCTCCTCTCCCCTGCATACACCACTGGCTCACACAGGGAATAACATGACCGGGCAGCTTGAAAATAGGTGTTTACATCTTTTCTACACAGGTTAGCCATCATAGGCATTGGGAGTGGGATTTTATAATATTTCAGTTAATGGAAACTACATATGTCATATTCACACTATAATACTTGTTGCAGCACCGTGCACTTGGGATCAATACCCAGTAGGGTTTATTTTTTTTTAACCTTTTTGATTTTTTTCTACATATATATTGGTTTATATATAGATATACCAATATATATGTAGAAAAAAATCAAAAAGGATAAAAAAATAAACCCTACTGGGTATTGATCCCAAGTGCACGGTGCTGCAACAAGTATTATAGTGTGAATATGACATATGTAGTTTCCATTAACTGAAATATTATAAAATAACCTACTTGGTAGTGAGTCTCAATTACCGGTGCTGCAAGAAACCTCAACATCATTGTGCAAATAAAGTACAGAAAATGTCATTAAAACAATTCAACAAATACAATAATTCTAAGATGGCCCTACTGGGCAGTGAATCCAAATCACCAGTGCTGCAAGAACACACAATTGTGCAAATATATAAAGAAACAAACTAATTCCATATAACAATCAATAAAAACCATCCAAAAACATGGCTATGAATGAACATTTTATTAATAATTATAAAAAGTAGTTTAATTATATATTTGTACAATTGTGTTTTTTGCAGCAGTGGTGATTTGGATTCACTGAGACATTGGGATCACAGAGACAGTGGAGCTGAGGGAAAGGGGGAGGAGGGGGAGGCTGAGAGATGACGAGAGACTGCTAGCCCTACCTTTCATGCCTGTGTGTTTCCTTTGATGCTTCCAGCAGCTCCCTGGCAGCGTACCCGTCCTCTGTGTCCCCAGTCAGTCTTTTACCCAGGCCTCATTTCACTGAAGAGGAAGTTGGAGCAATCCATGCTCTGGGGGCACAGGAGATGCTGCGACCGCCGCTTCTCGCCTCTTGGGGGGGCGGGGTCAGGGGGGAGAGGTCACCGATTCCTGTTCCATCCCCCCAGCCTTGGTCCTGACCATCTGAGGTGCAGCAGCCTGTTCAGGGTGAGCGGAGGAATCCGGAGATCCCTATGGCGGCACCTGGGAGTGAACTTCCTCAGTACAGTGCGCTCTGCCCTGTTAGTACTCCGTGTGTAAGAAGAAGGAAGTTGTAGGTGCAGAGCCATAGAGCGGACTGTACTTACTTCTCCCTTCCCCATAGAAAACACAGTGTGGGCGGAAGCAGATGGTCACCCGCTCCCTGGCACACACATATACGGACATTACCGCGGCCATGGTCACTGCCTGTAGCCCGGCTCTCTCCTCCCACGTCACCGCATCCACCGATCCAGCCTGCGCCAACCTGCGGGGTTGAACTAATTTCCCACCCTCCGGGCTCTCAGTCCTATCTGTCCTCGGCTCCTCGCTGATTACTGCCAGGAGAGAGATCCCCCTGCTGATCGGAGGCCGCTGCGCGGGCCACATGACAAGGCCTGGCGGGCCGGATTCGGCCGCGGGCCTTGTGTTTGCCACCCCTGATCTAGAAGGTTGATATGTTTATTGTTTATTGTTAATTGAATTCTTATGTTATGATGATTCCTCTTTGAGACCTTGGATATAAAATAAAAATAAATGATATGAAAAAAAAAATCTTTTTGGCAACTATAGGGGCAGAATACTCCAAACTAAAAATGAAATTGACCTTCAGGCTTGTTTTCAGGGCTCAGTTCAAAAGCCTGAATCTCTGATGGTGTGGGGGTGCAATTAACCCCTTCCCATCACTGCCTCCTGGCCCTTTAAGAGCTTCTAAATGTGGAGGTGGGCATTCAGGTCATGTGACCACTGTGATTGGCTGTCACAGCGGTCACATGATCGGAAAGCTCCCAAACACACGTATGTAATGGGAGCTTTCCAGTTCCTGGTGACTCTGCTGGAAATGTAGAGCCCATGCACGCTCAGCACTGAAAAATGTTTATACAAAGCTGCATATATGCAGCCTCTCTGCGTTAAAGCCCATCCGCCAAGAGGCCACATATATATACCACATTGGTGGGAAAAAGTTAATGAGTATGGAATTGGCAGCTTTCACTTCTGGAAAGGTACTAGCAATGCTGAAAGATATACCCAGGGTTTATAGCAAGCTCAGCGAAGCTGGCCCCCCTACAATCAGCACAAATAAAAACTCAAGTGTGTTTCTTTAGTGCTACGTTTGTACGTTCACACAGCCCCCCTACAACAGCCAAATGGCACAAAACAGGTCTCATTGGTTAGTGCTACGTTTGTGCTGTTTTGTGCTGTTAATATTTCCATTCTATCTTTTATCGTTTTGCGTTATTTATGATTTATTAAAGGTCACCAAAGGTCACACAGCCCCCCTACAACACCCAAATGACACAAAACTGGTCTCATTGGTTAGTGCTACGTTTGTGCTGTTTTATGCTGCTAAAATTTCCGTTCTATCTTTTATTGTTTTTGCGTTATTAATGATTTATTAAAGGTCACCAAAGGTCAATCAGCCCCCCTACAACGCCCAAATGACATGAAACTGGTCTCGTTGGTTAGTGCTACGTTTGTGCTGGTTTGTGCTGCTAAAATTATTTGTGCTGTTGGTTTTAAAGTTATAACAGTTTATTTATTTTTTTCAAACTCCACTCACTTTGCCCACCTTACAATCAGCACAAATAATTTGTGCTGTTTTGTGCTGCTAATATTTCCGTTTTATCTTTTATCGTTTTGTGTTATTAATGATTTATCAAAAGTCACCAAAGGTCACACAGCCCCCCTACAACACCCAAATGACATAAAACTGGTCTTGTTGGTTAGTGCTACATTTGTGCTGGTTTGTGCTGCTAAAAAAATTATTTGTGCTGTTATGGTTTTTAAGTTATAACAGTTTTTTTTTTTTTTTTCAAACCCCACTCACTTTGCCCCCCCCCCCACCCGTACAATCTGCACAAGTAAAAATTCAAGTGTTTCTTTAGTGCTATGTTTGTGCTACTAATATTTTTATTTGTGCTGTTATGGTTTTTAAGATATAGCAGCTTGTTTTTATTTGATAACAACCCACTCACTTTTCACCCCATGTTATTAAATCTTAAAAACAAACATACTATTTGTTAGTGCTACGTTTGTGCTTTTTTGTGTCATAAAAATACAAATTTGTGCTGCTTTTATTTTTAAGATAATAGCAATATGTTTTTTCCCAGGCGATGACATCACCCTGCCCTCCTGTCCCATACCTGGTTAGTGATCTCCTGGTTAGGGAGCAGCAATGCGAGCACAGCGAGGTATGAGTGCCTGTGATCAGTCCAATAGAGTGCATGGTGGCAGCAGTCAGCTGGTGGATGTGGCAGCAGAACCGGCTGGTGGGATATAAGCTGATACTGAGTTTGGCTAGCGGCAGTCTGTGGGTAAGCAGCTGGAAGCAGGAGACAGATGTGACCTTGCTGGACTGAAGAGCTGTAGCAGGCTGGATGAGCTGGATACAGGGTCAGATGAGCCGGGTCCATAATAGTCGGGCAGATCAGGCATAGACGGCAGACAACAGGATAGTTGGGTCACAAGCCAAATCAGCAACGGGAGTTAGATCAGGCAAGAACAGAAGGCAGAATCCAGAGACAAGCCATGGTCAGGGCAGGTAGCAGTCAAACGGAGGTCAGGAACAAGCTGGGTTATGATCAGAAGTCAAACACAGCAATCAGGAACAAACACACAGAAGCTGCACACCAAACTGCAGCCTGTTTAAATAGTCTGTCTGGCGCCAGCATTGACGACAGGCTCGCACTCATCTGCCCAGCCAGTTGCCAGTCTGCGCATGTGCATATGTATGCACAGGGAGACATCATTTGTGCTATGGGCAAGACTTTTACTCTCCATTCTATTATTGTTGATTTAATAAAGGTCACCCAGCCCCCCTACAAGAGACACAAGACATTTTTGTACAATTTGTGTGTAAATATAAGCAACTTTTGTTATTCCCTATGTCACTTACGGAACTCTAACTTTATGTACAGTATATTGCTATATTACATGCTATAATGGGTTATTTTTATACCCTTTATTTGCCTTTAATAAATCATTAATAACGCAAAAACACTAAAAGATAGAAAGGAAATGTAAACAGCACAAAACAGCACAAACGTAAAGAAACACACTTGAGTTTTCATTTGTGCTGATTGTAGAGGGGACAAAGTGACTTAAAAAACATAACAGCACAAAGAACATTTTTAGCAGCACAAACGTAGCACCAACCAAGGGGGGGGGGTGACCATTGGTGACCTTTAATAAATCATAAATAAAGCAAAAACGATAAAAGATAGAAAATACAATTTAAACAGCACAAAACAGCACAAACATAGCACTAAAGAAACACACTAGAGTTTTTATTTGTGCTGATTTTAAGGTGGGCAAAGTGAGTGGGGTTTGAAAAAAAATAAATAAACTGTTATAACTTTAAAACCATAACGGCACAAATAAAAATGTTAGCAGCACAAACCAGCACAAACGTAGCACTAACCAACAAGACCAGTTTCGTGTCATTTGGGCGTTGTAGGGGGGCTGTGTGACCTTTGGTGACCTTTAATAAATCATTAATAACGCAAAAACGATAAAAGATAGAACAGAAATTTTAGCAGCACAAAACAGCACAAACATAGCACTAAAGAAACACACTTGAGTATTTATTTGTGCTCATTGTAAGGTGGGCAAAGTGAGTGGGGTTTGAAAATAAATAAATAAACTGTTATAACTTAAAAACCATAACAGCACAAATAAAATTTCTAGCAGCACAAAACAGCACAAACATAGCACTAACCAATGAGACCAGTTTCGTGTCATTTGGGCATTGTAGGGGGGCTGTGTGACCTTTGGTGACCTTTAATAAATCATAAATAATGCAAAAACGATAAAGGATAGAACGGAAATATTAGCAGCACAAAACAGCACAAACGTAGCACTAACGAATGAGACCAGTTTTGTGTCATTTGGGTGTTGTAGGGGGGCTGTGTGACCTTTTGGTGACCTTTAATAAATCATTAATATCGCAAAAACGATAAAAGAGAGAGAGGAAATTTTAAACAGCACAAAACAGCACAAACATAGCACTAAAGAAACACACTTGAGTTTTTATTTGTGCTGAGTGTAGGGTGGGCAAAGTGAGTGGGGTTTGAAAAAAATAAATAAACTGTTATAACTTTAAAACCATAACAACACAAATAAAAATATTAGCAGCACAAACCAGCACAAACATAGCACTAACCAACAAGACCAGTTTTGTGTAATTTGGGCATTGTAGGGGGGCTGATTGACCTTTGGTGACCTTTAATAAATCATAAATAATGCAAAAACGATAAAAGATAGAACGGAAATATTAGCAGCACAAATGTAGCACTAACCAATGAGTCCAGGTTTGTGCCATTTGGCTGTTGTAGGGGGGCTGTGTGATGTCATAGTCTGAAAAAAACAATTGCTAATATCTTTAAAATAAAAGCAGCACAAACGTAATTTTTTGCGGCACAAAACAGCACAAACGTAGCACTAAAGAATCACACTTGAGTTTTTCTTTGTGCTGATTGTAGGGGGGCCAGCTTCGCTGAGCTTTTATAGCAGTATATTCTCAGGCACGAATGGGAAAACATTTCTCACCCAAAACTCCAGTAACTGGTCATTCTGACTCTCTAAGGCCTCATACACACGATCAAATCTGTCTGCTGGAAACGGTCTGCTAGATCGTTTCAGCAGACAGATTCGATCGTGTGTACGGGCGAGCCGACGGATTTGGCCACCCGACAGATTGGAAAGCATGCTTACCAATCTGTCGGCTGGGAACCCGTCCGCCCGACATGTCTGCTGGTTAGTACGCTAACCAGCAGACATGTCTTCTCGCACACGCGCCGAATGGTTTCGACGCATGCGCGGAAGTGTTTTACTTCCTGGTGCGGTGACGTGGCGGCGTCACCGACAGCGTGGTGTCTGCTGGCGGGGATTTTGGTTTGCTCGTGTGTACACGCGAGCAAACCAAAATCCAAGCAGACAGATTTGTTCAAATCGGTCGGTCCGACCGATTTGAACAAATGGATTGCCTCGTGTGTACGAGGCCTAAGATGCACATTTTATACCCGGTCATGTTACTGACTTGTTGCCAATGAACCTAATTAGTTGCAAAATGTTTTTCTAGCTCTTCTTTGTTAATACCACTTAATTTGCCAGTTTTCAGTTTCAGTTTTGTTATTTTCTTTCTTAAAATTGTAAATTTTCTCTGTTTAAACATTTTGATGTGTTTTAAATTTTCTGTTGTGCAAAAATAAATAAATCGGTTTATGAGGTTTGCAAATCATTACATTCTGTTTCAGTGGCGGTGCATCCATAAAGGGCGCACAAGCACCACCCCCTCTCTCCTGTCATCCCTCTCTCACCATAGATAGATTCATGCAGTGCAACTGCCGCCCCCTATTCAAGTGTCCGGCCCCTTGTCAGGTGCCAGGCATCTGAATTGCAGCGGCGGGGGTGTTTTGGAAGCGTCTGATTAGAGCCGTGGGCTCTAATAGGCATCCTGATTAGAGCCATAGGCTCTAATAGGCTTCCAAATTGGTAAACAGGGGGCGCAATGCTATGCATTCGCTGTTTACTCAGTGTTGTGTTAGGAAAGCGAATACATCACTAACACTCTCAGCCAATCTGGTGCTCGGGTCTGGTTACCTGTCACCTGATTGGCTGAAGCGACAGGCGCTGTGATTGGACACCTATCAGGTGTTCAATCATAGCAGAAGACGGGAAGAGGATGCTAGAAGACATCAGGGACTCAGAGCGTGGAGGACAGCGCCGTGACCCAAGACGGGTAAGCGCCGGGCAGGGGGTACACTGGCAGCAATTGATGGGGCGCAGAAGCGTCAATTGATACGGCACAGTAGCAGTTGGGGCACAGTGGCAGCAATTGTTGGGGCACAGTGGCAGCAATTGTTGGGGCACAGTAGCGCCAAATGATGGGGCACAGTAGTGGCAATTGATGGGGCACAGTAGTGCCAATTGACGGGCACAGTGGCAGCAATTGATGGCCACACTGGCAGCAATTGATGGCCACACTGGCAGCAATTGATGGGCACAGTGGTGCTTGATGGGCACAGTAGCTGTGTTTGATGGGCACAGTGGCTGCGATTTATGTTTTTTTTTTTTTCAGTTTATTTGTACCCCCCCAAAAAATGTTGAGCACCAGCCGCCACTGTTCTGTTGTTATGTCGATTTTACACAGCATCCCAACTTTGTTTGGAATTGTGATTGTACAAGAGATGACTATGAAGATAGTCTTAGACTGGAGACATACAGTATTACAGAAGACTGCTAAAAATCACTGCTATAACAGGGCAATAGGGAGACAAAGGCAACACAAGAAAAGGGCTGCATGTGGCCCCTTGGCCGTGAGTTGGGCACCAAGGGTTCAATTGCTTCTTTTCATTATAGACATATAGAAAGTCACCTTGGTGGGTTTTTTTTTTCTGTTTCATTGGTATTCATTGAGTGCACACAAAATCTGCAATACAGGGAACATGTCTAGACTCCTTCAGAATTTTTTATTAATATAAGGACACTTACCTGTCCAGGGATCCCACAATGTCCTCACATGAGCTGATTCTTTAATTGGCTTTGGGTGCAGGCTCCGGCATCTCTAGTAAGTTGCACTTCACCTTGTGAATTGCCCCTTAGTCTTCTGAGACATGTGATGTGTCACAGAAGACTGCAGGGAAAGCAGGGGGACTTACGGCTCAGTTAGCCGTTGCAAGTTAAGGCAGAAGTGGGAGCCGGTACCTGTTGAAGCACCCAGGCGGCTCTAGTACTTCCACGCACTTGTAGGTGGCTGTGCCTCTATCACTTGCAGGGAGATCATCCAGTAGGGGTTTTGGAATGTGCCCTGCACCCCTAACACCTTCATATCCCCACCCTGCACTCAGTGGGAGCTGCTCAGGAGATCAGATCTGTGGGAGCCGTTGGGAAATAAGCTTTCATTGATAATAAGTCTGACTTATTTTTTTACAAATAATAGTGGTGAGAAGAGAACAAGAGGCCTGAGCCAGAAGTGGAGGAACTGAGTCCCACCAAGTTTCAGCTGAAAAAAGCCCTGAAAGGAGTATAATGTGCAGGCCAGGTATTGACAGGATGCATGTGCCTATCCACTGAATGCACATGCCTTCACTGTGGGGACACTTAGAAGTTACGTGTTAGGTACCACTGATACTAGGGTTCTGTGGTGAGGCTCTGTGGCTTACGCATACATTTGGAAATGCATGCAGACAATGCTGTATCCTGGCCTAGGCCAACAAGGCCCAGGCCTAGGGCAGCACTTTGCAGGGGGTAGCATGGACAGTGTCCCAGCTGGCTTGTGCTACACTGTTAGGCAAATTAGTTTAGCGCCCCCATAAATCGCCTGCACTGCTTCCAGTATGTGGGCAGTTGACATTCTGCAACTGTGGGGGGGTGGCGTCGCTTCAATTTTTTTTTACCATCCCTGTCTCATTGCAGAGATTTCCCTTCACTTCCTGTCCCATAGCCAAACAGGAAGTGAGAGGAAATCTATGCAAATTAAGGGAATCCATTGCCCCCCCCCCCCCCAGGCCATCAGAACTAGTGTTCCCACTTGAAAATTTCAGGGTGGGTCTTAAACCGCAAGGGGTGTGGCCTTGACAGGAAGGGGTGGGTCATATTTAAATTAGTGGGTGCACGAGTTTAGTCAGGCCTAGGGCAGCACAAAACCTAAATACATCCCTGCATGCAGACTAAATCCCTGCTTTTAACGCATACTGTTAGATAGGTATAATTGGTTGTCAGCAAGCTGGTCGGTAAGTAGGCTTGGTTTTTCCTTTGTATTTATCCTTGGCCCTGTTTATAACAGGAAGCAAGATGGAGAGAAGTTTAGTAACCCATCCTGTGTATGGAGATGTATAGTTTTTAAAGCGGAGCTCCACCCTAAAGTTGAACTCCCACTGATCGGAACCCTCCCCCCCTCCAGTGTGACATTTGACACCTTTCAGGGGGGGGGGGTGCAGATACCTGTCAAAAGACAGGTATTTGCACCCACTTCCGGCCGCACAGTCTCGGGTAAACTGCGGGCATGACGTCACCTCCCGTCCCCTCCCTGTTGTGTTCTGGGAACACTCAGGTCCCAGCACACAGCGAGAGCCAATCGGCAGGCGTAGCGCGACTCGCACATGCGCCGTAGGGAACCAGGCAGTGAAGCCGGAGCGTTTCACTTCCTGGTTCCCTCACAGAGGATTGGGGGGGGGGAGCAGCAGAGTGACGAGCGATCGCTCGCCCTCTGCTGCGGACGGCGCTGGACTCCACGACAGGTAAGTGTCCTAATGTTAAAAGTCCGCAGCTGCAGTATTTGTAGATGCTGGCTTTTAATATTTGTATTTAGCGGACATCCTAAAATATTGAATTTATATAAACAATGTTTTAGATATCAGCAGTGTACTCTTTTTGTTAATGAAGAGAGTACTCCGCATTGTACATTCATAGTAAGCCTGTATAAGGGGACATACTAAAAGGAATGACAGAATGGAATGTGACATCACAGTGACATAACGCCTCCATTTCTTATTTGTGTTCTATATGCTGCTGTCAGTGAAGTTGTGTCCTTGTATCGGTGTATGAGGAGGACGCTACAATGTTTCCCTTGGTGACAAGTGATTACAGACTATTCTTCTGTAGACTGACAGCTAGACACGCCCCTTCCTTAATAGGGCAGCTCCGTGACTTGTCGGGCAAGTTGGGATTATCCCAGCCCAGTGCAGAGAAGGGACATGATACGGACACACTTCTCTGGGAAGCCACGCCCAGGCAATAGATTGTTGTGGTAGCAGGCCCCGCCCACCCCGTGCAGTGTGCTCTGGTGAAGTACACGCCCAGTTCCCCAGCATCCAGCCTGGAGGAGTCCGGGGAGATCCGCTTCATGTGTGCCGGAGATCGGAGCGGGACATGAGGACATGACTAGATGTAGAAATGGCCAATGTACGGGTAGCTCTCCGGGTGCGACCTCTCAGCAAACGGTAAGGGGAGCCTAATATTGTTATCTGAGCGGAAATCATAGGGACAGAGCGAGAACACTTCTCTGCAAACTCTGCATCCATCCACGCATTCCCTTCTCCTATGAGTGCACAATGCACATAGGTGGGTACACTCCTTATACAATGCACATTGGTGGGCACACTCCTTATACAATGCACATTGGTGGGCACACTCCTTATACAATGCACATTGGTGGGCACACTCCTTATACAATGCACATAGGTGGGTACACTCCTTATACAATGCACATTGGTGGGCACACTCCTTATACAATGCACATTGGTGGGCACACTCCTTATACAATGCACATTGGTGGGCACACTCCTTATACAATGCACATAGGTGGGTACACTCCTTATACAATGCACATAGGTGGGTACACTCCTTATACAATGCACATTGGTGGGCACACTCCTTATACAATGCACATTGGTGGGCACACTCCTTATACAATGCACATAGGTGGGCGTACACTCCTTATACAATGCACATTGGTGGGCACACTCCTTATACAATGCACATTGGTGGGCACACTCCTTATACAATGCACATTGGTGGGTACACTCCTTATACAATGGCACATAGGTGGGCACACTCCTTATACAATGCACATAGGTGGGCACACTCCTTATACAATGCACATAGGTGGGCACACTCCTTATACAATGCACATAGGTGGGCACACTCCTTATACAATGCACATAGGTGGGTACACTCCTTATACAATGCACATAGGTGGGCACACTCCTTATACAATGCACATAGGTGGGCACACTCCTTATACAATGCACATAGGTGGGCACACTCCTTATACAATGCACATTGGTGGGCACACTCCTTATACAATGCACATAGGTGGGTACACTCCTTATACAATGCACATAGGTGGGCACACTCCTTATACAATGCACATAGGTGGGCACACTCCTTATACAATGCACATAGGTGGGCACACTCCTTATACAATGCACATTGGTGGGCACACTCCTTATACAATGCACATTGGTGGGCACACTCCTTATACAATGCACATTGGTGGGCACACTCCTTATACAATGCACATAGGTGGGTACACTCCTTACAAAATAGAAAAGCCGCGCTCATCAAGATAAAAAATATATGTATGAATGAGGACTGCTGAGCAGTAATCTCCTGTGTTGTAGCCAATGGTGTAGCTTAAAACATCACAAAGTAGTATATATTAGTATACAGGTTGACATAGAAATAAAACCTCAAAAAGAAAAAATGCAAAAAAAACACAGATCCTAAATAACATAAATGTTCATAAAGTCCTTGTTACAGGAATAAAGCTTGAAGAATCGAGTGTCAGGAGGCAAAACAACAACAGATCATAATGGTTCACTCCACCACGGTGACGAGATGTTAATGATAAAGTGATCCCTTCACCAGAATAAGGGGGGGCTGCTTACCAGAGGGCAAGCTCAATGAAACAATTGGCTTTAGCCCAGCCGCGGCCTTTAATCCTGTATGGTTCCTGGGTGCAACTTCCAGCAAATACCAAGGTATAGCGGTGCTCACGGAATATGGGTGGAGAGAGAAGGATGGACCAATAGTGTAATTCCGTTTTACAAAAAAGGTTTATTAAAACATAAAAATGATACTCACATTTAGTAAAAGCATCACAAACATTTAAAACAAGTCGCCGGCCGGCAAACAAAGCGGAGCCCTTCCTCCGTGCGTGCGTGGTGACGTCACTGCGTGTCTTTCCCAGACGCGTTTCGTCATCAAAGGGACGTTCTCAATGGGTAGGGCTAACGCAGTATAGTCACCAGTTAAATACGTGATCCTCAATGTGAAGTGCCTAACAACCGTGGCCGCGGCCGCCATCTTAAGTGTGGTATAGCTGCCCATACCTCGCGCTTGGAAGAATATCACCGCCAGCTGAGGCAGATATTCAACTTACGCTGAAGACACATACAAAGATCTAGATATATAAGGAAAAAACAAACAAACCCTCATCCAAATACTAAAGCCAATTGTTTCATTGAGCTTGCCCTCTGGTAAGCAGCCCCCCTTATTCTGGTGAAGGGATCACTTTATCATTAACATCTCGTCACCGTGGTGGAGTGAACCATTATGATCTGTTGTTGTTTTGCCTCCTGACACTCGATTCTTCAAGCTTTATTCCTGTAACAAGGACTTTATGAACATTTATGTTATTTAGGATCTGTGTTTTTTTTGCATTTTTTCTTTTTGAGGTTTTATTTCTATGTCAACCTGTATACTAATATATACTACTTTGTGATGTTTTAAGCTACACCATTGGCTACAACACAGGAGATTACTGCTCAGCAGTCCTCATTCATACATATATTTTTTATCTTGATGAGCGCGGCTTTTCTATTTTGTATTACTTTGTGTTTCTACACGATTGCCGCAGCTTTCTATTTTATTTTATTTTAATTTATTTTTGGTTTAGCGCAGTTTTCTGTTTTCTTTGGTACACTCCTTATACAATGCACATAGGTGGGTACACTGCTTATACAATGCACATAGGTGGGTACACTCCTTATACAATGCACATAGGTGGGTACACTCCTTATACATGGCATACCCCGGACACATGTGCGATGTGGGTGTCGGGAGTAAAGGATCTGCCGGTTCTAGTGACAATGGATGACACTGGGTACAATCTGTGATTGGACAGATCTGCAGACAGATGTTCTGTATCTGGTTACTATTACTAGTGTGAATTCTGCTCAGAGAGTAATGATATCCTGTGTGTCTGCATTTCTATTTTTAAGGTGGTACGGAATATACATCACATAACGGGGCCATAAAGTGTACATATAGTCAAAACTTTAAATAAACTTTAAATAAAGTCGGCAAATTGTCTTTGTCCCCACTAAGTTCCCCCGATCTGTTTGTCCCGGTGAACATTGATCAGAGGTTTTATGGTTGTCACCAGAACAAGAGTAGAGAGGAAATGATCCGATGGGGACAACTAAGAGGATAACCCCCTTCAAATACTGTAGCTGCTGACTTAATATTAGTACACTTACCTGTCCAGGGATCCTGCGATGTCAGCAGCCCAGCTGATTTTCCCATTGGCTTTCGTGTGCTGCCGCCATTCGTGGTAAGCGAAACAGGCAGTAAAGCGTTTCTGCCTCAAAGCCGGTTCCTTACTGCACCATCCAGCTGTTGCGAAACTACAAGTCCCATCATGCCTCTGCCTGTGGGAGTCATTCTTGTAACTGTCAGCCTTGCAATGCTTCATGGGCCTTGTAGTTTTACAACAGCTAAGGCTCCATTCACACCTAGGCGTTTTGTCGCCTGAAGCGCAATGCTACAATACGCTGGAGGGGGAGAAATAACATTGCTCTCTATGGAGATGGTTCACATCTCCACGCCGAACGCTGAAAGACGAACGCCTGAAGCTCAAACAAGTCCCGGACGCGTATCGGGTGGCTTCGGCGTTTGGCATAGCCGACAATGACCTGTACAAAACCGGGGTTAAAAATGACGTGTTTTATCGCCGCAAATCGCGGTACAAAACGCTGCAATTTATCGCCACAAATCGCGGTACAAAACGATGCAATTTATCACCGCAAATCGCGGTACAAAACGATGCAAATCGTTACGCTAAGGTGTGAATGCAGCCTTAGGGAGAATGATTTTCTGTATTTGTCATGTTTATTGGGAGTGAAAGAAAAAACAATATTTTGGATTGTCATCAGAACAGGAATAAAAAATCTGCCAATGGGATCACTAGTTCTCGTGACACCTCACTTTGGAGGGATTTACTCTCGCTTCCTGTTTGGCTATGGGACAGGAAGGAAAGGGAAAATATTTCCAATGGGACACAGATGGCAACAAAATAAATAACAGGGCCTATAACCCTCCCTAAAGAAGTGAGAAAGGCTGGTGCCATGGAAGTCGGGTGAAACACGTTGGATTTTTGACTTGTTCAGCTGCATTAATAAAGCAATGTTTTAGTAGACTTCCATGGCACCAGCTTTTCTCCCTTTTTTGCAGGGATTGTACATGGAGGTTTGCAGAGACTTCCCAGGCTGAGTGCCGTATTGTTGAGGCTGACCAGGCACTACAGAGGAGGTAGTACCTCCGATGCACCTGTTCTATAGCCCCCCCCCCCTCCCTAAGGCTGCATTCACAGCTGAGCATAGCGGAAACATGGGTAGAAACACGCATTTCTTCCTGTATTTTGTACAGAAACCGCTGTAAATAGCACACCAAAAATGCCCCCGCCTATTGAAATGAATAGGCAGCGCCTCCAAAGCGCCTTAAAGCGGAGTTTCACCCAAAATGGAAATTCAGATTTTCGGATTCCCCCACCCAATGTCACATTTGGCACCTTTCAGTGGGAGCAGATACCTGTCTAATACAAGTATTTGCTCCCTGTTACAGGCATAGATCACCGCTGTATCCGCAGCGATCTACGCTATGTCTGGCCCCTCCTTCATCCCCCCGCTGTCTTCTGGGAGACACACCGGTCCCAGAAGACAGCAGGGACCAGTGAGGACATGCAGCATGAATCATTCATGCGCAGTAGGGAACCAGGCTGTAAAGCTGTAAGGCTTACCGAAGATGCCGGTGCCTCCACCCGAGAGCCGAGGGACAGATCGACTTTGGGTGAGGACATCCGATCACACTGGACAGGTAAGTGTCCTAATATTAAAAGTCAGCGGTTACAGTATTTGTAACCGCTGACTTTTAATTTTAATTTTTTTTGGCCAAACTCTGCTTTAAAATTACTTTGAAAGCACCTTAAAGTGCCGCTCTAGTGCCTGAAAAGCTCTGCTAAAGCACCGCAAAAACTACTGTTGCTTTAGTGGCTGTTTTATTAGCGCTTCTGTGTGAAAGGGGTCTAAGTCACATGACTGTACGTTTCAAATATCATTAGACTATGCTAAAATATAACTCATTTTTTTTCTCCATATATCAGTATCTTATGGCCCGTACACACGATCCGAATATCGGACGAAAACAATCGTACGATGATGGATCGTACGATTTTCGGATCGTGTGTACACTACTTTCGAGAGCCGATCACGCCCGTTTATCTGATATTATTCAATCGGACAAGCGCAAACATTTTCCTCGTACAATGTCAGATTGTACGATTTTCGTTTAGTCAGTATAGTTGTCATCCAACAATACAATACAATACAAATACATTACAACACTTGACATCACTTCCGATTTTTTTTTTTTTCTGTCGTACGAGAATTTTCATGATTTTAATAACCTATTTAATTTTACTTGCGACTATTAAGCGAAAAAAGTTGTACGATCCGTCGTACGATATTCGGATCATGTGTACGGGCCATTAGTGTGTTAGCTTTGTTAAGGAGCTGTGATTGTATTTCACCTGTGCTTGATCTCCGACGAGGGTCATGGGTGTTACTCGCAGTCCAATCTGTGGATGAATTGCCTTTTTCAGTTACAGCAATAAAAAAAGATTTCATTACGGGATCAGCAAACTGTTACACAATCATCATCAATCTCACTTGGATTTTTCCATAATAATATTCAGCAGTAGTACGCACATACAGTGGTAGAACGGTCTTTTTGATGATAGACGGTAAAATGTGTGCATCCCAGCTTTACTCTTCCTGTAATACATAATAGATCCTGCATACGTTGAATCGGAGAATGAGACATACTTCCTTAAATCCATTTCCTGTTGTATTCCCAGTTCCCCTGGTCTGGGTTTTAAATTGCTGTGTGAGAGAAGCTGCTTTGTAACCATAAAGAGTGCTGGGTGCCTGGAACGGCTTTAGAAATGAAGGAGGGGTACCTACAAAACTAAGCAACATAGTTTGCCTTCAAAACAAAGCTGCATACTTGTTTTCATTTCTAGTTTATTTTACCCAGAGTTCCTTATCTGGACATGCTACAGCCCATATCAAGTAGGAAGAAGAGTATAGATGGTGGTTAGTTGCAGAGCTGATCCTGCATTGTGTTGTTTTGTTTGTATTGTTTTAATTTACACAGCTCATGAAGCTTAGTAGTGGACAGTATTATTCTATCTATATATATATATATATATATATATTAGTTAAAATCCATCTCTGAGGTAAGAAAAATGTGTCCCTTACAGTGGGTCTGCCCCTGCAACACAAGGGTTAAATGCTCATTCCAGCCATCTAGTCCTAAATGAGAAGTTAGCCCTTGCAGTGCAGGGGCAGCCCACCGTAAGTGAGCATTTTTTATTTTCTGTAGTTCAGCTTTAAAGTGATTGTAAAACTTCTTTTTTTTTTTTTTTTATAATAAAAATCATACGTACCTCCACTGTGCAGTTTGTTTTGCACAGTGTGGCCCCGAACCTCCTTTTCTGGGGTTCCCCGGCGGCGCTCACAGCTCCTCCTCACATCGGTAAATCCCCTGGGAGGCGCTCTCCCAGGGTAGTTACACAGCATTTGCGTCCATAGACACAGAGGGCCAGATTCTCAGAGGCGTTACGACGGAGTATCTCAGATACCCCGTCGTAACGCCTTTTTTTTGTCCTCGTATCTATGCGAGTGATGCTTAGCATCACTTTTGCATAGATACGCTTCTACATCCAACAAGTGTAAAAGCATTACACTTTCGGATCGTAGGTGTAATGACAACTCCGGCCACTAGGTGGCCTTTACGTTGTTTTTTCATTTGCATATGCAAATGAAGTAGTACGCCGATTCTCGATCGCTTTTACGCCGCTACGTCGTTTTCGTTCGCGTAAGGTTACCCCAGCTTCTATGTGGAGTAACCTTACGAGGTCCCGTCGGATGCCGTCGTGTCCCGTCGGTCGGCATGTTAAGTATGGCGTCGGGTCAGCGTCGGCTTTTTCCGTCGCTTACGTCGTTTTACTAACTTGTTCGTGAATAGGGACTTGCGTAAATGACGCTCACGTCGTTTTGACGTCGGTTTCAACGACGCTTCCCGACGTGAGCTGGAGCATGCGCACTGGGCTTTTTCCCCGGCCGGCGCATGCGCAGTTCGTTCGACGCGGGGGCGCGCTTAATTTAAATACAAGCCGCCCCATTTGAATTGCGCGGGTTTACGCTTGGCGATTTACGAGACGCCAACGCAAACTACGGAGCAAGTGCTTTGAGAATAAAGCACTTGCTCTAGCACGCAGCGGCGGCGTAGTGTAAATGGCTTACGCTACGCCGCCGAAAATATGAGAATCTGGCCCAGAATGCCGGACTTGGCCTCGGATTTGATTGACAGCAGTGGGAGCCAATGGCTGTGCTGTTATCAATCTATCCAATCAAGAGCCGAGAACATGATGCCCTTAACTTGAGGGTCTATGGCAGGGATCCTCAAACTACGGCCCTCCAGCTGCTGTGGAACTACACATCCTATGAGGCATTGGAAAACTCTGACATTCACAGACATGACAAGGCATGATGGGAATTGTAGTTCATGAACAACTGGAGGGCCATAGTTTGAAGACCCATGGTCTATGGCGTGCTGGCAAATCTTTTTTGTGGTGTTCATGATCCAGTCTCCAGTTGGTGCTTGCTACAGCAGCCAGTACTTTAGAGCTTCCTCCAGGAATGTGTGTGATGGGAATATGGATTATTACCACCTAGTTTGTGAACATACTCATGCATTACTTGCTTGAATTGTGTGTTTCTGAAGGCAGAATAGTACAGTGCAGGCAGCAAGGCACCATGGGATATGTAGTCCTTTAAAAAAAAATTAAAAGAGGAGAAGCAGCTAGGAATGCAGAAAGTCGTGCAAAGAGATGGCTGGCAGCAAGGCAACAATCACAACATGAAAGAAGAATGTTCAAGTCAGCTTATGTTGGATTGTTAAAGCGGTATTTCACCCTAAATATAAGATCTCCCATGCGATCCAGCATACTGGCGCCAGCGCCAGTATGCTGTTTTTTTTTTTTTTTAATCGCACACTTACTGTATTATAGTGGAATTCCTTTTCTGTCCCCCGTGGTGGACGGCGCCAGTATATCGCGTCACATCTTCCTAAAATACCCGATATGGACTCGGGTAATCTCGGCGAAAATGCGGCGCCTGCGCACAGACCTAGGAGCTGACTGCGCAGGCGCCGTATTTCTCCGAGTCCTACGGCTATGGCGCGTCACGCCCTCCGAAATAGGACTCGGAGAAATACGGCGCCTGCGCAGTCAGCTCCTAGGTCTGTGCGCAGGCGCCGCATTTTCGCCGAGATTACCTGAGTCCATATCGGGTATTTTAGGAAGATGTGACGAGCAATACTACAGCCGTCCACCGCGGGGGACAAAAAAGGAATTCCACTATAATACAGTAAGTGTGCGATTAAAAAAAAAAAAACCCAGCATACTGGCGCTGACGCCAGTATGCTGGATCACATGAGAGATCTTATATTTAGGGTGAACCTCCGCTTTAAAAATAACTGTAATTTGTAATTGCTATCAGAATGCTGATATTCTAAAATGAAAGTGTATAATGTGACCATAGAATTCCTGTAATACACAAAATGTTTTAGGTATCGGTAACGGCACTGAGTAGATGTTTTCCAGGCATCTAGGTAGCAGCTTATGTGCAAAGTGTGAAAGTAGTCTTAAAGCAGAGTTCCACCCAAAAATTGAACTTCTACTTTAGGTGAAGGTGACCCCCCTGACATGCCACTACCTCCCGGGGCACTGCGGTGCTGGAAGGAAGTTCACTTCTCCCCCTCTCTCAGATGATTGCCCGGCCAGTCGCAGAGCGGCTCATGCATGCGCAGTGCGGGCCCGGCTGTGAAGCCACAACTGGGCGTCCACAGTGACAATGCCGGCGCAGCGGAGAGGAGGGGGAGAAAAACGGGACTTCGCCCCCCCCCCCCCGTGCTTCGCTGGACCGTGGGACAGGTAAGTGTCCAATTATTAAAAGTCAACAGCTGCAGTATTTTGTAGCTGCTGAGGTTTTTTATTTTTTTTCCTAGTCGGAACTCTGCTTTAAGCTTAGTACACACTATGAGAAAATTGGATGGTCGATCGCCAATTTCCATGAAAGTGTGTTCCATGGTGGGGTCTGAATAGTATTGACGTTGGAAAATTTTCAACTGACAAAGGCAAATGTTGCTACGTAGTAGAAGAGAAAATGTGGGGTTGTTCTTCTGATCAAGTGCATTTTTTTTTCTATTCAATTATTTCCATATAATTACTGTACACATTAAGGCTGCTTTCACACTGCAGCCGCGACCGCATTGGTGGTAAAGCACCACTAGTTTTAGTGGCGATTTACTGTAATTTTCGCAGAGCTCACTAGCGACTGAAGGGTTAAAGCCGCCCTTGTTGCGGCGCTTCCAAAGCCCTGTCCATTCATTTCAATGTGCAGGGGTGGTGTAGGAGCGCTGCATACCACACCCCCAATGCCCCAAAGATGCTGCTTGCAGGACTTTTTTCCCCATCCCGCAAGTGCACCGCCCCAGTGTGAAAGCATTCGGGTTTTCACACTGGTGTGATAACGCCTGAAATCTGCCTCAGTGTAAAAGTAGCCTAAGGGCCAGTTCACACCATGCATGTCCAGTTTTTTTTTTCTGCATCAGAAATGCATGGAAAGTAGATTATATGGCATAGTTTACACCAGTGCAGTCAGTTCCAGGGCTTTCCAGTTCCAGAAAAAAAGTAGAACATGCTAAATTTTTCCTGCACTGGACTGGACTGGAATGCAGTAAAACACATCAAAAACGCACCAGACCCCAGTACAGTGAAAACAAAGAAAAAAAACATCTGGAATGCACCCGAAACACAGAAAAAACGAACCGCAACATGCCAAAAACGCGTTCAATACGTGCATGCAGAAACGCATCCGGAACGGATGTGGAGTGCGTTTTTTTGTGGCGTTAACCAGCCCTAAACAAAAATCAAATGTTCTCACTTGCAATAAAAATGTTCTAGTCTTGCACTCTTGGATTTTGTCGTTCGAAAAGTCAAAATCGGCTGTCGAAAGCACTATACTAACGATCAGATAATTCGACGATCGTTCCTTGTATGGGAGTGTTGTGCGATTTTCCTATTTTGTGTGTGTGACCTTTAAGTTGGTACCTGTCTTGCAGAATGAAGGTTAATGTAAGGCCTCATTCACACCTAAACATAGCGTTTTCAGGCAGAAAGTCACGCAATCTTGCCGGGATTTTCCTGCGTTTTTTTTTTTTTTACCGCAAGTTTGTACAGGTCAAAAGGTCACCAATGTAAAAAGCAAAAAAACGCCCAAATCTGCCCAGAACTTGTTAGAGTTTTAGGTGTTTTAGAGCTTCTGGCTTCAGGTGTTTTTGGAGTGGAGATGTGTCCCCTCCAGTGTTTTGTAGATTCAAGCTCAGGTGTGAATGATGTGAATGGGGTCTTATATGTTTGTAAGCTGGTACGCTTCCTTTTTTCATTGTGAGTTGGAGCTTGCTTGCAGAGTCTGGTCTCTAATGCATGTGCAGAAAATGTTGTGCTGTGTACAGCGGGTGCAGCTTGTGACTCGAGCTTTGTGTGTGCTAACTCCTGCTTCTCCTTTTGTTTTTTATTAGCAACAGGGTTTGTGAGGCAACACAAGCAAACGAGTGTGGGAAGAATAGCACGGTATTAGAATGTATAGAAAGAAATGTATCCATAAACATGAGATGAATATGCTCACACTTATGGCCCATACACACGATCTGAAAATCGGATGAAAAATACAGATTTCCACTCGATCGTACCATAATCGGATCGTTAGTACAGAGCTTTCGAGAGCCTTTCATGACAGTTCATCCGGTTATTAATAGATTAAATGTATGCATGTTTTGTTAATTTTTAATGAAAGAAAAAATGAGGATTATGAATAATGTGAAAATTAAAAGAAACCTGCATGATATGTTGGTTGTTAACCTGGTAAAAATACCAGTTGCCCCATTGTCATGCTGATCCAGTGACTTCAGTGTGCACACAAGTAGAACAAGTACAGTATGTATGCCAGTAGTGCTGACCTGCTCCTCTAACCGTTTGATCCAGGCCACTGGCCACTCGCTCTGAAATAGAAATAGGAGACAGCCAGGCATCTAGCATTTTTATAAGGCAATTAGAAAACAACTGCTGTATTTTTCTGAGAACATGCTTACTTTAAGGCTGGGTTCACATTGGTGTGATGTCAGACATCGCATGTGATTCGCATTGCACTGCTGTGCAAATCCCTTGCAACCCAATTCCTGTCTGAATTGACAATTCACACTGCGATATCCAAACCAATTTGGGGGTGTCATTAACTTTTGTAATGACATTTGCATTAGTGTCCTGGATTTGCACGGGTTCTCGCATTGCCCGAGTGCTTTCACACTGGGACGGTGTGGTTGCAGGACATAAATTTATTTATTTTCCCTGCAAGCAGCATCTTTGGGGCAGTGCGGAAGCATTGGTATACCACTCCTCCGGCACCCCTGCCCATTGAAATGAATGGGCACCCCTTTCAAAGCGCTTTAAAAGTGCTTTGAAAGCAGCACTAAACAGGTGCTTTTAACCCCTTCTGGGGGGTTAAAAGTGCCCCGCTAACGCGCCGCCATTACAGAACTAGTGACGCTTTACCGCTAAAGCCCACACCGCTCCAGTGTGAAAGGGGTCTTAACATTGTGTTTAGGCAAATTTATGAGCGTTTTTATGAGCATTTAGCATTTTTCTGCCTGAAAACTCTAAAAAAGGCCCGTTGATGATTTTTTTTTTCCTGCCTCAAAACTCATCTTTAAATATTCCTCTAAACACCCCAATGTGCATGGGCACATAGGATAACATTGAGCTGTAGGAGCAGTGTTTTTTAAGCCCCGTATGCATGGACACAAAAAGTGTTTCTATGTTGAAATGCGTATAGAATAAAACTGCATCATGTATTGACTATTCTAGATCAAGTCCATCTCTGGCACTATTCGCTTTCCTTTTACAGACTGATGGCCCGCACAAGCAGCGTGACACTTCTCTGACTCCTTCCACACTATCTCATTGTTCTTCAATTGACCAGCTGCGCAGCCATGAAGAACATCTGAGGGACCTGAGAATTAAATAGAGAGTTTGTGCAGAACACATAAATAAACCTCCTCTACGCATAATACTTGTAGAGTTGCATATTCAAGTCATGCGCTTCATGACTTCATAGCTTTACAAAGTTAGTTTTATCCTCTAGGATACCCTGGGGAAATGTTTACTGCGACCATAACTAAAGTGAATCTTGTGATTCCAAATCGTTTGCTATCACCAGATTTAACTGACTGGTAGGTTTAAAAAAACTGCTCTAAAATTAACAAAAAAGAGGAGAGAAAGAAACCTGCAACGTGGTTACAGTGTATTACCTCCAGGTGCTGCGATTATCATGTAAACAAGAAATAAAAGTAAGAAAACTATAAATCGCGCTACCTCAACCGTCCTTAACAAACACAAACGTATGCAAATGGGTGGTCTCAAGTGATATGTGTGAAAGGCTAACTGCTATGTCAAAAATGTGACCTATGATGGCCACTAAGGTGCAACATGCAGTCACCACAGGAACCCTCAATAATCATAGTGATAATGATAAACAAAAACAAGTGACATAATCCAAAACCATCAACTGAATATAAACTTTGGCTCTGAATAGGTTAAAGTGCAGTCCAAAATATTGACAGTAGAAAGTCTGTAGATAGCAGAAAAACATCAAAACACCCATGCGTCTGTGCCACATTACGAATTGGTTATAAACGTGTCCAAAAGAAAAGTGACGTGTCCTCCACCAAACTTATGGATTGGCCTCTTACCGAAATCCCACGATCCTGTATGACGGTATCAGAAACAGCATTTAATAGGTCCCAATCTCGCAGTGTCAGATATGCAGTCCTGATGGATCTCGATTCCCAAGATATTTCAGCAATATCGATGCCCACCATGCAAGAAACAGTGATAGCTCCACATAGTGTATTAAATGTTGTGAGGAATTAGCTCGGTAGCGGGTGTGTGTGACCCCCTGGATGGGTTCACTACACGCTGAACTGTACAGAAAGGCAGTTGAGGATGGTTGAAAATAAAGGATATGGTTTATTTTTCCATATTGCTGGAAACAAGTGCAAGCATCAAAACAGCATAGTCAAAACAAAACATAAAATAAACCCTTGCCACTTGGGGCGTCTACCTTCACAACACAAGAACCTATCTATGGAGTCTGGCACAGCCTACTGCTGGGCAGACACTGCTGGTCAGCAGAAAACAAAAAGTCTCTTTGATATTTATCACACAGAAATATCAACAAGCACCTCACCTCTTCAGAAGTCACTGCTCTCCTTCACTCAAAAAGCCTCAGGATGCAGCAATCAGTAGCCATCCTTTGGATGTCTTTATAGAGGCCTTAATTTCCTCATTCTCAACAGCTGAAGTTTTCCAACGCCCTAAATCTGGCTATTTCTGCAGCTGACGCCTAATAGTAATTGGTGTATTGTCTAAACAAGGCAGAAATGTATCTCCTGTCTGTGACAACACACACAGATTTACCTGACTTCCTGTCACAATGTGTAGAAATGTATTTAACAAATGAAAATTGCACTTACAGTTATGCAGTTTAAAAACGCCTTGAATCTTAATGTGCCGGCCGGTACACAACTCTCAGGCACTCGTCCACTGGGGGAACGTTTAGGAGCTTAGGTGACGACAGCGTGCCGCTCGCCCTACGTCCGCTTCGTAAAAAACGTACTTCTTCCAGTGCTTTGTGCCTTTGTTATCATTGTAATATGCTTCGCTGTCAAGTCTAACTGCTAGCTGGTAATTCTTCAGACTTTGCCATATTTTAGGTTTTTACAAGAGTATTTTTTGTCTTCAAGGGCGTTTAAACCTCTTGACTTGTACCACTGAGGTCTTACATATAGTTCCCAACAGCTTGACTGTTTTCCTGGTAGATGTGTGGACCTCAGGGTGGTCCAGTTTCTACCCACGGTCCAAAATCATACTCAGGCAGTGGCAGTTGGTGCTCAAAATGTTTGGGGGGGGGGGGGCGCAAACTGAAAAATTCTAAAAAAATAAAAATAAATTGCAGCCACTGTGCCCCATGAAGTGCAGCCCCTGTGACCCCCCCCCCCCCACTCGCCATCGGCACTTGCATGAATCTATCAATGATACATATAGGGAGGTGGCTGGAGAGTGGGTGTAGGGCCCTGCACTCTTCATGGACGCCTTGCCACTGCTAGAAGGTTAAAGCGGTTCTAAAGGCTCAAGTTTTTTTTACCTTCTTACATTCGCCATCCTTCTCCATGCATGAAGGTAAGAAACCTTTTGTGTGCCCACCCAGCCAGCCCCGTAGGTCCTTCGCTCTCTTTATTTAAGCTGGCCAAAGTGCATGTGTTTTAAACCAATTTCGTGTGCGTGCAAGTGTGGTGGTTTTTGTGGGGGGGGGGGGGGTGGGCTGCACAGGCGTGGTACACCCACCGGGAGCCGGGCTGACTTGGCAGGAGGGAGGGGCCAGCGCAGAGCTCTGCTCCCTCTCAAGTTTTTTTTACCTTCTTACATTCTATGCATGAAGGTAAGAAACCTTTTGTGTGCGGCAGCTCCCAAGCTGCTTGCTGTGGAGGCACTTGGCAGGAGGGAGGGGCCAGAAGCTCTGCTGGGGAATCCAAGAATAGGATTGGCGCTGCTCTGTGCACAGACCAGGTAAGTAGAACATGTTAAATAAAAAAAACATTGCCTTTAGAATCAATTTAATTGGCTTCTACACAAGACTGAACCTTACTGTTCTAGCCCCCTTTCACATAGCAGCTAGCATTGAGCAAGTAAAAATATATTGACAGTCCCAGTTGGGAGAAGTCGATTACTAGATCAATGCCTTTCAAACAAGAATGGCTAAAATTTGGCCAGTTCCTGCTGAACCGGCTGAATTTAAATCTGTGCATGGCAGAGCCGAACCTAGGTGGGTGTGCGTGGTGCAGTTCACCTGGGCGTCAGAGTTGGGGGCACTTGAGCGCTCCCCTCCCTCCTCCTCTCCTTGTCGGTGTCCAAGGTGAGGCCGCTCTCCGCCGGTCACCGCCGTCGCTGTATTTCCTGCCCAAGTCCATCCTCCAGACAGAGGAGATGGCAGCGGCTGTCTCTGTTTTGAGAGAGACTCGTGCTGTGACGTCATTGGGGGGTGGGGTGGTCCGTACCGTGCAGTGCCCGTCATTTGTTCTCCTCCTCTCTGTCACAATCTTCTCCACCGGGCGGCATGGCTGCACACTGCCCTCTCCTCTCCAGCTGCCGCCCGGGTGGGGTTTGTCCTGAGGAGGGGTCTGTATTAATGGAGAGGGGTGGTTTGTGGGGGGTCTGTACTAATGCAGGGGGGTCTGTATTAATGAAGGGGTGTGGTTTGTGTGTGGGGGTCTGTACTAATGGGGGGGTGGTTTGTGTGGGGGTCTGTACTAGGGTTGTCTCGGGACCGATACCAAGTATTTGCGGGAGTACTTGTACTCCCGCAAATGCCCCCGATGCCTGAATAGAATATTCGCCGCCGCCGCCGCGTTAATCCCTGTGCGGGGAACATTACAGGCAGCTTTCGTTTGAATAGTTGTAATCCCTGCCGTGCTGTGTATAGACACTCCCCTTGCTCGGGATTGGACGGATCTGTCCAATCCCGAGCAAGGGGGAGTGTCTATACACGTCGCGGCGGAGATTACAACTATTCAACTATACAACTATTGATTTATGGAGGGGGGTCTGTACTAATGGAGGGGGTGGTTTATGGTGGGGTCTGTACTAATGGAGGGGGCTGGTTTGTGGGGGGTCTGTACTAATGGCGGGGGGTGGTTTATGGGGTGGTCTGCACTAATGGAGGGGGGTCTGTACTAATGAGGGGTGGGTGGTTTATAGGGGGGTCTGTACTTAGTGGGGATTCTGCACTGACGGAGGGGGTCTGTACTGAGGGGGACCCTTGTTGGTGGAGGGGGTGACACCAACCCTAGGGATGCTACTGCAGCCGTAGACTTTTCTTCCTCCCCTCCCTCTTCCTCTCCTCATGCTGCTCATACTAGTGAGCAGCTATGTTTCTTCCCCGCCTTCATCTCGACCAGGGAAAAACAGAATAAGTGTAGCAGAGAAGAGGATTGTGGGACATATAGTCCAGAGGACTGGCAGTTGGCAGCCCCACTGTAACATGGAAACTGCAGCCCACACAGGTCCTGATCAGAAGAACTGTTGTTGTTGTATCGCTGGGTCAGGTGAGAGGGCCGATCAGCCATTATCTCCTGTAATTAGTCTGCAGTCTCTGACCATCTCCTGTATATCTGCAGTCTCTGACCCTCTCCTGTGCTGTCTGAAGTCTCTGACAATCGACAATCTCCTGTATTATGTCTGCAGTCTCTGGTCATCTCCTGTACAATGTCTGCAGTCTCTGACCTTCTCTTGTATCATGTCTGCAGTCTCTGACCTTCTCTTGTATCATGTCTGCAGTCTCTGACCTTCTCTTGTATCATGTCTGCAGTCTCTGACCTTCTCTTGTATCATGTCTGCAGTCTCTGACCTTCTCTTGTATCATGTCTGCAGTCTCTGACCATCTCCTGTACTATGTCTGGGGGGCTCTTTCTAATAGACTCTCTAACAGGAGCCCTCTATGTGTGCATCAGAGAGACTCCCCTCCAGGCCTCATTAGTGTACTCTCTTCCTGTATTTTTTTTTTATTGTAAAAAAAAATTATGGGAGAATCCCAGGGTAACGAATACTTCTTAGGGGAGCATCTTTGTGTTTGAGTCATTGCCATAGAAACATGTGTAAATAGGAAGAGTTTGTAAGATGCCCATGTGGGGACGCCAGAAATATTTCTGCACCCAGGCGTCTGTGACCCTCGGACCGGCCCTGATGTATGGCCAGCTTTTGGGTGGAACTCCGCTTTAAGCTACTGCTAGGTATATGTTTGGCAGCTACACATATGAGAAAATCGGAGAGTGGGATTTCGTTTAGGCTTACTGTAGACTTGTTCCATTTAAAGGAAGACTGTTAATAGTAGTAGTATATATCAAAATCTCATTCACAAGGACTGGCCGTAGTTCATCAATGATTCAATTATAAGTTTTAATTTGGTATAGGTATTTTTGCATTGTTCCGTTTGTTCAGCCTTGACCACTGTAAGAGCCGGTTCACACTGGGGCGACGCGTCAGGCGGCTCAGCCACCTGATGAGTAGCGTCCCATTCAATGCAATGGAAACGTTCTAATTGGACCGACTTAGATAAAGGTTCCTGCACGACTTCGGGGGCGGCTCGGGGCGACCTGCATTGACTTCTATACAGAAGTCATTTTGCTGCTCGCCTCTGAAGTCATCCTCAGGACGCATTTCAGACTCTGCCCGAAGTTGTGCCACGGGAATGTGAACTGGCTCTAAGCATGCATGATCCATACCTAGAAGTTTCCTGTGGAAGCTGGAAATCACTGTAGTTGGCACTAGTACTAGAGTGATAGCAGCTAGCTTCCAGATCCCGAACTGAGCCATTACCCTGCCACTTAGTGAACACAGAACACAGGACATTGCTCACTTGGCACAGGTGTCACAACCCTGCCTTTCCACCATATGCAGTTAGGGAACACTTTTCATTCATTGACAAAATGCAGTGTGTTTTTACTGAATGCCAGTCTTGCCAAGCGAGTCCTGAGCTCTCTAAGCAGCCGCTTGTCACAGGACCTGGAAGACAGCAGTGATCATTGTCATAACAGTACCTCCTACAGTGATTTCCAGCTCCCATTGTAATTCCACACGTATGGCACATGCATATGGCTGTTAACTGTGAAATTATTCATACCTGGAACTCCGCTTTTGTGCCAGTTCACACCAGACCATGGTGCAGGGAAGGTTCATTCTGTGCACGTTTCCTGCACAGGATGCAAACACACTGCCTTTGTGATCTGCTGCGGGTGCCAAAGTATTGCTAAGGGCACCTCAAAGGCAGATTGCAAACACAGTGCGTTTGCGGGCACCAAATCACATGTTATCACAGTACCATGAGATTTGGTAAAGCGCATTTTTACTGTTTTACTGTGTTCTGATGCGATTTGAATGGGCTGCATTTATTTGAATGGGCTGCAAAATCTCACTGTACGGGAAATACACAGGAATGTGTGGTTTCAAGCCCACATATTCCTGTGCAATTCAGGTGTGAACAGCACTTAAAATGTAGGTTTGACTTTGTTTCTATGAATCATACATGTTGTTAAATCGGCAACAGAGTAATAATTCTTATGCCGCATACACACGATCGGATTTTCCGTTGGGATAAACTACTATGGATTTTTCCAATGGAATTTACACAGTCACACCAAATTCCGACCGTCAAGGATGTGGTGATGTACAACACTACGATGAGCCGAGAAAAATTAGGTTCAATGCTTCCGAGCATGCATCGACTTGATTCTGAGCATGCGTGTTTTTTTTTCAGTCGGAGTTCCATACAGGCGAACGGAAAAATGTTCACTTTCTAAGTCCGTCGGAATTTACGTCTGACTTTTTCCATCGGAAATTCCGATCGTGTGTACACGGCATTAGTCTTTAAATTTTGTTACTTTTTAATTATAACTATGGGCACCGCACAAGAAGGCCGCTTTATTGGTTATGTGATAATTTCTAGTGTTTTGTTCTGTATCGTCTTCTCTATTTAATAGCATAGCCTAAATCTGCAGATGTAAATTCTGTGCTACTGCCACATTTGTAAGTTCAAGCAGTTTCAGCTTAGTCTCACAATTTAAGGAATGTGAAAACCTAGTGGAGTCACGTGACTTGGAAAGGATCTGCGCTGTATTATGTGTGACACCGGATGCATGAGTGAGCATCCTACACAATGAGCCTCTTCAGCAACTGTACTATCGGCCTTTTAACTCATTAGGGAAGTCCCACATATTAAATTGTAGATTAGTACTTGTCATTGTATGAACGTGAACAAGGGGAGGTTGTCCATGCTTCTGCTTGTACATTTTAAGCACTAAGAAAGTAATGAAGTCAGTAGAGCTATATATTCAGAATATTTTATTTCTGTTGATAAATGTTGCTTTTGTTCTTTTTCTTTGAGGAAAGTGTCAAAAGTTGGCTAGTCTCTAAATGATTATGGGGGTGGGGGTGAAGGGAACCTCTGCAGCGGCTAATCAAATGCTGGTCTTCCCAGCTTCTGTTTAACAAAGCAGCAGATTGGCTAATTGGTTGGCACTTCCCCCTAGCAGCACTAGTGTTGTTGGTTCGAATCCCAAACATGGCACCACCTGCCTGGAGTTTATGTTCTCCCTGTGCCTGTGTGGGTTTCCCCTGGGCACTCTTGTTTCTTCCCACTCTCCAAAGATATACCAATGGGTTAGTTGGCCCAAGTATGTGTAAATGTGACCTTGGATTGAGGGCAGGGACTGTTTGTGTGTGTGTGTGTATGTGTATGTGTGTGTATATATATATATATATATATATATATATTATATTATATTATATTGTGATGGTGGGACTCTGTGCCATGTGAAAGATTGCTGGTTTACGCCAGATTTTGGAGAGAAAGACACATTAATTGCACAGCTGTGTCTTGGTTTTTTTAGTTCTGACCTGACATACACAGAGCTTTTTTTTCTCAGAAAATAGGTGCAGGAATTCAACCACGCCCCTGTTCAGATTTCACAAACAGTAGAAGGGTCTTTAAAGGGGCATTAAATACCAGGATTGCATTACATACAGAGTGCAGGGGGTTACACACAGAGTGCAAAGCTGTCATTTGTAAACACAGAAACCAGACTTCTGTGTTTACAAGTGATTGTGGTGAGCAGGCACCAAAGGGTCTGAGCCAAAGGTGGTCGCCCTGAAATAAAGCTATATATATATTATAGTGTGTGTGTGTGTGTGTGTATGTGTATAAATATATATAGTATACCTAAATTTCATAAACTAAAACAGAGAAGGCTATACATGTATCAGATATCAACCAGTCAAATTTGAATATGTATTGTAGCGGGGTGCCTGTGAAACAAAAAAAGTAGTAAAGGAAAAGTAATTGATAGGATATATGTTCCTCCACAGATTCTTAGATTTAGATTCTTAGATAATACCAGCAAAGACTTCAGGGTAAAGTAGAATAGTTCTTTACCCTGTATTGGTAAAGTCCATTCCTGGGCTGGTTTTATTGGGAGTCTGATGGAGCTCTGGGTGTCCCAAGTCTGTGGACCGCAGTTTAATGTTTTCCTTTCAGGTCTTGATTAAGGCAGCTAGGCCTATCTCTCAGAGAGTGTGGGTCTCCATCTGAGAAAGCATATTGGAGCATGGCTGCAAACCCCTGATGTTGGATACAAGGATTTGCGATAGTAAAGGACACTTGCTACAAAAACCAAGGACTGGTGAGCCTACAGAGTCAGTAGGTCGGATTTTCTGATGGTAAAAGCCCAATGGGAGCTTTTCATCGAATATTCCAACCGTGTGTATGCCCCATGTGACTTTTTCAGTCTTTTTCCGACAGAAAAAATTGCTATTGGAAAATCTGCTCGTCTGTATGGAATTCCGACGCACTAAAAACCATGCATGCTGAGAATCAAGTCAACGCATGCTCGGAAGCATTGAACTTCACTACTCGTTGTAGTGTTGTACGTCACCATGTTCTTGACGGTCGGAATTTAGTGTGACCGCGTGTATGCAAGACAGCTTGAGCGGAATTCCGTCGGAAAATAACATCGGAGTTTATTCCGACAGAAAAAACGGTCATGTGTACAGGGCATTAGGCTCGGTAGCGCAAATGTTTATTTTTTGTTTGACTGATGGCAAGATGCCATTTTTCTTCTGTTTGGAAATATCCTGTGCATTAAAAATTGTGTTTTCCTAAAGAGACTGTGAGTTTGTCCCTGCATTGAGTCTGATCCCCTACAGTATATAAAAATATGTAAAAAATTGCGCTAAGTTAGTAATGAGTTATATACTTTATTTGTGCAAATAACATAAAGTCCATGAAAAATGTATATATTGGTAATACACTTAATTGATAAGTAAACAAGAAACCAGAAAAATCTAAATAATGTGAACGTGCAAATGCAAAAGTGTCCACAGTAGTGATGTGATAAAATAAATCGATTTAATTGGTGTCATGATCCATCCCCATCATCAAACCAATGTGAATCCACCACCATCTGTAGGAACTGCTTACCAGTTCCTATTGACCCCTTGTTTATAGGGGGTCAATGTATGCCTGTGGCTTAAAATCCAGACAGGGCCTTTCTCCATGTCTCGGCACTACTCTGCACTTCTGGTGTCACCCTTTAGATAGGTATGGAGTGGGTTACCAAAAAAGAGACCAAGAGGTGCTGTATAGTGTAAAATCCTTTTGGAGGTTTATTATATAAAATCCATAGCTCACAGCATAAATATGAAGTAAAACGCTTAACGTCTAGTGTGTCGACCGTGCACACCAAAGACAGCCAGTCCATCTGGACATGGGAGTGGTGGTGATGTCAGCACGTCGCTTCCGCCCTACGCATTTCGTCACAACAGTTGTGAGGAGTTCATACAGCTGGTGGTGGTGGATTCACATTGGTTTGGTGATGGAGGATAGATCATGACACCAATTAGATCAATTTATTTTTATCACATCACTACTGTGTTTTGCATTTGCACTTTCACTTTATTTAGATTTTTTATTTTGTTTACTTGTCAATTAACTTTTTTTTATTTTTATGGACTTTCCCCTTGCACACATTTATTAAGTGTGTGTATATGTACTGGTTTTTTTCACTTGTTACTAATTTAGCGTGATTTCATTTCATTATTATTCTGTGTGTTGTAAAATTGTATGGAGAAAAACGAGGACGGCCGCACTCCAAAAAATGTTCCTTTATAAAAAAAACAGATCACAACATCAACATGTCACAGCAAAAAACAGAAAGGAGCTGCCGCGTTTCACGCCAAAATACAGTGCTTATTCATAGCTATGACATGTTGATGTTGTGATCTGTTTTTTTATAAAGGAACATTTTTTGGAGTGCGGCCGTCCTCGTTTTTCTCCATACAATTTTGCATACTATTTCAGTGCCTGCACCCAGGGGTTGGATCCTACCTGTCAGCTTTAGCTCCTTGGGACCTCTGAGCGGTTAACTTTTTCTCTCATCTTATACTGAATTCTGTGTGTTGTGTTGCACATATTAATGGCTGCTTTCCAAATTTGATAGAATTTTTTTTGCATGGTGTTTATACATATGCAATAAAAATATGTATATGCCTAGACATTAGAAAAAACTCAGCATGCTATTGGAGAGTGCTGCCAGTTACAGAAGGGTTTATAAAATAGGGTCCAATGCAACTCATGCCACATTAATCTGTCACCCTCATCGACATTTGTCATGCAGAGGCACGATGAAATTCTATAGCGCACTCCTTTATGAATTTCCCTGAGAGTCCTATAGGAGCATCGTCCTTTTTTAGCTTTTAAGCCCTGGCAAAGGAGGATTCCCCCCCTCCCCCCTCAAAAACATTGGCTACCCTTTTACTTCCGGTTGTCACATTGTTATTTTGCGATAAATGATTATGGATTCTTATCTTAAAGGGGTGTTCCAGCCAAAATTGTGTTTATTAAAAGTCAGCAGCTACAAAAAGTGTAGCTGCTGGCTTTTAATAAACACACACTCACCTGCTCCACGATCCAGCGACGCGCTGTCCGGGGGGTCCGCTCCTCTCCCCCCCAGCCGGCGTCTCCATCTCGACTGTGGGCACCCAGCCGTGACAGCCTTCGGCTTCACGGCCGGGCACCCACTGCGCATACGCGAGCCGCACTGCGCATGCGCGCGCGGCGCGGCTCGCCGCTGATTGGAGAGGCGATCGCATGGGACCTGACAGTGTCCCATGTGATCGCCTACAGGGAGGGGCTGGTGCTTAATCGCCTAACCAGCCCCTCGGCGGAAGCAGGAAGTGGGACAGGAAGTCCCACTCCTACTGAAGCCCCCACTCCCCCCCAAAAAAAATTACATGCCAAATGTGGCATGTAAGGGGGTGAGGAGTGGTTTAAAAAAGTCATTTTTTAGGGTGGAACTCCTCTTTAAGACAACCGTCTGACCCTTTTTGTCAATTTCATTCGAATTTCTCCATTTGGGAGGCGATCGCCCCTTAAGAGGGATAGAGCTGCTGAGTTCCAGTTATAAAACCCAACCAACACCTGTTTAACAGATAAAATATCAAAGTCTAGCACTTTTACTTACTCTGAGAAATGAATTCATGCCATCTGTACAAAATTGGTCCATAGTCTTCTTTTTTTTTTTTTTTCTCAAACAAAAGTTTTATTGAGCAAATACAGGAAATAACATACAGAACTCCAGAGCATATTCTCAACCAATATCTCAATGAATGGTACACATTTAATACATCCTAACACTACGCCAAATATCATTACCCGTTGCAGAGTCTCCTATCACCTTCTCTCCCCCTCCCCCCCCCTTCCAGTGGATGCATATAGATAGCTAGAAATCAGGTGGTCAAGGTCCTAAAATAGACGATCCCACACAAGATCTATCGGAGCCAGACCTGGAACATCGAGCCACGAGGGTCCCATAGCTTTTCATATTTACCACTGGCCCCTCTTCTCTGATACCCACCTTCTCCAGCCTCAGCGTTCTCGTAATCCACTCCTGCAGCGCCATAGTAGAGCCTGAAACAGAGCCCTGGATGAGATCCGTCCGGCAGATGGTCCAATGGAACCTGTATCTAATAGCAGCCAGTATCTTCGGGCAGCGCCATAGTAGGTGGATGAGATCTCAGTGGTCCCTGCAGCATCTAGTGCAGGGGGTCTACCCCCAAACCCATATGCGCTAATCTGGCAGGTGTGTAATGTGTCCTTAGGAGAATGTAGAGCTGTGACAGTCTGTGCGTGACGTTCAGGGAGCATGTAGGAACCGCCTGTAAGGCTTCCTCCCACTGCTCCTCCTCGAACACGCCTACATCCCGTTCCCACCGGGCTACCGCCCTGAGGGGGACCCCCGGCAGAAGGAGATTCAGCAGCATGGCATAGCAATTAGATATGAAACCCTTATAGGTAGACACATCAGACAGGAAGTTAAAGACCGGTGCCAAATCCATGGACCATATATCCGCTTCCCTCTGTGCGTCAAATGCATGTTTAAGCTGCAAGTAGTAGAAATACATGGATGCTGGCAGCTGAAAGTCCTCTCTGAGCTCCGAGAAGGGCCTCAACCCACCCGCTCTAATTATATGTGACAACAGGTATATCCAATACTGTTTCCATTTCTGTCCATACGGTAATTTAGCTATTTCTTGATAGTAAGTGTTATCCCAAATGGGGCTATATTTAGTGTATCCCGTCACTCCCTGCATCATCCTAGCCTTATTCCAGATCTTCTGCATGAGGTTGTACATGGGGAACCGTTTGTTAGATTTAGCGTATTGCAAGGCCTCCAAACCCTCCATCACTTCCCCCCCAGTCGTGAACCTGAGCAGCCGAGCCGAGGAATCCCTCAAGTTCAGCTGCAAGTCCCGTTGAGGTCCCGCCACCCTCGCAATATGTTGCAACTGGGAGGCCAGGTAGTATAGCCATGGAGTAGGCAGTGCCAATCCACCGGCTTCCTTTGGGCACTGTAGTTGCTTAAGTTTAAACCCTCGGGGGCTTTGTGAGCCAGATCAGGGAGCGAAAAATTGAGTTGCTGACTCTAAACTTTTTCAGGGGGATAACCGTTGGGGAGTTGTGTAGGACGTAGAGCAGCTGTGGCATAAGGATCATCTTTATGAGGTTCACCCTCCCAACCGGTGACAGTTTCAACTTGCTCCATACCTTGACCCGATCGCGGCAGCGACCGATCAAGGGGGTCAAGTTAAGGCCAATATAATCCAGTGGGGAAGCGGTAACCTGAATACCCAGGTACCGGAAAAACTCAGATACAGGGATGTCAAGTATAGTGCTAATGGGTGCCGGGGGCCGCCGGTCTAGCAAGAGGAGGGAGGACTTGGTCCAATTAATAGTCAAACCCGAGTATTTCCCGAACCGTCGCACTACCTTCATGGCCTCCGTTAGTGACTCAGAGGTGTCACCCAGGAGCAGCATGGTGTCATCCGCATATAGCATGATCTTCTCATGCAGATCACCGTATTGAAATCCCCGTACCAAGGGGTTAGTCCGAATCATATCCGCGAGGGGTTCGATGGCCATAGCAAAGAGGAGGGGAGACAGGGGGCAACCCTGCCACGTGCCTCTGTGTAGATCAAACGTATACGAGACTCTCCCTCCCTCCCTTATCGCCGCCACCGGGGATGAGTATAAGAGCTGGACCCATGTAATGAATCTCTCCCCAAAACCAAATTTCCGCATTACCGCCCAAAGATACTCCCATTCTACGCTGTCGAACGCTTTATGGGCATCCAACGATAGCAAGGCTCTGTCCCCAACGTTGTCTGCCCGCGATTGCATATTAATAAAGGGTCTCCTCAAGTTTATCGCCGTCGACTTCTGCGGCATAAATCCTGATTGGTCAGAGTGAATTATAGTGGAAATAGCCTCATTCAGTCTGACCGCCAGGACCTTGGCGAGAATCTTTACATCGTTCTGTAGAAGGGAGATCGGTCTGTATGACCCCGGGTCAAGAGGATCCTTATCAGGTTTCAAAATCAGAACAATGTTTGCCCTGATGATAGAGAGGGGGAGCGTGCCCACCTCCCTTGCAGCATTGAAGACCTTCAGCAGGTGTGGGAGTATCAACTCCCCATACTGCTTGTATACTTCCGCTGGAAGACCATCGTCCCCAGGGGCCTTCGAGGAACAGGCTGGTCACCATCTGCAATTCACCGAGGGTCAATGGGGCATCAAGCATCTCCTTATGGGAGGCCGACAACATTGGTAGTTGTACAGGGTCTAAATACTCAGCCAGGGAGTCTAGTGAATATGACCTTTTGGAATTATACAGGGAGGAGTAGAATCCTACTAGTTCGGAAAGGATTTGATCAGGGGAATTAGTCACCCCCCCCACCGGCAGTGCGCAGCGCCCCTATAGAGGGCGACAACTGCTGGGCGTGGGCGATAGTTGCTAACATGCGACCAGTATGCTCGCCCTCCTCATAGAATGCTGCCTTTTGGAAAAAACGCTTCCTCTCCGCTCCCGAGGTCGTGACCCGGTACAGGGCATCCTGCGCCGACAGCCACGCCTCCCTATTGTTGTCAGACGGGTCTGCAATGAATTTGGCCTCTAGCTTTTCCGCCATCATTTCCACCCCCTCCCGCTGTGCATTTGACCGTCCCTTGGTGGCCTGGATCTCTGTGATAAGTAAGCCCCTCAGGACAGCCTTAAAGGCTTCCCAATTGACCGCCATGTTGTCAAAGTCATTGTGCACACGCCAATATTCCTCGATGCGGGCCTCTATGTGTTCGTGGGAAGAGAAAAGGTTCAACCAGAATGCGTTCATCTTCCACGGGGCCTTGGCCACCGCCGAAGGGGGATGCACCTCCCGGGATGCAATCAGTGGGGAATGATCCGACACACTTCTCAGGCCGTACGTCACATCTACAACATACCTCTCGGCAGCATTAGAGCACAGACCGAGATCTACCCTAGATAGGGACGAATGGCTTTTAGAAAAACATGAGAACTGCTTCTCCCCTGGGTGTCTAGCTCTCCAAGGGTCCCTCCACCCTACCTCCTCTACTAGTTTCCGTAGGGCCATACGCCGTACCCCCCTCCTCCCACCTCCCGGCGGATGTTTATCCATGTGAGGGTCCATGTAGCAGTTGAAGTCCCCGAAGGCAAACAAGGGTACCTCCGGGAACCTCACCTGGAACTCCACCAAGGCCCGCAGCACCTGATTATTATACGGGGGAGGCACATATATAAAAGCTAGAATACATTTAAAGGCAAACAATTTGCATAAAAGAAAAACATGTCTGCCTTCAGCATCCACATCTGCCTGTAATTCCTCATAGTCCAGTGCACTATGTATCAGCACACTCACCCCCCTAGAATATGAGGTGTGAGTGGAATGGTATACCCTGCCCGCCCACCGATACCCCAAACAGGACACAGAGTCAGGGGTTAGATGAGTCTCCTGGAGTGCACAAATAGCCGGTAACTATTTCCTCATCAGGGATGACACCATAGTTCTTTTCAGGGGGTCCTGCAGTCCCCGGACATTCCTCGATAACACTGTTACTGTCGCCATCAGGGGGGTTGAGGCATAAGTTCAGAAGGGGAAAAGACATCTCCACCCCAGCCACCCTCCACCCCCCCACTTGAAGGTGTCAGCGTGGTAAGCCAGACCAGGAACAGGGACAGGGCAAACAACCAGGTGGCAGAAAAAATAAAAGAAGACCTTCCGCAACTAGAAAAAGAAGAGTATAAGCGGGCTCTGGAGTAAACTGGGAACTGATAGCAAGCTGAGATGCACAACTGTGCATCAATTTCCTCTCGTAGCAGGCCATCCGCCTGTAAGGGGTATACACCCATCTGCACATATGCCCTTTGTGGGCTCAAACTTTGGGGAGCCAACAGGCAACCCCGGCAGCTGCGGGACAACAGGTCCCTCCGAACTTCCATTTGGCTACCAAACGTGGCAGCCCCGTCAGCAATCATCTTCGCTGGGTGTGGTAGTAACAGCATTTCCGAACTCACATTTCAGCACCAAAATATAGGGGTAACGTGTGTTTCCGGCAGTACCCTCATGCGAGGGAGCAAGTATGCGAGGCAGACAGTGTTCAGTCCGAGTGTCCATCTTCTGCCGCGGGTGGCCTTCTGGCCTGCCGGAGTGCCCCTTCATTGGCATCCAGCCAGTCTGAGGCATCAGCAGGGTGTTCAAAGAAGTGGGCCTGTCCTCTGAGAATGACTCGGAGTCTCGCCGGGTACAGCATAGCATATGGTGCCTGCACCCTCTGCAGGCGTTTCTTAATTTCAGTGAACCGAGCCCGGCTCTTCTGTACTGCGGCGGAAAAATCCGGGTAGAATGAGACCCGTGTGCCATTGAACTGGACATTCCGCTTTTCCCTGGCAAGTCTCAGTATTTTTTCTCTGTCTCTGTAGTTTAAAAGACGGGGAAGGATCGGGCGGGGAGGATTGCCTGGCGGGAGAGGCCTGGAGGGCACCCTGTGCGCTCTCTCCACTGCATATAGATGCGTGAATGCTTCTTGGCCAAACACATCAGTCATCCACTTTTCCACAAACTGCGTGGGGTCCCGTCCCTCCACCTTCTCCGGTAATCCCACTATGCGCACATTATTGCGTCTAAGTCTGTTTTCAAAATCTTCTGCGCGCATATCCACGGCCCTGGCCAGCCGTGTGGTAGCCTGGGTTTCTCTGATCAATGGGGGCAGCTTATCCTCTAGGTCACTAATCCTCCCTTCCGCAGCTGTGGTCCTTTCTCTCATTTTCTGTATGTCATGGCAGATCAGGCACACCTCCTCCTCCAGACTCCCAAACCTGAGTTGCAGGCCATTGACTGACGCTGTGCACTTGTTCACTGCCTTCAGTATGGCAGCCAGCGTGGGCTGTTTTCCCCCCTCCACCTCGGTGTCATTTGGTTCCCCATGCAGGTCAACAGAGCTTCCCCCTGCCTGATCCATCATGGCCCCTGCTCCCTGTACATTTTCCTCCTCCTCCATTTCAGTGTCACTCTGGGGGGCACAATCATCCAGGGGAAGCACGCCTGCCACTCCAGACTTCCCTGCCAGCTTCTGGGCATAGTATCTCATGTCCTTAGGGGGGTCCCCGGGGGTCTCTTTAGCCTTTTTTAGGGCTTTGCTCACCCCCTCCTTTCCCTTGTCTCCTCCACGCGCTTTCTGTGCTGATGGTGGAGCGGCGCCATCTTGGGAGTCCCAGCCTGCCGCCGTCTATCTTCTGTCCCCGGGTCATCATACCCTCCAGCCGCGATCCGACAACAACCGAGTGTTGGGGGAGTGTTCCCCTGTCTGTCAGGCCGAAAAACAGCGGGTGTAAACGGTGCCGGAAACCGGATTCTATCAGGATCAGTGCGGAGCTCTGTGAACCTGCGTCTGTTCACATGCCGTGCTGGCCACGCCCCCCCGTCCATAGTCTTCAGTGATGCAATCGTCATTCGGACCTGCGTGAATATGAACATGTCGCCATTGAGTCAGAGATGGGCAGATGAATTTACATTTCTTGTCCACCATTAACCCCTTCAATACCAGGCACCACCATATGACGTCCACAAAGTGTCTCTCCCATCCAGAGTGGACGTCCTGGAATTTGAAGGGGGGTATCTAAATGATGCTTGCAGCGAGAGGCATCATCCAGATATCTATCTCTTGTGCCGGTGATTCTGCACAACATAAGAACGATCATAGCGGCAGTTCTGCCGCTTGATCATTCTTACAGGCGGCGGGATGGGCCATCCCCCCTCCTGCCGCCATCCGGTGCTTCTCCTGGCTCTCCCGTGCCATCGGGGGCCCAGAGAACGAATCGTCCGGCGCTTGCAGGAAGTATAGAGATGACTGGTGACCAGATGGTTACCAGTCATCTCTATGACTGTCAGAGGACCCGGGAGCGATGTGATGACGTCACGCCCGGGTCCCCGTAAGTAAACAAAGCTGCGATTGCGGCTGTAAGCCACAATATTCATGAGATCAGTGAATTTTTTTCACCGATCTCAAGGTTTCCAGCCTGGAAGAGAGATGTGGGGTCTTATTGACCCCACATCTCTCCATAAAGAGGACCTGTCACACACATTCCTATTACAAGGGATGTTTACATTCCTTGTAATAGGAATAAAAGTAATAAAAAAAATAAAAAATAAAAAAAGTGTAAAAAAAAGAAATAAATATGTAAAATAAATAAATAATAATAATAAAAAAAAATTAAAACACCCCTGTCCCCGGTAGCTCGCGCGCAGAAGCGAACGCACATGCAAGTCCCGCCGACATATGTAAACGCCGTTTAAACCACATATGTGAGGTATCGCCACGTGCGTTACAGTGGCAGCAACAATTCTAGCACTAGATCTCCTCTGTAAATCTAAACTGGTAACCTGTAAAACATTTCAAAGCCTTGCCTATGGAGATTTTTAAGTAACGAAGTTTGGTGCCATTCCATGAGTGTGCGCAATTTTAAAGCGTGACATGTTGGGTATCTATTTACTTGGTGTAACCTAATCTTTCATATTTTACAAAAAAATTGGGCTGTTTTGTTTTTTTAAATTCATGAAACTATTTTTTTCCCCAAAAAAGGCGTTTGAAAAATTATTGCGCAAATACTGTACAAGATAAAATGTTGCAATGACCGTCGTTTTATTCCCTAGGGTGTCTGCTAAAAAACATATATAATGTTTGGGGGTATTGCGTAATTTTCTAGCAAAAAAAATAAATATGATTTGTACATGTAGGAGAGAAGTGCCAGAATAGGCCCGGTATGGAGGTGTGTATAAAAGCCCGGTATTGAAGTGGTTAAGCATAAATGAGTGAACCCAACTAACGACACTGTATTGCACAGACCAGATTGGAACTGTAGTGTAGCTTATTATTATTATTATTATTATTATTATTATTATTATTATTATTTTTATTAATAATATATATGTATAATTTTTATTTTATTTTTTATGAACCAAAATAAATCTAAGGGATGTCCTGTGGGAACTGATAACATTCCAGCTGTCATGTTTGTAATGCAAGTTATCAAATAAGAGATAGCTGTTAGGTTACCACAGGGTCTGTGTACTCTTGCTTTAGGTTTTTCAAAATAACCCCCATCTCCATCTCCACTTGTGGCGGAAGCCTGCACCAGCAATGGCTTGCAATCACTGAACAGTAAGTTTTGCTGTTGAATCTGCTGAGTTATAATAGCGGTTGCAGCCATTTGGGAGGATATTTTTAGCATTTTTCTTTTAATGGGTAAAAATTTTGCACATTAAGGGGAATAAATACAGTATAAAGCAGCGACTTTGACATTCTCCAAATATCAACTGCAGGCAAAATTTTCATGTGCGCATGTTTTAAATAAAATTGTCTGATATATTGGACTAAATGTAGCCCTGGAAGTAACATTTTGTTGTTTTTATGTTCTGTGAAGTCTCAGGGTTAACTGGTTAAACCCGATGGATGACCTCTATGACAAGAATTAGAACCATGTGTAATCCATACGTGTGTGTGTGTGTGTGTGTGTGTATATACTTACAGTAATTTGGAACTGTTTCCAGCAATGAAACGTTGCAGGGCAACATAAGACAACAATTCATCTGATCAGGGGATTGTTCTTTTTACTGTTCAGCAAATGTTTCAGAAGAATCTGCTCAGTTTACCTAAGGCCTCATTCACAATAGTACTCCCGCATTAAGCTTATTCTAATTGCAAAGGAAGTCCTCTGGGAACAGAAGGCTGGTGGTTTAGTGTGCCTAGGAAGGATAACATTGCTGCCTGCAACCTGTCAAAGTTTATGGAAGGCTGGGGCTGAACTCTACTCAATTTCAGAGCCCTATGCCTTAAAGTGGAATTCCAGGTGAAACTCAAAATTTGCCCTTGTCTGGTGTGTTTAACAACTAAAACATTTGTATTATGCATTATCTTAATTTCTTTCTTGTCTATATTCGAAACAGGAGTCTAATGCTGGCCATAGATGGACCAAATTTTGTCTGGTTCAGCAAGGATTAGCTGAGATTCAAGCCACCTATGGGCGATCTATTGATCGACTTAAAGCGGAGCTCCACCCAGGAAAACAACATTTTGCCATGTTGTTTAAAAAAATAAAAAAAAATAAACCTGAAAAAAAAAAAAAAAATACTCACCCGAAATAGCTGTTGCTATGCGGAAGTCCGTAATCTGCCTCGCCTGCACCGCGGTCCGATTTCTTCTTGTCCTTCTCCTTGTGAATGGGGCGCGCTGCTTTCTGGGAACTGTGTGTGTTCTCAGAGAGCAGCGCGCCCATTCACAAGCCAGCGTGAGACTCGCGCAGGCACAGTAGGAAACGGGCAGTGAAGCCGTACGGCTTCACTGCCTGTTTCCCATAGTGTGAATGGCGGCGCGGGGGGCCATCAGCGCGGGTGCCTAGGACAGGTAAGTGTCCTTATTTAAAGTCAGCAGCTACACTGTTAGTAGCTGCTGACTTTAAAAAAAAAATTATTCGCGGCTGGAGCTCCGCTTTAAGTACAACCAACCTGTCGGATATTTTGTATGCTACTTTTACTAGCAGCTTTAGGCACTAGCAGTGATCATTGTTTTCTATTAACAGGGAAGGCTGCCTGCCGACAGAAAGCAATAGCTCCGAGTGAGGGATTCAGTGTTTGATGGGGGTAAACAAGCAATTTTTTTCTTTCCCGCAGCCCATGGCTGTGGGGGGAAATAAGAAGAGCATCATCTAAAGGTTGCCTTCAACCAAGAGTTAAAGGAATGAAAATAGCTTGACTCCCCCATCAACACATTTAGTGTTGATGGTGAAATCCCTCAGGCAGGTCTACTGTATTCTGATCATAGGAGGTGTCCCAACCATCAGAATACAATTATCAGTGCATGCAGCTGTAGCTGCTGGCAAGAAAAAAGGTGTGACACGCTGACTGTGCTAAAGTCGATCGATTGATTAACTTCAGTACAACCGGCCTGCCCATACATGGATTGAAATTTGCCCAGTTCCTGTTGAACCAGCCAAGTTTGATCCTCCTATGGCCGACTTAATCTACTCAATTAGCAATCTCTTTAGCTTTACCGAAAATGTTGTGCCCAATGTGACTGCTTACAGGACTCAAATGTTTTTTTGTCTGTGTAATCATTTTTAGCACAGCTCTGATTAGCCTCACCTCTGTTCCATCTGACCCTGCCCCATCCCTCCCAGCCTGCCCCCATCCTGCCTAGCCATCAGCATCAATTTTTACGCTCACCAGCAGGGTACGTCAATTCTGGAAACGCCTTGCATGCAAACCATACATTTTGTGGTCTTGTGACGGCAGGAATTTTTAACACCAAGGTAGAAAACAGCATATTTTTAAAGTTTTAACTACAAAGATGTAATATTATTGGGGTATATGACTGTAGTAATGTGTATTGGTGAAAACTTTCCTTAAATGCCCAGAACGCATATCTGCTTGTGGACTGTTGGTCCTGGCTCTCTGCCTTTTTATCCAATATTTTCTATATCGTGTTCTCTTTGACACCCCCAAGGACAAGAAGTGAGGTTAATTTCCCCTAATGAAGACACAGATCACCATTCAAACCTTATAAGGTGCTAAATTGTCCTTCAGCTTCTAGAATTTATTTTTGTATTGCTGTCTTTGTTCCCATAGGGAGTTTCCCCCGCTTCTTGTTTTTTTACACCAAATATACAGAGGAGAAATTGAGTCTTAGCAATAAAAATTTGACAGAGATTCTAGCCCTTCTCAAATCTTTTCAAAACTGAAAGAACAGTTTGCTGGAGATAACCTCCCTAACCTGGGCTTATGGCTCCTAGCATAATATCTCAAATGGTCCACCAGAGATCCCAGAACACATACTACCCAACTATCCAGTGGTTAGAAGAATGCTCATTCCATGTCTGTGTGACAAATGACTTGAAATCGTTGCCTGGAACCCTTGTAACTTATACGCTATTGTTTCCTTGTAATCTGTGTTTTTTTTCCCCACTCTATATTGGCCATACTTCTTGCAAAACATGTTATAATTGTGATGGACGTTTACATTAGTAGTTTCAGTCATACTGCTGAGGCGCCGTACACACGGCAGAGAACCTCGACGGGCAGAACACATCGTTCCGCCCGTCGAGGTTCTCTCCCGGCCGTCGAATTCGGCGACCCGCCCGTCGGGAATGGCAACCAGCCATTCTTCCAGGCGGGCCGTCGAGGAAATAGAGAGCGTGCTCTCTATTTCGGCTCGACGGGCTTCCCGACGGGAAGCTCGCCGAGACCGTACACACGGCCGAGGTCCTCGCTGGAATGTGCATTCCAGCGAGGTTCTCGCTGGTTTTCAGCGAGAACCTCGGCCGTGTGTACGGCGCCTCAGGCGCCGTACACACGGCAGAGAACCTCGACGGGCAGAACACATCGTTCCGCCCGTCGAGGTTCTCTCCCGGCGAATTCGGCGACCCGCCCGTCGGGAATGGCAACCAGCCATTCTTCCAGGCGGGCCGTCGAGGAAATAGAGAGCGTGCCTCTATTTCGCCCGTCGGGAATGGAGACCGTAACCGGCCGAGCCTCGCTGGATTCTTCCAGGAGGTTCGGGTTTTCAGCGAGAACCTCGGCCGTGTGTAGGCGCCTCAGGCGCCGTAACACGACAGAGAACCTAGGGCAGAACACATCGCGCCCGTGAGGTTCTCTCCCGGCCGTATTCGGCGACCCGCCCGTCGGGAATGGCAACCAGCCATCTTCCAGGCGGGCCGTCGAGGAAATAGAGAGCGGCTCTCTATTTCGCTCGACGGGCTCCCGACGGGAAGCTCGCCGAGACCGTACACACGGCCGAGGTCCTCGCTGGAATGTGCATTCCAGCGAGGTTCTCGTTGGTTTTCAGCGAGAACCTCGGCCGTGTGTACGCCGCCTCAGGGATATGTGTGTTTGCTGTTATTCACACGTATTCTGTTTTTGTCAGATCACCGATGTCAGCAATGCTAGGTCCTTTTAGCACTCCAGGTGAAAAGGCTTAGGTGATTGTAAACCCTCACTTTGTAAAACAACAATTCAGCCTAAAATAGAAATGAAACACAAACCATTTGTGTATAGATATGAGAAAAAGGGGTAAAAATATTGAACTTATCTGAAAAACACACAGGAAAAAACAAAAATAAGCTGCTACACTAAAATGTGACTAAAATTGAAATCGTGATGGAAATGTGCTAATAACTAGCTAATAATAATCTCACTGTGTGAATATAACCACTGGGTATCAACAGTGAAAATGAATCTGTTGATATTTATAAGTACTTTATGCTCAGTACCATATTGATTGGCACAGTGTTATAGTAACCTATGCACTTATAGCTTTTGTGTATTCACATATTGATTGTTATTATTTAGAGATTATCACTGTTTACACCTGGTACTTTAGATATTTATGTGGTATATGCTGTCCAGCGCTACACGTTTTTGCAAATTTTTCTTTACACTTTATATATAAATTGTAGTGTTTAGCAGCAGGACGTCCTTCTCAGGACCATATCTTAGTTGTTTCACTAACATACATTCTTCACTAAGCGCAAATTATTCCCATTCCCTTTTCCCTTCCTTTTACACAGTGAAAATGAACAATAAACAAATTGTGTGAATAAATGTGCTAATAAGTCCACATAGAGGAAAAATGGGATAAAGAAATGTCCATTAACATAACATGTGAATGTGATGGTGAAGATGAACGTGCAACCATAAGGATCATCAAACGGAACTTTCTTTCAAGAAGAGATGGAATACGCTTACCGGAACCAATGGATCTACCTGTCAGCAACAGAAGATCATTCAGGCATAGGAAATCCCAACAGCGAATAGGTTCAGCTTGTCTGAAGACTCTGGGTAGCAGGAACCACGAACATAGCCACTAGACCAAACAATCCAAAGCTAGATGAATGGTCCTGGACTTGTAGAAAAAGGCTCAGAGCTCATAGGGTATGCACCCGGTTTACAACGGATGTTGAGACAGCTTTATATAGTAACAAAAACCCTTGAGGGGTCAGTGAAGGGCATGACGGAACATCTTAAACGCGCGAGGAGAAAGAAAAACAGCGCAGGTCAAAAAGGAAGTTAAAGGTTTTAATGTAATAAAACCAACAACAATATTAAAAGTGATCACAAGTAACAAGATAAAAGCAATATGGGGAGTGGTGTACCAAGTCTTAGGCCGCGTACACACGGGGAGACAAGTCCGCTATAACATGTCCGACGGACCGTTTCCAGCGGACATGTCTCCTCGGATTTTGGTCCGATGGCGTGTACACACCATCGGACGAAAATCCTCTTGGACTGAGGACGCGGTGACGTGGCGGTGATGTAGACGCCGCCACGTCACCACTCCAGGAAGTAAAATACTTCCACGCATACGTAGAATCCATTCGACGCATGCGGGAGATTTATATTAGGCGTACTGACCAGCGGACATGTCCGACGGACAGGTTTCCAGCGGACAAATTTCAAAGCATGCTTTTGAAATTTGTCCGCTGGACAAACCTGTCTGCTAGGTCGTACACACGATCGGATATGTCTGCTGAAACTGGTCGGCGGACCAGTTTCAGCGGACATATGCCGATCGTGTGTACGCGGCCTTACACGTTTTGTCCGACTAGGACTTCTACTGGGACTTCTACACGATGCCCTAGAAAAAAAACTTGTCAGACGAAATGCGTATATCTCCCCTGCTGAGCTGTTGTGTACTGACAGGGGGACGGCCCCCACGCCAGAACACTCTGATCAGTGCTCTCTGCCATTGTCTGTTTTCCAGCATGCTTTGACTTTCAACCGGCAAAAAATTCTTTATTCTCATTTTAGCCAGAATCGTACAGCTCTAGTACAGGCCTTTAAAATCTGAGTGGGCTGCTAGAGCCATGTAAAACTAGCAATCAACAAAACCTTTCATTTTTTTTTCATGCGGTTCTGATAACCTCTTTGGTTATATAACAATTGTCTGTAAATGAATACATTTAAAAGACTAAGTTATTCATGTCTTATGTTACAGTGTACGTCTATGAACTTTTGCCTTTGTAGCGCCATTACTAAAGCAACATTGTATAAGTAACATTTGCTTTTTTTTAGGGCTAAAGTTTTGCTAAAAATAAAAACAAAAAAATCAGCACAGGGGATATAAGTTACAGTTAGTATGATGCGTCCCTTTTGTTGATTCCTCTGTTCTAACCCTGACACACATTGAGCAGGCATGTGTTACTGTTGTCACCTTTAAGAAGCTGCTCTAAATCTGCACCCAGTGCTGGATCAAGTGCATGTAGACCAGAAGTGGCTGTAGGTGATATGAATAAGATGAAAAAAGTTAAAATAAAACAGTAATTAAGGGACAGTTGTTTATAATACACAGTGTTTTGTCAAACTAAATATCAATTCAGGGTTTGGATTTTCTTTGAAGCCCAACTCAGGGAAACTATAAAAGTATTTCTTGGAGCAGGGCTGTGCCCACTTTATAAGGGTTAATTCCTCATTTTTGCATGTGATTCTTGGCTGCTAGACTGGTCCCCACAGAGTCTTCTCCTTCAAGATTAACTGGTCTAAGGTCCTGGTGTCATAAATACCATTGCAGGGTCCTGCACTGGAGGCGAGGTTGCTGAGGGACAACCCACTGCTGGAGCATGGAGGAGAAGAGCACCAGGTAAGTCAAGGCACTTCTCCTTTCCCCTAGACAAAACAAGCAGTTAGCCCTTGTATTGTGGGCACATCCCCACTGGAAGGGATCATTTATAGCTGCCCGGAGTTGGGCTTTCGTTAAGGGGTCTGTAGACTATTTAGCTTAAGGGTCGTTATATTGTGTATGTACATTCAACTTGTCTCTAAAATGTTTCGGCCAAATTTTGACCTGTGTACGATAGATTGCAGTGAATTTAATTATGAATTGTCACTAGTAATCCTACAGATTCCTGCTTGTGTACTCTTATCACCTTGCTGCAGTGTTTCTCCATCTGATTCTTTTCACATGTGTGGCTTGGCCATGCTCTCCTATGGGCGTCATCTGCTATTCTGGGGACTTGTTATTCCCTTCCCTTTGATCACTTCCTGGCCCGCCTCCTAGTTTGCTTGTACCCCCCCCCCCCCCATTTCTAAAATAAATGTGCTTAGGCAGCCCAACATTCAACATATTTTTTCATTTAACCAGCGGGTTAAATAATGGAAAAAAAATCCAATTCCCCCATCCACACATTCAATGTGGGTGGGAGAATCCTCCTGCTGTGCTATTGTGTTCTGATGGCGAGGAGCCTGCGACACTGATTTGATCAGGAAAAAACAGACAAGTTGGATGTACAGTCAGTAGATTGACATCTGTACAACCAGAATGCCCATACATGGATTGCAGTTCAGCCAGTCCCTGCTGAACTGTCCACGTTTTGATCCGTCCATGGTCAGCTTTCGTGTTTGTTAAAAAAAAAAATACACCAGAAATCGGAACCAAAATATTAATCGTGCAAACAGATTACAGAATTGGGGAACACTGATTTTTCCTTTTGTGAATACAGTAGCATCAGTGTCGCCACTGTGCCCATCAATTGTCGCCACTGTGCCCATCAATTGTCGCCACTGTGCCCATCAATTGTCGCCACTGTGCCCATCAATTGTCGCCACTGTGCCCATCAATTGTCACCACTGTGCCCATCAATTGTCACCACTGTGCCCATCAATTGTCACCACTGTGCCCATCAATTGTCACCACTGTGCCATGCCAAACGCAGCCACTGTGCCATGCCATCAATTGTCGCCACTGTGCCATGCCATCAATTGTCGCCACTGTGCCATGCCATCAATTGTCGCCACTGTGCCATGCCATCAATTGTCGCCACTGTGCCATGCCATCAATTGTCGCCAACTGTGCCCACATCAATTGTCCCCACATCAATTGTCCCCACTGTGCCCTGTAAAATGCTGCCAGTCAGATTGCCCCCGCCCGGCACTTGCCTTTCTGGGGTTCGCCATCCTCCTTCCACGGTCCCTCGATGACACTTCAGCCAATCAGGTTAGCGATAACCAGAATCGCTGAAACCTGATTGGCTGAGACGGCCATCAGTCTTATCCAAGGGACGTAGCCCACTACGTTCCGAGGATAAGACATCCGGGAGCTGAAGGGCTGTACTGGGAAAGCCTATCATAGCCGCTGGCTCTGACAGGCACTTCCCCACAGCCAACCAGCTGCCCTTATTCAGATAATCGGCACCCTATGTCCGGTTATCTGACTAGGCTAGCCACAATAACATACACTCATGCAATGCGTGAGTGTGTGTTATTTGCGCGGTGCTGCAGAACAAAGTTTTAAAGGGGCCCTTTTTTTTTCTTTTTTTTTTTATGACTACAGGAGGGGGGGCGGAGCCCGGGCGCCCCCTATGGACGGGCTGCCACTGGCAGGCACCAAATTGACACTGACAGCAGTCTGCAGCAGCACAGATGATGACTGCTCGCCGACACGACACGTCCCCTCCTGAGTCACAGTGACAATTTCTCTCCATGCCAGGTGGTTCCTTCAGTCCACTCTAGTCCAACCAGCACTGACTGTCCCACAGACCCGCACAGGAGGCTCCAGCTGCTCCAATCCCTTGCACCGTGACATTACGCAACACGTTCAGGCAGAACCTGTGCCAAACACGCCCCAAACCGGCATGGCACCGACCCAAACACATTGTAACAGGCACTTAGATGGTCTCAGCCGAGCTTCACAGCCATTTTTTCTACTGGCAACCGTTTTAATGTTATTGCCATTTACAGGCAGAAAAAAAAGTGCCTGTATTTTACTGGATGCTAGTAGAAAAAACTGACAGTTGGCAACACTGATTAGTATGTATTTCAGACATTCTACACACAGGCATCATATATGACATTTTGTCAGAACAGGATAACCAGGGTGGTCTTGTTAGGTGAAATCATGTGAGCCAGTTCAGGACAGGAAAATTTGGAATATCATCAGTGTTATGCTTTCAGTTTAGTCTGCTTAGATATTAATTGAGCCTTATGCCTCGTACACATGACCGGTTTTCCTATCGGGAAAACTGCCATGACACCATGACAGCTTTTGGCCGGGAATCCCGGCTATGTGTATGCTACACAGCAGTTCTCCCCCGACAGGAAAATCGCTGGGGTTCATGGTGGGAAAAATTAGAACACTTTTTTTCTTTTTTCCCGCCGGGATTCCCAGCCTTTTTTAAGCCGGCAGTTTTTCCATGGGGAAAGCCTGCATGGAGCATACACACGGCCGGGTTTCCCGACCAAAGCTCTCATGGCAGTTTTCTTGCCAGGAAAAACGGGCGGGGGAAAAAGCTACGAGCAGGTTCTCGGTTTTCTCGGCGGTCTTTTTACCGCCAGGAAAACCGATTATGTGTACAAGGCATTAGAAAACATTGTAAAGGTTTACATCACACAATAATGAACAGTATGGACATTTTACTGGTATATTCACTGGGCAGAGGCGAAAGACAGAGAAATGTGTTCAGCATCAGCTGTTACAAAGCTGGAGGTTTCATAAAATGCTGAACTGTAAATCTTCAGTTTCATAACACTAAGAAAAGATCGCTGGAAGAGTGAACAGTTCATTTTAAAGATCTGCGACCGTTACTTGCCCGGAAATACCAATGTTTTGAAGCAGTGGAACAGATGTTTCTCTGGATGAATTCCAGCAGAAATAACAAAGTATTTCAGTCCCGATTTACCCTCACTGTCATTGACTGTTAGGGCCAGCCAAGTTTCTTGTATTTTTTTTTATTTTTTTTTAAAATAGTCTACTGACGGTTTTCCCTACTAATTCTATGGAAACAAATTTATAAATGTAGAAATAAAATGTATATATTGCAGATGGCTAAATATTTTCAGTATACACTCTGCATTATCTGCCAAATATTGTTGTATCAAAAACCAAATAAATGGCAGCGGACGGGATGTTTACATGCTGCGGTTATGATGCTTTGCGCCAGCGGCAAAAGCTATCCAGCATGTTGTGATCAGCAGGCAGCAAGCCCGCCAAATGCAACCTATTCAAATAAACAAGAAAGCCCGGCAGATGCCCCACAGTGTGGATGTCTGCAAAAATTTGAATAAAACCGGCGATGAGGAGGCATCACATTGCCTCCTCGTCGCCTGTCAATTGCTTCTGAAGTGCGGAGAAGCAGTAGATTTAGACATCTAAATCCAGCCATAGAGTTTACATTTTTTTTTTTTTAATCTTTTAGAGTTTACATTTACTTTATCCCTGTAACAATCTTCTACCAGACTGATGATAGTTGTGCAGTGCAGCTTGCAGAAAGTAAAGTTCATCTGTCGGAGAATTGTGTCCTTGCTGACAACTTCTCTTGAGAATGTTTGTGAGAAGGCTTATGATCGGAAAGAAGTAGATGGCTGGAATATAGAGTAAGGTAAGTAGATCTGTTTTAGACCCTTTTCACACTGAGGGTGTATTGCAGGCGTTATAGCGTTACAAATAGCGCCTGCAATCTGCCCTTAAAAAGCTGCTCTTTTGTCTCCAGTGTGAAAGCCCGAGGACAGTAAAAAAAGTCCTGCTATCTTTGGAGCGGTGAAGGAGTGGTGTGTGTGTGTGTGTGTATACCGCTCCTCCACCGCTGCTGCCAATTGAAATCAGTGAGACAGCGCGGCTATCAGCAGCACATTGCGGGCAGTTTTAACCCTTTCTCAGCCGCTAGCGGGGGTTTGCACTGCAAATCCGCCCATAGCGTCGGCGGCAAAAATGGCAGCGTTTTACCGCTGACTCTTTGGGCCGCTCAGTGTGAAAGAGGTCTTAGGTCATCCCCTAAAAAACAAGCATTATGTTGTTTTTCAGCTGAGGGTGGGGGTCACAATTTTTTATTATATTTGTGTTCATTAACTAAAGCTCTGCTTTAAAGTAGATGTAAGCGCTCATATACCCAGTGAAGTGAACAGCCTCAGATTATACACAGGGATGAAACAAATCTCCCTACATACGTTTTATATGTATAACTGCTTTCAGCAGTTCAGATCGTGTTAGGCCGCGTACACACGATCGGTCCAAACCGATGAAAATGGACTTAAGACCAAAGTTTTAAAACTTGCTTTAAAATCGGACCGATGGACGCCTGACCATAGGTCCAAACCGATGGTTAGTACGCAAAAGCATCGGTCCAAAAACCCGCGCATGCTCAGAATCAAGTTGACGCATGCTTGGAAGCATTGAACTTCATTTTTTTCTGCACGTCGTTGTGTTTTACGTCACCGCGTACTGACACTAAGGCGGCGTACAGACGATCGGACATATCCGATGAAAACGGTCCGCGGACCATTTCCATCGGATATGTCCGATCGGGAGTTTGATCCGATGGCGTGTACACACCATCGGATCAAATTCCCCGCCGCCGGACGGCGCGGTGACGCGGCGGTGACTCACCGCCACGTCACCGCACCAGGAAGTAAAACACTTCCGCGCATGCGCCGAATCCATTCGGCAGCGGCGCGGCGGCGGTGGGGGCCGACATGTCTGCTGGTAAGTGTACTAACCAGCAGACATGTCGTGCGGACAGATTCCACCGGATAGATTTCAAAGCTTGCTTTGAAATCTGTCGGGTGGAGAAATCTGTCCGCTAGCCCATACACACGAGCGGAGATGCCTGCTGAAACGGTCCATCGGACCGTTTTCAGCGGACATATCCCCTCGTGTGTACGCCGCCTATCGGTTTTTGAACTGATGGTGTGTACACACATCAGACCATCAGTCTGTGAACCGATGAAAACGGTCCGTCAGACCATTCTCATCGGTTTGGACCGATCGTGTGTAAGCGGCCTTAGATTTTCTCTTCCTGTTTAGCATGGCAGTGAAGCCTGCGCATACAGCAAAGACTGGAGGAAAGGCACACCCCCCCCTCTTCTCATAGGTAGAGACTTTTAGAGCTGTTGGTTAAAAAGTACTCTGCTAATCTATTTATAGCATCCTCCCCAACACAAAATCCAGGCTGCTTTTATCATATGTGAGGAGAACTTGTCAGAAGTTATCAGGCTGATAACAGAAGAACGGAGCAGGAAAAATCTACAGGACACAGTGCTTAGAAGAGCGATAAGAAAACACTGTAGATATACAGTCGAGCTCATAAGTTTACATGTCCTGGCAGAATTTGATTTCTTGGCCATTTTTCAGAGAATATGAATAACACAAAAGCTTTTCTTTCACTCATGATTAGTGTTTGACTGAAGCCATTTATTATGAATCAACCGTGTTTACTCTTTTTAAATCATAATCAAAACGGAAACTACCCAATGACCCTAATCAAAAGTTTGCATACCCCAGTTCTTAAAGCTGCTGTGTATTGTCCCCTTTAACATCAATGACAGCTTTTGTGGTATTTGTGGATGAGGCTCTTTATCTTCTCAGATAATAAAGCTGCCCATTACTCTCGGCAAAAAGTTCCTTTAAATTCTTGGGCTGTCTTGCATGAACTGCATGTTTTGAGATCTCCCCCGAGTGGCTCAATGATATTGAGGTCAGGAGACTGAGATGGCCACTCCAGAACCTTCACTTTATTCTGCTGTAGCCAATGACAGGTCAACTTGGCCTTGTGTTTTGGATCATTGTCATGTTGGAATGTCTAAGTCATCCCCTGTGCGGCTTAAGCCCCATACACACTATCAGTTTTCCTGACGGTTTTCTCTTCAGGTTTACCAAAACCATCTAATATGATGCCGCGTACACACGGTCGTTTTTTGCCATGAAAAAAAACGACGTTTTTTAAAACGTCATTTAAATTGATCGTGTGTGGGCAAAACGTCGTTTTTTGTCTTAAAAAAAAACGACCAAAATAAATTCCAACATGCTTGAATTTTTTGTGTCGTTTTTCAAAACGTCGTTTTTTGTTTCACAAAAAGTCACCGTGTGTAGCAAAAACGTCGTTCAAAACGACGTTTTTCAACCCGCGCATGCCCAGAAGCTAGTTATGAAGCGAGCTTCAATGGAAAAGAGTGGTGAACGTAACCTCGCTTTTTGTGAAAAAACGATGGTGTGTATGCAAAATTGTCTTTGAAAAGTGACGTTTCAAAAACGTAGTTTTTTACTTCACAGAAAACGTTGTTTTTTTTTCATCGCAAAAAACGACCGTGTGTACGCGGCATCAGGTCAAACCTCAGGAGTTTCAATTTGTATGCAATCAGGCAGGCCCTTGCACTACATGGTTTTGGTAAACCTGATGAGAAAACAGTCAGGAAAACTGAGTGTGTATGGGGCTTTACTGACTGATGAATGCAAATATTCCTCCAGTATTTTTTTGATAACTTACTGCATTCACCTTGCCATCAATTTTGACCAAATTTCCCGTGCCTTTGTAGCTCACATCCTCAAAACAGCGATCCACCTCCGTGTTTTACAATACGAACGGTCTACCGTTATCATAGGCCTTGTTGACTCTCCAATTGTAGTTTTATGGCCAAAAATGTTGGTCTCATCCCTCTAAATGACTTTGTGCCAGCGGGTTTGAGGCCTGTCTCTGTGCTGTTTGGTGTATTGGAAGCGGGATATTTTGTAGCATTTGCATAGTAATGGTTTTTCTTCTGGCCTCCTTATTGTGAATCTTAAAACAGCCACAGCACATGTTTTCACAGAGTCTTGTATTTCATCTGAAGTTGTTTGTGCGTTTTTTCTTTGCATCCTGAACAATTTTCCTGGCAGTTCTGGCTGAAATTTTAGTTGTTCTACCTGACCGTGGTTTGGTTTCAACAGAAACCCTAATTTTCCACTTCTTGATTAGAGTTTGAACACTGCTGATTGGCATTCTCAGTTGCTTGGATATCTTTTTCCTGTTTTATACAGTTCAACTACCCTTTCCTGCAGATCCTTTGACAATTCTTTTGCTTTCCCCATGACTCTGAATCCAGAAACATCAGTGCAGCACTAGATGAAAGATGCAAGGGTCTGTCAGGAGTCCAGAAACTCATTGACCTTTTATACACACACAAATTGCAAGCAAACAGATCACAGGTGAGGATGGTTACCTTTAATAGTAATTCAAACCCCTTTGTGTCAACTTGTGTGCGTGTTATCAGGCCAAAATCATCAGGGTCATTTGTGTAGTTTCTATTGTGATTATGATTTATAAAGAGTAAACACAGTTGATTGATAAATGGCTTCAGCCAAACACTTACCTTGATTGAAAAAAAAAGTTTTTGTGTTTATCATTCATATTCTCTACAAAATGGCCAAGAAATCATAAATTCTGCCAGAGTATGTAAACTTATGAGCACAACTATATGTGCCCAGCTTAAATTTCATGAATCGAGTTTACATCTACTTTAAAGGAGTTATAAAGGAAAAAGTTTTTTCACCTTAATGCATTCTATGCATTAAGGTGAAAAAACTTCAGAGTATACCGGCCCCCCGTTATACTTACCTGACCCCTCGATAGTCCCGCGCTCGGTCCAGACACCTTTTTTCCTGCTCAGCTTGGCCGCTTATTGGCTAGAGCAGATGGATTGAAAGCAGCGCAGCCATTGGCTGGCGCTGCTGTCAATCACATCCAGTGACGTGGCGCGCCGGGGCCAAGTGATCCAGTGCGCTGCTTTGGCACAATGCGAGCTCTCTCACATGAATGTGTGTAGTTCTTGCGGGGAGGACCAGAGACAGCCACCGAGGGACCCCAGAAGACGTGGGGCCACTCTGTGCAAAATGAGCTGCACAGTGGAGGTAAGTATAACATGTTTATATTACAAAAACAAGCTGCGCAATATGAGAAGCTCTAAAATGATAAAGAGCAATACCAAACAGTGAAAACATATATATATATATAGTCCATCAAGCAGTTAATACAAGTGGAAGAACATCTGATGGTATAAATCGGCAGTGAAATTCCGTATGTTCAAGCAGATGGTGACATCACAAACAGGAACCTCAGAAAAGTGATACAGATAGAAAAAACACCTTCACCGATGGAAAACACTGTCCCTTACCAGAGGGGAAGATCCCAACTAGAGACCTTCTGATCGCAGATGGCTTTCTCCCCAGCCAGGGGGTTCAATAGCACGAAATCCAATGGTCAACAACTCCTCCCGTAATGAGCAAGTAATCAGTGTTGATTGATGACAAATTATAAGAAAAAAAGGTATATAGTGTAAAACCATTTACCATTTATTAAAATTAAATTAAAATTGCACTTACAAAAATGTAGGTAAAATATGCATGTAAATGTAGCCGGCCGGCTAGCACAACTCGAATATCTCCTGGACACGATTTGCGGTTATAGACGTCAGCACGCCGTCTATGTTTGTTATTTAAAAAAAATCAAAACATTTTGTTTACAACCCCTTTAAGGAAAGTGTTAGAGTCGGTTCACACTGAGGCGATCTGCTATACGACTTCAGGTCGCCTTAAGTCGTCCCAAGTCGCGCTGTCCAGAAAAGCAATGTAAGTGAATGGGAGCCGTCTTAATACACACTACTCATGTCGCTCCGACTTCAAAAGAGGTTTCTGTACTACTTCAATCAGACTTCTAGGCGATTTGTACCCTTTGATTTCAATGGAAGTCGCCTCCAAGTCTGATCACTGTCTTAACTGAAGCAACTTTCCAGGAAGATAACATACATTTCTCAGGCAAACCCCTCCCTCCCCTCCCTCCCCTAGAGATGATTGTTGTTTGGTTGGCCACTGGAAAGTCTCCTGTCCTGGAGACGACTTCAAGTAGTGTTGTAAATCGCCCCAGATCGCCCTGTGGTTCATGCTCAAGTCGTGTTGGAGTTGCCACTGAAAATCGTGCTGGAAGTCGTGTCGCCCCAGTGTGAACCGACTCTTGTTTTGTCAGCACAGTGACTATTCTAGTATGTTGCAGTTGGTGATTCCCATGAATTATTTTCCATCTGAGCTGAATTCCAGCAGCTGTGTTGAATGAATTATGCAATTTTGGAAGATATTTAATAGAAGCGAGGGAAGCCTATGCAATGCAGAAATGTATTTTAGCTCATTGTACTGCTGTGTACATATTGAAAGTGTATCCCATTCTTTGGAGTCAAGTCAAATGAGATGTTGGAAACCTCTTAGGAAAGGTTACAGACTTAGCAAGTGACTGTTGATCAACCTTCTTTATTGCTTCAGTTGTCTTTAAATTCTACCTGTCACAGAAGATATGTTGGCTGCCATTGCTGGCTTTCATCTGAAAATAGTGCTTGACTGGCTGTGTCTGACTTTGCATTACAGACAGAGAACAAGCATGCAGCAAATTAAAGGATCACTAAAGGAATTATTTTTTTTATTTAAATAGCTTCCTTTACCTTACTGCAGTACTGGTTTCATGTCCTTATTGTTCGTTTTTGCTTTGAAGTTGCTGTAATCCTGCTCTGATCTCCACACTTCCTGCTTGTCTGTTTCCTTATAACCACAGTGCTGGGAGCTTTCTCACGGTGGTCTGAGCTGTCATTACTGTGTGTCTAAAACTTCCCAGAACCAATCAGATTCATTTTAAAAACAAAACACTGCCCTGGATTTGTTTGTTTTTGTTCTGTGTGTCTATTTCTACTTCATAGAAACATGAAGCCAGTTCAAAAGTGAAACTAACCTGCAGGCACATTATATGATTGATTTTTATCTATTTTTAATCATTTTGAAAAGGAATCGGTTAACTTTTATCTCTCTATACCCTGTAAACAGTCATTTCAGCAAATTTTTTTTTCTCCATTAGTGACCCTTTAAAGATGGGGAAAAATCCAGAGTTACAGAGAGCGGGCTGAATTTTTTTTTTTTTTTTTACTGCGTTTATGCAATGCAATTTTTATTTTTTTTTACTGAGTTTATGCAATTCACTGCCCAGCCAACATAATATGTAGAATTTTATATGCAAATACCATAAAGAGGTGCAGTGACAAAGTTAAAAGAACATGTGTAAATACAGGAGAGAAGAGTAGTGCTTGATGAAGCCTATGATCTAAACTTGGCTATACACTTTTAGACTTTCTGCCAATCTAGAGGAAAACTTCTGAAGCCCCGTACACACGACCCAGAACCTCGGCAGAATCCAGCGAGAAGCTCGCTGGGAGACATATTCTGCCGAGGTTCTCGGTCGTGTGTACACTTCTGACGAGCGTCCTGTCCGGTAGCTCGTCGAGCCAAAAAAGAGAGAACGCTCTCTTTTTCCTCGTTGTTTAATGAGGACTTTGGCTTTTCCAACTGCTCATCGGGAACCTCATCGGGCGGAACGATGGGTTTAGCCGACGAGGTTCTCGGTCGTGTGTACGCGGCCTAACAGTAGGTGGCCCTGCCATCCCAACAAAAGTCAATGAATCAACTTTTTTTGAAGGAGCTGAGCCAAAAAAATTATTTCGAAAAGCCAATAAGTTGCAGGCACTGTTTTTGGTATTCAGAAAGCCGGTCCTAGTGACTGTAAAGGCCCATACACACGGTCGGACATCCAACAAAACTTCCCTTGGATTTTTGTCCTAATTGATTTGTCCGATCACACCCATAGCATACACACGCTCGGACTTTTCTGCAAACTTTTCTAAAACTTTCCCATCATCACGTGGCTGTTCTGCTCTTTACTGCCACCCTTTGGTTAACTTCTGCTATTGTTGGTTGATTTTAACATTGGTTCTGAGCATGCGCATTTGTAATTTGTCCAAAAGTCCGATGGTTTGCTGTACACACGATCGGACTTTGCACCATCAGACTTTTGTTGCCTGAAAGTTGGTCCGTTCGCAGACCCAACTTTTTGTCCGATGAAAGCCAAAAAAGTTGGTCCGATGGAACGTACACACGGTCGGACAAATGCGAAAAGTGTCGGATTTTGATGTTGGTTGGGCAAAAGTCCGACCGTGTGTACGGGGCTTTAGAATACAATAGCCCTAACCCTCTTCCTCTAACAAAACAGCTATTTTCTATTAATGATCTAAGTGATGATCATATCTATGGGTCCGCGTGTGACCGCCATCTCACTGCGCTTTACTTGGCTGTAACTGCTTAAATTTCAGCCGATTCATGCTCGCCTGGTTGTCGGCTGAGCAGTGGTTGCATTCAATCAGAAGCAGGCACTATTTGGGTATTCTGACAGCCATCGGCAGGGGGGGATTTATTCATTTTCACTGCTGACATGGATAGAGGAATCTGTTTCTTTTTGTAAACCAAGAACCAGTGCTAAATGGATAGTAGGTATCTGTGCTATTATACCAGCACCCCTGGATTAAGGCTCTTTTGGTCTCACCGCTATACCTCTCCAATGGAGTGTCAGCACACCAGCTCTCTGTTCAGTATACAAAACGCATCTGTCCAATCCCGAGCAAGGGGGAGTGTCTATACACGGATCCGTGCATAGACACTCCCCCTTGCTCAGGATTGGACAGATCCGTCCAATCCCGAGAAGGTGAGTGTCTATACATGGCGCGGCGGGCATTACAAGTATTCAAACGAAAGCTTGTAATGCGCGCTGTAATGCAGGGGGATTAACGCAGCGGTATGCTGCGGCGGCTTTGCGGTATGCCGGGGGGGGGGGGGAGTATTCTATTGAGGTATCGGGGGTATTTGCGGGAGTACAAGTACTCCCGCAAATACTCGATACCGATACCGATACTGGTATCGGTATCGGGACAACCCTACCAAAAATAATTTCTAGTATTATGTTAAACACTAAAATCTTTGTTTAGACTAAAGTATCCGGTATAAGGTAGAAAATCATCTTCTTTGTAATTCTAAACTTTGTACACCAATATTAGACTTTACCTTTAACTGACACTAATAATTCAAGATTGGATCCACTCCAAAGGAATAACAAACACTTTCAAGCATCAGAAGTTTGGATTTTCCCATCGGGATTGTTGTTTCTTCTCCACACAGTAGGGAATTGTTCCATCGTCGTGTCTTTTGATTTTGATGTGTGGTTAGAATGCCTCTTTCTGATACTTGTCGATGTGTTGTATGTTCAGATATGCCTTTCTGCACAACACTTTTGTAAAGTGTAATATTCTGAGCAGTAGCGGACTTCCTGTCGACATGAACAAGACTGGCCATTCTCCTCTTGACCTTTCTCACTAATGAGGGGTTTTCGCCCACGGAATTGCAATTCATTGGAGGTTTAACTGTTTTTACAGTAGTGTATGTAAATTTTCATATGTAGCATCATCAACTCGCTTAGATCATGGATTCTTCCAACAGCTGGATGTTTGCATTCTTTGTATACTGATTTGTTGCCTGTACTGTAACCTAAAAAATATGTCATGTGTATGCTGTATTATTGCACTTTTTTTTATTTGACATAAATTGTGAGTGTTATGCAATGACAAGCTAACTAGTCATAACTGCCTGTGTTTTTTTTTTTTTAAAGGACATACAGTATATTGCAAAATTTGCCTGAAATAACCTACTATTCTTAAATCTTTCTTTCAGAGAGATTGCGGAAGGAACAAGAATCATACTAAATGTCGATGACAAAATAGCAAGGATTAGAAATGTAAAGGTATGGATATTATTAAATTGACATTATACCTTTATTTAATTAAAATAATAAACATGTTATACTTGCCTGCTCTGTGCAATGGTTTTGAACAGAGCAGCCCTGATCTTCCTATTCGGTGCCCCCCACCAACACTCCAGGCTCCTCCTCCTCTTCGCCGAGTGCCCCCATAGGAAGCCACTTTCTCATTTCAATATATTTTTATTAGATTATTCAAGTTTTTACAATAGTAGTAAATAAAATAGCAATGCAGTGTAGTATACAAGAGGTGAAACAGTATAAATTTTCGAGTGCTTAGATAAAATGCTAGTTGGGAAGTCAAGTACATACAATTCCGTATAAGTAAGGTAAAAGAATTCCCAGAAATATTTAATATATAAACAAGAATCCAACATAAATCATAGGAGGGAGGACTGAACTCTCCTGAACACCCCCGAGGGGAAGAAAGACGCTTTCTATGGGGGCATGCTCCCAAGTAGGGCCGAAACAACTAATCGATCGACAACTAATCGATTATGAAAATAGTTGACAGCTATTTTCATAATCGATTAATCGGCCTGTTGATTAGTTGGCCTGCATATAGAATGCATTATTTGTTTACACTATCAGGAAATACAGTGCAGCACATAGCCAGTGAAGTGAACAGCCTCAGATGATACACAGAGATGAAACAAATCTCCCTACATAGGTTTTTTTACTTGTATATCTTCTGTCTTCAGCTTGTTAGATTCTTTAGAATTCATACATCGGGTTATATTTTTTACTTCCTCATTTAGCTGTAGGAGTGGATGCTTGGCTTACACTGGGAGACAGCTGATTGTAGGAAAGGCACACCCCCCCCTCCACATAGGTAGAAGAACATGGATAATTTCAGAGCTGTGCTGTGACAAGACAAGCTCTCTGCTTATCTATTCATAGCAACCTCTCATGACACACATTTTCAGCTGCTTTTATCTGCCATCTCTGAGAACTTATCAGACGTTATGCTGATAACAGAGGAAAGAAACAACAGAAAGACACAGGACTTGGTGCTTTGCAGAGAGATGAGAAAACATTGCAGATAAATATGTGCCTAGGTCAAATTTCATGAATCGGGTTTACATCCACTGTAATGTCACTGGTGATGTCAGTGGCAGTTCCCCACAGCATCAGTTAGTGGCAGATTTTCTGTCACACTATCGCAGTCCCATTATAAGTCGCTGATCACCGCCATTATTAGTATTACATACATTTCACACAAACCAATCAATACACACTTATTGGGAGTTTATCTTTTTACCAAAGACATGTTGTAGAATATGGTTTGGCTACAATTTATGATATAGATAGATAGATTATATATATATATATATATATATATATATATATATATATATATATATATATAAAAATCTCTATCTAATATAACGTGTGTCTGTGTGTGTATATGTATGTGTGTGTGTATGTATGTATGTGTGTGTGTGTGTATATATATATATATATATATATATATATATATATATATATATATATATATATATATATATAATTTTTTTTTGGGACAGGAAGTCAGGTAAATCTGTGGGTGTTGTCACAGGCGGGATATACATTTCTGCCTTGTTTAGACAATACACCAATTACTACCAGGTGTCGGCTACAGAGGTAGCCAGAAAGGTTTAGGGCGTTGGAAAACTTCAGCTGTTCAGTAGAAGGCAATTAAGGCCTCTATAAGTCGTCCAGAGGATGACTACTGATTGCTGCATCCTGAGTTTTTTTGAGGTAAGGAGAGCAGTGAGCTGAGAAAGACTTCTGAAGAGGTGAGGTGAAGAATAAACCAACCTTTGCTTTTGCTGCCTCTCTGTACTTTTCAGGGTGTCACACACACCCGCTACCGAGCTACCCCCTTACAATATATATATATATGTGTGTGTGTGTGTGTGTATATATATATATATATATATATATATAATGTATACCTTTTAAAATGTTTTATTGTTTGTGTTTTATAACAGAAAGTAAGTGATTTATAAAAAAAAGTGATGATCAAATACCACCAAAAGAAAGCTCTATTTGTGTGACAATATGATATAAATTTTAATTTGTGTTACAGCATTGCATGACCACGCAATAAACACTTAACCACTTGCCTACTGGGCACTTAAACCCCCCTCTGCCCAGACCAATTTTTAGCTTTTAGCGCTCTCACTCTTTGAATGACAATTGTGCGGTCATTCAAAACTGTACCCAAATTAAATTATTACAATTTTTTTCTCCCACAAATAGAGCTTTCTTTTGGTGGTATTTGATTTATTAAAAAAAAAAAGACAGAATTAAAAAAATACAAAACGGTTTTATATTTTGTTATAAAATTTTGCAAACGGGTAATTTTTCTCCTTCGTTGATGGGCACCGATGAGGCGGCACTGATGGGCAACGATAAGGCGACACTGGGCACTAAGAGGCAGCAATGGTGGGCAATGAGGGGTGGCACTGAAGGGCCTTGACAGGTGGCACTGAGAATTTATGCTGATAGGTGGCAGTAATGGGCAATGATGGGCACTAATCAGCACTGGTAGGTGAGACTGATAGGCAGCACTGCTAGGTGGCACTGATGAGGCACTGAGTGGAACCACTGGTGGGCATTGATAGGCGGCACTTGTAAGCATTATTAAGTGGCACCGATATGCACTGGTGGACACATAAGAGTCGGTGATCAGCTTTCCTACTATTCTATTAGATATAGTACCAGGTACTAGTTCACAAGTTGTTTGGACAATGTTGACTGTTTTACATGAGTGGGTGTATATTCTGTACGATTGTAATATCACTTCATGCATTGTCTCAATAAAAAAAGTTTTGATTAAAAAAAGAACCCTCTATGCAGTTTAAGAGAAGTATGGGAATTGGGTTATTTTCAGAATCTTTCTTACGATGCTGCATCTGTCCCCTGCTAGCTCTAATGCCGCGTACACACGGTCGTTTTTTGCGATAAAAAAAACGACGTTTTTTGTGAAGTAAAAAACGACGTTTTTGAAACGTCACTTTCAAAGACGATGTTGCATACACACCATCGTTTTTTCACAAAAAACGAGGTTACGTTCACCACACTTTTCCATTGAAGCTCGCTTCATAACTAGCTTCTGGGCATGCGCGGGTTGAAAAACGTAGTTTTAAACGACGTTTTTGCTACACACGGTGACTTTTTGTGAAACAAAAAACGACGTTTTGAAAAACAACACAAAAAATTCAAGCATGTTGGTCGTTTTTTTTAAGACAAAAAACGACAAAAAACGACGTTTTGCCCACACACGATCAATTTAAATGACGTTTTAAAAAACGACGTTTTTTTTCATCGCAAAAAACGACCGTGTGTACGCGGCATAAGACTGAAAACCAAACCAATAAACACAGCCGACCACTTGGTTCATAGAGCTCCCCATGCAGAGAACTGTCAGTCATCAGCTCTCTGTTCTGTCCCCCCGTGCTCACTAGAGTGTTGGGCTGTGTAGGTGTAATCGGCGTCTTCCGTCGCCGTATTGCGTTCCATGCTGCAGTGCATACAGTGACTGCGCGATGACGTCATCGCCCGGCACAACGTGTGTTCCAGCTTGGAGCGCCGAAGTGCCGAGGGCAATCAGCGCTCCATTCGGCACACATGCCTCTCGCCTATAAACAGAACAGTGTGTAATACACACGCTGTTCTATTATTGTCAGCCTATCACGCTACAAACTACTAATACCATCAATCCCCAAGCTGCAGACCATACCTCGCTGCGTTCCTATCACTAGCTAGCTTATGCCTTCACTGGATCCATGCTGCTATGCTGCCATTGCTGGGGAAGATATCTTCCTGCAGGACACCCTACACCACAGAATCCCATTGCTGCTAAGATACTACACACTTATCCTCTGCAAACGGATTACCTGCTTCATATATTGCTTCTACCAAGTATTATATTTAAATCTGGCTTATTGAATACTAACCTACTGCTTGGGATTACTTACTGTGTCCTCAGTTGTTCACTATTATCTTAACCACTTCAGACCCGCGCTATAATCGAATGACGGCTACAGCGTGGGTCTGAATATCCAAGCCGCCGTCTTTTGATGGCCGCCCCTTTGGGCGTTCCCCGCGCGCGCTCCAGAGCGCGCAGCGGGGAAGCTCTATGTTGGCCGTGTCCCTTGGACACAGCCAATCACAGATCGCGGCAAACGACCAATCAGAGTGGCCGTTTGCAATGCGATCTGTGCGGCGAATGAGAGATGATCTCATATGTAAACATATGAGATCATCTCTTATTGCCGTTTTACACAGAGGCAGCGTCCTGTCTCTGGAGAGGAGACCGATCTGTGTCCCTTGTACATAAGGACACAGATCGGTCACCACCCCCTCTTCCCCCACAGTTAGAACACTACGTAGGGAATAAATTTAACCCCTTCCTCACCCCCCCTAGTGTTAACCCCTTCAATGCCAGTCACATTTATATAGTAATTAGTGCATATTTATAGCACTAATCGCAGTATAAATGTGAATGGCGCCAAAAATGTGTCAAAAGTGTCCGATGTGACCACCATAACGTCGCTGTCCCAATAAAAATCGCAGATCGCCGCCATTTCTAGTAAAAAAAAAAAAATAATAAAAAATAATTCTGTCCCCTATTTTGTAAGCGCTATAACTTTTGTGCAAACCAGTCGCTTATTGCGATTTTTTTTTTTTTTTTTTTTAATTGGGATATTTATTATAGCAACAAGTAAAAAATATTGTATTTTTTTTCAAAATTGTCGCTCTTTTTTGTTTATAGCGCAAAAAATAAAAACCGCACAGGCAATCAAATACCACCAACAGAAAGCTCTACTTGTGGGGAAAAAAGGACGTCAATTTTGTTTGGGAGCCAAGTTGCACGACCGCGCAATTGTCAGTTAAAGCGACGCAGTGCCGGCACCTGAAATTTCACCTTGGCAGGAGGGGGGTATATGTGCCCAGTAAGCAAGTGGTTAAAGGGACATACACTCAACTCAGCTGAGCTATACTTGCCTCTCTTATGCAAATATTACTTGCTTACAGTATTCTTATTTCCTACATGCTTGACATACGTTGTTAGATGAAATTTAATGAAAGGGTAGAAGGTATTTTATATACCTGCTCCCTTAGTGGCCTAATGCATTCCTTTATGTAAGGTGATATGATGTGGAGAACCCCCAAATTCCTGTTCTCTGATTGGAGTAATGCCGGGGGTCCAGTACTGATAATCACCTACATGGAGAAGTGCATTGGAATCTTCACGTGCATTGTAATCTTTCAACGTTAGGCGTTGGAGGCATGTTGTAATACCTCCACCCTTAGTATCTCAACGCATTCCTATATGCGAGAGAGATGATGTAGTGAACCCCCTAACTTCTGTTCTCAGATTGGAGTGACGCCTGGGGTCCAATACTGAAATCTCACATAACATAGAGAGGTGCATTGAAATCTTTTGCTAACCGCAGTTGTGGTTCACTCCCGTTCACCATAGTTTGTGACAGTAGGTGGCGGGAGTGGTCGACTCAGATGCCAGTCCAGGCATGTGGGCGGATCCACACCATATTGTCGCGACCTTACCAGAGACTGGACTGGCTCTGTGACGACAGGCGATAGTGGGCTTTAGACCATTGTCTGCTGATAAAACTGCACTCCTGTGATCTACAATCTTTGGCTGTACTTCGCCTTTTAAGGTTGAACTGCTTCTCTTCCAGTTTTAATGAATTGCTGTGTGTCTTTTTAAACTCCCCTCCACTGAAATAAAACATTTCCTATGCTAGGGTCACCCTTAAAGTATTTATATATCGCTATCATATCGCCTCTCAAGCGTCTGTCTCTTCTCCAGAGAGAACAAGTTTAATACTTGTAGTCGTTCCTCATAGCTGAGATCCTCCAGTCCCTTAATTAGCTTAGTTGCCCCTATCTGGAGTTCCAACACAACCTTCCTGAGGACTGGTAGCCAGCACTGAATGGCATACTCAAGATACAGCCAGACCAGAGTCTAGTAAATGGGCAGAATTATAGTTTTTCTCTTATAAGTAAATACCCTTTTTCATGCATGCTAATATTTGGCTTGCTTTGCTTGCAGCAGCTTGGCATTTCATGCCATTCCCGAGTCTGCCATCTACTACGACCCTAAGATCTTTTTCCAGCTTGGATTCCTCCAGTGGTTCTCCCCCTAGAGAGTAACTTACCTTCCTATTTTTAACCCCCACATTTTTTCAACATTAGGTTTTGTATTCCCCTGAACAGTAGAACACAGTCTAGAAGAGGGTGGGACATCAGTCTAGTGTGTTGCATGCAATTAGACTGACCAGGAACCTGTTAATTGAAGGAGAGAGCTCATCATCGTGCAATTTCTCCTTCATAGTCCTGGTACAAGCTGTGCATAGGGAGGTTGCCCAGCTGGACTGCAGTACAGAAAAGACAAGTTACCAGGCTGGCTGTGCTGTTATGCATGGCTGTGTAAATGTTAGAACTGGCTGGATAGAAATGAAAATCCTTTGGCAGTTAAAACAACTTTCATATATGAATTTCAGATGTGTAGTTAATACTTTGCCTGGAGTTCAGCTTTAAATTATTGGCTTTGTATGCAATCCTTCAAATCTGTGAGCGGCTTTGCTTAAACTATGAGTCTGGTTACCATAAAATAATGAACATTATCACCTTCCTGAAAACTCATTGTTGCTTATTATGTCCACCAAATTCGAATCTGTTCCTAGAAAATGCACAACTAATAAAAATGTAATGGCATATTCAGCAAGCCTGTTAATTCCAGTAATGTGCCCAAGAACATCTGCAGCAGGCTATTAAAGCTGAAGCCTAATCTGCTTATATTTTGCCTTCCAAAAGATGCTAATAACATATTAAATTAAATCTTATGGTTTTCAATATATAAAATATTTTCTGAACCCAGCTTCCGGAAAACATCACAGCACCCTGCCTCAGTACTCCCCTAAAGAGCGATCATTATTGATGCAGGCAGGGGGCTGGCTCTTAGGTTGAATTATTATGCAGTTAGCAGACTGCGGTCACTGCCTAATGCTTGAGTATTTAAAGCCGGGAACACACTATGGGCCAGATCCACAAAGAATTACGGCGGCGTATCTGGACGTCGGGCCAGCGTCAAATTTTTCGTCCACGTCGTTTGCGTAACCCATTCGCGAATAGGGAATTTTGTAAGTTACGTACACGTCGTTTTCATTGACTATTTGTGCAGTTCAAAAAATGTCGTTTTTGTCGGGTCATTGATAATTTTAATAAAACACGCCCACCTCTTGTTCATTTGAATTACACCCGCGAACACTGGCCCATTTACGCTACGCCGCCGTAAGTTACAGCGGTAATTGTTTGTGCATAAGGATACAGCGGCGTAGTCTAACTAAGATAGGCTACGCCAGCGGGAGATCTTTGTGGATCTGGCCCTATTTAGTTTATTTTTGTGCAACCCAGCTGGCTGCATGAAAAACAATTGCCAGCTCTGATCAGAGACACTGTACCAACAATGTGAGGTTAGTACAGCAATTTCCCCCACTGAGCTGGTCGGTTGCTGGTTTTCCAGCATGCACGTCCAGGAGCACTGTCAGACAGACCGACACACACACCAGCAGAAGGTGGGTTGACTTTTTTTTTTTAATGCTGCAGTAAACTCTTTAGGCCACATCATCATGGAAGCTTAGTAACGTTACCAGGAACCCAATTTCATTACCACAGTATACAGGGATTGAAAGGAAAAGGGGGGGTGGCTATGAGACCTCTTTCCTCATGGGATTGCGGCAGCAGGGTTTTCTAGGATCGCCTCAGGTTAGAAAAAATGCTGGGAGGTTTCTGATTGGCTCCTGTTTGCTGCAGTGGTCTCCTGACCACTGTATCTGGGCAGTTTAGGGGGATCTGTGAGGAGATTTTCAAATAAAAGGGGGTTCATGCCCCAGATTTTAGTCGCCTCAGTAGCAGCAAGCTGTGGGAGTTCCCTCCCTTCAGTCGTGACTATTTTATTATATGACAGTATCATCTTATTTACGAGGGACAGTTTACATATTTTAAAATTTGAATATATTTATTAATAAAAGTGTTTGGTATTATTTGAGTTATGGGGTGATTTCCCTCTTTTTTTGATGACATGGCTCGAGTCGTAGTGGCTGAGCTATTTACATGTTTTTAAATGGAAATAAATTGAATAGACTTTATTTATTAAAGCCAATAATAATAAAGGTCATGGCCATAATTGTATCCAAAGGTAGTGTGAGTGTGTTTGTTGTTTATCTAAATTCCTGCTGTCTGCTATCCCTTTATCATTGCATTAAATGACATTACCAGGCTTGCCTGTACTAGTGCCATCATTCTATAAGTTACTGCTGTAAGTTAGTATTTGGCTTTGTCAAAAAAATTTTTTCCCTTTTTAATTTTGCCTTCTAGGCAGCTAGCAAACTCAGCACTGTCTGGAAAGCATTTGTTCCCAGCACATGCTAAATGAAAACATATGTGAACGTTCTTTTTCCATGACTCTCCCTGTTCTGCATCCCAGGGGATCACAGGCAGATCAGCCCTACGGGTCTTATTCACCGATAACAAATCTCCTCAGTGATACTACAAGATATTGCCCACAGTGCCGCAAAATGCCAAACACTGTCACACATGGCTGATATTTTGTTCTCGTATTAATTGTTGCTTGTTGGGATTCTGCATTCTTGGTCGTGTAGATAGTATACATAATTATCTTAAAAAAAACACAGCCTGCATTAGCAAAACAAAAATACATCTGTAAATTGATATGCTTAGTTATATTGTAGTTTTTTTTACACTTTTTTACCTAAAACTTTGGTATTATGTACAGCTTTATCACATTTTGATGGTGCTACGGGATAAAAACAAATGAGCAAACAGCTAGGGTACAAATGATGAACCAACTGTCTGTTTTCTCTGCTAGTGACGAAATAATAACAGACATATTCGCCTGTTACGTTAATGTAAGACAGAGGTGGCCAACCAGTGGCCCAGGGGGCCACATGTGGCCCACGGAGCTCTCTGATGTGGCCCACGACCTCCTGCTATGGAATGGTGGGTTGGCAAGCCCAGATCGCAGGTTGCCGACCCGCCATACCGCAGCATCAGTGTTGTGAATGAAGCTGGTGGTACAGGAAGAAAGCGGCTGCGGAGCAGAGCCCCATAAGCCGATGCATCCTCTACAGCGCCGGCTTTTCCCACAGGTGGAGTCTTTTTCAAAGTTCAGCTAACCCGCGGATAGACACAGGTGCACTAAGCTGCACCCACGGTGTGGGTAAACCACAGCACATCAGTGTGAAAGCAGTCTTAGGCCCCTTTCACACGATCAGCCCGACCAAATGGGACCCTCAATTCACCGCTATAGAGCGACAGATGTCCGTTTACGCCTGCTTACCTCCAATCCGAAAAACAGAAGTGAATTCATCCCCTTTTATCTAGGCGGATCGGAGGGCCTATAGAGTAGCCGTGACCTATCATCCACCTGCTCCGCACATTGTGGCCCGCGACTGGTTACCAAGTTGCTTAAGTGGCCCTCGCTCTTCAAAAGGTTGGGCACCCCTGATGTAAGAAGTCAAAGATGAAGGTTATACCATTAGCTAACATGAGACCACCAACTGGTGCGTGTTTACTATAAAGGTATTTACTAGTTGCTGTTTGCCATGCTGTGCAGTCAATATGCTTACTGTATGGCTGCTGAGAAAAAACAAAAAACAGAATAAGCCACCTTAAGATTTTGTGTTCAGGCACTATAGAGATCTGCAATGGGTGCACAATACATTTTGAGCAATAGAAAGCAGAAGAATAACCCATCAAGTTTAATAAACCCAAAGATTTTGCACTTATACATGGAATTCCTCTATATTCCAATCCTACAGCTGTTACATCTACAACATAAAACATTCCTTAAAGTGGATGTAAACCCGATTCATGAAATTTGAGCTGGGCACATATATTTGCAGTGTTTTCTTATCTCTCTTCAAAGCCCTAAGTCCCATGGCTTTCTCCTGCTCCGGTCTTCCGTTATCAGCATGATAACTTCTGATAAGTTTACCGTCAACTGTGATAAAACCAGACTGAAGTTTGTGTCAGGGTGGGTGCTATAAATAGATTAGCAGAAAGCTGGTCAATTCACAGCAAAGCTCTGCATTGTTTCTTCCATTCTCTGCCTATGTGGGGAGGGGGTGTGTGCCTTTCCTGCAATCGGCTGTCTCACAGTGTATAGCAAGATTTTACACCTACAGATGAGTCAAAATAAAATTTTAACAGGATGTGCACTTTCTAAACAGTATATAAAGATGAAGATAGCAGATATACAGGTAGAACTTATGTAGCTAGATTTGTTTAATCTCTATCATCTGAGGTTGTTCACTTCACTGCATCCACTTTTTCATAGTAATTCCGCGTACACACGATCGTTTTTTGTGATGAAATAAAACTACGTTTTTTAAAAACGTCATTTAAAATGATCGTGTGTGGGCTGCATATCGTTTTTTGTCTTCTAAAAAACGAGCAAAAAAAAAATTCGAACATGCTTCAATTTTTTATATCATTTTTTAAAATGTCGTTTTTTTGTGTCATAAAAAATGATCGTGTGTGGGCTAAAACGACGTTTTAAACAACGTTTTAAACCTGCGCATGCTCAGAAGCAAGTTATGAGACGAGAGCTTCAATGGAACAGAGTGCCGTCGTACGTGTTGTACGTAACTGCGCTTTGCTAGAGCATTTTCAGAAAACAATGGTGTGTAGGCAACGTCTTTTTTTTTTATGATGAAGTTAGAAAAACTTTGTTTTTTTTCATGATGAAAAACTTTGTTTTATTTCATCACAAAAAACATTTGTGTGTACGTGGCATGACTCTTTGATACAGTGTTTAATAATAATACCCAAGAAAGACAAAAATTAAATATATTGCAGTTTACAAGTATTCAATGTGGTGACTGCATTCATTTTTGCAAGCTTTTTTTCCCCCCGTAATTTTTCATTTGGTGATTCTACCAATAGTATGCTTCCTGTTCTAGGGTGACAATATGCGCACACCCTACTTATTCAGGGTTACAGTAACAAGACTGAATCTACGTAACCCTACTCCTACTCCCTAACTAGTTTTAATCCTTACACTGTACTAGAATTAGTAATTGAAAAAGAAGGTATATTATATTTACTAAACTTTAAATTTTAATTTTAAACTGTTTTTTAAACAGTTGCTTTCTGGTTTCTTGCCTAGGTTAAAATGATTTGCGCGCCTGCTGCCTACCTTGGATGTGGTAGCCGTTTCTCAGGCTCCCTCTCCGGAATCGAACCCTGATTCCCCGTTACCCGTGGTCACCATGGTAGGCGCAGAAAGTACCATCGAAAGTTGATAGGGCAGACATCCGAATGTATCGTCGCCGTCACGGGGACGTGCGATCGGCCCGAGGTTATCTAGAGTCACCAAAGATCCAACTACGAGCTTTTTAACTGCAGCAACTTTAATATACGTTAAAATGATGTCATGCATCCCAGGAGTCTTAATGGACATCCTTTTTTTTTTCAGCTAGAGGAGGGGTTTTCTCAGCTAAGGACACCCCTTGCCTGATCTAAGGGCAGAAGGATTCCTGGAAGTAAATGCTCCATGGATCATCTGCCCTTATTCATAAATTGCCATGGCTAGAGATGCTAGGGGGGTGTTTTTCAAAGTGATTTCTTAGCAAAGTGATTTCTTAGCAAATAAAGCATGGCGACCTGGATGGATGGGGGAGTTTCCTAATGAATATAAAAAATGAATTAAATAGCGTTTAGGTTTGCGGTGCTCAGATTACATTAAAAGTTAAAATCCATTTGTAATGGAACAGTGATCATATTTACCAGTCCTCCCACTTATTAGTTTTATCTTTACTATCATGCAAACCCTTTTCTGCACTATTGTTTTATAAAAAATGTTAGATAAATCATTTTTAAAGCATTTCCTTTATTATTATTATTATTATTATTCATGATTTATATAGCGCCAACAGTTTGCGCAGTGCTTTAGAACATGAGGGCAGATAGTACAGTTACAATACAGGAGGAATTTAGAGGGCTTTGCTCGTTCAGCACAGGTTCAAAAACTGTACTGCAAGATATTAATTTATGCATTGATCAATAAACACTGACACATTTACAAAGATGTGATCATTACTAATGTATCGCATTCATAAATATCCTGTATATGCCTATAAAAATGCATGTTTTTTTTTTTGTTTACAAGCTTTGCTTTTGGTGGTGGCAAACTTGGGACAATGAGAAAAAACGAAAAGTTTTTATTCAGAGTAGAACTATTGCGCCAGAGTAACATATCCAGTCCTGCAAAAATCTTTAGGGGTCTAACATTTATGGAAACCCATATGAACACACATTGCAGCCTCCCCTATGCAGCCAAGAGGTTCCCTCATGCTAGGCATCCTTTTGATGCTCCAGCTTTATTTTATTTTTTTTATACATATTGTGCAGTCTCAAGTGGGTGACCTTTTAGGCCCCATTCACACCAGAGCAACATTTGTCATGCAACAGTATAGCGAAGCCCATTCACCTGATTCCTTATGTGCAAAAAATGTCGGTTTGAGTACCTTTTTTTGGCAAGCGGCAAGTGCATTTTGCGTTTTACCCCATTTAAAAGAAAAATGCATTAATATGGATCACAAGAGTGCAGTTTGCTTTGCACTCCTGTGGCCCATTTTCAGCAGACAGTGGGCTGAAGTCCACTGTTTGGCGTCGCAGAGCCGGTCCAGGCTCAGCCATAATTGCGACGCAGGTTCAGGATCCACACACATGCCTGGACCGGTCCTGGCTCGGCCTCTGAAACGAGCTGTTGATGGCTTGAGCTTGCCGCTCCTGCCCCCTCCACACCGAAGCGCTCCAGTGAGTGGGGGAGGGGGGGGGTGTGCAGAGAGCTGGTGACTGACAGCTCTCTGCTCATTGAACCCTGGGAACCCAGCAATCGTCGGTGTTATATTGCTCGGTTCTCAGTGTTAGAACCAGCGGGGACCTAGGTAGGCATAAAACTGAAAAACCCCCAAAGCACATACTTCTCTTTTAACACCTAAAATCAACAATATTTTTAACCACTTCAATACTAGGCACTTTCGCCCCTTCCTGCCCAGGACAATTTTCAGCTTTCAGTGCTGTCACACTTTGACAATTGCGTGGTCGAACACTGTACCGAAAACAAATTATCATTATTTTTTTTATATAATTTTCTTCCCACAAATAGAGCTTTCTTTTGATGGTACAGTATTTGATCATCACTGGGGTTTTTATTTTTTTGCTAAACAAACTAAAAAAGACAACATTTTTGAAAGAAAATAGAAGTTTTTCTTTGTCTCTGTCATAAAATAGTTTTTTCCTTCACTGACGGGCACTTATGAGGCTGCACTAATGGGCATTGATTAGGCACTGATATGTAGAATTGATAGGAACTCATAGGCGGCACTAATATGCAGCACTAATGGGCACTAATAGGTGGCACTGATGGACACTGATAGATGGCACTGCATAAGCAGCACTGATAATGAGCTACTGACAGGCATTACTGATTGGCATCTTGAGGGCACTGACAGGCCTTACTGATTGGCACTGACAGGCGTTTTTGATGGGGCACAGACTGGCAGCTTATAGGCACTGATTGCATGATCACAACACAAGAAAAGTGCAACGTTTTGGAGTCACGCAGGACCCCTTCGTCAGGCAAGTAGCTGTAGCAGATGGTTGTTGCTACAGCACCCTATTTCTGAGAGCCTATACCAGTGATGGCGAATCTATGGCACGGGTGCCACAGCTGGCACTCCAAGCCCTCTCTGTTGGCACGCCAGGGGATTCCCCCAGCCAGGCAGTCAATTGCACTGACTCGACAGGACACCAGCTCCCTTCCTTGCATCAGTGCCAGTGACGTCAGCGGGAGGGTGGGCAGCAGGTCATCTTGTACTCTGTTTAGGGGGGGTGAAAAATTCTTCCTCCACCGTCCCAACTCTGTTCTGCAGCTTATTGCCTCCTCGAACCCCTGCACCTCTGGTAAGGCATTCGGGCATTCCTTTCTGCAGGCATGATATTCCAGCTCCCCCTGCTCCAGGACGACTTTGGTCAGGTAGGTGAGTGCATGTATCAGATAGGTCAGTGTATGTTGCACAGTGCATTCTGAGCACAATGCATTCCTGAACCCTGCATTCTGAGCGAATCTGGCAGAATCGTACATTTTTGGTCCCTTGAGGCTCATTCAGAGGGATAATCAGTCCCATCCTCTGTACAGAGCCGCTGGTAGGTTTAATTCTGTGTTGGGCACTTTGAAAGAAATAAGTTGGTTTTGTGTCGCGGTTTGGGCACTCGGGCTCAAAAAGGTTCGCCATCACTGGCCTATACTAAGAATGTGTGGGATGGGAATATGAAACATGGCATGTTATCCTGATCACATCATATGATGTCCAGAATACATATTAGGGCTGCGCATCTTCACCGGTCACACGATTCGATGCGATTACGATTATCAAGTCCACGATTCGATTCGATTCCGCGATGCATCACGATGCATCAAGATTACTGCGCACGGTTTTTATCTGTTCTTAAAAAAACTCTCTGCATGTAGCAAACTGTAAACACAGCAGACAACTTAAACAGGAGCTCCAGACTGACCCCCAAATACTACGAGATGGACAGAGACTGCAGACAATGATACTAGAGAGGGTCAGAGACTGCGGACATGATACTAGAGAGGGTCAGAGACTGCGGACATGATACTAGAGAGGGTCAGAGACTGCGGACATGATACTAGAGAGGGTCAGAGAGGGTCAGAGACTGCGGACATGATACTAAAGAGGGTCATAGACTGCGGACATGATACTAGAGAGGGTCAGAGACTGCAGACATGATACTGGAGAGGGTCAGAGACTGCGGACATTGTCGCTTGGCAGGACTTTATGGGGACAATGTATGCCATGCTTATTGTCTTAGTGATTGATTCACATCACAACTTCATTGATACCTTTTTTTTTGTACGATTTTTAGTTTTGCTCATTACTACCACACGTGCAATGAATGGTTGCATGTGTGTGGCAGTGATGAGCAAAAGCAAAAATCATACAAAAAAAATAAAAAAAGGGTATCAATTTAAAATCAATGAAGTTGTGATGTTAATCAATCACTAAGACAATAAGACATACATAAACTAGTGTGCCATCAATTGCTGCCAGTGTGCCATTGCCATCAATTGCTGCCAGTGTGCCAATGCCATTAATTGCTGCCAGTGTGCCGCCAGTGTGCCGTCAATTGCTGCCAGTGTGCCGTCAATTGCTGCCAGTGTGCCGTCAATTGCTGCCAGTGTGCCGTCAATTGCTGCCAGTGTGCCAATGCCATCAATTGCTGCCAGTGTGCCAATGCCATCAATTGCTGCCAGTGTGCCAATGCCAATAATTGCTGCCAGTGTGCCATCAATTGCTGCCAGTGTGCCATCAATTGCTGCCAGTGTGCCAATGCCATCAATTGCTGCCAGTGTGCCATCAATTGCTGCCAGTGTGCCGTCAATTGCTGCCAGTGTGCCGTCAATTGCTGCCAGTGTGCCGTCAATTGCTGCCAGTGTGCCGTCAATTGCTGCCAGTGTGCCGTCAATTGCTGCCAGTGTGCCAATGCCATCAATTGCTGCCAGTGTGCCATCAATTGCTGCCAGTGTGCCATCAATTGCTGCCAGTGTGCCAATGCCATCAATTGCTGCCAGTGTGCCAATGCCATCAATTGCTGCCAGTGTGCCAATGCCATCAATTGCTGCCAGTGTGCCGTCAATTGCTGCCAGTGTGCCAATGCCATCAATTGCTGCCAGTGTGCCAATGCCATCAATTGCTGCCAGTGTGCCAATGCCAATAATTGCTGCCAGTGTGCCATCAATTGCTGCCAGTGTGCCATCAATTGCTGCCAGTGTGCCAATGCCAATAATTGCTGCCAGTGTGCCATCAATTGCTGCCAGTGTGCCATCAATTGCTGCCAGTGTGCCAATGCCATCAATTGCTGCCAGTGTGCCAATGCCATCAATTGCTGCCAGTGTGCCAATAATTGCTGCCAGTGTGCCATCAATTGCTGCCAGTGTGCCACAAATTGCTGCCCATTCTAACTGTGCCCATCAATTTCTGCCAGTGTGCATGCCCCGAGTACCTGATGATGATGAATCTGACTCATGTCACTGCTGCCTTCAGTACTCGGCTGTCTCGGTTCTCCCACAGCAGCGTGAGTTAAGCCAAGGAGGAAGGCTCTGGGGAGTCGGGAGCGGGACCGGGGACACTCGCTGAATGTGTCCCTCACATGGCGATGGGCGACTGGGAATGCCGTCAGCGGGGGGGCGGGAAACGAGGCGCGGCGTCTTCGGCTGCATCAGCAGTGGGGGGTGGGAAAAGAGGCGCGGCGTCTACGGCTGCATCAGCAGTGGGGGGTGGGAAAAGAGGCGCCAAAACTTCGGCTCCACTCGGGCGGCTCAGTCGGCTCCACTCGGCTCTGCGCGGCGGGCGGCAATGACGTCATCAGTATGCATCGATTATTTAAAGGGACAGCATCGGCGCAGAATCGCCGGAGGAATAATCGTGATGCATCGATTAAACGATTAATTTCAGCAGCCCTAATACATATTGACCTAAACTGAGGAAAAAATTATATATTTTTTTTCCAAAATTGTCGATGTTCTTTTGTTTATAGCACAAAAATAAAAAACGCAGAAGTGATCAAATACCACCAAAAGAAAGCTCTATTGTGGGGAAAAAAAGGACGCAATTGTCAGTTAAAGCGACGCAGTGCCAAATTGTAAAAAGTGCTCTGGTCAGGAAGGGGGTAAAATCTTCAGGGGCTGAAGTGGCTAAAGTATAACTAAAGGCAACATTTTTTAGATTTAAATAGTGGAGAGGAATTGGACCACCTGTCAGTGTTAATTGTTGTCAGTGCCCCTGTTAGGTAGATTCCCCCCTCTTTATTACCATTATTCCATTATCACTGATAGTGAAAGTAAAAGAAAATCCCAAATTTTGGGTTGTCCCCAGAACAGGAATAGTGGGAAAATCCTCCAATGAGGACACTAGTTCTGGTGACCCCCTGGGATTCCCTTACTGTAGAGAGATTTTCTCACATTCTGTTTTGGCTATGGGACAGGAAGTGACAGGAAATCTGCCCAATGGGACACAATGGCAAAAATAAACCTCACAGAAGTTATAATCCTCCGTTAATCTATCCTAAATTAAAAAAAATTCTCCTTTTTATAAATTCTACTTTAATGATAATAAAAACAACAAGTTGACACTATGAAGCTGGAGCCCGTTTTGCTGTATGCTGGAATGTGTAACCCATCACCTCCAGTATATTTCATCTTCTATTGTTCTGTCGGTTATGGGGTCAGTGGCTTCTCTAGCTGGCATGTAGAATTTCTGGCTTCTGAGTTTTCCTTGCCTTGAAATATGATCAGGCGACTTTCTAGACTGTAGTTTGTCTGTTCCAGCTTCTTACCGTTTTATATACGGTGCTATTGTATGTTTGATACCTGAAATCATCAGCTGTTCTTTGCATGTGCTGCATATTTAGTTGGCAGGAAGATGTTCAGCATATTTATATTAAGGCATGCTACAGGAGAAGCGGGAACAAGAAACATGTTTACAAAAACACCCAAAACCCCATGTGGATAAGAAAAGAGGAATTATGACATATTGACCAGCGTATCTAGAGAGTACAAATCAGGGGCTGCCTCTGATCCCCAGGCTCCACCTATTAGGTGCACTGACATTTGAATGTTATCTTTGTTTGCTCATTAACATCCTCAACTACAGGGTGGGCCATTTATATGGATACACCTTAATAAAAAATGGTTTTAATTAGGGTTGTCCCGATACCACTTTTTTAGGACCGAGTACAAGTACCGATACTTTTTTTCATGTACTCGCCGATACCGAATACCGATACTTTTTAAATGCAGCCATGGTCCCTCTGAGTTCAGCCATGGTCCCTCTGAGTTCAGCCATGGTCCCTCTGAGTTCAGCCATGGTCCCTCTGAGTGCTCCGCACTCCACCCCGCACTCAAAAAAAAAAAAAAGTATTCTATTTAGGTATCGGGAGTATTCGCGCGAGTACAAGTACTAGCGCAAATACTCGGTATCGGTCCCGATACCGATACTAGTATCGGTATCGGGACAACCCTAGTTTTAATGTCACTTTATTCTTTCATGAGTTATTTACAAGTTTCTGACCACTTATAAAATGTGTTCAATGTGCTGCCCATTGTGTTGGATTGTCAATGCAACTCTCTTCTCCCACTCTTCACACACTGATAGCAACACCACATTGAAATCTTCTGCAATGACCTGGTTACTGCATTCACCAGACATCAACACATTTTCTATCCGCTCCGCGCGTGTTAACCTCGGCGACATGTCAATGGCTGTAAACAAAGAACGCAGTAACCGGGTCATTGCAGCAGCTCCACCTGAATTTAAACATAATCTCAATAGTAATGCTGCTGATAAACAATGCCTAAACCGATATTTTTATTTAATAAAATTGTACAGTACCAGATAAATTGGATGGGCTTCCGGTCTGCAGCCTTCGGGTTTTTCATTATTTCCTGCACCGCGCAGGGTCTTTTGGGAGCTTGTGTCATAGCTCCCTTGTTGTTATATTCTGCCCTGTTAGAGGAAACATCACGCGATTTCGTGGAGCAGGAAGTGATGCGCGATGTAAACAAAGGAAGGAGGGCGGGCGTTACAAAAAACTTCATTACAGAGACGCTGTCGCCGCTTCTCCCGGGTGCGAGTGCGCATGCACGAGATCGAGCGGTGGATGCTGGGATTACAGCATCACCGCAAACAGGAAGTCTCTGCTGGTGGGATTCTAATGCTGACGATACGAAATATAAGTTATGATTACAGACAGCAACAGATAGGGACGGACGTTTAACATGAGAAACGTGAGTTTATTTAAGCCTTGACATTAACTGTTTAACCACTTATGGACCGCCGCATGTACATTTACGTCGGCAGAATGGCACCGACAGGCACATCAACGTATATATACGTTGGTGCCTTGAGGTGGGTCGGGGGTCCGATCGGGACCCCCCCCCGGTACATGCGGCGGTCCCCGCGGCTGTACGAGCGATCCGGGACAAGGGGGCGGCTATTCGTTTTTGTCCGCCCCCTCCGGATCGCTCCCAGCCAATCCGCGCGCTCACCCGCCCTGCACTTCCTCCTCCTGTGTAAACACAGGAAGGGGGAAGTGATGTGATCTCTGCTCACGGCGGTTTTTTCAACTGCCGCTGAGGAGAGATCACATCGCACAGTAAGTCTGCACAACACTACACTGACACACACTACACATAGGCACATTAACCCCTTGCGATCACCTCCCCCCTGTCAGTGTCACTGAATGCAGTAATCATACATGTATGATTACTGTATTTAGTGTCAGTGTGACAGGCAGTTAGTGTTAGGTTCAGGGTAGCCCCCGTACCCCCCCTAATAAAGTTTTAACCCCTTGATCACTGCCCTAGTTAACCCTTTCACTCCCTATTGCCAGCGTCACTAAGCGATCATTTTTCTGATCGCTGTATTAGTGTCGCTGTTCCCGCTAGGTAGCTAAAAAAATTTTTATTGCGATTTTTTTTTTTCTTACTAAAGACATGTGGCTAAATAAATTTTGGCCTAAATGTTTGACTAAAATTTAGTTTTATTTGATTTTTCCTATAACAAAAAGTAAAAAATATTGATTTTTTTTTTCAAAAATGTCGCTCCTATTTTTGTATAAAGCGCAAAAATTAAAAATCACAGAGGCGATCAAATACCACCAAAAGAAAGCTCTATTTGTAGGAAGAAAAGGACGCAAATTTTGTTTGGGAGCCACGTCGCACGACCGTGCAATTGTCAGTTAAAGCGACGCAGTGCTGAATCGCAAAAAGGGGCCTGGTCCTTTACCTGCATTTTGGTCCGGGTCTTAAGTGGTTAACTACCCCCCAAAAAAAAACTTTTTGGCATGGAAGATCTGCTTTAGGAAAAATCTCTGATGGGGGTGCTGACAGAAACTATCCCAGCAAACATTTTAACCCTATCCATCAATCCAAAACTAGAAAAAAATCTTTTTTAAACTTCCCTGCTGAGTAGATTTTTTTTTTTTTTTACAGCATCTAGAATAAAACGGTCTTTACGTTTTTTTAACCTCCAATGCAGAATGACAGCTGCAGTCTGGATTGTATGAACAACACCTTCACTTTCCTTTGCAGTAATATTTGAAAACGAGCCTCTCCAATGGAAGTAGAAAAATATGTCATGGCCATTTGGGAACACGAGTGTTCTCTGGTTACACCAGATCATTGTATTGCTATGCTGAAGTTGCAGGCTTTAGCTGTTCATTTGTGTGAGGTTTCATAAGGTTAGTAAAGAGACTAAATGAGAGCAACAGCTGTAGCAGGGGAAGGCCCTGTAGCTGAAAGTCTGCTGTAATCATATTGAAATAATGAAGAGAACAAAGCAGCTGTGTAATGGAAACATCTGTATAAGATTTAATATCTTAAGCAACTGTAACTCGGCAAGTGCTGGACAGAATTCAGGTGTAGAATACAATTCTCTAAAGGCAAGGTCATTCACCTGGCTTAGATTGTTCAGCCTATAGACCAGCCTTTCTCAACCTTTTCATCCCAAAGGAACCCTTAAAATAATTTTCAGGTCACGGGGAACCCCTGATAAAACCCATTCATTGGGGGTAAGTGGGAACAATGCCCCTTACTTCAGTGAGTATGCATTTGCTTACAGTGGTGGTAAGAATGGCCCTCTTACAGAGAGCTATAAAGATCATTGGCTCCTACAAGTGGCATTGGCTCAGAAGTATGTAGGCACCATCAAACAGGAGGTAAATCAGCCACAGCTCAAGGAACCCCTAGCCACCTCTGGAGGAACCCAAGGTTTCCAAGGAACCCTGGTTGAGAATGGCTGCTATAGACTATTGTTCCCCCAAAGGTCATTCACCTGGCTTAGATTGTTCAGCCTATAGACTATTCCCCCAAAGGTTGTTTACTTGGCTTAAGCTTAGTACACATGGGCCGAATGTTCGGTGGCTTCGGCCAGTTCAATAGAAACAGGCTGATATTCGGCCCATATGTACAGCAGCCGTCTGTCTTCTCTGTCGGAGGGATATGACCGAAAAAGGTCTGCCGATCGGCTCCCTATAATTGCCCTCAGCCAATGGCTGAGAGCGCTGACCGGAGTGCGCTGGTGCTCTGCTCCCCTTTAGAACACAGTAAAACAGCGAGAAAGATGGCTATACTAACATCGGATTGTTAGTACAAAAGTTTCGACCTGAGCTGTCAGTTTTTTTTTTTCATTCAACTCACTGGGTTGAACGGAAACAAAACATTAGGCCCTATTCACATAATCTGTGGCCGCAGCTCACAGCATGGGGTCTGGTGCGTCCCTGTTCCCCAATTCAGGTGCAACTTGGGTCCAAAACCGGACCAGGATATGCACAGGACTCTTATTCAATGCAGACTGTGGCTGTCACGGAGCTGTGTGAACGGGCTCCATTGAGAGACGGTCACACTCTCCATCATGTGAATTGGATGCAGAGGAAACCTGCATCCAATTCGCATATGTGTGAACCCAGTCTAAAGCTGGGTTGAACGAAAAAAAACCTGTTGGCTCCGGTTGCAGAATCTGTACTAACCAAGCAAGGTTAGTACAGCGATCTCCCCCCGTTAAGCTGTTGTGTTCTGACAGAGGGTTTCCTCCCCCCCCCCCCACCATAACACTCTGATCAGCGCTCTCTGCTATTGGCTGAGAGCGCTGATCGGGAGTCTGTCGGATGCTGGTTTTCCAGCATGCACATGCGGCCAAACGGCCAGCTTCTAACTGACAGACGGACATACACATGGGTAGAATGTCGGCAAATATATCCTCAACATTTTATCCGTTTCGAACAGTTCCTGGTGAACCAACTGACATTCTCTTCATGGGTGGCCCTGTTGGTTGCCTCCCACCAAACATTTCCCAGTTGAAGTATTAAAGTAGCCAGGCAGAAAGTGTCGGCTAAATCCAGATCCAGATCCAGGTATTGTTCATGTATTTTGACAACTGGCAGCACCATCCTTCCAAATCTATATGTACAGTATATGACCATCTTGCATAGCATACCCACGTTTTTTTGTGCAGGTTATCCACACATTGCCATAGACTTGCATTAGATCAGGCAGTTTTGCTGCATTTTCTGGGCTTAATACTGCTTTAAGCTGACACATTGGTGCAAGTGTTGCCATCCATATGATATTCCTGTAATTTTGATGTTCCAAACAGCACTTGCTGGTAAAAAAAATTTTATATAAGTAAAAATATATTTTATTTGGCTGTGCCTCACTGTGTGTGTGTTGCTTTTCTCAGCTGGATTATAGAGCAGATGGCTGCGGGGACCCCAGAGAGCGGTTCATGGAGTTTGGCTTTGATTACTGCTATTTCTCTGTAGATCCCGATGATCCAAAATATGCATCTCAGGAAGTGGTAAGTCCCTACTTTATATTATTTGCCTAGATGACTAAATAATAACACATTAATTGAATGCAGCCACTGAAAAAATACTGTACATTTTTTTTTTTTTTTGTCTGCGATAGATCGTTTTACTGTGTTCAAATAAGATGTCTTTGTTTTTCTATACTATATTGTGAGTCTTATTAGATTATAAGACATTTTATTTTATTTTCAACATGAGCACTTAAAGTGATACTAAACAAATAAGTGTTAATTGCCATAATTCATTCCCACAAATCATATATACAGTATATTATTACACTGTAGTTTTTTTTTTTTTTCAATCTTCTAAGTACCTTATTTCTGCAGCACTGTTGTGTGGTCACATGATCTACCCTAGTTCCTTGGGATCTGTAGGAAAAGATCCCTGGGAAGGGTTTCTATTACTGCTGTGTGTGTGTCTGTGTCTGCATAGCTCTGATTGGTGCTGTGACAGTCACATGACTATAAAGAAAAAACTCCACACAAAATTAACGCTTTAGTGGCTTTGTTAAATAGCATGTAATGAGTGTTTCATAGTCCGGGTTTAATGACACTTTAAAGTATAACTAATTGTTTTCGTTTTGTATAGAGTGTAGAGGAATCAGAACACCTGTCAGGTTTTTATTGCTATAAAAGATAAGGAACCAGCCTAGCACATTGCCTTAGCAAAAATTGTTAAAAAGAATATACTGTAGGTATATACTCGCAAACAATAAAAAAGTCAGAGGGATGCTCCTACCATCCTGGTCTGCTAGACAAGTCCCAAATGTGAGATGTGAGGAAAAAAAGCAGAGGAAGAGGGGGCAATCGGCCTAAAAGGCTGCCGAATATCAGTATTGGGCCTTGACATTTTTTATTTAGTTGCCACTCAGGTAGAGAGGTCCAACTAGACCACTGCGAGTGCAGGCAGGGACAGGAGGTTTGTCCTATTGCAAACCTGCAGCAATGTCAAAGAAAAATATTCATAAGCCGCATATCATGGAACAGTTTCATGCACACGAATTGAGATGAAAACAATTTTTTTTTCGTATTTATTTTACTTTATTGTATTTATTCTGTATTTATTCTGACACTGTTTAAAATAAATAAATAAAAACAATGTGGCTTACTTTTATTCCTATTACAAGGGATGTAAACATCCCTTGTGACAGAAAAAAGCATGACAGGTCCTCTTAAATATGAGATCCGGGATCAAAAATTTGGGCTAAAATGCAATAATAATAAAATAAAAATAATCCCTTTAAGAGCATTGGGCGGAAGTGACGTTTTGCAGTCGTTTCCGCCCTGCAGTGATATGGAGACGGGTGGGGGCCATCTTTCCCTCGCTCGTCTCCAAACACAGCAAGGGACAGGGCCCACAGAGACCACTTTTAGCGGACGGCACGCTGAAGAAGAGGATACCAGGGTTATGGTAGCTAGCTGCTACCATAACACCAATTCCTCTTCAAACAGCCGACGTACATTGATGGTGGGCAGTCTGTAAGTAGTTAAAGTGTTTGTTACCCCAACATTTTATACTCCTTATATGTGCCTGCTGTACCATGTACTTGTATGCAAAAGTATCCTGTTCTCTTTATATTGCTTCCTTTTGTGTGAAATACCTGGTGTTCCTGCCAGTCCCTCTGATTTCCTACTAAGGGGCCACACTAAGAAGGAGAGCACACCATGGTCAGTTCTCTAGCTGGGCTGGAAAATTAGACTGCTCTCCTCCAACAATGTCCTGATACGCCTCCCCCTCTACAACCTGATGTTTCTTCTCCCCCCAGCTCTTATGTAGCTGAGAACAGAGGGAATGTGATCTCTTATAAAAAAAGGGGGAAAAAAAGCTATATATATCTATAAATAGAGCAGTGTTTCTCAACTCCAGTCCTCAAGCACCCCCAACAGGTCATGTTTTCAGGATTTCCCTCAGATGAAAAGGCTGTGGAAATTACTAAGGCAGTGAAACTGATCAAATCACCTGTGCAAAATAATGGAAATCCTGAAAACCTGACCTGTTGGGGGGCCTTGAGGACTGGAGTTGAGAAACACTGTGATAGAGAGATCTCTATCTCGTAATAGTGAGAGTCCCTGTCCCTATGGAAAGGATCCAGGTCTTGTGGATAACCAGCAGGTTGTGTGCCCAGCTGCACACAACCAATATAATGAGGGACTGGTGAGAGCAGAGTGGAGAGGAAGGTGCAGTGTGTGCAGCTGGCTGCTGGTTCAAGACAGACCTGTGTGTGGGGAGCTGTCTGTCTGTCTGCCCTGTGGAAGACTACATCCCTGGTGTGGGGGGACTTCGTGCCTGACGGATTGGGAGGCTGGTAGACCTGAGGTGGCTAGCGAGTCTAAAAGGGGATGAAGGAAGTCCCGAAGTCTGGGAGACAGTAGGCTGGAGAATCCTGTTGAGGCCAGGAGTGGGCCAGGTTTATCAGGTACTGCAAGGCTAAGTAAGCCTAGGAGCCAGGAGGCTTGGCATTTTGGTTATATGAATATTACTGGAGAAGAACCCCTGTGTGGGAATCCTGTGTGTGAACTGTTATTTTGTTTTCTTTCAATAAAAATGGGCTGCAATGCCCTCAAACCTAACATCTGACTGCTGTGGGACTCGCTGAAAAATGCATTTACCACTTGAGTTAAACACCCAATGTTTACAATATATATATATATATATATATATATATAATCTATCTATCTCTCTATCTATCTCTCTATCTATCTCTCTATCTATCTCTCTATCTATCTCTCTATCTATCTCTCTATCTATCTCTCTATCTATCTCTCTATCTATCTCTCTATCTATCTCTCTATCTATCTCTCTATCTATCTCTCTATCTATCTCTCTATCTATCTCTCTATCTATATCTCTCTATCTATCTCTCTATCTATATCTCTCTATCTATCTCTCTATCTATATCTCTCTATCTATCTCTCTTTTTCTATCTTTCTATCTCTATCTTTCTATCTCTATCTATCTGTCTCTATCTCTATCTCTATCTCTATCTCTATCTCTATCTCATATAATCTACAGCAGCCCTCAAAATTTCCACTCGCCTACTAGCATTTGGCAAATGGATTTTAGCTGGGGGCGAGTGATGACAGGGCTGCATGACCAATCTCCCTCCAATCTGTGCCTACACTTAGAGTCCCGATGAGATTGGCGGCCGAAGAGGAAAGGTGCATGCTCGGGAAAAGTAGTCTGGTGAGCCGCGCACAGGCAGAGCAGTACACAGGTACTCTCCTTACAATTCTCATTGAGCCATGGGACTTAACAGTATGACCTCTCTGAGCCTGCCCCCTCCCCCCGACCAATGTAGCTGGAGATCAGAAAGTAATGAGTGAGGTGGAGGATTGCGAAAATTGCCACTCCGGTGCAGCGCTCACTGAAAGTTGCCCTGACATGAGAGCGGCAGCCTTCCAGTTTGTGCAGTTTTCTTCTCCTTGTGCTCTATGTAAGTGTCCAACAGTTCAGCCTGAGCACTGTGAACAGACTGGTCTCAATGTGTGCTGTGCGGGGGCGTGGCCTGACGGTGCATGGAGTAGGACGCTTTCCCAGGAGCTCCGTCCGTTGATCCTGTAATCTGTACCATCCTGCTTCTCAAGACCGACATCGACTCACCATCTTCGCCTTGCTGGACTCCATAGACCCGGGGGAACATGTCGCCACCTAAATCGCAGAAATCCACCCAGGCGAAGTTAGCACAATATCGGCATGATGCAGGGGATCCGGTGGAAGATGGCGGCGCGGCCCAGACCAGCGAGACGCGGCCGGCGGGAGACACAGCCAAACTCTTGGAGGCCATCACCCTTTGCCGTACCTCACTGGCCACTCAGATCGAGGAGGTCAAGGTAGACATCTCCCTCCTCCGGCAGGATGTAAACAAAATCCGGGATCGGGTGAAGACCGCGGAGGATCGCTTAGGCGCGGTAGAAGACACCTTGCCGCCACTGCAGGCCGACGTGGAACATATGCAGCACCAAATACAGCAACTGTTCGCCAAACAAGACGAAATGGATAACAGGCTCAGGAGGTGTAACATCCGCCTGATCGGCCTCCCGGAGGGTGCTGAAGGGAAGGACCCGGCTGCTTTCTTGGAGCAGTTGCTTGTTAAGGCTTATGGCAGAGAGGCCTTCACCCCCATGCTGTCAGTGGAAAGGGCTCACCGTATGCCGGCCAAACCGCCGCCGCAGGGTGCTCCCCCCTGGACATTCATAGCCAAACTATTGCACTTTAAGGATCGAGATGCCGCCCTACGAATGGCCAGACTGAAGGGAAATATAGACTTTGAGAATGTCAAGGTGGCTGTGTTCCCGGACTTTTCGGCGGAGGTGCAACGTCGCCGTCGCAACTTCTTGGAAGTCAAACGCCGGCTGAGAATCCTAAACTACAAGTATGCCATGCTTTTTCCTGCACGACTTCGGGTAGAACATGATGGGAGAGCGTCCTTCTTTGACCTGCCCGAAGATGCGGCTGCCTGGCTGGAGCGCAGATCCCCCCCCCGGTGGCGGGGACTGAGGAGTTCGTGAGTATGGAAAAGTTACCTCTTTGGCTTACACAGACTTTGTTTCCTATTGTTGCGCTACTGCCTCATGAACGCCTCTTTGCCCTTTTTTTTTGACTCATGGCTCGGTTCCTTTCAAACTCATTGCTGCATGGCTCTCCTTAACCCACGCTAGTCCCCTGTGAACCTGGTTCCCTTCTACGCCATGCAGCCATATATCTTGCCCATTGTTCATTCCGAGCGCGGCCTTAAAAAAACCCTAGGAACTGCAGATTCGAGTTGATCTGAGAAACGGTACTTGTTTTAAATATGTTATTGCCTGTGGGGCCCTCCGCAGAGCCCACGTTTAATGTACACTACGTTGTAGCGGGAGCTTGGGAGCTACCAGCTGTGTGTTCGGAACAGCGAGGTTGTCCCCCATGCCCATCCCGGTCTCTGGATCCACGTGCGGGAAGCTCCGGTGGGGATGCCAGCCATGTCTGCCTGATGCTCCGGAGGACTTATTACTTAACGAGACCTATACTCCTTGATGTTTTTTTTTTCTTCTTCCTTTTTGTATTGACTATTTTGGATGCTAGGGTCCTCTGGGTCCCATACCGGACACTACACGCTCCTGCACGTTTTTCTCTTTCTTCGTTTTGCCCTACTTTTTACCCAGGGATGGGGATGTTTGATCAGTTTTGGGTTTATGCCCGCATCAAGTTTGGGGGATGCGGGGAGGGGGGGGGGGGGTATTTCTGTTTACTGTTTTATATGTTAGGCATAATGCATCTTAAACATGGCAATGTATGGTTTAGAGGGTCAGTGGATATTCTCATTTTGAAATTATTGGTACACTTCTATGCTGCGGGGGCTGGGTTCATTCAGATGTGGACATGGTCCCCTTGTGGTGGAATTCCTAATTTAATTAAAACTACAGAGACCTGTCGTCACTAAAATTTTTGACCTGGAATGTCAGGGGGTTGCGTGACAAAGTTAAGCGGGCAGCGGTTCTGACATTCCTGAAAAAACAGCGGGCTGACGTGGTGGTGCTCGTTGAAACCCATATAGAGGGGGGGCTACAGATGGCGCTCTGCCGCCCATGGGTGGGGTGGTCCTACCACTCCACCCACACCTCCCACTCTAGAGGTGTGTCGGTGCTAGTTGCCAAATCTGTCCACTTCTCTCTTGAGGAGATATGTACGGACCCCTTGGGTCGTTATGTCTTCCTCTCTGCTAGGCTGTTCGGGGAGCCCCTGCTTATATTGGCCTTTTACATACCCCCCCCCCCCTTTAACATGTCTGCTCTGCATGAAGGCATCACCTTTATGGTTCGACATCCCTCGTCACAGGCAGTGTGGATGGGTGACTTTAATGCCACAATGGATGATGCACTGGACAGGTGGTCCCCCTCCCAGACTTCTCCCCGTTCACCGTCAGTGTCCAGATTCTCTAAACTAGTTGACACATTCCACTTAATAGACTCCTGGAGGTACCGGTTCCCCCAGGCAAGAGCATATTCATGCTTTTCATCTACACAAGGTACGCTGTCCAGGATTGACTATATCCTTCTGTCGGGAGGCCTCAGGTCGCGACTGCTGGACGCGACCTTCGGCCCCAGGCTCCTGTCAGATCATTCCCCCTACCTAATCACCCTGGGAGTCCCCCGTGACAGGCCCCATAGGGCGTGGCGGCTGAATCCCTTCTGGCTATCCCTGTTGCCTGAAGACGATGACCTTACAGACGACTGGAGGGTGTTTTTTCAAGATAACGAAGGCTCGGCCTCCCCTTCGGTGGTTTGGGAGACGTTTCAGATACATGCACGAACACAACTGGTCTCACGCATCAACCGCATCAAGGCTGACTCCACGACGGCACTTGACCTGGCGATCGCGGAATTGTCTGCTGCCGAGCAAAGCTATGCAGCAGACCCATCTGAGTCGTCGGCGGCTATCCTAAAACAACGGTCTAGGGTGTTAGATCTATTGCACTACACCAAGGCTAGGCAGAAACTATTCTTCACAAAACAAAAATTGTTTGAACATGGGGAAAAGGCGGGCAAATTACTGGCCTATCTGGTTCACTGTGAGGATAGGCCACCAGTTGTCATTACCCTGCATGAACCGGGAGGGGGAGGAGTGTCGGACCCAGCAGTAGTGAGCTCCAGGTTTAGGGATTTTTATTCGGAACTATACAAATCTAAGGCCCCATTGGACAGGGAACCCATGATTACTTTTCTAGAGTCAGTAACCTTTCCGCAGTTGACGGTTGATCAGGTGGCCCTATTGGAATCTCCCCTAACGGTCGAGGAGATAGGCGAGGCACTGGCGGGCTTCGCCCGCTCGAAAACCCCGGGGTCAGACGGACTGCCAATAGAATTCTATTCACACTATGGAGAGGTACTCACCACTAGACTGCTAGCATTGTATAATGACCTGTTCCAGACCCAAACGTTACCACCTTCTATGAGAGAAGCCACGATAGTTTTAATACCCAAACCTGGGAAGAACCCAGGCCTCCCTGAGTCCTACCGCCCCATCTCACTCCTCCAAGTGGACGTTAAAATTTTAGCGAAAGTCCTTTCCTTGCGCCTAAACCAGGTCAATGTGTGCTGTGCGGTGTCAGTGTGTGCTGTGCTATGGTGTCAATGGCTGTTCAGTTGTGTGGATCTCAGCGCTAGATTGTACTCCCTCCCGCTGTGCTGCAACTCCTCTCCTCTCTGCCAGCCTGAATAAAAGGGGGAGTGGGGACATGCAAGCGTGGAGCCACACACACAGGCTCCTGATGATGAGATGAATGGGGGAGAGAGAGAGAGGATGGATGGGAGTTGCAGAAGAGACAGCAAGAGAATGGTTAAGAGACACAGTTCTAGTGCCATGTCCCTCTGGTCTGCCCCCAGTGCCCTGTCCCATTTTGGTAAAGTTGTTGTTGGTAATATTTAATAACTTGATTCTGCATAAAACATTGTCATTCCATGAGATAATCTACGAGGGCGTGTTTACAGGTGCAATTAGGCACAGGGCAGTGTATGAATTAGGTGGGGCAACTGGTGGCGAGTAACTCTTGAGGCCTGGCTAGTAGCTCAGGACTTGAAATTTTGAGCCCTGATCTACAGACATGTTTTGCCTTTCATTTCAATTTTAAACTGAATGTTTTGTTTTACAAAATGATCATTTCCAATCACTTTAACTTAGCGAAAATCTTTTTTTCCATATAGACTGTGAAAATGCAGATATTTTGCCACTAGTAAAACTTTTATATAAGTCTGTTTTGCTCCATTCTTTTTTTCATAATGCTAACCTCTAAGGTTTCCTGTTTTAGCCCCTGAGCTGGAAATGAGTTATTTACAGTGCACCGTTCGTGCCAGAACTTTGTTTTTCTGTGAAGCTCATTGTTTACATTTTGGATAAAATCGCTCCTCTCCCTGTTTGTTGAATTGCAGAGCAGATTACGGAGGGTGATTTGGCTGATATTGCGTTGTACAAGAACAAGGCAAGCTGAGGCTTGTCTTATGACCTTCTACCTTGTGGCTTAGCTGAGCTGTCCCATTGAAGCCCAGGCTGATACTGGATTGTTCTGTGTTTGATTTGGTACATGAGAAGAGAACAGTAGAGACCTACAATCATTGTTTAAACAAGGATAACAAGTGGACACATCGTGAACAATAAGCTTTGAAAGCTTAGGTTACAACTTGGTGTAAACATTCCCCATCTGAAAACTTCAACCATTTAACTTTGTTTTGGCTCATCTCTAGTATAGAGATATGTAGTAAAACATGGCTTGTGTTTCCAGAACGTGTGTATCTGTGTTCTGAACATTTACCCTTGGCACTGTCCTTCTCTTGGGGGAACAGTTGTAGCCAAGTGTTTGCTACACAAGGGAAATGTAATGTAAAAATCTCACATTATGTAGGGGTACATATGATTGGAAGACCTTAGGAGACCAATAACCAGGACATGATTAAACACTTCAATACCAAGGATGATGAAGAAAAGAGGGAAGGACGGCCGCACTCCAAGGATTTTCAAACGAAAAAAGTTGTCTTTATTGTAAATCCAAAAACATGTACAGTCACAGCAATCACAGAAAACAGGACAGCCGACGCGTTTCGCACTCGATCAGTGCTTAGTCATGGCTCAGCATCGCCAGCACCTTGGTAATCTAATTATCCTTGATCGTCTACAGGTCTCATCTGGAGCGGTGATTTCTTTTCTTTAGTCTTTTTTGGATTTTGCACTTCAATACCAAGGCCGTCAATTGACGTCCTGGCTTTCAGTGGGGATATCTGAATGATGCCTGCAGCCACAGGCATCATTCAGATATCCATCTCTTCAGGCGGCGAATCCCTGCACCATAAGAACGATCATAGCGGCGGTTCCATCGCTTGATCTTCTTATAGGCGGCAGGAGGGGACGCCCCCCCCCCTCCCGCCGCCATCGGAGACCCGGAGAAACGATCCGCCACCGTCTGCTGTAAACCATAGAGTAGACTGGTGATCAGATGGTCACCAGTCATCTCTATGATCGTCGAAATCCCGGGCGCGATGTTATGACGTCATGCCCGGGTCCTGGAATGTAAACACAGCCGCAATCGCGGCTGAAAGCATTAGATTGGTGAATTTTTTTCACGATCTAATGCTTTCCAGCCTGGAGGAGAGATGTTGGGTCTTATTGACCCTGCATCCCTCCATAAAGAGTCCATAAAGACTCCATAAAGAGTACCTGTCACACACATTCCTATTACAAGGGATGTTTACATTCCTTGTAATAGGAATAAAAGTGATCAAAAAAAAAAAAATGTCAAAAAAAGTTTAAAAATAAAATGAATTGTGTAAAATAAAAAATAAAATATAAAAACATTTTTTTTTTCAACGCCCCTACCCCCGGTAGCTCGCGCTCACCAGCAACAATTCTAGCACTAGACCTCCTCTGGAACTCTAAATTTGTAACTTGTAAAAAAAAATAAGCGTCGCCTATAGAGTGCTGCGCTGTGATGAATTTGGCGGGGCCCGGGCGCTTCCATCTTCACTCGGTCTTCCTGGGTTCTGTGCCTTTGGTCACTTGCCTTGGCCGGGCTGCGTTGATGTCATTCCCACACATTTATTTATTATTTATAAAAGGCCCACCAAAATCCCCAGCACCAGGCCCATGATGATCTTAATATGGCCCTGAAGAGGAGGGGGGGGGGGGGGGCAAAAAAAAAAGGGAAAGGGAGGAGGCATACCTTTTAAATATTAGATTTGTTCAGGTTAAGGGGAGACCAAAAAGGAAGACATGTTACTACACTGATATAGTGTAGGTATAAGACTTGATCATGAAAATATGGTGTCAATTATAGTGCCTGACAGAAACAAATCAAAAACACCAAGAGTAAATCAGGGGTCTACATTCACTGTCCATATGACAGTGTAAGCAAGAACACGTAGCCTAGCCAAAATGTGAATAGATATTGTTACACTAACCTGCATAGAGGGGCAACACATCAATTCCATCTTTAATAAATGCTATTCAAGCTAAATGCTCACACATATGTGGGTCACTAATAGGGATTAATACACCAGTAAAGTGCACCAAGACAGATGCAAGTAAATACACCCTTCCCATGCAAGTCACACCTAAAGCGAATGTTAAATCCACTATATATCCACTACATGTATAGCTTACGCCGTAGCAAAGAGTATTCAGTTAAGTATCCAGTCCATTGTATATAATAAAGTCTATATCGACACCCAGAGCATCCAAGAGCTCAACTGATAGTGGGCTCTCGGGAGACCCAGACACACTAACACAGCAACAGACCCCACACAGTCCAACCCTTAAAAAATCAAAAAGACAGCGGACACTGGGGAGCTGGATGGGCCCTCTCTCAATTGGCCAAAACAATAAGAAAGAAAGCACAATGGGAGGCGCCAGAAAAGCGCCAAAACGAACCTGTTTTGATCTTCTCATTGACCGCATTTACGCGGTCATTCATGACGCCATCACTCCCTTCACTTCTGCCCAATAGGGGGAAGTGACGTCAAAGCATACCTGGCGGAAATTACGTCAAGGCTCGGCAGGCGGAAGTGATCACAGTAACCTGTGAAACAAAGGAATGGTGGGGAAAAGAAAAAGGGGGGTATAGAGCACATAGAGGAACTCATCAGGTATGGTGAAAAGGGCATAGCTAACAAACCCATTCAGACCAGGGGGCGGTCAGCTCTAAGGGTAAAAATCCATTGTGATTCAGAGTGCAAAATGGCATTATCAAAATCACCTCCCCTAGGGTTGTGGTGTACTCCATCAATGACCTGGAACCCCAAATTGTCCGAATTGCACACATGGCAATTCTCAGTGTCTTGCAATGGGACTCTCGGGGACACTGTCACTAATATCTTATACATGTTCTTTAATATGTTGCCACAGCATACATTTCGTTTTACCTACATAAAAGGCATTGCATCCACCCGTTAAAGGATAAACAATGCCCTTTGTTTCACAATTTGTGACCTTCCAAGGTGTGATGTATCAAATAAAATGGTGATGTAAAAGGTATATATGGTATCCCAAAACTAGGTGAATGCTGCCTTCCTCAGATGGGGTAATCCGAAAGGAACTACAAGAAAAACAGAAATGGAAGGCACGCACACCTATTGCATTACCAGAGATAATTTAATGATGATAAAAAAAAAATTGTATAAAAGTGGGTACTCACAAAATGCAACTGACAAAAGGCCATAAACACAGTGCATGGACATGCACAAAACATTGGGTACAGCCAATGCGTTTCAAGGGGACACCCCTTCCTCAGAGCTAAGCCTAACTCTGAGGAAGGGGGTGCGCCCCCGAAACGAGTTGGCTGTACCCCGTGTTTTGTGCATGTCCATGCACTGTGTTTATTGGCCTTTTGTCAGTTGCATTTTGTGAGTACCCACTTTTATACAACATTTTTTTTATTATTATTAAATTATCTCTGGTAATGCACTAGGTGTGCGTGCCTTCCATTGCTATTTTTCTTGAAGATTCAGATTATTTATATGGAGTCTGTCCACAAAGTAGCACATTTCCTTAGGGCCATTCCAGAATATGAGGATATCATCGCTGTATGTCCCCCATAGTGATCGGAATCTGGAAGCTCCCTTTAACAAGGGGGCCCCCAGATCCCAGCCCCCACCTTATTTGAATGAGTATGGCACACAGGATTTCTTCATCCTCCGATTCTTCTCCCTCCATGGATGTCTTGTTCCCCTGCCGGGACTCCTCTATCCGCTGTATTCTCCCTCTGCCAGGTCTCCCCTCTCCGCTGTCTTCTCCCTCTGCCGGGTCTCCTCTCTTTGCTGTCTTCTCCCTCTGCCGGTCTCTTCCCTCTGCTGTCTTCCTCTGTTCTTCCTCTGATGTTCTGTCGATGCTCTCTCTTCTGCTGTAATGCTGGGTTGGCCGTGTGCTGTTACTTATATAACCATGGGGCGTGAGAACCCAGTGATGTCATCCACAGGTCCTGCCCCCTTGTGACATCACTGCCCCCTCATTCCCCTCGGCAGTGACGTCACAATGCCCACAGACCCCAACTACCACCGGTCAGGGTTGACGGGTAGAGACTCTTGTCCCCAACATGGGGGCTAGGTGCTCTGGGGTGGGGGACGCAGGCCCCCGCCCCATAGCACCCACCCCCCCCCCCCATGTTGAGGACATCCTCCTGGTATGGTTCAAGAGAGCCCTTTTCTGACCTGCTGGGCTGCATGCTTGGATAAGGGTCTGGTATGGATTTTGGGGGGACCCCACGCTGTTTTTCTGGCATGGGGGGACCCTCACACTATTTTGTTGGCATAGGGGTTCCCCTTGAAACCCACACCAGACACTTCGGTAAAATTGGATCCCATTGGACCCTTCGGTAAAATTGGATCCCATTCATTGAAGTCGGGTAGATGTCAGACTTCAAGTCGCAGGGCAAAGCCGGATCTACAGTCGTACGACAGTTGAGTCATACCAGTGTGAATGCTGCTTACTTGTACACTTAGGTAAGAGTTGCACACCTTTGTAATACTGCAATAGAGAAGCAAGAAGATTGTAAGATTGGGTTGGGATTTAGTTAAAATTATAAAACAATAATTTTCAGGGGGTCCTAAGACTATCTTTACTGAGAAGTGGTTGTTAGGCATATGCAGAGTGCTGATGGAAAGTAACAGCTTCACTTAGAATGTGAAGTGTGTTTGAGAAATGGAGAAAAAAGTGTGATCTTCTCAACTTCTCATCTGTCAGTGCCAGCCCCACAGCTGCTCTACAATAGCTCTTCTAATGGCCTGAATTTTACAGTCATAGCATCACTTATTGGCTTCACCACCAGCCACAGTTGTTTATTAATTTGCATGTGTTTCTACTTCAGCTATGTTTTAGCATTTACTTTTTGTTATGTGTTAAAAATCATATACCTTGTTGGTGTATCAAACCAGGAACAGATCTCTCATTTAGATGTAGTGTACAGTATATGCAAATATTTATCGTATTGCAGCTTACCAATTCTTCGATGTGATGGGTGCATTAGTTTACTTTATAGACTTTCTTTCTCATGATTTTATCTGGTTATCTAGCAAGCAAGTCTGTTATATTTAACAAGCTCAAGCTCTCTAGCAGAATGTATTGGTTTACATGGATGAGACAAACCACTTAACACTGGCAGGGGTGATTTAAAATGACCAACTTTTATTTATTTGTGCAAAACCTTTATCCAAAATGAAATTAACTGTTTGCTGTAACTGATTATAAAGTGTGAGCTGGAGTTTGGCGTCAATTTGTCAGCATATCTAAATCTGCTGATACATTTAAAGTGGTTGTAAACCCACTTTGGGGAAAAAAAAACACCTGCAAGACAAAGGGATAATGAGCTAGTGTGGATAGCATACTAGCTCATTATGTAATACTCACATCGGCGCCCGTCTCCAGACTCAAAGGGCCTTGTATTTGTTGGGCTCAAAGTTGGATCCCATTCATTGAAGTCTGACATGAAGTCACAGGGTAAAGTCTGATCCACGGTATGAACCCGGCCCAAAACCTGGCAGCTTTTGCACTCTCCAGTTTTAGTAAATCAACAGCATAGTGTATGCAATGTTCTCATTTTAACAATTGTGTATGTGTGTGTACTTATAACATTTTTTTATATAATATATATATATATATATATATATATATATATATATATATATATATATATATATATATATATATATATATATATATATTTTTTTTTTGAAAAGCCTATGGCGTGTGAAACACACTCAAAAACTCCACCCGGTGCAGAAAAAATGTGCACACACATAAAGAGTGTTCACAAAAACGTGCAGACGGGTGCAACGTCAAGTGGTCCTTCTGTGCAGAAGGGACCCAAACCCTGATCCCCCGGGGCGTTAGGCTCCAGACGGGGACTGAGTTACTGTGGTCCGAGCAACCGAAGCCGACTCGGACCCAACTTCCCTGGAGAGACTGCCGAAACAGAACCCTCCAAGTACTAGGTGGGACTCCCCCGAAGGGAGACCCCATGAGAGCAGGTGAACTAAGCCAAAAGGCCATGTCCACCCACTCCCAAGACGTTCAGGGCTGGCCCGAGGACCGGCACCCTACTAATCACACTGTGTACAAAACGTGCACAACAAAAAAAAGACAAAAAGGTGACAAACATAGGCTAATAAATTAAATAAAGTGGGGGAAAGGGATAGTGAAGAGGAGAGTGAAGAAGTGGTCATTGTGATCAACAATGACCAGGCCCTCCGGCCAGGAATAAAAAATTCCTCCGGTCCTGGCCAAAAGGCCCGGCCCAGGAGGCAGGTGCTAAAAAAGCGTGTAGCTGGTGCAGTGACCATGGTGTCGTTAAATCAAAGTGACCCTCACTCACAGTGATTCTCAGACACCCCTGGACTGCCACTCCAGGGGCACATGCACCATAGGCTTTTCTGTTCCAAATCTAACCCCCCGACCGGCCAGTGCAGCCCTCCACCCCTGCCAGAAAGAGAGCCCTTCCAGGTTTTCTTGGGAAGAAGCTGCCCTCACCTAGCAGCCTCCACCAATACTAACCCTTCCAGACTCCCTGTCAACCCAGCAGGATTTGCATGGTCCTACCCCGTCTTTCCATCAGGGCAGTTCCAGCTCCTCCTACCAGATCTCCGACAGGGACAGCACTTGCACCAGCCAGCCAGAAGGCCAGACTAGAACCCGGCAAAAAGACCAGACCAGGCACAGCCACCCATCCTCACCAGAAGCACCCTTCCAGGTGGCTCAGACGCAACCATTGGCCGGCCCCCAGTATCTGTCGGGCAGCACGGCATAGTCCCTGCTGAAACCACCCTTCCAGGTGCAATGACGCTATTGGATTGCATCCACCCTCCACAAATAGGAGGTGCTTCAGCGCTCCTCTAGCAACTGACGAGAACGGATACCACACCTGATCTTAGCCAAAAGGCCGAGCAGTGGCAGGGATGACACCACGATCAGCTCAGCCAGAGTGCAATGGCCGAGCCTCGCCCTGGGAGAACCACCTTCATGATCATGGTGTCTCCCCTGCCAGGTAAGTATATATATATATATTTATTGAATCTATGTATTAAATATACACACTCATTATTTATTTTTATTAGATCTCTTGCTCCCTCCCTACAGCATATCATCCCCAACTTGCTGTTATATTCTTGTAATCACACAAGTTTTTTAAAAATCACATAGCATGTATTGTCTCATGAGTGGATACAAAAGGCTCTTTAGTTGTCGTATCATCAGTAAAACATATGCAATAAATATGTTTTGAAGTATAATTTTATAAACTTGGGCTAAGCAGAGCACCCACTGTATCATGGGAACAGAAATTCAGATTTTTCTTGTCATTTAGGCCTTGTACACACGAGGGGATATTTCCGCTGAACATGGTCCGACGGACCATTTCAGCCGAAAAATCCCCTCGTCTGTAGGGGCAAACGGACGCTTTTTGCCGGATTCATCCGGCGGAAAAATTTCAAAGCATGCTTTGAAATAATTCCGCCGGATAGCTGGCCGTCAGATATGTCCGCTGGTTAGTACGGCAAACCAGCGGACATATCTTGCCGCACATGCGTCGTATCCTGTGAATGGATCCGACGCATGCGCGCGGAAGTGTTTACTTCCTGGTGCGGTGACGTGGCGGCGTCAACGTCACCGCCGCGTCACCGCGCTGTTCGTCGGCGGGGAATTTGATCCGATGGTGTGTACAGCCATCGGATCAAAACACCCCGGCGTAAATATACGCTGTAAACGGTCCGGGGACCGTTCACAGCGGATATATTCAGCCGTGTGTACAAGGCCTTAGAGGTGTGAGAACACCATCAATGCACTTTTTCCTAGAGAAGGGGTTGTAGATTTCCAAGTACAATGGCATTACTGAGTGTGACTTCAGTCTCTTCATCTTGAATGAACACATATTTTGTATAAATAGTGTAAAGAAAACTTAGTCCTTTAATTATTTTAACTATAGTTCTCATTTTAAAATCTTGAAGACCTTCACTAAACATTGCATCTAAAATCATGCACACAATCTATTCCTATTGTATTTCTACATAATCTGCAACCTTTCCCTAAAAAAAATTACTTGGGGTATATTTATAAAGAAAAAAAATACAAATTTGCTGATAATGCTCATATACCATGTTGTATGTGTGCATACCTCCCAACTTTATAACTGTGGATAAGGGGGGGAGACGAAAGTGGAGACTTTCCACTAAATATTGGGTCCTAAAAGATCCTGGTAAGACGCAGCCTAAGACTGCATGCAGTTTATAATGCACAAATTTCCTACAGTCGTTGTGCGATTAAAATATTACTACGGTATGCCACAAGTGACGGTCACTATAATGCACATAAGCCTTTGCACAAAGGTTCATATTTTAAAAATTAAACTCTAACATATGCTTTTCTGCACACAGAAAATGAACAGTATGGCCTGTATGCTTGCACCACTCTAACCTGAAAAAAATAAGTAGAACTTAAGCCTAATTAAAGGCGCAAGCCACTTTGTTAATTAGCAGCAACCTACTGAGTGTTTTATGTTGTGTCTGTGACCAATATCGTACAGAGAGCAGTTCAGTTGAAGCTACATGCTTTTGATTGCCCACCACAGATACCCAGGTTCGTATTTATAGCATCATGGGCCCTTGGGCAAAGTAATGCTCTTCGGCCCCTACAATGATGACAGTGCGTGTAAACAGACATCAAGTAGGTAGGAGGCAGACTGCCTCCCCTGTGTATATATCACTCTCAGTTCTATTATGGGGCCCACAATTACAGGGCAGCATGGGCTTAAGGACCAGCTGCTTTGGGGAAAGTGTAGGGGCCCCCCATGCAGCTAGGGCCCCTGGGCAGTGCCCAGTTGTGCCCTCTTATTAAGACAGCCCTGCAGATACCCCCACCGGCTCAGCCCAAACATGGATCGGTCTTCAGACAGTTCACATCCCATACGCTAGGGAGGTGATTTACTAAAACTGGAGAGAATGCAAAATCTTGTGCAGTTGTGCATGGTAGCCAATCGGCTTCCAACTTTTAGTTTGTTCAATTTAGCTTTGAAAAAAAAAAATGGAAACTACTTGGTTCCTCTGCAGAGCGGCGCCTGATTTTGCACTCTCCAATTTTAGTAAATTATCCCCTAGGTCTCTTCAGTATTTATATATCAAAAATGGCTGCATTCCCTTTGAGCATTGGGTGTAGACTCTTTTCAGTTTCTATTTCACTCTGAAATAGAAACCGATGCTGGTGGCACAAAGACATAAGACAGCAATGTGAGCCTTGTTAATGTGGCGGACAGTACTTGTGCCAGTTTCCTGCACCATTATGATGGCACAGGAAGCTCTGGTAATTCCCCAGACTGTGTCCAGACATCCCCCTCTTATTAATTAAATTACCATTTACATCATGGCAGAACAGACTTGATTGTGCAGCCAAACAAGAGGAACGGGAGTGTGCACGCAGGAAGAAGTAGCCTCACTGCATTTGACGCCCTCTTTCCTGCCCAACTCTTAATTTTGACAAAAAAATTGACAAAAAATATTTCTGGTGCTTAAAACGGTGTTTCACCATGGGGGGAAAAAAATGAAAAGTCAGCAGCTACAAAATACTGTAGCTGCTGATTTTTAATATATGTAAACTTACTTGTCCTTCGGACCGGCTGTCGGGTACTGCCTTTCGGCTTCACAGCCAGTTCCCTACTGTTTATGTGCGAAGCGCGCTGCACTTTCTGACTGCCCAGGCGGCGGAGGAAGGAGGAGGGGGGCCGAACTTCTGAGGGACGGCACCGTGGCAATTGGGAATTGATTCCTATCAAAAACAGGTACCCGTACCCCTTCCCCCTGAAAGGAGGCAAATGTGGCACCGGTGAGGGGGGGGGGGGAAGAGAGGAAGCAGATCAGCGGAGCTTCCAAATTTGGGTGGGACGCTACTTTAAACAAGTTGTAGCACCTGGCAGTGGGACGTGTCTCAACTAACATCTGAAATCGCTAGTGTAAACCAGTGCTTAAAGTGTTACTAAACCCACAACAGTAAAATCAGCCTGTTTATGCAGTAAAGCATGTTTGTTCTACTCACTGTGGAACCTAAGGGGTTAATCCTGCGCATTGTGTAAAAAGGCTGTTTTTTTCGGTCTTCTCTGATCTTCCTTTTCTTTCACAGTCCCCAATCCATCTCCTGATACTACAAAAGCCTTTGGGGCATTCTGCACATGCTCAGTTTGTGTATTACTAGTTTTCTTTTTTGGGAGGGTGCATGTGATCAGCACAGGGCCAATCACCACTGTCCAGACAAAGGGTCAGGAGCCATGCATAGGACAGTCAGAGGAGAATGAAAACTCCTCTTGCAAGCTTTAACCAGTGTTCGGTCGGACACTGATAGGAGTCACAGGACTGCTATATACTGCTGATGAGAAAAGGTATTTAGCAGTTTATATTTAATAAAATAATTAAATTTCCATGTTCTGTGTACTGTGGGAGATTAGATATAGTGAATGCAGGCTCCTGGGTTTAGTAACATTTTCAGATACATTTTATTATATCTGTAAAGTGAATAAATATAAAGCTTAAAGGATCACTAAAGGAATTTTTTTTTTTAGCTAAATAGCTTCCTTTACCTTACTGCAGTCTTGGTTTCATGTCCTTATTGTTCGTTTTTGCTTTGAAGTTGCTGTAATCCTGCTCTGATCTCCACACTTCCTGCTTGTCTGTTTCCTTATAACCACAGTGCTGGGAGCTTTCTCACGGTGGTCTAAGCTGTCATTACTGTGTGTCTAAAACTTCCCAGAACCAATCAGATTCACTTTGAAAACAAAACACTGCCCTGGATGTGTTTGTTTTTGTTCTGTGTGTCTATTTCTACTTCACAGAAACACGAAGCCAGTTCAAAAGTGAAACTAACCTGCAGGCGCATTATATGATTGATTTTTATCTATTTTTAATCATTTTGAAAAGGAATCAGTTAACTTTTATGTCTCTATACCATGTAAACAGTCATTTCAGCAAAAAAAAATGTTTTCCTTTAGTGACCCTTTAAGTGTATATACATTTTTATATATTTATACATGGTTTAGGTGTTAGTGGATTTCAATAGTCCTTTTCCTTTCATAATTTACAAGCTTAATTTCTTAGCCTTCTGTAGATAATGCTGTGATTGTGTGCGCACGCCTACTCTCTCTCTCTCTCTCTCTCTCTCTCTCCCCGTCTGTCTATTACACTATTAATTTCCAGCATACAATAACTTTCTGTGTTTGACAAATCAACTGACGCATTTGTCAACACCAAAGACCTTCGTTTTCTATATACCAGGCTTTGTGTCCTTTTTGTACAAGATATATTCGCATACATTTTTTTTTTCTACTTTTGAATATTAATCATCCTGATGGTTTAACGTTAAGATTTGGGAGGGATTTGATTCAGCATTGCTCCTACTTTGCAGAATTTTAGTGAATATTTAACTTTAACCACTTGAAAAATATACTGTAAACAATGCAATCAGCCATTCAGAAAAAAAATGTATTCTTCTATTTAAAGTTGCCCTTTAGTAATTTTTTCATCTTTTTATCAAATCTTCTGCCTTGTTTTAACTTTGGATAGTATTTTTTATTTTTTTTTGCTAGTAAATACCTTTTACAGCCCACTTCCTCTTTCTTGTCTGGCAAAAAGCCTAGGCTTCTGACATCATGCACAGCTCTCTCTCTCCCTCTCATGCGAATTTGCAAGGAAGGGAGGGCCAATGAGAGCTGCAGAGCGGGAGGGGTGTGTGTGTGTGTGTGTGTGTGTGTGTGTAAAAATCCAGAAAGTGAACAGACAGGAGCTTCAGCTACCCACAGTTAAAATGAATGCAGCCAGACTTGGTGGAGGGAGATTTCTGCAGCATATTTGACAAGTACAGAATTACAGTATATATATATATATATATATATATATATATATATATATATATATATATATATATATATATATATATATATATATATATATATATAATTATATATATATATATGAAATAATATGCAAAGTGGTTGGAGGGAAGCTTCAGAATGGCAAAGAATAAGATATTTTTATTACAAGATTTGTGAGCAGACTGCAGTTGCCTCTTTAAATACACTAAATGGGTCAGAATGTCCTTACCAATAGTATTGCAAATATGAAAATGCCACCTTTTATATTTAGAGGAAAATGTAGAAGGGGGACTTGTTTTAAAGCCCCCCACCCCATTGGATCTGGCAGCCGGCTGTTTCTTTGCTCTCCTTTCTCATGGCTGCTGCACCTGTGGCTTGAGGGGGGTTTGTGGCTGTCGGCAGACCCCATTGGGAGTTCTGGGTGGGGCCTGGGAGCCCAGGTTAAGCTGCTGAGGGCATCAGTCAGGAAATATCTACAACTCTTAGCACTTGCCCTGAGCCCCCCCCCCTTTCCCAAACATGTATTTTTTTTTAAAGTTTGAAGTACCTATTTTTTTTCGGTGGTCCTCCTCACCTCTTCCCGACACTGACAGACTGTGTGCCCAGTCATGGCATACGGAAAGAGTGTACTCTTGGAATCTTGGCACATAGACTAGACATCACTCTTTGTAACGCCATACAAAAGTACACACTTTGTAGTGGCCCACACCGGTGCACACAGACCGACCACATGCATAAGCATAATAATAATAATTTTTTATATCACCTAGCACTGCCTGCTTAGAGAAATAACAGCCTGTTTCTACAAAATTTGCAACTCATTCATAATGGTGATGTGACTGCTGTATGCATGCAATGGAATGGATTATCAGTTTACTATCTCAAGCCCCATACACACTATAAGTTTTCCTGCAGGTTTTTCTCTTCAGGTTTACCAAAACCATGTAGTACAATGGTCTGCCTGATTGCATACAAATTGAAACTCTTATGCCGCGTACACACGGTCGTTTTTTGCGATGAAAAAAACGACGTTTTTTAAAACGTCATTTAAATTGATCGTGTGTGGGCAAAACGTCGTTTTTTGTCTTAAAAAAAACGACCCAAAAAAAATTCCAACATGCTTGAATTTTTTGTGTCGTTTTTCAAAACGTCGTTTTTTGTTTCACAAAAAGTCACCGTGTGTAGCAAAAACGTCTTTTAAAACGACGTTTTTCAACCCGCGCATGCCCAGAAGCTAGTTATGAAGCGAGCTTCAATGGAAAAGAGTGGTGAACGTAACCTTGCTTTTTGTAAAAAAACGATGGTGTGTATGCAAAATTGTCTTTGAAAAGTGACGTTTCAAAAACGTCGTTTTTTACTTCACACAAAACGTCGTTTTTTTTCATCGCAAAAAACGACCGTGTGTACGCGGCATTAAGGTTTGACCTCATATTAGATGGTTTTGGTAAACCTGAAGAGAAAAACCTGCAGGAAAACTGATAGTGTTTATGGGGCTTCAGTCTTTTACAATAAAATCATTTTCACCAAGTGTTTCCAATGCCTTGTACACACAATAGGAATTTCTGATGGACTAAAATCTAATGGAATTTTTCGTCAGAATTCCGATCAAGCTGTCTTCCATCAGTCTTGCATACACACTGTCAGACAAAATTACGACTACAAAATGCGGTGACGTAAAACACTAAGACAAGGCGAGAAAAATGAAGTTCAATGCTTCTGAGCTTGTGTGTGGGCTCCTATGGGGCCCACACACGATAGGAATTTCTAATGAAAAAATTCCATCAGACAGTTTTCATCAGAAATTCCTATCGTGTGTACAAGGCATTAGGGGGGTAGCACATGGATGACACAATCTGGCACCCATCTGCTCTATTTAGTGGCATGCTATTGAGATATGTACATTCCTGCTCTCCAGAGGTAGCTGGCATGGTTTCAGAGAGACTGGTCGGGTGCCGGGACTTTTCCTTCACTGCAGAGTACTGATAAATACTGATTGAAAATATTGTTTCCAGTTATAACTCTATAGGGGCAGTGAATAAAGTCGAACAATTTGGCTTAGAGACATTTGAGCAATTGACTTGTACACTGTAGTCCATTGACTTTAGAATATCAGTGTGCACAAGAAAGTAGCATGTACAGACAACCATTGTATATATTTGTGTGATGTGTTTTTCGATAGTGCTTTGATTCCATTTCATATCTATATATACATTTTCTCACCCAGTGCTTTAGGCAGACTCCCTTTTCTGGAAATGGTGGCTGTGGCACAAATGTTATATGGCCTCACAAGTGGCCTAACTTGCGCCTTCTGTCAGTTGCCCTGAGGATATACAGTATGCCTATATAAAGAAACAACATTACCACATCTATGGGTACACTTTATTGGATACACGTGATGGTCACAAATTTGCACATTGCCTGGTGCTTCAGGAGTTGGGCAGACTTTATTTTTGGGAGATGGTGAGTGACTTCTGCACAGGTGTTGTATCTGTCCAAATATTCAGGAAGAGATATATCATCTACCGTATTTGCCAGTGTATTAGGAGACCAGGTGTATATGAATACCCCCTCATTTTACAGTTTTAAGATTTTTTTGCCTGTACTCACCGTATAAGACTCCCCCTTCCGAGGCTTCCAACGCTTCATATTTCTTCCTTCTGGAGCCATATTCTTCTTCATTCTTGCTGGAGCTTGGAGCTATACTCTTCTTCCTTCTTGCGGGAGCTAGAGCCAATCACGGCGAGCAATGTATTCTATTAATGAATACAAAGCCTGCTTGGATTGGCAGAGGCTGTAACATCATCAGCCCACGCCTCTCTGAATCTCAAAGCCAATCTAAGCAGGCTACTGTATGTAGCCTGGTCGGATTGGCAGAGGTTGTTACTCCAATCCAAGCAGGCTCTGTATTCATTTGAATACATTGCTCATCGGGATTGACTAATCGATATGTACTGTGTGTAACCAAAGCTACATACAGTATTACCGCACATTCAGCAGGCATCTGAGCAGCTGACCCGGGGGAATAAGACGACCCCTGCTTTTTGGCAAGTTTTTTTTAAGTGTAAAAGGTAGTCGTATACGCCAGCAAATACAATATGTTTGAATGAACGGTGGCTAATATAAGTATTAAAATAGAGTTCCCTGCAAACGTGAATATAAAGGAAAATCACTATTGCTACTGTAGCGGGGACAGTTTTTGCCTCTCCAAAGACATATTGATGTTTTACAATGTTATTCTATGGACTGGTGTTGTAAATAGATGTTTGGCACCATCTAGTGGTGAAAATGTGGAATGGACTGCACCATCTTTTGGTTTTTCCAAGAAGCATGGGAGGAGTGATGTGAAGGACTTACCCATGAACACTCGGGGCTGCAAGGCATGCTGGGAAGGTGATAAAAGGTTTGGTGGTGGCCATTTTAGCTCTCTCTGGTTCCTGGGACATACGCCCTGGAGGAGCTCTCTCTCTCTCTCTCTCCCTCTTTCGGTGCGATCTACGGAATTCCAGGCCTACTTTCTGCAGAAGCAAGCCATCGATCTCAAGAAGGGTGACGGAGGACTTCCGATCGGCTCTGGAGGAGAATCAGACAACCGGATGATTGCTAGAGACCGGACTGAGACCGTGAGGAGTGAAGGCATCCATCCGCCTGGACCTCGTATGGAGTGAAGACATCCATCCGCCTGGACCTCGTGTGGTGAGAGGGCTCATGCCCAAAGTCTTGTACTGTTTGACACACATCTAGGCTGCCTTGGTAGTGTTGCTGGGACTGATAGTTGCACGCTGTCGCGGTGTGCCATAAAGCCACACGTGCAAAGGCCTCAAGCCTAAACCAACTGTTGGTGCCGGTCATTGGAGTTGTGCTCCCAGGAGAGAGTGTACAGGTACCTCTCACAGTTAGACTACAGTTTCAGTTTATTTCACACCACTCATTAACCAGAGAGCACTTGGATTACAAATCTTTCTCTTAAATTGCTAGCAGAAGAAAAGAAGATCAGAGACTAGACTGTTTTCATTGCAAGGCCTTGCAGTACTGCTACCATTTACCAGACACTGTCTGAGGTGGGAACATTAAGTCCATTACACGCTGTGATCTTATTCTTGTTAGATGTTGTACGTTGCATAGCGTGTTTACTGATTTTTGTATGGTGTGCTGGAAGTGGGAAGGTGCGCAGTGTTGAGTTGTGGCCTGCGCACTAGTCCCACTTGGAGACGCCAAAGTCCTGCTGATAGGGGAGGACATTAGGGGATTGCTGCCTATAATTTCCTGTAATATTTGTTGCCCACCAAATGTGTTCTCGTGGTTAAGTACAGAATCTATTTCAGTAAAACTAACTGTTGTTTCAGCACAGCCTGTGTATGATTACTTTCCCCTTCAACACCAAAGCTTTATATCTGTATTGCACCACAGCTGTGTCAAGGGGAGTGAGACCAAAAATACTCGGGGGTGTCAAGGCAGAGTACAGGCCCAAATTTACAATCAGCCGCTCCTTCGGGGGTCAGCGCTACACGTGGGGGCTCGTCCGGGATCCCTGTCTCTCTGCAAGTGAAGCCCACCCCTTGGCACCAATATGGATCCTAGTACAGTGGCCCGATGGTGTGGGGCGGAAGGCGCTCGCTCAGAAGCGAGCGTAGCAATCGCACTCCCGGGAGAAGCCTGGGAGAACGAACAGGTCAACAAGATTGTAAAGGCATTGTCCCCAATTAGGAAGGCCTGGGTGGTCGCAACCAGATCAGATTGTGAGACCTCCCATACTTATGCTCTATTGGAATGGAGAAAGGGAATTCCGGAGAACTTTAGAGGCTCAAGTGTACAGCTAGCTGGGAGAACCAAGTTTTACCTGACGCACCCAGAAGGGCCTGAAGGGAGCCCTGTCAACTCTAGCTGTGTTAAGCCAACGATGCTGGGAGTTAGTTTTGGGTCAACCCCAACCAAAACCGGTTCAAGGCCCCCTCAGGGGGGGAAAAGACTGTGTTTGACACAAGCAGGGGAGGTTCTCAGTCGGAACGACAACTATCTGACCTAAAACGGCAGTGCCGCACTATACAAGAAAGATTCAAGGAGGCCTCCGGCATGATCGCAGAACACATTGAAGGGTTAAGTGCCTCATGTAAGGACTCGACTGGTAGTAAGCAAAGGTCAAGACCTGCCTCATTTCTCCAGAGACGCACCCACAGCCACTTGCCAGAGGTGACGATTCGGAAGGACTTCAAAATCGAAGGACAGATAGGAGAAAAGGAACAGAAGGGGAATCTGTCCTACACTAATCTCTTGCACCAGATGGAACTGGGACTCCAAAGAGGCTATCTTGAATCAGAAATTGTAGAGGCTGTAGTCAACGCCATTAGCCCAGGCCTGAGTATCAGAGGCATGCTAGAAATGAAAAATGGACTGACTCTAACACAACTCAGGAGAATACTAAAGAGCTACTACAAGGAGGAAGGTGCCACTAAGTTGTATCATCAATTGATAAATATGACACAGGACGGTCAGGAGACTCCTCAGAATTTCCTGTTCAGGGCCATTGAATTGAAAGACCGCCTGTTGTCCGCCTCCCAGGGGAAAGACTCAGATGAACACTTTGGGGCTGGACTAATTCAGAAGAAGTTTCTGAGGTCTGTGGCTACAGGCCTGAGGAGTGACTATGTTAAATTCCAGTTGAGGCAGTATTTGGATGATCCCTCCACTACAGATGAGGTACTCATTGAGGAGACCAATGAGGCAGCCAAGATGGAAATGGAAAGAGAGAAGAAACAAAGGAAGACTCAGTCCAGTACCACCGCAAGGATCAGATGGCACAAATCTGATGTTTCATCGAGCTCCCAGGAAGCTAGTGTCCTGACAGCGAACACTGATGAGATGCCCCAGTCTGAATAAGGAAAACTGTTTCGGGTGCAGAAAGAAATATTGAAAATGATGGCTTTGTTGACTGAGAAGCTGGAGGGACCACAGAGGGAGGAAGTCTCGACACAGAAGACCCCAGTGGATCATGCAGCCGCCCTGACTGAGAGACCGGCGAAGCTAAAGACCTGTTTCAACTGCGGGGGAGTTGGACACTACCGCCAAGTATGCCCAAGCCTGGCGAAGACTAAAACAAGGCGCCAAGAACCGGCGGAAAACTTCAGAGGGCCCCAGTGAAGGAGTCAGCTGGGCGCCCGGTCACAACAGTCAACTCCAAACAACCTCATGCATACCAGGTCCCTAGGGACGCATGTAGGCCGAATTCGAGCAAGCGCTCACCGAGGCGAGGTGTAAAAGTGCAAACCACCAAACAGGCTAATCTTGCCACTCCCCATGGATTCCCCCCTGAACTAGTGGGACCTTCTCCCATTGTCCCTATCCAAGTGGAAGGGATTTACACCAAAGCCCTGCTGGACACTGGAGCCCAAGTGACCTTACTCTACAGAGATTTCTACGAGAAACACCTCAGACACCTGCCACTTCAGAAGCTGGAGGAGCTGGAGATATGGGGTCTAGGGACTCAGAACTTCCCTTACGATGGCTATCTACCCATTAGGCTCACCTTCGACCCGAGTGTGGCAGGGAAGGCCGAAGCCTTCGATGCCTTGGCAGTGGTGTGTCCCCACCCACCAGGGGCTGACAAAAGTTCCCTCATTATTGGGACCAACACCGACCTAGTCCGAAGACTCTTGACACCGCTTGTACAGACACAGGGTTCTCCAGCTGTAAAGATACACCCAATGTTAACACAGGTGTATCAGAATCTATTGCATGAGCAGAAACCCCCGGCGGAAGGAGTGGGGAAAATCTGGCGTTTGGACAGAAGTGAGAAGGTGGTACAACCTGGTGAAGTAGTCTGCTTGAAGGCTTCTGTCAAACTGACTTGGAGACAGCCGGGACCTTTCATCGTCCTTGAGACTGACGGAGAGAAAGAGGCCAAAGAGTTGGAAATAATCCCAGAACTGCTATCGACCAAGTCACTAAAGCGGAGCAGAGGAAAGGTCTCAGTCAGTGTCCGGAACACCACAACGTCACCGGTGAAGATGCCAGCTAAAGTGTTGCTATGGAAGGTGAAGCAAGCAACTCCAGTTTCATCGTATGGAATAATGGGAGGACAAGGGGGAGAGATCCCCATGGAAGAGTTCTATCCGAAAGACACCCCCCTGTCACCCGAGTGGATGGAGAGGGCAAAAACCCAGCTGCTGAGATGGAGGATGGCGTTTTCAAAGAGTGAGTTCGATGTGGGGCTTGCAAAGAGTGCTGAACACAAGATTCGGCTGGAGGAGGACAAACCCTTTCGAGAGAGGGTCAGGCGGATTCCATTGGGAGATCTGGAAGACCTGCAAGAACAGCTGGCTGAGTTGAAGAGGACAAGAATCATCCGAGTCCCGTAGTCCCTATGCTTCCCCAATAGTGGTAGTGAGGAAGAAGAATGGGTCGTTACGACTGTGCATCGACTATAGGACATTGAACCGGAGGACCATTCCCGACCAATACACCACACCCGGAATAGAAGATGCTCTACAGAGCCTGTCAGGAGCGAAGTGGTTCAGCGTGCTAGATTTGAAAAGTGGATATTATCAGATTCCTATGCACCCCGAAGATAGGGAGAAGACGGCTTTCATTACTCCTGTAGGATTCTTCTAATTCAATCGCATGCCACAAGGCTTGTCAGGGGCCCCGGCCACTTTCCAGAGGTTAATGGAGAAGACTGTAGGCGACATGAATCTGATTGAAGTGCTGGTATATCTGGATGACGTGATAGTGTTTGGCAGAACACTGGAGGAGCACGAGGAGCGGTTGGAGAAAGTCCTGAGAAGACTTCATGATGAAGGCCTGAAGCTTTCCATGGAGAAGTGCCAATTCTATCAGCCGTCAGTAAGCTACCTGGGCCACATCGTGTCTGCAGAAGGAGTGGCCACAGACCCACAGAAGCTGGAAGCTGTCACCTCTTGGCCCAGACCCACAAATGTGACCGAGCTTAGGTCATTTTTAGGATTCTGTTCGTACTACCGTAGATTCGTGAAAGGGTTTGCCAAGATAGCCCACCCGCTCACTGAGCTGTTGAAGAACGAAGAGGGAGCTGATCTGGACTCGGGCAAACCTGGGAAACCAAAAGAGGGTCCTAGGAAGAAGAAAGACTCAATTGAAGATCAGTGGACCCCACAGTGCGAAGAGACCTTTAGACAGTTGAAGCGGAGCCTTACCACTGCCCCGGTCTTGGCCTATGCAGACCCTACCAGACCCTACGAACTGCATGTGGATGCCAGTCGAGATGGGCTAGGTGGAGTGCTTTATCAGGAGTACGACGGACATCTACGACCTATTGCTTATGTGAGCCGAAGTCTGATACCTGCCGAGAGGAATTGCCCAACTCACAAGCTCGAGTTTCTGGCCTTGAAGTGGGCGGTTGTAGACAAGCTAAAAGACTATCTGTATGGTGCTGAATTTATGATCAAGACGGATAACAATCCCCTCACATACTTGCTCACTACAGCAAAACTAGACGCTACAGGGCATAGATGGTTGGCTGCACTCTCTGCATTTACTTTCAGCCTGAAATACCGACCAGGGATCGGGAATCGGGACGCTGATGCACTGTCCAGAAGGTCCCACTGCCCCCAGGACCCACCAGGAGGATGGACCCAGCTTACCCCTGAAGGTGTGAGAGCCCTTTGTGAGGGAGCAGAACAACCAGTGAAGGGTGGAGCCCGGGCTGAAGAAGTTGGAGTGTCCGCTGTGGGGGTGCCTAGGTGCTACTGTGATGTCACTCAGATGGTGGCGGAGGGTTTACCTAAGCTGTATAGGAGGGACCTCCGGAGAGATCAGCAGGAAGATCCCCTTTGTGGTCTGGTATTGGAGGCCTTAGAGAGCCAACACCCTGATCTACTTCTCCAGAGCGCTCAGAAGGAAGCTCGCCTGTTATGCAAAGAGTGGGATCGGTTGCAGCTACAGCAAGGAGTGGTATACAGAAGGGGCCCCTCTGAAGATCCTGAGGAGAAGTGGCAGTTGTTTTTGCCGGAGAAGCATAGGGAGAAAGTACTAATTGCCTTGCATGATCACCATGGTCATCTGGGATCAGAAAGGACTCTTCAATTGGTGAGGGACAGGTTCTATTGGCCATACATGAGATCTGAAGTGGAGAGTTACTGTCATTCCTGTCTCAGGTGCATACAGAGGAAGACCTTACCTCAGAGAGCCGCCCCAATGGGCCATTTAGAGAGCCAAGGACCTATGGACCTAATATGCATAGATTTCCTATGTGTGGAATCCGATCTCAGTGGACAAGGAAACATCCTGGTGGTCACGGACCATTTCACCCGATATGCTCAGGCATTCCCTACCAGGGACCAACAGGCATCTACAGTGGCAAGGACTCTAGTGGAAAAATTCTTTGTTCATTACGGCTTACCTCAGCGGATCCACTCAGACCAGGGGAGAGATTTCGAGAGCACCCTCATTAGACAACTGCTGGATCTACTAGACATAAGGAAGTCCAGGACTACTCCCTATCACCCACAAGGGGACCCTCAACCGGAAAGGTTTAACAGAACCCTCCTTAATATGTTAGGAACGTTGGCTGCTGAACAAAAACAACAGTGGAGTAAACACATCACAGCCATGGTACATGCCTACAATAGTACCGTAAGTGATGCTACAGGGTATTCACCCTATCGTCTGATGTTTGGACGAGAAGCCCGACTACCGGTGGATTTGGCTTTTGGAACCTCTCTGGACCACACCTCGGAAGCCTCTCACCGAGGGTATGTAGACAGATTGCGGAAAAGTTTGAAGGCTGCATATGAAAAGGCCCAAGCCACATCGGACGCAAGAGGAAGTAGAAATAAGAGGAATTTTGACCTCAAGGTACGGATTCAAGACCTACAACCCGGTGACCGAGTCTTGTTGAGGAACCTGGGTATACCAGGCAAACACAAACTGGCTGATCGCTGGAAGTCACAGCCATACATCATATGCAAACGTCTCCCAGGACTGCCGGTATATCAGATCAGACCAGAAGGGAGTACAGGACCATTAAAAATATGGCACCGGAATCACCTTCTGCCTTTAACAAAAGCAGTCAAAAAAACTCCACAACGGGAACTATCGCCTATGGCTGCGCCTAGACCTGTAACTAGGTCCCAATCGGGATCCCTGGCCACAGGAGGTAGTGAGGAGGAGGAGGGGATGGAGATAAGCTGGTTGTGGCCACCTGAAGTGCCAGGAGTTGATGCACACTGTTCACCTCGCAGACAGGAAAAGGACACTGTAATTCTGAGACCAGAAGCCCCAGAATTTGTGCCACAAAATGAAAACTCTGAAGATCACCCACCCTTTGACACTGAAGTACAAGAGTGTGAAGTGAGAGAGGAGATAGTACCTACTCCCAAGAGACAAAGGGTTAGAAGAGAGATTCATGCACCCAAAAGACTGACTTATGATGTGCTGGGTGAAAGCTCTGACCAGGCTCAGTTTACTGCTAAAAGAAATCCTGAAATGCCTGGTCTCTCTACTGCCAATTCAGAAGGAGAAAACCCCAACTCACCCCTTGACACATCTGTACTAGACACCATGGTGTCACCTGTGAGTGCACAGAACAGCTCCCCATCATATGAGAATTGGTGGGAGGCTCCTCTGTCAGTGTTGTGCAGCCGCATAGAGGCAAAAATGTGTAACAGAGCCAAATATTTTGAATGTCTTTGGGGACCAAAGAATCAAAGCAGGGGGAGTATGTAGCGGGGACAGTTTTTGCCTCTCCAAAGACATATTGATGTTTTACAATGTTATTCTATGGACTGGTGTTGTAAATAGGTGTTTGGCACCATCTAGTGGTGAAAATGTGGAATGGACTGCACCATCTTTTGGTTTTTCCAAGAAGCATGGGAGGAGTGATGTGAAGGACTTACCCATGAACACCCGGGGCTGCAAGGCATGCTGGGAAGGTGATAAAAGGTTTGGTGGTGGCCATTTTAGCTCTCTCTGGTTCCTGGGACATACGCCCTGGAGGAGCTCTCTCTCTCTCTCTCTCTCTCCCTCTTTCGGTGCGATCTACGGAATTCCGGCCTACTTTCTGCAGAAGCAAGCCATCGATCTCAAGAAGGGTGACGGAGGACTTCCGATCAGCTCTGGAGGAGAATCAGACAACCGGATGATTGCTAGAGACCGGACTGAGACCGTGAGGAGTGAAGGCATCCATCCGCCTGGACCTCGTATGGAGTAAAGACATCCATCCGCCTGGACCTCATGTGGTGAGAGGGCTCATGCCCAAAGTCTTGTACTGTTTGACACACATCTAGGCTGCCTTGGTAGTGTTGCTGGGACTGATAGTTCCACGCTGTCGCGGTGTGCCATAAAGCCACACGTGCAAAGGCCTCAAGCCTAAACCAACTGTTGGTGCCGGTCATTGGAGTTGTGCTCCCAGGAGAGAGTGTACAGGTACCTCTCACAGTTAGACTACAGTTTCAGTTTATTTCACACCACTCATTAACCAGAGAGCACTTGGATTACAAATCTTTCTCTTAAATTGCTAGCAGAAGAAAAGAAGATCAGAGACTAGACTGTTTTCATTGCAAGGCCTTGCAGTACTGCTACCATTTACCAGACACTGTCTGAGGTGGGAACATTAAGTCCATTACACGCTGTGATCTTATTCTTGTTAGATGTTGTACGTTGCATAGCGTGTTTACTGATTTTTGTATGGTGTGCTGGAAGTGGGAAGGTGCGCAGTGTTGAGTTGTGGCCTGCGCACTAGTCCCACTTGGAGACGCCAAAGTCCTGCTGATAGGGGAGGACATTAGGGGATTGCTGCCTATAATTTCCTGTAATATTTGTTGCCCACCAAATGTGTTCTCGTGGTTAAGTACAGAATCTATTTCAGTAAAACTAACTGTTGTTTCAGCACAGCCTGTGTATGATTACTTTCCCCTTCAACACCAAAGCTTTATATCTGTATTGCACCACAGCTGTGTCAAGGGGAGTGAGACCAAAAATACTCAGGGGGTGTCAAGGCAGAGTACAGGCCCAAATTTACAATCAGCCGCTCCTTCGGGGGTCAGCGCTACACTACTAAATGACTTATTTTTGCTGACACAGAACAGTTAAAGGCATTGCACATAGCTGTAGAACATTGGGTGCGTTACATCAATTGAACTTTTGTTTCTTAAAATGGATGCCAAAAAAATCCTTTCAGTTTTTAATTCCATGGGCAAATTGTGCAACACTGTGTATTGTATTATATTATGTTGCTAATAAATTATCTTTGTAAATCCAGCATGTTTTATATTTTGTTCATTCTGAATATTGCCGAATTGTGTTAGCCACAATTGGAGGTTAGAGATTTGTTTTTGTTGATCTCAATGTTGGTACCCGGTGCTCTAGCCCTCAGGCAACACTGCAGCATTAATCCCACATAAATTCAGTTTCCATGATGGTTATGGACATGAGAAGCCCAGTATATGTGTCTTCCTTGTTCTCCCGATAGAGGTGCATGCTGGTTAATCATCTCGCGCATGTGCAGTATAACGACGCTCGTAGCGTCGTTAGTTTGGATTGTTGCCATGACAACGCGCAGTGACGTCCTGCCCCATTGTTATGACAATGTAGATAACAGAATTTAGCAGATAACAATTGCGTCATTTCCTGTGTGGAAATAACAACACGATTTTTCGGCACAGTAATGCCCAGAGACTCCTGGGAAATGAGTGTTGTAAATTCCCAGGAGGCCATGGGAGGTTAGGAATAGAAATACATCCACCGCAGACTAGAAACTAGGCAGATTAGGAAATCCGCCTAGTAAGTTATTTACAGGCAAGAAATGTTTTTTTTTTTTTTTTAATTGTTTCCATTTAGATTAAAGGGAAGCTGCTGATGAAAAGTTTTTTTTTTTTTATTATTTTTTTTTTTAGACTATAGAAGTATAGCTAAATGGATCATATCAACAGACCTGCACTGTATTTTTTGTGATAAAGCAGAAGAAAAAATGGTACTAAACTTAAAATAAATGAGAGTAGGAAAGTGGGAGAAGAAAGATAAGCCAAGAAAAATTGCCACTGGACTCTCTATCCTCCAAGCCAGACACTCAGTACAAACAGCCCTACGAAGTTAGTCAAGTGTAGGCATCCATTCTTGGGCTGGTCTTAAGGTGCCCATGGTTTTGAAGACCAGTTGGTGCCATAGCATAGAGCTGTGTAAATCTGACTCATCCCCAGTGTTATAACGTCACACTATGGTGGCCATTTACTAAAGGCAAATCCACTTTGCACTACAAGTGCAAACTACACACTGAGGGGGACATGCAAGGAAAAAAAAAAGGAATTTGAGCTTGCACATGATTGGATAATAAAATCAGTCAAGCTTCCCCTCATTTCAGATCTACCCCTCAGATTTACAGCGACTGCACTTCCAAGTACACTTTCATTGCAAATTCAAGTGCACTTTGCACTTGTAGTTTTCACTTGTAGTGCAAAGTGTATTTGCCTTTTGTAAACAGCCCCCACGTTTGTATTACTAAAAACATGGTTTACATATATTTGGAGACACTATACAAGCCACATAACTAATCCTTTTCAGTTGTCATAGGAAAAGGAATAGTAAATCTTCCAGTCGATTTGGATTGGTTTCCTTCCCCTTCCTGTTGTGTATACAGGACAAGAAAAAAGGGAAAATCTCCCCAATGGGACATAGACGGCAAAAAAACAAACATGATAGGAATGATAGTAGTAAGCTTTTTGTTACTGTATTAAAAATTAAAGACAACGTTTTTGCTTTGGACATGCCATTAAATAAAAATTCACAAAACCTGTGGGGGACAGTGCACAGTGCTGGATCCAGGGGCAAGGTAAGTATTTACTTTCTGTGTACTCCTAGGCCGCATACACACGAGGAGACATGTCCGCTGAAACTGGTCCGCAGCATGCTTAGAAACTTGTCCGCTGGAAACCTGTCCGCTGGAAACCTTTTTCTGTCGGAGACATGTCCGGTGGTTAGTATGCCTAACGAGCGGACCGAAATCCCCTGCATGCGTCAAATTGATTTGACGCATGCGTGGAAGCATTGTACTTCCTTGTTTGCGCACGCCACGGCGTCAACGTCACCGCGTTCTCTGTCCGCGGGGATTTTGGTCTGATGGTGTGTACACACATCAGACCAAAACATCCCAGGAGACATGTCCGATGAAAACGGTCCGCGGACCGTTTTCATCGGACATGTCTCCTCGTGTGTACGCGGCCCTAGATATAACAAGCATTTATACCGTGTAGTGTGGGGGCCCCACTGCAAGGGTGGATGTTTTTTTTAATTCATAGAATTGCCCTTTTTAAGGGGTTCTAATAATAGATTTAAAAAATAAACTTTCCACCACTTTAGGCACCTCTTAAAGATATCTTTACTGTAACAATATTATAATAATGATGGCTATTAAACTTGGTGTGTACTATTTCCATTTCTGTTGTGTTAAAAACATCCCTGTAACATGTGTACCAGTTTGTAATTTATGTGCTGTCTTTAAATTGCACATTACACAAATCGGTTTTACCTTTCTTGGCATAAATGTAAGTATTCTATTGTTGTATAATAAGCGCATTTAGGAATTATGTCCATTTATTATATATGACTGTGGCTGCACAACATCCCGAGTCATCAATTTTTCCTGCTGATTACAGGAAATAAAAGGCTAAAACCACGTAATAATAACAATGCTCACCCACAAAGAGTCCTTTCCACTTAATTTTCTACCAATTGCTTTGCTAAAGTATAAATGTATACACATCAAACCACAACTTTCCTTGTTGAATAGAAAATGAACATGTGGATGAACATGTGGATGTCGTTCAGTTGAATAATATACAGTGTATGTATGTGTGTATAAATTATATATATATATATAAATATTCATACAGCTGGTAAAATAAGTATTGAACACCATTTTTCTAGGTATAGTTCTAAAGGTGCTATTGACATGACATTTTCACCACATGTTGGTAACAACCAATACAATCCATACATACAAAGAAACCAAAACAAGTAAGTTCGGAAATGAAGTTATGTGTAATAAAATGGAATGACACAGGGAAAAAGTATTGAACAGGCTAACTGATTTTTTTTTTTTTAAATACTTAGGGCAAAATCTTTTGTTGGTAATGTCCATCAGACCGTTCTCATCAGATGGACTGATCATGTGTACGTGGCATAACCCTTTTTTTGACTATCACTGCTGCCTCCTCCGGCCCTAAAACATTCAAGCGGATGTCCCATTAAAACAGTATATTAAAAGCCAGCAGCTACAGATACTGCAGCTGCTGACTTTTAATATTAGGACACTTACCTGTCCTGGAGTCCAGCGGCGTCCGCAGCAGAGGACTGACACAGGGAAAAAGTATTAAAAGATGGAAAAAGGCATGTAACAATCAGATCGTAACCTCTCCAATCCGATACCTCTCGCGAAAGAATTTAGCGCCCAGAGGCGATTTGGTTCGCATGTGCCGCGCTATATAAGTTTTTCATTCATTCATTCATTCAGGACGAGCGTTCGCTCGTCTCTCTGCTGTTCCCCCCTCCATCCACGGTGAGGGAACCAGGAAGTGAAGCGCTCCGGCTTCACTGCCCGGTTCCCTACGGCGCATGCACGAGTCGCGCTGCGCCCACCGATTGGCTCCCGCTGTGTGCTGGGAGCCGAGAGTTCCCAGCACACAACGGGGGGGCGACGGGATGTCGCAAAAAACCCGACTTTTGCCCGAGACTGCGGGCCGGAAGTTGGTGCAGATACCTGTCTTTAGACAGGTATCTGCACCCCCCTCCCCATTGAAAGGTGTCAATTGTGACACCGGAGGGGGGAGGGTTCCGATCAGCGGATCTTCACTTTAGGGTGGAGATCCGCTTTAAAGTGTCCTGTCTATCTAAACATGGTGAAGACAAAAAAAACCAAAGGGTTGACGCTTTGCGACATAGTGTAGCACAGAACGTTATTGACCCGCCCAAATCTCTAGTTTTTTTTCAATCCCTCAAAGGTTTTTTCCCTTGTCGCAAGTGCAGTATCTGTAAGGTAAATTTCTTTAAGGATCGTAAATGTACCACTTTTCAATGCTCAGTTACTGCCAAAACCTTTGAAATTGAATCATTTATCACCTGCTCAACTAAGTACGTAGTTTACATGATACAGTGTCCATGCTTAAAGCAATATATAGGCCACACAAAAAGAGAGCTACATATTCGTTTGGGAGAACATGTAAGCAGGATTAAGAGTGGTTTTCCAAAACATAACCTCTCTAAGCATTATGATAAATATCATAATAGGCAAATCAAAGGTACTAGCTTTTTTGCCATAGATAACATTCGTCCACATTGGCGTGGTACTAATATGGTCCGAGCCATATCTAGACTTGAAACCCGTTGGATTTTCTGTATGAAATCTTTTATTCCATTCGGCCTTAACGTTGATTGGGATATCAACTGTTTTTTAAATAATTCCTAATTTATTTTTATATTCTATATTTTTTATCGGTTTAATTTCGGATATCTTAATCGGTAACCAATTTTTTAAAGATTTAAACCTTTTTTTAAATATTTTTTTTTTAAATTATTAAAGATATGTAATAATGTTAATATAATTATTATTTATTGATGTATTTGTGGAATACAATTGTTATATACTCCGATACCTTCCTACCAATGGAAAACTTCTTCACGTTCCTACCATCAATTTTAACTTTAATTTCATCTTTTATGTTAATTGATTTATTTTCCTTACTATTTCCTAACTTCTCTCGCTACCTCAAAACCGCGTATGATTAGCCCTCAGTTAATATGAGAGCTCTTCCTGGCTTTCCCTGTTTCAAAATGGAGTCCGCGGTTATTTAAACACCATACGCGCTGACGCCAACATCCGGCCAAACCCCCGTTGAAGTCCTGTCGTGACGAAACGATCGTAGGGTGCCGTGTCGTCATCGCGTTCCGTCCTGAACGAAGGCGGTGTTTTCCATTTGAGTAGCGAGAGGTATCGGATTGGAGAGGTTACGATCTGATTGTTACATGCCTTTTTCCATCGAACAATTGTAAGTGCGTTACTTATTAAATCCATCCTTTGTTACACATAATACGCTATGAGAGTCTTTCTCTTTTTATCGTACATGTGCTTCTCCCGGACCCATTGCTGAGCTGTACCTTGTTTACAAGCGGATTGGTTTCAGGGAGACCGAACGTCCCTATGCTTCATGAGACTGATGCAAAGCAGTCTTTATTTGTGTTAAGCAGGCAGTCTTATTTAACGAGTGCAGGGTGGATATTCTCCTTCATCTTATAGCACCTTGGAGTCTACGTGGTTATTTTCTTCACAGTTTTTTCATCACAAGATTTACACTGGACTTTTCTACTAGATCTCACAACTGTTCAGCATTGGAGATTTTTATTTTTTTATTTGTTTTCTCTCTTCTTTGTTCTTTAAGCTCTCCTCCGGTTTATTCCTAATGAGCTTATGTTCACATATTTAATAATTAACTTGTATGTTTTTTATCAATCTCTGATAGCGCTGCACCTCCTGTATTTTTTATATCTAAACATGGTGTGCTGGTGATATCTTGGACTGGGCCTATACTTTGGCGGTACTATCTGCCATTTCATAGTTGCATAGTTTGTCTGGTCAAAAAAAAAACACAAGTCCATTTAGTTCAACCAGTAAAAAGGGTAAAACAAAAAAAAATGTTTTTTTCTATTTACACAATCCCATACCCACACTTAATCCAGAGGATCACCAAAACATCTTCATTTGACTGGGTCTTATTGCTGTATGAAGTGCACCATACTTTTTTTTAACTATAAAGACATCCACATTTGTATTTTAAAGTTAACAGCCTCACTTTCATGCTTGGTAAGATAACTCTGATTTAACAGGGAACATTTTTTTAAATTCTGAATGACAGTTTTGGAGTGTAATTTGTACTTTAAAAAATATAGTACATCTTACTATTCTCTGCACACATACAGAGGAAGGGTTTAGGAATTACAGCTCTTAAGAATAGCCCCCCCCCCCCCCCATTTATAAGGGACCAAAAGTAATTTGGACAATTGAATAAAAAGCCTTTTCATGGCCAGGTGTGGACTACTTCTTTATTATTTCTTCATCAATTAAGCAGGTAAAAGGTTTGGAGTTGATTCTAAGGGGTTTATTTACTAAAGCTGCAGAGTGCAAAATCAGGCTAATTTCTCTCCAGGTTTTATTGCCAAAGCCTAATTGAACAAGCTGAGGTTAGAAGCTGATGCACAAGCCTTAGTAAATCTACTCCTAATGGCCCGTACACACGATCCGAATATCGGACGAAAACGATCGTACGATGATGGATCATACGATTTTCGGGTCGTGTGTACACTACTTTCGAGAGCCGATCACGACCGTTCATCCGATATTATTTGATCGGACAAGCGCGAAAATTTTCCTCATACGATGTCAGATCGTACGATTTTCGTTTAGTCAGTACAGTTGTCGTCCGACAATACAATACAAATACATTACAACACATGACATCACTTTTTTTTTCTGTCGTACGAGAATTTTCGTGACTTTAATAACCTATTTCATTTTACTTGCGACTATTAAGCGGAAAAAGTCGTACGATATTCGTATCGTGTGTACGGGCCATAAGTGTGGTATTTGCATTTGGAATCTATTGCTGTGAATCTACATAATGTGTTCAAATGAGCTGTCCATGTAAGTAAAACAGGCCCCTGTAAGGCTTCAAAAATTAAATAGCAGCAACATTGGGGTGCCTCGATAAAATATTCATATCTCTTGAAATTGTTCACATCTCTTGAAATTGTTCATATTTTTTTAACGTTGCAACCAAAAATGAAAATGTTTTATTGGGATTTTTTGTGATAGACCAACACAAAGTGGCATATAATTGTAAAGTGGAAGGGAAATGATAAATGGTTTTAAAATGTTTTAAATGTGTGGCATGCATTTGTATTCAGCCCCCCTGACTCAATACTTTGTGTAACCACCTTTTGCTGCAATTACAGCTACAAGTCTTTGTGGGTATGTCTCTATCAGCTTTCTACATCTAGAGTGACATGTTTGCCTATTCTTTGCAAAATAGCTCAAGCTCTGTCAGATTGGATGAGAATCTGTAAACAAAAATGTTTAGATCTTGAAAGAGATTATCAATTGGATTTAGGTCTGGAGTTTAACTGGGACATTGTAACACATGAATATGCTTAGATCTAAACCATTCCATTGTAGCTCTGGCTGTATGTTTAGGGTCGTTGCCCTGCCGGATGGTGAACCTCAGGTGAAGTCTCAAGTCTTTTGCAGACTCTAACAGGTTTTCTTTTAAGGTTACCCTGTATTTGGCTCCATCCATCTTCCCATCAACTCTGGCCAGCTTCCATCTCCCTGCTTAAGAAAAGCATCCCCACAACAAGATGCTGCCACCACCAGGTTTTATGGTGGGGATGGTGTGTTCAGTTTTGGTCTCATCTGACCAGAGCACCTTCTTCCCCATGTTTGCTGTGTCCCCCACATGGCTTCTCACAAACTGATCTTCTTGCCACTCTTCCGTAAAGTCCAGATTTGTGGAGTGCATGACTAATAGTTGTCCTGTGGACAGATTCTCTCACCTGAGCTGTGGATTTTTGCAGCTCCTCCAGAGTTACCATGGGCCTCTTGGCTGCTTCTCTGATTAATACTCACCCTGCCTGGCCTTTCAGTTTAGGTGGACTGCTATGTCTTGGTAGGTTTGCAGTTGTGCCATACTCTTTCCATTTTCAGATGATGGGTTGAACAGTGCTCCCTGAGATGTTCAAAGCTTAGGATATTTTATAACCTAATCCTGCTTTAAACTCTCCACAACGTAATCCTTGGTCTTCATGATGCTGTTTGTTCACTAAGGTACTCCAACAAGACTCTGAGGGCTTTACAGAACAGCTGTATTTATACTGAGATTAAATTAAACACAGGTGGACTCTGTTTACTAATTAGGTGGCTTCTGAAGGCAATTGGTTCCACTAGATTTTAGTTGGGGGTATTATTTGTAATAAAAAATGGAAACTTTTATCATTTTCTTTCTACTTCACAATTATGTGCCACTTTGTGTTGGTCTATCACATAATAATCCCAATAAAATACATTTTACGTTTTTTGGAAAATTTCAAGGGGTGTGAATCCTTTTTCAGGGTACTGTAGGAGTGGCCAAATCAACAGTTTGGTACATTGTCATGGATATGCAGTAATGTCTGGCAGCTTACCTTGCTCTCCATGTCTTCATCTTAGAGGCTAGGCCCTCTCACCTGGCTGCCTTTATCATCTCTCCTCCCTGTATGGCTCCACCCCAGGCCATCCCAGAAACTCTATATTAACCATTGCACTGCAGGTCTGCCTTGCTGATCAACATTGTTTGTTAGTACTGTTCCTGCTTTCCGTGTGCTACGTTATCTCTGTGTACAGATTTTAGCTCGTCTCCGACTTCTCCTGTTTGCCTGTGACCCTGGCCCTTGGCCTGTCCCTTGGTTATCCTCGTCTGCTTGTTGCCCCGACCTCGACTTATCCTTCACTATCTCTTGTGTCCTGAGTGGCTGCTTCCCCTCTCTCCCTACGGAGTGTGACCTACTGGGTCTTAGACCCGCGCCCTGGGGAATCTTGGGCTCAAGCTTCCTATAGGATCCCTGTTTGTGCCCCAGCGAACCTCTCCTCCATATCCACTCTGTGGTCCATCCGCAGCAGTCTGCTATAGGGTTCACTACCTTGTGGTGCACCCCTGACTCCAACAGGGTGCACTTTTCATCTGGCCACAGGTGACCTGACATACATTTTGAGGAAAGAAGAACGTACTGGTTAGCTCAGCAACATAAAAAGGCCTGGATCTCCACGGAAGACAACAGTGGGGGGATAATCGCAGGATGCGCTCTATGGTAAAAAAAAAACAATCACAACATCCAGACATGCCATTCATAAACCTGAAGAATAGAAAAGGCTGATTAGACTTTCCCCAAAAAAGCCAGAAGGCTTGGAACAGCTCATGATCCAAAGCACACAACGTCATCTGTAAAACATGGTGGAGACAATGTGATGGCATGGGCATGCATGGCTTCCAGTGGCACTAGGTCATTGGTATTTGTTGATGATGTGACAAAAGACAGAAGCAGCCAGATGAATTCTGCAGTGTTTTTAAAGGTACAGTCAGCCCAGATTCAACCAAATGCAGCAAAGAACCACTGAAAACAGCTGTAGTTAGAGCCTGGCACTTGTCAGAAAGGAGGAAACCCAGTCTTTGGTAAAGGATTCTCAACAAATAATTAAAAATCTACATTTTATTTATAATTATATTAATTTGTGCAATTACATTTGAGCCCCTGAAAATGGGGGGAATGTGTATTGAAATGGTTGCAGTTCCTAAAATGTGTACTTGATATTTATGTTCAACCCCATGAATTAAAGCTGAAAGTCTGCACTTCAAATTCATTTGGATTGTTTGTTTTAACTTTATTCTGGTGGCATACAGACCCAAAAGTATGAATATTGTGGCAGTGTCCAAATATATATGGACCTAACTGTATTTTGCCATGCAGATGGCTTTGGATTTATAAAGCTTATTTATTCGGTGCCTAAGGTCCACATGCATCGCCCGTGAGACAATAAAATAACTTGCACAGTGAGGAACTGTCTGGGCCTCTTTCTGTATAACTGTTTCAGTATTTATCCTAAATCTTGCCAGTGCTGTTGTGAAACAGATTAGCAAAAGACTGATGGAAAATAATGAGAAATTATATGCAGCAGGTATATGGCGTGATGCCAGCTTTCCTAAAACAAATAAATCTTGGGCATGATCAGCAACTCGTTTTAACTTCTATTTAAAATCTTGTGACAGACACATTAAGGGAAATCCTCTGGGGGAATGTATTTTTATATGACATTGTTTTCACATTTCCTGTCTCGAGCTTAGACTTTCCGCCTATTGGGGGAGGTGTCAGATAAACACGTGGCAGGATTTTACTCTGCGCTGTAATGACTGCAATATTCTATTATTTTTTTTAAAGTGAACAGATGTCAATTTTTTTTTTGCTAGTATTTTTAATCACTGGAGTCTCCCCTATGATTATCTTGGTCTGTGCTATGACCGTTTTACTTTCCTGGCTGAGGGTCTGCTTGCTGCAATCTTAGGCTCTCTCCCAATGTTGTAATTGGAGCACTTAGTCACATCACCAAGGGATAAAGTTTAAAGGCCATTGTAGGGTTTATTTACTAAAGGCAAAAATGCTGTGCACTGCAAGTGCAGTTGTCTGAGAATGGGGGTCAGCAACCAGTACATGGTGGTGGAGGGACTGGTAGATCATGGCCTGGGCTTGCTGACCTGCCATCCCAGAGCATCAAACAGAGTGCAATGCAGAAGGACTAGTTGGAGCTCTAATATGCAGCAAAAGCCGATGTCTCCTCTGTAGTGCTGGCTCCTGACCTATGCGGTCTTTAAAATGGTGCCAGCAACAGAAAAAAGATCTTCAGGTCAGTGTGAAGCAGTACATTGGGAATAATGTTGTAGGGCTGCTTGCAAACTGATGTGCTGTGGTTTATCCATACCACAGGTGCAGTGCAGTGTACTTGCAGCTTTCCTGCAGGGTTTCTGCACTTAGACATAGACTTTAATTATATCCTGTGGTTTTGGTGCACTTTCTCAATGCAGGAGTTTTGGTATGCTTTTAGAAAGTGCACCAAACCTGCAGGATATAATAAAGAAAAGAATAAAAAGAGAGCCTCTGAGTAATCTGTATTTAATGTATTCAAACAAAAATATCCAGCAGTTACATCATATAAGACAATGATGAGTTTGGGAAGCTGGTGTAGAACTTCAGAGGAAGCCAGTGGAGCCAGGATCAAGAGATGGTGTCATCTATCCAGATATCAGCAGCTGCTCAATGCCGGGGGAAGTAGGCTGTGTCAGCGGTGATGGAATCTTGGGGGCTGGAGTCTCAAGTGCTGGCGTATAACGTCAGCTGGATGGGGGCTGAGGAGCACCACGACGCGTTTCAGAGCGTGCGCGAGTCGAGGAACAGACTTGTGCCCTCTTTTTTCAAGACTCCACTGGCTTCCTCTGAAGTTCTACACCAGCTTCCCGAACTCATCATTGCCTTATATGATGTAAGTGCTGGATATTTTTGTTTGAATACATTAAATATAGATTACTCAGAGGCGCTCTTTCTTTTATTCTTTTCTTTGCCAATTTGAGCTGGCTTCGCTTTTGGAGAGCTGCCCTGAGCACCTGTTATCATCCACATGGCTATATATAGACACCAACATTAACCATAATGGCATTTTGTTTGGACTGATCCTTAAACGGTCTCTTTAATATATGAATTTATAGACCATATACGCTGCTGTTTTTTGGTTTTATTTCACTACCAATTATATAGAACCCTGCCTTATAATTGATTGTCTGTGCACACACCCTGAGCGCTGTACCCCACTGCTATTTTTGCAGGATATAATAGAAGTTTATGCTGAAGTGCAGCTAATCCAGGAAGGTGCAGGTAAACGCCAGTGTGACATCACATCACATCAGTGTGAAATGATGGCTCTGATGAAAAAGGCTATGAAACGCGTCAGCCGGTGGTGACCCCCTTGACTTTCCCTACGATCGATCGGAATATGGTTCAAGGTCATCTCTATGCAGCCTATGTCGATTAAGCTTTACTGCGATTTTTCTTTTCCACTACATTTGTGAGTAGGCCCTGTATGTATTTTAATTTTATTAAAATCTTTTAACAGTAATACACTAGGCTGGTGCGCCTTTGTTTTCTTTTCTCTTTGCCACTAAGATCTCCCCATCCATGAAGGGCAGCAAGGCCAGTGGCACCGTTGTTGGTATCATCCCTATGGGCAATTGACTCTTGGATTATCCTCTCAGGAGAATTTGTTTTCTTTGTTTGAAAGCAGCCTAATAAGGGACTCAGAACTGTAAGGGTTCATTTACATTTTTAGTTTGGAGGTTAGTAAACTCCATAGTTAAGATGTGTTTTTACCACCCCTGACCCAACCACACTCCCTTTAGCTGCAGTGGCCAGGGGTGTACACATGTCATGGTTGGTGAGTGTAGCACCTGCCAAGCATGACCCATTCAAGTGAATGAGGCCACTCTGCAAGTGCCCTGCAACATTGTCCAGTACAGCAAAAAAGGGGTAAAGCAGGCAGCATTGTGTTGCTTCCTTACCACTTGCTTTAACTTGGATCTCACAGAAGTATGCGTATGTGTTGTGGAGTACTTGCAGAGTGGCCCCATTTACTTGAATGGGTCGTGTTTGGCAGGTGGTAGCACCCAACAACAAAAAAAAACAGGGGGCTTAATTCCTGCTGCAGCATGTGTATACCTTTTTAAAGTCGGTTATAGCCGTTAAAGTGTTATTGAACCCACAAGAAAACATAAAAAGCAATGCAGGACGAAGGCATAATGCATAGCATACTATCTCATTATCAAATACTTACCTCAGATCAAAGTCCCCATATCGGTCCCCGTACACAGCTCCGGCTCGCTCCTAGAGTTACTTCCCGGTATCGCGGGCTCCGACACTGTGATTGGCTGGAGCCGCAATAACATCACTCCTACACATGCACGCGGGTGCCGCCGCTAACGCCACAGGTGCCGTTGCTTCAGTGTGCATGTGCCGATGACGTTGACACATGCTGATACAGGGGATATCTCCTAAACCATGCAGGTTTAGTAGATATCTGGGGTAGCTACAGGTAAGCCTTATTATAGGCTTACCTGTAGTAAAAAGTGGTCTGTAAGGGCTTACAACCACTTTAAAGGAGGTAGATGATTGGGGTGGTAAATCGATGAATCAACCACAGGGTTTTACTACCCCTTAACTTGGTGGGAACGAGCCTTAAAAAATAAAAAAAAGTAATGGCTGACATTCTGCCTGTGTGTATATCTGTCTGTTCAATAAAGGCTGTCTGAGCTTCTGTCGGACATGCTGGAAAACCAATTGATTAAAACCTGGCTTCAATTTAGCCTGGAACTCCACTTTAGAGTTGCCTACCCCTGGTCCAGATGTTAGCAAATGAGGAGAGGCTCTGCTGATTTCTATCATCCATTCATGTGCAAGAAATTTTTTTTATTTTCCTTGCATGTGATTGTGTATACATTGATGCAAGGAAACTTGAATTTGTTTGTGTATTTTCACTTTTGTCATCATTTTTTAGAAAACCCAACTATATTAGTTATGCATTGCTATTTTTAAGACATACTTACGTATTTTTTATTTTGTTTTTTGTTTTTTTATGCGTTTTACATATATTTGAGCCAGTCTGTCCCACTCACCCTTGCCCGGGGACTTTGATAGACAGATCACCCATCCAATCCTGGGACGGGCGATCTGTCTATCAAAGTGCTCGGACAAGGGGGAGGGGCTATATATGACGAGGCGCGGCGAGGAACACACAGATATTCAAATGAAAGCTGTTAGGTTCCCCAAGCGCTAATCAACTAGATGGCAGTAGCAGGGAGGGGGGCTCCGCTCTCCACCCACTCTCCGCCCCCTCTCTACCCGCTCTCGGGGGGGGAGCATCGGGAGCATTTGCACGAGTACAAGTACTTGCGCAAATGCTCAGTATCCGTACCGATACTAGTATCAGTATCGGGACAACCCTAATATATATATTGTAACAGAATGGCCCGTGACGCCCAGAGACTTTTGAGGGATGGGGGGTGCTCCTGTGCCGGCGTCACCAATGACTCTTATGTCTAGGGTCCACCTATGTCCGATAGGGGCATAGGGTGACTGAGAAATTATATCTCGGATTACATAAGATGGGACATTACTGATAAGTCATGTATTGCAGTATATCTTGGAATATTACAGTTTGGTTAATGCTGACCCACAACCGGTCAATAATGACTCCTTCAATGCTTAACTTAGGCTGTTGAGATGCTAATTGTGTCTGCTTCTGAAAGACCTTTCATGGTGTATGCTAATAACACTGTTTAAAGCCTATTGATGATCAGGTGTGAATAGCTTATTGTCGGAGACAGAACGTCTGACATAGGAATGTGTATTATGCAGGTTAATTATTTATTGGCAGAGACAAAACGTCTGGGGGATAATTAACTCCTCTGAATGTCGTTAACTAAAAGAATGTGATTGAAGCCCCATTGTGTGATGTGTGGGTGGAGTGTGTCTTTGTTCCTTTAATTACTGTAACATGCCTGTAACTGCATAAAAAGCTGAGAGTGTACCAATAAAGTTCATTCATTTTGAAACCAGTAACCAGAGCTGTGTGTGTCTCGGTTATGGAATGGATCGGGTTCTGTCGGCTGGATTGTCGGATAAGCTGTTCTGGGTTGATGGAATGAATATCGTAAAAGGTGGTGACCGTTGTGTGTGTGTGTGTATATGTATATGTATATAAAATATAATATATTTGGATATATATAATTGAATGGCCTTTGAGGGTAACTAAGGTTGGTAAAGCACACTCTGTCCCTGCCATTTGTGTAGCTTTTGCAGTAAAATTATGGGATTCCCAATTAGCTTGTGGAAGGGGTGTTTTATACGTGTAATGATATGAATTTTGAAGTTTTAAAGAGTAAAAAAAAAAACAATTGAATTCAAATCCATTTATTGACATCGCTGCTCATACAAAAACTCCCAGGAGTTGGACTGATCAGCAGAAATGGTAGTAAAGAGATCACTCAATGCCACATCAGTATATACAGATAAATCTACAAAGAAAGATCTAGGCTGGACTTTAACCACTTGCTTACTGGGCACATACACCCCCCTCCTGCCCAGGTGAAATTTCAGCTTCCGGCACTGCGTCGCTTTAACTGACAATTGCGCGGTCGTGCGACGTTGCTCCCAAACAAAATTGACGTCCTTTTTTCCCCACGAGTAGAGCTTTCTTTTGGTGGTATTTGATCGCCTGTGCGGTTTTTATTTTTTGCGCTATAAACAAAAAAGAGCGACAATTTTGAAGAAAAATACAATATTTTTTACTTGTTGCTATAATAAATATCCCAACTAAAAAAAAAAAAACATTTTTTTTTCTCAGTTTAGGGCGATACGTATTCTTCTACATATTTTGGGTAAAAAAAAAAAAATCGCAATAAGCGACTGGTTTGCGCAAAAGTTATTATTATTTCTTATTTTTTTTTTACTAGAAATGGCGGCGATCTGCGATTTTTATTGGTACTGCGACATTATGGCGGACACATCGGACACCTTTGACACATTTTTACTGTAATATGCACTAATTACAGTATAAATGTGACTGGCATTGAAGGGGTTAACACTAGGGGGTGAGGAAGGGTTTTTTTTTTGACACATTTTCACTGTAATATGCACTAATTACAGTATAAATGTGACTGGCATTGAAGGGGTTAACACTGGGGGGTGAGGAAGGGGTTAAATGTGTATCCTAGGTGTGTTCTAACTGTGGGGGGAGGGGGGGGGGGTGACTGGGGGGGTGACCGATCTGTGTCCCTATGTAGGAAGGAACACAGATCGGGCTCCTCCTCTCCAGAGACAGGACGCTGTCTTTGTGTAAAACGGCAATGAGAGATGATCTATGAGATCATCTCTCATTCGCCCACAGATCACATCGCAAACGGCCACTCTGATTGGCCGTTCGCCGCGATCTGTGATTGGCCGTGTCCAAGGGACACGGACAACACAGGGCTTTACCGCACCGCGCTCTACAGCGCGCGCTGGGAACGCCCAAAGGGGATGCCGTCAAAAGACGGCATGTTGGCTATTCAGACCCGCGCTGTTGCCGTCATTTGACGGTAGTGCGGGTCTGAAGTGGTTAAAGACATAATTGGGCACAAAGTAATAAAACAAATATCATTTTTCTTTATAAACAAAGTTTAAAAACATGGGAAGTCCTATGTGAATAAAAACATGTATACAATTATGCAGCAAGGCATGAATCATCCATCAAATGGTATATGGGTAAATAAAGGTGTTTCTGTGCATCAACGCGTTTTGCTTTTTTTTCCACTTCCTTAGGATACACAGCAGGACAGAAACAGAATTTACTAGAGCGAATGTATAAATGATCAGATACATAACATTGCAACATATTTGTCATATTATCAACATAATAATATTACATGTAGCAGCCATCAAACTATGGGCCAGATTCAGGTAGATGGGCGAATCTTTATTTTGGAGTAACGTTTCTCATTTACGTTACTCCGCCGAAACTTTAGGAGCAAGTACTGTATTCACAAAGCACTTGCTCCTAAAGTTGCGGCGGCGTAGCGAAAATGAGCCGGCCGAATTCAAATTGGGCGGGTAGGGGGCGTGTATTATTTAAACTAGGCGCGATCCCGCGGCAAACGTACTGCGCATGCGTCGACTGTCAGTGCGCATGCTCCAAATTTTGTCAGTGAACGTCAATGACGTCAATCCCCATTCACGGACGTTTTATGCAAACGACGCGAACATTTTTAAATTCAACGCGATGACGACGGCCATACTTAACATAGGATACTCCACTAAGGGGCTGGTTTTTCTTTACGCCGCGTATCTCTTACGGAAACGTCGGAAAGTCACTGCGTCGGGCCCGAATACGATCGTGAATTGCCGATTCTCGCTGATTAACATATTCTCGCTGATTAACATATTCTCGCTGATTAACATATTCTCGCTGATTAACATATTCTCGCTGATTAACATATTCTCGCTGATTAACATATTCTCGGCGTTAATCAGCGGGAACACCCCGAGCGCCATTTTTAAAATTGCAGTTCCGATACAACGGCGAAATACAATTACGCCGCTCGTATAGGAACTCCAACCCGTGTTTTCTTGTTTTCTGCTTACTGAAAACAGAAACGCCGGCTCAAAGTGAGAGTTAGGCTGGAGTATCACTGATACTCCAGCCTAACTCTACCTGAATCTGGCCCTATATGTTTACCTTGCTTAGGAGAGCGAGCATGCATGGAAGAACACTCCCTGGATGGGCACTGGGGCAAAAGGAAGGCCAATCACACACAACCCTGTGTGATCTGAACTAAAAAAATATCAAATAGAAAAAAAAGAGCAACACATAAATATACATAAGTAGCTACACAGGAAAAATGTATATAGAGTATATGATACATCATATATACATATGTACATATATATAATTAAATGCTGTAATAATCCAATGTACACTTATATTAACTAATCCCTGGCCTATCAATACTATATTAATATGAGAGTACTCACTTCAGTAGATAAACAAAACAATATGTCCGCCCGCAAACAGCAATGGCCGCAACCGTAGATCCACACTTGCATCCCTTTTAAAAGGTCAGATACAGTACTTCACAGATAAGGGAGGGCAGATTGTCAGTTACTTATATTTCATGTACAGCAACAGCAGTACAATGGATATTACAACTAGGGCCATAATGTTGAAGGAGGAAACCCTCCTACAAGGTACGACCATCCCATGCAAGCCCTGTATAAGACAAGCAACAAGGGGATCTCTTAGTGTAAAGTAGATAGCCATCCAAAGTCCATAAACATGGATCTACTTACCAATGGTAAATAAGCCTGCCAGTAACCAGTGGAGCTGCAACACAGAGGCATTCTGGTCTGCACCCTAAATGCCCCAACCACCATGCAAAAGCCATGAAGACCCAGCCCACTGGCGTGGTCAATGATGTCATACAGCACCAAAGTTATTTCAGTAAATATAAACTGATAAACACATTTTTTCATCAGCAGTATATAGCAGTTAGAGCAGTCTTGTGACTTGTATTAGTGTCTGGTAAAAGTTTGAAAAAACAGTTTTCATTTATCCCAGAATGCAGGACCCCTGACCCTCTGTCTATCTCCTAAACCTGCTTCGCCCTACCCACCCTCCCCTATTTTATCATAACCCTAAAAGCTACAGCTTTTCCACCCAAACTACCCTAAACTTTATAAACAAAAACTGTGCCCAGCATGCTTTAAATAGTACAGTACTCTAGTCCAAAGTTATCACCAGAGACATGCCTTGAATTTAACTAAGTCTTAAATTGGTTTCAGTTCTACTTTAGGTTTTCCTCCTGGAATCTATCCGTGTCCAATGTATCATTTGCAGATTTCAACCAACATAGACAAGTGCCTGAACAATGACACAGTCAAAGTCCTAAAAAACAAACAAACGCGAACACAATATTATATGAAGCCATTTGTTTTACTGACACAATATTACTGATAAAACTTAATGTTTCACAATTCTGATGTATGCACTTTAAACCTAAAATCTAAACCTAATTTTCATTTTTACATGTTGTGTTTTGTTAAATGAATTTTTTTAGCAAAAAACTGGCACAAATAATGTCCTTGATTACAGTTGAACTTAAGACTTCAGCATGTCAAAGAAAAATTGTACACTGCTCTATTGCCATGTATATGAAACTTTAGCGCTATTTTAGTCTCATAGGCGCACTTTCACAATTGTTAATGTTATTATAGTAAAAGTAACTACTTGAGTGGAAGAATAAAGGAAAATTTACAAACTGTATATGCGAAGTACTTCCTACTTAATGCGGGTATTAAGTTTGTTTACATTGTGTAAATGACTTGCAAGTGTATAGATCAATACAAAATCTGTGAAAAAGATTTAAAAGGTCAGTTGTCAGTACCCATTGTTAACTCAGTTTAAAACGTGCAGTCTGTAGATAATATTGTTAAAGCCAAAACACTTTGTTGAGGCAGCAACACGACTTGGAAGATTTTCAAAAGGTGACTTCATCCCATTGTTGGTTTTCTTCTTGCAGAACTACACATTTTGAAAATCTGGCTAAGGGTTACAAGTAATTACCCGAAAGTTGAAGAAATTCATATGTCAAATTGCACTGTAAATATTACACAGGGGAAGGCATCTGAGGTTGTCTAAAGCTTACAGTACCATAAAGGATACAGGAACTAATTAATTGACTGATTGCCCCTCCTTTAAGAATTTTTTCCAGATTGTGCTGGTGGACTTTTTTAAGATGGCCTGTAGTTGGATTCCTCTATGCTAAGTCACTGGGACTCACCCCTTCCTATGTGGGGAGGTTAACTACACTACCCAGAGCCTATTTTACTTCCTATTATCATCATGCATACCTTGCTGGCTTACAACCCTCAGACTCTGCCCCGAGTTCTGATATGCCTTTTCTTATCAGGGTTGCAGTTCGCCAGGTTACCTGTTTAAAGGACCATTCTTCTCTTACCTCCTCAAAAAACATTTGTTTTTGTAAGGAGTGACTCCATTTGCCAGCTTAATACTGAAAAGTTTGCATTACCCCTGTTATCAGGGCTTCCTATATGTTTTTGTTTAGCTCTCCACATGCAGACTTGTAGGTACTCTGGCACTTGCGTGTATCTTCTGTCAGAGTATAGCTGCTTTTTCTTAGAGATCCCATGGCATCTCTAATTTACTGATATGTGGGAAGGCTGGCCATTGGCTAGCCTGTGTTTGTGGGAGGAGTGTGGGGCTTCTTAGTCTCCCCCTCTTCTCCCAAGCGCTCGATGGCTGCATTTCCGGGTGTTAATGCTCCGACCACAACTCCAGTTAGGCACATCCCAACCTCCCAGGTTGGGTGCCCCCTTTTTTCCTTGAGACATGCAGGCTATCTTCTCCCTTTGTTAGGTCTCACCTAGAGGGAACTGTAGCAAAGGGTTAAATTCCTTGTTTTATTCATTTATTTGTTGACCGGTTCCCATGCTTACTCTTTCAGATGTGTGGTGGCAGTGCAATAATTCAAACAACTTACAAATAGTAATACAATTTTTACTTAGCTTTGTTTAAAGATGAAGTACAGATGATAAACTGGATAAATACAGCTTCAGTTCAATCCAGGGAGCCCCTCAACTTCTGGAAACATCAAAAAGTCCTGGAGTCGATAAACTTAACACAAGGTTCTAGGCACATTCCCAAGATGTCCTAAATGAGTCTGTCGCGGGCTTCTTTGTTGTCATGTATATTTATGTTCCCATACCTCATCCTACTGATTCTTGTGTTTGGAATTGCCAAACATCTAGCCCTTGGTACCATGCAAGTCTTGGTTGGACCTTGTGTATACCTGGACACTACCAACTGGACTCTTGTGCACTTCTTGTGCACTCTCAGTACAATACATTTATTGCGCTTCCTTTTCACACGTTACAACCTTGGAAACCCCTTCTTTTTTTTAATTACATGGGGACAAAGTATCCTGGAAGCTTTTTTTTTTTTTTTATTGCTTCTCTGGTGCTCTCAACATGTTTCACAGTTTTACCGCTTCTTCAAGAAAACAACTAAAGGTAAGTACATGATTGCTTAAAAAATCTAAGGAAAATGGTGCTATACATATAAACTTCACACTTAAGTGACATACTTGTTATATATACACAAGTCTGCTGGGATTGGAGGAACACGCAACACTTACCCAATAAAACCAGAAAGCGGGAAGAAGCCAGATGTATAAGGGCTGAGGGCCACAACCTCCACAAGGCAGACACTGGAGTGGACAAAGCAAGCCAGAATCTATATGGAAATATATAGAAATATACAGTGCCTTAAAAAGGTATTCATGCCCCTTGTCCATGTTTTGTCATGTTACAACCAAAAACATAAATGTGTTTTATTGGGATTTTATGTGATAGACCAACACAGAGTGGTTAATAATTGTGAAGTGGAAGGAAAATGATAAATGGGTTTTCAAACTTTTTTTTACAAATAATAATCTGAAAAGTGTGGTGTGCATTTGTATTCAGCCCCATTAACTCTGATACCCCTAACCAGAGCTTTTTTTCTCAGAAAATAGGTGCAGGAACTCAACCACGACCCCGTTCAGATTTCACAAACAGTAGAAGGGTCTTAAAGGGGCATTAAATACCAGAATTGCACTAATACAGAGTGCAGAGTTCAGGGGGGTTACACACAGAGTGAAGAGCTGGCACTTGTAAACACAGAAACCAGACTTCTGTGTTTACAAGTGATTGTGGTGAGCAGGCACCAAAGGGTCTGAGCCAAAGGTGGTGGAACTGAGTTCCACCAAGTTCCCCCAGAAAAAAAGCCCTGCCCCTAACTAATATCTAGTGGAAACAATTGCCTTCAAAAGTCACCTAATTAGTAAATAGAGTTTTACCTGTGTGTTATTTAATCTCAGTATAAAAACAGCTGTTCTGTGAAGCCCTCTTAGGTTTGTTAGAGAACCTTAGTGAACAAATAGCATAATGAAGGCCAAGGAACTTACCAAACAGGTCAGGGATGGCGTGGTGGAGAATTTTAAAGCAAGGTTATGCTATAAAAAATATCCCAAGCTTTGAACATCTCACTAAGCACTGTTCAATCCATCATCCGAAAATGGCAAGAGTATGGCACAACTGCAAACTTTTCAAGACATGGCCGTCCACCTAAACTGACAGACCGGGCAAGGAAAGCATTAATTGGAGAATCAGCCAAGAGGTCCATGGTAATTCTGGAAGAGCTGCAGAGTTCCACAGCTCAGATGAGAGAATCTGTCCACAGGACAACTATTAGTCGTGCACTCCACAAATCTGGCCTTTATGGAAGCGTGGCAAGAAGAAAGCCATTGTTGAAAGACAGCCATAAGAAGTCCTGTTTACAAATTTTGAGAAGCCATCGGACACAGCAAACACGTGGAAGAAGATGCCCCGGTCAAATAAGACCAAAATGTAACTTTTTTGGCCTAAAAGCAAAACGCATTGTGTGGTGGAAATATAATACTACACACCGTGAAACATGGTGGTGGCAGCATTATGTTGTGGGGATGTTTTTCTTCAGCAGAGACAGGTAAGCTGGTCAGAGTTGATGGGAAGATGGATGGACACAAATACAAGAAAACCTGTTAGTGTCTGCAAAAGACCTGAGACTGAGAGGTTCACCCTAAACATACATACTAAATTAATACAAATACTCCCTACACTTTTTAGATATTTATTTGTAAAAAGAAATAGAAAAACAATTATGTACCACTTTGTGTTGGTCTATCACATAAAATACATTAACGTTTTTGGTTGTACCATGACAATATGGAAAATTTCAAGGGGTATGAATACTTTTTCAAGGCACTGTACATACCGGCAAAAACTGTGCTCCTGAGCTTAACTGCAGGTAGACAAAGTGGTGGGACAGTATGAGGCAACATGGATGTTCATAGGTGTGAAAAAGCACTACAAGGGATTATGCCAAAAAATTGTTGTACAGGTGTGGAGTTTCATAAAGAAAGCATGTGCTAAATTTGTAGAAGATTAAAGCACAACTAACTAAAATTCAAACAAATCCCCCTTGACTTTTATAAAACATGGGCCATTTCCAAACACATCTCGCCTGTTTAAACATAATTATAGCATACTGTGTCCGAAAGGATGCTAGTGGATATTGTGCTCTAAGAGGGGAAACATTTAATAATTAAAGCCAGTCCTGCAGTTGAAAAGCAGCTAATCCAGCATACTATCCAATTGCATTTTTACATTTGGTGTATAAAACATATCTAAACTCAAAAACAAAAATTTAACATATTAGAGCTTACCAGTCCTTAGATGTTTTCCCCCCAATCCCCTTATTTTCAACTGGTTTACAGCCAGTAATACACTTTGATTTAGGGTGACTATCTATGGAGGAGCAACATAGACACAGTTGGACAGCAGCAATGCCTGGAAAGGGTAGTTAGTGTGTGTCTCAACCCTCTGGCATTTTTGCTGCACAGCTTGGTTTGTTAAAGGAAGTTGAGAAATAACAGTACAGTAGTAAAAAAGCAACTGCTTTGTTAATGTGAATGACAGACTTTAGTACCACACAAAGGGGGTTATTTACGAAAGGCAAATCCACTTTACACTACAGGTGCAAACTACAATTGCAAAGTGCATTTCACATTGCACTTGAAGTGCAGTCGCTGTAAATCTGAGGGGTAGATCTGAAATGAGGGGAAGCACTGCTGACTTTATTAGTCAATCATGTGCAAGCTAAAATGCTGTCGCCCTCGGATCTACAGCGACTGCACTTCCAAGTGCTCTTTCAGTGCAATTTCAAGTGCAGTTTGCACTTGTAATGCAAAGTGTTTTTGCCTTTAGTAAATAACCCCCAAAGTCTTCTGCTTCTATCCATAATATGCTGGACCAAATTATGAGTGCATTGTAATGTCTTTGCATTTTATGTAAACTAGTACTTCTTTTTAAATGTTTTTGTTTTATTTCTTTCACTATTTCAATCTGTCGTGAAACAAAGTAATAATTTTTGGACTCGAAAAAACAATATGGAACATTTTATCAAGCAAATCAAGCTGGCTGGTAGTAAAATCTCTGCAGCAGGTTTACAGTTTATTTGCGACCCTTGCACCTGTAATCCTGGGCAACCATCTGCAACAGATTTGCAAAGTTCTAAGACAGATTTTTACTCATATTAGACGCACAATTAAAGTGGTAGTATACTCTGTACTACCACGTTAACCTACAGGTAAACCTATAATGAGGCTTACCTGTAGGTATAAAGAATATCTCCTAAACCTGTAAGGTTTGGGAGATATTACCCCCGCAATGCGCCGCTGACTGCAGCACGGACTGCGCAGCGGAGATCCTCGGCTAAAGGCCCGGCAGCCGCCAAACCTTGCCGGGGAGAAGTCTCCCGCGCATACGCGGGAGTGATGACATCGCCGCTTCAGCCAATCACAGCGCTGGAGCGGCAATACCCAGAAGACACGCCGAGTTAAGATGACATCTCCCTCGGCGTGGACCAGGTAAGTTCCTCTCGCCTCGTTCGGAGGTAAGTATTTCATAATAAGCAAGTATGCGGTGCATACTAGCTCATCATGGCTTTTGCTTTTCAGGTTTTTTTTTTTAAAGACTACCGCTTTAAGACGTGGTCAGGATACGGTTTAAGTCTGTCGCGCTACTTCGTTACAGAAACACACACAGGAATGTATGAACAATAGGATGTGATCTTGTAATAAATCTGTCCCAAAATATGTCTCACTGCTTCTGTTTCTCATCGCCTTTTTGTGCGACAGCATTAATAAATGTCCCCCATTATGTCTTTATATATAATTACCAATATCATGCTCTTGCAGGTATGTCAAACTAATGTAATGCTTAATAGAGAGCTTGGATACCTAGGCATATGTAACATGAGTAGAGCATGTTATATTTCCCATAACTATTAATTACATTTTCATTTATGTTTTATTAGTCTACTCGACTTCTTAGCTTTTCTTTCCTGTTACTTAGAGACAATGGAACATCAAACATGTCTTCATTGTAACAGTCATAGCTTACCGTACCTGTTGTGCTAATATTGACCCAGGACTACGTTCTTTAGCTTTTAAATTGTTAGACATTTGTGAAATATTTACTCTCAGGACTAGGCTGCATTTAAAAGGGTCCATTGAAGAGACTATGCTGTGTGTGAGAGAATTATGGGAAGAGGCGGTGTCAGTTATAGCCCTATGCTGTGTGTGAGAGAATTATGGGAAGAGGCGGTGTCAGTTATAGCCCTATGCTGTGTGTGAGAGATTATGGAAGAGGCGGTGTCAGTTATAGCCCTATGCTGTGTGTGAGAGAAATGGGAAGAGGCGGTGTCAGTTATAGCCCTATGCTGTGTGTGAGAGAATTATGGGAAGAGGCGGTGTCAGTTATAGCCCTATGCAGTGTGTGAGAGAATTATGGGAAGAGGCGGTGTCAGTTATAGCCCTATGCAGTGTGTGAGAGAATTATGGGAAGAGGCGGTGTCAGTTATAGCCCTATGCTGTGTGTGAGAGAATTATGGGAAGAGGCGGTGTCAGTTATAGCCCTATGCTGTGTGTGAGAGAATTATGGGAAGAGGCGGTGTCAGTTATAGCCCTATGCTGTGTGTGAGAGAATTATGGGAAGAGGCGGTGTCAGTTATAGCCCTATGCTGTGTGTGAGAGAATTATGGGAAGAGGCGGTGTCAGTTATAGCCCTATGCTGTGTGTGAGAAGATTTGGGAAAGGTGTGGGGGTCACCTATAGGATGATTTTGTGTGTAAGAAGGAAGGTGAAGGTACCGCAGTCCAGACTGTGCTGGGTGAAATGATTTTCGGAAGAAGTGGGGTGAATAATATGGTCTATGCTATGTGTGAGAGTATTTTAAGAAGGGTGGGGTCAGGTACAGGCTCTGTGTGACAAAATTCTGGAGAGAATGAAGGCCAGAACCCAATGAAAAATATAGCTTTTTTACTGTAAAAACAGCAATTGCCAAAATACTGTAGATTTCGAGGGTATGCAGGTTCTCTTTAGGGCATGGGACTCTGGGAGTTTGCACGATTTTGCTGTGTGGTTTCTGATGGGACCAGGTGAAGGAACTAAAGAAACCACACTGAAGTTTGTGAGCATCTGTTGAGTATGTTATGCTTATGTTGCACTTCTAATATGTTTCTATTTATAGTTAAGCTGTAATAGTAATTTATATTGTGAAACAGGTTACAAATTTAAATAATTATAATTATAATAATTAAATAATAGCAACATTACTAGTCTTAAAGTCTAGATCAGGGGTCTCAAACTCAAATTACCTGAGGGCCGCAAGACAAGCTTTCATATCCCATGAGGGGCCGCATGCAAACTTTCAAACTTCAAATACAGTACTTCTGTCAGCGAACGCATTATTACCCCCAGCTCTGTGTCAGTGGACGCATTATTAACCCCCAGCACTGGTGTCAGTGGACGCATTATTAAACCCATAGTATTGGTGTCAGCGGACACATTATTAACCCCCAGCACTTGTGTCAGCGGACACATTATTAAACCCCAGCACTTGTGTCAGCGGACACATTATTAAACCCTAGTATTGGTGTCAGCAAACGCATTATTAACCCTGACCACTGCACTGCACACGGACCACTGCACACGGACCACTGCACACGGACCACTGCACACGGACCACTGCACACGGACCACTGCACAGGGAACACTGCACTGCACACGGACCACTACACTGCACACTGCCGACAGACCACTGCACTGCACACTGCCGACAGACCACTACACTGCCGACAGACCACTACACTACACACTGACCACTCACCATCATAGCACAGCACAACAAGGCTCAGAGCCCAGCAAATTAGAGCACAGCACATCAGGGCACAGCACATCAGGGTACAGCACATCAAGGCACAGAACCCAGCAAATAAGGGCCCATGGCACAGCACATCAGGGCACAGGGCACAGCACATGAGGGCACAGCGCACATGAGGGCACAGCGCACATGAGGGCACAGCGCACATGAGGGCACAGCGCACATCAGGGTACAGGGCACAGCACATCAGGGTACAGGGCACAGGGTACCCTGATGTACAGAGCCCAGCACATCAGGGACACATCAGGGTACATGAGGCACATCAGGGTACATGGGGTACATCAGAGCACATCAGGCATACCTTCCAACCTTTCAACTTCAGAATGAGGGACAAATGAGCATACCTCCCAACGGAGTTGTTGAGCGGGGGGGGGGTCCGCAGATCATAGTTGATGAGCGGGGGGGGCTTGCGGATCTGAGTTGAGCGGGGGAGGTTCGCAGATCAAAGTTGTTGAGCGGGGGAGGGTCGCAGATCAAAGTTGTTGAGCAGGGGGGTCCACGGCTCGGAGTTGTTGAGGGGGGGTTCAAAGATCAAAGTTGTTGAGCGGGGGGGTTCCACGGCTCTGAGTGGTTGAGCGGGATATACCGTGAACCGCAGGGATTTAGCGCGAATTGCGGGGATTTAGCGCGAATCGCGGGCCATTTATTACCGGTCCGTGGGCCGTAAATGGCCCGCGGGCCGGTACTTTGAGACCCCTGGTCTAGATCCTCGATATCTAGTCTGCTCTGTTGTTCTTTGCAGAGTCCTTAGAATACAAAATGGTTTGCAAGACCCTATTCTTTTTGATATATCTCTACATATTAAAGGGGTTGTAAAGCTTCATGTTTTTTTCACCTTAATGCATCCTATGCATCAAGGTGAAAAAACATCTTGCACTCTCCGGCGGAGGCTCTTTACCACGTGATCAGCCGTGTCCAATCACGGCTGATCACGATGTAAACAGGAAGAGCCGTTCATCGGCTCTTCCTCACTCGTGTCTGACAGACGCGAGTAGAGAAGAGCCGATCGGCGGCTCTCCTGACAGGGGGGGGTTTGCGCTTATTGTTTTATCAGCGCAGCCTCCCCTCGGATGCCAACACTGGACCACCAGGGAAGGCCCCCGGTGCTCAATAGAGCACAAATAGATAAAAAAAAAACAATAAATAAAATTGAATACAATCGATGCCAATCAGTGCCCACAAATGGGCACTGACTGGCAACATGGGCACTGACTGTAATGATGCCCAGCAATGCCATCAGTGCCACCCCTCATTGTCACCCAGTGTCCATCAGTGCCACCTTTTAGTGCCCATCTATGCCCAGTGCCCACCTATCAGTGCTGCCTATGACTGCCCATCAGTGCTGCCTATGACTGCTTATCAGAGCCCATCAGTGCAGTATACCAGTGCCGCCTATCGGTGTCCATCAGTGCCACCTCATCGGTGCCCATCAGTGCCACCTCATCGGTGCCCATCAGTGCTGCTATATCAGTGCCCATAATTGAAGAAGAAAAACGTACTTATTTACAAAAAAAATTACCGAAAAAAATAAAAACTTTAATTTTTTTCAAAAATGTCAGTATTTTTTTAGTTGTTGCGCAAAAAATAAAAATCTCAGAGGTGATCAAATACCACCAAAAGAAAGCTCTATTTGTGGGAACAAAATTATAAAATTTCATTTGGGTACAGTATAGCATGACCGTGCAATTGTCATTCGAATTGCGACAGTGCTCAAAGCTGAAAATTGGCTTGGGCAAGAAGGTGCGTAAGTGCCTGGTATGGAAGTGGTTATTTATGTTGCCTGCAATGCCATAACCCATATTCAATATGTAGCCTCATGTGATTCATACAGGACAATAATTTACTAGCATAACATGTCTTTATCTCCCTCTTTTAATGTCTACATGTTATGGTTGACTAGGCTCAAACCACAAAAAGTGCCACAAAGCTGTCAAATAGAATGTATTTATCAAATGGGTGTGCTACAGGAGGAGTCGGAAAGAATGACATTTTCTTGTGTGTGCAAATCTAAAGATTTGCCAGTCCACCCTTTTTGTTTCCAGCTTGACAACGAGGATAAGCAGGCTTTGTCTTATTCCCTGATGATCAGAGTTCTGTTGATTTTTATAGGAACCATTCCAAGTCATGATCATCTGTGCCTCATGAATTTAATTTGTTCTTAAATGGGAACGCCACATTAAATATAAGAATTCTGATTTACTAAAGTGTGAAATGAGATTTGAATACAGTGTAGTAAATTTTATTCACAGCCAACATCCAGTCATGTGCACTAGGAGCTTCCAGTTTTTTTCATCTTCCATCTTCCAGTTTTTATTGCCAAAGCTTAATTGAACAAGCTGAGGTTAGAAGTTGATTGGTTTCTATGCAGAAGTTAGCCTGATTTTACACTCTGCAGCTTTAGTAAATAAACCCCAATAATCCCTTGTGGTTCAGCCCTACGCTTAAAGAGTTACCGTATTTATCGGGGTATACCGCGCGCCGGCATATAGCGCGCACCCTAAGCTTAGACAGGTAGTTTAAGAAAAAAAAGGTAGTTTAAGGGGGAAAAAAACGTACCATTTGGATGCAAGTCTGGCGTCCGCCCAGCCTTGTGGGTGTCCGTCTGGAGCTTCCTTGCACGGGGTCCCTCCAGCCGTCCGGGTGTACATCCGCGGTGTTTGGATTTGGTGCCTCGGCCAAGCTGTGCAGAGCCGGATTTCCTGTTTGTTCGGCTCCTCTCGGCTTCTCTCACGTGGCTGCGGGCGGAGCCAAGCGTAGCTCGTGACCGAGCCTAGCCGAGTGCGCAGGACACTTGGCTCGGCTCTAGGCTGCGGCGCTGAGACACAGCAGGGATCGGCGTATAACGCGCACCCACGATTCCCCCCTGATTTTAGGGAGAAAAAGTGTGCGTTATATGCCAATAAATACGGTATGTTCCCTATCCAACCCCCTATGGTGGTCCTCCAAAAGGGATCAAATATTTATGTCTCATTTATACTCCACAGACATTTAAGTCATTTTATCAAATGCATGTAGACTTTGATCTGCCACGTATCTACTTATTTTACTTTTCTCAGCTTCTTCATGCTATAAATGCGCAATTCGGCTCCCCAGACAACTCTATCCGGATGCATACCCTGAAAAAATTGTTAACAAATCCAGACCCCACAAAACTCATCTCCACTCATTACTCTGCGCTCATAATGGACACTAACCCTAGTTTCCGGGCTGCACAGATAAAATGGGCTTCCCTGGATATACCATTTATGGGGGAGAACTGGTCTGAGCTTAGTGACACATTAAGATCTCTGTCATTTCCTCCAGAGACTGGGTTATTTAGCTTAAGGTCTTCCACCACTCTCACCTTACTCCTACTGGAATGAGTAAAACGGCGTTGTCTCCCTCAGCTGAATGTTTTAGTGGATGTGGTCACTGCTGACTTCTTTCGTTGTTTTTGGACCCGTCCCATAGTTCAGGATTTCTGGGTGAACATAGACTCTTTTATATCTTTAGCGTTGGGTCTCCCAAATATTGTAAATCCCCAAAACTGTCTTTTAGCCATCTTTGGTGACTTAACTATACCTTCCCAGGCCAAGAGACTGCTTCACATCCTTAACTGTTATACGAGGAAGTCCCTTTTACTGACATGGAAAGGATCAGTGACCGCAACACAAACCCTCTGGCTGAAAGTGGTCAGTGACTCTTTGCCCCTATATAAGCTCACTTTTGGCATTCAAAATTGACAGGATTTCCCACTTTAATACATGTTCAATTAGATTCAATTAAGCTTCTGTATTGAACTCTGTTACATTGTGAGACATGTGTCACCAATTGTCAAAACAATGTTTATTTTGTGTGTACACAAGTTTTTTTTTTTTACATTGTGTTAGGTATATTGTTTTACCCCCTGTATGTCTGTCCCTTTAAAATGCAATAAAAAAAATCTTTAAAAAAACCCAAAAAACAATATGACCGCATTTACTCACATTCACCCTAGTCCTATAGCACAAGATATCGATGGCACCATCAGGGGCGTTGGAGTGGTGCAAGGATAGTTGACGCCCCCCCCCCCCCCCCCGCTGCGCGCTGAACCACTTTACCCTGCAAACACTACACTAATTTAAGAAGATAATAAAAAAAAAAAATATATGATGATAAAGTGTATAAGAGTGCTGGCATTTACGTTCACTACAAAAAAAAAATTGGATAGATAGCAAAACATGGAAAGAGTGCAGTGCTATGTGGTGGTTAAAACCATGTGTGAAATAAATGTTATACCTTGAAGTGTAAACCAATGATATGTGAAAAATGTATTAAAAGAAAAAATAATGCAGAGTCCAAAAAGAACATAATATAGTCTGTGAAGTGTTAATTCCAAAAGCAAATCCGTGAAGGGTTAACTCCCCAAAAAAAGACACATTGCTTGCCAAGAAAGTGAAGATAAAGTTTGGGGAATAATAAGTCCCAAAAATACTCTGGCAATACCATGTTTTATTTTGGGACTTATTATTCCCCAAACTTTATCTTTACTTTCTTGGCAAGCAATGTGTCTTTTTTTGGGGAGTTAACCCTTCACGGATTTGCTTTTGGAATTAACACTTCACAGACTATATTATGTTCTTTTTGGACTCTGCATTAGTTTTTCTTTTAATACATTTTTCACATATCATTGGTTTACACTTCAAGGTATAACATTTATTTCACACATGGTTTTAACCACCACATAGCGCTGCACTCTTTCCATGTTTTGAACACAGGTGACCTATCTGACCCCCTGACACAAACACTGATCCATCTGACTCCTACTTTCTGCACTACTCACATAGACACTGCCCCCCCCCCACACAGACACTGACCCCCCCCCCCCCCCCACACACACACAGACACTGACCCCCAACAGACACTGATCCCCCCGACACACAGACACTGACCCCCGACAGACACTGATCCCCCCGACACACAGTCACTGACCCCCGACAGACACTGACCCCCCCCCCACGCGCAGACACTGACCCCCGACACCTACAGTAAGCAGACTACTTCCTGCACTACTCACACCCCCCCTCCCCACAGCTCGGTGCAAAATAGTCCTCCTTACCTTGTTTCTGTCCCGACTCCCCGCCAGGCCAGCGCCATCCACCCGCAGCCCGCTCCATGGTGCAAGATGCTGCACCTCCATGACCTCGAGCCGTAAGTCTGCATCGGGACACACCGGCCGCATCGGGACATACCGGCCGCATCGGGACACACCGGCCGCACAGGGGGACACACCGGCCGCACAGGGGGACACACCGGCCGCACAGGGGGGACACGCCGGCCGCACAGGGGGGACACGCCGGCCGCACAGGGGGACACGCCGGCCGCACAGGGGGACACGCCGGCCGCACAGGGGGACACGCCGGCCGCATCGGGACACACCGCCGCACAGGGGAACACACCGCCGCCGAGGAACAAGCGAAGGAGGGGAAGATCGCAGTCCTGGCGGCTCACACAGTTCTCCCGCCAACATATTACATATTTCCTGTCGCCCTGTGATTGGGCGTATAGCGGTCATGTGCGGAGGTGGGACTTCTAGACGCTCGCAGACAGGCCAGCCCCACGCCGCACATGACCCCCGTACACACAATCACAGGGCGCCGGACTGGACACCAAACATGGCGCTGCGGACGAGATCAGGGACTGGTCCCTGCTCGGCGGCATTGACTCGGGGCTCACAATTAAACATTGTAAGCCCGAGACTCGGGGCTTTTCGGCGGCACATTCGGGGCTCCAGCCTCCTTAGCCCACCCCTAACGACGCCTCTGGGCACCATAGCGCTGTTTTTTTTTGTGGTATGCTAACAGCTAGTCTCTGGGGGGGGGGGGTTCTGTCCCCCTGTCAGAACACAGCAGCTAAGTGGGGGAGATCACTGAACTAACCTTGCATTGTTAGTACAGTGGCTCCGACCGGCGCTGTCAGTTTTGTTTTGTGCAACTCGCTGTATTTTTTCTGTATTAAAATGCAAATCCCCATCATAATGTTGACAAATTTAGATATCATGGTAGATAAAAATAGAGACAAGTTGTCCAGACCCTTTTTCCAGATACCTGTTGCAATACTTTTTACCCTATATCTGCCTTTTTCAACCATGGTGCCTTCAGGTTTCTTCAGGGGTGCCTTGGCAAAATGCCTAAAAATTGCCCCAAAATTGCATACAAGCCAGCGAGTGGCACACGTCTGCCTTTTAGTTACAGAAAGCAACAGGTTTTATTGTGCACCATTACAACTTTCAAGCTGCCAGCTTCTGAACAACCAATGATGTCATCGTTTAATAAAGGAGCGTGAATCCTGTTTTTTTTATTTTTTATTATTATTATTCATCCGTTGACTTTGTCTTAAAATATTTATTTGCATGCTATACATAACATTCTAAAATTTACACTTATTTTATTAATTTCAGGTATTCCAAGACCTGGGTACCACGGTACTCTCAGAGGCCATTAAGGGATATAATGTATGTTTATTTGCCTATGGACAGACTGGCTCAGGGAAAACATATACCATGATGGGAACTCCGGTGAGTTATGGCACAGAATTCAAAGTTCTTTTTAATGTTCTGGAAAAAAAAAATTCTTAAAAGATATTTTCCAGTCAAAATATAAAATATAAAAATGTAAATGCATATAGTGTACCTGTTTAGAGCATCAGTGTTTTAATCCGGGCATTGCTTAGGTGCACCAGTTCAGCAATGGTGATCTGTGAATATGGTTGCTGGAACACCCTTCTTGCTATCTCTCACATATCTCAAGCCTGATGTATAAAAAAAAGACAATGCTAAGATGTTTCTGATAGCTACCAATATTTGGAACTATGACTATGAACTATGATTGTTGATGGTGGATGCTCTGAGAGTGCAGGTTACTCAACAGTCTTCAGATAGTACACTCCTACTGCCCTACTACTGACTATTTATATTTACCATTGGGGGAGATTGACTCAAACTGGTGCAAACAGAATCTGGTGCAGCTGTGCATAGTGACCATTCTATTGTCTAGGTTTTATTGTCTGACCAGTTAAGACTGTTCCCATAGGGAAACATTGATTTTCACAAGTTATGCGACGTGAGCTCCCAATGTAGGAGCGTTTGTCGTACCAGTGTGAACAGAGCCTAAGCTAAACTAAGTGAAATCTCAGATTCCAACACACTTGCAATATCTTTAGTAGCTCATTGATTGCTTTTACTTGTTATTTAAAATTGATCCAAATTGCGCTGAACATGCACTTGGAAGTGCAGTCACTGGGGCAGCCGCAGAGCACACTGGAAAAGGGTCATGTGAGTCTTCGGGTCAGTTTAGGGTGCAAATTCAGCCATAAATTTGGACCTTATTGGCACCTGAAAGGGTGTACAGAGACGCACCGGACCCCCTGCTGTGAGCTGCAGCTAGTGTGAACCCAGTCTGATGCGGAAAATGCATAAAAGTAAGTTGGCTGCCATTACTGAATTGGTTTTAAAGGTGCATTTTCCAGGATCATATAGACTAGTCATATTTTTCTATGTAGGACCACTCCTACTTAGCAAGTCAAAGCTCGTCTGATCAAGGTAAAAACTGAGAATAGAAGAAAAAAATATATTTTATTTTTAACAACATCATTTTATTGACATCTGCTAGAAAATTACTTAGAAACCCTAAACATATATTTTCTGAAAGCAGAGGGCCTGGACAATAAAATGTTGGTTTATGCAGTTTTTTTTTTGTCGCACTGTATTTGCACAGCCATTTATCAAATGCAACTTTTTACACTAAAAAATGGTTGTAAAAGTAGACGTTTTTTTTTACCTGGTGCATTCAAAATAACTTCTGTGTAGGACCAGTATCTCCTGTCCCATTGGGAATCTCAATCGATCATCATAGAGGCGATCACATTGCCTCTATGATATAGGAACCTGTAAGTAAATGGCGCCATTTTCAAAAATGAACAGAATTTGATCACATTGATCTTGGTGTGATCAAAAGCTTTTAAGGGCAGTGGAGGAATCTGTGATCGTATAAACCCCAGATCTTTTCATAAAGAGTACCTGTCACATGCTTATTGCTTTCAGAAGTGATGTTTACATTCCTTGTGACAGCAATAAAAGTGATAAAAAAAAAAATATATTTTTTTAAATGCTTGCGTGTAAAGACGTATGCGGATGAACCGCACACACGCAAACTGCACACGCCTATAAAATGGAGACAAATTACAGTATCTAAAATTGTCTATAGGTGATGCTTTAAAAGCCTCTACAGGTTCACAGTTTAGAGTTCAACATGAACTTTGGCACTAGAATCATTGATCTCTCTCTCCGATGTTTGGATGTGTGATGCAATCACTGTTTACATATATCTGCTGGACCTATGAGTGTGTTTGCATTTGCAGTTTATATCTATCACAAGGGGTGAACAGCATGCCTTGTGATAGTTTTGAGGAGTGATAGGTAGTCCATTATCATTAGTCACAGAGGAGATCAGGCTCCTACATCTCCTCTGTGTCCAGCCAACCTGCCCGCTCACAGCTTTTTGGATCACTTTACAGTAACTGAAAAAAAATTATATCAGGATTGTGGTTGCAGCGACAGCCATGATTGTGGGTGCTTCCATAGCTGTCTATATATCTCGCCTCTGGGCTGGAAGCGCTCAAAGGATGAGTGTACTTTTAAACAAAGAGCCCTTATGTCTCAAACTTAAAACTAAGCTCTGTCCTACAACTGCTCCCACTTACATGCTTATGTGAAAATCATCTTTGTGCTGGTGGCACCTGTGCAGTAGCCCCCCCTAGACTTCTATATAGGGTCATCCTCCAAGTGTCCCAAGCCGTTTGAAAGTCTTTGCGGCTCTACATTGTTTAAAAGTGTACTTACAGTATGCTGTAACCAACCTTTACCACTAGGTATGCTTATTGAATCTCATATGCTCATCTAAACCTACAAGTGGATTTACATACTGTACCTCTTCCTTTTGCATCCCACTGTGGTCTTTTTATCAGTGAGGCGGTCTGTCAAATTTGTTATCGCATTGTGAATAAACTCTTGAATTTCTCATTTTTGTATTGGACCTTAAAAATCAGGAGCTTTGTAGAAGATAAACTTTGATGTTTGCAGACATCTATGGATGCCTGCACTAAGGCCCCATACACACTATTAGATTTTCTGCATATTGTTCTCTTCAGATTTACCAAAACCATGTAGTGCAAGGGCCTGCCTGATTGCATACGAATTGAAACTCTTAACCTTTGACCTCATATATCATATGGTTTTGGTAAATCTAAAGACAAAAAGCTTCAGAAAATCTAATAGGGCCAGATTCAGATAGATCAGAGCATCTTTCCTCTGGAGTAACGCATCTCATTTACGTTACGCTGCAGAAATTTTAGGAGCAAGTGCTGTTATTCATGAAGCACTTGCTCCTAAAGTTGCGGCAGCGTATCGCAAATGAGCCGGCGGAATTCAAATTGGGCGGGTACGGGTCGCGTATTATTTAAAATAAGCGCGATCCCGCGGCGAACGTACTGCGCATGCGTCGAGTGTCAATGCATCCCAGTGCGCATGCTCCAAGTTCTGTCAGTGAACGTCAATGACGTCACGTCCCCATTCATGAATGTTTTACGCAAATGACGCGATTTGTTTATTTTCCGACGCGATGACGACGGCTATACCTAACATAGGATATTCCACTAGGGAGCTGCTTTATCTATACGCCGCGTATCGCTTCCGGAAACGTCGTAAAGTCACTGCGTCGCGCCCGAAAAAGATCGTGAATTGCCGATTTCCGCTCATTAACATATTTTTTGAGCGTAAATTGGCGGGAACGCCCCCGGCGCCATTTTTAAGTTGAAGTAACGATGCGATGGCGAAATTCAATTACGCCGATCGCATCGAAACTCCAACCCGGCGTTTCTTGTTTTCTGGTTACAGAAAACAAAAACGCCGGCTTAAAGTGACAGTTAGGCTGGCGGATCCATTGATCCGCCAGCCTAACTCTACCTGAATCTGGCCCATAGTGTGTATGGGGTCCAACACTCTGATGTTAGTTTACATGAACCAACGTGAGTACAAATTTTATTTGCATTTATAATTGTATTTCCATGTTTATTCGCAGACCTCTATTGGATTAACACCCCGCATTTGTGAGGTAATTTTTCTTTACAAATATATATATATATAGTAAGATAAATATATAGATATATTATATATAGTAAGATGTACGTTTATGTCCATAAAAATGTCATTCAATTTCCTTTCTGAATGAGAATAAGATGAATGAGCTCCTGTCAGCATCTTGGCCTGTATTTACTGGGAAATGTATCATGGTGGATGATTTGTGTTGCACATTAACGTGTTTTCCTCCCTAAGGGTCTCTTCTGCTATAATGCTGATCCCCTAGGCGCTGCATCCTCATGCCGGATAGAAGTGAGGTAAGGAGTATTCAATTTGTATGAACCCCGATCCTGCATCTGTCTTGCGTAATTTATTAGGTTCACTTTCATAGCTTGTATTGTAATAATTTCATGTATATATTTAAGCTTTCTAGAAATTTATAATGAACGTGTCCGGGACTTGTTACATCAAGGAGACCAGAAGAAACCTTACACTTTACGGGTTCGGGAACACCCAGAAAAAGGCCCGTATGTTCAAGGTATGCAATGTTATGTGCATGTTTGGGCTTCATTTTTGAAAGTGTCTAAAATCAGGTAATAGTTACCAGTCATATTCACACCTGTCCTAGAAAAATACAGAATCTGAAAGTTCATCTACTTTTTCTAGAGAGAAAATTATTTTTAAATATTTGTTCTGTACTCATACCAGGTATCACTGAATGGCAGGTTGTGGTCAGCCAGCCAGTGACAGTTCTATCCGGACCTTCAGCCAGTCCTCACAGCGCATGTTCCCCTCTCCTCTGCCATAATTGGTCATTAGGACCGCCAGCGTCATAACAGCCACTGGGTGCCCCACTCCCAGATTTTTAGTAACCAGACCTCATTGAATTTTTGATTGAATTAATGCTTCTACAAAGTGCAAACAAAGTGCAAATATGTTCCCTTACTCTTGAAAGAGCTTAGAATACAATGTGGCTAACATGGTCACATAAATAAGGAACAATTTTGTCAAACTGCAACTGCTCTATCATCTTTCTTTCTTCATCTACTTCTAATGCACCTCATCTTTATGTGCAGTACACCTGCTTCTCCTTCCCATTGGCCCAGTGTGTTTATTCTGCTAGCCTGTTCCTTCTACCTATGTGCCTGACCTTTACATTGGTTCTTTGAGGACATTTTAGCTCCCAAGTATTACCAGGAAAATTCATACACTTTTTTTTTTTTTTTTTGGTGCAGATGGTATAATTTTCGCAGTAAATCTATTGCCAATAAACTTTTCATGAACTTGTCTACAGAAGCCAAGGCATGTAAAACATAATAATTTCAATTATTTGGCAAGAGTTTAACTGAGATATCAAGATTACTGACTGCAACCTTGTGGCACTTTTTTGTGCAGTCCTTGTGGGCCCTGTAACACTAATCTGTTTCCCTATTGCCCTGTTATAGCAATGATTTCTATCAGTCTCATGCAACATGCTCTATTAACTGTCTTCTGAAGCATGTCTTCAGTATCCAACAAATCCTATGACATGTTCACAAGTCTGCAGTCTCTGACCATCTCTTGTATCGAGTCTGCAGTCTACGTACATCTCTTGTATCGAATCTTCAGTCTACGTACATCTCTTGTATCGAGTCTGCCGTCTACGTACATCTCTTGTATCGAGTCTGCAGTCTACGTACATCTCTTGTATCGAATCTTCAGTCTACGTACATCTCTTGTATCGAATCTTCAGTCTACGTACATCTCTTGTATCGAGTCTGCAGTCTATGTACATCTCTTGTATCGAGTCTGCAGTCTACGTACATCTCTTGTATCGAGTCTGCAGTCTACGTACATCTCTTGTATCGAGTCTGCAGTCTACGTACATCTCTTGTATCGAGTCTGCAGTCTACGTACATCTTTTGTATCGAGTCTGCAGTCTACGTACATCCCTTGTATCGAGTCTGCAGTCTACGTACATCCCTTGTATCGAGTCTGCAGTTTACGTACATCTCTTGTATCATGTCTGCAGTCTCTGGATATATCCTGTACCACATCTGCAGTCTCTTACCATCTCAAAATTAATGTCCACAGTATCTGACCATCTCTCCTATCATGCCCATAGTCTTTGACTATATCATATCCAGGGCAGGACTTAGGGTGGTGGGGGCCCCTGGGCTGGAGTGTTGAAGGGGCCCCCTGGAGCGAGGGGGGGGATCATAGTTGTTGAGTGGGGGGGGGGCGCATTAAAGTTGTTGAGCGGGGGGGGCGAATTTAAGTTGTTGAGCGGGGGTGCGCATTAAAGTTGTTGAGCGTGGGGGGGGGCGAATTGAAGTTGTTGAGCGGGGGGGCATTTAAGTTGTTGTGCCGGGGGGGGGGGGGGGGGGGGTGACTCATCTGTGCACGGGATAAAAATAAAGAAATAATTATATATATATACGCATATATATATAAAAAAAAGGGGGGTAGCCATCCGGGGCCCTGGGGATCTCTGGGCCCTTTAATAAAAAGGAAAAAGAAACCTCTGGGCCCTTTAATAAAAAAATAAAAATGAACATTTAAAAAAAATATAAAGAAAATGTAAATGTAAATATATATAAAAAAAAGGGGGGTAGCCATCCGGGGGCCCTGGAGACCTCTGGGCCCTTTAATAATAATAATAAATATATATATATATATATATATATATCTTAGAGCTGCACGATTAATCGTCGAGAATCGTTATCGCCATCTTTTTCCCGTTGCGATTCTTGATACAGGGTTTCACGATCTTTGACATGAAAATAATTTTCTCTCTGCACTTTGGTATGCAAAGAATTTCCTGTCTGCTCTCAGCCAAAAGTCAGTCTGGGCAATCTGCCAAGTTTTGGAAACATTCTTTATCAGTGGAAAGTTAAGTCTAAACATTGTATCTCTTCAAAGGAATAAACTTCTTCTGTATGTAAATTAGGAATTTTTAACCACTTATAAACACCAAACCTTTTTCTGACAGCTCTTTTCAAGTTAAAATCATTATTTTTTTTTGCTAGAAAATTACTTAGAACCCCCAAAGATTATATAATTTTTTAGTAAAGACCTTGGCCTAGAGAATAAAATGGCAGTTGTTGCAATATTTTATGTTGCACTGTATTTGCGCAGCAGTCTTTTTAAATGCATTTTTTTTTTAAAAAGGCAGTAAAGTTAGCCCATTTATTTATTTTATTTTTTTTTTTTTTTTTAGAGGGGCCCCCTATTGAGCGGGGCCCATGGGCTTGAGCCCAGTCAAGCCCAATGGTAAGTCCGGCCCTGATCATATCGTGCTGTGCATCTGCTGGTCCTGAAACTGAATATTCACAAAACTGTATGTATGGCCCTTTGTTGAAGGCAGCCTGTTACTTCTACCTATGTGCCTGACCTTTACATTCAGTCTACATACATCTCTTGTATTGAGTCTGCAGTCTAAGTACATCTCTTGTATCGAGTCTGCAGTCTACGTACATCTCTTGTATCGAGTCTGCAGTCTACATACATCTCTTGTATCGAATCTTCAGTCTACGTACATCTCTTGTATCGAGTCTGCAGTCTACGTACATCTCTTGTATCGAGTCTGCAGTCTACATACATCTCTTGTATCGAATCTTCAGTCTACGTACATCTCTTGTATCGATTCTGCAGTCTACGTACATCTCTTGTATTGATTCTGCAGTCTACGTACATCTCTTGTATCGAGTCTGCAGTCTACGTACATCTCTTGTATCGAGTCTGCAGTCTACGTACATCTCTTGTATCGAGTCTGCAGTCTACGTACATCTCTTGTATCGAGTCTGCAGTCTACGTACATCTCTTGTATCGAGTCTGCAGTCTACGTACATCCCTTGTATCGAGTCTGCAGTCTACGTATATCTCTTGTATCGAGTCTGCAGTCTACGTACATCCCTTGTACCATGTCTGCAGTCTCTGGATATATCCTGTACCACATCTGCAGTCTCTGACCATCTCAAAATTAATGTCCACAGTATCTGACCATCTCTCGTATCGTGCCCATAGTCTTTGACTATATCATATCGTGCTGTGCATCTGCTGGCCCTGAAACTGAATATTCACAAAACTGTATGTATGGCCCTTTGTTGGAGGCAGCCCTTGAGGCTCCCCATATAAAGAAATGTGAGCACCACTGTGTTACTTTATTTGGTACTAGGATCAATGAGTATCTGGATCAATTCAATCTTGTTGTATGCTTAGTGATGTACTGCCTCCTTGTGGCAAAAACTCTTAATATGCTTACATTGCTTATGACCTTGCATGAACACTGAATAGCAAGGAACACCTAAAGTTAACAAATATTACCTATAATCTGTTGGTTTCAAACCATTTTCTGCTAAAACCAGCAGAAACCGTATAGTATAAAGTATAGTAGTTTTGGTTAGGGTGAAGAAAAGTTCTGGAAGGTTTGCTTTTTGCCATCTGTAAGCTCACTGGGAAGGGTTACCTCTGACACCAGAACAAGAACTGTAGGAAACGGATTTTACTGGGGAAGGAAACAAAGCAATACAAGCCTAGTGGTAGTTCCTAAGGCCAGCCATAGGCAGAAGAAAATCGTGATTATCGCTAGCGGCTATATCGGCCTCTAGTGACAATCGCAAAGACTCCGGCACACTGATTGTACCAAAGTTGATGGATCGATCAACTTGGTACATTCAGCCTGCCTTTTAACAATTCGAATCTCAGGCGGTTTCTGCTGAATTTAAACTGTGTATGGCCAGCCTTATCCTAATAAATAGTCTTTTTGTTGTCACTTCTACCTTTGCTGGAATACTTTCCCCTCACTTCCGGTTTGCTGTCTCTTTCACCGTGTCACCAGAACAGGGACACCAGCAGCAATAACAAAACATTCAGAATCAAAGTAGTACTAAAAGCAAAGCGTTTTTACTTCAATGTATTCACATCATAAAGGTAAAAAAGGCTCCAGTTCCATTACAACCCTCCATCCCCAAACGACTACCTACCGCTGCCGGGTCCTCCATGGTCTGCGCTGTTCTCTGAATTACCTGTTTGTAGGGGAGAGGTGAACGATGTTTTCAGGTACATTTAGAATTTAGAACATTCCTTGTAATTGTTTCTTTGAACTTATTTTGTGTTTTTTATAATGCTTACATACATTTGTTTACAGAGTTTCTAATTAGCTGTACGTAACTATTTTTTTAAATACAGGGCTATCCCAGCATGTAGTCACCAGTTATGAACAAGTTGTAGCCTTGCTGGAGGAAGGAATGGAGAACAGGTACAGTGGTGATGTGTGACCTACATGCCTGCCTCACTGTTTCAATGTCAGAAATTCTGCTTGTGTTAATGCTTTTCATACTTTTATTTAACTTTTTACTTCCTGTGCTCACTCGTAGCTGAGTGCTGCTTCCACCTAGCTAGTTATCTTCTGGCACTTAAATCACAGTGATCATTTAAAAACTGTGACCCATTTTTATTTATTTTTTTAATATGCATTATTTAATTTTTTTTTACAGAAAGAGCTAATAATGACTTCTTTCTTTTGTTCTTTAACTTACATTTTGTACAAAAATGGAGGACAGATGGAAGAGTCAAAAGCCTCTGTTCACTAGGCAATAGGGGGATACCCTGTGATGTGTCATCAAGGCAGATTTTTATTGCAGTGTTTACTGTGAAGTCATCTTGATGTGATACAAGCAGTGTTGTAAGTAACGGAGTTACAATAAACGCAGTTACCTAACGCAGCCCCTTTTGAGGGTAACGAGTAATCTACCTGATTACTCTTCCCCTCACGGTAACGCAGTTCCCATTACTTGGGCGGCGTTACCGCAATTACATCTACCGCCACTAGATGGCAGCAGAGTAATTGCTTCTGCCAGCGCTATGAATATGAATATGGGTGGAACTCCGCTTTAGAATAATGTGACCGCTGTGATGGCCTGTCACAGCGGTCTTAAAACTCCCAATCGCAAGGAACCCTGGATACAATGAGCCCCATCCGCCTCACACTGACCTATCACCGGGGGAACAACTTGCATCGATCACACACACTGTGTGCGCAACCTGATCAATGATCCGGGGAACACATGGCTGGAACAAAATGTTCCACAGAACAAACGTTCCCTATACAACACAGTGTACACAGCGACATCAAGTGGTCAACATGGTAAGTGCAGGACACCTATACAGACCAATGATCAGCAGGTTATTTTTGGTCAGTGATTTCATCTCTTCATCAGACAACAAAGAAAAATCTGACAACCCCATTTCAGATCCCTTGCATCTAATAAAGCTTATATAAGATAAATAAAATAATAAACAATAAACTATAGAAAATTCTAATAAAGCCTAATATAACATTTTAAATTACAGACTCTGTAAACGTCAAGGGAATGTATATTATAAACATACATTTTAATCCAGCTTATAATTTGGATGTAATATATAGCAGATGGATAAGGGTTTTAAGTCCTATTAGCTGCACATACATGGTGGGACGGATGCACCTAGGCTGGGATATACACTTGATCACCATTTGTTTCCGGTTTTCTTCCCTCAAGGATCTGGCATTCTTTTGTCTTGGAGTATTAACTCACTGCTCCCTGGCAAGCACTCGTCGCCTGCATTCTAGAAAGGAAATCATCTCAACAAAGCATTGTAGAATATTTAAAAAAAAGTCAGTTACTTTGCTGAGTAATTAATTACTTTTTCAATGTAGTAACTGAGTCACTAATGCAATTACTTTTTCGAAGAAGTAATTTGTAACTGTAACTAATTCGTTTTTTAAAGTAAGATGAGCAACACTGGATACAAGGAACTTGTTTCTCCATATTATTGCAGTAAATGTAGAGAAGGGAATATAGCAAATACACTGACTCTTTCTAACTGCCTAAAAACTGCTGAGATAAAATATAATTCTTCTAGGAAATGCTTTTTCAATGGACTTGAATCGTGAAAAGGAGCAGTGAAGCACAACCACGGTGTTAAAAGCTTGAAAAAAACACTAGAAAAAAAATGCTGTATGAAAAATGCTGATAATATCGATTTGGTGACTGTCAGTCACTGGCTCTCTTCTCTGTTCCCCTGCACTCACCGGAGTGCTGGGCTGTGGAGGGAGCGTCTGGTTCAGGCTCTCGTCGGCTCCAAGGCTAAGAACCGAGTGATCAAAGACCGCTGATCACTCGGTTCTCAGAGCTCAGTGAGCAGAGATTTTGTGACTTTCAGTCACCGGCTCTCTGCTCTGTTCCCCTGCACTCTCACTGGAGTGCTGGGATGTGGGGGGGGGGGGAGGGAGCAGCGGGCTCAGGCATGTGGGTGGATCCCAACCTTTTATTTATCGTACATCACGGGACACAGAGAAACATAGTAATTACTATGTGGGTTATAGAGCCTACCTTCAGGTGTGGACACTGGTGTAATCAATTAGACAGGAAGTTCCCTCCCTATATAACCCCTCCCATACTGGGAGTACCTCAGTTTTTTCATCAGTGTCTAAGGTGTTGGTCACGAGTGAACATGTGCTCTTAGGAGCTCCACTGGAGGGATCCATGCTGGATGTAAAAAGCCTCCATAAATCCGGATCCGTCCAATGTGCTTCATAGCCAAAGTGGACGGTACCCGGGCCCCGGTTGAGAAGAACGGGGTTTTGCCTGTAATGCTCCTCTTTGGAGGGCTGGACCCTGATTACTCAGTACTTTGGTCAATTTCCTAATACCAAAAGTTTACTGACAGGGTGCGATATGGGTCCAGGGTGTGTTGTTCCTGTCCATGGACCCCGGTCCCTGAAGGTCTGTAGACTTTGCTCTCCGTGATGGGCGAAGATTGGACTGTCTGTGTGTGCAGAGTCCTGCGGCGTTGGATCAGGTAAGTGAAGGTGCTTTAGGACTTGGTCCTGAAAGTGTCCTTCTTTTTTGAGCCATTATGCTTGTCTAAGCTATCTGTCTGTGCCTCTCTAACATTGTCCTGAATGCTGTGGGGAGGAGGGGTGTCTATGCTCAGTCACTTAGCCCCTCCTGTACAGGTTTAGCAGAGAAAGGTTGTCCACAAGTTTTGGTCACAGTTTGTCTTACCTGGTCCTCACATGGTAGCTGCGGTAGCTCCAACCTCGTGCACAGGCGCACTTGTGTCTCGTGCGTGTGCGACATAGTATGTGTCATAGGCGCACGCGCGCGCGTTTACGCATTATTTATTGCCGCATTGGTGCGCACGCGCGCGCGTTTACGCATTATTTATTGCCGCATTGGTGCGCACGCGTGTGCGCGACGTGCATGGGGGCTGTAGATGCGCGTGCGGCAACATGTGCGCGCGTGCGGCTACGTGTGCGTGCGCACGCAGCCTCGTGATGCACGCCCGGGGGGGGCATGCGCATGCGCGCAAAGGGTTCCATCTCAGCAGTTCTCTATGAGGCTTGAGATTCCAGGACAGAGCAGGTCAGGTGATTTGCACCTAGTCCATAAAAGCTCAAGTCCACTTCACCCATCCGGCTGACAGTGAGCACAGAGAATACTTGTGCACAAGTTTCAGTATTATTGCTGGTTGTTGGACAGTGACACTCGCTTAAGGCGCATAGTGGGCTCTGCACCTTGCCGACCATCAAATAGCGGCGTCAGTGCTGGTCTATAGGTCCGCAAGTGGTTGCACCTGTTGTGAGTACCTCGGCTTTATTATGGCCAAAGGCTCAGGGACTACAAGTACAAAGAGATCTAAAAAGGATTGCCATCAGGCTCGGAGGATCTCGGGCATGCTCCTACGGCTAATTCCTCTCTTGATAAATTGGAGGAGGCCCAGGGTGAACCATCAGGGCTGTCAGGTGCCTCATCTGCCCTTGTCCCGCCTGCTCCAGTTTTTGTGACACAGGAGGCTCTGGCCTCAGCCAAGGGTGGTCTGGAGCAGAGGTTATCGACCTTGATTGCATCCTCTCTCTCAAGAGCGCACAAGGTCTCCTTCTCCCTCTGCAGAGTTCCTGCGGAACAACTATCCTCAGAAGAGGTTGGTTTACCCTCTGGGGATCAGGCAGAGGGTCATTCAGAGGTCGGACTCTGAGGATTCCACCCTGGGGGAACCATTTTCGGCATTTCAGTCCGAGTATTTGTTGGTCCAGTTCCACAAGGAGAGGGTCCGCTCGGCCTTCAAGTTGCCCCTTTTTAGAGCCAGCATCGAGTTCAGTCTCTTCTTTAGGCTCTTTAAAAAGCTCCTCATGCTAACTATTCCTTCCCGGTTCATCCTCTACTGGAAGGCCTTATCTACAAGGATTAGAACATCCGGATAGATTTTTTTTCTTCCTCCTAAAAAGTTTTTCGGTTTTATACCCCATGGAGGAACAGTCCACTAAGAAATGGGGTATCCCCACAGTGGACGCAGCCGTGTCCTGCGTAAACAAGACCTTGACCTGTCCGGTGGACAACGTTCAAGTGTTTAAAGACCCGACAGAGATTAGAGACACTGTGAAAGACTTCGTTTTTTCTACAGCTGAGAGGGGTAACCCAGCCTGCAGTAGCAGCTATTGGTATTTGCCAAACCTTAAAAGACCAGTTAAAAGGGTCTTGAAGGATATCTCGGCTTAACAGGCTCAGGAATTGGCTGACTTTCCTAAAGCACTATGCTTTGCCATAGATGCTATCGAGGACTCTATACAACAGTCCTCCTGTCTCTCTCTCTCTTCAGTTCATATGCACAGATTACTCTGGTTAAAGAACTGGTCGGCTGAAACCCTGTAGAGAAACCCATGGAGAACGTTTATTTGTGGAAGATCTGGATGCATACGTTCAGAAAATTTCCAGTGACAAAAGCACACTGCTACCAGTAAAAAGAAAAGGTTTAGGGGTCCTCCCTCCTTTAAAGGATCTTCCTCTCCTAGCCCTAGTACTTCTGCTACCAGGCAGTTCAGACGGCCTCCCGGACGGGTTAATACAGGTGGGAGGCCGCAGGGCCAGCCTCAGGCTTCCAAAAAGCCTTGGAACCATAAGCCAGGCAAGCCAGCATCTAAGTTGGCATTATGAAGGTTCACCCACACTCAGCAGGGTGGGGGGAAGACTTCAGCTGTTTGCGGAGGCTTGACAAGGGAGGATCCAAGACAATGGGGTTCTCTCTACGGTTCCGAGGGCTACAAGCTGGCGTTGAGCGAATTTCCTCCACCTCGCTTCTGGGCCTCAAGCATCCCGAAAGACCCTGGAAAAGAGGGTCCTTGGCTTCGGCCTTGCATCATCTATTACTGGAAGAACCAGGTTGGGGTTCTATTCAGATCTTTTTCAGCGTCACCAAACCAAACGGAGACGTAAGACCCATTCTGCACCTCAAGGCCTTAAACAAATTCCTAAAGGTCCAGTCTTTTCGGATGGAATCGATCCGGTCGGTGGTTGCCTCCTTACAAGGAGGAGAGTTTCTGGCATCCATCGATGTAGGACGCATACTTACACATTCCCATCTTCCTCAACCATCAGAAGCTGTTGCGCTTCACGGTAAATCAGCGCCACCTTCAATTCGTGGCCTTACCTTTTGGTCTGGCCACCACACCTCGTGTATTCACGAAAGTTCTGGCCCCCACTATTAGCCAATCTAAGATCTCAAGGCATATCTATTGTAGCCTATCTAGACGATCTGTTGTTGGAAAGCCGGTCAGTTGCTGATCTAAACTCAGCAGTACACAGAACCGTGAAATTCCTAGAGTCCATGGGTTGGGTTCTCAACCGGGACAAATCGGCCTGGGTGCCTGTGCAAAGCCTTGAGTATTTGTGTCTACTCGTAGACACAGACCAAGAAAGATCTGTCTACCCCAGAGAAAGCTCGATGCTTTAAGAGAACTAGTTCAGCTAGTCAAGTCAGGGCCTCGACCCTCCATTCGCCTTTGTATGCAGCTACTGGGGAAAATGGTAGCCTCTTTCGAGGTCGTCCCATTCACTCCGTTCCACTCAAAGGGGCTTCAATTCGCCATCCTGTCGGCTTGGAGCAAAAAGGCCAAGGCCAAGACCTCCCTATGTCCCTCTCCTGGACAGTCCGGCAGAGCCTTGCTGGTGGCTGGTTCCCCAGAACTTACTAAGAGGAAAGTCTCTTTTGTTCCCATCGCTTGGCGGGTTGTGACCACAGATGCCAGTCTTCTGGGCTGGGGTGCAGTCCTGGAGGGCCTGTCTCTCCAAGGAAAATGGTCAATCACGAGAGGTCTCTACCTATCGACCTACTAGAGATGCGGGCAGTTCATCTAGTCCTGTCAACGTGGACGGACAGGTTGAAGGGGCTCCCAGTCAGGATTCAGTCCGACAATGCCACGGCATACATAAATCGCCAGGGGGGCACAAGGAGTCGTGCAGCCCAAAAAAGAGGTGGATCAAGTTCTGATCTGGGCGGAAAAGTATGTCCCCTGCATATCTGCGGTTTTCATCCCAGGCATAGACAATTGGCAGGCAGACTACCTAAGCCGCCAACAATTGCTCCCAGGGGAGGGGACTCTTCACACCTTCCAGGGCATTTTTCAGAGGTGGGGAACACCTGATGTGGATCCTTTTGCATCGAGGTTCAATGCAAGGGTGGACAACTTTCTGTCCCGGACAAGGGATCCACTCGCTTGCGGCACGGATGCGCTGGTGTTTCCATGGGACCAATTCTCCCTAATGTATGCGTTTCCTCCACTGCAATTAGTACCCCACCTCCTTCGCAGGATAAGGTCGGAAAAGAAACCCGTGATTCTGGTCGCTCCAGCGTGGCCCAGAAGGGCCTGGTACACAGAAATTGTAAGGATGTCCGTGGGGCATCCATGGACCCTTTTGATTCGTCCAGACCTACTGTCTCAAGGACCGATATTCCATCCTTCCTTACCGTCCCTAAATGTAACGGTGTGGCTGAGCCCCATATCCTAAAATGAGGGGTCTCTCTAATTCAGTAGTATCTACTTTAATGCCAGAAAGCCAGCATCCAGGCTTATTTATTACAGAGTTTGGAAATCTTATGTGGCCTGGTGCGAAACCAGGGGGTGGCATCCCGGAGGTCCCCAGTAGCAGAATTCTAGATTTTCTGCAGATGGGGGCAGACTTGAAGTTGGCCCTAAGCACCATTAAGGGCCAGATCTCGGCCTTATCTATTCTGTTTCAAAAGCCACTGGCTACACATTCTCTGGTCAAACCCTTTTTACAAGGTGTATCCTCCAGTCAAGACCCCCTTGTGTCCGTCGGATCTGTATCTGGTCCTGTCTGTCTTGCAGAAGCAACCCTTTGAGCCTTTGGCTCACATTCCGTTGGTCCTTCGGCCCAGGAGGTAGTTTTCTTGATAGCCATAACCTCTGCTAGGAGGGTATCGGAGTTGGCAGCCTTATCGTGTAAGGAACCATACCTTACTCTCCATAAGGACAGAGTGATCCTATGGCCTCACCCATTTTTCCTTCCTAATGTTGTCTCTAGCTTTCATTTAAATCAAGATCTAGTTCTCCCTTCTTTTTTCTCAGAACATAGTTGTGCAAGGGAGAAGCCATTGCATACCCTAGACGTACTTAGAACAGTTACGTTCTACCTTAGGGGCTGCTGTTCAGATCCGGAAAACGGATATGTCGTTTATCCTACCAGAATGTCCCAGATGTGGGCAGGCAGCGTCGAGATCCACTATCTCCAAATGGATTCGACAGGTCATTACTCAAGCCGATGGCTTGAGGGGAGAGGTTCCCCCGTTTAAGGTTAAAGCACATTCCACTAGAGCGGTGGGTACTTCCTGGGCAGTGCATCACCTAGCCACCTTGGCTCAGGTCTGCATGGCCGCGACGTGGTCGTCTGTCCATACTTTCACAAGATTTTACCAATTGGACATAAGGAAGGTGAGGAAAGCGCCTTTGGGCGCAGTGTGCTGCAGGCTGCAGTTTGATTCCTCACGTCTGCGTTGTTGTCTCCCTCCCCTCAGTAAGCATTGCTTTGGGACGTCCCACATAGTAATTACTATGCTTCTCTGTGTCCCGTGATGTACGATAAAGAAAATAGGATTTTTTATAACAGCTTACCTGTAAAATCCTTTTCTTGGAGTACATCACGGGACACAGAGCTCCCACCCCTCTTGTTTGGGGATATTGGGACACTTATTGCTTTGCTACAAAAACTGAGGTACTCCCAGTATGGGAGGGGTTATATAGGGAGGGAACTTCCTGTCTAATTGATTACACCAGTGTCCACACCTGAAGGTAGGCTCTATAACCCACATAGTAATTACTATGCTTCTCTGTGTCCCGTGATGTACTCCAAGAAAAGGATTTTACAGGTAAGCTGTTATAAAAAATCCTATTATTGTCGCAATCTTGCCCCAGCCTGGGCTGTTTCTGCGATGTCAGCCGACAGTAGGCTTCAGCCCGCTATCTGTTGAAAACAGGTCACAGGAGTGCAGAATGAACTGCACTCCTGTGATCCATAGGCGAAGTACAGCTAAATGAGATTTGGCTGTACCTCTCCCTTTTAAGCTATTCAAGATGCAAGCTTTAAGCTTTGGCTATGTATACATTTCAGTACTTACCAGGGTTGAGCTGCCTATCACGTCTGCAGATGACATGCAAAGACCTGATCAATAGTGCAATGGCCAACTGAAGTAGTGCGCAGAGCAGGCTGACAATATTGCTGCAAATTACAAGATATTGGCTTGGCGTTGTCGGTGAGGTGCCATTAACTGGCAATATCTCCACACAATAAACTTTGCAACAGATTCACAAAAGTTGATTTGCTTGAGGATACAGTGAGACATGATACCAGACATACTGAAAAATAGTGTTGAGCAGAATATGCCATATTCGATTTCGCGATATATCTCGAATATATAGTCGAATATTCGAGATATATTCGCTAAATACGAATATTCGTGATATTTTTTGGAAATGAAATGATTGCGAATTTTCGCTATTGCGATTTTTCGCTATTGCGATTTTTCGCTATTGCGAATATTCGAGAAATGCGGAATGGAGCACTCTGATTGGCTCAAAATATTCGTGATATTTTATAATACAAAATAATTGCGAATATTCGAGAAATGCGGAATGGAGCACTCTGATTGGCTCAGAATATTCGTGATATATTACAATACAAAATAATTGCGAATATTCGGCAAATGCGGAAGGAGCACTCTGATTGGCTCAGAATATTCGTGATATATTACAATACAAAATAATTGAGAATATTCGGCAAATGCGGAAGGAGCACTCTGATTGGCTCAGAATTTTCGTGATATATTACAATACAAAATAATTGCGAATATTCGGCAAATGCGGAAGGAGCACTCTGATTGGCTCAGAATATTCTTGATATATTACAATACAAAATAATTGCGAATATTCGAGAAATGCGGAATGGAGCACTCTGATTGGCTCAGAATATTCTTGATATTTTATCGTAATTTCGCAAAAATGCGAATGAGAAATTTATTGCGGAATTTCGACAGTAACACTCTGAAATCGAATATATGTGTTATTTTAGCTAAAAACAATATTGCGAATTTCTTGAAAATAATCGCGCGATATTGCTATTGCCGAATAATCGCATTGCGATTTTTCGGCAATATAAATTGATCGCTGCAGCTACTCGGCCCAAGGTCTCTAATCATACCAGCAATGCTTTTAGACGTCGATGGGGATCTCTAGGATGTGATCTGTTCTAAAAAAAAAATTAAAAAAATACGAATATTCGAAATAGCGAATATTCACCGCGAAATTCGCAATATATCGCGAATACTCGAATATGCCATATTCGAGCCGAATATTCGCAATACGAATATTCGTGAGCAACACTACTGAAAAATAGATAAGGGTGTTTACATGCACTTTAAAGTACAATTCTGGGTTAACCTCAACTAATCTTAAACACTCTCTCTCCCCCTCCCAACACCTATACACTTATTTCCATGTTGCTCCAGTCCGGTCATGTGATGTTTTCAAGTCAGTCAGCTCTTGCTACAGGAGGAGAGTGCAGCCGACAATGGCCTGGAGCACGGACCTCACTTATAGAATCCATTGTTGGCACTCCCTCCTCTCCCCTGCAGCCGCTGCTGACTGAGAACAGAGGAGCCAGTCATGTGACCGGACTGAATTAACATGAATATAGGTAAATGTATGCATCTTTCTTACACAGGTTAGTAAGCATAGGTGTTAGGAGGGGGAAGAGTGCATTTTTTTAATTGGTTAAGGTTAGCCTGGAATTCTAATTTAAAGTAAAATAATAAATGCATATATTTTTGTAGGAAGAAAATGTGCATTGTTACACATGAATATAAAAATGGGTGTAATGTGCTCCAAAAAGGTGAACTTATGCTTTAAGTATGCGTGTCTGTGTTCTATGTTGCCCCAATCCTTTCTCTGCCACTAAATATGGAAAGATCATTTTTTCAAAGAATATAATTTTGAGATTACTCTCCCTACAACCTATTTCAACTCTCATGTATTTTTTTTTTTCCTAATCCAAGAGGAGACAATTTTTGGTACATTTGGAATGACTACTATCATTAGGAAGCATTTGGCTTTGTATATTTAATCAATGTCTTTTCTGAACTCACAGGATTACAGCAGCCACTCATATCCATGATGCAAGCAGTCGGTCTCATGCTATTTTCACCATCCAGTATACCCAGGTTAGTATTCCAACCTTTAAATTCTGTGACATTACTTATCTGATAGTGAGACAATAAATTTGTAAGCAGAGCTGGATTTCTTTATCGTACATCACGGGACACAGAGCGCATAGCCATTACACTTGGGTTATATGGGTACCTTCAGGTGTGGACACTGGTGTAATCAATTTCACAGGAAGTTTCCTCCCTATATAACCCCCTCCCACTGGGAGTGCTTCAGTTTTTTCGCCAGTGTCTTAGGTGTTGGTCATGTCTAGCTGTCCCTCGGAGGTCTCGGGACCCAGGATAGCTAGCCGGATCCGTCCGAAGTGCTTCAAAGCCAAGGTGTACGGTACCCGGGCCCTGCTGGAGTGGGGTTTTGCCTATAATGCCTCTCCTTGGAGGGCTGGATTCTGGGCTCCAGTGCCTTAGTCTTTCCAAGAACTAAACGCTACTGATGCCAGGATGCTATATAGGTCCAGGGGGTGTGGGTTCCTTAACACAGGACCCCGGTCCCTGAAGGTCCAAGACAATACCCACGGAGATGGGGGAAGGCTGGGCCTCTTGCATTTTGCAATACCCTGCGGCGTGGAGCAGGTAAGAGGGAACCTGCGGGACTTGGTTCGACAGTAGGTATCCCCCTGGGGGTTCTGGGTTGGCTAATGGTATGCTTGTGCATCAGCCACTATCTCCACTATGTCTGTTGAGGCAGGATGGGATGTACTAATGTTTACCCAGATAACATGTAGATATATATATGCTTTTAAAAGATATGTATTTTGCTACTCCCCCCAGATTTGCCTGTTAGCATGATACTGCAGCCCCACGTGTATAGAGAGGAAGTGCTGACAAAACTCCTGTTCCTAGGAAGCCTAGGGAGACAGCTTCCTCTATGTGTGCACTACAAAGATTAGTGGCTTACCAGGTGTCTGTGTTTCTAGCGCTGGTCCAGGCTTCTCCTCTGCTTCCTCCATGTTGGTTTCAGCGTGGGGGGGGCGGGGGCGTGCGCGCCGCCTTTTACAACGTCAGCGGGCGTGGGGGGGGGGGGGCGGGCCAGCAGCGTCAGTCTCAGATAAAGCAAAAAAGCATTTCCTGGCTGGTCATTCCCTCCTGAGAGCAGTGGAGAGTGAGGACATAGAGCGCGCAGCTGAGCCAGTTCTGGCTAACAGTGACACCCAGTGGTGGTTTGTGGATCTTCAGGTCTGGACTTAAAAGTCCACACTGACCAGAAAAAAAAAAAAAAATATATATATTTTTTTTTTGCTTAAAGGGACTCAGCCTTAGATCTGGCAGTATCTGAGTCGGTGCAACCTTGGACTCCAGCTAACGGGCATTGGTGTGGCAATACTCACAGGACTTTCCTCTGTATTGCCGCCTTCTCAGGCGTATGAAAATTTTGAAAAGATTTTACCATAGCCTGTCCTTATTAATGTTTCACTTCTAGCTACAACAGTTGGGTGTTGGCTGTAGGGGTGTCTCAAGGTTGTGCAATGGCTCCCAAGGGATCAGGACCAGCTAAGGCTGCAAAAGGTGCCAAAAAAGTAAAGGGGTCTCCAACGGGGTCAGAGGATTTGGGCCAGGCTCCAGTGGTCCCACCCTCACCAGATAGACCACCGAACAGCATCGTGCAGGAGCCATTGAGGGTGCTAGGGGCAGAGGCGGCCCCCAATCAACCCATTCCCGTTTATGTTACGGAAGAAATGCTAGAATCCACCCTGGGTGGGCTAGAGAAAAGGTTAACTGCTTTAATTGCCCGCTCTTTGCCGGGTGGCAAACGGGCTAGATCCCCGTCACCTAAAACGGTGTGTTCAGATGCAGAGGTCCTCTCTTCGGAGGAATTGGACCCACAGGGGGATCAAGCGGACCTGAGTCCTGACGGGTCAGACATTGAAGATTCCACTATAGATGAAATTTTTTCGGCTTCTCAAGCAGAGAGTCTGTGGATCCAGTCTCTGACGGATATGGTTCGCACTGCTTTTAAACTTCCAGTGTCAGAACAAGTAGCCCCCGCGGTATCCTCTTTAGGTTCCTTGAAGGCACCATTGGGTGGTGCATCTTTCCCGGTTCACCCCCTTCTGGAGAGCGTGATTTTTCAGGATTGGGCTCGACCTGATAGGATTTTTATCCCTCCTAAAAGGTTTACCATTCTCTATCCTATGGAAGAAGAATTTGCAAAGAAATGGGCACTCCCTACCGTGGACGCAGCCATTTCCTGCGTAAATAAATCCCTGACCTGTCCGGTGGAAAATGTCCAGGTGTTTAAAGATCCAGTCGACAAAAAATTGGAGACCCTACTGAAGGCTTCTTTTACCACAGTAGGTGCCGTGGTTCAGCCAGCAGTGGCAGCCATTGGCGTTTGTCAGGCTTTAAAGGATCAGACTAAACAGATATTAAAGGACATACCGGCTCAGCAAGCTCGTGAATTGGCTGACCTCCCAAGAGCTCTCTGCTTTGCAGTAGATGCTATTAAGGACTCCGTTCAACAGGCGTCCCGTTTATCTCTGCTGTTGGTTCATATGCGTCGCCTTTTGTGGCTAAAAAACTGGTCAGCAGAGGCACCCTGCAAAAAGCTTTTAGCAGGATTTCCCTTTCATGGTGGGAGACTATTCGGTGAAGACCTAGATAAATATATCCAGACCATATCAGGTGGTAAAAGTTCTTTCTTGCCCATCAAGAAAAGATCACGTGGGCCAGCATTTAAGCGACAGGCTTTCGCAGGCTCCGCCCCTTCAACTTCCCGTCAGTATCGACGGCCTCCCGGGCGTTCGGCATTTAATAGCCGCCCACAAGGACAAGCCACGACAGGCAAGAGGCCATGGTCTCGCAAGCCGGTTAAACCAGTCCTTAAGTCAGATTCATGAAGGGGCGCCCCCACTCTCTTGGGTGGGGGGAAGGCTTTGGTTCTTCTCCGAAGTGTGGAAGACCAGAATTCCCGACTCTTGGGTAAGATCTGTGGTAACCACGGGCTACAAGCTAGAGTTTCGGGAAGTCCCCCCTCCTCATTTTCAGGGGTCAAGTCTTCCAAGCGACCCATTAAAGAGGGCCTCTCTTGCAAAAGCATTGGATCGTCTCTTACTCCAAGGAGTAATCGTAGAAGTACCAACCCAGGAATGGGGTCTGGGATTCTACTCCAACCTTTTCATAATACCAAAGCCCAATGGCGACGTCAGGCCTATCTTGGACCTCAAACGCCTAAATCGCTTTCTAAACATTCAGACCTTTCGTATGGAGTCCATACGTTCGGTGGCAGCCAGCCTACATCAAGACGACTTTCTAGCATCTATAGACATAAAAGATGCGTATCTGCACGTGCCGATCTACCCGGCACATCACAGGTTTCTTCGGTTTATGATACATCACCGCCATTACCAGTTCGTAGCCCTCCCTTTCGGGTTGGCAACAGCTTCGCGGGTATTCACAAAGGTGTTAGCCCCGGTGCTAGCCGTCCTAAGGACAGAAGGCATTTTAGTCTTGGCATACTTGGACGATCTTCTGGTTATCGACAGCTCAGCCTCCAACCTCAATCAGGCAGTAGGTCGCACAGTTCAGCATCTAGAGGAATTCGGATGGATTGTAAATCTAGAAAAATCGGTATTGAAACCCACAAGGCAGTTGGAATATTTAGGCCTTCGGCTAGATACAGACTGCCAGAGGATAATTTTACCTCAAGCAAAGATCAGATCAATAGCCCAAGCAGTTCAAATGATCTTAGGCAAGAAGAGGCCGACTATTCGCCTATGTATGCGACTGCTGGGGAAGATGGTGGCCGCCTTCGAGGCTGTTCCCTACGCCCAGATCCATACCAGATATCTTCAGGCAGCCATTCTCTCTGCTTGGAACAAGTCCATTCAGGCGTTAGATCGTCCGTTAGTGCTCTCCCCGAAGGTCCGGCGCAGCCTGTCTTGGTGGCTGGTCTCTCAAAATTTGTCAAAAGGGAAATCCTTTTGCCCCATTTCGTGGAAGATAGTATCCACGGATGCCAGCCTGTTAGGTTGGGGGGCAGTTCTAGAAGAACAGACCCAGCAAGGGCTGTGGTCGGGGGCAGAGAAACTGCTTCCCATCAATATCTTGGAAATCAGAGCTGCTCGACTGGCCCTGATCGCCTGGACTCTCCCCCTTCAGGGTCTGCCAGTAAGGATACAGTCCGACAACGCCACTGCGGTGGCATACATAAACCACCAGGGGGGCACGAAGAGCCCAGCAGCCCAAAGAGAAGTAAACCTGATTTTCTCATGGGCCGAAGCCCATGTACCCTGCATCTCGGCGGTGTTCATCCCAGGGATAGACAATTCTCAAGCAGATTTTTTGAGTCGTCAACAGTTGCTCCCGGGGGGAATGGTCGCTTCACCCCCAGGTATTCCAAGAGATTTGCCAAAGATTCGGAGTCCCAGACGTGGACATTATGGCAACGAGATCCAACAAAAAGTTGGACAAATTCATATCCCGAGCCAGGGATCCCTCGGCCTACGGGACCGATGCCTTGGTTTGCCCTTGGCACCAGTTTTCTCTTCTGTATGCGTTCCCTCCACTGCAGATGATTCCCCGCCTTCTACGGAGAATCCGGGTGGAGCGCAGGCCTGTGATCCTGGTGGCTCCAGCCTGGCCCAGGAGGGCTTGGTACGCACTCATCGTGAAGATGTCAGTCGGGGCGCCGTGGCCGCTCCCCCTGCGCCCAGATCTGCTGTCTCAAGGCCCAATCTGCCATCCTGCTTCACAGCAGCTAAATTTGACGGCTTGGCGGCTGAATCCCTAATTCTTAAGGGCAGAGGCCTCTCAGATCAGGTCATAGCTACGTTGATTCAGGCTAGGAAACCGGTCTCCAGAAATATTTATTACAGAGTCTGGAGAACCTATGTGGAGTGGTGCGAGTCTCAAAGATGGCATCCTCGAAAGTTTTTTATTGACAGGATCTTGCGATTCCTCCAGGTTGGCGTTGACAAAGGGTTGGCTCTTAGTACTCTAAAGGGGCAGGTGTCGGCTTTATCAATATGGTTTCAAAGACCCTTGGCCACCCATTCGCTTATGAAAACCTTCTTGCAGGGGGTCTTGCATGTGAATCCCCCTATTAGAGCTCCCCTCTGCCCCTGGAATTTAAATCTGGTCTTGTCAGCTTTACAAAGGCAGCCGTTTGAACCTCTGACAGAAATCCCTCTTGTGCTACTAACCCGAAAGTTGGTTTTCTTGGTGGCTATGGCTTCAGCCAGAAGGGTTTCCGAGCTGGCAGCCTTATCATGCAGGGAGCCATACCTTATTCTGCATAAGGACAGAGTTGTTCTGCTGCCTCAACCTTCTTTCCTTCCTAAGGTCATATCCAGTTTTCACTTGAATCAGGACCTAGTCCTACCTTCCTTCTTTCCTACTCCCCAGTCCAGAGAGGAAAGACGGCTTCATACTTTGGACGTGGTTCGAGCCATGAGGGTCTATCTCAAGGCTACAGAGAAGATTCGGAAAACAGATGTGCTTTTTGTTCTTCCGGATGGCCCCAAGAAGGGTCAGCCGGCTGCCAAGTCTTCCTTGGCTAGGTGGATTAAGCAGCTGATTTTTCAGGCCTATGGTCTGAAGCGCGTTCCACCTCCCTTATCAGTTAAAGCCCATTCTACGAGGGCCATGAGTGCCTCCTGGGCGGCACACCATCAGATTTCTATGGCACAGGTTTGCAAGGCGGCAACCTGGTCTTCCGTACATACGTTTACTAAATTTTATAAGTTGGACGTTGCAAAGAGTACGGACGCAGCTTTTGGGCAGGCGGTCCTACGGGCAGCAGTATAGAATCCTCTGGCCCGGTTCACGCCCCCTTGTGTTTCTGTTGATGGAGCCATGTTTTCTCCTGACAATGTTTTTATTTGGCTATTCTTGGCCTTACGGTCTCCCTCCCTTCATAGAGCATTGCTTTAGGACATCCCAAGTGTAATGGCTATGCGCTCTGTGTCCCGTGATGTACGATAAAGAAAAAAGGATTTTTAATAAACAGCTTACCTGTAAAATCCTTTTCTTGAAGTACATCACGGGACACAGAGCTCCCACCCCTCTTTTGGGGAACATTGTGTAACCTCGGGAGAATTGCTTGCTACAAAACTGAAGCACTCCCAGTGGGAGGGGGTTATATAGGGAGGAAACTTCCTGTGAAATTGATTACACCAGTGTCCACACCTGAAGGTACCCATATAACCCAAGTGTAATGGCTATGCGCTCTGTGTCCCGTGATGTACTTCAAGAAAAGGATTTTACAGGTAAGCTGTTTATTAAAAATCCTTTTTTTCCTCACTGGAGCCTGTTGGCTTACAAAACTTGCTGGAATAATTTATTTGAAACAGAACATTTCTTTTTCTATTACTAAGTTTAGCCTTATTTTGGAAATGTGTATAATGAGAACCAATGTAAAAATAAAGCTATACTGCATTTCTTATGATGGTGGAAAAAGTATGTGGTCGATTAATTCTATACATAAAAAAGCTGCCTCTTTACCTCCCACCTATAGTCGTAGACGTACTGTGCTTAATGGAAAATCCAGCATGTTTGTAAATCAACATCCGTATTCGCATGTAAAATGCTAGTATCTCTTATTCACTGAATTCAAGTAAACTTTCAACCCCCTGACATTTCTTTAGGCCTGGTTCACATCGGTGCAGTTCTGTGCGGTTTTCAGTGCATAAAAATGCACTTGTCATGAAAATACATTGGGTCCCCAAAGATGTCGTTCACATGTGCATTTTGGGATGCAGACATGTCTGATTTGACATGCATTTCTGTGTTTTCTGGTCCATTGAAGTATATGGAAGTACATGAAAATGCACATATTGTGCACTTTCATATGTTTTTGCATGCATTTTTAACTTTTAGTTGATCACATGACAGTTGGTTATCTCATGATTGCAGGCATCTTACCTGGCTGCCATGGGCTCAGCCACAATTAAGACTGTGACAGTTGCTGTGGCAGCTGCAAACAGGGTTGTAAAATCAGGCATATTTCCTCAACTCCATACACTGAATACCAGGAAGTACATTCCCCCATTGATGCCGCTACAGGAAAAGTATCCTCATTGATTAGCAACAAAAATGCACAAAGCATGAAAATGCATTTAAAGCACACTAAAATATAGACAGGGCCTGAGACATGTTGCACATTTGCAGTTATCTGAACAAAGAAAAAAAAACGAGACACTGCTTGGGTTGTCTGTGTTTTTTCAGAATATTATATTATAAATTGGATTGTGTAGCAGAGATTGACTGTATATCAGTACTAATGCTAGCCATATTTGGGTCAGTTTTTTTCATTCAACTAGTCAGTTAAACGAAAAAATTAACCCGATTCTCCCATCCACACATTCCATGTGGATGGAGAAATCCTCCCTGCAGTGTCATTGTGTTCTGACAGCAGGGAGACTTTTTCGCTGTCAGAATACACAGATCAATGGTGCAGCCTATTTCCTGCGGCTCTGATCAAGCAGAAATATACTGATTGGGTGGCTGAACAGAAGTCTATTGCTAGATCGATTGATTCAACCACAGTGGCCACACATGGATTGCAATTCAGCAGGGACCACTTAAAATGGTGCTACCACTTTTGCAGCCATATTGGGATAACACGATTTTGTATTTGTACATGTCCCCTTCACATAAATAAATATAAATTTGCAGCAGCTTACCTTACTATTTTAGATACGCTATTCTGGACTTTCCACCAAGGAAAAATTCTGCATAGTTCTTTACGTTTTTCTTCAACGTTTTTATTGTGTAGGCAGTGCTTCATTTTCCAATTGTAGCTAGATTTGAATACTGCCTGTCCCAACAAAGGGTTAAAGGTTTAGGTTCTTGGCTTCCTTCATTGAATGTTAATGAAGACAGAGTTGGGACAGACTCACTTTGACATTGTTCAAAAAACTTTGCAGTCAGCCATGACACCTTGTTTTAAGAAACCAAAAGCTAAGAAATATTTAAAACATTTTTTTAGGAATGCTGTATAAATGGGAATACATAACAAACATATAGTGGGCTTTTCTCAAACTTGACTGCAAAAGTGGAAATACTTTTTAAAATAAAGTTTAGCTAAAAAGCTAAAACTTTATAGTCGATCACTTACCTATAATGAATTATGTCCCATGATGTGCAGACACCTGGATCATGGAGAAATCTTCACTGCAGGCATGCCTGTTCCCTTTCTATTCCTGAACATCAGGTGCTGGTTAACAGCTTTAGGTCTTTAGGCAGAACAGTAAAGATGTTCCAACGAAAAAGTTATTTAGTTGATTACACTGCTTCTTACACAATCTGTGAACGGAAGAGAGAATCCTGTGACTGATCAGACTCTCCCCCATTCATAGCGGGGAGAAATGGAGGAGGAGAAAGGAGAGGGGTTTGTTTTGGTCAGATCATCTAAAGAGGACAGGCATCCCTGCAATGAAGATTTCTCCAGGATCTAGCTTGCTAAACAACATGGGACCTAAATCATTACAGGTAAATGATGTGATTAAAGCTGTAGGGATTATTTTAGGTATCCACCAGCATACTTTTATTTTAAAGGGTTTCTCTTCTGTTTAGAGAAGGTACATAGCAAGTTTATGGCTTTGGAGTGGAACACTTACTAGATAGCAACACTTGTGACCGTGTGAGGCTCTACCACTGTGGAAATGTAAAAGAAAATGAGACATCAATTAAGGCCTAAAGCGAGGTTCGTTTCTGAGCAGAGAATGGCGTGTTTTGGACTTTCTCTGGATTCTGTAAACATGGATCGGGGCCTGGAACTTAAAGGTTTCAAAGTGTCTTTCTTTTGTGGGACACTGTGTCTGGATGTTACTAATTGCATGCAACCTGTGTGAGTAAACAAGTGAGCAGGGTCAGTATATACACAAGCCTGAGGATAGTTTAGGAACTCCCAGTTTGGAGACAGGGGGACTCGTGCAGGGGTCAGATGGGCTCCTATCGGGGTGTCAGGAGAACCCCTAATCAGAGGCCAGGAGGGGGCCATGCATCAGGGCACTGTGGCTGGAGGCCAAGTGAACCAGGAGAGCTGGGAAACACAGTCAGAGGGACTGGTAAGAAGATAAACTGCACTGCTAATGAGAGCCCAGTAGCTCAGCTTTTTCAGTTAACTATACATGTTGATGTGGAAGAATCCCTGCGTGGGCAACTGATGTTATTGGAACTTTCAGTTCTGTTTAATAAAAATGTGCTGCCATGCACTAAAATACAGTTTGGACTGCCGCAACTCATGGGAAAAGCACCTGTTGCATAAGTATAATCAACCCAATACCACAATATGTTTATATGGCATTCATATTTGCTGTTTGGAGTTGGCATATACAGTACAATTTCAATAACTAATATAAAAAGAAAGTTGACCAGCCAATAAAATATTTTCATTGTGTGTCTGTGAGCAAGGCCTCTATCCCAAGTTAGAAAGGAAACATTCCTTTTATGGTTAAAAACAAAGAAAGGAGACATTCTCTGTTGTATTTGGGGTATAATTCTCATTTTAGTATTTGTAATATCTGACAGAGTACAATACAGGAAATATATACCCTATCCTTCTATTCTGTGATATCCTGGTGACTGTGACTGCAGATGGCGCTTCATAGGTCTCCTGGAGTTAGAAGTATTAGTCACTATGCATCCTTCCTGCGTACAAGGACAAAGAATAGAGATGAAATAGTAATTAACCAAGAAAAGAATCTTTGAGGAAATATTTCTGGCAAACAATTGGTAAATTAGTGACCCTTACAACGCTGCGTTCATAAAGCAAGATCCAACTTTCTACCAAAAAATATCTCTTCTGTGTCTTATTATGTATACAAATAACCAAGGTTTATTTGATCCAGGCAATTTTGGAAGATAACTTGCCATCAGAAATAACCAGCAAAGTTAACCTGGTGGACTTGGCAGGGAGGTAAGTAATTATACATTTTTATGGTTGAATTGTTGGCATTATTGTTCATTTAAAACTGGTTGATTATTTTGATTGTCCCTGTTTAGTGAAAGAGCTTCTCCAAATTACTGCAAAGACCGACTGACAGAGGGCTCCAACATCAACCGATCCCTAGTAACGCTTGGCATTGTTATCTCTGCATTGGGTAAATGTTTATTCTGATCTGGGATAGTAAATTGTTATTACTAGGCTCGATTTAGTTTTTTCGAATAAAAGAAGAAAGAAGTGTGCATGTGTATATATTTAATTCATGTCAAAGGATTCCCAAAGGCACTACACCTTGGCTAAATAGTCAAATCACCCAATCACAGCTTGTGTTAGACATTTTATCAATTAATATTTTAGACTGAGAGTTGGTAAATATATTTTGTTTAAAATCACTATACATCCCCTTTAATGCTATAAAAATCCTGTAAGCAACTGAACTTAGCAATGTTGCCTTATACTCCTGATAATGTGGTATTAATACGGGTAAACTAGTTGGTTGTACTTCTCTGGCTAAGCTGTCTGATTCTTGGTGGGTTCAGGAGATTTGAACCATGTATGGGCAGGCTGAATATAGCCAAGTTAATTGATCGATCAACTTAGGTACAACCAGCGTACCGGATTTTATATGCGATTATTGCTAGTGACTATAAGTCACTAGCAATAATCACATATAAAATGTGTTGTCCCGGTGGGGACAGCTTCTCTTGCCTGCCGCACATACCCCCCCCCCCCCCCCACACAGTGGTTGCAGGAATGGAATTCACTCTGTCTATGGCCGGCCTTACAGAATATCAATCTAGTTAAGTTGTGAATTGCCAGAATTGAATGAATGGACTAATAAGCTTAAACATGTTTATTTATTTTTTATCTTCAGCTCATAATTCTCAGATGAGTAGTAGCTGCCAGAGCATCAACAGTATTATCAGTGATGGGGATAGCGGAATCCAAGGCAGCAGCCCATCCGGAAGTAGCATCAGTGGATCAAAGCGCCAGCCATTCGTACCCTACAGAGACTCTATCTTGACCTGGCTTTTAAAGGACAGTCTTGGAGGCAATTCAAAAACAATCATGATTGCCAGTAAGGCTCACTTTCACTTACATAAATGAGTAAAATGACAGTATTCAAACATATCTAGCTGAATTTTTCAAGCTTATCACTGTCAGTATATTTCTAGTTCATGGGTCATAAATGCTCTCTTTACATACAATCATCGTATTATCTCTTATCAAAAAATAAATTATATATAACAGCTGAACTCAGATGCATAAATGTGCACGCTCTTTACATAAGCCTCTTAAGCTTCCTTAGTCTATAAATTGTATCTACAGATATAATGACCTCTCTGATTCTCAGTGTATCATTCGATTGTTCCATTCATAAAACATAAAACCCTTGCATTGGCAGGCTTGCTGCCTATGGGGTTCTCATGGCTCTCATAGTAACATGCATATGAAAGAAAATCAGAAACTCTGTCTACGTCAGAACCATCCCTCTTCAAAACATTTCTCTACTGGCAAAAGTAAGAGCATGAAAGAAAGTTGTCATTCTTACTTAATTTAAAGGAAAGGATTTTTTTTTAGAGAGATCAAAAAGACCTGCCATCAGAATCCATAGAAACCGAAAATTTCAACTAGTGAGAGGCTGCCTACATATTTTATATATTATTACTGGAGTTCATTCTGTATAAATGCAGCTGTCACAGGTATCATAGGGCAGCAGAATACAATATTGTTGACTTTGAAATATCATGACTTTGAAAATATACTGTATCATTGTTATAGCTGAGATTATGGTGTTGGTTTACTAAAGGCAAACAGACTAATGTATGGGAATTTTCCCCAAAGCTTAGTGAAGCTCTCCTGACTTTCATAATCCAATCAGTGCCAAAAAATGCTGTTTTTTTCCTTATTTACATGTTCATGATTTGGTATTCTTGGCAAAGGGAAACTTCACCAAACTGACTTGCAAAGTGAACAGCCATTTGTCTTTAATAAATCAACCCTTTTATGACTACCTCTCCATATGTGATGCATCACACTTCTGTCTGTGTCGATTCCAGCTGTATCTCCTGCAAGTAGCAGCTACAATGAAACAATAAGCACCTTAAGATATGCTTCTAATGCCAAAAACATCATCAATAAACCTCGAGTGAATGAGGTAAGTGGGAGTTCTGAAATGTCTTGATAAAAATCTGAACAGCCCTTATGGGAATCCGGTCCAGTTTGATGGGTCATCTTGGGACATGGATCATCGAAGGGCAACATATTGCAACATATTGCCCACAACTGACTTGGTTTTGCTTGCTTTTTTCTTTTTTTCAGCTTATTAAAGTACAGCTCATTCAAACTTCATGCATGCCTTATTTCTTCTTACCCTGCAGCCATCCTTGGTTTTCTGATCTTTAGATTTATCCTTTGCAGCAGGACAATGGGCCAAAGGCTGTACAGCATGTTCTAGAATCCTTCTCCAGTTTGTTTCTCTACTTTTCTTTTAATCTGCCACAGACTGTATGAAATACAAACATATGCTTGGATCTGAAGAGAGTTGACGGTCCCCATGGATTTAAACTCTCTAATGAAGCAAGTTTCTCAGTTATTCCTGTTTGGTCCACATAGTTCATTAATTATGTTTACTGCACTGGAAGTTTACTCTCTAAAAAGGTACTTGAAGGGAGGGAGTGCTGGGAGAACAATGTTTCATACAAAAAGGAAAGACGGTTTTATTTTTTGTTTTTCTTGTTTGTATTTGGTAGTTATTCTCTTATAAAAGTTGGGTGGATAAACATAAAATATATGGATAAGAGTTTTTCTTTCCATGTAACAGTCTACTGTATTTAAGATTTAAAGCTGAAGTTTAGTATTTCTTCTTTGGATACAGCACCAAACACATTACTCATGTGTAATGGTGATCAGCCCATTGCCTACAGGCTGCTGCTCTGGTAAAAAGATTACCTTCAGTGCCTCCACACCCATCATCTACTTCTACCCTATCCACCATTCATATTGCTTGTATTACTATTCTCACACATTGCATCATGTTCTGTAAATGGAGGAGGAGCATTTGAATGATATAATTTCTACTGTATATTCACAGAATGAATGGTAAAGGGGAGTGGCGGGCACAAAGACTCCCTGGCCAATAGGGGGCTTCCTGATTGGCCGGGAGGAGAATGAAGTAAACGATAGTAAATATTTTTATATTCGTTCGCTAGTGGGTGTGCTTGGGGCGCAGTGCTCTGCACTCAGAGCACACCCTTTTTTTTGAAGCCTCAGGCTCTAATCACATGCTTCAACTAAAAACCCATTGTAATTCATGCGTCCAGTGCCCTGCATGTAGATTAGGGGGCTGGATGCATAGATGGGGTGGGGGGGGGGGAGCAGCCCCTGTTCTATCAGAAAGACACTACTCATTAGAATGTGCAACCTTGGTGGCGTTCCATCATGGCCATCTTACACATATTCTTCAGTCACATTACTGCTTTCCATGTAAGTTCTTTACCTAAAGTCAGTTTTTTCGGGGCATTGCTCTATAAACACTCCATACCTCCTCCATTTATGCAACATTTCAGAGGAAACCTGAGAGACGTATTTACCAGGAATCCCTTTTAAGAAGTTTAGTTTCATAAACAATTTACAGGAGAACTTCCTTCAATATTATTTTTTGCACATAATTGTTTTTATTTTTAGGTGACTAAGATAAAACGCGTAGCATTGTTTGCAATAATTTTACATGAGGCTCTGCAGCACAATATTTGGTAATGATAAAGGTATTATTTTCTCCAGGATACCAATGTTAAACTGATCCGAGAGCTAAGAGAAGAAATTAACAGACTAAAAGCTATGCTAAGGAACTTTGAATTGGTATGTTCTAGCAAAACTTCTATAAAATATGGTACTTTTTTCATATCCTGTACAGATTCCTTACTATTAGAGTTGTGTGGTTATTCTTGGTTTTTGGTGTCTGTAATATATCTGACGTTCCAAACTGTGGCCCGTTTCTTGCCTTTATCTGGCCCTCTGACCCTGACAGGGGCGGTATTATTCCTCCAACGCACACCAATGAAAGGGCATAAATTCTTCCTCTGATACCATAGATTCCTTGCACATTTCCTCTCACTAACACCAATGATGGGACAGCATTAATCCTTTAACTGACACCAAGGATCATTCATTATATGTTCCGCTGACTCCAGCTTTTAAAAAAAAAATTAAATAAAAAATTCTGGAAATGCTAGTTTCCGAGCTCTCAGACTGACCCTCTAGCTTCAACACACAGAGAATATTTACAGATAAGAACTCATGACTTTTTTCTATCACTTTTTTTATATACATTTTTGTTTAAAATGAGCGACTCTGAAGGTGTGGAAATAGAGAATACCAACTAGAAATTACTCTGCCAAACCTTAAAGCATTACCATAACTACGGTTCAGTTTTGGACCAAGACTGCCACTTTAGAAACTTTAGTCTTAAATGTTCTCTTCAGTCTCATTTTGAAAATGCCTGAAGCCTTGAGCATACAGATATCATAATGTACATGCTGAGTATTTGAGCATTTAATTTAGACATGGTCTTAGTGCATTAGTTTATTGCAGCCTTTTTTTTTTGCCAGTTGTATGGTGATCTGAGAACCCCTACCTATGATGCAGAATAGCTACTCTCGAACACATGCATGGTTGACCCTTACTGTGTCTCACATCTACAAAAAGCCTGTATAAAAAGTCAGTTTTCTCTCCAGCTATTAATCATATTCAGTGTAACAAGAACAATCCACGCTAGCCCCTTCAGAAAACAACGTGCAAAAATGTGCAAAAACACAAAATAATAATAAATTTATAAAACTGAATGGGTGATGTGAATAAATAAATGAATGTAGGTGCTGCACCTAAATACAAAAACCTAAATATTGGCTTGCAAGAAGTGAAAAAATATAAAAATAAGTGAGCGGCCGAACAACAACTGGTAAATACAATTGTCCTTATTCCTGAAACGGAATGTGCAAAACAAATGAACGAATGATGTATTATATAGATGATAAAATAAATAATTAATGCAGTCCTTATAACATCACATGGATATAAGAATTAATAAAGAGGATCCATCTTCCATCAACAAACAAGGGTGATGCAGGAATCTTCAACTACAATCCCACAATCAAATTTAAGTAAATGGCCGCTTACCGGATCAGTCGGATTCCCACAGGGATCAAAAGGGCTCTGCACAAGGATATCCTCGGCTGGTTCCAAAGACTCCAAACACTCCAACCAGGTCCGCTCCTCTACATGGCTGTCTCAGGCAAATCTCTCAGGGAGTGGGATCCACGTCAGGCGATGATGTGGGAACGTGTGTGTGAGGAGGAAAAAAGGCCTTCATAGAGCAGTATTTTGGTAAAAAACGGTTCACTTTATTCCACTCAATGGAAACAAAAGACTGATATCTAAAAAAGGCTTATTGGTTTACAAAGTATCGACTTAGAAGCCTGAGCAAAAAAAGTCTAGCCAGCTTCAGCTCGGGCGTCCGTTCCCAGTTGATGCCCAATAGGGAGAAACACAGCGTCTGGAGGAGCAATAGCCGCTGACGTCACCACGCCCCCAGCTGATCAGCCCAAGCTGAAGCTGGCTGGACCCAGCACAGCCAGAGCTGGAACAACTACAAATGTAGCCCAAACATGGTCAGAGGCAACTAACTCTCTGACCCCCTCTAGGTTTACAGCAGCACTGGCTATGAAAGTAGCCAGGCGCTACACATATATGGAAGCTAAGCTAATTTCTGACTTATTTTTGAAGCAGTAAGGCCTATTCTAGCCTTCACTATCCTGACACCTGCTATATGTTTGTTTATGATCAATTTCTGACAGAGCAGTGAAGGCAAGGATGTGGATGACAGCCTTGGAGCTTGTACCTTCAAACGCCAAATGGTTGATACTGAAATACCTGCAATGCTTATTGGCAGAACATTTGGTTTGCAGAACACTAGAGGATGAGCCCAATCATTTAGAAGTAGTGGCGTGGCCTGGTTTACAATATAAGCAGTGTTGTGGGCTGGTCTATGTTGCTGTATCTATATGCAAAAAGTTTAGTTTGCATTTTTAATGGACTGAAATATCTAACGTCTGAATGGAGCGATGTTTTGATGTTAGATCAAGTATTATGCACTGTTAGCATCTTGTTAGTCTAGAAAAGTAAGCTGGTTTATACATCCAAATATGCCTTTTTCCCATCTGTGTATAATGTATCTGTGGAATTGTGATTTTTGTTTTCTTTCCCTATGCATTCTTATAGCAGAGAGCTATTAGCCCTGCATTCAGTGAAGAAAGGGATGGGAATCTTACGGAACTGGTACGACAGAATGAATTAAAGGTGGGTGTATTAATTGTATTCTAACTGACCCTGTACTTGTATGACTAGTTGCTTTGTTGGAAAGTCCCGTTAGGATTAATTAAGTAATTCTAGCTCCCCACGTGTTCTGTTTTTGTTCATTTAATTTTTTTTTGGTTTGATGATGCGCTTCATTTGTCCACAAGATGGCACTGTGCTCCTATGAGATTATTATGTCTCTATACCTTAAATTACATAATTAATTCCTCTCCCTTGTTGTGTAACTAGCAGGCATTTACTTTATTTTAATTTTACCTAAACCAACATCATTACAGTATTATTAAAGAGCAACAGCAACCTAGGTAGGATAACCTCATGGGTTTGGTGCTATCTTTCCATTTTCTTGAGTTTAATGTTTAGGTCAACGCAAATTTTGTACAGATTTGTGTTTTAATGTGCTTATTTGTCCATGCCATTTGCTAACGCTCGTTCCACGAGTTCCACTTTTTAAATATTCCTACTATAAAACCACATTGCGTCTGAATTGGTGGCATTGCGGGAGAACAGTTTGTGCTTCTGTATTGTTGCTATGCTCAAAGCCTTTCACAAATAAATAAGAAATTTGAAAAATGATTAAAAGATAATAGGGGGGGGGGGGGAGATCACTAATAAAAATATGGACAAATGAGACTTTTATTAAAAAAAAAAAAAGCCATGTACCAACCTAAATGCCCATGTAGGAGACTAAAATGCATACATTTTTATGAATTGATTCCTTTTCATGGTTTGATGGATTAAATAAAATATACATTTTTAATGCCAAGACATCCTGGTGCCGGATTTTTACTCTTTTCATTGGATTTTGGACATTTAGTACAACGTTTGTCCTTATGGGATTATACTCTGTATTGTCATTTAATTATTCTCACCCTGAAAATCAAAATTGCTCCTTTGATGTAATTTTTCCTAAATCTTCTATCAACACATTCTAGGATTTAGATACTTAACAGAAACTGGATGCAAATAACAGCATTAAATCTATACTGTTGTACTGTTTGCATACAGAAGCTATGTAGGAGGCCATTGTGGTCCTGCATGTAATCTGTGCTCTGTGTCCCCCCCTTTCCTTCTACATCTGCATTTCCAGAGTTGCTTTCTAAACTGAACCATTTGGCTTGATACCTATGAAGTTCGTGCAACCCATTACATTCTTCACAGATAAGATTTTATTTTGTACTATTATGTGTTTACAGATTGAGCAGCTCACCAAGGACTGGACAGACAAGTGGACAGATAAAGCGGCCCTTATGGAGCAATATAATGTGGACATCGACCATGGGAAAGCCAGAGTGACCATTGATTCTGGTTTACCTCATCTAATTGCTATGGATGATGATATCCTTAGCACTGGAGTGGTGATTTATCAGCTAAAGGTAACAACATCTTCCATATTCTATTTCTGGGTATAAAGTCGGGTACACACAGGCAGAATGTTGAGAGACATCAGCTGGTTGAATAACAAACAGAAAAAACAAAAGGGTTGGCTTCTGTCGGATCTGGAAAACCAGCAGCCAAACGACTCCCCATTAGCACACTCAGCCAATGGCAGAGAGCCCTGATCGGAGTGTTTTGGCAGTGGGGTCGCCCCCTGTCAAAACACAATAGCCCAGTGGGGGGGGGGGGGGGGATTTCTGCACTAATATTGGATCAGCAGTACAGCGGCTCCGACTGGAGCTGACAGTTTTTTGGTTTGTTTTTTAATGCTGGGTTGCACAACAGAAACTGTAGTGTGTACCAGGCTTAAAGGGTCACTAAAGGAAAAAAATAGTTTTTTGCTGAAATTACTGTTTACAGGGTATAGAGACGTAAAAGTTAACTGATTCCTTTTCAAAATGATTACAAATAGATAAAAATCAATCATATAATGTGCCTGCAGGTTAGTTTCACTTTTAAACTGGCTACATGTTTCTGTGAAGTAGAGAAGACACACAGAACAAAAACGAACAAATCCAGGGCAGTGTTTTGTTTTTAAAATGAATCTGATTGGTTCTGGGAAGTTTTAGACACACAGTAATGACAGCTTAGACCACCGTGAGAAAGCTCCCAGCACTGTGGTTATAAGGAAACATACAAGCAGGAAGTGTGGAGATCAGAGCAGGATCACAGCAACTTCAAAGCAAAAACGAACAATAAGGGCATGAAACCAGTACTGCAGTAGGGTAAAGGAAGCTATTTAGCTAAAAAAAAAAAAATTCCTTTAGTGATCCTTTAAGCCTTTTTCTTATTTATATACAGTATATCACACAAGTGAGTACACACCTCACATTTTTGTAAATATTTTATTATATCTTTGCATGTGACAACACTGAAGAAATGACACTTTGCTACAATGTAAACTAGTGAGTGTACAGCTTGTATAACAGTGTAAATTTTCTGTCCCCTCAAAATAACTCAACACTTTGCCATTAATGTCTTAACCGCTGGCAACAAAAATGATTACACCCCTACACCCTAAAACTGAGCTGCAGCACAGTGGCCAAGACCATACAACAGTTTAACAGGACAGGTTCCACACAGGACAGGTTCCACTCAGAACAGGCCTCTCCATGGTCGACCAAAGAAGTTGAGTGCATGTGCTCCACGTCATATCCAGAGGTTGTCTTTAGGAAATTGATGTTTAAGTGTTGCCAGCATTGCTGCAGGGGTTGAAGAGGTGGGAGGTCAGCCTGTCAGTGCTCATACTATATGCTGCACACTGCATCAAAATGATCTGCATGGCTGTTATCCCAGAAGGAAGCCTCCTCTAAAGATAAGAAAGCCCGCAAACAGTTTGCTGTAGACAAGCAGACTAAGGACATGGTTTACTGGAACCATGTCCTGTGGTCTTATGAGACCAAGATAAATGTATTTGGTTAAGATGGTGTCAAGTTTGTGTGGCAGCAACCAGGTGAGGATTATAAAGGCAAGCGTGGTGGGGGGAGGGGGGGGGGGGTTCATGATCTGGGGCTGCATGAGTGCTGCCAGGACTGGGGAGCTACAGTTCATTGAGGGAACCATGATTGCCAACATGTACTGTGACATATTGAAGCAGAGCACGATCCCCTCCCTTCGAAGACTGGGCAGCAGGGCAGTATTCCAACCTAACAACCCCAAAAGCCTCCAAGAACGGCCACTGTCTTGCTAAAGAAGCTGAGGGTAAAGGTGATGGACTGGCCAAGCATGTCTCCAGACCTAAACCCTATTGTGCATCTGTGGGGCATCCTCAAACAGAAGGTGGAGGCGCGCAAGGTCTCTAACATCCACCAGCTCTGTGATGTAGTTATGGAGGAGTGGAAGAGGACTCCAGTGGTAACCTGTGAAGCTCTGCTGAACTCCATGCCCAAGAGGGTTAAGGCAGTGCTGGAAATTAATGGTGGCCACACAAAATATTGACACTTTGGGCCCAATTTGAAAAATTTTACTTGGGGATGTACTCACTTTTGTTGCCAACGGTTTAGACATTAATGGATGTGTGTTGAGTTATTTTAAGGGTACAGCAAATTTACACTGTTATACAAGCTGTAAACGCACTACTCTATATTGTAGCAAAGTGTAATTTCTTCAGTGTTGTGAGGGGTGTACTCACTTTTGTAAGATGCTGTATGCACACATCTGATGAAAACCATGGGCCCCCTTTTTACCAGTATGCCTTGCTCTATGTGGAGCAATTTTTATTTTAATTACAGGAAATGTTACAAAGCTGGTAAGTGTTTAACAGAGTAACCTGGTGTCTTTTAAAGTGGAGTTTCAACCACAATTAGCATTTTTTAAATGTATGTCCTTTCAGCATGCGTTTTTATAATATAAATCAGGTCACTTACTATTTTACAATCCGCCGCCGCTCCGCATAGTTATTCAAAAAAGATAGGCCCAGATTCACAGAGCGATTACACCTGCGCAACAGGAGATGCGCGTGCTTAAGTCTAAATGTGCGCGTGCGTTTCGATGCACGGCATCCCCAAAACGAGATACGCAAGAAATCTACTTTTTTTTGTCCAGCGTAATTTCGTTAGACAGGTGCATCCGTCCACGCAAAACTGCGCTAGACAGACCATTGATTTGCTAGTCAAATATGCTAATGAGGGACTTACAGGGATCCACAAAAGAACGTTGGGGCAGCGCAGGCTACGCAGTGTGCGCAACAGCAAAATGTCCTGTCTAAAATTAGACCATATAAAAGCTGGTCTAAAAAGAGAAAAAAACTTCTACATGTTAGATAAAGCAACACCGTTAGTGAGGAGCTCAGCAGTCACACGTGTTGCACAACAATTTGTATGCCAACATGCCAGGGGCATCGTCGCGCATAGCTATACTACTGACTTTAGATGAACAAAGAAGGATGAGGGCACGGAGGATGGCACGGAGGAGGGCACGGGAGAGGATATACCGCACACGCATAGACCTGTTTGGCATGAGTGATTCTGAGGTGTATCGCATCTTCAGATTCACCCCTCATGCCATCCTGGAATTAACCACAACCTTGCAGGAGGACATCACCAGCCCAACACAACGCTCACATGCAGTGCAGCCACTGGTCAAGGTCATGGCAACACTCCATGTCCTTGCCAGTGGCTCTTTTCAGCGTACAAGTGGAGTGGTGGCTGGGATGTCACAATCCTCCATGAGCAGATGTGTGCACCAGGTTGTCCCTGCAATCCTCAGACGCATGGCCAACCAAATCATCAAACCCACCACTGAGGACCTGCGGCTGAAGGCAATGACAGATTTCTACAGAATTGCCAGATTACCACGCACCATCGGGCCATTGATTGCACACATGTGGCACTCCAGCCCCCCCAGGAGACAGAGCACATGTACCGCAATCGGAAGCATTGGCATTCCATCAACGTACAGGTGATAGTCGATGCCCAAGGCCTCATATGGCACGTCCGTGCCAAACACCCCGGGTCCAGCCATGACAGCTACATCTACAATCAAAGCCACATCCGAATGGAATTCGATCAGAACGTGTATGGGGCCATCTGGCTGGTTGCTGAGTGACATGGGTGGCAGGCATGACTGTCCCCCCCCATGATGCACACATCACAAGGGGCACATGCATGACTAACATCCTCCTGTCTTTTCCCTTACAGGTGACTCTGCATATGCACGGGGACCCCATCTCATGACGCCTATCCGGAACCCCCAAACCCCAGGAGAAGAAAGATACAATCAAGCACATGCCCAAACACGTGCAGTGGTGGAGCGCACCTTTGGCCTCCTGAAGTCACGTTTCCGATGCCTGGATAAGTCTGGGGGTACCCTCTTGTATTCCCCAAACTTTGTGTGCCAGATCATCGGTGCATGTTGCACAACTTCGCAGTAAGAAAGGGCCTGCAGATTGACCTATGTGATGACCTGACCCCTGAACCAGACAATCCCCCCCCTAACCGAGGCTACCCCGTCTTCTGAGGGAAGAGCAGCCAGGAGACAGCTCACATTGGGCATCTTTGCAAGTTAAACACACACATTAATCATGGCATAATGAGAATGCATGCATGCACACCACTGTGGTTCCTAGCACAGACACACCACATCCTCATCAAATTGGATTGGCACCAGTCCACCATGCAGGACTTGTGAGCAGCAACGCCACGCCAAGGCTCCAATTATGTCACTGTACATTCATACACCATTCACACGGACCTGGGGATCACTTCTCCCTGGTCCTGGGGAACCCTACTCCACTAAAATTGAGGGTGACAGCCCTTTTCCGTCAGGAATGTCCCCCCCACATTCAAACAGCATTCACAACCCAAAAAAAAAAAAAAAAAAATGACCAGCAAAATCAAAAAATTTCCAGCAAAAAAAAAAAAAACGGGGGGAAAATTTGTGCCCTTGACGTGAGCCACGCCTGGGGCGCCCCCGGCCATGGCCCCGGCTCCTCAGGGGAGACTCATGGGGGAGGGGAAAAACCGGGGAAGGAGGAGCAGCCCCTGATCTCTGCCCACCTGGCGGCCTGCCCTCCAAGGCCACGGCTATTCTGTCCAGGGCACCACCTAGTGTTGCCGTGTTGGCCTGGATAGCCTGGGTGAGGGCCCTCACATCCTGCCCAACGCCTGCTGATGTAGTCTGCAGGTCGTTAAGGCAGTTTGTGAAAGCCCGGGAGTGGCAGTCCAGGTTCCCCAGCGTATCCTTGATGGAGGACAGGCTCTCCTCCATCCGCACCAATGTCTGGCTGACCTGTCCCAGATGGCGGGTCTGGAGGAACTGGTCCCTTCTCAGAGTGGCGGGCAGGAGATCGGCCACCCCCGTGGTCTTCTGGGTCGCCTTCCTGCCTCCAGCTGATGCTTGTGGCTGGGGAGAAGGGGAGGCCCTTGGGAGAGGAGCCATCTTGGGGGAGGAGGGGGGGGCTCCCCCTTAGGGAGGGCTGGCTGCTGCCAGCCAGAGGGGAAGAGTCCTCCAAAACCAAAAGTCCAGTGCCTGACATGGACTCCTCAACCTCCTCCTCCTCCTCTTCAACCTCCTCCGCGGACTCCGGCCTTGTCGGGGGGGCCTCATTAGGCTGCTGTCCTGGGGATGGTGCGGTCAGGCCAGATGGCCCTGCACATCTGTGGATGACACAAAACATTCACAGGTTGGAGGATCCACACACTTGCCACATATTCCCTTTAACCCCTCCCCCACACATGCTACACACCTGATATAAAAAAAAAAAACTTACCTGGCACCACGGGCTCCGGACTTGAGTCAAAGCCGGGCAGGCCCTCCACTTCATGCCGATGAAAGGTCAGGGCCACCGCATGCTCCTCCGCTGTCAGTCTAACACGGCATGGTGGGCCCCCTCCTGTGCCCCTGGCATGGGCAAGCATTTTGGCCAGCTTCTTTTTGACCAGACGCCGGAGGTCATTAATCTTTTTATCAATCCCAGACCGGTTCCGTGTCTCCCCCTCCCCCGCTGAATTCACCTGGTCAGTGATGATGTCCAAAATCTCCCTCCTCCTGGCCGGGGTGGTGTTGGCACTGTCCGGGCCATGGAGGAAACGCCCATAATCGCTAATGGCCCGGGCAAGAATTTGTTTCTCCCCCAAAGTGAAATTTAGTTTTCTCTTTCTCTCTGTCATACTCATACAAAAACTCACTCCCAGTCAACAAAAATCTGTCACAAAAACAAGCACAACCAATCAAGCAAGAACACACACAAAGAGAAAACTAACACCCAAAAAATCACACAAGCACTCAGCAAAAATCAGTCACAAAAACAAACAGCAACAATTAAGCAAGAAAACAAATGAGCAGAAATATATCAAACAAACAGTCTCTCAAACACTTATCAAAAAACACTTTCAAAGATCTAACAAACACTTGATCACACAGTACACTAATCTGACAAATACAAAACACAACGCAACTAACAACGGGACAAAAGCACTTTGTTAAATGGGAAGGGACAAAGGGATGTACTTTTGCAATGGAAGTGCGTTTGTGTCTGTCGATTTATGCTGTCTGCGTAGTCCTTAGTCCATTTCCAATTTCACTGATTGCGCAGTTCCCGAGTTGTGAGCATGCGCAGAGAGGTGCTGACCATGGTCTCCTTCAAGCGCGCATGCGCGAGCCGGCCGGCCCTTCATTTGCATGGGGTCACGGCTCATTTCAATGTAACACGCCCACGTCCTTCCCAATTTGTATTACTCCGCCTTACGCCTCTGAAATAACGTTACGCATGCGCAATTTACTGTGCAAAAGCTACTAGAATAGGGTGATTACGCGGCTACATTGCGCAAGTCTAACGTAAAGGCGGTGCGCTACGCCGGTCCAATAATGCGCAGATGTACCTGAATCTGGCCCATAGTTTATAAAACTAGGTCCACACGGTTGTCATTTTGCTTGTGGGCATTGTGAAGCCTACAAGCACTTACTTCCTGGAAGTCTTGAATGGGGAGTGATAATTGGGCAGCACACTGCATCCTGGGAAATGACACACATTTCCCAGGAGCATTAGAGGGAGATGTCAGAATCCTAGGTGATTACAAGGGCAGATTTTGTGGGACCGCATAGCAACAGGCATTTTCCAGATGAGTAAAAAAAAAAAAAATGTTTTTTTTTATTTTTTTTTATTTTTTAGGCCTTATGAGCATAATAATGAAAAAAAAGAATTGGGGTGGAAACTCCACTTTAAATGCTGAACTTGTATTTTAAACTGTTGGAGAGAAACTATTTTCAGGGGACCAGGTTAATGTCCTGTATGTGTTTATTGACAGTAATATAACCTGGTAATTTACATTAAATCTGGGTAAATAAGATTAAAAGGTAAGTTCACCTTTTACAGAAAAATCTTTAAGGTGAACTTATACAGGACTCCTCATTAAACCCCCACCCCTGAGGATTTCTAAGCCCCGGACCTGTGACTGGGGGGGGGGAGGGGTGAGGAGGGGTTCCTGTGTAAGTTCACCTTACAGATTTTTCTGTAAAGGTGAACTTACCCTTTAAACTTGCATAGCAGTATATTGTACTTGCATATCCTTCAGATGTTTTCAAAGGACATTAAAGCCATCATACTGGAGGTCCCTAACGGGGTAGTTTTCTACAGCCAATTAAACATGATAAGCATAGATTATGTTTAAGGTCTGTGAAAGAAACCTTCCGCAAACCCTGGAAAAACACAAAAAAACTCCCTGAAGATAGTGTCATGGATAGTAATAAGACTACAATTGCTAATGAGTGTGTTGATTCTTCTAATCGCCGTTATACTCATATTAATATAATAGCATCAGCTAAATCTATAAACTGTTCTCAGTGATAATTGCATTTTTGGTGAATATGTGAGGGGCACTTTTTGGTTGTAAAGATAATATTACAACCTAAATGAGCAACGAATTGAGGCTCTTTCTATTATCAGACCCACTGAGTCTGTGGACTCCCCTTGAACCCCCCCAGACTGTCGCAGGATTTGTTGTTAAATCTAGGAAAAGGGAAAATATTTTACACGGCATACTAATTTCTATCTCCCCTATCTCTCTCTCTCTCTCTCTCTCTTTTTTTTTTTTCCTGGCTCTCCCTGGCTGACGAGGCTTTTCTTGTCATTTCTGCTTAGCATTCATTAGGCTCTGCTGTCTTGCTATTCCTGGGAAGGTAAAATGGATTGCATTGTGTTCCACATAGTGAATGTTTAGACAAAGGCTTTGCAGTTGTAGTTGTGTGGTGCTCACCGAGGTGTCTGTGTTTTGAGGTGCAAATCTGTCATCTATTTTGTCCATTTCATTCACTGACTGCTTCAATTTCCTGTTCTGTGATTGTCTAGGAGGGAACAACGAACATTGGGAAGGGTGATCATGATATAGGTAAGACAAAAAGGCTGTTTATACCAGATTCTGTGCTGTGACCTATTTCCAGACAATTCAGTATTTTAGCTGCCTTCATTACTAGTGTATTGCAGATTTAAAGGCAACGTGTGGTAAGATATGTTCATTTCATTAACATTTTTAACAGCTAATATTTTCTGGCCCTGATTTTGGTGTGGATGTTTACGCATGTATATACTGTTTTTTATTTAGGATTTATGCACAGCTTATTGAATGAATTAATGCAATCATTGCTTGTTTGCTTACTGCAGCCAACGTTCAGTAATAAAATAAAACTGTAGATGTGACTGTTCACCTAAAATTGTATTCTAGGATGCTTTCTAATTTCGTTTAGCCATTAAGTTTAGATTGAATGCCAGTTGGAGAGTTATAATATAATTGTCCTGCACCTTAAGGGGTGCCTAATGCATTGAGGAGAAGAGTTGGTCTAAAGGATTTTGAGATAATTAAAATGTGTTTTGGGATGGATTTAGTCAGGCAGGGATCAAATGAATAGGTTTGTGCTCAAAACCTTACAGCACATGTATAGTCTTGAAGTCTTGACTTGCTCTGTTAAAGGAAACACCTAGAAGTGTTAATTGTGACTAAACTGTACCCTGAAATGTAGCCTTTGTGCTGAATTCCTTCTGAAAATGGCAGTGCCCTTCCTGGTAAGTGAGGGTGCTTAGGCACTGCTGTGCTTATGGCCTCATACAGTAGCTATATATCTGCACTGAGATCTAAGGCACAGCTGCCTCTGACTGTTAGATTTGGAGTGAGATTTGATGATGCCACTATTGAGCTGCTCACTGTTCTCTTTGCTGGAGGTTCTGACATGAGGAAGTAAAGCCCTGCATCTATCAGGATCGCTGTCTCCAGACAGAGACACAGTGCAGAACAAAGCACAATATGTTAAAGAGGAAGTAAACCCTCTTAAAAAAATCCGGGGAAAAAAACCCTGCAAAAGAAGGGCATAATGAGCTAGTATGCATAGCATGGTGGGAGCTGTGGTGGCTCAGTGGGAGCTGTGGTGGCTCAACGTGATTGGCACTGCGCTGACAAGCCGTTCACCTCTGCAGCCAATGGTTCGGATCCTGGTCTCGGCTACATGTGAATTGAGTTTGGTGGTCTCAGCCCGGCTCCCGGTGGGTGTGCTATGCAAGGTACGCCTGTGCTTAGTATGCCCACCCCCCCCCCCCCCCCCAAAAAAAAAACACCACACTTGCACGCACACAAAATTGGTTTAACACACACGCACTTTGGCCATGAGGTCTCCTAAAATAAAGAGAGGCAAAGGACCTACGGGGCTGGCTGGGTGGGCTAGACCCCCTCACTCCCGCGGCGTTGTTTACAGCGCGCATGCGCCATAGACATTGGTGCCCGGTTTCTGGAAAATATCTCCTTAACCGTGTGGGTTAAGGAGATATTTCTTGGACCTACAGGTAAGCCTTAATCTAGCCATAGCTTTGCCATGTTCCATTTTTCTGTACTCAGCCTGATAACTTTTGATGATAAGCTCTCAGAGACAGGAGATAGAAGTGTGTGTAGGGGAAGGTTGCTATAAATAGATTAGCAGCTAAACTATTCACAGGCATGCTCTGCATGTGTAAGGAAGGGGAGTGTGTGCCTTTCCTCCAATCAGAGGTCTCGCAGTCTCTCACAGTGTATAGCAAGTATCCACACCTACAAAGGAACCAGGAAGAGAAAATTCTAATGGGACGTACACTTTCTAAACCAGGGGTGCCCAACCTTTTGAAGAGTGAGGGCCACTTAAGCAACTTGGTAACTGGTCGAGGGCCACAATAAGTGGAGCGGATGGATGACAGATCCGTGTCTACTCTGTATATGCAGAGCTGACAAGGACACAGCCCACTCTACTCTGTGGGCCCCTATCATCCGATCCAACCAGATGGAAGGGGACAGTTGGAGGTAGGTGGGTGCAAATGGCCATCTGCCACTCCATAGAGGTGAAAGGAGTGTCCGTGTGGGTTGAACAGATTATGTGAAAGGGGCTTAAGACTAGTTTCACCTGCACTGCAGGTGCAGCTCAGTGGACCTGTGGCTTTCCTGGGTTAGCTGCACATATACTGCAGGTGTGGTGCACTTTCTGAAAAGCGCATAAATCTTGCAGGTAATTACAGAAGTCTATGGCTCAGTGCAGGTAACCCTCAGGTACACTGCGCTGCACCTGCAGATCAGTTTGAAAGCAGCCCAGTAACCACTGCAAAACAGATATGCCCATATATACACTTTTTAGTAATAAACTTCCCTTTAATAACAGTCTTGTATTCAGGTATTGGTGGCTGTTGCTGTCCCAGGCAGAGCGCATTTGGTATCACTCCGCTTGTGACAGGAGCCGGCACTATACGGGAAGTATAGGCTTATGTGGCTCTGTTCCCTCTGCAACCGATTGCTTCCTCTACCGCTGGCATCATTCAGAACACTGATGTTCTGGTATGGTGGGTCGGCAACCCGCGATCTAGGCTTGCAAACCTGCTATCCCAAAGCAGGAGGTCGCGGGCCACATCAGCGGGCTAAAGAGTTTAGTTTTCTTGGACTCGCAGTGGTGAGCTGTTTTGGAGTAGTAAAGTAAACCCGTGGTGAGAGAAATGTGAGGACTTCCAATGCTGGCCTTCTTTTGAAAATGCTGTTTGCTTTGCTGCTATGCTGAACACCAGATTTAATACTCCTGACGCAGAACTAGTATGCGGATCAGAAAAGCCAGGGTATAGTGAGATGTCCATATCTGAATACTTGTTTTGGGTTCACAGCTCAGAGCATTAAAGCTGAGGGGCAGCATATAAGTCAGGCAACTACCATAGAAGATTTCTGAAAAGGCAGTTTATTTGAAAGATTTTTTTTCACTTCACATTTCAACTCTTCAGAAGTGAATGCTGCATGTCATCTAATAAAATATAAGCACACCTAAACCTATCTAGGAATTATTTTTCCTTCCTTGAGGAACTCTAGTACTCTGGGGATGTTAAAGGTCCAAACTATGGAACGACAGCTTATGTTGCTGACCAAGATTGAGAAATATGCTGACTTTGCTTTTTGGCTGTTAGTGTTACAGGGTGAATGCATTGAGCAGGATCACTGTATAATCGAGAACAACTTTGGAGTTGTAGAACTGCGGCCAATCTCAGGAGCTTTCTGCACAGTCAACGGGCAAGAAGTCACAGATATCTGTCGTCTCTGCCAAGGTGAGTAATTTGTTGTCACCTGCTACATCTAGCTAAAGTTAGCTTTTGATTTGTACAGTTTACTTAACTGCTGCCTCTCTGACTGCAATACCCACCCTAGTTTACCCCCCTGCCTCTCCTTTCTGCCTGCACCTGGTAGTTCTAGGTATTGTCACTCTTACCCTTAACTCAGGTGTTTAGGCACTATTGCTAGCTTCTGTGTTCTTAACCTTTAGCAGCCCCCTTTCCCATAAGGCAAGCAGACCTACTGGTACTCAAAAGTCCAAACACGCATGCTCGGAATCAAGGAATGACTGGGAAGAGTTTGGTCTTGTAAACTCGTAATCTAGATTTAACATTCGTGACGTGGCAATTGATGAAATGTCAAAATTCTCATCTTCTTTATTGGGATAATGAAGCTGCTTTGCTGGTGATACTGATGTAGTTATGCCAAAAAATATTTTTTTTAAGGCATTTGCTTTTGTACGATCTGTAAATCATGAATCAACACTCACCAAATTCTACTAACACGAAATTGGCATAAGGGGTCCAAAGGGTGGCACTTGAGAAATGAACTTCCTTTTTATACACTCCTAGTACGTCACTACATTCGTGTTTGTCAAACGTCGATTTGCGTATTGTTGGTATGCAAGACAAAATCCTGCACACACCCTTTTGACAAAAATCTGACACTCGGTCATCCAACAATCAGACCATTAGGGATGAGCCGAACACCCCCCTGTTCGGTTCGCACCAGAACTTGCGAACACAACAAATGTTCATGTGAACTTTAGAACCCAGTTAATCAGAGTCTATGAGACGCGAACATTTGAAATCTAAAGTGCTCATTTTAAAGGCTAATATGCAAGTTATTGTCCTAAAAAGTGTTTGGGGACCCGGGTTCTGCCCCAGGGGACATGTATCAATGCAAAAAAAAAGTTTTAAAAACTGATGTTTTTTCAGGAGCAGTGAATTTAATAATGCTAAAAGTGAAACAATAAAAGTGTAATATTAAAGTTAGCATGTAAAAAAGCGCTATTTCCCGTACATAGAACTGTCCCTGCACAAAGTGTCATTTCTGAAAGTAAAAAAGTCATTTAAAACCGGCTTTGCGGCTATAATGAATTGTCAGCTCTGGCAATTCATAGAGAAATCATTCATAAATGAAAAAAAAAAAGCATGGGGGTCCCCCCAAATTCCATTTCCAGGCCCTTCAGGTCTGGTATGGATATTAAGGGGAACCCCACCGTCAATTTAAAAAAAAAAAATGACATCGGGTTCCCCCCAAATATCCATTCTAGGCCCTTTAAGGTCTGGTGTGGATTTTAAGGGGAACTCCACCTCAAATTTAAAAAAAATGGCATGGAGTTCCCCCAAAAATCCACACCAGACCCTTATCCGAGCACGTTAACCTGGCCAGCCGCAGAAAAGAGGGGGGGACAGAGTGTTAATAAAAAAAAAAAAAAAATACAGCGGTGGTAATCCACTCTCGATCCGGCTCCCCGCTCCAACGTTGTCTTCTATCCAGCGACGGATGATCTCTCCAGCGACGGGTGATCAGCGGTCCGGTCCAACGATGAGAAGATTCATCCATCCAGAGCGCAGCAGCTGACCTTCTCTCTCCGCTGGACACAGCCCAGCGGAATGATGTGGCCAATGCTTTGACATGTCACCCCGCCCCCTCTGACGCACCCTCTACTACGTCACTGGGAAAGCCTGGTCTTCCCCCTTGCGTCAGAGGGGGCGGGGTCACATGATGGGTGGCCCCGCCTCCCCTATATAAGAAATGTCAAAGCATTGGCCGCGTCTGGGGATCTGTGGGTCCCCTTTGTTAAAGGGGTCTTCCAGATTCTGATAAGCCCCCCGCCCGCAGACCCCCACAACCACCGGGCAAGGGTTGTGGGGGATGAGGCCCTTGTCCCCATCAACATGGGGACATCCTCCCCATGTTAAGGGCATGTGGCCTGGTGCGGTTCAGGAGGGGGGGGGGGCACACTCTTTCCCACCTCTTTTCTGCGGCCGGCCAGGTTAACGTGCTCAGATAAGGGGTCTGGTGTGGATTTTTGGGGGAACTCCACGCCATTTTTTTTATTTGGGGTGGAGTTCCCCTTAAAATCCACACCAGACCTGAAGGGTCTGGAATGGATATTTGGGGGTAACCCCACATCGTTTTTTTTTTTTAAATTGACGGCGGGGTTCCCCTTAATATCCATACCAGACCTGAAGGGCCTGGAAATGGAATTTGGGGGGACCCCCACGCTTCTTTATGAATGAATCCTCTCTGAATTGCCGGAACCGACAATTCATTATAGCCGCAACGCCAGTTTCAAATGACTTTTTTTCTTTCAGAAATGACACTTTGTGCAGGGACAGTTCTATGTACGGGAAACATGGGCTTTTTCACATCCTGACTTTACAACCCCCCTAGGTACGAAATTTAAAGTAATATTACACTTTTATTGTTTTACTTTTAGCATTATTAAATTCACTGCTCCCTAAAAAACTTCTGTTTTTAAAACTTATTTTTTGCATTGATACATGTCCCCTGGGACAGGACCCAGGTCCCCAAACACTTTTTAGGACAATAACTTGCATATTAGCCTTTAAAATTAGCACTTTAGATTTCTCCCATAGACTTTAACAGGGTGTTCCGCGGCTTTTCGAATTTGCCGCGAACACCCCTAATTGTTCGTTGTTCACCGAACAGGCAATGTTCGACTCGAACATGAGTTTGACTCGAATTCGAAGCTCATCCCTACAGACCATGTGTACAAGGCTTTAGGACTTCACTGAAAAATTGAAGCTGAACTCCAGATAACTCTTTATAAGCAGATTGCCTTAACCACTTCAGCGCCGGAAGGATTTACCCCCTTCCTGACCAGAGCACTTTTTGTGATTCGGCACTGCGTCGCTTTAACTGACAATTGCGCGGTCGTGTGATGTGGCTCTTAAACAAAATTGGCGTCCTTTTTTTCCCACAAATAGAGCTTTCTTTTGGTGGTATTTGATCATCTCTACGGTTTTTATTTTTTGCGCTATAAACAAAAAAAGAGCCAATATTTTGAAAAAAAAAACAATATTTTTTACATTTTGCTATAATAAATATCCCCCAAAAAAATCTAAAAAAACATTTTTTTTTTCCTCAGTTTAGGCCGATGCGTATTCTTCTACATATTTTTCGTAAAAAAAATTGCAATTAGCGTTTATTGATTGGTTTGCGCAAAATTTATAGCGTTTACAAAAAAGGGGGTAGTTTTATGGCATTTTTATTAATATTTTTTTTTTTACTAGTAATGGCGGCGATCAGCGTTTTTTTTCGGTACTGCGATACTATGGCGGACACATCGGTCAATTTTGACACATTTTTGGGACCATTGGCATTTTTATAGCGATCAAAATGCATTGGATTACTATAAAAATGCCATTGGCAGTGAAGGGGTTAACACTAGGGGGCATGGAAGGGGTTAAGTATGTTCCTGGTGTGTTCTAACTGTATGGGGGGGGTGGCCTCACTAGGGGGAATCACTGATCTTCTGTCCATACATTGTATGAACAGGAGATCAGCGTTTCCCCGCTGACAGGAACGAGAGCTATGTGTTTACACACATAGCTCCCGGTCCCCGCTCTGTAACGAACGAGCGCGCGTGCCCGGCGGGGGGGGGACTCGGGGGGGCGCGCACGCGCCCCCTAGCGGCCTCAAAAGATAGGACGTAGAGCTACGTGCTCTCGCGTACCAGTGCCGACCTGCCGCATTTTTTTTTTAATGTCACAATGTAGAGTATACGATTTCCTATCATCTGTGCCCAGTCTTGCCACACAGAGTTAATCCAGTGCTGAGTAATCCTTTTTTAAAGTTCAGTGCAAATTAACAGAATTTCAGATAAAAACCTGCCAAATTAGGTTAAAGGGGTTCTAAAGGTACACGTTTTTTTACCTTCATGCATCCTATGCATGAAGGTAAAAAAACATCTAGCAGCACCGGCCCCCCCCGAGCCCCCGTTGTACTTACCTGACCGTTCGAATCTCCCGGGCGCGTCCACGTCGTCCTCTTCGGTTCCCAGCCTGGCCGTTGATTGGCTAGGCTGGGCGGATTGATAGCAGCGCAGCCATTGGCTAGCGCTGCTGTCAATCAGGGCGGATGACGCGGCGCGCTGGGGGGCGGAGCCGAGTGATACAGTCGGCGGCTATGGCCGCCGCTGTATCACGGGAGCGCGCTCGCAAAAGCTTTCCTCCATGCGAGCGCCCTCGCATGAAGAAGGAAAGCTTTTGCGAGGAGGAGCCCAGACAGCCGCCGAGGGACCCCAGAAGACAGGATTCCGGGCCACTCTGTGCAAAACGAACTGCACAGTGGAGGTAAGTATCACATGTTTGTTATTTAAAAAAAAAAAAATCCCTGACTTTAGTGACCCTTTAAGTCCGTTTCTCTGTTATTGCTTTCAGTAACAGGTTATTTACAAATCTAGCGTGGACATGTTTATCATAACAAGAGGTGATCCAAAGTTCATTGTATATTACTAGGATGTGTTATGATGTTATATCACCTCATAACATATGATAAACATGTCCTAGCTAGATATGTAAATAACCTCTCACTCAAAGCAAAAAGACAGAAAACAGACTTTTGCTTTAGGCAGGGTTTATCTGGAAGGCTGTTCATTTTCACTGAACATAAAAGAGGATTTCTCAGATCTGGATTAACTCTGTGTGTCAAGACTGGGCACAGATGATCGGAAATCGTATACTCTACATTGTGACATCAACAAAAAAAATAAAAAAAATTTGGGCTTACAACCACTTTAACCACTTAGCAACCACCTGCCGAAAAATAACGGCGGCAAGGTGGTTGCTTAACTCTGGGATCACGTTATATAACGTGATTCCAGAGTCGCGCTCCCGCGCGCCCCCTGGGGCGCGCACACGGGAATGTCCGTGACCGCCGGGTCCAGAGGACCCGGCGGGTCACGAATCACGGTAAATCGCCGCTGATAGCGGCGGTTTACCACGTGATCGCGCCGTCCAATGACGGCGCGATCAGATGTAAACAGACCGGCGTCATTTGATGACGCCGGTTCCTCCCTCCTCTCTCTGTACCGATCGGTACAGTGTGAGAGGAGAGGGGAGGGAGCGGATGGCAGCGCCAGTGCTGCGGGATGGATCTGTGACAAATGTAGTCACAGATCCATCCATCCATCCCTCCCTGCTCAGCCATCCCTGCTGCACATACTCTGCAATGCTGGGCAATACTCTGGGGGGGGGGGGCAATACTCTGGGGGGGGGGCAATACTCTGGGGGGGGGCAAAACTCTGGGGGGGGGCAATACTCTGGGGGGGGGCAATACTCTGGGGGGGGCAATACTCTGGGGGGGGCAACACTCTGCAATACTCTGGGCATACTCTGGGCATACTATGGTGGGCATACTCCGCAATACTCTGGGCATACTCCGCAATACTCTGGGCATACTCCGCAATACTCTGGGCATACTTCGCAATACTCTGGGCATACTCCGCAATACTCTGGGCATACTCCGCAATACTCTGGGCATACTCCGCAATACTCTGGGCATACTCCGCAATACTCTGGGCATACTCCGCAATACTCTGGGCATACTCCGCAATACTCTGGGCATACTCCGCAATACTCTGGGCATACTCCGCAATACTCTGGGCATACTCCGCAATACTCTGGGCATACTCCGCAATACTCTTGGCATACTCTGCAATACTCTGGGCATACTCTGCAATACTCTGGGCATACTCTGCAATACTCTGGGCATACTCTGCAATACTCTGGGCATACTCTGCAATACTCTGGGCATACTCTGCAATACTCTGGGCATACTCCGCAATACTCTGGGCATACTCCGCAATACTCTGGGCATACTCCGCAATACTCTGGGCATACTCCGCAATACTCTGGGCATACTCCGCAATACTCTGGGCATACTCCGCAATACTCTGGGCATACAGCGCCCCTGTCCCCGTGAGCTCGCATGCAGAAGCGAACGCATACGCAAGTCCCGCCCACATATGAAATCGGTGTTTAAACCACACATGTGAGGTATCGCTGCGAACGTTAGAGCGAGAGCAATAATTTTGGCCCTAGACCTCTTCTCCAACTAAAATGATGTAACCAGTAAAAATATTTAAAGCGTCACCTATGGGGATTTTTAAGTCGCAAAGTTTGGCGCCATTCCATGTGGCCACGCTGTGTAAAAGTCCCACACATGGGGTATCGCCATACTCGGGAGGAATAGCAGAATGTGTTTTGGGGTGTAATTTGTGGTATGCATATGCTGTGTGTGAGAAATAACCCGCTAATATGAAAATTTTGTGGAAAGAAAATAAAAATGAAAAAAATCTTGATTTTGCAAAGAATTGTGGGAAAAATTACAACTTCAAAAAACTCACAATGCCTCTTTCTAAATACCTTGGAATGTCTTCTTTCCAAAAAGGGGTCATTTGGGGGGTATTTGTACTTTTCTGGCATGTTAGGGTCTCAAGAAATGAGAGAGGATGTCAGTACATCAGGTGTGATCAAATTGATCAATTTTCAGTAATTGGTACCATAGCTTTTAGACCCTATAACTTTCACCCAGACTAAATAATATCTAAATTTTTTTTGTTTTGTTACCAAAGATATGTAGCAGTATACATTTTAGGCCAAATTTATGAAGAAAAATTACTTTTTTGCAAAATTTTATAATAGAAATGAAGAAAAATTCATTTTTTTACAAAATTTTCGTTCTTTTTTCATTTATAGTGAAAAAAATAAAAACCGCAGAGGTGATAAAATACCACCAAAAGAAAGCTCTATTTGTGGGAAAAAAAGGACAAAAATTTCATTTGGTTATAGTGTTGTATGACTGAGTTATTGTCATTCAAAATGTGAGAGCACCGAAAGCTGAAAATTGGTCTGGTTATTAAGTGGGTTTAAGTGCCCAGTAGTCAAGTGGTTAAAGAGGAGTTCCACCCAAATTTGGAACTTCCTCTTGTTCCACTCCTCACCCCCATACATGCCACATTTGGCATGTCATTTTTTTGGGGGGGGAGTGGGGGCTTCAGGAGGAGTGGGACTTCCTGTCCCACTTCCTGCTTCCGCCGAGGGGCTGGTTAGGCGATTAAGCCTTAATCGCCTACACCAGCCCCTCCCTGTAGGCGATCACATGGGACACTGACAGGTCCCATGCGATCGCCTCTCCAATCAGCGGCGAGCCGCGCCGCGCGTGCATGCGCAGTGCGGCTCGCGCATGCGCAGTGGGTGCCCGGCCGTGAAGCCGAAGGCTGTCACGGCTGGGTGCCCACAGTCGAGATGGAGACGCCGGCTGGGGAGGGGGGGAGAGGAGCGGAGCCCCGGTCGGTGCGTCGCTGGAATGCAGGAGCAGGTAAGTGAGTGTTTATTAAAAGCCAGCAGCTACACTTTTTGTAGCTGCTGACTTTTAATAAACACAATTTTGGCTGGAACACCCCTTTAAGTAGTGTCACATAGATATATAAAAAAAACAAAGGAAGCAAAAAAACAAACCATAACACAATATAAAATCTACCATCAGAAGACTGCCAACAGGTCAAACTATACCCATTCAATGCCATGTTAAGCAATCCCCAAAAGGATCCTCCCAGTCTGTATCCTAGGTCAAGTCATTAGTAGAAAAACAAGCACACATAAGGGACTAAACAATCCATCACACCTGCAATATCTGATCCAAAACTAATTGTAGAGGCCCTGGTGTTTCCAGCCAGGTTTGCCAAAGTAAAAAGAATTAATGGTTAGTTTTTTCCAGATCTAAATTGAATTGACCTCATTCACCCAGTGTTTCCTGGTGGGGACAAATGCAGAAAAACCCCAAAATTGGCCATTTGTTTGCAAGCCATTTATAGAAGACAGATAATCCTTATATGTATTGGAGAAGGAAAAAAGGAACTTTAATCTGAAACACTTCAGAATTAATGTCAGTAACTTCTTTCCAATAGTGAAATAGTTTTGGGCATGTCCACAGCAAGTGTCATAAATCGTCCTCGTCCCTACAACACTTTGGGCATAAAGAAGAATCACATCTACCCCATCTAAAATGTTGCATTGGTGTATGATAGGCTCTATGTAGCAAAAATAGTTGTGACAGCTTATATGATGGTGAAACTGAGCTAAGAGGTATTTACTGTAAACATAACTCCCAGGTCTTTCCCACAAAATCACCTAGGTCCTGCTCCCATGTCTACAAGGCAGGTGGGCCACGTCTTGTGTGGTTGAAAAGAGCATGGATTTTGGAAATTATGCTTTTTTTATTCCTCTCTGACATAACCTCACTAAAAGCCCTAACAATGATAAATGGTTTGTCGCAACCCTCTAACAAACCAAGCTGTCTAGACAGGGTAAAGTAAATTGAAAATAACAGACATTCTGGCTGGATCACCACTCAATCACACAAGAGTAACATGAATTTTACATCATTTCTAATATTATAAGGACACTGTTCTAAGTTTATGAAAGCTTGTCCTTTTGGTGGTTGGAGATACCTGCAAGATTGACATTTCCGTGTACACTAAATAATTGCTTGTGGTAACATTTCACAAAAAACATCCTGCAGAGAATGGATTTCTTAATTTCTACTAGTTGTTACCTAGAATGTTAGAATTGTCATTCGTATTTCTTCTACAAAGAATTTCTGTGTCTGTGTGTCAAAAAGGAAACCTGCCTTTACATGCACATGAACTTTAATGGCTTTGTTTGTTGGGCTCAATATTGAATTGGCCACCTTTTGCATCTATAACAGCTTCGACTCTTCTGGGAAGGCTGTCCACAACTTTTAGGAGTGTGTCTATGGGAATGTTTGACCATTCTTCAAGAAGCGCATTTGTGAAGTCAGGCACTGATGTTGGATGAAAAGGCCTGTCTCGCAGTCTCTGCTCTGATCCTTACCAAAGATGTTCTATCAGGTTGAGGTCAGGACTCTGTTCAGACCAGTTCCTCCATTTAAAACTTGCTCATCCAAGTGTTTAGGGAACTTGCTTTGTGCACTGGTCCAAATCATTTGGTGGAGGAGGGATTATGGTGTGGTGTTTTGTTTTTCTGGGGTTGGGCTGGGGCTGGGAACTCTTAAGGCGTCAGTATACCCAGACAATTTAATGCTTCCAACTTTGTGGGATGAGCTTGGGGATGGTCCCTTCCTTTTTTCACATGACTGCGCACCAGTGCATAAGGCAAGGTCTATAAAGACATAGATCAGGCATCCTCAAACTACGGCCCTCCAGCTGTTGCGGAACTACAAATTCCATGAGGCATTGTGAAACTCTGACATTCACAGACATGACTGAGCATGATGGGAAATGTAGTTCCTGAACAACTGGAGGGCCATAGTTTGAGGACCCCTGACATAGATGAACAATTTTGGGGTGGAGGACTGGCTTGCACAGAGTACTGATCTCAACCCTATAGAACACCTTTGTGATAAATTAGAGCGGAGACTGCAAGCCAGGCCTTCTTGTCCATATCAGTGTCTGACCTCACAAATGCAATTCTGGAAGAATGGTCAAACATTCCCTTAAGCCTGGTACACACGATCGGATTTTCTGCAGGCAAAGCGTAGGACCTTTGTCCGAAGGGCGTTGGCCAGGAACTTGTCTTGCATACAAATGGTAAAGATTATTTGGCCAACAAACTCAAAACTATGTGGTTTTTCAGCTCTTTAGTGCCTCCCTTTGGGCAACTTCTACTAATGTTGTGTTATGGTTTGCACTGCTTCTGAGAATGTGGGTTTGTACTTTAAAGTTTTGTCTGAAGGACTTCTGTACACACGATCGGATAATCCGACAACACACATTTTGTTGTCCGAAGATTTTAAAGCATGCTATCAAACATTTGTTGGTGGAAAATCTGACAACAATTGTCCGATAGAGGAAACAAACGGTCCAATTTTCCTACAGCAGCCTGCCATCACACTGCTTTAGATACATCCCTAAACCTTGTGGACAAACTTCCCAGAAGAGCTGAAGCTGTTATAGCTGCAAAAGGTGGGCCAACTCAATATTGAACCCTATGGACTAAGACTGGGATGCCATTAAAATTCATGTGCGTGTAAAGACAGGCGTCCCAATACTTTTGGCAATCTGGTGTATATGGCCTCCATGAGATTACACACGCAACATCATGATTTTAAGAGCAAGAGCCCATGGCACTGAAAAAAATACTGCATGCAGTACTTTTTTTAGTGCACACCATAGCAACACTGTGGTGTAAACAGACACGGCTGGAAACTAGGCATTTTGCCTTGTCTATGCATCAGGGCTGCTCTGAAAATAGACAAAATAGCCCCAATGGATCTGGTGTGAATGGCCCACATTTTAGTAGTTGTATTTCTTATTGCCACTTACTATATAATTCCCCCTGACAATTAGTCAGAATAGAGAGATCAAAGCCGTAATTTGTAGAGACATCCTCCATTAATCTCAGCTTACTGTGCACTCTAGGAATTACTAGCAGCCTCCTTGCTGCCAAGCATAACCGCTTATGCCAGAGAAGTGGGAAGGAAAATGCATTAAAACAGAAAGCTAATTAGCTGATCTTAAAGGGACAGCTCCATCCAAATTTTGTGCTGCATACAGGAATGTTTAAATATTGATTTATAGCCGGATGCATTGTCACTGTTCCATGTTTTGGTAGCTTCTTGCATGCCTGTGTACTCATTGTTGATTACTCCAGGCACAGGGGTGTCTTTCTTTACCCCCTCCCTTTCTTTTTATTATTGGGTGTGTTTGTATTATAGACAAGCTTTAGTAACACCTAAAGCTCCATTCACACTTGTGCAACCTATAACGTCACGAGACAAGTCGCAGCCCATGTATTTCAATTGCAGCACTTTAAATCTATGCGACTTAAAGTTGCAGTGACCTGAAAAAGGTTCCTGCACTACTTTTGATCTTTTACATTTTAATTTTATCAATGTGACAGTTGTGCAACTGTCAAAGCCAAAGTCAACAGCTTGAGTCACATCCAAGTCACACCCATACAAGTTGCATCGTAAAGTCAGAATGGAAATTACGTGACTTTTGTGTGAATGGAGCCTAAAGCCTCGTACACACGGTACGATTGTTGGACGGCCGAGTTTTTGATTTTTGCCAGGATCTTGTCTTGCATATTTTTCCAAAATTCTTTATTTATTCACAACAGAAAGCACGTCCACATGGACCATAACAACCGTGTTAACATGAAGACATTCACAGGTATATATACATAACCTAGGCAGGCATATGTGTCTCTTGAATCAAACTTATTGCACAACAAAGTTTCGACTAGGCCCAAGTCATCAGGCGATGTGGGTATCAGGCGGTCAGCCCAACATACATGTTGCCAACTCCCCCGCGTCACACCCACACTGGTGTCACCATCCAATCACTGCACACCTATAGGATGCAACGTAACGTCTAGGAACCGTGGACCCGCCCTCCTTTTTCCAATATACAAATGAATTAGGGGGAAAAAGAGAGAAGTAGAAGCATTAGCAGCTCCCGAGGAAAAGGAATAACCCAGATGAGTGGGTTCGAGGAAAGAGATAGAAAATAAGGAGGGGAGCATGGGGGGGGGGGGGGGAGCAGCTCACGAGCAGGGGTCACTGCATCCGTCAAATCTGTCACCAGGTCTACCGGGTCAGTAGTTCAGATCCCTACCCTTCAGAGGGTGGATTCCAGTCTGAGGCACCAAGTTGCTCCCCTAGGGGCCTGTCCCTCTTCTGCGTAAGTGTAGATGTTCCAGAGTTCCCATGTCTGTGTGTATGACTCGTGTCTATCTTGGTTTGTGAGAATCAGGTCTTCCATCCTGTTAATATCATCCACTTTCCGTAGCCACATTGCAACGGTCGGTGGGTTCGGGGATTTCCAGCAGATTGGGATACACGCTTTGGCTGCAACTGTACACAAATTTTCATTTGACAAACACGAACGTAGTGATGTACTATGAGTGTATAAATAGGAAGTTAATTTCTCAAGCACCAACTTTTTGGGCCCCTTCTGCAAATTTTCTGTTGGTAGTAGAAGTTTGGTGAATGTCAATTCGCGATTTTCAGATTGTACAAAACAAATGCCTTCTAAAATACGTTTGGCATAACTACATGCAAAGCAGCTTCATCATTATCCCATTAAAGAAGATGAGAATATTGACATTTCATCAATTGCCGCTTCATGAATATTAGTTCTAGATTACGAACGGTAGTTTACATAACCAAACTCTTCCCAGTCGTTGCTCAATTCCGATCATGTGTGTTTGTACTTTCGACTTTTGTGCTAGGATTTGTGTACTGGCCAACCGAAAATCAGACGTGGAGCAGTCGGCCGCCAAAAATTTGCTAGCCTGTCCAACATTTGTTGGCAGAGAAACACAGTAATGAAAAATAGACGATAGGCCCCTTTCACACCAGTGGACCGATCGGGTTCGACCTGTTCCTTTTTCAGGTGGACCCAATCAGACCACCCATTGCTCTCTATGGAGTGGTGGATGTCAGCCGACATGTGACTGCTGACACCCACCGGCATCCAATCCGATCTTGTCCACTAAAAACGGATGGATGGGGATCCGTTCCCCATCCATCCGGCGGATCAGATGAGTCGGATGGAACCAGACAGGCAGTCCATTTCCATCCGATCGCCCCACACAGGCTGTGTCCGTGTCTGCTCTGCATTTCTTACAGTAGAATAACATTTTCTTAGAATGATCTGTACACTTAGATGGATATAATATGTACTCTACAGTGTTTTGTCATCTTTATTAATTATGAAGTCATGGTGCATTATACATTATGCCTTTTTTGTCTTTAGGAGCTGTAATTGTATTAGGGAAGTCTCACAAATTTCGATTTAACCACCCCGCAGAGGCTGCTGTCCTGAGGCAAATGAGATCTGTAAGTTTTAAATTATATCACCGTAAAAATAATACCTTCATATGGTATGCTACTGAAAATGACACTGATTACATTTTTCAAATGTACGTGTATTTGGATGACATCATCCAATGTAACACTAATTTTCTCCATTCTACACTGTGATGTTGAAAGTGCCCTTAATGCATTACAAAGAAACGGGCAGCAGATTATGTTGGTGTGGTTTGATTTCATTGATTTGATGATTAGGTGAAATCTGAGGGATACTATACAATGGGTTTCATTTATCAGTGTCTGAAGTAAGAGTTGCCTGTACTTAATAATAATAAAAAAAAACTCCTTCAGTCTTCAACTGCTCATTACACTATTTAAACATTATGCTCCACAGACGCAATGGCATGATGCTCTTTATATAGATTTTTTTTTTCTAATTTTAGTAAAACATAAATGCAAAAATATGCTATTGGACGCAGCTTGCCATCTGCTTTATATTCCCAGTTATGTGTTTACTGTATATAGCAACAAACAAGACAAAGCAGAGAAGGTTTGATGTCATTATAACTATAGTGAATCATTTACCTCATCATCCCCTGCACACACTTTTTATTATTTCATTCATTTCTGAACTGAATGTCCAGCGATAGATAGGAAAAGAAAGTAAAATGAGAAGAAAATGATGCATGATGAATACAGTTTGTAAAGGTAAAGGTTTGGTTCTGCCCCATACCTCAATGCCATAGGTACTGGCTTCCATTATGATAATCCTGATTCACACCTAGGGGGTTATTTACAAAAGGCAAATCCCCTTTGCACTGCAACGGTAAGTGCAGTCGCTGTAGATAACTGTAGATCTATGGGGAAGCTCTGCTGATTTTATCATTCAATCATGTGCAAGCAAAAATGCTGTTTATTTTCATTGCATGTCCCCCTCATTTCTACAGCGACTGCACTTGAAAGTGCACTTGTAGTGCAAAGTGGATTTGCCTTTCGTAAATCAACCCCCTAGTGTTTTTTGTTCCATTAGGAGCAATCCTGATTGACACCTAGTTTTTGCCACATTGTATTAAATTTAATGCAGCACGTGATGCATTTCTGATGCGTTTTTCCCACGTTTGATGTGATTTTAGTGATTTTGGTGATTTTTAGAAAAAAGTTGCATAGAAATGAAGTGTGATTCCTTGCCATGCGATTCTGTGAACCGGGGCTTGAAGCACTTCCAAAAGGCGTGTTGCGTTTTTGATGCGGTTTCCATTTATTTCATTGGAGGGATGTTTTTGGTGTGTATTAAAAACAGGGAATTGATATAATATCACCATCTTGTTATGAGGTCACCATTGATGTCATTCATTTGTAATAAAGTGATTTCACACAAAGCCCATGTGATGGTCACCTTTGTGTCAGGGTATGTTGTTCGCCTATTTAATCTGATGTTTTAGGTTGTATTACCTGCTATACCCTGTTGTGTGATGATGATATAGGTGTCATTATCCAGAATGATATAATTGTTTTGATTTGTTCTCTGTCATCTCTGACATCTCCCAGTGTGTTGTTCGGTTTGTTTCTGACAATTGTATTATCTTCAGTTGTGATGTTATCAGAAACATCATCTAGCTGTTATTGTACTGTTTTTTGTTACAAGAGGGTAGTGCAGTTATTGTGTGCAAAATGCACTAACGTATAGCAGCCACTGATATATTTGTAGTTGTATACCTAATCAAGTCAGTGATATTTGGTCGCATTGGGCTACTTTATACAAATAAGATGCCTTCTGTGGGAGAACAGAGGTCTATCTCCAGCAGTCCAATACAACCCCTGAACAATCACAACTACTTATTTTATTTACAGTGGATATAAAAAGTCTACACACCCCTGTTAAAATGTCACATTTCTGTGATGTAAAAAAAATGAGACAAAGATAAATCATATCTTAATTGAAAAACAAACTGAAATCTCTTAGGAAGGGCAGTAAAAATAAAAAAATAACATAATGTGGTTGAATAAGTGTGCACACCCTCTCATAATTAGGGATGTAGCTGTGTTCAGAATTAAGCAATCCCATTCAAACTCATGTTAAATATGATTCAGTACACACCTGCCATCATTTAAAGTGCCTCTGAATACCCCAAATAAAGTTCAGCTGTTCTAGTAGGTCTTTACTGACATCCTACAGCAAAAGCTATGGTCCACAGAGAGCTTCCAAAGCATCAGTGGAATCCTATTGTTAAAAAGTATCAGTCAGGAGAAGGGTACAAGATGATTTCCAAGGCATTAGATATACAATAGAACACAGTGAAGACAGTTATCATCAAGTGGAGACAATAGGGCACAACAGTGACATTACCAAGAACTGGACGTCTCTCCAAAATTTATCAAACAACAAGAAGAAAATGGGTCAGGGAGGCTGCCAAGAGTTCTACATGAAGCCCATAAAAGCTTTCTGGTTACCCGATGTAGCACACTGACATCTCAGGTTTTTTGGGGCTTTGGTAAGAGTGTAAATCCGCAAACAAGATTTAGTATAGCCTGTGTTTGACATAATAGTCTTATACTGGTTTTTCCTTTTGCAGGAGAGCCAGGCCTCTTTTGTAAGCGATTGTTCTTTGGACTGGCTGGACCTGTCCGGAGATTATTCTTCTTCCAAAGAGAATTCACTCATCTTGAACACAAGGTATGTTCTGCACCATCTAAAATTACATTACCTCCATGTTTTACTTGGAAATTGTTACCAGTCTTGTAATTCTTTTCATCAGCCTTTTTATTCATGCTACACTGGGATGGAGCTATAGAGTTGCTTGACATATTCAGTGATATCATTTGGTACATTCAGTTCATGAAGCATAGAAATACTGTGCCATATATTATGCCTTGCCTTTAGCAGCATAGCTGCTCGTAATTTAAATATATAGATTGCTTCATAAAGCTGCAGGATATATACCAGAGACAATTTTTAGTAAAGTGATTATTTGCAAGGGAGGCAGTAATCATTTTCTTATGATACTGGCCGTCACTTGATCTTAGTAAAAAAAAATAACTCCCTATGGAATTTTCTATTTTAATTTGTTGGTGTAGCTCTGTGGTGTTTCTGTTGTAGAACATTTTTTTAAATAAATTCTTTATTTAAAGAGTTACAGAAGGATAGACAATGATTTGGTATACATGACTATTCCAGGTAGTTGACATACAGTATATAAGAATAAAAATACAGTGTTTGCCCGAAAATAAGCCCTAATCCGAATATAAGACCTAGCGTGATTATTGGGAAGGGCTGCAATATAAACCGTACCCAAAAAATAAGCCCTAGTAATGGTCTGTTTAGTAGGACGAAAGTACTGGTATGGCGTGCAGTGTGTCAATCCCTTGTGACTGTATTATAAAATACTTTATTCACAGCCACCACTGACCTTCCGGAGGTCTTCTTTTCACCTCCTCGTCTGCAACCCCTCCCTTTTTAGTGCACGGAGCAGGCTGATGTCAGCGGGATCTTGTGTCTTCTCCCTTCTCTTCTCCTCCCGACTGACGTCTGCGGCCCCTCCCTCTTAAGTGCACGGAGAGGGCAGGCATCAGCAGGGATCTCAGTAGAGAAGAGCAGATCAAGTGAACACCCAGTGGAGCTGTAAAAAGGTTTTCTCCATGAGACATTTGCAATGGGAGTGTGATCTTTTTATAAAATGGATTACATCATTTTAAAAGGACTTTAACCAAGATGTTTTTGAAATGATGTCAAAATATTGACTCCTGACCTGACAGAGGGAGGGAAGAGAAAACAGGGGGCCCCAGAATAATAATAAAAAAAAATATATATTGTTTTATTCCAGGATTTTTAGAACATACACTAGAGAGGGGTAAACGGCACAATCACTGTGCTTTAAAGGAACAGGATTTTCTTTTAGGCCGTGTACACACGATCAAATCTATCTGCTGGAAACGGTCTGACAGACCGTCTCAGCAGACAGATTCGATCGTGTGTACGGGCGAGCAGACGGATTTGTCCAGCAGACAGATTTTAAAGCATGCTTTAAAATCTGTTTCCTTGGAACCCTGTCGGACCGATATGTCTGCTAGTTAGTACGCTAACCAGCTGACATATCTGCCCGCACGTGCATCGAATGGATTCGACGCATGCGTGGAAGTGTTTTACTTTCTGGTGCGGTGACGTGGCGGCGTCAACGTCACCGCCACGTCACCGCGCTGTCTGCCGGCGGGGATTTTGGTTTGATCGTGTGTACAGCGATCAAACCAAAACAGTCAGCAGACATATCTGTTCAAATCGGTCTGTCAGACCGATTAGAACAGATATATTTGGTCGTGTGTACGTGGCCTAAGGGTTACAACTACTTTAAGATCGTCATTGTACATACCGTATATAAATAAGCCTTAGTGTGTTTTTTGTAGACAAAATTAATATTATTTTCGGGGAAACACGGTATGAATAACTTGTATATCAGGTATGCAGTGTCCATAGTTTTTTGGCATGTATAAGGTTATCAATGTCCAATAAATTTAAAAGTAGCGCTACAACCTTGTGTAGATTTATTAGGAATAGTTAATCAAAATTGCAACTTGTTCTTCCTTTTTTTTGTATTGGGAATAAGGAATACAGTTCGTGGTGTTGAAGGGTGGATGGTGATAATCTTGGGGGAGAAATAAAATAATAACAGAATGGTTTTATAAGTAAAGGGCATTTGGAGAAATAAAAGGTCAACGGAAAAAAAAGGGGGGAGGGCGGAGGAATAGTGGAAGAATAGATAGAGGTCTTTGCTTGTTTGATTTAGTTATTCATGGTGGCCATACACTAGAGGAAAAAGAAAATCTGTCATTTGGACAGTTTTTTTATTTATTGTCTACTTAATGGGCACAGATCGAAAATCGGTTGTGATGTTTTTAAGCCGAAACAGCCGAAAAATCGAAGGAAAAGTTTGGAAAACTTTGTCCAAACAAATGATAAATTGAAAGGCTTCTCAGCTGAACAGTTTTTACTGGGCTTATGTGACAAAACAAAGGAAAAATGTATACATTTTTGTCAGTTGAACGATTTATCAATGAAATTTCGGTCATTACATGATGGCAAAATCTTTGTGACCATGAGTTAATTTTTCAAAAAAACTTGTTAGAACGATTATTCTAGGGCTAGCATTATACCCCATACACACTATACAACTGTTGTCTAATTTATTTTAGATTTACCAAAACCATTTAGTGCAAGGAATTGTCTGATTGCATACAAATTGCTCGGTCCCTTTTCCCCTGTACACATGCCTGGTTTCTTTCTCGTACATCACGGGACACAGAGCGGCATATTCATTACTATATGGGTTATATGGAGTACCTTCAGGTGTGGACACTGGCAATCTCAAACAGGAAGTCCCCTCCCTATATAACCCCCTCCCCTAGAGGGAGTCCCTCAGTTTTTTCGCCAGTGTCTTAGGTGTTGGTCACGGAATAGCTTTGCTCCACATCCTTGGGATTAAGGGCGGGCTAACCGGATCTGTCCAAGGAGCCTCAGTGCCAAAGTGGACAGTACCCGGGCCCCAAACCGTGGGGTTTTGCCTATAATGCTCCTCTTTGGAGGGCTGGACCCTGGGCCCAGGACTTGGAGTTTGTAAAAACCATAAGTTCCTGTTTGCCAGGGTGCTATATAGGTCCAGGACAGTGGGTAGCTTCATAGGACCCCAGGGCCTGAAGGTCTACTACGCTACCCACGGAGATGGGAGAAGATTGGATCGTTTTGCTGGACAAACATCCTGCAGCATGGAGCAGGTAAGGGGGAGCCTGCGGGACTTGGTTCGACAGCAGGCTCTCCGGGGTAACCTAAAAGGGGGGATAGCCTAAGTATGCTCTGCATGGGCAACCTTGCTCACTATGTCTGAGAGAGACAGGATGACACCTTTTTTCCCCCATCACTAGGTTCCCCTGTCTAAGAATGTGTTGCTAGCTAACCTGCTGCTTTCTTCCTAGGACTAGTAAGGATCCCTAGGGGCCTTTTGGAGAGTCCTACCTGGCCGGGGGTTTGAATCTGCCGCCTGTTTCTGCAGTCCTGGGTCTCCAGCAGCGCGGCTCCTCCATGTTCCTCCTGTTCCAGCATACGCGCGCGCTGCGCGCGTGCGCGCGCGCACGTCTTATAGACGTTTTTCGCGCCGTTCAGACAGGAGGGCGGGGGGGGGGGCGTGCCTGCGGCGTCATACAGGGGCGCGCCTTGTGCTGTTATAGATCAGCAGGCATTGTCAGTGCTCAGTCTGAGGCTGATTTCAGAAGGAGAGGACGCAGAGCGGCAGAACAGTGACTCCCGGTGGCGGAAGAGGGGTAGTACATGCTGGACTTTGTTCCAATGCCTTTTTTGTGTTAAGCCAAGAAATTCCCCTTTTTGCAGCAGGTTGGAGGCTGGCAAACTAAGTTTGGGGTCACTGTATGTTTAAAAAAAAAAAAAAAAAAAAAATATATATAAAAAAAAAAAAAAAGAAAAACATACGGGGCCCCATCAGTTTTTGGGCATTAGTGATCTATTGTCCCCTAAGCTCTGGTTTTGTACTCCTGGCCACTACAGTCTGTTGTTGTTGGCGGAGTCCCTCGATCTTTGTATTATGGCTTCCAAAGGTTCGGGGTCAAAGGGTACAAAAAAGACCAAAAAACAAAGGGGTTCCCCTTCTGATTCTGATGATATGCCGATACTTTCCCCGCAACTTATTAACATAAAGGGCGCCTTGGATGAGCCATTAAGGGGATCTGGTGCGGAGGCTGGCCCAGATCAGCCCAGCCCTGTGTTTATCACAGAGGAGATGCTAGCCGTATCCCTAGGGGGGCTAGAAGAGAGAATAGCAGCATTGATCGCTAGAGCTATTCCTGGTAAGAAACGGGTTAGATCCCCATCACCAAGAGGTGTATCCTCAGATGCTGAGATTCTCTCTCCAGAGGAATTGGAATCACAGGAGGATCAACTAGACCTGAACCAAGAGGGTTCAGGGATTGAGGGATCTGCCTCTGAGGAACCATTTTCAGACTCCCAGACAGAAAGACTGTGGGTACAGTCTTTGACGGACATGGTCCGCTCGGCATTTAGTTTACCATTGCCAGAGCCTCAGGTTCCTCCGGTATCCTCTCTGGGCTCTTTGAAAGCTCCGTTAAGCAACGCAGTGTTTCCGGTCCATCCTCTCTTGGAGGAATTGATCTTTCGGGATTGGGTACGGCCGGACAGGATTTTTCTGCCACCGAAAAGATTTGCGGTCATTTACCCCATGGAGGAAAAATTCTCCAAGAGGTGGAGGCTCCCAGTAGTGGATGCAGCCATCTCATGTGTGAATAAATCACTAACTTGCCCGGTGGAAAACATACATATGTTTAAAGATCCGGTTGATAAACGGGTAGAGACACTTTTAAAAGCATCCTTTGCTACGGCAGGAGCAGTGGTACAGCCAGCTGTGGCTGCGATTGGTGTTTGTCAGGCGTTAAAAGACCAGACAAAAGAAATGTTAAAGGACATGCCTACCCAACAAGCAGAAGAGTTTTCTGACATTCCCAGAGCTCTGTGTTTTGCTGTAGATGCTATAAAAGATTCCATCCAGCAGGCCTCTCGTTTATCACTATTTTTGGTGCACATGAGAAGGCTCTTATGGTTGAAGAACTGGGCGGCGGAGCCCCCATGCAAAAAAGCTTCTGGCAGGGTTTCCCTTCCATGGAGGACGACTCTTCGGAGAGGATCTGGATAAATATATTCAGACTATTTCAAGTGGCAAGAGTACCCTTTTACCGGTCAAAAAGACATTCCGGGGTCCTACATTTAAAAGGCAGCTCTTTCCTGTCTCGGGGCCCTCAAATTCCAGGCAGTATCGACGGCCGCCTGCACGATCCAACGTTAACAGTAGATCGCAGGGACAGGCCCCTGGGGGTAAGAGGCCATGGTATCGCAAGCCGACAAAGACAGCCCCTAAGTCTGCCTTATGAAGGGGCGCCCCCACTCTCGCGGGTGGGGGGAAGGCTTCGTTTCTTCTCAGAAGTTTGGGAAGCCAAGATCCCCGACAAATGGGTCCGGGCGTCTGTAACCACAGGCTACAGACTGGAGTTTCTAAGGTGTCCTCCGCCTCATTTTCAAGAATCAAGGCTACCAAAGGATCCAGCAAGGAAGGCCTCATTGCTGGCAGCTTTGGATCACCTGCTTTGCCAGGACGTAATAATAGAGGTGCCAGCCCAAGAGCAAGGGCTAGGTTTCTATTCCAATCTCTTTGTCATACCAAAGCCCAACGGCGATGTCAGGCCAATCTTGGACCTAAAGAGGTTAAACGGTTACCTAAGGGTTCGTTCCTTCCGGATGGAATCCATCCGGTCAGCAGCCGCCGCGCTTCAGAGGGACGATTTTCTGGCCTCCATAGACATAAAGGATGCTTGCCTTCATGTACCAATCTTTCAGTCGCATCAAAGATTTTTACGCTTCGCGGTGGGGCAGCGACACTTCCAATTCAGGGCGCTCCCCTTCGGGCTGGCCACGGCCCCCCGGGTATTCACGAAGATCCTAGCCCCAGTTCTGGCCAATTTAAGGATCCAAGGGGTCACAGTCCTAGCATACTTGGATGACCTTTTAATCATAGATCACTCACGGCCGGGTCTGCAACAGGCAGTAAACCTCACGGTTCGGTACCTCGAAGGATTCGGCTGGGTCCTAAACCGGGGAAAGTCAGCGTTCCAGCCTACAAAGCAGTTGGAATACCTCGGCATGAGGTTAGACACAGAACAGCAAAGGGTGTTCCTGCCCCTTGTAAAGATCGAGGCTATCAAGGGGTTGGTTCAGTTGGTTCTAAACAAGAAAAAACCAACTATTCGCCTGTGTATGCGAGTACTAGGCAAGCTAGTGGCCACGTTCGAGGCAGTACCATACGCTCAGATCCACACTCGCGTCCTACACGCAGCCATTCTAGCAGCCTGGGGCAAGAGGGCACATGCCTTAGAGTCCCCGTTGACGCTATCATCAAGGGTCCGACAAAGCCTGGCCTGGTGGTTGAACCCCCAGAATCTTCTAAAGGGAAAATCCTTCAGCCCTGTTGTCTGGAAGGTAGTTACCACAGACGCCAGCCTGGCAGGCTGGGGGGGCGGTCTTCGAGGGGTTCTCTCGCCAGGGAACTTGGGTGAAAGCAGAGAGGCAGCTCCCCATCAATATCTTGGAGATCAGAGCTGCTCGCCTAGCCCTTCTGGCATGGACCTCCAGATTAAAGGGGTTCCCGGTGAGAATCCAGTCAGACAATGCCACGGCGGTGGCATACATAAACCACCAAGGGGGAACCAGGAGTCAGGCCGCTCAAGAGCTTGATTTTTCAGTGGGCAGAGGTTCATGTACCCTGCATTTCGGCGATATTCATTCCCGGAGTGGACAACCTGCAGGCATACTTCTTAAGTCGCCAGAGTCTGTTGCCAGGGGAGTGGTCTCGGCATCCCCAGGTCTTTCAGAAAATCTGCCAGAGGTGGGGAATGCCGGACGTAGATATAATGGCATCCAGGTTCAACAAGAAACTAGACAGGTTCGTGTCTCGAGCGAGGGATCCTATGGCCTGCGGAACCGATGCGTTGGTTTGCCCTTGGCATCAATTCAAACTTCTATATGCATTCCCTCCGCTACAGTTACTCCCTCGCCTGTTGCGCAGGATCAGAGTGGAGCACAAGCCAGTCATTCTAGTAGCTCCGGCTGGCCCCGGAGGACTTGGTACTCACTAGTCCTGAAGATGGCAGTGGGAGACCCTTGGACTCTTCCTCTACAACCAGACCTACTCTCACAAGGCCCGATCCTCCACCCTACATTACAGCGTCTAAATTTGACGGCCTGGAGGCTGAATCCCTGATTCTCAGGGGTAGAGGTCTGTCTAGGCAGGTAATTCCTATCCTGATTAGGGCTAGAAAGCCGGCCTCCAGGGTGATTTATTACAGGGTGTGGAGAAACTACGTAGGCTGGTGTGAATCCAAAAGATGGAATTCCCGTAAATATACTATTGACAGGGTGTTAAGTTTTCTCCAGCTAGGAGTGGATAAAGGCCTGGCACTAAGCACAATCAAGGGACAGATCTCAGCTCTGTCAGTGTGGTTTCAGAGGCCGCTGGCCACCCACTCGCTGGTAAAGACCTTCTTACAGGGGGTCTTGCGTATTAATCCTCCTGTCAAGTCACCACTTTGTCCATGGGACTTAAATCTTGTTCTGTCATCCCTACAGAAACAACCCCTTGAGCCGTTGGCTGAGGTACCTTGATTTTACTGACTAGAAAGTCGGTATTTCTGATCACCATAGTTTCGGCCAGGAGAGTATCGGAATTGGCAGCCTTATCTTGTAAGGAACCATATCTCATTTTGCATAAGGATAGGGCGGGGTTCCGTCCTCATCCTTCCTTTCTACCAAAGGTTATATCCAGTTTCCACCTGAACCAGGATGTGGTACTTCCATCCTTCTTCCAAAACCCACCTCTAGAAAGGAGGGTTGCTGCATACGTTGGATATTGTCAGGGCCGTAAGGGCCTATCTTAAAGCTACAGAGAAGGTTCGGAAAACAGATGTGGTGTTCGTTTTACCGGAAGGGCCCAAGATGGGTCAGGCAGCCGCTTGATCCACCATCGCAAGATGGATTAAACAATTAATTGTTCGGGCCTGCGGTTTGAAGAGGTGCCTCCTCCTTTGTCGGTAAAGGCCCATTCTACCAGGGCCATGGGCACCTCCTGGGCAGCACATCATCAGATCTCTATGGCTCGAATATGCAAGGCAGCAACGTAGTCATTACAAAATGTTATCAATTGGACGTAAGAAGGAATGCGGATACAGCCTTTGGGCAGTCAGTACTACAGGCCGCGATTCAAGCTCCTCAGGATCTGAGGGGGCTCCCTTGATTTGATTTGAGATTTACATTTCTCGTTTAAGTTGGATTTACTAGTATCTGAGTATACCTCTAAAATTAAATCCTTCTTTGGAAGATGTCTCCCTCCCCTCATTAAAGCATTGCTTTCGGACATCCCATATAGTAATGAATATGCCGCTCTGTGTCCCGTGATGTACGAGAAAGAAAAAGGGATTTTTAAATACAGCTTACCTGTAAAATCCTTTTCTTGGAGTACATCACGGGACACAGAGCTCCCACCCCTCTTTTGGGTGACCATTTTGGGAGGCATACTGCTTGCTACAAAACTGAGGAACTCCCTCTACGGGAGGGGGTTATATAGGGAGGGGACTTCCTGTTTGAGATTGCCAGTGTCCACACCTGAAGGTACTCCATATAACCCATATAGTAATGAATATGCCGCTCTGTGTCCCGTGATGTACTCCAAGAAAAGGATTTTACAGGTAAGCTGTATTTAAAAATCCCTTTTTTCCCCACAGGAAAACTGCTAGGAGAAATTTGGTCGGGAAAACTGGCTGTGTGTATGCACCTTGCAGTGTTTGCCATAGGAGAACATGTTCTAATTTTTTAAACCGCAGTTTTTTCTGTTGGGAAAACTGCTAAGGAGCATACACATGGCCGGTTTTCCCGGCCAAAGGAAAACACGCCAGTTTTCCCAACGGGAAAAACGATCGTGTGTACTAGGCATTAAGGGTTGACCTCATATTATATGGTTTTGGTAAATCTACAGAAAATTGTATAGTATGTATCCAGCTTAAGGCTAGGTGTCCACTATTGCGACCTGAAAGTTCTGCGATTTTTGCAGTTTGTCATGCGTTTTAGGTTATTACAATGGCTATTATGCCCGCACCAGCCCGCTCAAGGGGAGGAACACAGTCAAATACATTTACATACCAGTCCAGTACCATCCAACCAATTAGGATGACGCTGCTGCTCACTCCACCCCCTTCTAAGCTGCCGCTATACGCCCGCTCGAGGGGAGGAAACGAAAAAAAACACACCGCCGCCGCCAACCAATTAGGAAGATCGCTCGCCCCCCTCTAAGCTCCCGTTCTCCGCTCGCTCTGCTCGCTCTATGTACCGCTCAGCAGCCGCTCGTTAACAAAAAAAAAAAGTATTCTAGTTTGGTATCGGCGGTATTTGCGGACAAGTACAAGTACTCCCGCAAATACTCGGTATCGGGACAACCCTAATATATATATATATATATATATATATATATATATATATATATATATATATATATATATACTGTTCACTTAAACTCTTCCTGAGTAAAATGAAGTAATTGCACTAAGCCATAGCTAATATAAAGATGTATTTAATACTATCAGAAACCTATGGAAGGTCAAGCTTTTAAAAATGTAAGAGTCATATCACAATTTACTTTAAGGTAAACACTGCAATGATAACCCAATATATATGTGCTCAGTAAAAATAGTTTATTACCCCTTTATATGGAAAATCTGCAATTGGCTAGCACATCACCATGATGACATTATATATGCCCTCTGATCCCTCCTGTATTGATTTGTATTGTGAATGTACTGTCTTCCCTAATGTAAAGCGCTGCGAAAACTGTTGGCGCTATATAAATCCTGTATAATAAAAATAATAATAATAATAATGTGTACGCTGGCCTTCCAGCTGTAGTGTAATCCCTGAATAAGGGTACATTTTGAGTGGTAGTAATGAAGAACAATGTGTTTTAACTACTTATTTTTATCACAAGCTAATGATATAAATGTCAGGCCTTCCTTGCAATTAGTAGAGATTTCCAGAATTCAGTCAATTCATTCCTCTGTTTTTGCTGCCTGAGCTACTATAGTAACAGAAAGCTGCATAATGCAGTAGAGTAGACTGTGTGCAGCCAAACCCCTGCACCAGCCTGGGCGGGCCGCGGCAGGAGGAATGGAGCGTGGAATGACAGTGTGTCCTGGCTGGAAGCATCTTTGGATGGAGACGTTTTTGCTGTAGTAGTGGGATTTTTCTTGCAAAGCAGAATAGCAAATGAATTACACTCTGATTTGTTTTTTTCCCTGCAAACATGAAGCTTGTCTAATACAGAGAGAGGTAAGATCAGCGTATCTCTTTCTCTGTTTATTAAAATGCAGCATCATTACCTTATTTAAAAGCCTGTTTTCTAAGTTTACTTTTTCAGATCATTTTTTTTTTAATATGTATCAGATGAGGGAGAATAATGTTTTCTGATGCATGAACAATGTTGGTATTTGTAAAATTTTGTATCTCTGTCCTTTGCTTTGTAACCTAGGATGTCCTTAAGTGTGAGGCACAAGTTCTTGTTTTGTCTGTAATGCCGCGTACACACGATCATTTTTTGTGATGAAAAAAACAACGTTTTCTGTGAAGTAAAAAACAACGTTTTTGAAACGTCACTTTTCAAAGACGATGTTGCATACACACCATCGTTATTTTCACAAAAAGCGAGGTTATGTTCAACACTCTTTTCCATTGAAGCTCGCTTCATAACTAGCTTCTGGGCATGCGCGGGTTGAAAAACGTTGTTTTAAACGACGTTTTTGCTACACACGGTGACTTTTTGTGAAACAAAAAACGACGTTTTGAAAAACGACACAAAAAATTCAAGCATGTTGGAATTTTTTTTTGGTCGTTTTTTTGAAGACAAAAAACAACGTTTTGCCCACACACGATCAATTTAAATGACGTTTTAAAAAATACGTTTTTTTTCATCGCAAAAAACGACCGTGTGTACGCGGCATTAGCCTCTGTTCAGAGCATTCCCATGTTAAAAGATCAAGTATAGTATCAACTATATCTTTTATTTGCATATATTCTTGAAATCTTATGGAATAAAATTTGCTTAATGTAAAGTTTATCTTTTTTCTGTATTTAGCAACCATAAACACAATTGAATATTTTAAAATTTCATTAAATACATTTAATAATACTTCTGGTCTACAAAAAAAAGCCTTGCTGGTATGGTTTTTAAACCCAAAGCTTTAGGTCTCTAAATTCAACTCCAGTACCTTGTATATGACCACCACTAACACATGACATGAGGAGAAAAGATGAACACAGTTGATAACTTACTAAGTAGCAAAAGGATGACAGCCTCCAACTGCAACTCCCCCCCTCCAATAGGTTTATTGTGTTTTCAAGAATAACATCAATGACGTAGTCACCTTGATAGTAAATTGAAAAAGGTATAACAATACAAGTGAAGGCACCAACAACTCTTACATCAAATAAAGGTGTCTGCTTCAATGCAAGGCATAAGTCAGAGCTACGGAATTGTGTAAGGCAAGCAGGAAGCTCTGGGATCCTATGAGGGATACCAGAGGGACCATGGTTTTCATAAAAGGTCAAAAGAACGGAAAGATTTTTGTTGAAGAGCTATAGATTTTTGTCATGAAAAGTTTGGGGGGTAGTATTTATCACTTCTAAATGGATTGGGAGCCAGGTCTTGTTCCTAGTGCCTGGTCATAGTCTGTTTGGCGAATAGTAGAATATTAGCTACTATGCCACTATATATAACAGGAAATTTGTCGATACCCAGATTAAGCAGGGCCAGTGCAGGATTGGCAGGGGATGGCATTTATTGCTGATATTATTTGAAAGTTTTCCACCAAAAGCTACGGATGTTTTTGCAAAACCATAAGATATGTATGATGTTACCTGAGGCGCTACATCCATGCCAACATAGTGAAGGGCATGTGGTAAACATTTTGGCCAATCTACACGGGGCGAGATACCATCTGAGCGAGACCTTTAATGCCCTGTACATGATCAGAATTTCTGATGGCCTAAAATCTGAAGGAATTTTTTGTTGGAATTCCCTTCAAGCTGTCTTGCATACACAATGTCAGACCAAATTCCGACCGTCCAAAACGATGTGATGTTAAATACTACGGCAAGCTGAGAAAAAGTAGTTCAATGCTTCCAAGCATGCATCGACTTGATTCTGAGCATGCGTGAGTTTTTTCTCCATCAGGGTTGCACAGGGACTATAGGGATTTCCTGATGTTTTTTTTTTCCATCAGAAAAAATAAAACATGTTCTATTTCTCAACACCGATGGAAAAAAGTCTGAATGGGCCCACACACGATCGGAATTTTCAATGAAAAAAGTCAGATGGACTGTTTTCATCGGAAATTCCGATCGTGTGTACGCGGCATAAGACTAATTCCCAATGGTTCACACAGGGCGTGATAGAGTGTAAAGAATAGCCTGGGTTCATTGGTAATCAGAGAAGGAAGCTTGGAATTCTGATTCCCATTGGAACATTGGCTTTGTTTTACTAAACTTAGTTTTATCTTGTAATATATTATAAATGAGGGATGTTCTTTAATTTTATTATACATTTTGGCATGTATGTCAATAGTAGGTGGTGGGAAGGCAGTTAAAAAAATAGTTTACCTTGTATAAATCAAATTTAGTTTGATTCTGTTTTTGAGGGTTTTTTAGAGTTATACCTATAATTCCACACTATACTTTGCCTACTTGCACTGCCAGAATAGAGTACTGGAAGTGACTTTAATAAGCACCAATGCATAGGCGTGCACACAGGGTGTGCCAGGTGTGCCTAGGCACACCCTACTCTCTCAGTGCAGCACAGATGCCCCCTACTGCCCTGGCTCCCCCTGCAGCACTTCCGGCTTCCTTCCTTTCCTTCTTACCGGCTGTGCTGCGGGCACACACAGGGGGTTGTTTTAGAATGATTGGGGCAAGAGGACGGTAAATATGTAATTTACCGGCCCCTTCCCTTTCTAAATAAACACAGTTAAAGGATCGCTAGCATGTGTTTGAGCTACGGAGCGCACACCCTAATGCAATAGGCTGTGCATACCTATGCACCAATGTTTGAACTGCTTTGGCAGATCTCACTACTGATGGGGCTCACATTACACTGTAGCACTTAAGCTGCGTCATTGCAAAATGCTTTTTAAATATTTACTAATGTAATTTAAATGAGCTTGCATGTTGGGCAAGTGAAATTGCACTTCAATTGTAAGGGGTAGAATATAACGCTAGCCTTTTTGCCTGCTGTGTGGACTAGAATACTATCATGAAAGCTAGGTATCTTGCAACCCCTATGTCAACTATATGCTGTGAAGGGTATGTTGTAACAATTTTTGACATAATGGTGGCTTTCATTGTTTAGCTACAGGTTCACGTTAATGCTGTTCTAATTTATTGCACACCCAAATAAGTATGTTGTATTGACAGATTTCAAGCAGCCATCAAGATCTTTGGTTTATGTTGACATTTAGGATCTGATCACTTTCATCATCGTTGTCTGAACTGAATAAAAAGGCTCTTTGCCAGGAAGTTGATTGTTATAAACTTGGAAAAATACACTGGATCTACACTTTGGTCCTTTTGTCTGTTTGTCAGAAACATTTAGTGTTGACTAAGCATAATGCCTTCATTTGCTTTCAATGTATGATCCACAGTCTGCTGCATAGCAGTAACTAGAGACAATACTGTTGTTTGCTGGACACTGGGAATTTTTAACAAAAAAATGCCATTCTGTGTAGGCTCCAGAGCATTTTTCATGATGTGCTCATGCTCTAATTTTTGGAAAAACGGTTGTGTGTATGCTTTAACAAGGGGGGAAAAAATGTGCATGCTCAGAAGCAAGTTATGGGACGGGAGCACTCGTTCTGGTAAAACTAGCATTTGTAATAGAGATAGCGCATTCGTCACACTGTAACAGACTGAAAAGCACAAAGACTGAAAAGTGCGAATCGTCTCTCACCAAACTTTTACTAACACAAAATCAGCAAAAGCAGCCCAAAGGGTGGCGCCATCCGAATGGAGCTTCCCCTTTATAGTGCCTTCGTACGTGTTGTACGTCACCGCGCTTTGCTCAAGCATTTTTTTTTCACGATCGTGTGTATGCAAGGCAGGCTTGATAAGAATCGCGTCGATTTCTAGGACATTAAAAATGGTCGTGTGTACTCCGCTTTAGAGTTTGCATAAACCAATATAACAGAGAGCATTTGTTCAGTCTGAAGCATCAACAATGTGTGGGTAAAATGGAACCGTATTCCTGGAAAAGTAATCGGAATGTGATGACAGTTCAAGCATTAACCACTTGCCTACTGGGCACTTTTACCCCCTTCCTGCCCAGGCCAATTTTCAGCTTTCAGTGCTGTCGCACTTTGAATGACAATTGCACGGGCACACAACACGGTACCCAAATTTAATTTTTAGCATTTTTTGAGACAGATAGAGCTTTCTTTTGGTGGTATGTATTCATCATTTTTGCTAAAAAAAAAAAAAAAATAGCAGCTGATTGCGATACTCGGAAGCAAATCCGGTTGGCTTGTTTACATTTAAATAATTATAAAATACTATGTGTTAAAAATATATAGGTATACAAAGCATACATCACACACAGATACTGTTCCATAATCTTTTCAGCCAGGTATGCTATGGTAATGGGAATGTGTAACAAATATATAGTAAGTAGGTGTTATTCCAATTTGACTGCAGAGGTGCAAGAAACTTTTAGCTTAAGTATGATCTCCAGAGCTGTTATTTTTTTCAAGTATTAACACCTTGCATGCATTTGATTTTTACACAGAGCTGCTATGCAGAGGCAATAAGCCTCATAATCCCTCTCTCTTTTTAGCAACAGTACAGAGACTGTGTCTGAGGAATATCAGCAGTGGAAAACGGACGTGGAATCGTCTTATCGACAAGTAGAAGAGCAGCAGAGATACGTGGAAGATTTGAAAAGGCAGATCCAGGTTGCACAGGTTAAGGGAGAGAAGGAACTGGAACAGGAACAGACTCTGCTCAATCAGCAGATACTAGAAAGTAAGAACATCATTTATGTATTATGTAATTACAGTATTTCACAAAAGTAAGTACACCCTCAAATTTTTGTAAATATATTATTATATCTTTTCATGTGAAGAAATTACACTTTTCTACAATGTAAAGTAGTGAGTGTACAGCTTGTACAGCAGTGTAAATTTGCTGTCCCCTTAAAATAACTCCACACACCCCTAAGTAAAAATGTCATTATTGGGCCCAATTAACCATTTTCATTTTGTCATGTGACTCGTTAGTGTTACAAGGTGTCGGGTGTGAATGGGGAGCAGGTGTGTTAAATTTGGGGTTATCTCTCTCACTCTCTCATACTGGTCACTGGTTCAACATGGCACCTCATGGTGCTAACTCTGAGGATCTGAAAAAAGGATCTGAAAAAAATAAAATTGTTGCTCTACATAAAGATAGCCTAGGCTATAAGATGATTGCCAAGACCCTAAAAACTAAGCTGCAGCACAGTGGCCAAGACCATACATCGGTTTAACAGGACAGTTTCCACTCAGAAAAGGCCTCGCCATGGTCGACCAAAGAAGTTGAGTGGACATTCTCGGCGTCATATGCAGAGGTTGTCTTTGGGAAATAGATGTATGATTGCTGCAGGGTTGAAGGGGTGGAGGGTCATCCTGTTGGTGCTCAGACGATACGCTGCATGCTGCATCAAATGGTCTGCATGGGTGTCATTCCAGAAGGAAGCCTCTTCTAAAGATGATGCACAAGAAAGCCCGCACACAGTTTGCTGAAGACAAGCATATTAAGGACATGGATTACTGGAACCTTGTCCTGTGATCTGATGAGACCAAAATAAATGTATTTGGTTCAGATGTTGTCAAGCGTGTGTGGAGGCAACCAGGTGAGGAGTACAAAGATAAGTGTGTCTTGCCTACCATCAAGCATGGTGGTGGTGGGAGTGTCATGGTCTGGGGCTGCATGAGTGTTGCCAGCACTGGGGAGCTACAGTTCATTAAGGGAACCATGAATGCCAACATGTACTGTGACATACTGAAGCAGAGCATGATCCCCTCCCTTTGGGGTCGTTATCATGTTGGAATACTGCCCTGCGGCCCAGTTTCTAAACACACCTTCAAGATGACCACTGCCTTGCTAAAGAAGCTGAGGGTAAAGGTGATGGACTGGCCAAGCATGTCTCCAGACCTAAACCCTATTGAGCATCTGTGTGGCATCCTCAAACAGAAGGTGGAGGAGCGCAAGGTCTCTAAGGCTGCGTACACACGATCAAATCTATCTGCTGAAACCCGTCTGACGGGCCGTTTCAGCAGACAGATTCGATCGTGTGTACGGGCAAACCGACGGATTTGGCCACCCGACAGATTTCAAAGCATGCTTTGAAATCTGTCGGCTGCAAACCCGTCCGCCCGACATGTCTGCTGGTTAGTACGCTAACCAGCAGACATATCTTCTCGCACATGCGTCGAATGGATTCGACGCATGCGCGGAAGTGTTTTACTTCCGGGTGCGGTGACGTGACGGCGTCAACGTCACCGCCATGTCACCGAGACGTCAGCGACACGTCAGCGCGCTGTCTGCCGGCGGGGATTTTGGTTTGATCGTGTGTACACGATCAAACCAATACATCCCAGCAGACAGATTTGTTCAAATCTGTCTGTCCGACGGATTTGAACAAATCTATTTGCTCGTGTGTACGAGGCCTAACATTCACCAGCTACGTGATGTCATTATGGAGGAGTGGAAGGCAATGGTGGCCACACAAAATATTGACACTTTGGGCCCAATTTGGGCATTTTCACCTAGTGGTGTATTCACTTTTGTTGCCAGCGGTTTAGACATGAATGACTGTGTAAAAGAAAGGGGAATGAATCTGCGCCACGGACAACTTAAATTGGTGATGAGTGAACAAGTGAAATAAAAAAGGGTAGTAAATAAAGTGTAGTGAATTATGGTAATTAAATTATTGTAGTGGCAGCCCCTGCATGAAAAACTCCACCTAGGTGGAGGAAGATGATTAAGTGTAGATAGCAGATGATGGCGCCTACTTAAATTATTATGTTAGTGCAAAAAAGTGTTGCCAAAAACAGTGCAAGTACTGTGACTATAAATGTAAGATGCTATATAGTGCAAATCCTTGTAATGATAACTGCAGTATTGATATTACATATAATAAAACCATATGTGATAAACAAAATGATAATAATAATAATCCAAGAAAGTCCAATTTCCAATCTTGCTATATACAGGAAAAATTATTTTCAAAATTGCTTCATGCAAAATAAAGTGATAGGTGCTTCAATATGTCATAAATAAAATGATGATAATAATAATCCAAGAAAGTCCAATTTCCAATCTTGCTATATGCAGAAAAATTATTTTCAAAACTTTATTTCTGACAAAATGGGTACTCACATTTATACTACATGCTAAATGTGAGTACCCATTTTGTCAGAAATAAAGTTTATTATTTGTGAAACGGTATTACGCTATTGGGCGCAATTTCGTTTGTCTTCTCTAAAGTGAACAGCGGTTGAACTAAAAATTGGTTGGACAGATCCCAAGTGAGAAAACCTGACAGATAGGAAGTGTGAACACTTTACGTCGGCAGAATGTGACCGAGGCTCAACGTATATACGTTGGTGCCCTGTAGGGGTGATTGGATCCGGGTAGTGCGGGACCATTGGGGAGAGCACTGAGTGATCCGACAAGTGACGGCTATCCGTTTTCATCTGCATGCTCCCAAATGCGCGCGGCCCGCCTGACCTATCACTTTATTTTGCATGAAGCAATTTTGAAAATTATTTTTCTTGCACATAGCAAGATTGGAAATTGGACTTTCTTGGATTATTATTATCATCATTTATTTATGACATATTGAAGCACCTATTACTTTATTTTGCATGAATGCAATTTTGAAATACATGTATTTTTCCTGTATATTAGTGTCAAGATTGGAAATTGGACTTTCTTGGATTATTATTATTATCATTTTGTGTTATGTCAGGGTAGCACCCCCCCAATATGGTTTTATTATATGTAATATCAATACTGCCCTAGTTATTTCATCCCTACAAGGATTTTGCACTATATAGCGATCATTACTGATTGTATTAGTCACAGTACGCTTTCCCGCACTGTTTTTGGCAACACTTTTTTGCACTAACATAATAATTTAAGTAGGCACCATCATCTGCTATCTACACTTAATGAATGACTGTGTGTTGAGTTATTTTCAGGGGACAGCAAATTTTACACTGTTTACACAGCTGTAATGACATTGATACATTTTTCAGTTTGGATTGAAATATATGGGAGATGGGGGGGGGGGGGGGGTGTCAATGCTTGTCAACTCATTTTGGTTTGGCTGATAAAGTGTTAAATTTTAGTAAATATAAAACATATTCAAAATTGGTGATGGCAATTAAACAGTTTTAAAGTTAAAACATTTTTTTTTTACTTTGAGCCCCAAGACCCACACAACGTTATTTATGGAATCTAAATATTGTAGTATTGCACATTATCTTTTAGAATTAGCAGGAATTTTGTAAGTTGTGAAAATATTGTTTTGATATTTTTATGGGGGGATAGGAATCTGCCAGTAGGCTATCGGATGTTTTTTCTGACGGAATTCTGCTCATGCTTGGCTTGCATACACACGGTGACACAAAAGTTCTCTGAACTTTCATCCATCAGGAACGCAGTGACGTACAACACTATGACAAGCCAAGAAAATTAAGTTCAATGCTTCCGAGCATGCGTCAAATTGTTTCCAAGCATGTGTCGGAATTTTGCGTGTGGAATTGCTACAGGCGATCGGATTTGTTGGCGGAAATCCCGACAGCAAAAGTCCGATGGAGCCTACACACAGTCGGCATTCCCATTCAAAAGCTCACATCGGACTTTTGCTCTTGAAATTTCCGATCGTGTGTACTGGGCATTGGGTTTCTCTAAGGCTCTTCTGTGCGTGTAAAAGCAACAGGAAGAAGAGGCTTGAGTGGCCAGAGGTTAAACATTGTAGTGGGACTTGCCTAGACTTGGTGGAAGAACTTGTTAAGTATGCATCTGTCTTTCTGTTTTTGAATTAACAGGCAGTTTGACCTTTAGACAATAAGACCGTGCAACCTTATTTTTTATTTATTTTATTTTTTTTCATCTGATTGCAGACCAGCAGTGGCTTGTGAAAGAGAAGCAGCGGCTAACTGTAGCATGTCAACAGAGAAAGGAATCAGCATCTCAAACTGAGACCAAAACATACGCAGAGGTTGAAATACAGAACTGTGTACAAACTGAAGTCCATCCCTCTCCGGAGGAGGTGGACAGAAAGCAACTGTTGCAGCTGGAACTGCTGCGCAAATGCTCCCTTCGGAGGGCTGAGCGAAATATTCGAAGAAAAAGGCTAAAGTTTCAGCTGGAGAGGATTGTAAAAAAGCAAAAACTCTTAGAAGCAAAGACAACTCTCCAACAACTGGAAGATACATGCTGGATTAATGATGATGTACTGAAGCCAGTTTATCTACAAGCACCTAAACTTCAAGACCACGTGGTACTTTCTTCATCACTAGAAAGAACTAGGTCTTCTTCTTTTTCTTCTTCCTCTATATTATCATACTATAAGAGGCGCTCATTGCCTTGGACTTTACAGACACTTCCTACATATAGGTGAGAACAGACTGCATATATCTTATCGTATATCCCATGAGTGCATTGTCAGCTATTTTTATTAATCTATTTCATGTAATAGGAATTTTCATGCATTTCAGAGCTTTGCCAGCTATGTTTAGTAATGTAGTTTAGGAATTGGAACTTTTCATGTATTTGAGATAATTAATCTGAGGCCGCGTACACACGATCAGACCTGTCCGATGAAACAGGTCCGACGGACTGTTTTCATCGGACATGTCTGAAGGGATCTTTTGGTCTGATGTGTGTACACACTAGGGGTGTTGAAATTAATCGTAGCATCGATGCATCGGGATTCGGCTACCCACGATGCAATTACGATGCTACGACTTGCATTAATCGATTTTTGATGACGTCATCTCACCTGCGCGCCGCTATGTCTTTTGAGTCAAAGCAGAAGCCGAAAGCCGAAGAAAGCCGTGGGCGTTAACCGCGCCTCTTTTCTCGCCCCCCCTGCTGATGCAGCCGAAGACGCCGTGCCTCTTACTGCCCCCCTGCTGATGTAATGAAGACGCCGCGCCTCTTTTCCCACCCCCCACTGCTGATGCAGCCGAAGACACCGCGCCTCCTTTCCCGCCCCCCCCGCTGACGGCATTCCCAGTCGCCCATTCCTCCTTGGCTTAACTCACGCTGCTGTGAGAGAACCGAGACAGCCGAGTACTGAAGGCAGCAGTGACATGAGTCAGATTTATCATCATCAGGTACTCGGGGCATGCACACTGGCAGAAATTGATGGGCACAGTTAGAATGGGCAGCAATTTGTGGCACACTGGCAGCAATTTGTGGCACACTGGCAGCAATTTGTGGCACACTGGCACTAATTGATGGCACACTGGCACTAATTGATGGCACACTGGCAGCAATTATTGGTATTGGCACACTGGCAGCAATTGATGGCATTGGCACACTGGCAGCAATTGATGGCATTGGCACACTGGCAGCAATTGATGGCATTGGCACACTGACGGCACACTGGCAGCAATTGATGGCATTGGCACACTGACGGCACACTGGCAGCAATTGATGGCATTGGCACACTGGCAGCAATTGATGGCACACTGGCAGCAATTGATGGCACACTGGCAGCAATTGATGGCATTGGCACACTGACAGCACACTGGCAGCAATTGACGGCACACTGGCAGCAATTGACGGCACACTGGCAGCAATTGACGGCACACTGGCAGCAATTGACGGCACACTGGCAGCAATTGATGGCATTGGCACACTGACGGCACACTGGCAGCAATTGACGGCACACTGGCAGCAATTGACGGCACACTGGCAGCAATTGACGGCACACTGGCAGCAATTGATGGCACACTGGCAGCAATTGATGGCATTGGCACACTGGCAGCAATTGATGGCACACTAGTTTATGTATGTCTTATTGTCTTAGTGATTGATTAACATCACAACTTCATTGATTTGAAATTGATACCCTTTTTTTGTATGATTTTTGCTTTTGCTCATCACTGCCACACACATGCAGCCATGCATTGCACGTATGGTAGTAATGAGCAAAACTAAAAATCGTACAAAAAAAAGGTATCAATGAAGTTGTGATGTGAATCAATCACTAAGACAATAAGCATGGCATACATTGTCCCCATAAAGTCCTGCCAAACGACAATGTCCGCAGTCTCTGACCCTCTCTAGTATCATGTCCGCAGTCTCTGACCCTCTCTAGTATCATGTCCGCAGTCTCTGACCCTCTCTAGTATCATGTCCGCAGTCTCTGACCCTCTCTAGTATCATGTCCGCAGTCTCTGACCCTCTCTAGTATCATGTCCGCAGTCTCTGACCCTCTCTAGTATCATGTCCGCAGTCTCTGACCCTCTCTAGTATCGTGTCCGCAGTCTCTGACCCTCTCTAGTATCGTGTCCGCAGTCTCTGACCCTCTCTAGTATCATGTCCGCAGTCTCTGATCCTCTCTAGTATCATGTCCACAGTCTCTGATCCTTTCTAGTATCATTGTCTGCAGTCTCTGTCCATCTCGTAGTATTTTGGGGTCAGTCTGGAGCTCCTCTTTAAGTTGTCTGCTGTGTTTACAGTTTGCTACATGCAGAGAGTTTTTTTAAGAACAGATAAAAACCGTGCGCAGTAATCTTGATGCATCGTGATGCATCGCGGAATCGAATCGAATCGTGGACTTGATAATCGTAATCGCATCGAATCGTGTGACCGGTGAAGATGCGCAGCCCTAGTACACACCATCGGACCAAAATCCCCTCGCACCAGAACGCGATGACGTAGAATGCACCGACGTGCTGGAAAAAGGACGTTCAATGCTTTCACGCATGCGGCGAATCAATTCGATGCATGCGCGGGATTTCGGTCCGATGGTTGGGCATACTAACCATCGGACATGTCCGACGGACAGGTTTCCAGCGGACAAGTTTCTAAGCATGTTTAGAAACTTTTGTCCGCTGGAAAACTGTCCACTAGGCCATACACACGATCGAACATGTCCGCTGAAACTGGTCTGCGGACCAGTTTCAGCGGACATGTTCGATCGTGTGTACGCGGCCTTAGATTATCAAATAGAGTGTAAACTTTAGCTAAAAACGTGATGCGCAAATTCTGCTAGACAAAAACGGTTCAGTTTCAGCGGACATGTCCCTCCGTGTGTACGCGGCCTGACTGTTCAACTTTTCGGTTCCAGGTTTGGGTCTTTCAAAATGCAATGGCATCTTGGGAGACCCTGTGTAAGTGTGCCTAGCCTGTGAAATGTTTTACCCTACACTAATAATTAACTCGTGTGTGGAAGCGTTCAAAACATTCACCAATACAAAGACCAGGATCGGCAGGACATTGGGGACAAAAATAACGGGTGTCACGCCTAAATCCGCGCTTGCTACAGACACAACATTTTCTTTGGGGGGCTCGTTGGGTAGGGGTACTCTCGAGGGCATACGAAAAAAATGCCTCTCATGCAGTCGGCTTACTGCATTTGGTAGGGGATGGTGAGGTGCAGAACCGCCTGGATACAGGAGTTCTGTGATGATCTCCTTCTGGAAATGAAGGAAGGTTCCATTCTGTCCTGAAGTTTTGTATAAGACAAAAGCATTCAGTAAAGTCAATTGAAATAAATGTAGAGACACTTTTTTGTACCAGCGTCTAGTTTTACGGGCAATATGATACGGCGCCATCAACTGGTCATTGAGGTCCACCCCTCCCATATTTTGGTTATATTCGTAGACACAGAGGGGTTTCTCCACAACACCAGTCGCCGTACGAATTTGTACTGTCGTGTCTGCGTGAAGGGTGGTAAGAACGAAAACATTCTTATTGTACCGCCACTTCACAGCGAGCAAATTATTACACTTGCACTAGGCTCTCGCCCCCAGCCTAATACGGGCATCTACAAGCCGCTGGGGAAAGCCCCGGCGATTAGGTCGCACGGTGCCACATGCTCCAATCTGACGATCAAACAAGTGACTAAAAAGTGGCACGCTGCTGTAATAATTGTCCACATACAAGTGGTACCCCTTTCCGAATAAGGGTGACACCAAGTCCCAAACGATCTTGCCAGCGCTCCCCATGTAATCTGGGCATCCATCCGGCTCTACCTCACTATCTTTGCCCTCATAAACCCTAAAGCTCCATATGTAGCCTGTTGCCTTGTCACAGAGCTTATAGAGCTTGACTCCGTATCTGGCACGCCTGCTGGGAAGGTACTGCTTGAAAGACAAGCGACCAGAAAATTTAATTAGGGACTCATCAACGCAGACAACTTGCTGGGGATTAAACAAGGCTGCATAACGTTCGTTGAAATGGTTTATCAGGGGCCGAATTTTGTAGAGCAGGTCAAATTCAGGGTCTCCAAGTGGACGACAAAGTGTATTGTCACTGAAATGCAAGAACCGCAGGATCGCCTCGTATCGTTTCCTGGCCATGTGAACAGAGAATATGGGCATATTGTCAATTGGATGTGTGGACCAATAAATCCGCAACTTTGGAAATTTGTGTATGCCCATGTTGAGGGTAAGGTCCAGAAAGGTCTTAAATTTGGAAACCGTAAGTGGTTTCCATTCTTTGGCAAGGAGGGTCTGGGGATTAGCGGCGATGTAGGTACCAGCATATAAATTAGTCTGGTCCACAATAGATCTATAGAGATCTTCCGTGAAATACAGCAAATAAAAATCAAGTGGCATAAAATTTGCTGTATCCACCTGAATACCGGGTTGGCCAGTGAATGGGGGAAGTACGGGTGCTGCAGAAGTGGTGGGGACCCAATCAGGAAAGGCGAATTCTGCAGGAAGGGCACTATGGGCACAACAGGCCTGTCTTTGTCTTTTTCTTGGTGGCAGCGGGACACTACTTTGTGCTTGCCACCTCGCCAGCTTGAACTACACTTATTGGACTCGCCACAACCACGTGATACTGCAGTGCTGGATGAACGACCGGGGTGTACTAGGCCGCTGGTGCTTGCCAATCCACCAGAAGGAATAGCGGCGCTAGTACTTCTCTGCTCAATACAAGGGTCCTGCGGTTCTTGCTGCTCAACAACATCAGAATGGGATCGGGTACGCCTGGCCTTAGCAGGGACCACAACTTCGTCATCAGATCTATCTGACATGGAGCCGCTGTCGTAAATAGGATCGTATTCTGAGCCCGAATCTGACAGATGCGTGACCTCCTCTTCACTATCTGACATGCTTAGGATCCTAAAAGCCTCTTCACCAGTGTACATTCGCTTTGCCATTTTGGGCTCTAAATTTAGTGGTACACTGGTGATGATTCACAGGTAAAAAAAGCACCTGACTATAGAAAGGCAAATGTAAAAAACGCTTAAAAAAAACTGTTAGCGATCGCAGGGATCAGGCCTGTCTCTACGAACGCTGCAGTTATGTGTGTTGTGTTTTTGAAGTGACCGTGATCGATCGATACTGCACTTGGGTGGGTTGGGCTGGGCGGAGGGGCAAAACGCAGGTGCTAGCCGGTATCTGGGCTGATTCCGCTAACAATGCGTTTTGGGGCACCCTAAACTGCTGGGTACGCTAGTATAGATCTGATCAGATCAGGTATCGATCCGTTCAGATACTATACAACTAAGGGGAGTGTATGCTTTGCGAATGGGTGTAAGCGTTACTGACACTAACCTAACGCTGCCTGGGGCGACGCAGACCCTGACTGACGCTAAAATTTAATTGATATCACCCGCCTGGCGATCAGGGGGTTAAATCTTTATTGGGTTATATACGGCGGGTGCCCTGATGCTATAAACAGCAAACTAACTAACCAGCGTCAACCGTAACACTTATACGGTGATCACTGGTGAAAGGGTTAACTAGGGGGCAATCAGGGGGTTAAAACCTTTTATTAGGTAATATATGGGGGTACCTAACGCTTTATAAAAACCTAAATAACTAACAGGCTAACCTGCGTCACCAGTCACAATTATACGGTGATCACTGGTGAAAGGGTTAACTCTAGGGGCAATCAGGGGTTAAAACCTTTATTTATGGGGGTACCTAACGCTATAGAACCTGGTGGCGAACCTCAAAAAAAATAACTACCTAGCGGCAACAGTGACACTAATGCAGCGATCAGAAAACCGATCGCTTAGTGACACTGGCAATAGGGGGTGAAAGTGTTAACTAGGGCGGTGATCAAGGGGTTAATCCTTTATTAGGGGGGGTAGGGGGCTACCCTGGACCTAAAGGGGCCTAAAGCTAACTGCCCTAACACTTTTTTTCTGTCACACTGACACTAAATGCAGTGATCAGAAAATAAATGATCACTGCATTCAGCGACAGTGTGACAAGGGACTGGGGTGATCGGGGGGGTTTTATGTGCCTATGTGTGACTGTGTTAGTGTAGTGTTGGTGCGACTTACTGTGTGATGTCTTCTCTCCTCAGCGGCCGTTGGAAAGACCGCCACGAGGAGAGATTACATCACTTCCCCCTTCCTGTGTTTACACTTAACACAGGAAGAGGGCGGAGGAGGATGCGCATTGGCTGGGAGCGATCGCAAGGGGGTGGCTAGAAACGAATAGCCGCCCCCTCATCCCGGATCCCTCCTACAGCCTACGGAACCACCGCATGTACCGAGGGGGTCCCGATCGGACCCCTGACCCACGTCTAGGCAGGGACGTACAGGTACGCCAATGTGCCTGTTCGTGCCATTCTGCCGACGTAAATGTACATCCCCAAGCAGTCAAAAATAATTTGTCTATTCTGGTGGCCATTTCTGTTCTCAATAAACACCCTATGGTTCTTACTAAAAACGTTCCATCCTTCAAGGATTCTATTGATGGGCGTTTTGAAGCTCTTTTAAAGTCCTTATTTACTGCTGCAGGTCCAGCCCTACAGCTGGCAACTGTTGTCATATATGTTTGCCAAACTATTGCTAAATTGTCAAGACCCATTAACAGAGACCAAGAACCTATCTTTGAAGACCCTGTTCACTTGGAACAATTACAGCTAATTCCTTCAGCCCTAATGTTTTGTGTTGATGATCCTAAAAGTGACTGTATAGCCTCTGTTATTTTTAATATATATATATAATATATATATATATATATATATATATATATATAACATGTTACTGAGCAGCCTGGATCCTCCTCTTCGCATGTCCCTTTTTGGCTCTCCTGGCCCCTCCCCCCTGTAGGGGCAAGCAGCTTACTATGCGGGTACCCAAACGATTCAGACACATAGCTTCGGCCTTTATATTCTCATTGGCTGACTGACTTTGACAGCCGAGACATTACTAAAACATCGCTGGAGCTAGAGGGACCTCAGGTAAGTATAAGGGAGGCTGAAGGGGGCTGCTGCACATAGCATGCCTTAAGATAAAAAGCCTTCTACCTTTACAACCACTTTAACCACCTCAATACTGGGCACTTTCACCCCCTTCCTGCCCAAGCCATTTTTCAGCTTTCAGCGATGTCACAATTTGAATGACAATTGCGCGGTCATGCACTTTACCCAAATAAAATTTTAACAATTTTTTCCCCACAAGTAGCGCTTTCTTTTGGTGGTATTTGATTGCCTTTGTGGTTTTTATTTTTTCCGCTATAAACAAAAGAATAGCGACAATTTTGAAAAAAAAAAATATTTTTGCTATAATATACTCAAAAATATAAAAAAAAAAAAATTTTTCCTCAGCTTTTGGCCGATGCATATTTTTCTCAATAAGCATATATATTTATTGGTTTGCGCAAAAGTTATAGCGGTCACAAAATAGGGGATAGATTTATAGCATTTTAATTTTTTTTACTAGTAATGGTGGCGATCATTGATTTTTATCGTGACTGCGATATTGCGGCCGACACATTGGACACTTTTGACACTATTTTGGGGCCATTCACATTTATACAGCGAACAGTGCTATAAAATGCACTGATACTGTGTAAATGTGACTGGCAGGGAAGGGGTTAACCACTACGGGGCGATCAAGGGGTTATTGTGTACCCTAGTGAGTGATTCTAACTGTAGGGGGAGGGGACTGACTGAGGGAGGTGACCGATCTGTGTCCCTATGTACAAGGGACACAGCATCGGTCTCCTCTCCCTGACAGGGCGTGGATCTCTGTGTTTACACACAGATCTACAGTCCTGCTCAGTTACAAAGCAATCGCGGGTGCCCGGCGGACATCGCGGCCACCAGGCATGCGCACAGGTTCCCAGTAACTTGGTGAGTGCACACGTGCACCCTCTAGTGGCTCGGCAAGGCAGGGACGTCATATGACATCCTCCCAGAAGAAGAGGATTATCGCGCCGCCGTCAATTGACGTCGGTCGGTAGTAAAGTGGTTAAAGTAATTTAACAAGTCTCAAGCATCTCTCCTATCTCTGCACATACACATAATTATGTGGCTAAAAACTTGACCTGCTGAACATGCTTGTAAGAAATGTCTTCTATGCATGCTTTTTGATGGTGGTTGCCTCTTTGGGTACTCTTACAACACAAGAAAGGCTCTAATTTTACTTCTGCTACAACTTCTACCTGTACTCAAAAAAAGAGATCCCTTTGCTCTCTCAAGGTGTCAAACTCTACGCTAAGGCTAACACTTCTTTATGACACAAGCCCTACTAAGCCCACCAATCCTTCCCAGAAGCCAACCTTACACCCAACTTGTTAGTGTTGGGGACACCTTTCTTTATCGTACATCACGGGACACAGAGCGCATAGCCATTACATATGGGTTATATGGGTACCTTCAGGTGTGGACACTGGTGTAATCAACTTCACAGGAAGTTCCTCCCTATATAACCCCCTCCCACTGAGAGTGCTTCAGTTTTTTCGCCAGTGTCTTAGGTGTTGGTCACGTCTAGCTGTCCCTCGGAGGTCTCGGGACCCAGGATAGCTAGCCGGATCCGTCCGAAGTGCTTCAAAGCCAAGGTGTACGGTACCCGGGCCCTGCCTGCGTGGGGTGTTGCCTATAATGCCTCTCCTTGGAGGGCTGGATTCTGGGCTCCAGTGCCTTGGTCTCTCCCAGGACTAAACGCTACTGATGCCAGGATGCTATATAGGTCCAGGGGTGTGGGTTCCTTAAACACAGGACCCCGGTCCCTGAAGGTCCGAGACAATACCCACGGAGATGGGAGAAGATTGGGCCTCTTGCAGTTTGCAATACCCTGCGGCGTGGAGCAGGTAAGAGGGAACCTGCGGGACTTGGTTCGACAGTAGGTATCCCCCTGGGGGTTCTGGGTTGGCTAATGGTATGCTTGTGCATCAGCCACTATCTCCACTATGTCTTTTTAGGCAGGATGGGATGTACTAATGTTTACCCAGATAACATGTAGATATATGTATACTTGTTTATGATATATATTTGCTACTCACCCCAGGTCTGCCTGTTAGCATTGATACTGCAGCCCCACGTACTATAAAGAGGGAATTGCTGGTGAAAACTCCTGTTTCTTAGGAAGCCTATGGGGACAGCTTCCTCTCTGTGTGCACTACAGTAAGGATTAGTGCTTACCTGGTGTCTTTGGTGCTGCTGGCGCTGGTCCATGCTTTTCCTCTGCTCTCTGCTTCCTCCATGTTGTTTCAGCGTGGGGGGGGGGTGCGCGCGCGTGGGCGCGTGCACGCCGCCTTTTATAGCGTCGGCGTGCGTTGGGGGGGCGGGCCAGCAGTGTCAGGGTCAGTTAAAAGTAAAATGTTTCTCTCTGGCTGGTCTTTTTCCTCCTGGAAGCAGAGGAAGAAGGACACAGAGCGCGCAGCTGGGTCTTTTTGGCCACAGTGACACCCAGTGGCGGTTTGTGGATCTTCAGGTCTAGGACTTAGTTCCACTATTGACCAGAAAAAAAAAAAAAAAAAAAAGAGTTTTTTTGCTTAAAGGGACTCAGCCTTAGATCCAGCAGTATCTGAGTCAACCTTGGACACCGGCTAACGGGCATTGGTGTTGCAATACTCACAGGTTTTCCTCAGTATTGCCACCTCCCAGGCGGGTAAAAAAAAAAAAAAAAAGTATATATATACAAAATTTTTCATTTTCCTCAGCCTGTTCTCATATTAATTACTCCTAGCTACAACAGTCAGGTGTTGGCTATAGGGGTGACTCAAGGTTGTGCAATGGCTCCAAAGGGATCAGGACCAGCCAAGGCTGCAAAAGGTGCCAAGAAACAAAAGGGGTCTCCATCGGGTTCAGAGGATTTGGGCCAGGCTTCAACGGCCCCACCCTCACCAGTTAGACCACCGAGTAGCATAGTACAAGAGCCATTGGGGGTGCTGGGGGCAGAGGCGGCCCCCGATCCACCCATTCCCGTTTACGTAACGGAAGAAATGCTAGCGACCACCCTGGGTGGGCTAGAGAAAAGGTTAACTGCTTTGTTTGCCCGCCCTTTGCCAAGTAGCAAACGGGCTAGATCCCCCTCACCTAGTTTGGTGTTTTCAGATGCGGAGGTCTCCTCTTCGGAGGAACGGGACCCACAAGGGGATCAAGCGGACCCAAGTCCCGACGGTTCAGACATGGAGGGTTCCACTGTAGATGAATATTTTTCGGCCTCTCAAGCGGAGAGCCTGTGGATCCAGTCTTTGACCGATATGGTTCGCACTGCTTTTAAACTTCCAGTGCCAGAACTAGTAGCCCCTGTGGTATCCTCATTGGGTTCTTTAAAGGCTCCATTAACTTGTGTGTCTTTTCCGATTCACCCCCTTCTGCGGAGCGTGATTTACCAGGATTGGGCTCGACCTGATAGGATCTTTATCCCTCCTAAGAGGTTCTCTATTCTCTATCCTATGATAGAGGAATTTTTAAAGAAATGGGCACTCCCCACAGTGGACGCGGCCATTTCCTGCGTGAATAAATCCCTGACCTGTCCGGTTGAAAATGTCCAGATGTTCAAGGATCCGGTCGACAAAAAATTAGAGACCCTACTGAAGGCTTCTTTCACCACAGTAGGTGCCATGGTTCAGCCAGCGGTGGCAGCCATTGGCGTTTGTCAGGCCTTAAAGGATCAGGCAAAACAGATATTAAAGGACATGCCGGCTCAGCAAACTCGTGAATTAGCAGATTTCCCTAGGGCTCTCTGCTTTGCAGTAGATGCTATTAAGGACTCCATCCAACAGGCATCCCGTTTATCTCTGCTGGTGGTTCACATGCGTCGTCTTTTGTGGCTAAAGAACTGGTCAGCAGCGGCACCCTGCAAAAAGTTTTTAGCAGGGTTTCCCTTTCATGGGGGAAGACTATTCGGTGAAGACCTAGATAAATATATCCAAACCATATCAAGTGGTAAAAGTTCTTCCTTACCGGTCAAGAAAAGACCGCGTGGGCCCGCGTTTAAACGACAGGCCTTTGCAGGCTCGGCCCCTTCGACTTCCCGTCAGTATCGACGGCCTCCCGGGCGTTCAGCAGTTAATAGCCGCCCACAGGGACAAGCCGCGGCAAACAAGAGGCCCTGGTCTCGCAAGCCGGCTAAACCAGTCATCAAGTCAGATTCATGAAGGGGCGCCCCCACTCTCTTGGGTGGGGGGAAGACTTCAGTTTTTCTCCGAAGTCTGGAAGGCCAGAATTCCCGACTCTTGGGTTCGGTCCGTGGTAGCCACAGGCTACAAACTAGAGTTTCGAGAAATCCCCCCTCCTCATTTTCAGGGGTCAAGTCTTCCAAGCGACCCGTTAAAGAGGGCCTCTCTCGTAAAGGCGTTGGATCGCCTCTTGCTCCAAGGAGTAATTGTAGAAGTACCAACCCAAGAATGGGGTCTGGGATTCTACTCCAACCTTTTTATTATACCAAAACCCAATGGCGACGTCAGGCCTATCCTAGACCTCAAACGCCTAAATCGCTTTCTAAAGATTCAGACCTTTCGTATGGATTCCATACGTTCAGTGACAGCCAGCCTGCATCAAGGCGACTTTCTAGCATCTATAGACATAAAGGATGCATATCTGCATGTGCCGATCTACCCAGCACATCACAAGTTTCTTAGTTTTATGATAGATCAAAGTCATTTCCAGTTCGTAGCCCTCCCTTTCGGGTTGGCAACAGCTCCGCGGGTATTCACAAAGGTGTTAGCCCCGGTGCTAGCCGTCCTAAGGACAGAAGGCATTTTGGTCCTGGCATACCTGGACGATCTCCTGGTTATCGACAGATCAGCTTCCAACCTCAATCATGCAGTAGTCCGCACAGTTCGGCATCTACAAGAATTCGGGTGGGTTGTGAACCAAGGAAAATCGAGGTTGCAACCCACAAGACAGTTGGAATATCTAGGCCTTCGGTTAGATACAGAATGCCAGAGGATATTTTTACCTCAAGAAAAGATCAGGTCATTGACTCAAACAATTCAAATAGTCCTAGGCAAAAAGAGGCCGACTATTCGCCTATGCATGCGACTGCTGGGAAAGATGGTAGCCGCCTTCGAAGCAGTGCCCTATGCCCAGATCCATACCAGAGTTCTCCAGGCAGCTATTCTCTCTGCTTGGAACAGGTCCATACAGGCATTAGACCGTCCATTAGGTCTTTCCCCAGGAGTCAGGCGCAGCCTGTACTGGTGGCTGGTCCCTCAAAAATTGTCAAAAGGGAAAACCTTTTGCCCCATCACGTGGAAAATAGTAACCACAGATGCCAGCCTAACAGGTTGGGGGGCAATCTTAGGAAAACGAACCCAGCAGGGACAGTGGTCAGAGGCAGAAAGTCTGCTTCCCATCAATGTCCTAGAGATCAGAGCTGCTCGGTTGGCCCTGGTCACCTGGACTCTCCCCCTGCAGGGTCTGCCAGTAAGGATACAGTCCGACAATGCCACGGCGGTGGCATACATAAACCACCAGGGGGGCACAAGGAGCCTAGCGGCTCAAAGGGAAGTAAACCTGATTTTCTCATGGGCCGAAGCCCATGTACCCTGCATCTCGGCGGTGTTCATCCCAGGGATAGACAATTCTCAAGCAGATTTTTTGAGTCGTCAACAGTTACTCCCGGGAGAGTGGTCTCTTCACCCCCAGGTATTCCAAGAGATTTGCCAAAGATTCGGAGTTCCCGATGTGGACATCATGGCAACAAGATTCAACAAGAAATTGGACAAATTCGTATCCCGAGCCAGGGACCCCTCGGCCTACGGGACCGATGCGTTGGTTTGCCCCTGGCACCAGTTTTCTCTCCTGTATGCGTTCCCTCCACTACAGATGATTCCCCGCCTTCTACGAAGGATCAGGGTGGAGCGCAGGCCGGTGATCCTGGTGGCCCCAGCCTGGCCCAGAAGGGCTTGGTACGCACTCATCGTGAGGATGTCAGTAGGGGCACCGTGGCCACTCCCCCTGCGCCCAGATCTGCTGTCTCAGGGCCCGATCTACCACCCTGCTTCACAGCAGCTAAATTTGATGGCTTGGCGGCTGAATCCCTAATTCTTAAGGGCAGAGGCCTCTCAGCCCAGGTCATATCTACGTTAATTCAGGCTAGAAAGCCAGTCTCTAGAAATATCTATTACAGAGTCTGGAGGACCTATGTGGAGTGGTGCGAGTCTCAAGGAGGGCATCCTCGCAAGTTTTTTATTGACAGGATCTTGCGATTCCTCCAGGTTGGCGTTGACAAGGGGTTGGCTCTTAGTACTCTAAAGGGGCAGGTGTCTGCCTTATCGATATGGTTTCAAAGGCCTTTGGCCACGCATTCGCTTGTGAAAACCTTCTTGCAGGGGGTCTTGCATGTGAATCCCCCTATTAGAGCTCCCCTCTGCCCCTGGAATTTAAATCTGGTCTTGTCAGCTTTACAAAGGCAGCCGTTTGAACCTCTGACAGAAATCCCTCTTGTGCTGCTAACCCGAAAGTTGGTTTTCTTGGTGGCTATGGCTTCGGCCAGAAGGGTCTCCGAGCTGGCAGCCTTGTCTTGCAGGGAACCGTACCTGATTCTGCATAAGGACAGAGTGGTTCTGCGGCCTCAACCTTCTTTCCTTCCTAAGGTCATATCCAGTTTTCACTTGAATCAGGACCTAGTCCTACCATCCTTCTTTCCTACTCCCCAGTCCAGAGAGGAAAGACTGCTTCATACTTTGGACGTGGTCCGAGCCATGAGGGTTTATCTCAAGGCTACAGAGAAGATTCGGAAAACAGATGTGCTTTTCGTTCTTCCGGATGGCCCCAAAAAGGGTCAGCCGGCTGCCAAGTCTTCCTTGGCTAGGTGGATTAAGCAGCTGATTTTTCAGGCCTATGGTCTGAAGCGCGTTCCACCTACCTTATCAGTTAAGGCCCATTCTACGAGGGCCATGAGTGCCTCTTGGGCGGCACACCATCAGATCTCTATGGCACAGGTTTGCAAAGCGGCAACCTGGTCTTCCGTACATACGTTTACTAAATTTTATAAGTTGGACGTCGCAAAGGCTACGGACGCAGCATTTGGGCAGGCGGTCCTACGGGCAGCAGTATAGAATCCTCTGGCCCGGTTCACGCCCCCTTTTTTTTTCTGTTGGTGGAGCTATTTTACCTCCTGATAATGTTTTTTGTTTGGCTATTTTTGGCCTTACGGTCTCCCTCCCTTCATGGAGCATTGCTTTGGGACATCCCATATGTAATGGCTATGCGCTCTGTGTCCCGTGATGTACGATAAAGAAAAAAGGATTTTTAATAACAGCTTACCTGTAAAATCCTTTTCTTGAAGTACATCACGGGACACAGAGCTCCCACCCCTCTTTTGGGGAACATTGTGTAACCTCGGAGGAATTGCTTGCTACAAAACTGAAGCACTCTCAGTGGGAGGGGGTTATATAGGGAGGAACTTCCTGTGAAGTTGATTACACCAGTGTCCACACCTGAAGGTACCCATATAACCCATATGTAATGGCTATGCGCTCTGTGTCCCGTGATGTACTTCAAGAAAAGGATTTTACAGGTAAGCTGTTATTAAAAATCCTTTTTTTGGCCTTTGAGCCAGTCTGCATCTGAGACATCCCAGACATCTGGGTCCAATCTGTCATTTTTTTTTTTTTTTTTACACATCAGACTAGACCGGAGAATTAGAGGTTTAAGAAGAGTTCATTTTTATTCCTCCCTTCATATTTCCTCTTCGGTTTCGCATCACTTGTGTGGTTTTTTTTTTGTTTGTTTTTTTGCAGTTTATTTAGTTTGTCATATTTTACCGTTTCTTCTCTCTTTCTCCTTTTTTTTTTTTTGAAAATTATTAGTTGTAGGGAGGGGATACAGAATCAGAGGGAAAACATTACAGTTATAACTCCTAACTTGAACTAAAACAATTCCAATTGCTCCCCATCTGTCTCTAAGTCTCCTATTACCCTCAGGGTTTTTTCTCCTTTTTTTTTTTTCCCCCCTCCCCCCTTCCCCTCCCCCTTTTCCCCTCCCCCTTTTCCCCTGAATTTAAGCGTACGTCGTTTACGAACTCGTAAGGTTACCCCTGCTTCTATGAGGAGTAACCTTACGAAGTACCGTCGGATGTCGTCGGGTGCCGTCGGATGCCATGTTAAGTATGGTGTCGGGTCAGCGTCGGCTTTTTCCGTCGCTTACATCGTTTTACTAACTCGTTCGCGAATAGGGAGTTGCGTAAATGACGCTCACGTCGTTTTTCAAATAACAGTTTTTTATTGATTTTTTTCCATAAAAGATCAGTACAAAATATAGCAGCATTTCAGGTGTAAGAGAGAAGAGGAGGTACAGAAATCCATCTTAATGAGCTTACATAGTGGCTCCATAATTATTTGTACGATCAGTAACTTGTAAAACAGCTATAAATCAGAGGAAAGAGAAAGAGGAAAGGGGGGACGGAGTGAGGGGAAGGGGTTGGGGGGGAGAGAGAGAGAGACGAGAGGAAAGAGAAGGGAGGGGGTGGGGGCAGGCTAGCGGGGGCTCACGTCGTTTTGACGTCGGTTTCAACAACGCTTTCCGACGTGAGCTGGAGCATGCGCACTGGGCTTTTTCCCCGGCCGGCGCATGCGCAGTTTGTTCGACGCGGGGGCACGCTTAATTTAAATACAAGCCGCCCCATTTGAATTGGTTTACGCTGGGCGATTTACGCGACGCTGGCGAAAACTACGGAGCAAGTGCTTTGAGATTAAAGCACTTGCTCTAGTACGATGCGGCGGCGTAGTGTAAATGGCTTACGCTACGCCGCCGGAATTCTATGAGAATCTGGCCCTTAGTTTATACCTTCCAACTTAAGACACAAGGAATGGTTGTTTCAGTTACTTCAGAGGAACAGCTTCAAGGTTTCTATTCAAACCTATTCACAGTTCCAAAACCAAACATGGGTATCCATCCAATATTGAACTTAAAATCCTAAAATGATTTCTGCGTAACAGAATTCCACATGGAATCTATGAATTCTGGCATTGCTTCCCTCAAACAAGTAGACATACAAGATACAACAACCCTTCCTGTGTTTTGCTGTGGGAAATCAGCACTTGAAGGTTGTATCGCTACCATTCGGGCTCTTTTCTGCACCTTGAGTGTTCACAAAAGTGCTTGCCCTGCTCCTGGCTCTAGTACGATCCCAGGACATTCCCTGGGTGACCTGCTGAAAGACTGTTCAGCCAAAACTTTGTTGTCCAATGGACCATCCAGTTCCTTCAAACCTTTGGCTGGATAATCAGCTCTAAAAATCCTAAAAATAGCATCCCTGGGAAAGAAAAGTCCAATAGTTTCATGGACAAACTTGCATTCCAGCTCTCTTGGCCATTCACTCTCTGGGAGTGGACCATTAGCAGATAGATTTTTATAAACCATCAATGTCTAGACTCAGGAGAGTGGTCTTTGCATCCAGATATCTTTCAAAAGCTCTGTCGAAGGTAGGGGAAACCAAATGTGGACATCCTGAACTCCATTTACAAAAGCCGGAGCGCGCAATACCCCGATAAATAAGGTATACCTAGCAACCCTGATAGCAGGATAATTAAGTAAGGGCATACCTGAGTGACTTGTGGTTTGTTAAAATTATGTATAATGAACAGTGTAACAGGGACGCTGAGCGTACTGCTGGTATGAATATATCTGTTTAAAAATATATAATATAATAAATAGAGGATTGAAGGGGCAAATATGGAGAGAATAAGAATAAATTGAAAAGAAAAATGATTCAGACTTACAGCAACCATTCAATGTGATCAAGTAGATCAAGGGATGCCTATGGTGGAATTTAAGGCTGTTGGATACTTGATTCTGGGAAGGTAAAGGAAGGAGTCCTTCCCTGTTACACTGTTCCCTTTCCATCATTGCCAAGTGGATTAGACAACTCCTTTCCAGAGTCTATGCCCTTTTTTATCAGAGTCCATTCTATCAGGGCTGTTGGTGTCTCCTGGGCTTTTCAGCATTAGGCATCTGTATCCCATATTTGCAAAACCAACACCTGCTCCTCAGTTCACACATTTTCAAGTTCTACCAGGTGGATGTTCAAGTTTTAGCTGATCTGAGCTTCGGTACTTCAAGTTGTTGTTTGAGTGTTATGTTTGGGTTCCTTAAAACCTTGTGTTTTATGTGGGCCTGTTGGCAATTCTATGTTGCTGTGTTGTTCATCTCTAGTTTAAAGGCTTGAGTGAGTCCTATGGCCTATGAATAACAGACCTGTGTCCTGTGCTTTATAATAACGATAATAGGAATTTTATGGTGCAATAGTAGGCAGTGCATAAGTGCATAGTTGCCAACATTTAAAGTGCTATATTTAGAATAGCTGAGATCCCCTATGTTCCTCTGTATATCACAGTAGTAATCACAAAATTAAATAAGTTCTAATAATGGGACAGAACAAATATGAGAACTGAGATTTCCTTTAGTTGAACTAACAAAAGTGTGTCTATTCTAGAGCTGGTAACATTGAGGGTATTCAGTATCATTTTGAAGAACTGTTTTTGCGTGTAAGCGACATAGTGGAGGAGTACGGATGGTATATAAGTGGTAAGTATGTGCAGGTGAGGGAGAGGAATGTGGAGGGTCTAACATTGGGCACTATGTACAGGAGAAGAGTGCAAAGGGTACGGCAAAAGGCACAATGTACAGGAGAGGAGTGTGGAGGGTATGATGATGGGCACTATGTATAGGAGAGAAGTGTGGAGGGGATGACAGTGAGCAGTATGTACAGAAGAGAAGCATGGAGGGTACGACAGTGGGCAGTATGTACAGGAGAGGAGTGTGGAGGGTATGACAGTGGGCACGATGTACAGGAGAGGAGTGTGGAGGGTGTGACAGTGGGCACTATGTACAGGAGAGGAATGTGGAGGGTCTAACAAGGGGGAACTATGTACAGGAGAGGAGTGTGGAGGGTATGACAGTGAGCTGTATGTACAGGAGAGGAGTGTGGAGGGGATTACAGTGAGCAATATGTACAGGAGAGAAGTGTGGAGGGTATGACAGTGGGCGGTTTGTACAGGAGAAGTGTATGACAGCAGGTACTATGTACAGGAGAGGAGTGTGAAGGGTATGACAGTGGGCAGTATGTACAGGAGAGGAGTGTGAATGGTATGATGGGGCAGTATGTACAGGAGAGGAGTGTGGAGGGTATGACAGTGGGCAGTATGTACAGGAGAGGAGTGTGGACGGTATGATAGTGGGCACTATGTATAGGAGAGGAGTGTGGAGGGTATGACAGTGAACAGTATGTACAGGAGAGGAGTGTGGAGGGTATGACAGAGGTCACTATGTACTGTATAGGAGAGGAGTGTGGAGGGTATGACAGTGAGCAGTATGTACAGGAGAGGAGTGTGGAGGGTGCGACAGTGGGCACTATGTACAGGAGAGGAATGTGGAGGGTCTAACAAGGGGGAACTATGTACAGGAGAGGAGTGTGGAGGGTATGACAGTGGGCAGTATGTACAGGAAAGGAGTGTGGAGGGGATTGCAGTGAGAAGTATGTACAGGAGAGAAGTGTGGAGGGTATGACAGTGGGTGGTTTGTACAGGAGAGAAGTGAATGACAGCAGGTACTATGTACAGGAGAGGAGTGTGAAGGGTATGACAGTGGGCAGTATGTACAGAAGAGGAGTGTGATCGGTATGACAGTGGGCAGTATGTACAGGAGGAGTGTGGGGGTATGACAGAGGGTAGTATGTACCAGAGAGAAGTGTGAAGGGTATGATGGGGCAGTATGTACAGGAGAGGAGTGTGGAGGGTATGACAGTGGGCAGTATGTACAGGAGAGGAATGGAGACGTTATGATAGTGGGCACTATGTATAGGAGAGAAGTGTATGATAGCAGGCACTATGTACAGGAGAGGAATGTGGGGGGTATGACAGTGGGCGCTCTGTATAGGAGAGGAGTGTAGAGAGTATGACAGTGGGCACTATGTACAGGAGAGGAGTGTGGAGAGTATGACAGTGAGCACTATGTACAGCAGTGGAAGGATGTTTAGGGACTGCGTAGTGGTTAAGTGTGTCATACATGGATTGAAATTACGCCAATTATGCAGAGACCAGCCATAGTCGATCCATGTATGGGCTAGCTGGTTTTACACAAGTCAATCTATTAATCGATTTGAGTACAACCAGCCTGTTTTTCCCAAAACAATCAGTGCTGCCAGCTATAGATAGCAACACTGATCATTGTACTCACTGGCAGAACACAATAACACTACAGGAGTGATTCCCCCATCTACAGGTCAGCAGGTAAGAGGGTGTGTGGGGACAGGCTGGGGAGAGATACCAGTCAGTGGCTGTGTAGGCACTGGCTAGTATCAGAGCCAGATACACACAGGTTACATACGTCGCGATCGTTAGAGTGAGAGCAATAATTCTAGCACTAGACCTCCTCTGTAATTCTAAACATGTAACCTAAAATTTTGTTAAAGCATCGCTTAGGATACCAAAAAAAATCGGGCTAACTTTAGTGTTTTTTAAATGAATGAAACAGTTTATTTCCAAAAAAAAACATCTTTGAAAAATTGCTGCGCAAATACAGTACCGTGCTAGAGCTGCACAATTAATCGTTAAAAAATTGTGATCTCGATTCAACCCCCCTGACATCTCCAATGCAGAGTTTGCTGATTCTTTCATATAACAAGTGGAGAGAATTTCAGCTGTCAAAAGAAAATATCTGGGCAGTCTGCCAAGTTCTAAGCAGGAAACATTGGACCAGATTCAGAAAGAGTTATGCCGGCGTATCACTGATACGCCAGCATAACTCACACTTTGCGCCGGCTTATCTGTTTTTCTGTATGCAGAAAACAAGATAAACTGGTTTGCAGCAAAGATCTGACAGGCGTAATTGTATTACACCGTCGGATCTTAACTGCAATTTTAAAATGGCCGCTGGGGGCGTTCTCGCTGATTTACGCCGAGAATATGTAAATCAGCGAGATATGCCAATTCACGAACGTACGCGGGCCCGACGCAGTCACTTTACGCCGTTTACGTAAGGGTTTTCTCGGCGTAAAGATAAAGCTGCCCAAAGCAGGCGCATCCTATGTTAAGTATGGACGTCGTGACCTCGGGAAATTTGAAAATGTTTACGTCGTTTGCGTAACTCGTCCGTGAATGGGGATTCACGGACCACCATAGAGTAATTTTCTAGCAAAAAACAAATGATGATTTTTTTTCTCAGTCTGCTGCAGTGTGTCAGCTTGTATTTATAATGGCCGCTCTGTATGTAGCTTCTGACAGGCTGTGCAAGCAGGCCCGCATCTCCGGAACCATAAATGATCGCCATCCCATATTTTGACCAGTTGTGGGGTAGGTCTTCACCTGTCAACCCCCAAATGTGGGGTTTCTGTGACCTCTGGTTCGTCGAGCTACAACCCCCAAAGTCGATCCTTTTTTTTTTTTCAGATTTTTTTGTTTTTGTTTGGGCAAATGGGCCTATCTTGAGAAAGGGGCCTGGAGCTGCAGCTCCAACAGCCCCTATGTTAATCCGGCCCTGCATACAACAGCAGTAATATAATAAATCAGAAATAAATTGAGCAGATAAAGGTGTTATGCAGCATCAAAAAAAACATCAATTAAAAATGAAGCTTCTAGAAACAATGGATATACAGAGAAAAGAAGGGAAGAAATGGAGGAACGAAATGATGATGGTCTAGTCCTACCTATAACCTGAACAGACTATGATCTATTCTGGATGGAAGAAAATGTGTGTACCATGCGGATGAGTATTTTTGCATGATATCAGCTTTCCACTTTCTTATTTAGCTAGTTTGCGTAATCTGAGATTTAACCTCGGCTATAGAAAGAGTGGGGGAATTTGATAAAAGCAATTTTTAGTTCTTTATCTTGGAGAACAGTACAGAACATAGGCCCCTTCCCTCTGCTCCTTGATCATTACTTAATGCTTGTTAAAACTGGAGCCTCATAGAGTTAGCAGGGTTATGAGTATGCCATAGGGGTTACTCTAGCAAAAGTTTATGCCAGTGTCCACTCACCTAAAGGTAGCAACATATAACCCTTAGCAGAGGCGTAACTAGAACCTTATGGCACCAGTGCAAGAAACCATGAAGAGTCCCCCTGAAGCCCTTTCTATTAGTCCAGGGGCCTTTCCCACTGATGCCCTTTACTCCCTTTGCAGGGCCCCTTACAAAGCTTTCACATGTTCTGCGTTGGTCCCCCCTCCTGCCATCTTTTCAACCCTGGTAGTTCCGCCACTGACCCATAGTCTATGAATAAAAATCCAGTGTCCTGTACAAAATAAGGAATTTATCCAAGATAAGGAATTTACAGGTAAGTCAAAATTCCTATTTTATGCCTATTCTGTTGAGATCTCTTAACAACCATTTTATATGTATTATATCAAGTGGGACTTCTGCGCTACTAAAAAATCTCTAAACAATAACAGTCTGCAGCAAACACAAAAAATGCATACACAGCATTTATAGTAAGTAAGTAAAATAATGGTGCTAGCGCAAGTGGTAAAGCATAACATAGGATGTATAATATTGAATAAGCACACAGTGCACAAAGTGTGCTAAATCAGTGATATCTGTGACAAAGCAAAAAAGAAAAAACACAACAGTCCAACAAGAGTGCTAAATCCAAAACAAGTGCACTGTAGTCCTTAACCACTTGCTTACTGGGCACTTACACCCCCCTCCTGCCCAGGTGAAATTTCAGCTTCCGGCACTGCGTCGCTTTAACTGACAATTGCGCGGTCGTGCGACGTGGCTCCCAAACAAAATTTACGTCCTTTTTTCCCCACTTGTGAGCTTGGTGGTATTTGATCGCCTGTGCGATTTTATTTTTTGCGCTATAAAAAAAAGAGCGTCAATTTTGAAGAAAATACACATTTTTTACTTGTTGCTATAATAAATATCCCAATTAAAAAAAAAACACATTTTTTTTTCTCAGTTTAGGGCGATACGTATTCTTCTACATATTTTTGGTAAAAAAAAAAAAAAAAAAATCGCAATAAGCGACTGGTTTGCGCAAAAGTTATAGCGCTTACAAAATAGGGGAGAGAATTATTATTTTTTATTATTTTTTTTTTACTAGAAATGGCGGCGATCTGCGATTTTTATTTTTACTGCGACGTATAGGCGGACACATCGGACACTTTTGACACATTTTTGGCGCCATTCACATTTATACTGCGATCAGTGCTATAAATATGCACTAATTACAGTATAAATGTGACTGGCATTGAAGGGGTTAACACTAGGGGGTGAGGAAGGGGTTAAATGTGTATGCTAGGTGTGTTCTAACTGTAGGGGGAGGGGGGGGTGACTGGGGGGGTGACCGATCTGTGTCCCTATGTAGGAAGGAACACAGATCGGGCTCCTCCCTTCCAGAGACAGGACATTGTCTCTGTGTCAGCCGGCAATGAGAGATGATCTATGAGAGATCATCTCTCATTCGCCACAGATCGCATTGCAAACGGCCGCTCTGATTGGCCGTTTGCCGCGATCTGTGATTGGCCGTGTCCAAGGGACACGGACAACACAGGGCTTCCCCGCAGCGCGCTGTACAGCGCGCGCTGGGAACGCCAGAAAGACATGCCGTCAAATGACGGCATGTTGGATATTGAGGTCCGCGCTGTTGCCGTCATCCGACGGTAGCGCGGGCCTCAAGTGGTTAATGTGAACAGTGTGAAGGAGGGATGTCCACTAGTTGCAGAAAGGTGAGGAAAGGAAAGAACCGCACCACACGGCACGTCTAGTCTCACAGAACTCTCACCTCCAGCCAGACATAGCCAGCATGTAGGATATCCTTGGTATAGGCAGTCTCCCCCAGTGATGTTGTTGTGGATCCCCACGGATCAGTGGAACGATGGGAGTCTGAGTACTCAGGTATATTCACAGGACACAGATAAGGGGAATCCGGGAAAAGACAGAGGAAAGCTCCAATAGTGCGTTAACTTAATAACCAGGGAGTTTTAATAAAAAATGTACTTACAACAAATAAAGATAAAATTTGCATCAAACAGCGGGATCGTAGCGCTTGCAGCACGTCACTCATCTGCCCGTCCTTCCCTTCCCTGCGCGTTACGACACAGGGTCACGTGTCTTCATCTGGGGAATGCATTATTAAAACTCCCTGGTTATTAAGTTAACGCACTATTGGAGCCTTCCTCTGTCTTTTCCCGGATTCCCCTTATCTGTGTCCTGTGAATATACCTGAGTACTCAGACTCCCATCGTTCCACTGATCCGTGGGGATCCACAACAACATCACTGGGGGAGACTGCCTATACCAAGGATATCCTACATGCTGGCTATGTCTGGCTGGAGGTGAGAGTTCTGTGAGACTAGACGTGCCGTGTGGTGGGGTTCTTTCCTTTCCTCACCTTTCTGCAACTAGTGGACATCCCTCCTTCACACTGTTCACATTAAGGACTACAGTGCACTTGTTTTGGATTTAGCACTCTTGTTGGACTGTTGTGTTTTTTCTTTTTTGCTTTGTCACAGATATCACTGATTTAGCACACTTTGTGCACTGTGTGCTTATTCAATATTATACATCCTATGTTATGCTTTACCACTTGCGCTAGCACCATTATTTTACTTAACCATTTTATATGAGTCTGGAATATGTTTTTGTATTGTATTGTATTTATAGTTTTTTAACCAAGTAAAACTACATTTCATTCTTTCATTTTTAGTGCTCTCATAAAAAGAAAATGTAAAAGCGAGCTGGTACAAAAATTCAAGACCCGTGAGAACAAAAAGCCCCTAAGAGCTGTGTCGATAGATTGTCTTGTTAAAACTTCATCCACTGGAGGCAGCTGTGAAGAAGTAGACAATGAACCATCCATTGTAGAATCTGCAAGCCCACAAGCAGAAAGGAGAACAAATAACCTGCTTATTAGTTACAGCAACTCTGGTGCTACAATTTTTTCAAGTGATTCGCAAATGAGCAAAAAACGGCAAAAAATGGATAAAGCTGGTGGTAGATCAAAAGGACTTTCCAGCTGTTCTACTGAGCCACCAAAGAAAAAAAATATACGAGCTCCTGTAAATACAGGAACCAAGGACACAAAATTAAAAGCAACTAAAAGTCAGTCACAACTTACTGTTGGTATACCTAGAAAAAACACAGTGTTGGAGAAGAACAAAATGACAGCAAAAAGTGGGAGTATAAAATCTCCACCAGAAAAATATGCCAAGAATAGTCAGAGCTCATCTGGTCCAGGAAAGATTCCACCTAGGGAACCATTTTCAGCAAAAACAGTAAAAAGAAACATGACAATGTCAACACCAAGTACTAAAACAAAACCAATTAATGGGGCTAATAAGATATCATCTTCTGTTGTCAACATTTCCAAAGTTAACCATCGTCATGAAGACCCCCATGAAATGGAGAGGACATGGATGAGCACAGAGAGACTTAATAGGGGACCTCTGAGATCTAATATACAAGGACTTGAACACTGGAAAGAGGATGATAACAGTGACTCTTCTGATGGTGAAAGCTACTATTCTGTAGATTCTCTGTCTTCTGTATATACCAGTGCCTTAAATGAACAACTGAAGCAGGAAGATAAAGAGAGACAGAAAAATAGCAGGAGGGATTCCGACAGCGAGGACAGCCAAATGTCACAGGACTCACTGTTGGAAAAAGAAAACAAAAAGGATAGGCCTATTAAACACAGATATAACAGGTACAAGACTATTGGGACTCATTCTGGCTCTTCTAAAAGTTTAACAGAAGATCACAACTCATTTCCTTTAGTTACAACTGGGTCAGTTACTACTGGGTTCTCAAAAAGTTTTTCTCTAGACAGTTTGGCTGATTCTGATGAAGTACCAGATGTGGATTCGTCTGAAGAACTACCAGCAGAGATCTTTTGGAAACTCCAGAGTCCTAGGTGTTTAAATATGACTGATGATGATCAGAAGAATATAGACATCACAACCCCTGGGGACAATACAGCTCTACAAAGAAGTGCCTCGTTTTACCTTAAGATAAATAATGATGCTACCATGGCATGCAGAGATACTTCAACACCACCTTTGAATGTTCATGATGTAAAATCCCATCAAATTCCCCTTGGTTCACCTGTTTTTAATAGCGAACACACTTCGCATGGATTATCAACTGAAAAGTGTACTGTAGAACCTGCTGTGAATACTCTTCACCATGACTCTTCCTGTCTTGACAATAAGGCTGCTAAAACAGATTCAGACTTTACACACAATGAAGGGATGGAAGTATCTACTAAAAATCTTGTTATTAAAACCAAATCTAGGGCATCTCCTGACACACGGGAAGAATTGAATGTACAGCACTGTCACGATCCAGAACCACTCGACAAAAGCCTAAATATATCAAATGTTGAGGGAGATCATCCAAACACTTGTCATATCAGAGATATCAAAGTAAAATGTTTTGAAAACCAGAAGCCTATTCATGAATGTATTAATGATAACAATGATTGTTCCTTAAGACATTTAGATGACTTGCATACATCAAAACATCACTCAGATTTTCCTGATTTATCAAACAATTGCATGGAAAGTGAGAAAAGTACTCAGAAATCCTTTCTAGACAAAAATAATGTAGCTTTGGAGCCCATTGTTTTTTCCAAAACTGAGGTAAATAAAATACCACAATCATTCTTGGACCCAACAACGGATAAAGTCAGCAAAAAAGAAGTCACAGTTTCTGTGAGAACTGATGTTAACGGGGATCTCGGAACATGCAGCCAGGATATAAAAGATAACCATAAGGAATCTGTAGAACTAAATGAAGTAAATAATAAAGCAAGCATTGCACAGGGAAATAATGCTGAAGAAAAACTGACGGAGTGTAATAAAAATCTTTCTATATCAAGGAATTCTGTGAATTTAAATACAGCTGTAAGTACAGTAGTCTTAAAAAGTTCAAACCAGGATTCGGAACAAAATCTCCATTCAAAATCCAGCTCTAATGTAATGCCATCTGAAATTACTGATGAAGAATGTAAACCTAGAGAGATGTTTGTTTTACATTTTACTCACAATAATGGTGAAATTCATGACCATACTGATGCCAGTATCAAAAACCTTGACAGAAATGTAACACAAGTAGGGTTAACATGTGTGCAAACTGACTATCTGAATAACCAAACTACAGTTCTCAGTGATACTTGTTCAGAATTTAACAGGTCTGGAATTTTACATTATAATCATTTAGAAAGTGAAAAAGTCCAAAACATGTTGACTGGGATTACAAACGTGCTACAAACAGAACACATGCAAATTCATAGTGGCCTTGAGACTCCCAATTTGATATCAGAAGTGACAGAATACAGAGCAGCTCTAGATATAAATGAGAACACAGAGTGCAAGCTGGAAAAACAACATTATTTGTCTGATAAATATAATATCTATGAAAATAAAGTTGCTGATCCCCTTCAAAGATTGATTCATAGGCATTGCAAAACTCCAGCTGTTGACAATGCTGACATGAGCACATCAGGTCTAATGGCCAACCAACCATTTTCTGATGTGAAAAATAAAAATCACACAATGTTTGTTGATCAGAGTGAGTCAATAAATATAACACCACTAATAATATATAATAACCTTGTCCAACATGATGAAAATCTTGGTGACTTTCCTCTTTCTAGAACTGAGGATAGATCTGGTGACAGCCACAAGGACACAAAAAGTACACGTTTTTTTAGTGTCTCACCAGAGGCTGAAAAGGAAGTCACCAGCAGTTCACCAGTAATAAACCTCAATGACCTTCCTTCTACTGAGCACTTACTACCAAGGTCAAGTATATTACCTAGCGGAAATATGCCTGAGTACAACAGCCCTAAACATAAGGAAAGCAGAGTAAATGGATGCTTCAGTAAACATCCTGGTAACATGCCTTCAAATCATTCAGAAACTGCACTTTCTAACAAGACTTGTGAATTTCAACATCATCCTCTTGACATAAATAGTAATGAACAGAGTGCATCTTGCAGTTCTTGTGATGATAATACAGGGCCAGTATCCAGTCTCAATAATACACAATATGTTTTAACTTGCAATCCATCTGGTGAGGCCCTCGTTCAAACAAAATCCTGGAAAGAGAAAGGGATATTACCAGAAGAGGGAATGCAGAATTTACAGTCTTTATCTGAAGACACTCAGCAAGTGCATGCATTAAATATAGAACCCCTGAAACCACATTATGCTAGTGATCTCCTTAATTGTAAAAATGAGATACACTATTGTAAACCAGATTCTGAACTGCAAAAAGCTATATGTCCTCCAGAGCAAGCCATCCACACAGATATGAAGAAATCAAAATTGTTTAATAGCAGTAAAACTGACAACCAATCCATTTCATCAGGGATCATATCAACCCTTGTAGATCCATTTTTTTGTAATAAAAGCGATGATGAAGATGCAGAAAATTCTTGGAATGAGACCTTAAAAGAACTAAGAATGGAAACTATGACATCTGAAACTGAATGTTCGCTTCAACTTAATAAACAGATAACGAAAAACCATGAAAATTCAGAGAAAACCAATGATGATAAAGATGATGGTAAATATAGCGCTTCGCAGAGAAAACCTAAAGATTCATATTTAATTGATAAACAGGCTAATAGAAAGCATGACATAGAAGAAAATGATTATAAAGATAATGAACCTTATAATCATGCACTAACCACTCAGGATTCTACAACTTCAGAGAGATGTTTTCAGAAACACATCAAAGACACTGTTGCTGAAAATAATGAGCAATCTAAGTCTACTGACTCTTTGTGTAATGTTAGAAATAACATGCAAGAGAACAATTACTGTGTTGTGCAACCCTTCACACAAGCTATCGGAAGTACATGTCCAATTCTTCCATATTATGAAGCTATACTGCAAAGTGAACATATTTTTGGATGTAGTAGGGCTAAAGCTGCAAGCACACATTATAAAAATACAGAAAGTCTACCAAAAACTTCTGAGCCAGAACAATCATACTTTGGCTCACAATTCTCTCCTGACTTAAACAAAATGGTAGAAGATGTCAAGGGTGAAAATCAGGAATTAAGGTCCTTCAGGATTTTGAAGTGTAAAGAAGGAAATATTTTTTTAAAACCAAAAAATGAGGAATCAGAACTTGGTATCCCACATGGAACAGAAACATGTGTCACAAAGAATGAAAGTATACAGGAAGGCTCTACAATATCAGTACCCATAATGTTGCATGGTTTTCACACAGATGTTCATTCCTTGGCAGAAATTAATGGTGGCATTTCTTTCAGTAGGGCTTCTGGGAGACAGGGAAATCTTCAGGAGGAGAAAATTGAGCAAATACACCTTTGTGCAGGAAGAAAAAGTTGCCAAACAATAGAGCAAAATTTCCATTTTAAAGTGCAAGAGGAAAACTTGCTGGTGCAACAAACCCTGAACAAACTGCCAAGTAAGAATACGATTATGCAAAAAGTAGAAAGCCCCCTGGCAAAGGATGAGATAGAAGACAAAACTAATGTTATCCCTTCACAAAAACCTGAAAATGCTACTTGCAAATCCGAATCTGCTAACCCTAGTTTAACTAATTCTACAGATGCCTGCACATTTCCAGCTGCTACATCATCTGCCAACTTTTCTAGGTGTATTGGAGAATCAAATGAAGTGTTGAAAGATATCCAGAATGATTCCAATAAATGCCAGTATCAGTTTCCTCAAAGCCAAGAAGCAGACCATCAGACTGAAATATCTACAAGTTGTCAGCCATCAACTTTCAGAACCTGTCCAGAAACTGAACCAACGGAAAAAGGAAAGGTAGACCATGGCTTAGATCATACATGTGAAGTGTCCACTTCCATCACTAAGAATTGGCAACATAACCCCAAGTCAGAATTAAATTTGGTAATGGAAAAAATCACACATCAATCTACAGAGGTTTTGGACTCCTGTAGAGTAAATGTCATATCAGGTCATACACTAGAACCAACTGATCCAGCCTTACAAATGGATTACAGAAGCAGAAAAAATGAAGGTGTTGAAAACAACATTTTTGTAACTGAAGAAGACCGTGGTGAATGTCCTTCAGAGTTAAATGAATCTCCTGAGACTTCTTCAGGAGAGGATGACATGGAAACATTCAGTTCTTTAGCCTCGAGTGGCCTCACAACCTTAAAAACATGGGTCACTGGAGAGTCTGTCAGTATTAAATGAAGGTAAATCAGAAATGTATGGAGCTATTCATACAGGTGTTCCTGGTGATTTTTCTCACCTCGGATTTTCCAAAATAGACATGTCAACTTGCACCATGTCTAATAAAGCTTACTGCTCTACCCATACATTTTGTGAATGTTTATCACCTACCATGGCTCTTGCCAAGTCACAGTTGGCAGAATCCACAAAGTTCCCTTCTGATGGATCAGCCTCCAGCCCAAGATCTGAATCTTCTCAACAAACATTAGGTTCTGAGACCAAAACTATGTGTAATGGACAAGACCATTCAAATACGGAGTCAAAGGATTGCTCACCACATGGTGTAGCACATTTTGTAAGTGCCCAGGAAAGGATTGCTGGGCATCAACCTTTTAAGGATGAAGGTACCGATAAAGACTGCATTCCCATTAAAGTACCATCTAAACTCCACAGCAGTTTATTTCATGACTCATCACAACAAACACAGACATCAATAGAAGAAATGTGTGAGAATACAGAAGGTCTTCACTTTACCTCAAGTGACATTAACCCCTTTGTTCACTCTTGGCAGCAAGAAGTTAGTCCTAGGGCTGGGTGGAGGAACTGCTCATTTAACAGTGCCAGTGATGTATCTTGCAGTAAGTTGCAAGCCACAACTGATAAATTAATGAGGTGTTCTAGTGTTGATGAAGCGCTCAATTCTCATAGTTCCCCTTTTAATTCACATCTTAGTTCCTATGCAAAACCAGTATCCAGCACAATAAGCAGTTTTGAAGGAAATGATTCCAGACCTGATTTAAATTCATTTGATGGTTTTCAAGATCACCTATTGGATGAAACTCTTGCTTTACACACAAGAAATGATACGGAATTTGTTGGGACATCTGGGTCACAAGTAAGATTTGATGACTGTTCCCAGCTAGATGAAATAATGATTCTTTACACTTCAGAGTCTGAGACTTGCAATGAAAATGACCAAAGAATATCTTATGAACACAGAACACACACTAAGCCTAGATACCGTAGAGCCACCAAGCACCAAAGAAGTACCACAGATGTGTTTTCCTCACGGAAAATGAGGCACCCAGAGACCAGTTTCTTGGTCCAATATGCAGAGCATGTCCATTCATTTATCACAGCTGTTACAGGAAACCTCAGAACTACTGGGAAATTTGTCTCAGCATCACTCTGAAAATGTCACACTTGATATTGCAGAGTCAATTGTGAAAAAATCAGTCAAAGACTCTTTTACTCAAACTTATGAAGATAAAGGTATTCAGACAGATAAGCCAAAAATAAACAGTTGTCAGAACTATAGCACAGAAAGTAACCATTTTGTAAGCCCCTCAGAGATAAATGTCATTGTAAAGGTAGTTGGAGCAGATTCATCAACTCATATTCCAGACAACACTCATTTAACAGGGGCAAAAAGTAGTAGTCAAACGACAAATGTTAGGACACAAAGCCTTCCAAACTTGCATGGATATGTGCCTGCTAAATTAGCAGATCATGGGATGTCTAAATCGCCACATATGCGAGCGTCTGTCCCATTCCTGTCTGCTAGCACTCTTCCACTTTCTTCACCTACAAGTTCTACTGTTTTTAATAAAGACTCAGAGGATATTTCTCTTGCTGTAGCAAATAGTCCTTTATCAGGTGTTCAAACTCTGAGATTCCACACTGCATGTCAAGGAAACACCATGATGGTTGACCGAGCTTCCTCGCCAATTCTAACGTTAAAAGCAAGCAAGAAGCCTTTTAATAAATTTGAACTTGAAAACAATTCTAGTGAACAAAGCCTTCATGTATCTCGGCACAGGAAAAGGAGAGAACAAGAAAAGTGTATGCTACAAGTCACCAGTTCTCAAACAGGAAAAGACAATGATTTTTTTTTCCCATTTGGTCAAGGAAATAAAGAAAATAAATTTGAAGTTGTACATTTCAGCTCTCTCAGAGAATCTCCTGAAAGAAGAATAGCAACACATAAAGTTCAGAGATACAAGAGTGAAAACTGCATTCTGCAAAACAAACTCTCTCCCATTACCAACCAATTTAGTAGTAACTCTGAGATTTCAGGGTATGGAGACAGGGAAGATAGAAAAGACAATTTAAGATCCACTCAACCCAAAAAAATACCTGCAACCACATTTACTGGTTTGCCGCCATGGGAACGCCCACAGTCACTTGAAAATCTCTATCAGATGGCACATCCCGTGTCGGACAGGCACAGAACTACAAAGACACAAGATTGTGCTGATGAGAATGACCTTGCTAGTATTACCATAACATCAAGTAATTCATATGCAAAAAATGAAATCCAACAATATTTACCTTCCCAAGTAAGTGGTTTTGACTTGCTACTGCCGGATGATGGCTTATCTGTAGTAGAGAGTGAATGCAATACTGACATTCTTCTAGGTCAAGAGCCCACTTTGGCAAGCAGTCACAAATCACATAATTACAGTTTGCAGGATCTGCCCCTTCATAATAAGTTCAGCAATTGGTCTGGATTTCAAGGTAGCTTACAGAGAAATGAACAGTTGTTAATGAGTTATCCAAATCTGAGTATGAAACAAAGCCCCACCTGTACGTCTCAGGAAGAGGTGGCAAGCCGAACTCGTGAGATTGAGAAACTGCAGCGGGAGCGTGCAGAGGTCATGTCTGCAGTACACTTGGAGATGAATCCACAGCCACTTACTGTGCAGCTAGCAGAAGCCAAGCTCAGCTACGGAATTGGAGAAACCGATGCACTACTGAGAGTGATACAGACAGGAAAGATGGATAGTCAGGATCAAGTTTCTGTGAAGAAACAGCTATATGCAAGGTAAGAAGCAGTTATCTATGCTCTTTCGACATTTCAGACTATGGTATAACTATGTGTAATCCCAGGTTTTGGCTAGTCCGGGGTTAACCTCAGGAGCCTTTGTCACAAACGGTTCTACTTGCCTGATAACCCTCAGATGTGGGGGGTGTTGGTACTGTTTTTACCAGTTATTTACACATTACTTGAAAGTTTTTTGCCACCTTTACAGGCTGGTTATGGTTGGCAACTGATAGAGTCTCCCACCCCCTTATCTGCAGCCCTACCACCTTTTGCATGCATGGCTACATGGCAAATCCCCAGTAAATTATAGTAATGTTGATGTACCACCCTGCCATACAAGCATTTTACCCCCTCTTTGAGGGGGTGCCTGCAGCCTAATGCCATTCAATACACACGTTCTTGAGAGAGCCAACAGACAGTGAGTCCAATTTAGGAGGGGGTACGCTCCGCCTGCCACATGTTGGAACAAATGTAGCTTGATGGAAAGTTGAAAATCCCCTGCTAAGTGGGGAGGAAAGGCCTAGCATCATTTGCTTTTTGTTTTATTGAGTAGGGTACCAACTTCTAATCTATGTATGGGTTCTGGGTTGAAGCTATATAGCATGACATTTTCAGGAGGAGGTCAGCAGTAAAAGCTTGTAATTTCATTACTTTCTTGATATAGAATGCATTGACAACTCAAAATGTGTAAGTACAGTATACACTATAAGCAGATGAAACATTAAATTCTTTATATCTGTTCCATCCCCCTCACTCAAGGCATATGAAAGTGATAGAAAATTTACGCAAGGAAAGAGAAGAGAGATTGCAAAGTTTCAGAAGGAGCCGCAGCCTCAGCCCCCAGAAACATCTGAGTGCCTCACAAACATCGTTGTCATCATTGAGAGACTCTGATTTGCCCAGTCGGCGCAGGGAATACCTGCAGCAGCTGAGAAGAGACGTTGTGGATAGCACCAGGTATGACATTGATTAGCTGTCACCATGAGAAGTTTGGCCTATCTAAAAGATCCCAACATTAGATAAGCTTTAGTCATAATGGAATTTTATGGCAATTATTTTACTTTAGCAGTTATTGTGCTGAAACATGAACAAAGATTATCTTTACTTATACAAACTCCTTAGCCTTGGCATCAACAGACACTTGTATACATCACAGTGGCAACAAAATTGACTAATATCCTAATTGTATCTTAGAGTTCAGGAACCAAAGAGAAGGCTATCTCAGTGTCCCTCAGAGATTGAAGCGATGCTGAAGGATTATCAGAAGGCTCGGGAAGAGGCCAGGACTGAGATTGCTAGAGCGAGAGACAAGTTACGTGAGAGGGCAGAGCTAGAGAAGAGACGTCTGCTGCAGAGCACTTTGCAGAAGGTGAAAAAGAAAAACATCTTTCATGTTTGAATGTCTGTCTATTAAACACAACATTTATTTCATCACTAAGATCGGACGGGATTTGGTATAGTAGCTACAGTGGGGTTCGAAAGTTTGGGCACCCCAGGTAAAAATGTGTATTAATGTGCATAACGAAGCCAAGGAAAGATGGAAAAATCTCAAAGGCATCAAATTACAGATTAGACATTCTTATAATATGTCAAAAAAAGTTAAATTTTATTTCCATCATTTACACTTTCAAAATTACAGAGAAACAAAAAAATGGCGTCTGCAAAAGTTTGGGCACCCTACAAAGTTAATATCTTGTACTGCCCCCTTTGGCAAGTATCACAGCTTGTAAACGCTTTTTGTAGCCAGCCAAGAGTCTTTCAATTCTTGTTTGAGGTATATTTGCCCATTCTTCCCTACAAAAGTCTTCCAGTTCTTTGACATTTCTGGGCTGTCTGTCACGCACTGCTCTTTTAAGGTCTATCCATAGATTTTCAATTATGTTGAGGTCAGGAGATTGTGAAGGCCATGGCAAAACCTTCAGTTTACGCCTCTTGATGTAATCCCCCGTGGATTTTGAGGTGTGTTTAGGATCATTATCCATTTGTAGAAGCCATCCTCTTTAACTTCAGCTTTTTCACAGATGGCATCAAGTTACCTTTCAAAATTTGCTGAAATTTTATTGAATCCATTTTTCCTTCTACTCGTGAAATGCTACCTGTGCCACTGGCTGCAATACAACCCCAAAGCATGATTGATCCACCCCCATGCTTAACAGTTGGACAGAGGTTCTTTTCATTAAATTCTGTGCCCTTTCTTCTCCAAACATACCTTTGCTCATTCCAGCCAAAAAGTTCTATTTTAACCTCATCGGTCCACAGAACTTGTTTCCAAAATGCATCAGGCTCAATACATTCATTTGCAAAGTTCAAATGCTGATTTTTGTGGTGAGGACGTAGAAGAGGTTTTCTTCTGATGACTCTTCCATGAAGACCATATTTGTACAAGTATCTCTTTATAGTGGAATAGTGTACCACAACTCCAGTGTCTGCCAGATCTTTCTGGAGGTATTGTGCAGTAAAACAGGTGTTTTCAATTGCTTTTCTCACAATCCTGCAACCTGTTCTGTCTGATATTTTTCTTGGTTTTCCAGATCTTGCTTTAACTTCCACTGTTCTTGATGACTGCCATTTCCTAATTACATTCTGAACAGAGGATATTGACATCTGAAAACGCTTTGCTATTTTCTTATAGCCTTCTCCAGCTTTGTGAGCGTCAACTATTTTCAATTTGAGTTTTCTAGACAACTGCTTAGAAGAACCCATGGTGCTGATTGTTGGAGCAAGGTCAGATGAGTCTGGGCATTTAAAACCTTTGAGATTGACATCACCTGGTCTTCCCAGATGATGATTGAGAACAATCCATGACACTGGCAGGTCTCAGCTTTGCAAAGGGGGCAGTGCATGCTAAAAAAAATCTGCAGGGTGCCCAAACTTTTGCAGACACCATTTTTTTATTTTCTGTAAATTTGAAAGTGTAAATGATGGAAATAAAATCTAACTTTCTTTATCGTACATCACGGGACACAGTTTACTAACAGGGTGCGATATGGGTCCAGGTGGTGTGGTGTTCCTGTCCATGGACCCCGGGCCCTGAAGGTCTGTAGACTTTGCTCTCCGTGATGGGCGAAGTTTGGACTGTCTGTGTGTGCAGAGTCCTGCGGCGTTGGATCAGGTAAGTGAAGGTGCTTTAGGACTTGGTCCTGAAAATGTCCTTCTTTTTTGAGCCATTATGCTTGCCTAAGCTATCTGTCTGTGCCTCTCTAATAATGTCCTGAATGCTGTGGGGAGGAGGGGTGTCTATGCTCAGTCACTTAGCCCCTCCTGTACAGGTCTAGCAGAGTAAGGTTGTCCACAAGTTTTGGTCACAGTTTGTCTTACCTGGTCCTCACATGGTAGCTGCGGTAGCTCCAACCTCGTGCACAGGCGCGCTTGCGTCTCGTGCGCGCGTGACATAGTATATGTCATAGGTGCACGCGATTACGCATAATTTATTGCCGCATTGGTGTGTGCGCGACGTGCATGGGGGCTGTGGATGCGTGTGCTGCAACATGTGCGCGCGTGCGGCTACATTTGCGCACGCGCAGCCTCGTGATGCACGCCTGGCGGCGGCGCGCGCTTGCGCATGCGCGCAAAGGGTTCCATCTCGGCAGTTCTCTATGAGGCTTGAGATTCCAGGACAGTGCAGGTCAGGTGATTTGCACCTAGTCCATAAAAACTCAAGTCCACTTCACCCATCCGGCTGACAGTGGACACAGAGAATACTTGTGCACAAGTTTCAGTATTATTGCTGGTTGTTGGACAGTGACACTTGCTTAAGGCGCATAGTGGGCTCTGCACCTTGCCGACCATCAAATAGCAGTGTCAATGCTGGTCTATAGGTCCGCAAGTGGTTGCACCTGTTGTGAGTACCTCGGCTTTATTATGGCCAAAGGCTCAGGGACTAGAAGTACAAAGAGATCTAAAAAGGATCGCCATCAGGCTTGGAGGATCTCGGGCATGCTCCTGCGGCTAATTCCTCTCCTGATAAATTGGAGGAGGCCCAGGGTGAACCATCAGGGCTGTCAGGTGCCTCATCTGCCCTTGTCCTGCCTGCTCCAGTTTTTGTGACACAGGAGGTTCTGGCCTCAGCCAAGGGTGGTCTGGAGCAGAGATTAGCGACCTTGATTGCATCCTCTCTCTCAAGAGCGCACAAGGTCTCCTTCTCCCTCTGCAGAGTTCCTCAGTGCGGAACAACTATCCTCAGAAGAGGTTGATTTACCCTCTGGGGATCAGGCAGAGGGTCATTCAGAGGTCGGACTCTGAGGATTCCACCCTGGGGAAACCATTTTCGGCATCTCAGTCCGAGAATTTTTTGGTCCAGTTCCACAAGGAGAGGGTCCGCTCGGCCTTCAAGTTGCCCCTTTTGTTCCCATCTCTTGGCGGGTTGTGACCACAGATGCCAGTCTTCTGGGCTGGGGTGCAGTCCTGGAAGGCCTGTCTCTCCAAGGAAAATGGTCAATCACGAGAGGTCTCTACCTATCAACCTACTAGAGATTCGGGCAGTTCATCTAGCCCTGTCAACGTGGACGGACAGGTTGAAGGGGCTCCCAGTCAGGATTCAGTCCGACAATGCCACGGCTGTGGCATACATAAATCGCCAGGGGGGCACAAGGAGTCGTGCAGCCCAAAAAGAGGTGGATCGAGTTCTGACCTGGGCGAAAAAGTATGTCCCCTGCATATCTGCGGTTTTCATCCCAGGCATAGACATATGGCAGGCCTAAGCCGCCAACAATTGCTCCCAGGGGAGTGGATTCTTCACCCCGACATTGTCCGGGGCATTTTTCAGAGGTGGGGAACACCTGATGTGGATCCTTTTGCATCGAGGTTCAATGCAAGGGGGGACAACTTTCTGTCCCGGACAAGGGATCCACTTGCTTGCGGCACGGATGTGCTGGTGTTTCCATGGGACCAATTCTCCCTAATGTATGCGTAAACTCCACTGCAATTGGTACCCCGCCTCCTTCGCAGGAAAAGGTCGGAAAAGAAGCCAGTAATTCTGGTCGCTCTGGCGTGGCCCAGAAGGGCCTGGTACACAGAAATTGTAAGGATGTCCGTGGGGCATCCATGGACCCTTCTGATTCGTCCAGACCTACTGTCTCAGGGACCGATATTCCATCCTTCCTTACCGTCTCTAAATGTAACGGTGTGGCTGAGCCCCATATCCTAAAAGGAGGGGTCTCTCTAATTCAGTAGTATCTACTTTAATGCCAGAAAGCCAGCATCCAGGCTTATTTATTACAGTGTTTGGAAATCTTATGTGGCCTGGTGCGAAACCAGGGGGTGGCATCCCTGGAGGTTTTCCAGTAGCAGAATTCTAGATTTTCTGCAGATGGGGGCAGACTTGAAGTTGGCCCTAAGCACCATTAAGGGCCAGATCTCGGCCTTATCGATTTTGTTTCAAAAGCCACTGGCTACACATTCTCTGATCAAACCCTTTTTACAAGGTGTATCCTCCAGTCAAGACCCCCTTGTGTCCGTCGGATCTGAATCTGGTCCTATCTGTATTGCAGAAGCAACCCTTTGAGCCTTTGGCTCACATTGCATTGGTTCTTCGGCCCAGGAGGTAGTTTTCTTGATAGCCATAACCTCTGCTAGGAGGGTGTCGGAGTTGGCGGCCTTATCGTGTAAGGAACCATACCTTACTCTCCATAAGGACAGAGTGGTCCTACGGCCTCACCCGGTTTTTCTTCCTAAGGTTGTCTCTAGCTTTCATTTAAATCAAGATCTTGTTCTCCCTTCTTTTTTCTCAGAACCTAGTTCTGCAAGGGAGAAGCCATTGCATACCCTAGACGTACTTAGAACAGTTAAGTTCTACCTTAGGGGCTGCTGTTCAGATCCGGAAAACGGATATGTCGTTTATCCTACCAGAATGTCCCAGATGTGGGCAGGCAGCGTCGAAGTCTACTATCTCCAAATGGATTTGACAGGTCATTACTCAAGCTGATGGCTTGAGGGGAGAGGTTCCCCCGTTTAAGGTTAAAGCACATTCCACTAGAGCGGTGGGTACTTCCTGGGCAGTGCATCACCAAGCCACCTTGGTCGTCTGTCCATACTTTCACAAAATGTTACCAATTGGACATAAGGACGGTGAGGAAAGCGCCTTTGGGCGCAGTGTGCTGCAGGCTGCAGTTTGATTCCTCACGTCTGATGGCGGCCTGCGTTGTTGTGTCTCCCTCCCCTCAGTAAGCATTGCTTTGGGACGTCCCACATAGTAATTACTATGCTTCTCTGTGTCCCGTGATGTACGATAAAGAAAATAGGATTTTTTATAACAGCTTACCTGTAAAATCCTTTTCTTGGAGTACATCACGGGACACAGAGCTCCCACCCCTCCTGTTTGGGGATATTGGGACACTTATTGCTTGCTACAAAAACTGATGTACTCCCAGTATGGGAGGGGTTATATAGGGAGGGAACTTCCTGTCTAATTGATTACACCAGTGTCCACACCTGAAGGTAGGCTCTATAACCCACATAGTAATTACTATGCTTCTCTGTGTCCCGTGATGTACTCCAAGAAAAGAGATTTTACAGGTAAGCTGTTATAAAAAATCCTATTTTTTTTTACATATAAGAATGTCTAATCTGTAATTTGATGCCTTTTGGAGATTTTTCCATCTTTCCTTGCCTTCGTTATGCACATTAACCACTTAAGGACCCCTTCACGCCGATATACGTCGGCAGAATGGCACCGCTGGGCACATCAACGTACCTGTACTGTGCTCCAGCGACCCGGTCCGAAGCTCCGAGACCGCAGGACCCACGGACCCGATCACTGCTGGTGTCCCGGCTTCCCCGTGCTTCACTGTGGCGGCAGCATCGATCGTGTCATCCCTTTTATAGGGGGACACAATCGATGACGTCACTCCTACAGCCACACCCCCCTACAGTTCAGGTCACACATAACCCCATCAGCGCCCCCTGTGGTTAACTCCCAAACTGCAATTGTCATTTCCACAGTAAACAATGCATTTTAAATGCATTTTTTGCTGTGAAAATGACAATGGTCCCAAAAATGTGTCAAAATTGTCCGAAGTGTCCGCCATAATGTCGCAGTCATGAAAAAAATCACGGATCGCCGCCATTAGCAGTAAAAAAGAAATTCTTAATAAAAATGCAATAAACCTATCCCCTATTGTGTAAACGCTATACATTTTGCACAAACCAACCAATAAACGCTTATTTCAATTTTTTTTTTAACAAAAATTGGTAGAAGAATACGTATCGGCCTAAACTGAGGGAAAACTATTTTTTTAGATATATTTTTGGGGGATATTTTTTATAGCAAAAAGTAAAAAATATTGCATTTTTTTCAAAACTGTCGCTCTATTTTTGTTTATAGCGCAAAAAATGAAAACCGCAGAGGTGATCAAATACCACCAAAATAAAGCTCTATTTGTGGGAAAGAAAGGACGCCAATTTTGTTTGGGAGCCACGTGGTACGATCGCGCAATTGTCAGTTAAAGCGACGCAGTGCCGAATCGCAAAAAGGGGCAAGGTCCTTTTAGCAGCATTTTGGTCCAGGTCTTAAGTGGGTAATTCAAATTTTTACCTGGGTGCCCAAACTTTCGATCCCCACTGTATAAGATGCAAATTTAGAAACCTTGCAATAAGCACAATGGACATAAAACTGTTTGTTACTTTATAGGAGGATACCAAAATGAAGACACTTGTAAGCAACAGCACTTTATTTACCAATTCTAGTCTGAGTCTGTCCTCAGGACCAACATCAGGGTACAACAGTGGCATGACGGCCACCCCTGCTAAGGGCAATAAGAACACTTTTAGGGAGGCAAAGGTGAGTATAACATGTGCATTACATTTCTGAACCTCTTCTGTATGTCTTGGCCCTAGGCAGAAATGCTTACAGACAAGATATCGGACATAAAGCTTTGGTGGCAGCAGTGTTCATATAACACTTGTGCTGCTTACATATAAACTTTTCTGACCTGTTACAGTAACATCAGAAAATGAATGCAGTATTACTTTTTGTCCTGCAGCACTGGGCATTTTGTGAGTTAGTAGGTCTTTTCCCCGCTTTCCCTCCCTGCTATTTGTATGACATTGCTGAGTATTACTGATAGAGCTGTAATGCTGTATTTCCTAAAAATCCATTTCCTAGAATTTGCATTTTCTGCTTGGTGAGGGTACCTACTGCCAGATGTGTAGTGAAGAAAGCAGCCATTAAATGCTCATGTAGCATTTTCCTACATACAAAGAGCAGTGGCACAGTGGCCTCTGTTTTACCACCATGTGTCTTTTTTTAGCAAGAGAGTTGAGTCATAGCTCTGGTTCCATCTGAGGCACTGACAAGTGAAGTACTCAGAAAGTGGCAGCCTTCTTTAAGTTCTGGGGAGAAAAAAAGCTAACTTTTGACATACGGTGACATTGTTTGAGAGTCGAGACATAAATAAAAAAGCAAGAGTCCTGTCCTGAAGCACTGTGCAAATCCAATCCTATAGCAGCGGTCCTGTCAGTCCTTTAGATTATGACCGGCATTTATATGTTAAAAACATTTACTTTTAACATTTATATGTTAAAAGTGAAGTACTCAGAAAGTGGCAGCCTGGAAATAAGCAAACTATTGACATACAAAGACATTGTTGGAGACATGTATACCAGTACTTAAAATACTAAAGATCTTTTTTATTGTAATGATTTTTATTAATAATAATTCAAACAAGAACAATTTAAATAATACAGTGAAAAAGACATGGAAACACGGACGCAGCCGTGTTATGTAACAGAAGAATGCAGTGTTAGAAAGACACGATAACAGTAAAGTAACATCTTAATACATGGCTTGGATAAAGTAAGCATATCAAACGTTGAGAACCAAACAATTTAGAGCATATATTAGAGAAATCAACGAAGAGCATACAGTCTAGATTCATGATTTTTCCATGAATCCAGGCCGCAGGTTAAACCAGAATATTGAAACAAACAAAGTAAATAACAACATTCTGAATATAACTAAGGGAAAGTAAATGGGGAAGGAATGAAGAGAAGGGGTCTGCCGTTATATAAATGGATCAAGAGAATTAAATAAAGTGGAGGTTAATCCCCCAAGGTGACGTATTTGTATTCATCAGATGAAATAAAACTCAGCCAATCAGACCAAATATCCAAGAACCTTTTTTGAGTATCTCTCGCCTGATGTATCAACTCCTCCATCTCCATGTTTCTCATGGTGCGGTTAAACCAGTCAATTATTGAAGGGGGTTTGGTTGATTTCCAATTAGTTGGAATACACATCCTGGCAGCATTGATCAGAAATACTAAAGATCTGTGTTGATATGTTTTTGTTTGTCAGACAGATTTTGTATTCCTATACAATGAGAGTGCAAAACCTGTTTTAAGCAGGTCAAATGCACCTGTCAATACATTCTGAATGATTTCAGAAGAATTTCAGACTGATATCAAACTCATGCCATTAACCAGCCCAAAGCTTACAAAACCAGACCCTTATGCTAATAAAGTACCAACGCCCTTGTGAAAATCTTTGTGTGCTCACTGAAAAGACTCAAATTTTTGTTTTCCTTTTGTTATAGACTTCACCAGTGGGCTTGGACTTGGAAATGGGTTCTGGAAGAGGAAGATCTGCAGTGAGAAACTGTTTTCTTTTGGTCCCCACTCATAATACTTCAGTGCCTGGTATGTGACCCACAATACACTGTACACAATGAGGATGATGGGCAGTCTGAGTCTGCCAAAAAGCAATACATAGCATAAATCTAATGCCGCGTACACACGATCATTTTTTGGCATGAAAAAAACGTTGTTTTTGAAAAATGTAATTTAACCACTTAAGGACCGCCTACTGTACATTTACGTCAGCAGAATGGCACGGCTGGGCACATCAACGTATATATACGTTGGTTCTAGTACCCAGCCGGTGGTCACGGGCGCGCGCCCGCCGGGACCAGAACCGCGGGACTCGCGGACCCGATCGCCGCTGGAGTGCGGCGATTGGTCCCCGGAGCTGAAGAACAGGGAGAGCCGTGTGTAAACACGGCTTCCCCTTGCTTCACTGTGGCCGCAGCATCAATCACGTCATCCCTGTTATAGGGGGACATGATCGATGACGTCACACCTACAGCCACACCCCCCTACAGTTGTAAACACACACAGGGAACACACAAATCCTACAGCGCCCCCTTGTGGTTAACTCCCAAACTGCAACTGTCATTTTCACAGTAAACCATGCAATTTAAATGATTTTTTTGCTGTGAAAATGACAATTGTCCCAAAAATGTGTCAAAATTGTCCGAAGTGTCCGCCATAATGTCACAGTCATGAAAAAAATCGCTGATCACCGCTATTAGTAGTAAAAAAAATTTTTTTTATAAAAATGCAATAAAACTATCCCTTATTTTGTAAACGCTATAAATTTTGCAAAAACCAACCGATAAACGCTTATTGCGATTTTTTTTTTTACCAAAAATAGGTAGAAGAATACGTATCGGCCTAAACTGAGGAAAAAATATATATATATATATTTTGGGGGGATATTTATTATAGCAAAAAGTAAAAAATATTGAATTTTTTTTCAAAATTGTCGCTCTATTTTTGTTTATAGCACAAAAAATAAAAACCGCAGAGGTGATTAAATACCACCAAAAGAAAGCTCTATTTGTGGGGTAAAAAGGACGCCAATTTTGTTTGGGAGCCACGTTGCACGACCGCGCAGTTGTCAGTTAAAACAACGCAGTGCCGAATCGCAAAAAGGTGCAAGGTCTCTTAGCAGCATTTTGGTCAAGGTCTTAAGTAGTTAAAATGATCGTGTGTGGGCTACACATAATTTTTCAGGCGATCACATGGGACACTGACAGGTCCCATGCGATCGCCTCTCCAATCAGCGGCGAGCCGCGCCGCGCAAAAAATATTGTTTTTCGGGCGTTGTAAGTGAGTGTTTATTAAAAGCCAGCAGCTACACTTTTTGTAGCTGCTGACTTTTAATAAACACAACTTAGGGCTGGAACACCCCTTTAAGCTAAAACTAAGTTTTGTTTTTCGGGTTGTAAAAAAATCCCGCGTTTTAAACCCGCGCATGCTCAGAAGTAACTTATGAGACGGGAGCGCTCGTTCTGGTAAGAGTAAGCACATTCATCACGCTGTAACAGATAGAAAAGCGCAAATCGTCTTTTACTAACAAGGAATCAACTAAAGCAGCCCAAAGGTGAATAGAACTTCCCCTTTAGAGTGTCGTTGTATGTGTTGTACGTCACCGCGCTTTGTTCATCATTTTTTTTAACTATGGTGTGTGGGCAACGTCGTTTTTAATCCAGTTGGTCAGAAACCAAGATAAAACTGTAGAATTCCATGGCGGTGTGAGGCTGTATGCCATATGAGCTCTCCACCCTGGGAGTGACCGCATGCTGACACAGCCCTTTTTTTTTTTTTTTTTCCTTGTCGACACAGCCCTTTTTCAAGCATCTTTCTCATCCATAAAAAGGAGCAAGAGACTGTCTGGTTTCTTCCAGAACACCAGCTAATGCACCATTCACTAAATATCTCCAATCCACAACATCAGGTGGCAGATTTAGCAGTGGTGGCTGCATTCAACGCTTCTACCTATTCAGGTTTTGTATCTTGCCTTCTTGGTAAGACTGAACTAGAAGCTAGCCTCTTATCCGGTGCTCCATCTGAGGAGACGGGTATCTTCTCTCTGCTACAGAACCTTCTGGCAAAAGCTGACCTACAAGCACTAGCTAGTAGCATTATTGCTGCCTTGTGAAGTAAACTTGTGGATTTAAACACTAAAATAACTGGTACCAACCAGAGAGTACATGCACTGGAATCCTTTGCTCAGCAATTCTCACACCGGCTGTCCCAGCTTGAAGGACCCTCACATGTCATTCCACCTGCAGTTCTTACATCTCCAACTACTTCTGGGAGACATCGAAAGTGCAGGAACAACCTCAGACTCTGGGGTATTCCGGAAGTCACGGCAGAGCCTGATTTATCAGCTATGGTACAAGCTATATTTAACACCATACAGGGTAACTCCCAACAGATCCTATGAAGCACGACAGGGTACACAGAGTGCAGGGCATCCAGAGCCTCAACCCATCATAGCCAAGAGATGGGCTACTCTTGCGCTCTCACGACCCGGAAAGCAGACAAAACTTTTACCCTGCAATGCCCATCACAGCTAACTGCTCTCTACCACTTCTTGGAATGTGAAGATCTCCAGCTCCTGGCTTTGCTTCCTCAAAGATAAGAGGCCATTTTCATTGTCATTGACAAAAACCCACCCTTAGGCCCCGTACACACGAGCAAATGAATCTGATCAAATCGGTCTGACAGACCGATTTAATCAGATTTGTCTGCTGGCTGTTTTGGTTTGATTGCTGTACACACGATCAAACCAAAATCCCCGCCATCACCGCACCAGGAAGTAAAACACTTCCGCGCATGTGTCGAATCCATTCGAAGCATGTGCGGGCAGATATGTCTGCTGGTTAGCATAGTAACCAGCAGACATATCGGTCCGACGGGCTTCCAGCAGACAGATTTTAAAGCAGGCTTTAAAATCTGTCTGCTGGACAAATCCGTCTGCTCGCCTGTACACACGATCGAATCTGTCTGCTGAGACGGTCTGTCAGACCGTTTTCAGCAGATAGATTTGATCATGTGTACGCGGCCTTAGAGTAAGATCCCAGGGCAGGATTAACACTGCCTTGAGACAGTCTTCAAACTCTGAGCCCTAAGCTTTCCCACCCACAACTAGTATATCACCCTTAATCCATCACATGGTCCTTTGCCACTGCCCTTTTCCCTGAGTAGTCACAGTGGCAGCTAAAGTGTGTTCTTATGTTTACTCTATAACCCCCCCTGGGACTGGTCGAAAGGATGCCACAAGCTACAGACTTGTTGATCCGCATACCTGGGAACCGGTACTCTTTCATCTCGACATGCTTAAAAGTATTGTAAGCCCCTAGGACAGGGGTGTCCAAACTTTTTTCAAAGAGGGCCATATTTGATGAAGTGAACATGCTTGAGGGCCAACTATTTTGCCTCAGAGGGGACAGGGAGGGGGGCGGGACGAGCGCCATTGGATTACATACAGAAGAATCTCCTGTTTTAAACATGAGATTATCCTGTATGTTATCTGACAGCACTCGTCACACCCCTCTCCCTGTCCCCTCCGAGGCTGCTAGAACGATAAATACGGCATATATCTTTTGTGCCACGCGGTGCTCTGGGATTCATTGGGAGCCACAAAAGATATATGTATCCAAATTACCAGTGGGGCCGCATAAAAAAAAAACGCGGGCCGCATTTGGCCTCCGGGCTGGACTTTGGACATGCCTGCCCTAGGAGGACCGAACCTCCGCTTTCCATGTGGATACTCCCCAGTGACGGTGAACTTTTTCTAAACTTTGTTTTTTATGTATGCTTTTATTTATGCTCTTTCCACATTTCAGACTCTGGTATAACTATGTGTAATCCCCGGGTTTGGCTAGTCCGGGTTTAACCTCAGTAGCCTTTGTCACAAACGGTTCTACTTGCCTGATAACCCTCAGATCTGGGGGGTGTTGGTACTGTTTTTACCAGTTATTTACACATAACTTAAAAGTTTTTTTGCCACCTTCACAGGCTGGTTATAGTTGGCAACCGAGAGACTCCCCCCACCCCCTTATATGCAGCCCTACCACCTATTGCATGCATGGCTACATGGGAAATCCCCAGTGAATTATGGTAATGTTGATGTACCATTCTGCCATACAAGCATTTTTACCCCCTGTTTGAGTGAGCGCCTGTAGCCGAATGCCATTCAAGACGCATGTTCTTGAGAGAGCCGGCAGACTCCTCAGTGAGTCCAATTTAGGAGGGGGTGCGCTCCGCCTGCCACATGTTATAACAAATGTAGCTTGATAGAAAGTTGAAAATCCCCTGCTAAGTGGGGAGGAAATGCCTAGCATAATTTGCTTTATTTGTTTTATTGATACCTCTCCTCCCAGTGAAATACAGAGGCTCTTTCAAACGATTGACCCTGGCTGGAGAATTTTATCAGGAGCCTGTTTTATGTCTTTTTATCTCCTGCCATTCCTTTCCTGTGTGGAGGTACCCTACTGTTGCTCTGCCCATCCTGCATATATCCCTGCAAATGGAGGATATTTAGAATCTGATGACACCTTATCACACCTCATGACTGCCCTGACCAGGGGCGGACTGACAACTCATGGGGCCCCCTGGGCAATAGAAGATTATGGAGCCCCCAGGCTTACAGATGGCCACCAAGCCAGGTGTCAGTACAGAGGCGGGGCAGCTCAAATTCTTGAGATTTTCACATCAAAAGCATGTTGGTTTTGGACATATCAGGGACAGATGTAAAAAAAAACACAGATTTTTACATACTGTCCCTGGTTTTAATGAGCCTGGCAACCCTGATGGGGCCCCCTAGTGGCTGATGGGGCCTCCTCAATGGTCAGTCCGCCCCTGGCCCTGACAGTGAGTCGTGAGGGCTCCACACATGGGTAAACACACTACTTTTATGTGTTCCTTATAACTGGATCTGGCTCTATATTTATTGGCATACAAGTTTTCTATTGTCTTTGGTGTAGCTTCTTCAGCGCTAGTTTAAAATCAGCAAAGAAGTAAAGAAGACTCACCCTTAATTTGTGGAATCAATGTCAAACGTCTGTCATTCCCTTAATAATGGGGGTGGGTCTACATACCAGAGAAATTGCATGCATTTGAGTAATGGGAAGAGTTCCCAGGGAAAGTTGATATAGAGTTGATACAGTATGTTGTATAAAAAAAAAATATATATATGGAATCAGACAGTGTTAAAGTCAAAACAAGAAATGTTGCAATCCTCCACCTAACACCAGAATAACAACGAGCATGTACAGCTGCAAACTGAACTTTTTCGGCTCCAGTGACCAACTACTATCATATCAGATGCACATGCCCAACATTAATCCTCTGTGTCTGCTGAACGCTTCATCTAATTGGTAGACCAGCACGCCCTCACCCAAAACCACCGAAGGGGGAACTTAATGGAACTTATTTACACTTAGTTAAAGTGTTATTGTAATACTCATTCAAATAACCACCCGCAGCAATTAGTTCTAGTTGAACAAGTCTATCACTACTCCCTAGGAATACAAGCAGGATTGATACTACTTGGTTAAGCAAATCCCTTCTCCGATATCACCTTCATGAATAGAGGACCAAGTTACTTGTTCAACTAGTGCTGTGTGTGCCCATGGGCCATGTGTGCGCATAATTTTAACTAATAACAACGTTGTAATTTTGGTGTTAGGTGGAGGGTTGTAACATTTCTTTTGACTTTAATACTGTCTGAGTCCAATAAAAAAATGTAAAATTGATACAGCATACTTTCTGGGGTCACGCTATATCAACTTTCCCTGAGAACTCTTCCCATTACTCAAATCGAGTGCTAGCATAGTCTCGCATGCCTTACTTGCTGCTATGTTTGGACCCTTTAGGGACTTCCAAGCTAAGTGCCGGTTACTGTTGGCGCCCTGGGCTGCATCTTGCATACTTGCGTTGACACATACCTAGCCCATCATGCATAAATAGCTAATGCTTATCAAGAAAACCGGTACAAAATTATGAGCTGTTGGTACAAAACCCTGCAGGTCCCACATAAAGGTGGGCCCATGCACTTCCGCTATGCTGGAGGTGCCAACAAGATGTTTGTTCTCTACTTCATATTTTCTGGGACTGCCCCCATCTATGAGTTTTCTGGACAAAAGTCAAAGCCACTATCTATAGTGTCAAAGATGTGTCTTTTGCAGATGACATGTCGGCCTTTTTGTTACATGTCACTCCGATGTGAGTTATGCACTACAAAAATGTCCTAACAATCAGAAAAACAATTTTAAATTTGGACACCTTGGTTCCTATATGGTGATTCTGAAAATGATTCCGCCGACTCTTATTTGAGGCATCAGGGTAGTGAGCGCCCCCTTTCCACCCACTCTTTCTCCGGTCATTGCACTGTATTTTTTGCCTGTTCCACAGAAAATGGAAAATGGCAGATGGAGCAGTGGTTACTTTCATGGTTTCAGTTTGTAGTTTATTGTTTATAGGTTTAATTGTAATAGACCTAAGTCCTTAATGTTTAGAAATGCAAAGATGAAACTGATCTGTAATGCTTATCTGTCAAAGAATCGCATGTTTGTTACTATATGTTCCATTCTGTTAATAAAAGTAAAAAAAAAAAAGCCAATGGGTGTCTGATCCAAGCAGAGTTTTTTTGTAACTGAAATATCATTTTCTGTGTGGAATGGCCCTATTAACATCAATGTTAGTATAACTATGATGTGAAATATTAGATTATTTTACAATGCAATGAAGTAATAGCAAATTCAACGGCACGTATGGCAATCAGTAGACAATTTAAATGCTACTACTGACATGTATTAATGTGCATAAATAAAGTGGTTGTAAACCTCCCATATGAAATATGAACAAAGCATATTCCGCTTTAGTGTGTACTTGTCTCAATTAACAGCACTATTGACAATTCCCTCTGCTGCTTTACTCCTCTGCTATCAGCATGAATCACTTCTGACAAGTTTTCCTGACACCAAGAAAAAAAAGGTGACAGGGGAGAAAGCCCCAGGTCACCAACAGCCTCAGCTCCCTTCCTGTGTACTGTGTGAAGGGGTGTGTATCTCCACTCCTCTCTGAGCTGTGCAGAGTATGATTTCAGCTTTCAACCCCCCTTTTCTGACATGCTTTAAAAATGTTGCAATTTGAATGCCAGTAAAGAAGAAGACTGCAAATAATCAGGTACAACTTATGTAGGGGGATTTGTTTCATCTCTCTGTTTCACCTGAAGCCAGCCACTTCTTTTGGTGTATGTAAGGGTTTACAACCACTTTAAAATGCTATTAAAGCTTAATTTAGTTTTTATTAAAATAACAAACAAACATGTTATGCTGACCTACTCTGTGCATGGGGGCACTTTGGCAAGTGCCCCCGTGGAAAGCTGCTTTCCATGGGGGCACCTGTGCACACTCGCTCCTGAGCCACCCTGTCTGTGTTTGACACAGAGTGGGCGGCTTATTTCTGCCCTCTGCATGGCACTTAATTGATAAACAGGAACCAGTGGCTCCCATTGCTAATTATCTGCCCAGGGAAGAGGGAGACAGCAGTTAGAAACACACTGAGGGAACACAGTTAACCCCTTGATAGCCCCTGATGTTAACCTCTTCCATACCAGTGCCAATAGTACAATGTCAGTGCATTTTTTTTAGCACTGATTACTGTAATGTCACTGGTTCCCAAAAAAAAGTCAAAAATGGCAGTTAGGTGCCCGATATGTGCGCCGCAATGTTGCAGTCCCGCTAAAAATTGCTGATCACCGCCGTTATTAGTGGGAAAAAAAAGCCATAAATCTATTCCCTAGCTTGTAGATGCTATAACTTTTGCCTGGTAAGGAAGTGGGTAAATTCTTCTGGGGCTGAAGTGGTTAATGTCATCAGTAGCTAATAATCGAATTCTAATCTGCAGTTGCATGGTAAATAGGATTGATATATACCGGTAATTCAGCAATTTGCAGTTGTCCTGGGGTGTATGGTACACCTTTTATAAAACAACAGATTGGACTAATATTTTGGGGGATGCACTGCAATACCCACCAGTGTAATCAGCACTAGTATACTCAGAATGTTTCCACCTTGTAAACTATTATTCTCGCAGGTGAACGAGCACTTCGAAAACGCATTGGTATGAACAGGGATGTAGTGGCACTGTGAGCAGATTATTCCCCTGATAAAATGTTTAGCCACAAGAATTAAAAAAAGTATTTCAGTTTGTCAGTTGGAAAATGTGCCAAGAGACTCGCTAGATATAACCAATCCTCTTTCTTTTTAGACCCGAATATAACCCAGCCACCTTCCGATAAAAACTCAGCAGCTGAAGCATCACCAACTCACCGTGCTCGTCCACACACTCCCCTCCTACGTACACCTGTATTATATCAGGATCTCGCCACTCAGGTTCAAGCCAGCGCAATGGCAGAGGTAAGTTCTGTATACAGCACATCATACAATGTATAAAATACCCCCCTCTGGCGTTTTGCACCCCAGCTCATCAAGTAAAATGTATTTATACTTTCCTCCACTGTACAGCTCGTTTTGCACAGAATGTCCCCTAACCCTGTCTTCTGGGGTCCCTCGGCAGCTGTCTCGGCTCCTCCTCGCAACTTTCATGCGGCGAGCTCGCATGGTGGAAAGCTTTTGCGAGCGTGCTCCCGTGATACAGCGGCTGGCATAGCCGCTGACTGTATCATTCAGCCCCGCCCCCCGGCGCGCTGTGTGATCCGCTGTGATTGACAGCAGTGCCAGCCAATGGCTGCGCTGCTATCAATCCATCCAGCCTAGCCAATCAACGGCCAGGCTGGAAACCGAAGAGGATCACATGGACACGCCCGGGACTTTCGAGGGGTCAGGTAAGTAAAACGGGGGTTCAGGGGGGGCTGGTATCGTCGGATGTTTTTTTTTCACCTTAATGCATAGGATGCATTAAGCTGAAAAAACATTTACCTTTACAACCCCTTTAAAAAGCTGAATGTAGTGTATATATTAAACTCACCATTATGGATTAAATTGTCAATGGTGATGGTAATTAATGCCCATTGCTACAACTCACTCATGTGGACTTATACATTGGGAAAACAAGATTAAGAGAAGGAGGAATGATCAAAGGGTAAAGTCTAAGAAAAGGAGACGAAAAGAAAGAGGAGACCATAAACACCACTTGTTATCCAATTGCTGCTCATCAGCACTTATACACGAGAACGGGTATACTTTGTATGCATCTCATTACTGTGATTGTAAATTTTTGTATGTGCCAGAAGAAGGAAATTGTATCCGTATTTGGTAAAAATTGCCATATTTATTATTCCACTTGTGTCTCTATTCATCCGCCTCCGTGATTAACTGAATTTGCTTTTGAGCTTCCAATATAAAACCAACATGCAGCTAGTAAAGTCAGTTCTGAGGTAGTGTTTTAAAAAGCACTGAAGCCTATCAATCAACATAGTAAACCCAGGCAACTATCATTTCTAAAAGGAGAGGTCAGCAGTGAAAATCTATGTATTTGTCAGAGCAGTTTAAGAGGCAGAGAACATGCCTTTTACTATGATCAGTTTTACTACCACTTAGATTGCCACTTACCTGCTAAATTTGGAGTTGTGCTTTGGTATAGACCAAGGAACTTTTAGGCCTCATGCCCACGGACGTTTTTACAGTCACTTTTAGGAGCAATTCTCACAGCTTAAATACGCCTCTCCATGTTAGCCTATGGCCTAATGCCCACCAAGGTGTTTAACCACTTGCTTACTGGGCACATATACCCCCCTCCTGCCCAGGTGAAATTTCAGCTTCCGGCACTGCGTCGCTTTAACTGACAATTGCGCGGTCGTGCGACATGTTTTCCAAACAAAATTTACATCCTTTTTTCCCCACAAGTAGAGCTTTCTTTTGGTGGTATTTGATCGCCTGTGCGGTTTTTATTTTTTGCGCTATAAACAAAAAAGTGCGACAATTTTGAAAAAAAATACAATATTTTTTACTTGTTGCTATAATAAATATCCCAATTAAAAAAAAAAAAAAACGTTTTTTTTCCCCTCAGTTTAGGGAGATGCGTATTCTTCTACATATTTTTGGTAAAAAAAGAAAAAAATAATCGCAATAAGCGACTGGTTTGCGCAAAAGTTATAGCGCCTACAAAATAGGGGACAGAATTATTATTATTATTTTTTTTTACTAGAAATAGCGGTGATCTGCGATTTTTATTGGGACTGCGACATTATGGCGGACACATCGGACACTTTTGGCGCCATTCACATTTATACTGCGTTCAGTGCTATAAATATGCACTAATTACTGTATAAATGTGACTGGCATTGAAGGGGTTAACACTAGGGGGTGAGGAAGGGGTTAAATGTATTCCCTGCATTGTGTTCTAACTGTGGGGGGAGGGGGGGGTGACCGATCTGTGTCCCTGTGTACAAAGGACACAGATCGGTCTCCTCTCCAGAGACAGGACATTGTCTCTGTGTGAAACGGCAATGAGAGATGATCTCAAATGTTTACATATGAGATCATCTCTCATTGGCCGCACAGACCCAAGGGACACGGCCAACACAACGGCCTGTTGGATATTTAGATCCGCGCTGAAGCCGTCATTCGGCTATAGCGCGGATCTCAAGAGGTTAAGAGCTCTGTAAGTGGCATAGGCATTTTAAGCTAAAAAAAAAAAAAAAAAAACAGGACCAGCGCTTCTGAGTTTCTAGCACAAGAGCTGTAAAAATGCCAGACGCAAGTAAAAGGTGTTAAACAGCATTTCTCTGCCTCTATTCAAAATCAATGGTTCCCTATGGGAGCCCATTAATTTGAATAGAAGTTGCACCAGAAGTCGAATCAAGATTATCTGACTTGCGTGCTGAGAATCTTAAAAGGGATCCCTGTGAAAATGTAAAAAAAAAAATTGCGTGAGATTCCCCCCCCAAGATGATACCAGACCCTTCGGTCTGGTATGGATCTTAAGGGGAACCATCCACGCCCAAGAAATGGCATGGGGGTCCCCCCCAAAAGGTCAGAAAAGGGGAGTGAGTGAGCACCCCCCTCCTGGACCAAACAAGGCCACATGCCATTGACATGGGGGGTGGATGCTTTGGGACAGGGGGGGCCCTGCGCGGCCCCACCCCAAAGCACCTTGTCCCCATGCCGATGAGGACAAGGGCCTCTTCCTGACATCCCTTGCCATTAGTTGTCAGGGTCTGCGGGAGCTTATCAAAATCTCGAAACCCCCTTTAACAAAGGGGCCCCCAGATCTTGGCCCCTCACCCTAGGTGAATTAGTATGGGGCACATCCCTACCCATTCACCTAAAAAAAAAAAAAGTGTCAAAAATAAACACACTACAACAACGCGTCTTTTTTAAAAAATGTTATGAATCTTTTTTATTGGTGTTAAAGGCACGTACATCACTACACGTTTTTAAAGCACTGTGAGCAGAGTGTGAGTGACCTCGCTGGCCACTCCTTTTTGACCCACATTTTTTATAGATGTATGGAGGGATGGGCCATTGTGCCTGCCAATGTGTTTGAGATTTTTTTTGCATATAATAAAGTCAAAACCATTTAATGATATACCGCTGTTGGTTCTCCGTATACAACTCTTGCCTTGGTGGGGAGGGGGGTTACCTTACGGTACCCCCACATTTTCTTCTTGCCTTGAATATTCCCACAATTAGCCCACAGTTGCGGAGGCACCCCACCCATATGGGCAAATCTGTTTAAGTGCAATACTGACTTTTTATTGGTTATGAGATCCATCTTCTATGGTGTTGTTTTTTTTTATTTTTTATATTTCAGTTCTCATTAAGACACCTATTTATGTGCTTTGAGACATTCCTTTATGGGACTTGTATTGTTTTATATCATTCCTACTATTTACAGTTATTTTTCTTCTAGGTTATGGCTGCTTGTTCATATGACATAAAGAACCTGTTTAATGGCCAGGCAGCAGCAGGTTGGATGTAAGTTCTTATTACAAACTTGTCTTTTTCTGCTCCTATTTTACTTATTGCTCATTTGCAGATATTACATTTTGCATATACGGACACCTTGCAACTAGAGGGCAAAGCTGTACTGTTTAATGAAAGTACTATTCAATGATTCTCACAATGATATTGGTGTGATTTATGGATCAAAGCCAAAATGTATCTTTTACATACAGACATTAAATATATTTTAACTGAGTCTGTGACCAGGCAATGTACATTCATATATTTATATTTTCTTACCAAGCAGTAAATAACTTTCAAACAAGCCCTTACTGACCTCTGCAGGTGCAAGTACTGTGGGAGCAGTTCATCCTCAAAGTTCAAAGCAGAAGCACTGAAGTAGTTGGCTTGGCTCCTACCTCTCAAAGCACCTGTGGTTGTTAGAAGGCTGCTAAGTCACTGCTGAGAAGGGTGACAGGATGAGCTAGGCTACTAACAGAATAATCACCGTGTCCATCTGATTGCGGGCCCGTCCTACTGGACCCTGAACGTAAACAGTGACCAAGAGCTGTCACTGAGAGTGTGGACATGATTGAACACATTCCCAGCACAGAATGCACATAAACCGATCAGCCATAGTATTATGGACACCCACTCAATATTGAGTAGGTTTTGCCCCAAAAACAGCCCTGAAATGTGAGTGAGTGAAAAACGTATAGAGCGCAACACATGCGAACTGAATCGCCTCTGGGCGCTGTTTGCATTCCTTAGATAAAGGAAGGCTCTGCCTTCAGAAGAGATGAGTTTTAATCATTCTCCTGAAGGCCAAGTGGTCCGACTCCAGTCGGATGGTGCTTGGTAGTGCATTCCACAGTCGCGGTCCTTGGACAGCAAATCTCCGATCTCCTTTGGATTTGTATCTTGCCTTTGGGATGTGCAGTAGGATCGGATTTGTGGATCGCAGAGTGCGATTGGGGTTATGGGCTTTTATTTTTTTCGCATAGATATTGGGGAGCGTTTCCTTGAATACACTTGTGTGTAAGGCAGAGTGCCTTGAAAGTGATTCTGTCTTTCACTGGTAGCCAGTGAAGAGATCTTAGCGAAAGGGAGATTGACTCCCATGGTTTTTTACCAGTCACTAATCTGGCGGCCGTATTTTGAACGACTTGCAGACGAGTGATTTGGTATTTGGGGAGTCCTAAATAGAGGGCATTTGCATAGTCGAGTCTGGAGTTGACGATAGTTCCCACCACGACTGCAATGTTCTCTTTAGGAATAAAAGGGGCGAGTCGGCGTAACAGATGGTGGGATCCACTGACTACTGCCCCTATTTGTGCATCCATTGTCATGTGGGAGTCAAAAATGACTCCGAGACTTTTGACTTTGGTGCTAGGGGTGATGATTTTTCCCAGGATGGGCGGTGGGATCCAAGATGAGGTGGGGAGACTTTTCCTGTTTGCGTGAAACAGGAGAAGCTCAGTTTTTGAACCATTGAGTTTTAGATAACTGGATGTAATCCAGTTATCTATAAGAGTGAGGGAACTCTCTAATCCCATCGAATGATCCTTTCCGTTGCTAACACGGAGATACATGAACGTCAAGGCATGAACCCCACTGGATAATTAAAGGTGTGCTGTGGTATCTGGCACCAAGCTATCAGTGGCAGATCCCCGAAGTCCTGTAAGTTGTGAGGTGGGGCTTCCATGAATCAAACTTGCTTCTCCAGCACATCGTACAGATGCTTGATTGAACTGAGATCTGGAGATTATGGAGGCCAAGTCAACATAGCAAACATACCTTCCTCCATTGTTCAGTTCTGATGCTTACTTGCCCATTGTGGGTGCTTTTGGCTTTGGACACGGGTTGGTATGGGCATCCTGTCTGGTCTGCGGCATTAATTTTTCCATCAATTGCAGTGACAAAAGCTATTCTATTGGCTTAAACTATACGGGCCAGCCATCGTTAACCATGTGCATTAATGAACTTTGGCTGCCCACGACCCTGTCGCTGGTTCACGTTTTTTTTCTTTCTTAAACCACTTTTGGTATTTTCTGACTACTGCAAACCAGGAACATCCCACATGAGCTGCAGTTTTGAAGTTGCTCTGACCCCAGCCATTACAATTTGGCTCTTGTCAAAGTCGCTAAAAATTTTACGGTTGCCCATTTTTTTTTTTTGCTTTCAACACATCAACTATATACCACCCACTTTCATGTGCCTTTGTCAAAAGATAATCAATGATATTCACTTTACTTGTCAGTGGTTATAATTCTGTGGCTGATTGATGGCTATGGAAGCACAAAGGTGAGCATTAAAATGTTTGTAAGGACACAGGGTTTCTTACCTTCATGCATTCTATGCATGAAGGTATAAAACCACCTGTGTGCAGCAGGCCCCCCCCCCGCCGCCAATACCTAATTGAGCTGAGCCCCTCTTCATCAAGCAATGTCGAGAGCCTTGCCTCTCTGAGTACTCGCACTCTTGAATATTTCACAGCAGCGGGAGCCATTAACTCATGCTGCTATCAATCACAACCAGTGAGCCAATCAGGAGACGGAGGGGGCGGTGTTAAGCCCCGGCTCCGTGTGTGAAAGCTGCTTGCTGTGAGGGCACCCAGCAGGAGCCAGGAGCGCTGGCATGGGACCTGAGAAGAGGAGGATCTGGCGGGAGATCTCTCAGTGGATCTCTGCTGAGCCGGCGGATGACGGGTCCCTCTCTGCTCACTGAGCGGGAAGGGGCTTGTCCAGCGCAACTGTCTCCTATGGAGAGATCTGATGAAAACGGACAGCATGTTTGTTTTCATCAGATCTCACCTGATCCTATCTGCCATGGACGGATGACGATGTATCGCCATGCTTCTGATTTTAGCAGATCGGGTCGGATGCCAGCGGACATGTCTCCGCTGACATTTGACGCTCCATTGAGATGAAGCGGCCGTTCGGGTCCGCCGTCAAAACGGACAGGCGGACCTGAACCGTATGACCGTGTGAAAGGGTTTGTTCTTTAAAAAAAAACAAGGCTTTAATATCTTTAATATCGCATTGACCTGCTGCCAGATAAATACAGACAGCCAGCAGGAAGGGTTAAGGATTAATGGCTTCACAGTACATGCAGCTACAAAAAATCAGTAAGGGCTTGTTTAGGGGGCTTATTCACACCATAATGTGTGTAATAGAACATCACTTCACACATTAGAACACATTGGCAGAGTGCATGATAACACAACATATATACTGTATATGCATTGAGAGTCAAAGTTTCTTGCACCAATGCGCTACTACAGTGCACCTGCCTTTTTAATGCACTGCACCACACAGATGAATACACTGTGCTTTGCCCTGCACTGAAGGATATCGCCCAGAATCTATTTTCTCCTGCATTGAGGTTTTATATTCGATTTTGACTGCTTGTTAGGAATATGTAAATATACGAATGTCCATAGTCCAGGCACAGGTTTACTTTAAGCGGTCACTATGGGAAATGTTTATATAATACATTAGAATACATTACAGTGCAGCTTTTACTGACGAATTCTGTGTTTTGATGACACCTTAATCTAATGAAGCATGGTAAGCAGAAAATAACAAGTGCAAACAATGGGCACTACTTTTGAGTAGTTATATTCTCTTTCTTGAAACATAACCAAGCTATCAATCTGATTGCAACAGTTGATAACCATACAGTTGCTAGAGCCCACCTTAATGCATACAGCATCTGCCCCCGTGGATCAAGATACCTCATCGACCACACCAACCATCACACACAAATCTGCAGACAATGGGGCAACAACATAGACATCCAGGAGGAGATTTACTAAAACTGGAGCGTGCAAAATCTGGTGCAGCTCTGCATAGAAACCAATCAACTTCCATTTTTTTTGTCAAAGCTTAATTGAACAAGCTGAAGTTAGAAGATGATTAGCTACCATGCACAGCTACACCAGATTTTGCACTCTTCGGTTTTAGTAAATCAACCCCCAGTGTCGAGATCTGTCGAGATCCCACACTTACCGTAGTGAATTATTTTCCACTCTTCGATATATTACATGTATGAACCCCCCCCCCCCTATATCTATCAATGTAGCTGCCTCACTATTGTATTTTTATATACACAATAAAAAGCATTGTACAAGAAAGATGAGACAAGTCATTATTGATCATTTATTTCTGTTTAGTTTGCTGCATATGTGAGTATTAGGAATTTACCAAGCAAAGTTTTTAGAGGCTCCATTTTTGACAATAATATAAGGGGGCCACAGAGATGTGTTTATTATTTTGTATGTCTGTTTCATGCTTTGGTCTTTCTCTATTAGATACCAGGTAACAGAGAAGGATGTATTGGTATACTACAAGGCCTTCTCGTCGCCAACAAAGCATGGCTTTATCGGAGCTGGGGTCATTAAGAGGCCTCTATACAATGTCTGGGATATGGTGAAAGATGTTCATGCGAGGAGACTGTATGATAATTCCATCCTAAGCTCTTGTGTACATCAGAGAGTGAGCAGTACTGTTCAACTGGGTAAGTTACTTATTTAATTTTATCAAAAAATATGCCAGGCAATATTTTCTTTAAACCGAGAAGTTAAAGGTCGTATCTATAACTGAGTCCTAAGGGGTAGCTCATGTTTGCAAAAAGCATATTTTCATATAGTGAGTATCTGCCTCAATTAATAGCACCCAGGCACTCCATACTTTGCAGTCTACGTATATCACGTCTGGCAGTTTTCACTGATGCCAGTCATCTGATTGCAAGACTTCATCAAGAGGATGCTAATTGGCCATATAATAAGCACCTAACTCCAAGTGAGCCGCTTCCAAGAAGGCTTCTGGCTGTACACAATCTCTAACTGAAATGCCCTCAGTAGGATTCCAGGGTATGCTGTCTACTGAGAATCTGCATGTGCCATGCAGGAGATGTGGGCACCAGGTGCACCAACCTCTCACCAGAATTGAGACTCCCGGTTGATAAGAAGCAGCGTCTCTAAGGAAGACTGTGCAGTTGAGAGCAGCATCCTCAACATCATCTAGCATACAGGGAGCAAGCCACTTATCGTATCAAAGCTTACAAGAGGTGAAGGTCTTTTAGCACCTAAGCAATGTCAAATGGAGTCAAGGTCAAGGAACCGACTCACTGTAAGATCTTTCAAATAAATAGGGGCCAGCTGTTCTGGGGAACCAGACTCAATCCCTAGACTTGGGGACACCCCTACAGGTAGAGTTTCCTCAGGGTGTGTGAAGATACCACCCCATTAATCTTAAAGGGTTCCACCCACAATTTCACTTTTTAAATATAAATACCCCTGTAATACACAAGCTTAATGTATTCTAGTAAAGTTAGTCTGTAAACTAAGGTCCGTTTGGTTAGGTTGTTACAGCATTTAGATATAGTTTATAATCTAGAAATAGACCATGGCCATCTTAAGTGTGGGCATCATGAAGCCAGACTGTATGACTTCCTGGATTTCAGCTTTGCATATCTCGCACATGCTCAGTGCTGCACAAGCAATGTAATAGGTTTTAGTCAGGTTTGCAAGGACTTTTGGGAAACATGGTGCCTATCCCAGAAACCCTTGCAAATAGCCTTGTGACTTAATAGCCTAGGCTAATAAGGAGGAGGAAGTAGTGAAGGACTACAAAATAAAGGTATTTACAAGCAACAAAATAAATAAAAATTGTCCATTCTGAACACTATGAGATTAGGGCATTCAGCACAGACAAACATAAAAAAATGGGTGGAATCCCACTTTAAGACTGAGGAGGTGACTTCAAATCCAGGGTGAGAGGTTTGAAAAGGGCACTCAGTGCAAATGGTAAGGTAGCATCCAGTCTTTAGAGACAGGAACACACCTGGGACTGTGTCACAGATCTGAACATCTGAGGTTTGGAAAGCACCACAATGCAGAGTGCAGTGTCTGAAGGTCATATTCCAGGCTAGCCCCAAAGCTAATGCTGAGAAAATTGTGATTTGGATAGCTGCTATATAGAGACTTACTCAAGCAGCAGTGTAGTAAATCTAGACTGAATCATGACTTTAGGAAGGGGCTGGCTTACAACTGTTCTGTTTACCAGTGTCCTACCTTCCTGAATCCGTTGAGGAAAGATAGATAGCTCCGGACCAGTAGGGTTATCCATCTGGTATTGTTATCCTAATCTAATCTTAGGGTGTTGATGTTGGTGTAAATGATCCGGTATATGGACAGGTGGATTATACAATCCAGAGAATCTCCAGTGTCTCCTTGGCTTGTAGTGTAATGTAACAAGAATTTAAATTGAAGCTCCACACCACTGCTTTCACAATAGTGATTGTTATTTTATATGAATGTATAATGTATAGGTTCAAGTTATACATAGCTTTTAAGATTTATTTTACCCAATTTTTTCATCTAATTTGTTCCTAGTAGAGTGAATCATTTTATTTATTAATAGTGCCAATTATTAATGTTGGTGTGTGTTTTTTTTTTTTCCTTTTATTAAAACAATATAGGCAAGTACTCATGTTCTCATTTTTGTTTATTAATTTTGACACTCCATATACTACTGAATATTTGGTTTTAATTATGACCCATGCAGGAGATATTGTTTTTAAGAGGGGGATTTTCTTATATTCTTTCTAGCCCTAATGAGGGGTGCGCTCTCGGACCCCTGAAGTGCATTGTCTACTTTTTGGATTGTACTCCTATATTTATATTAGAATGAAGTTGTATTTGGACCTCCTAGCAGTGGTGTGGCACTTCAATTTTAATTATCGTTGCCTTCCTGAAACTTGTTTCAAAATGTTTGTCCTTCAATGGACATTGGAGCAATATACTGGTATCTGCCACATTTACAAACTTCTTGTTTGAGTCCATGATACTGACTGACAGCACAGCTTATGGGGAAGTAGAGCGTTAAAAGTTTCCACTTATTGCTGGAAAGTGAACTGCTTTTCTATGTTTAGAATAATCCGCCATAACATGTTGAAGAGAAGCAGTGGGAGTTGCACAAGAACTAATATACTACCACACATAAGCAGGGCAGAGATGTAAAAGCAGTATAAATTATTATTTTTTGAATAAAGTTTTCAGATCATCAAAAATTTTAATGCGTGGACTAGGCTGTTTTAGATGTCTGCTGTGATATTTTATTTGACTTTCTATTACACATAGGCAGATTTACCTCTTAAAAAAAAAAAAAAAACAGTTGCTGGTACAACAAGATTTTAACCACTTGCTAACCAACCAACACTTTTACTGCTAGCCAGCGGCTTGAGCAGGCACTGCGCTGTACCAGTACATCACCCCACTCATGAACACTGTGCACTCCCTGTGACCAGACACAGGGGATTGCGTTTGGTATTGGGCTGCTCTGATGAGCCCAGATACCACATGATTGTTGTGAAATCATGTCACCTAGTAAACAGTCATGAATGGAATCCATTCTTGACATCATTGTGATGATCTGTGATTGGTCACCATTGATCACATGGTACCCGAGCCATGCGATAGCTGGGGCCAATCACAACTCTGAACCATGAGTCATGAATGAAAGCTATTCATGACAATTCAAACGATTGTTGTTGCAGTGATCACCACTAACAAGCAGTGTTAAAAAAATAATAACCCTCAATTTACTCAGGGATTTTTAAGAGGTTAAACCGAGGCACATTTAATAAAAAAAACACAAAAAAGAAAAATGTTTTATGCTCGACAGCATCTGCAGATCGAAGTTCATCCCTTTGATCTTTATCTGAAGAAACAGAAAGATACAAAAAGAAACAATGTTTCTTTTTATTTTAGTGTTTCAGCGGCTGAGCAAAGTTGTTGATAAACATTGGCCGGATTTTTTTATTTATTTTTTGAGAGCTCCAATTACCAGACTTCAGCTGTTAACAGGGGAATCCCACTGACAGCTAAATGAGACATGGGTTGTCAAGGACGGGGCCTTAACAACCGCTAATTACATTTTTTATATTATTTCAGCTGTCAGTGGGCGAGACCCATGAACAGTTCAAATAACCGAGCCTGAAAGTATCGGTTTCAGGTATTGGGCATTTGAGTATCAATACTCGTGCAAATGCTTGGGACTGATACTGGTATCGGTGCAACCCTAATATATACCATAGTTTGTAAACTCTAACTTTCACACACGCTAAATAATATACACTGAGTTGAGTTGCTTTTACCAAAGAAATGTAGCAGATTACATTTTGGCCTAACTTTATGAAGAAAGATTGTTTGTTTGACAAATTTTATAACAAAAAAAAGTGTTTGTTTTTTTTTCCTCCAAATTTTCTGCTACTACCAAAAGAAAGCTCTATTTGTGCGAAAAAATGATATACAATTTAACTTCATTTGTGTACAGTGTTGCATGACCAAGCAATTGTTAGAAAGTTAGTGTAGCACAGTGCAGAGTAGCAAAAAAATTCCCTGGTCCTGAAGGAGGTGAAACTTTCCAGAGGTCAAGAGTTTAAAACGCACCATTTTTTTTAAATTGTGATTACATTTGTTAAGTCAAATGTGGGCTTCCAGGATATCAATTTAGAGTTAATCACAAGTGATGGCCAAAGATTGATTGTGCTCACTCCATTTGCTGCAATACCCAAGTTGTTTACTGAAAAACCAAGTAATATATTGTTTGCGTGCCCTAAAATTAACTTTAGTGTATTCACTGAAATTCTGTGTTTGATAAACGTGTGCCAATATCATACATCTTAAAAAAAAATTATCGCCATTTTAATCTTCAGGGTCTTTGTTTTCAGAAATATGTGTGTGGGGAAAATAAGTAATGTTTAGGCCTAAAACGTGCATTTTACTTTTGTGCAAAAACTGAAAAAGAGGATCTGGTAGCAAAGTGGTTAATCATTTACTTAGTTACTCATAGTAATTTCTGTGTTGCAAACTATTGTATTACAGTAAAGCCTTGGATTGTGAGCATAATTCGTTCCAGAAACATGCTTGTAAGAAATAATGAAAATACAGATGATTTGTTCCACAACCATTTATTCATAAGTTCTTCAGTTTATAGTCCATACTAAAAGATTATAGCAATGTGACCATAAAATGTCCATCCACAAATGGCAGCCTCCCCAAGGGGATTGGAAACAAAATCTAGGAGGAGCTACAGAGTATAAAAGAAGAGAGGCACCTCTAAGTGTAGCAATAAGTTGCTAAATGTTGTACCTTCATTAAATGTAACCATATTGGTACACTTGGAGGCTCCTCTCTTCTCTTTTATGCTCATTTGTGACATGACGCTAATCTTATATCAAGTCAAAATTTATTAAAACATTGTGCTTGTCTTGCAAAACGCTCTCAAACTAAGTTACTCTCAAACCAAGGTTTTACTGTATTTGTTTTACAATAAGTTAAAATGTCAATGTGATTTTAAAAATACAAAACAAACCTGTCGTGGGAGAAAGCTAAAAATAATAAATAAAAGCTAAATATCAGGCTATAATATGAACAGAGTTGAGCAAATTTAATCTTGCAATAATTCAAAAAATTTGATTGTGCTGCACTTTTTCAATACATAATATATAAAGTTTGGTGTCTCATTGGTGTTTCATTTTCTTTCTGTAGTCCATGTGGTGATGGATATGTCACTTTGTTACCTAAAGCAACCCAGGGATTTCTGTTGCATCACTGTGGAGTCCAAAGAGGTAAGTGCTGATTTGCTATAAGGATTTGGGCCCCTTTCATGTGTACAGACTAAGTGGGTCCTGTCAGTTTTTCAGGCAGACCATCCATTGCTCTCTATGGAACAGCAGATGTCAATGGACGTGTGTTCGCTGACAACTGCCAACATCAGATCCAATCTTTTCTGCTAAAAACAGTCGGATGGGGATCCCATCTGTCTGGCAGATCGGGTCAGATGGAAACGAATAGGATGTACGTGATCATCCAACAGCCCAAAGAGGACAGAGCTGTGCAGAGCGGACACAGACCTGTCATCTGCCTGCTCAGCGGGGATCAGTGAAGAGATCAAAAAGGGGCCTTAGAGTAAGGTGACAAGATTTTTAAAATGAAATCCGGGGACATATTTTTTATTTTGTAATGACGTCGCCGCCCGCCTCACAAGTCTATAACGGGCCATACACGGTCGAATTTCAAATTAATTTTCGAAGTATATCTTTTGTGATCCGATGATGCCACCATTGATTTTAAAAATGTGGCCAACCAAGCCTTCATGTTGCTACAGAAAATAATTTTTGTGGCCAGGAATCTTCTTCTCTCTCTGGGAATTTTCTTTTCTTGCACATGCGCATTTTTTTCTATTTCATTTTTTGCACGATTCTCCCATCACTGATTAGAAAATCGTTTGTATTTCCAACATGTCCGAAAAATGCTCAAATTTTATTGCCGCACAAAAATCGGCTGTTGCTGCAGCCCACTAGTTCTTGGATACGATTTTCGAAATCATTTTTTTTCGAAATTCGAACTGTGTATGGCTGGCATTACTCTCCAGGCCCCAGCTACTACTGGGTGGGGAGCGGAGGAAGATCAATCCGCCAGGGAAGGCAAGAAGATAGCAGGCAGAGGGATGGCCGGGACTTAAGCCAAGGCAGAAGAACAGCGAGCGGAGCTGAATGGGCATGCACCCTCCACTCCAACCAGCACATGGTCATCAGAAAGGGGCACAGAAAAATGAGAAAAAATACATCCCCCTAAGCTAGTAATGGGGGGGGGGGGGGGTGTAATTCAGATTTTTTATTTTATTCTGCACTGACTGTCTTGGAAATTGCCACAGCCCCTGTTCAAATCCAATCCAGGGACAAAACTGGGGACAAACTTGGTCTGGGGACAGTGTCCTCAATCTGGGGACTGTCCCCTGAAACCGGGGATGTCTGGTCACCCTACTTTGGGGTTTGTTTCAAGTGAAATTAAGCTCTACTACAGTGGGGATCTTGTTTTTATTTTAATAAGTTAACAATTTTGTAGGTTTGGTTGCTATACCATACACGGCTTCCTTACACAGTTCCTGTAAGCAATGCTCCAATTGGTTGCACCAGTCACAAATATTAAACTAGGTGGGTAAATGCAGCATCTCTCTTGGGAAGAGACGCTTGAGGGGGCTATGATTTCAATTTACAAATACCGTACTGGTGACCCCACAATAGGGATAAAACTTTTTTTACGGAAGGGAGTTTAATAAGACACATGGTCATTCACTAAAATGGGAAGAATAAGAGATTAAGGGTCCTTTCACACGGAGCGGACCGTTTTTCGGTCCGCTCCGTGTGTCCGTCAGCTCAGCGGGGGGGTCTCCGCTCAGCTGTCGGCGGACGGGACGGTCCCCACACACTGTGCAGGGACCGCCCTGTCTCTCCTCCGCTCTCCCCTATGGGGAGTCGGATGGAAACGGACCGTCTGTCCGTTTGCATCCGATCCGTTTGGCCGGACGGAAGAAAAATAGGGCATTCTTCCGTCCGCAAAAACGGATGCGGATCTAGCGGACGTTACCAGATGCATCATCCGCTAACGGATCCGCTCCCATTAAACTGGCTAGAGGTTTCTTTTCTGTAAGTGCAGCAAGGATGTGGAATTCCCTTACACAAGCGGTGGTTTCAGCAGCGTGGGGGCATCGATTAGTTAAAAAAAAAAATATTAAATAAGCACCTGAACGACCACAACATATAGGGTAACAGGGCTATACAATGTAATACTGACATATAATCACACACATAGGTTGGACTTGTGTCTTTTTTCAACCTCACATACTATGTGACTATGGTATTTGTAACCCAAATTAGGTAAAGTTTGGTACCATTTAGTCTATGGTGAGAGCCTTAAAATGTCACTGATACTACCAGACTAAATAGAATCACATTGCTTTTGTCCAAATATTAAACAAATGGTATTAAAAGAGCTAAATAAATTAAGAAAGTGCTGACTTTTTTCTATCGTCACTGACCAGGCCTGGTGCAGTGCTGGTGGGACATATTTAAATGTATCTGATTAAATGCATGGATAAGAAGGGTTGGGGTTTCTTAATCAGTGCACAAAAGTAGTTATACCTTAAAGAACTCTCATTAAATTTGTTTTACATTGTTCTGCCCCTGTGGGACAAAGTGTATGTAGTACTTAGTCCCATATAGCTAGGTGCTTCCCAAATCAAGTTTCGAGGTCCAACCTGCTCCCCTCTCCCTGTGGCAGAACAGACGGCTAGGAAGAAGACTCACCGTAACAGCAGCTTGTCTCCACTCAGAGCACTTTATCCAGATAAGCTGCAGGAAGAGGAATGCATGGAGATAGGAAGCTGGGCCTTCCCTTTCAGTATTTCTCTTGTCTTGGGAAGGCAATTTGAGCAGAGACAAGTTGCCGTTATGACACATCCTTCCTAGCTGTTGTCGGATTGGAGGCAGGGGAAGGGGAGAAGACAGATTGGAAATAATAACTAGAGTGAGGAAGCACCCAGCTACAGGAGATGAAAGTACCAAATTTACTTTTTCCCCAGAGGCCAAAAAATCATGATGGTTCTTTAACCACTTAAGGACTGGCTCACGTACATATACGTCGGTACTTTAAAGATGAATAACGATAATGGTGGTCTCCACGGCGGATTTACCGCAAGATCACCGTTATCGTCGGCGGGAGAGGGGCCCCCCCTCATGCCACTCTCCGCCACTTACCGGAGCCGTCGGTAGCGACGGAGGCAATCAGGTCCTTCTTCCTGCTTGCCATGGATATGAGTGAGGGCAAGGTGGCCCCCACCCATATCCATAGCATAGCAGGGTGGAAGCGACGTCGAAACGTCTTAAAAGCAAATTTGGGATCTGAATATGGGATCTGAGGTCTTTTTGACCCCAGATCTCATATTTAAGAGGACCTGTCATGTTTTTTTTTCTATTACAAGGGATGTTTACATTCATTGTAATAGGAATAAAAGTGACCCATTTTTTTTTTTTAAACAGTGTAAAAATAAATAAAATCAAGTAAAATAAATAAAAAAAATCATATATTTTTTTTAAAGCACCCTATCCCGACGAGATCGCGCGCAGAAGCAAACGCATACATGATTAGCGCCTGCATATGAAAACGGTGTTCAAACCATGCAGGTATCGCCGCAATCGTTGGAGCAAGAGCAATAACTCTAGTCCTAGACCTCCTCTGTAACTCAAAAGATGCAACCTATAGATTTTTTTAAACGTCACCTATGGAGATTTTTAAGGGTTTAATTTTGACTTTATTTCCACAAGTGGGCACAATTATGAAGCCCGACATGTTGGGTATAATTTTACTCAGGTGTAAAATTATCTTTCACAAAAAAAAAAAAAAAAATTTGGGCTAACTTTACTGTTTTATTTTTTAATTAAAAAAAAGTGCGCTTGTAAGACCACTGCACAAATATGGTGTGACAAAAAGTATTGCAATGACTGCCATTTTATTCTCTTGGGGGGGTTTAGAAAAAAAAAATATATAATGTTTGGGGGTTCCAAGTAAGTTTTAAGCTTGTAAACGCAGAGTCTGAAAAACAGGCTTGGCGTAAAAAATAAAAACGCTACACACATTTTACACAATCTGCTGTCCTCTGACAATGTGTTTGTATTACACAGGAGAAATGTTACAGCTTGTGCTTCCAGTCAGTGCATAACGAGTCCATGCCACGTCCTACTAAGGATGTTGTAAGGGGAGAGATCCTACCCAGTGCCTGGATACTGCAGCCTGATATCAGCAATGGAGAAACAGTCACACGGGTTGTTTATATGGTCCAGGTAAGAACTACAGGCTGTACAAGTATAACCCCTGGTTTTTAGGGAACAAATTTTACAGTTACCAGTTTTACCCCATTATCTATAGGAGACAAAGAAAAATAACTGCTTTATTGCAGTATTAAATGTACAGTTCCTAACCTAAGTGATTTCCATCATTTGGAAATTTAATTGAGCTAAAGAGGACTTCAACACCCCTTGGTATAGAACTATCAGGTATATGTAAAAGTGAAATCTCCACTTGTCCTTTCGAACACTCAGAATGACATTCATGGACAAAGAGGAAACATCATAGTGCACACTGCTATTTATTTATTTACAAGTAAAGTGTTCCACTCACCTTTATGACAAGCAAACAATGCATGTTCACAAGCCCCAATCCTGCAGCAGTTATTGACCAGGAAGATCCTTTAATGACAACATAGGCTGACCCAGCGTGATGTCAGTAGCCACGCCCAACTCATGCATTGCATCCCTCCAGACTTTATCAAACGTAGATACCTTCTAAATTAAGGACCGGTGGACAGGGCCAGAACACGGCTCTCAGCTCAAAGCCAACTTATCGCTTCCTCCTGAGCTTCGCAATTTAGTTGACTTGGTTACTCACTAGTGACTGATAAATATGCCACCCCGATGGCATTCAGAGCCAGATCTAGCCTGTATGTGTGGGTGCAGTAAAGAGAGTCAGAGGGGGATAGGATGTAAAGTCAGCAGGGTAGTATACAGAAATAAGAATCAGTAGAAACAGGGGTCAGCAATTTGTAGGCCAGTGTACTGTGGTTTAGCAGGGCAGTGTGTAGTCGGCATTGTTAATTGACAGATTTAGTCAACGACATTTTTACAGTGATGAAAGCATAATGAAACGTACAGTACATTTTCACCCACTGACAAAAATCAAATCAGTTTTAGTTAATGAGATGAAAATGTGAGGCAGGGACATTTACCCACGTGAACTAACTTCCGGTTTTCACGGAGCTCCGCCTGCTTCCGCTCCCAGCAAGTAAGCCATTTTGACTGTGTGCACATACTGCACTGTGATGACTGCCAGAGACCAGAGGGAGCAGCACTGTGCATTACAGGCCAGCTAGGCCTCCCAAGTCCCGAGCGACTTCCAGTCACCCAGAGCAGAGCAGACTGAGTGTGTACACTGTGTAGTACATTACAATTACAGCAGGCCTGATGCCTCACCCTCAATCTGTGTCTACAATATAGCCACGAAGCCCATTAATTTCAATGGGCAGGAGCGCTTGGGGCTTTCACATTGAAGAGACAGCAGCAGTTCTTTCAGGGCGCTCTGCAGGCGCTATTTTTAGCGTTATAGCACCTGCAAAGAGTCTCAGTATGAAAGGAATCTAAAACTAAATCGAAATTTGCAGGCAAAATTAACACTTGTAGTGGGTCAAATGAAAGTGTACAGAAGTCTGAAGGGCAGTGAATAGGAGTCACAAGGATGGGTGACAGGGGCCAATAGGGTAGAGGAACGGGTCAGTATAATAGTGTACAGGGGTTTTAGCAGAGCAAAGAACCAGGATCAGTATGGTAGTGTTTTGGGGTCATGGCAGAAGTTAAAGCCGGGCACAACGCCTGCTAAATGTGACCTATTCAAGTCAATGAGGTGGCTCTGCAGGCACCCCACAACTGTGTGTAGTGCACTAGTGTGGGGTTCTAGGGGTTAAAGCAGGTGGTGATGAGGTGTTACAACGCCCCTTCTCGGCCTGTCAAATGCTGTCTGACAAGTGATCTGAACGCAGATTGCTCTTCGGAGACCGACGCACATGTGAACAAGCCCCGATTAGGATTCTGGAGCTGGGCAAGAAGGGATTAAAACAGAAGCATAACAACCCTGTCAGTAATAACCTCATCAGTTTATCCAACTAGCATGCTGTCAGCCATTCCCCAACAGTAATTCAGTTGTCCCTGACCCCCTGCTAACTGGACATGATGCACCTGGAAGAACAGGGGGTAGGAGATAGATGGAGGAGATGGAGACAGTTCAGTGAACTTCTCACTTACCCAAGGCTGGTAAATTACAGTTCACTCAGGGGCACCAATCATGCAGCCAGATGTCAGATCTATCACCCACACATCTCTCTTCTCAAGCACAGCACCTGCTGGGGTTTGGAGTATAGGGGGGGGGGGGAAGACATCGAGAAATAGGGGTGAGAGGAGGCAGAACAGATAGTTTATTTTTGCTCCTCTCCTTGCACCGTGTCCATAGGGACTGCTAGATCCACAGCCAGCATGGCCCATTTTTTGGTAAACCTGCTTTTATAGGATAGTGTTTAGCAAGCGCTCTTCTCTGAGTGAGCGCCAGTCCACATACAAAACATCCTTCAAGTTAAGATTGAATGGGGGAACGGAGGTAGATACTAAGACCCCAAACTGGTAACCTTGTGGGGAGGTGGTTTTGGTAATGGCAATTTTATTTGGTCCGAACCACTTCAGGCATTAAACCTAAAAAGCACCCTGAGTTTGAGACAATCTTGGGCCCTGGGGGTTTCTTGAGACTCCTCATGAGAAGATTAATCAACTTCTTTAACCTCCTGGGACCCCACTTCTTTCAAGGATTTCATGGATCTTCAATGTGTTCATCCTCCAATAGGGGTGGGAGGGGGCTCCAGGAGAACATTTTAGTTTACAACATATATGGGCGAAAGAACACCAACCAGCTGGTGTTGTGAGCTACCAACAGCCAATGAATTCCTCCTTTTAAAGCAATCTTCAAACTATGGCCCTCCAGGTGTTCAGGAACTGCAGTATGTCTGTGAATGTCAGATTTTACAATGCTCATGGGAAGTTAGAACAAGGGCCCCAAAGCAAAAGAACTGCAGTAAAGGATGTGTAGGTGTGTAGGCAATCAGAGAAAACAATGGGAGCTGTGGTTGGGTTCCTCTCTGCCTGATGTGGGAATTTGGGAACCATCACCACCCCATTTACCTAGCGCTCTGCTCTCACTGACATGGCGTGGCCCCTGAGGTGTATAATATATGGGCTACAGTCAGCTGAGAGATGCGAGCATAACACACTGATATACCACCGCCTCAAAGGTAGAACTGTACCCAGTGATGGAAAAGTTTACTTGCCTTGATCAGTGATCGATCCAGATGGTTTAGCACTGCTGCGTCTTGGGATCTCCTGTGTCCAAACTTTGATGAGAAGTGTTGGGTTCTGTTATGACCATGCATCATCACAAATCTTTACAGTGTGGTTATTGCATGTGTGGTATATTAAAGGATTTTCCTGTAGCATGTTTTTTTACAGCTTACAAAAATGTATACATGTTATTACAATTCGCAGCAGTGCTTCATAATGTGCTGCTGTGCATAGTTGAATTTTTTGTATTTTTTTTTTTTTTAAAACAGCAAAAACAGCAACACTGCACTCCTTATGTCCATGGCAGCATAAGGGTTAAAAGAAAAATGTTACATTGATGTATGTGGCTAGCCTTAGATTTGCCTTTTTCTTTCCAGGCTGATCTTGGAGCTCCAGCTATTCCCTCCAGGCTGCTTGGTGTGGTCAGCAAGCGTCAGTCTCTCGTGCTTTCAAGTCTGGCCAATTTCTTCTCTAGGTAACTAAACTGTACAAACATCAGCACAAAGGACTAATAGTTCCAGAATCATTGTCACAGAACTGTGATGGGATTCTCGTAACACCAAGTACAGTATGCCTGTAGCACACATTCTTATAGGATTTGGCAGCTATCAAGCTTGTAAGACAATCATTTCTTTAGTTAATTTTATTTTCTGTGGATGGTTTAAAAAACAGTTTTGGACACAGTATTATAAATGAGGACAAGTGGTGTGTTGGCTGCACAGAAGGACTTTAGTGTAGGGCAGAGACCGTTAGACCCCCTTTCACACTGAGGCACTAGAACGCTAAAAAATAGCACCTTGAAAGGTCCGCAGGCTTTCACACTGGAGCGGTGCGCTAGCAGGATGGTAAAAAAAAAAAAGTCCTGCTAGCTGAATCTTTAGAGTGGTGTGTATACCGCTCCTGCCCATTAAAATAAATGAGCACCGCCAGTAAAGCGGCACTTTGCTGGTGGTTTTAACCCTTTTTCGGCCGCTAGCGGGGGTTAAAAGCGCTAGCAGCTGATTTACCTCCGAGGCCCCAGTGTGAAAGGGGCCTTACAGTATAACTAAAGGTAAAACTTTTTCTTTCATTTTGGATGGAGTGGAGAGGGATTAGAACACTTGTCAGTTTGTATTGCTGTCTGTACCCCCATTAGGGAGGTTCACCCTCTTTATTTCTCCTGGTTATCATTATCATAGAAAGGAAAATACCCAATTTAGGGTTGTCCCCAGAAAAGGAAGAGGAAAAATCCTCTATTTCAAGGAGGACACTAGTTGTGGTGACCTGCTGGGTCCCCAAGGAATTCCTTTAATTTGCAGGGATTTCCTCTCACTTCCTGTTTGGCTAGTGAAGGGAAATCTCTGCAATAAGACACAGATGGGGGGGGTTGGCAGGTATTAACACCCTCCCTTACTCTATCCATAATGTAAATAAAAGTTTTCCTACCGTTTTTTAAGGTTAGGTTACCCAGGAGTTCACAACTAAGTAGGGCCTACTGATTGGGGAGGGGGAAGGGTCTCAGGAAGTCTGCATGTCACTCGGATTCTTCCCTATTGTTCTGGTTGCCATGAGAAAACGGATAACCCAACCTGGTATTTATTTATAAGCTGGGTGGATTCACACCTATGCATTTTTTTTGTGCATTTTGCAGATCAGTACTACAGTCCATTAAACATGGTTTCCTATGAAACACATTCTGTAGTACAAATCTGCAAAAAGCACATAGGTGTGAATCCAACCTAAGAAGTCATCTAATAAAATCCTTTTAACATGTATCCATTTTGTGCAGAGCTTGCAGAATAAGGCTCCTTACACACGGAGCGGTCCGTTTTTCGGTCCGCTTCGTGTGTCCGTCAGCTCAGCTGGGGCGGTCTGCGCTGAGCTGTCGGGCGGTCCCCGCTGAGCTGTCGGGTGGTCCCCGTCTCTCCTCCGCTCTCCCCTATGGGAAGTCGGATGGAAACGGACCGTCTGTCCGTTTGCATCCGATCCGTTTGGCCGGACAGAAGAAAAATAGGACATTCTTCCGTCCGCAAAAACGGATGCGGATCGAGCGGACGTTAGCGGATGCATCATCCGCTAACGGATCCGCTCCCATAGGGAAGCATTACAAGTCCGTAAACGGACTTGTAATGAGCGGACCGTTCGTCCGCTAGTGTGAAAGGACCCTAAAGGCTTCAGTTATTCTGACAATGCTGGATGAAGGCTTCTGCAAATTAAAAAATTATTCCACAGGCAGGAAAAACATTTTTTTTGTTAAACTGAGAACATTTCAGCCTATGTTGATATAAGCAAACAGTTTATATTGGTTCTCAGAATAGATGGTGGCTGCAACCACTTTTCAGCTGTCAATTTTCTTCAGCTTTTCAACTGAGGGATATCGGGCAGAAAGCAGCTGTCAGGGCCCACCCAATGAGCAAATGTCAGCCTCTTCCTTAGGAACCAGACAAAATACATACAGTGGGGGCTTATTTATTAAAACTCTGCACAGAAACCAACCAGCTTCCAGGTTTTATTGCCAAAGCTTAAGAGGCCTCCATGCTCCTCTTTAGAGCTTCTGCAATCCTCTGGAACTCCCTACCCCCAATCTGTCTGGTTATTATAGCCTATGGATGATCCCTGAAAACTCATCTCTTCAGGGAAGCCTATTTTGGCTTCACCTAATAACTGTGAGGGATGAACTGATGGTAGAAATAGATTTCTTTTGTTCTACCAGCCGCTCTTAATTAGATTGTAAACTCCCAGGAGCAGGGCTCTCTCCCAACCCTATTGTATCCCTTTATATTATAAAGCACAGTGTAAACTGTTGGCACTATATAAATCCTGTATAATAATTGAACAAGCTGTAAGCAAATTAGCTACCATTAACAGCTGCACCAGATTCGGAGTGCTGCAGTTTTAGTAAATCTGCCCCAGTGTATGGACAGATTTAATGTACCCCGGCTTACGACCGGTCAAAACTAGATAAAGCAACACAAATGCACAATAACCGATAGCAACCAGAACTCAACTCATAACTTGACTGCAATATTCAAAAATCAGATCTAGATCTGTTACTGCAAGTAATCATCACCCTTCGCAATGCCTGAATTATTATACATCTGAAAGGGTAAAAAAAAAAAAGAACTAGCAGACATTAACCTTTTCCTGCCCAGCCCTGACATCCATTGAACAGGGGCCTTTATACCTGGGGAGTGGGAAGGACTACCTGATCATGTGACCAACTGTCACATGATCAGGCGCTTGTGCCACCAGCTTTTGATCTTTACTAAAGACTGCAGGCGTCCGACAGCCCAGTGACTCCGCAGAAAAACCTTGGCAACACATGGAAGTGAATGTGCATGTTGGAGGTGAATTCCACCTTCTATGTTGCCAGTGAAAGGTTCAATTAACTCTCTGATGTAGCATAACAAACCATTTTATAATAAAGCAGGGGCAGCCATTTCCAGGTTTGGCTAAGGTGCTATTTAGTGCATGCAGGAAAGCCATACAGAGAAACTGATTGGCTCTTTACCAACAATAGAAACTGCACAGCAAAATAATCCCTGCCAAGTCAGATCTTCGGGAAAGTCATTTAATAATTTTTCCATTACATTCAAGTAAGCCGACAATCCATATGCATTGTAGACTCATTTTGGGGGCACTTTTGTGCACTTTTAAAATACGGTCCAAGGCACACATGAAAGATTGTTTTTAGCTGCAACTGGACAGGTGCTCTTTAAATGAGGGATACTTCCAAATATAACAAGGTACCAATCACTGCTGTATTGCTATATGTAATGCTGACTGTAAAATTAATTCTTATACGTAGGAGGACCTTTTCTAGCTAGGGTAGAGTTTTCCCTCAAATCACATCATTCCATGTAACGTGTTTCATTACCATCAGTAGACAGGTAGCTTTGAAAAACACGTGGCTAGTTTGGTGGAGTACTGAATTACCAGGCCAAAATTCTGTGTGGTCAGCTTAGCCACAGGCCATGTCCCCTGGAAGCAATGTGTGGACAGTAAAAATACTGCCATCGTCTATAGCAGTGTTTTTTAACTCCAGTCCTCAAGGCACACCAACAGGTCAAGTTTTCAGGATTTCCCTCAGATGAAATGGCTGTGGTGATTACTAAGGCAGTGAAACTGATCAAATCGCCTGTGCAAATAATGGAAAGCCTGAAAACATGACCTGTTGGGGCGCCTTGAGGACTGGAGTTGAAAAACACTGGTCTATAGCAACCAAGCAAACTTCATTTTATAATCAAATCTAAACTAAGGAGACAAAACATGAATGTATTTTACCTAAAGTCCCATGCTTCCTTCCTATAGTATTAAAAAATGAGCCCAATTGTTTACGGGCATACCCCGCTTTATGTACACTTGTGAATACAGACACATTGGCATCTATGGCAAATGTTGGTCAGCTTGACATGGCACAGCCCCCGAACCATAAGTGTCAGGAAAACCAAACTTGGGGAGCACCAAGAGGGGACCCAGGACTACAACATATCATTTTGGGGTAGGCCAACTTACCTAGGTGAACAGTTATGCCTGTAAATGACTATTGCAATACAATACATGCGTTGAGAAGTGAAAAGGTATTGCTTCACTTTAAGTACATTTTTATTTTACATACATGCTTTGGTCCCATTGTGTACTTAAAAGTGGGGTATGCCTGTATTATAAATGTTGAAATAACCGTTTACTGACCATAGGAGAAGTATGCAGAGAATGGCTTCTGAATTTACTAAAACTCTTCTGACCTGCATACTAACTAGGGTTCAATGACTCAAATATTGAAGCCAGGGGAGTTGGCATTATTATAAGAAAGATTAGCAATGACTGCCCCAGTATTTTGCGCTAAAGATTTACTTAAAGGGTAACTCCACTTTCATCGGAAAAAAATATAGCGTTACAATTGAATGTTATTAAAAAATATCTTTCCAATCTGCAGCTGTTGTAATTTTCTGTTAAATGCAATATAATTACCTAGAGGTGTTCTGTACACATAACGCCTCCAGAAACATTTCCCACTTGTGTGATTGGCTCACCGATTTTCCTAGAAGTCAGATTTCAGGCATCCCCACACTAATTTTTATTTTTGGTGAGATTCTCCCAATAGGAAACCATGTCTAAAGGGATGCAGGCCTAACAGAGTGGTAGTCACTTAAAATATTCACTTCCAGCCCTGCTCCCAAGTGCTTCATTGTACGGTCCTACACACCACTGTTCATTACTCCACCTCCTTACTGGCCTATAATTGTGATGGGCAGACTCACCAACCAATCAGGAGGTACCATGTTCCAACTTCCTAGTTGGAATCCCATGGACTTAGGGGCTCTCTGGGTGCTGCTCTCTGTCTGCATGTTTTGTTGCATTGTTTTAGGGACGATGGCTACTAGGGTTGTCCAGATACCGATACTAGTATCGGTATCGGGACCGATACCAAGTATTTGCGGGAGTACTTGTACTCGCGCAAATGCTGCCGATACCTAAATAGAATACTTTTTTTTGTATTTATCAACATGTTCTGTGAAAATTATTTGAGTTTTTTAATACTGCGTGACAAGAAAATAAAAATTTTTTTTTCATTTTTACTCATTTTTATTCTTTTATAATGTCTTGAGTTAGAGTTCTTCATAATTCTAAAGAAAATATCCTTAGTCTGTATTGTGGTTTGAAAACTGTCACATGACATTTAAAAAAAGTATCGGTATTCGGTATCGGCAAGTATATGAAAAAAAGTATCGGTACTTGTACTCGGTCCTAAAAAAGTGGTATCGGGACAACCCTAATGGCTACACAAAATGGATTTATCACTTGAAAACATTGACAATAAGATTTAGAAACCCAGCAAATTCTTTAAACCTGGTCGTGTCCAAAACTATTTATTGGCTAAGAATATTGCTTAATGTGAACTTTGCTCTCTTAGCACTGTACAACACAATTCTGTTTTTAAAATGGACAAACTTCACCATGTAGAAAGAATTCTGAAGGATACAGTTTTCTGTACAGCGAAAAGTTTATTTGTATATAAAATGTACACAGTTTTTTTATGTTTACAATATAATTTATTTATATATGTATATGCTTGCTTTGGATTTAAGTTTGTAATCTATCCCTGTATTAAAAACATGAATGCAAAGATTTGTGTGTGTATTTTGCTACAGCAGCACAGATATGAAAATATTAATCACTTACATATACATGTGTACAAAAATATACATAATTTGGGGTTCTGAAGTGTTAAAAAAATGCATTTGGTTTTCTCCTTTGTACATGTAATGGAGACAATGAAAACACTTAGATTCATGACACCACCTGAGACTGCAAGAAAGGAAGGACCTAAAATGTTACTAAAATAACTCTTAGACCTGGTTCACACTGGTGTGGCTTTGAAATTGCGCAACTTCAGCATGATTGCAAAGCCTCAAATCAGTGCGATTTACCATGATGATTTAATTGCGGCTTGCAACTTCATTTAACATAAGTCTATGCAAGTCGCAATTAAATTGGTAAAAAGTAGTGCAGGAACCTTTTTTCATAATTGCTGCTACATGTATTATGGCAATATGAATGGTTCCGATGGCGTGTGGCTTGTCATGCGATTTGGAACTATTAAATCGCATTACAAGGTCGTATGAACGGGGGGCTTAAAGTGGTTTTAAAGATATGAATGAGGGGTTAAAAAATCCAGAACCAGCGCAAAGTGGAGAGATAATGAGTAACAACAACTAACGTAATTAAACAGGTGAGTATTGATAAGGAGCAGTACGTTGTACAAGAAAAAAATTAATGAATAGAAATCAATACTAAATTGATTAAACCGCGCTACTTCCGTTTTAAAGTGCAAACTGATTTCAACTAAACACCAACATGATAATGTGTGCAAAAAGTCAAAACAAAATAAGTTCAATGGTGCAAATAGTGAAACAATGTATTAGAGTCCTCAGACAATGTATCAACTTTTTCAGATAGTGTACACAATGTTCAAATCCCTGCTAGACAGTAGGTATATTTGATGGAAATTTCTTCCAGATTTCAGTCAAATATACCTACTGTCCAGCAGGGATTTGAACATTGTGTACACTATCTGAAGAAGTTGATACATTGTCTGAGGACTCTGATACATTGTTTGAACATTCACTATTTGCACCATTGAACTTATTGCACACATATTATGCTGGTGTTTAGTTGAAATCACTGCACTTTAAAACGGAAGAAGCGCGGTTTAATCAATTTAGTATTGATTTCTATTCATTTGGTTTTAAAGGTAGGTTATTTTACCTTGTATTCTATGCAGTAGGGTAAAACCCTCCTGAATGCAGCTTGCCCCTTTAACCACTTCCATGCCGGGCCTATTCTGGCACTCCCTCTCCTAGATGCAAAAATCATAATTTTTTGCTAGAAAATTACTCAGAACCCCCAAACACCATATACTGTATTTATTGGCATATAACACTCACTTTTTTACCCTGAAAATAAATAGTAAACTGTGCCTGTGTGTTATACACGCAGGGGGCCATGGAACTTATATAAATAAATGTGTTTTTTTTAGCAGAAACTCTAGGGAATAAAATGGCAGTCATTGCAACTTTTTATCTTGTACGGTATTTGCAGAATCATTTTTCAAAGGCCTTTTTTGGGGGGGAGACGGTTTCATGAATTAAATAATGTAAAGTTAACCCAATTTTTTGCATAATGTGAAAGATGACGTTACGCCGAGTAAATAGATACCCAACATGTCACACTTTAAAATTGCGCACACTCATGGAATGGCGCCAAACTTCAGTACTTAAAAAATCTCCATAGGCGACACTTAATTTTTTTTTTAACAGGTTACCAGTTTAGAGTTACAGAGGAGGTCTAGTAATAGAATTGTTGCTTGTGCTCCAACGCACGTGACGATACCACACGTGTGGTTTGAACGGCGTTTACATATGTGGGCGGGACTTGTGTGTGTGTGTTCTCTTCTGCGTGCAAGCTACCGAGGACAGGGGTGTTTTAAATAAAAATAATAACTTTTATTTTACTTAATTTTTTTTATTCTTGCACTTTTCTTACATTTAAATCCTATTACAAGAAATGTAAACATCCCTTGTATTATGAATATATTGTGACAGGTCCTCTTTATGGAGAGATGTTGAGTCAATAAGACCACACATCTCTCCTCCAGGCTGGAAAGCACGAGATTGTGAAAAATAAATCACTGATCTCATGCTGACAGCCGCGATTGCAGCTTTGTTGACTTCCGGGTACCCGAGCGTGAAATCATAACATCTCATCCGGGCCTCCGACAGTCATAGAGATGACTGGTGACCATCTGGTCACCAGTCATCTCTGCTTCCCATCCAGTGCCAGCCAATTGTTTTTCCGAGTCCGCAATAGCACGGGAGAGCCCAGAGAAGCACCGGATGGCGGCTGGAGCGACGACGTCATACAACGTCCTTGGGCGGGAAGTGGTTAAATACTTACCCAAGCTTGATCTTAATCCAGCGATATGCACAAGAGCAGTGTTGCTCTGTCTCCCCTTGTTTAACAGAGGCAACAGCGGGAGCCAATGGCTCCTGCTGTTGTCAATCACAGCCAGTGAGGAGAGTGGGCCAAGCCATGCAATGTGACAATGAACACACAGAGCTGAATGAATGAATGAAAACTTATATAACGCGGCACATGCGAACTGAATCGCCTCTGGGTTGGAATGCGGGAGGGGGGGGTCCCAGAATACCGACGGGGGACCTCAGAATAGGAGGATTGAGGCTACTCTGTAGAAAATCATTGCACTGAGCAGGTAAGCTTAACAGGTTTGTTATTTAAAATAAAAAAAAGCATTTAGAATCACTTTAATTTATGGATGTATAAGGCCTCCTTCACACAGGCATTTAGCCACATACAGCAGATTCTTTGAGCTGGAATGACAGGTGCATGCAAATAGGGACAGCTGCTCAGCCTGTACAAAATGACAGCAGCCATCGCTGTTCGAACATAGCGGCACACCCAGCTTAAACACATGTCCCTTACCTCAGTGTGCCGCTATAGAGAGGGGGGAAAAAAAGTATTTGATCCCCTGACGATTTTGTACGTTTGCATCACTGACAAAGATATTCTGTCTCTTACTGTTAAAATAAACCTACCATTAAAATTATAGACTAATCATAACAAAAATGCATTTCAGAAAAGTTATAAATTGATTTGCATTTAATTAAGTGATCCCCTATCAATCAAAAATATTTCTGGCTCCCAGGTATCGTCTATACAGGTAATGAGCTCAGATTAGGAGCACTCTCATTCTATGAGTATGTATAGCCAAAATCACTTTTGGGATTAATAAAATATTCTGAATCTGAATAGAAAACCTCTCAATGAGGACACTTGTTTTAGAGAAGTGAAATAATTTCTCTCATGGCTGTTGTGTTCTCAGGAGAGAGGTGTAAGAAAATCTGCCCAACAGGATATAGAGGGCAAAAAATAGAGGTTCAAACCCTTCCCATTCAGAATTAAAAGTAAAGGGTTTGGCTATACAAACCCCTTTTAAATAATAGGTGGTGGTGCCACAAAGGGAACAGTGTTAAAGCGTTTCTTGCTATGGGGTGACAATTACCTCCCAAAAAAACAGGATTTTTAAAACAGCTTACCTGTAAAATCCTTTTCTTGGAGTACACCACGGGACACAGAGCTTTTATCTTTACATGGGTTAAGGGTCACCAGCGGTGATTGGACACTGGCACAAGCAATTGAAGACAGTTCCCCTCCATATAAAACACATCCCATCAGAGAAGAACCTCAGTTTTGTAGCAAGCAATAAGGGTTCCCATAAGAAGGGGGGGACCCTCTGTGTCCAGTGATGTACTCCGAGAAAAAGATTTTACAGGTAAGCCATTTTAAAAATCCTGTTTTCTTTATCGTACACCACGGGACACAGAGCCTTTATCTTAACATGGGACGTCCCAGAGCAATGCTCCATATTAAGGGGTGGGAGACACAGATCAAGCAGGCGGCCATGGACCCAAAGCTTTATACCGCTGCCTGCAGCACACTTCCCCCGAAGGCAGCATCCTCCTGTCCTTTGACGTCCACCTGATAAAATTTGGATAATGTGTGGACTGAGGACGAAGTTGCAGCTTTACAGATCTGAGTCAACAAAGCCTGGTGGTGCACTTGCCCATGAAGCACTTATCACTCTGGTAGAGTGCGCCTTAACAGAAAAAGGAGGAGTCCTCTTCTTTAAACCATAGGCTTGAATAATTGTCTAATAAAAAGTGCAGCGCTGTGAAAATGCCAAAAATTAATCAGTGAATGACACAAAATACAAATGTAATAATTGTGTAAGAGCTCCAAAAATGAAGGAGCATAAACATGTATAGCAGTGTAGTAAATGATAACTACACTTTCACTTCAACAATAAACATAATGTGAAAGCAAATCCACATGTAATATCAAGTGTACTATAAATGATGTGAAAAAAACAAAACAAATTATAATATAAAACAAGAGCCAATGAGTCAATCAGTCCTCGTATGTATAGCAATCCAAAAATAGATGACAAGTAGCTCACTGGGTAAATAACCCTGAGAGGAGGAGGTCTCAATCAACACAGTGTGGTAAGTGATCTTAGTAGAGATGGGGTGGTATTAAAGATGTCACCCAGGAGTACTTTCACCGATGGGCAGAGGGAGAAATGAATACTCTTACCCTCTTAGGTGGACCCAGCTCGTTAACGATTAGTCACACCAGAAACTATCAACACTGGAACCGAAGGATACCTCCTTTGAGGACGAGTTGGTATGTCAGGATCTCTCTTGCAGCATAGGAGTCCAATGTGTGCATGTATGAGGCACGAGTAGAACTGGACTCCACATGGTGCAAGTATGAAAGAGACTGGCAAATTTTAATCAAAAAAAGAATTGCCAAATACAATGCACAATCAATCTTCAAGCATGTGCTAAAATGAATATAAAAACAAGTGCAAAGTCCGCAAATTAAAAATTCCAAAAAATATGTAGAAAAGGGAAGGCGCAGAGAGGCTAGCGTGGTAGAACAGCTGGTGCTGGCGTACAAAACTGACGCGTTTCGTCTAAAAAGGCATCCACTGGGGTGTACGTCAGCCAGCTACCACCATGCATTATATAGGGAACTTTAACCCGCTGTGTCCCAGCGTCCATCACACTTGCAGGGTCGCCGTCATGTTTGGCCCACATAACTCAGTCATGTGACTGCCGACATCAGTGCTAGACAACTAATCCCTGACGTCCATTATGCATAGGCGCTAACGCAATAGCGTCTGCGCCCGATACACTTGACTGCGGAGCACCACGTGGTGCATTGTGGGATTTGTAATTCAGAATGTGTGTGTATCAGCATTCATGAATACATGGGAATGCGGCCTCTGTTAGTCGAATACCGTGACGTAAGCTGCAGCCACATCACTTGTATATCCCAGCTGAGTGTGTCCTGGTGCCTTATGGGACTTGAAGTCCAGATTGTCTTCAGGATTTAGTTGTCCCAAGAGTCAACTCAATATTATGCAGACTAAAGGCTCCCGGAAAAAAAAAAAAAACTTTAACAGGATGGAATTAAGCACCAACAGAGCTTGGGGGAAGAAAAAAAAATCATCCAAAATGTTTTTTTCAAAAATGAATAACACTCATGTATATACAATGACAAAAGTCTGCCCCCCCCAGGAATGAATCTCATAGCTCAAACAAGTGAACGGGGGTCAGCAGATAGCTAATACTGAAACTTAAAGGGGGCAATATACTCTGTATTAAGCCTGCATTAAAATGCCCATATCAGAGTAGAAGGTGATCCCCTGAAGTGTACCTGACACCAAAACACACATATACAAATAAAGTGATGTATTGTACACACACACAATAGTATATATGAAAACCAATGCTAATACAATAATTGATGGCTAAAAACAGTACGTGTACAAATTAAGCCATACAACCATACATAAACTCAAAGAAACACTGAATGGCATCTACTAGATATATAGCCAATTAACCACTTTAGCCCCGGACCATATTGCTGTCCAATGACCAGAGCACTTTTTGTGATTCGGCACTGTCGCTTTAACTGACAATTGCGCGGTCGTGCGACGTGACTCCCAAACAAATTTGTTATTTTTTGCGCTATAAACAAAAATAGAGCGACAATTTTGAAAAAAAAAATGCAATATTTTTTACTTTTTGCTATAATAAATATCCCCCAAAAATATATAAAAAAAATCTTTTTTCCTCAGTTTAGGCCGATACGTATTCTTCTACATATTTTTTGTTAAAAAAATCGCAATAAGCGTTTATTGATTGGTTTGCGCAAAAGTTCTAGCGTTTACAAAATAGGGGGTCGTTTTATGGCATTTTTATTAATATTTTTTTTTTACTAGTAATCGCGGCGATCAGCATTTTTTTTCAGTACTGCGACATTATGGCGGGCATTTCGGACACTTGACACATTTTTGGGGCCATTGGCATTTTTATAGCGATCAATGCTATAAAAATGCATTGTATTACTATAAAAATGCCATTGGCAGTGAAGGGGTTAACACTAGGGGGCAGGGAAGGGGTTAAGTGTGTTCCTGGTGTGTTCACCAGCGTTTTCCCCGCTGACAGGAACGAGAGCTTTGTGTTTACACACAAAGCTCCTGTTCCCTGCTCTGTAACGAGCAATCGCGGGTGCCCGGCGGCGATCGTACCCGCCAGGCACGCGCACGGGATTCGGGGGCGAGCGGGGACGCCCCCTAGCGGCCGCTAAAGAGCGAACATATAGCTACGGGCTCTCGCCCAGCAGAGCCACTGTCCCGCAGTAATATGACGGCGGGCGGTCGGCATCTAGTTAACTAGCTAGAAAAATAAAAAAGCATGAATAGGAGTTAGGCTAAATTAATAAAAGCATTAATGTCCCAATCAATATTAAGGCCATAAGGCCTATAGCTTTTGAGCTGGTATATCCAGAAGGTCTCTAATCTGGAAACACCCCTCGTACGGGATTCACCGCTCCAGCTCGGAAAAAAATTTGTTTATAATCTGGAACTTCGAACCTACCGGATTTATGTTATGGAACTCGAAATAATGTCTCGGGACACTATGATTATTTTTACCCTTGCGAATGTTCACAATGTGTTCATCTACCCTTATGGAAAAAGTCCTGATGGTGCGTCCTACATACTGTTTCCCACAAGGGCAGGTGATTAAGTAAACTATGTGTTTGGTGGCGCAAGTAGTAAACTGTTTATTTTGATAAACATCCCCTGTCAATGTGGAGGAAAAAGTGTAACCTTTTCCACGTCCAAACACATTGACCTGGCATACTTTGCACCTTTTACATGGATAATAGGCCACTGGAGGGTCTAATACATTGGCTGCAATTTTACCCGAGTGAAGGAGCTCCCCTGTAGGTTACCCCTGCACTATCAGGAAGTGTAGGACCTAAGATGTAGACGTTTTTAAAAACATTCCAATGTTTCTGAAAGATGTCCTTAATTTGTTTATGCTGAACAGAGAAAGTTGTGAAAAAAGACCATTTAAAATTTGGAATCTTGAATCTTGGGATTTTTAATCATCAAAAAAACTCTATCCATCACTGATCTGTTCAATTTCTTTGTCAATAACGGAGGGTAGATATCCCTTGTCAATAAACCTAGATTTTAAGATATTGGCCTGATATTGGAAATCAGAAAGATTTGACTCCGAGTCAACAGTTGACTCCGAGGTACCGATTTCAACCAGGCCGCATGGTGGCATCTATCTACCGGGATGTAACCATTTTGGTCGGTTGGTTTGAAAAATGTCTTAATCATGAGTTGACCACCATGGGAGAAGATTACCAAATCCAAAAAACGTATACTGGTAAAGCTTGCCTCATAAGACAATTTTATGCCCACCTAATTGATATTCAGGTAAGACAAATCTTTTTTCACTTGAATAATTGTCGAATCCACCTGGAGATAGTGGATCCTGATGCCGCTTGTCCCTTACTGGGACATCCGGCAAAATAAACAAAACATCCATTTTGCGTATCTGAGCGGTTGCCTGCAGATACACCTTTACTGTTCTCACGAGATCCAGAGAGTGTAATAATTTTTCCTCTGCTGTCTGCAGATCCGGAAAAAACAAAGGCAGGACAATGTCCTGATTTAAATGAAAAGCCGACACCACCTTAGGTAAAAAGTCAGGATGGGGTCGTAATACAATTTTGTCTTCATGAGAAACAAAATAAGGCTCTTTACAGGAAAGAGCTGCTAATTCAGATACTCTTCTAGCTGAAGAGATAGCGATAAAAAATATGGCGAATAGGTTCAAAGGGTTGCTTCTGCAACAATGATAATACTAGATTCAGATCCCATTGGTACAAGGGAGACTTGACTGGCAGATTGATCCGCAGTACCCCCTGACTGAAGGCCCCCCATAGGGAATGAGATGCCAGTGGTCTTTGAAAGAAGACTGGTAGAGCTGATATTTGACCCTTAATGGTACTAAGGGCTAATTTCATATCCACTCCTAGCTGGCAAAAGGCAAGAATCCTATTTATGTCATATCTTTGAGGATTCCATTTGTTGGTTTCACACCATGAAACATATGCTTTCCAGACTCTGTAGTAGATAAGTCTGGACAATGGCTTTCTGGCATAAATAATTGTAGAAAGTACTGGCCCTGAGATCCCTCTCTTCCTCAGAATGTGGGTCTCAGCAGCCAAACCGTCAAATTTAGCTTTTGTAAAGAAGGATGGAACACTGGACCTTCGACAGCAGGTGGTGACGAAGCGGAAGCTTCCAAGGTGTTCCTACCACCATCTTTATGATCTCGGCATACCAAAGTCTTCTGGGTCAAATCGGGGGCCACTAAGATTACTGGAATTCTTTCCTTCTTGATCCTGCAGAGTAGCCTTTGTAAGAGAGCGATCAGAGTGAGAACTAATTCCACGGGACCACCAGAGCATGTTGAATCTGGAAGCTAACAGGTCTATATATGGGGTCCCCCATATCTTGCATATGGCCTGAAAGATCTCAGGGTGGAGAGACCACTCTCCTGGTGACTGAGTCCGCTTGCCAGTTTTTTACCCCTGGGATGAGAATTGCAGAGAGACAAGGAATATGTTCTTCTGCCCATGTCAAAATCCAATTCACCTCCCTCTGAATGCCCGACTGCAGGTGCCTTCTTGGTGATTGATGTAAGCTACTGCAGTAGCATTGTCGGATTTAATCCGAACTGGGTGGCCATGTAACCTGCTTGTCCAGGTTTTGAGGGCCAAGTATACTGACCGAATTTCCAGTATGTTGATGGGCAGACTCCTTTCGGTCTTGGCCCAGGTTCCCTGGGCTGAAACTTCGTCCAATACTGCTACCCAGCCTATTAGGCTGGCATCTGTAAACACCACCGTCCAGGTGACTGGGGGAAAGGATCTTCCTTTCCGCAAGTTTTTGGTCTTTAACCACCAACTGCATCTTTGGCAAACCTGTGGAGACAGGCACATGGGTAAATCCAGAGCTTGGATCTTCTTGTTCCAGGCGGTTAGAATACTGCCCTGAAGTAGTCTCAAGTAAAACTGGGCAAAAGAGAAGGCCTCGAAGGAGGCTACCATCTTCCCCAATTGCCTTATACAAAGGCGAATAGATGGTCTCTTGTTTGCCTTGACCTTGTGGATCAAGTCCTTTAATGACTTGATTTTGGGCTCTGGAAGGAATACCCGGCTTTGGGCTGTGTCTATGATCATGCCCAAGTATTCTACTCTTCTTTGGGCTTGCAGAGAGGATTTTTGTAAGTTTACAATCCATCCTAAATTCTCCAGGTATCTTATAGTGGTGAGCACAGCGTGATCTAATTTTGCCACTGACTGATCTATAACAAGTAGATAGTCTAGATAGGCTGTTATCGCTATGCCTTGTGCTCTGAGGTTTGCCAACAGAGGGGCTAGTACCTTTGTAAATACCCAAGGTGCAATAGCCACACCAAAGGGCAGAGCCACAAACTGGAAGTGGCGATGTTCTACCGCAAATCTTAAAAATATTTGGTGAGCGGGATGAATAGGCACATGTAAGTATGCGTCTTTGATGTCCATTGATGCCATGAATTCTCCGCCTTCTAGGATGGCGACCACTGATCGAATAGTTTCCATTTGGAAATGGCGAATGTTCAGAAACTGATTTAGAGATCTTAGATCCACAATGGGTCCGAAGTCTCCATTTGGATTTGGGATTACAAAGAGGTTTGAATAAAACCCCGAACCCTGCTCCTTTAAGGGTAATTCTGTGAACACCCCTTGTGACAGCAAGTGATCCAATCCTTTGAATGCTCTTTTTAAAGGTTTCCTGGAAAGCCTTGAGCTTTGGAACTAAGAAGATGGGATCTCTCGAAATTCCAGCTTGTACCCTAGGGAAACTACCCATCTGTCCTGAATTTCTGTCTGCCATGCAGCTGAGAACTGACGAAGCCATCCCCCCACTCGGCCGAGCTGGGGCGCCACTTCATGCAGAGGCTTTGGGGTTTTGCTTGTTAGCCCTTGAACCCCGCTGCTTCTTGTTCTTCTGGGCCCGGCCTTCTTTAGCCTTTGATTTACCAGGACCGGGGAGAGAGAACTTTTAAAACAAGGCCTCTTGTTGTTGTTCTTATCTGGTAAGAGAGTGGTCTTCCCACTCGATATATTTTGGATACATTTCTCCAAATCTTCCCCAAAGAGGCATTCGTCGTGGAAGGGGAAACTAGCCAAAAGCTTTTTGCATGGTGCCTCTGCAGACCAATGCTTTAGCCAAAGAATACTGCGTATATGCACCAGCTGGAGTGTGAGACGCAATGCTTGCAGACTCAAATCTCTCATAGCATCAATTGTAAAATAAGGGTTTAGGCAAATTTTCCAACAATTTGACTTGTTCTGGAGGTCCTTGATGACCTGACACATGCCTACTGCTGCTACAGCAGGTTGGGCAACTAACCCAGCAGCCAGAAGGAAGGAAGATTTCAGTAAAGATTCCAGTTTCTTTTCCGAAGGGTCTTTGAACACCTGTACGTTATCAACAAGATTTTTTACACAAGAAAAGGCTGAATCTACTGCAGGCAGGCTCCACTTCTTGGAAACTCTTCCTCCATAGAATAAAGAATATCAAACTTCTTTGGAGGTTAAAAACGCTTATCTGGATGTAACCAGTCTGCGTAGATTAGTATTTTTAATAAAGGATGAACCGGAAAAGAAAATTTTAATGAGCCCAGGGAGGAGACAGGTGATTCAGTTTACTCTGAAGAGGGCAATCTTTCAGCATAACATTGCATCTGTGATCTTAGCATCTGGGAAGCAGAAAAGGGTTTCTCTGAAACCCCTGATTTGTTCGTCTACTCATCCCAGTCCTCTGTCGGTTATCTCATCCTTCTTCTCAGACCTTTCTGAAAGAGGATCTAAAACCGCCGAAGGAGATCTGCTTTGCTTTTTGTCCTTTTGTGAGGACTTTGCGATTAGCGTAGCGATTTTCCCTTCTAATTTTTCCATGGCTGCGATAAAAGTGTCCTCCGTGACATATGCAGGCCCAGGTGCCACTGGAGAAATAGTTACTCCTGATAGTGGCAATTGCTCCTCCTGTATTGGTAAATCAAGATTTACAGGGAAGGACGGTACCGAGCAGGCACGGCTAGAGCCTCCTGTCTTAGGCAGCGGTGCTTTCTTGTCTTTTTTTAGTCCCTGAATTTCTTCTAAGCGAAGACATATTACCAAGCAACAAGCCAAGGTAACAAAAATAGGATTTTTTTTAACAGCTTACCTGTAAAATCCTTTTCTTTGAGTACATCCACGGGACACAGAGAAGCATAGTAATTACTATGTGGGTTATAGAGTACCTTCAGGTGATAGACACTGGCACGCCCTTAAGTCAGGAAGTTCCCTCCCCTATATAACCCCTCCCATACCGGGAGTACCTCAGTTTTGTAGCAAGCAATAAGTGTCCCAATTTCCCCATAAGAGGGGCGGGAGCTCTGTGTCCCGTGATGTACTCCAAGTAAAGGATTTTACAGGTAAGCGGTTATAAAAATCCTATTTTCTTTATCGTACATCACGGGACACAGAAGCATAGTAATTACTATGTAGGACATCCCAAAGCAATGCTAATGAGGGGAGGGAGACCCAAAAAAAATTAAGCCGGGCGCTATCAGACATGAGGAATCAAACTGCAGCCTGCAGCACACTGCACCCAAAGGCGCTTTCCTCATTTTTCAATGTCCAATTGGTAACATTTTGTGAAAGTATGGACAGACGACCATGTCGCGGCCTTGCAGACCTCAGCCATGGGGGCTTGATGATGCACTGCCCAGGAAGTACCCACCGCTCTAGTGGAATGTGCTTTAACCTTAAACGGGGGAATCTTTTCCCTCAAGCCATAGGCTTGAGTAATGACCTGTCGAATCCATTTGGAGATAGTAGACTTCGACGCTACCTGCCCACATCTGGGACCTTCTGGTAGGATAAACAACATATCCGTTTTCCGGACTTGAGCAGTAGCCCTAAGGTAGATCTTAACTGCTCCAAGTACGTCTAGCGTATGCAATGACTTCTCCCTTGCAGAACTAGGTTCTGAGAAAAAAGAAGGGAGAACTAGATCTTGATTTAAATGAAAGTTAAAAACAACCTTAGGAAGGAAAGCCGGGTGAGGCCGTAGGACCACCTTGTCCTTATGGAGAATAAGGTATGGTTCCTTAAATGATAAGGCCGCCAACTCCAATACCCTCCTAGCAAAGGTTATGGCTATCAAAAAAAAACACCTTCCTGGTCAGAAGGACCAATGGAATGTGAGTCAAAGGCTCAAAAGGTTGCTTCGGCAAGACAGAAAGGACCAGATTCAGTTCCCACGGACACAAGAAGGTCTTGACTGGAGGATTAATCCGGATCACACCTTGTAAAAAGGTTTTGACCAGAGAATGTGTAGCCAGTGGCCTTTGAAACAAAATCGATAAGGCCGAGATCTGGCCCTTAATGGTGCTCAGGGCCAACTTCATGTCTGCCCCCATCTGCAGAAAATCTAGAATTCTGCCAATGAGATACCTGCAGAGATGCCAACCCCTGGTTTCGCACCAGGCCACATAAGCTTTCCAAACTCTGTAGTAAATAAGCCTGGATGCTGGCTTTCTGGCATTAAAGTAGACACTACTGAATTAGAGAGACCCCTCCTTTTTAGGATATGGTACTCAACAGCCAGACCGTTAAATTTAGAGATGGTAAGGAAGCGTGGAATATCGGTCCCTGAGACAGTAGGTCTGGACAAAGCGGAAGGGTCCATGGATGCCCCACGGACATCCTTACAACTTCTGTGTACCAGGCCCTTCTGGGCCACACCGGAGCGACCAGAATCACTGGTTTCTCTTCCGACCTTATCCTGCGAAGGAGACAGGGTACTAATTGCAGTGGAGGAAACGCATACATTAGGGAGAATTGGTCCCATGGAAACACCAGGGCATCCGTGCCGCAAGCGAGTGGATCCCTTGTCCGGGACAGAAAGTTGCCCACCCTTGCATTGAACCTCGATGCAAAGAGATCCACATCTGGTGTTCCCCACCTCTGACAAATGCCCTGGAAGATGTCGGGGTAAGAGTCCACTCCCCTGGGAACAACTGTTAGCGGCTTAGGTAGTCTGCCTGCCAATTGTCTATCCCCGGACTAAAAACAGCAGATATGCAGGGGACATACTTTTCCGCCCAGATCAGAATTCGATCCACCTCTCTTTGGGCTGCACGACTCCTTGTGCCCCCCTGGTGATTTATGTATGCCACAGCCGTGGCATTGTCGGACTGAATCCTGACTGGGAGACCCTTCAACTTGTCCGTCCAAGCTGACAGGGCTAGATGAACTGCCCGAATCTCTAGCACAGTGCTTCTCAACCTTCTGGCGCCGTGACCCCTTGATAAAATTTCCCAAGTTGTGGGGACCCCTAACAGTAAAATTATTTGAGTGGCAAGACAAGTAATTTGCTCCCCTAACCCACAAACATTTAGCGCTCCCTGAGTCCCTTCCACTCGTACCGTGTTAAAACCCCTTATGGGGTATGTTCTCCTTTCTTTCCCTTGAAGTTGCCCCGAGTCGCACTGTGGTTCGTGTTCAGGTCGATCTCTATCCTAATTTCATGTTTTTTTTCCTCCATCCCTCTCTAGCCGTTTTTCTTGTTATTTCTCTTATTGCTTCTCTGCCTTTTCCTTGGTTCCTCCCCCTTTTCCTCTCCCTTCCATGTGTTCTCTATTTTTATTCCTTCACTTACTCCTTGGTGGGGGGGGCCACAGAAACAGCCCAGCTAGGCGGCCACAGGCTCCAGAGACAGCCCTGCTGGGGGGCCGCAAAAGGCAGGGAGAGTGGCGCAGGCTTCAGGAACAGCCCAGGATTTGGTGACCCCTGGCAAATCATTATTTGACCCCCAGGTTGAGAACCACTGCTCTAGCAGGTTGATAAGTAGAGACCTCTTGGTGATTGACCATTTTCCTTGGAGAGACAGGTCCTCCAGGACTGCACCCCAGCCCAGAAGACTGGCATCTATGGTCACAACCTGCCAAGAGATGGGAACAAAGGACTTCCCTCTTAGTAAGTTCTGGGGAACCAGCCACCAGCAAAGGCTCTGCCGGACTGTCTGGGAGAGGGACATAGGGAGGTCCAAGGCTTGAACCTTTTTGTTCCAAGCCGACAGGATGGCGTGTTGAAGTCCCCTTGAGTAGAACTGAGCGAATGGGACGGCCTCGAAAGAGGCTACCATTTGCCCCAGTAGTCGCATACAAAGGTGAATGGAGGGCCGACGCCTTGACCTGACTAGCTGAACTAGTTCCCTTAAATCAGGGGTGGCCAACCAGTGGCCCAGGGGCCACATGTGGTCTGCGGAGCACTCTGATGTGGCCCGCGAACTCCTGCTCTGGAATGGTGGGTTGGCAAGCCCAGATCGCAGGTTGCCGACCTGCCATACTGCAGCATCTGTGTTGTGAATGAAGCTGGTGGTAGAGGAAGAAAGCGGGTGCGGAGCAGAGCCCCATATGCCGATGCTTCCTCTACAGCGCCGGCTTTTGCCACAGGCGGAGTCTATGGCAAAGTTTAGCTAACCCACAGGATAGACACAGGTGCATTACGCTGCACCCGCGGTGTGAGCAAACCACAGAACATCAGTGTGAAAGCAGTCTTGGGCCCTTTTCACAAGATCAGCCCAACCAAATGGGACCCTCAATTCACCTGTATAGAGCGACAGATGTCTATTTACGCCCACCTACCTCCAATCTGAAACACAGAAGGGAGTTCGTACCCTTTTGTCTGGGTGGATCGGAGGGCCTATAGAGTAGCTGTGAACATGTCACCCGCCCACTCCGCTCATTGTGGCCCTCGACTGGTTGTCAAATTAGTTAAGTGGCCCTCGCTCTTCAAAAGGTTGGGCACCCCTGCCTTAAAGCATCAAACTTTCTCTGGGGTAGAAAGATCTTTCTTTGGTCTGTGTCTATGAGTAGACCCAAATACTCGAGCCTTTGCACAGGCACCAAGGCCGACTTGTCCAGGTTGAGAACCCAACCCATGGACTCTAGAAATTTCACGGTTATGTGTACTGCTGAGTTTAGATCGGCAACTGATCGGTCTACCAACAATAGATCATCTAGATAGGCTACAATAGATATGCCTTGAGATCTTAGATTGGCTAATAGTGGGGCCAGAACTTTCGTGAATACATGAGGTGCGGTGGCCAGACCAAAAGGTAAGGCCACGAATTGAAAGTGGCACGATTTACCGCAAAGCGCAACAGCTACTGATGGTTGAGGAAGATGGGAATGTGTTAGTATGCGTCCTTTATATCGATGGCCGCCAGAAGCTCCCCTCCTTGTAAGAGGCAACCACCGACCGGATTGATTCTATCCGGAAAGACTGGACCTTTAGGAATTTGTTTAAGGCCTTGAGGTCCAGAATGGGTCTTACGTCTGTTTGGTTTGGGGACAGTGAAAAGATTTGAATAAAACCCCAAACCTTGTTCTTCCAGTGGCAGCTCTTCGATTACCCCTTGGGATAATAGATGATCCAAGGCCAAAGCTAGTGACCTTCTTTTTCCCCGGGTCTTTCGGGACGCTTGAGGCCAAGAAGCGAGGTGGAGAAAATTCGCTCAACTTCAGCTTGTAGCCCTCGGAAACCGTAGAGAGAACCCAATTGTCTTGGATCCTTCCTGACAAGCCTCCGCAAACAGCTGAAGTCTTCCCCCCACCCTGCTGAGTGGGGGTGAACTTTCATAATGCCGACTTGGATGCTGGCTTGGCCGGCTTACGGCTCCAAGGCTTTTTGGAAGCCTGATGCTGGCCCTGTGGCTTCCCACCGGCTTACAGGAGGCTGTCGGAACTGCCTGGTAGCGGAAGTACTAGGGATAGGAGAGGAAGATTTTTTAAAGGAGGGAGGACCCCTAAACCTTTTCTTTACTGGTAGCAGCGTGCATTTGCCACTGGAAATTTTCTGAATGTATACATCTAGATCTTCCCCAAATAAACGCTCTCCATGAAAGGGAAACCCTGCCAGTAATTTTTTACATGGGGTTTCAGCCGACCAGTTCTTTAACCAGAGTAATCTGCGCATATGAACTAAAGAGAGAGTGAGACGAGAGGACTGTTGAATAGAGTCCTTGATAGCATCTATGGCAAAGCATAATGCTTTAGATAAGTCAGCCAATTCCTGAGCCTGTTGAGCCGGGATATCTTTCAAGACCCCTTTTAACTGGTCTTTTAAGGCTTGGCAAATACCAATAGCTGCAATTGCAGGCTACCAATTGCAGGTTACCCCTCTAGCTGTAGAAAACAAGGTTTTTAACAGCGTCTATCTCTTGTCTGTCGGGTCTTTAATCACTTGAACGTTGTCCACCGGACAGGTCAAGATCTTGTTCACGCAGGACACGGCTGCGTCCACTGTGGGGATACCCCACTGCTTAGTGAATTGTTCCTTCATGGGGTATAAAACCGAAAACTTTTTAGGAGGAAGAAAAAAATCTATCCGGATGTTCCCAATCCTTGTAGATAAGACCTTCTAGTAGGGGATGAACCGGGAAGGAATAGTTAGCTTGAGGAGCTTTTAAAGAGCCTAAGAGACTGAACTTGATGCTGGCTCTGAAAGGGGCAACTTGAAGGCCGAACGGACCATCTCCGTGAGGTACTGGACCCACAATTTTTCAGACTGAGACGCCGAAAATGGTTCCCCCAGGGTGGAATCCTCAGAGTCCGAGACCTCTGAATGATCCTCTGCCTGGTTCCCAGAGGGTAAATCAACCTCTTCTGAGGATAGTTGTTCCACGCGCTGAGGAACTCTGCAGAGGGAGAGGGAGACCTTGTGCGTTTTTCTCTTGAGAGACAGGATGCAATCAAGGTCGCTAATCTCTGCTCCAGACCACCCATGGCTGAGGCCAAAGCCTCCTGTGTCACAAAAACTGGAGCAGGCAGGACAAGGGCAGATGAGGCACCTGACAGCCCTGATGGTTCACCCTGGGCCTCCTCCAATTTATTCAGAGAGGAACTAGCCACAGGAGCATGCCCGAGATCCTCCGAGCCCGATGGCGTTCCCTTAGATCTCTTTGTACTTCTAGTCCCTGAGCCTTTAGTCATAATAAAGCCGAGGTACTCAACAGGTGCAACCACTTGCGGACCTATAGACCAGCACTGACGCTGCTGGTTTGATGGTCGGCAAAGTGCAGAGCCCACTATGCGCCTTAAGCATGTGTCACTGTCCAACAACCAGCAATAATACTGAAAACTTGTGCACAAGTATTCTGTGTCCACTGCCAGCCAGAATTGGTGAAGTGGACTTGAGCATTTATGGACTAGGTGCAAGTCACCTGACCTGCTCTGTCCTGTAATCTCAAGCCTCAGAGAACAGCTGAGATGGACCCCTTGCGCGCATGCACGCACCGCTGCCGGGCATGCATCACGAGGCTGCGCGCGCGCACACGTAGCCGCACACGTGCACATGTTGCCGCACGCACATCTACAGCCCCATGCACGTCATGCAAACGCCTATGACACATACCATGTCGTACGCGCACGAGACGCAGGTGCGCCTGTGCACGAGGTTGGAGCTACCGCAGCTACCATGTGAGGACCAGGTAAGACAAACTGTGGCCAAAACTTTTGGACAACCTTACTCTGCTAAACCTGCACAAGAGGGGCTAGCTGACTAAGCATAGACACCCCTCCTCCCCACAGCATTCAGGACAATATTAGGAGAGGCACAGACAGATAGCTTAGGCAGGCATAATGGCTCAAAAAAAAGAAGGATACTTTCAGGACCAAGTCCTGAAGCACCTTCACTTACCTGATCCAACGCCGCAGGACTCTGCACACACAGACAGTCCAATCTTCGCCCATCATGGAGAGCAAAGTCACACACCTGGACCCATATCGCACCCTGTCAGTAAACTTTTGCAAATGAGGAGCATTCCAGACAAAACCCCGTTCTTCTCAACCGGGGCCCGGGTACCGTCCACGTTGGCTCAGAAGCACTTTGGACGGATCCGGATTTATGGAGGCTTTTTACATCCAATAAGGATCCCTCCAGTGGAGCTCCTTGGAGCACATGTTCACTCGTGACCAACACCTTAGACACTGGCGAAAAAACTGAGGTACTTCCCGGTATGGGAGGGGTTATATAGGGGAGGGAACTTCCTGCCTTAAGGGCGTGTCAGTGTCCATCACCTGAAGGTACTCTATAACCCACATAGTAATTACTATGCTTCTCTGTGTCCTGTGATGTATGATAAAGAAAAGCATATACTACTGTGCTCAGTTTAGCAATCTACATAAAATATGCCACTTAAACAGTTTCATGCCATAGAGTGGGTGTCTCTCTTGGTAGTGCCCTACCAACCACAGAGCTTATGTGCCCCTGCTGCTGCGTCCCCAAGAGAAAAGCTGCTGGCCTCCACAATCCTCTAATGGCTCCTGTCCTGAGCGCCATCTTTTGAATCCACGTGGCCGCGCTCGGATCCTCCTCCTCCACGCCCTCCACCGATAAAGTGCCCCCCGTACGTGTGACCTAGGGCATTATGGCGGCTGTGAGGGATCAGGGAGAGCATCCCTGCTTATTCCATGCCGTCTCTAATGGCTCTTACCTTTCAGCGTTAGGAGGAGAGGAGCTGTGGCCTTTATGCAGAGCTCTGCAGCGGAAGGAATGTGCCTGTCCTATGGATCTGACATTCTTAAAGAATGATGCGAGTGAAACTCAGCTCTTTATTTCCTCTAGTGGCCAAAAGAGAGAAGACACCCTACTCATAGTTTGAAAAAGATCCTTAAGCTTGTTCTTAGGATTCTTTTTTCTCTTACCTTTATCCCCGCTGCAGGTTTTTTCTGCTGAAAAAAATAATTCAGACAGCACCAATCTTCACCCATCTTGGCAGGTTGTGTGTGCCAACCTTCAGGGATATGGGTTCCTATTTAAAGGATACCTCTCCCCTGAGCCTTGTAGAGCTATCCTTAGCACATCCTCACGCATCCACCACCTTTTAGACACTGGCGAAAAAAACGTGGTGCTTCCCTGATGGGAAGGGTTATATGGAGAGGAACTGTCTTCAATTGGTTGTGCCAGTGTCCAATCACCGCTGGTGACCCTTAACCCATTATGTAAAGATAAAGGCTCTGTGTCCCGTGGTGTACGATAAAGAAATCTCACTCAATGTCACCCTGTCTCATTCTCCCATCCCATAGCAGACTAAGTGGCCATGCCACATATATCATAAGTATGGTTCCTGCTGTCACTCAGTAGGTAGGTCCAAAATAATAATATGCAATAGAGGCTGGAGCGAATGCATGTAGGCAGGAAGTGGCTGAGGAAATTCAGAAGTGTCCACAAAATGATTTTATTATTTGTATTTCTTAACTTTCATATATGAATTAGTTATTTACAAACATTTAACTGTCAGTGATAAAGGAGCAACTCATTAACACTGTAAAAGGCTCAAAGTAGTTAAAATAATTAAAAACATTTAATGAAAAATGACTAGACTGTCACTTTTGGAAATACTATTTTCACGAGTGTTGTAAGGATTTCAAGGTTTCAATATTTTTTTAATTACTGAAAAAACAAATATGCAGACCAGACATTCTGACTTCTCCAGCTGCATTGTATTATTCTGAATCATATTGGGGGTAAAAGAATGAAACAATTTTAATTTTTAGGCAGTCTCTGTATTTTTCTCTATACAGGTTTGCTGTAGGCTGCAGACATGGATGGCTACTTGGGATCCTACGATAATTCAACGTAATGGTTACCAGGGCTGGCAATATTTCCCAAACTATATTCAGATATGACACTTTTTTGAACAATGAGCTCTGAAATGACTTCCAATGCCATATTCTAAGCAACCATCTTAAAAAACAAAAACATATTGCAAGAAAAAAATACTTAAACCCAGATTTAATTTCTGTGCTAACATGCCATGATTGTTATGCTTGTGTGACATTTATAAGCAAGAAGTTCAGTTCATCAATATATAAATGATTATTATCTGTCGTAAAACTTATGACAGCTGCAAATGAGCATCACATAATTGGACGTAATAATCGATATGTGAAAAACCATGTATTCATGTATTGTGAAAAAAACAAAACAAAAAAAAAACATGTATTGTGAACTGAGCCTAATGTCTTTCTTCTCTAAAACTAGCCTACAGTTAGGCCGTGTGCACATTGGGCTTCAGCTTGTGGAACAAGCAGTGTATACAGCACTGCAGCAGGCTTTTGTAAAGCTTTCCATCAGCTTTGTTGAAGCTTTTAAAACAAATGGTTTCAGCCTGGGAAAATAAAGATATGTCCAAACAAAGAAATGATTCTGGGTGGGGATGTTTTAGGCATTTCACATATTCATAAATTAAACCGTTATAAAACATACTTTATTCAAAACATATCTTAAAAAAAATAAAACCCATCTATTTAGCTGCATAGACATTCTATGGTTAAGATTTTTTGGGTACAGTTCTCTTTAATCCCTGGGGATTTCAGGCATTAAAGAGCTTTACCCAATATATTTTAATAACAGAATGAAATAAGTTTTTGAATAAAACATGTTTTATAATGGATTTATTTGTGAATATGTGGAACGCATTAAGTTTCTTTGAATAGACTTATTTAGGGATGTCACATGACAGGTGCAAGCACTAAGGATTTATGTTGTAGAATAAAATGTGTCTTAATGGGAGTGCCACCACTTTAAAAAAGCTGCTATCAGGCTTCAGCTCTACCAGCAGCTTGTTGAAAGCCTGATGAAGCTTGCTAGCTGCTTGCTTAACACATTAGCCAACATTCCCATTAGTATCTGTTTATCACCATTAAACTGCATCTGAACTTTGTGGAAAATGTTTGAACAAAGTTGCCAGAAACGTACTGATCGCTTTATAAGTACCTTGTAAATGCTTCCTGTGCGCTCTATTTCACATACTGAAGTCCATATGTACAGGGTCTAAATGTACCATTACAAAAAGCACCTACCTCCAGAAGACAACCTCAAGTCATTACTTTTTAAGCTCTGGTTTCATATAAAACATTTAAAATGCAAGTGCTCTTTTTTGTGATCATCTTAAAAAAGGTCAGTAAAACCTAAAACTGCCATTTCATTAAGTGATTCAAATTTCCATCACCCATTTAACACTTTGTTGAATCTCTCCGGTGGCCAACTCTCTGTGCTTGAGTTCTTGGGTCTGAATACCTTGCTGCAGCCATCACAAGGGGTCCCCACCCTTGATGGCAATCTTTTTTAATAGGTGTTATAGGCAGCGGAGGTGTAACAATATCCAAAATTGGATGAGAACAGGGCTGTAGAGGTGATTTCTCACTGCTGGAGTCTGCCCACCAGTGTATATCCTTTTTTTTATAGAAATATGCTTGGGTGGACTGCCCCTTAATAAACGCAAATATTTTATAAGGTTTCTTAGCAGGCTGTAAAAATAGCAATATAAAAACACCCATAGGGTTCCAAAATACCAGTTGAAATAAAAAAAATATTACAAACCGGACAAATATAAAGTTCTGTGAAAATTTTAAGTGTTGTGCTCTTGTCTCCGGCTGCCCAGTGAACCAGCTGTGTGCAGTATAAGTTCATAGACATGTACCTTCTATTGGGGAAGCAGCTGTTGGCAGACAAGTGGAACATATGGCACAGTTAGCAGCATCAGTCATAGGAAGACACAAATTATGTCCCAGGCACTAACTAGGAGCAATTATTTCAGCCCCCGTCTGTGGCACAAGTATACCTGTTGGGTCTTTTGGCTCTTTGTGGTTTTCTGAGCCAAGTGCCAACTGGTCCAGCTCAGACAACAGGTCCTGGTGTGAAAGAAATGGAGTTTTATTACAAACATATTTTTACACCCTTCGAATATAAGATCTCTGCGCATTGGAGGCCAGAAACATTGTTGAGCATTAACCCCCAATAATAAGGAAAGCTTACCAATGGCCACTTGTACTTTTGAAGCCTGCAGATGTGTTTTTCGAGTTCATCGTGCTGTATAAGGCCCAACTCAAGCAGTTGTTGCACTAAGGCGGCAAACAATCCCCACTGCTGTATATAAAACAGAATGACAACAAACTGTACCACCAGATTGAAAGAGCTCAATTTATCAGATAAATAAGAACATATTTACATACAGCCATATTGATTAAGGAGAGTACTGCAGTACATGCTGCATTTCTAATACACTCTCCCCCCCCCCCCGTAGGGAAATTAATTTCTCTCTTGTTTTTTAAGCTGGAATTGAATTTCAAGAAAAGTAGAAGAACTGCGATTTTTGTTACCACAAATGAGTTAAGCATGTGGTACATGTAAAGCAGGGGTGTCAAACTGGCGGCCCTCCAGCTGTTCCGAAACTACAAGTCCCATCATGCCTCTGCCTGTGGGAGTCATGCTTGTAACTGTTAGCCTTGCAATGCCTCATGGGACTTGTAGTTTTGCAACAGCTGGAGGGCCGCCAGTTTGACACCCTGATGTCAAGAATTCAGGATTTTAAGTGATATCAAAGTCTTGTTTTGTTTGAAAATAACAAACATGTTATCCTTGCATGCTGTGTGCAGTGGTTTTGCACAGAGCAGCCCAGATCCTCCTCTTCTTGGGCCCCCCACCGACGCTCCTGGCCCCTCCCTACTGCCCTCACAGCAAGCAGCTTTCTATGGGAGCACACAAGCCAAGCAAGCTGCTGTGTCCATTTAGCCACGGCTCAACCCCACCCCCTCTCTCTTTATTGGCTCACTGACTTATGTACAGCAGCTGTCTCAGCCATTGTGGGGGGGGGGGGGAGAGTATTAATAAAAAATAAATAAAAAAACACTTCTGCCTTTAGAACCACTTTAACGAAAGAAAAAGGAAAACATTAAAACTGTAGCCCTCAAAACATGAGAGGCAAGTGGGTGATGTAGCCATGTAGCCAGGTATCCAAAATACGTCACTCAAATTTAATAGGTCCAGTATAGGGCACTAGATTCTTTCTGGATATAAAAGTGTAATGTAATAATAATTATAAATAAGAGCTTGTATAATCATGCTTACTTCAAAGGTAAAAAAGGGATTTTTAAATACAGCTTACCTGTAAAAGCCTTTTCTTGGAGTACATCACGGGACACAGAGCGGCATATTCATTACTATATGGTTTATATGGAGTACCTTCAGGTGTGGACACTGGCAATCTCAAACAGGAAGTCCCCTCCCTATATAACCCCCTCCCCTAGAGGGAGTCCCTCAGTTTTGTAGCAAGCAGTATGCCTCCCAAAATGTTCACCCAAAAAGAGAGGGTGGGAGCTCTGTGTCCCGTGATGTACTCCAAGAAAAGGATTTTACAGGTAAGCTGTATTTAAAAATCCCTTTTTCTTTCTCGTACATCACGGGACACAGAGCGGCATATTCATTACTATATGGGATGTCCGAAAGCAATGCTTTAATGAGGGGAGGGAGACATCTTCTCAAAAGAGATTTAATTTAGAGGTATACTCAAATAATAATAATAAATCCAACTTAGTCAAGAAAAAACTTTTTTTTTTTTTCTTTTACAACCAAGGGTGCCCCTGATCCCGAGGATCTTAAACCGCAGCCTGTAGTACTGCCTGCCCAAAGGCTGAATCCGCATTCCTTCTCACGTCTAGTTGATAAAACCTTGTAAATGTGTGGACTGATGACCACGTCGCCGCCTTGCATATCTGAGCCATAGAGATCTGATGGTGTGCTGCCCAGGAGGCGCCCATGGCCCTGGTAGAATGGGCTTTTACCGACGAAGGAGGAGGCAACCTCTTCAAACCGTAGGCCTGAATGATTAATTGTCTAATCCATCTCGAGATGGTGGATTTTGCAGCTGCCTGCCCCTTCTTGGGCCATCATCTGGTAGAACGAACAACACATCTGTTTTCCGGATCTTTTCTGTAGCTTTAAGATAGGCCTTCATGGCCCGGACAATATCCAAGGTATGCAGCAACCCCTCCTTTCTAGATGTGGGTTTCAGAAAGAAGGATGGAAGTACCAAATCCTGGTTCAAGTGAAAATTGGATATAACCTTTGGTAGAAAGGAAGGATGGGGCCGGAGAACTGCCCTGTCCTTATGTAGAACGAGATATGGTTCCTTACACGATAAGGCTGCCAACTCTGACACTCTCCTGGCCGAAACTATGGCGACCAAGAATACCAACTTTCTTGTCAGTAAAACTAAAGGAATCTCAGCCAACGGCTCAAAGGGTTGTTTCTGTAGAGTGGACAGGACAAGATTTAAGTCCCATGGACAAATTGGTGACTTGACAGGAGGATTAATACGCAAGACCCCCTGTATGAAGGTCTTTACCAGCGAGTGGGTGGCCAGCGGCCTCTGAAACCACACTGACAGAGCTGAAATCTGCCCCTTGATTGTGCTTAATGCCAGGCCTTTATCCACTCCTAGCTGGAGAAAACCTAACACCCTATCAATGGTATATTTGCGGGAATTCCATCTTTTGGATTCACACCAGCCTACGTAGTTCCTCCACACCCTGTAATAAATCACCCTGGAGGCCGGCTTTCTAGCCCTAATCAGGGTAGGAATTACCTGCCTAGACAGACCTCTACCCCTCAGAATCAGGGATTCAGCCTCCAGGCCGTCAAATTTAGACGCTGTAATGTAGGGTGGAGAATCGGGCCTTGTGAGAGTAGGTCTGGTCGTAGAGTCCAAGGGTCTCCCACTGCCATCTTCAGGACTAGTGAGTACCATGTCCTTCGGGGCCAAGCTGGAGCTACTAGAATGACTGGCTTGTGCTCCACTCTGATCCTGCGCAACAGGCGAGGAAGTAACTGTAGCGGAGGGAATGCATATAGAAGTTTGAATTGATGCCAAGGGCAAACCAACGCATCGGTTCCGCAGGCCATAGGGTCCCTCGCTCGAGACACGAACCTGTCTAGTTTCTTGTTGAACCTGGATGCCATTATATCTATGTCTGGCATTCCCCACTTCTGGCAGATTGTCTGAAAGACCTGGGGATGCAGAGACCACTCCCCCGGCGACAGAATCTGGCGACTTAAGAAATCTGCCTGCAGGTTGTTAACTCCGGGAATGAATATCGCCGAAATGCAGGGTACATAAACCTCTGCCCACTGAAAAATCAAGCTCACCTCCCTCTGAGCGGCCCGACTCCTGGTTCCCCCTTGGTGGTTTATGTATGCCACCGCTGTGGCATTGTCTGACTGGATTCTCACCGGGGACCCCTGTAATCTGGAAGTCCATGCCAGGAGGGCTAGGCGAGCAGCTCTGATCTCCAAGACATTGATGGGTAGCTGCCTCTCTGCTTCCGCCCAAGTTCCCTGGCGAGAGAACCCCTCGAAGACCGCCCCCCCCAGCCTGCCAGGCTGGCGTCTGTGGTAACTACCTTCCAGACAACAGGGCTGAAGGACTTTCCCTTTAGAAGATTCTGAGGGTTCAACCACCAGGCCAGGCTTTGTCGGACCTTTGACGATAGCGTCAAAGGGGACTCCAAGGCATGTGCTCTCTTGCCCCAGGCTGCTAGAATGGCTGCCTGTAGGACGCGAGTGTGGATCTGAGCGTATGGTACTGCCTCGAACGTGGCCACTAGCTTGCCTAGTAATCGCATACACAGGCGAATAGTTGGTTTTTTCTTGCTTAGAACCAACTGAACCAACCCCTTGATAGCTTCGATCTTTACAAGGGGCAGGAACACCCTTTGCTGTTCTGTGTCTAACCTCATGCCGAGGTATTCCAACTGCTTTGTAGGATGGAACGCTGACTTTTCCCGGTTTAGGACCCAGCCGAACCTTTCGAGGTACTGAACCGTGAGGTTTACCGCCTGTTGCAGACACGGCGTGAGTGATCTATGATTAAAAGGTCGTCCAAGTATGCTAGGACTGTGACCCCTTGGATCCTTAGATTGGCCAGAACTGGGGCTAGGATCTTCGTGAATACCCGGGGGGCCGTGGCTAGCCCGAAGGGGAGCGCCCTGAATTGGAAGTGTCGCTGCCCCACTGCGAAGCGTAAAAATCTTTGATGCGACTGAAAGATTGGTACATGAAGGTAAGCATCCTTTATGTCTATGGAAGCCAGAAAATCGTCCCTCTGGAGCGTGGCGACTGCTGACCGGATGGATTCCATCCGGAAGGAACGAACCCTTAGGTAAACGTTTAAACTCTTTAGGTCCAAGATTGGCCTGACATCGCCGTTGGGCTTTGGTATGACAAAGAGATTGGAACAGAAACCTAGCCCCTGCTCTTGGGCTGGCTCCTCTATTATCACGCCCTGGCAAAGCAGGTGATCCAAGGCTGCCAGCATCGAGGCCTTCTTTGCTGGATCCTTTGGTAGCCTTGACTCTTGAAAATGAGGCGGAGGAAACTTTAGAAACTCCAGTCTGTAGCCTGTGGTTACAGACGCCCGGACCCATTTGTCGGGGATCTTGGCTTCCCAAACTTCTGAGAAGAAACAAAGCCTTCCCCCCACCCGCAAGAGTGGGGGCGCCTCTTCATAAGGCAGACTTAGGGGCTGGTTTTGTCGGCTTGCGCGATACCATGGTCTCTTACCCCCAGGGGCCTGTCCCTGCGATCTACTGTTAAAGTTGGATCGCACAGGCGGCCGTCGATACTGCCTGGAATTTGAGGGCCCTGAGACAGGAAAGAGCTGCCTTTTAAATGTAGGACCCCGGAATGTCTTTTTGACTGGTAAAAGGGTACTTTTGCCACTTGAAATAGTCTGAATGTATTTATCCAGATCCTCTCCGAAGAGTCGTCCTCCATGGATGGGAAACCCTGCCAGAAGCTTTTTGCATGGGGGCTCCGCCGCCCAGTTCTTCAACCATAAGAGCCTTCTCATGTGCACCAAAAATAGTGATAAACGAGAGGCCTGCTGGATGGAATCCTTTATAGCATCTACCGCAAAACACAGAGCTCTGGGAATGTCAGAAAACTCTTCTGCCTGTTGGGTAGGCATGTCTTTTAGCATTTCTTTTGTCTGGTCCTTTAACGCCTGACAAACTCCAATTGCAGCCACAGCAGGCTGTACCACTGCTCCTGCCGTAGCAAAGGATGCTTTTAAAAGTGTCTCTAACCGTTTATCAACCGGATCTTTAAACATTTGTATGTTTTCCACCGGGCAAGTTAGTGATTTATTCACACATGAGATGGCTGCATCCACCAGTGGGAGCTTCCACCTCTTCGAGAATTTTTCCTCCATAGGGTAAATGACCGCAAATCTCTTCGGCGGCAGAAAAATCCTGTCCGGTCGTACCCAATCCTGAAAGATCAATTCCTCCAAGAGAGGATGGACCGGAAAAACCGCGTTGTTCAACGGAGCTTTCAAAGAGCCCAGAGAGGATACCGCAGGAACCTGAGGCTCTGGCAATGGTAAATTAAATGCCGAGCGGACCATGTCCGTCAAAGACTGCACCCACAGTCTCTCTGTCTGGGAGTCTGAAAATGGTTCCTCAGAGGTAGATCCCTCAATCCCTGAACCCTCTTGGTTCAGGTCTAGTTGATCCTCCTGCGATTCCAATTCCTCCGGAGAGAGAATTTCAGCATCTGAGGATACACCTTTTGGTGATGGGGATCTAGCCCGTTTCTTGCCAGGAATAGATCTAGCGATCAACGCTGCTAATCTTTCTTCTAGCCCCCCTAGGGATACAGCTAGCATCTCCTCTGTGATAAACACAGGGCTGGGCTGATCTGGCCAGCCTCAGCACCAGACCCCCCCAATGGCTCATCCAAGGCGACCTTCATGGGAATAAGCTGCGGGGAAAGTATCGGCATATCATCAGAATCAGAGGGGGAACCCCTTTGTTTTTTGGTCTTTTTTGTACCCTTTGACCCCGAACTTTTGGAAGCCATAATACAAAATCGAGGGACTCCGCCTACAACAGCAGACTGTAGTGGCCAGGAGTACACTAGGGTTTAGGGGACAATAGATCACTAATGCCCAAAAACTGATGGGGACCCGTATGTTTTTTTTTTTTTTTAAATCATACAGCGTCCCCAAACTTAGTTTGCCAGCCTCCAACCTGTTGCAAAAGGGGATTTTTTGGCTTAACAGAAAAGCATTGGAACCAAGTCCAGCATGTACTACCCCTCTTCCGCCACCGGGAGTCACTGTTCTGCCGCTCTGCGTCCTCTCCCTTTCAGATCAGCCTCAGACTGAGCTGACTATAGCCTGCTGATTTATAACAGCACATAAGGCGCGCCCCTGATGACGCTGCAGGCACGCCCCCCCCGCCTCCCCTCCGAACGGCGCAAAAAGTGTCTATAAGACATGCGTGCGCACGCGCGCGTGCGCGTATGCCGAAGAAAGAAGCGCATGGAGGAGCCGCGCTGCTGGAGACCCAGGACTGCAGTACCAGGCGGCAGAATCAAACCCCCGGCCAGGTAGGACTCTCCAAAAGGCCCCATAGGGGTCCTTACTAGCCCTGGGAAGAAAGCAGCAGGTAGCTAGCAAACACAATTGTTTCTTTAGACAGGGGAACCTAGTGCTGGGGGAATGAGATCATCCTGTCTTCTCAGACATAGTGAGCAAGGTTGCCAATGCAGAGCATACTTAGGCTACCCCCCTTTTAGGTTACCCCGGAGAGCCTGCTGTCAAACCAAGTCCCGCAGGCTCCCCTCTTACCTGCTCCATGCTGCAGGATGTTTGTCTAGCAAAACGATCCAATCTTCTCCCATCTCCGTGGGTAGCGTAATAGACCTTCAGGCCCTGGGGTCCTATGAAGGTACCCACTGTCCTGGACCTATATAGCACCCTGGCAAACAGGAACTTATGGTCTTTACGAACTCCAAGTCCTGGGCCCAGCCCTCCAAAGAGGAGCATTATAGGCAAAACCCCACGGTTTGGGGCACGGGTACTGTCCACTTTGGCACTGAGGCTCCTTGGACAGATCCGGTTAGCCCGCCCCTAATCCCAAGGATGTGGAGCAAAGCTATTTCGTGACCAACACCTAAGACACTGGCGAAAAAACTGAGGGACTCCCTCTAGGGGAGGGGGTTATATAGGGAGGGGACTTCCTGTTTGAGATTGCCAGTGTCCACACCTGAAGGTACGCCATATAACCCATATAGTAATGAATATGCCGCTCTGTGTCCCGTGATGTACGAGAAAGAAAGGTGTGTTTTCTCATGTGCTAAAAATAGAATGACAACACAACTGTCTTTCTAGGCTTTTTTAACTATTATAATCAATCCCCAATTCTATCAGCAAATAAGGGTAATACTCCATAAGTAAAAGACATTGGCTGATCTTACCTCCTGTGTATGGACATCCATAAAATACTTCATATTTTTGTCACTAAATATTAACTGTATGGGTATAGGGACCACAAAATCCTTCTTCCAGATTGTGAGTACTGACAGTAGAAGCTGACCGACCATCTCCCTCTTCTTACGCTGATTTTCATGAAAGTTACATAGCTCAGAGGAAGCGAAATCTACCAATGGAACTTGATCAGACACTGCAAGATTGGGACAAAAAAAAATGAATGCCAAAAAAAAGTACAAAATATGTAGCTGGAAAAGTGAAGATTCAGCCTTACCTAGAAGGGAAACCAGCTCCACAGTACACCTTGCAATGTGATGTTCTGCTGGAAGGGTTATATACTACCAAAGAAAACACAAATATATTGTAAATTGTTGTACCTTATTGACCCTAATGTAAACAAGAGCCTCACAATTCAGTGATTACCTTCCTGCAATTCAGAGTCTGAGAGAGACGCTCAAAAAAACTCTTCAGCTTTGCCAATTCCAAACCTTCATCACCATCACGAGGCCCAACTGCAACACAGAGAAACTCCTGGCAAGGAATAAAACAACGTTCAGTGCTTCTACAGAGCAACAGAGGTAAGAGAATACTGGTAACATTGCACACATCGCTGTAATACCTTGATTTCACCAACGATACTGGAGGGGAGAGTGACATTGTGCTCACAATCACCACAACATTCCTTCTTTACATCCCCACTATCCACAAGGGTTGACGTTATATTATGTGCCTTCACCATACGATTAAAAGTGGTCTTCACCTCTCTTTTGATAAGTGCTGTAAGGCATCCAAGTAAAGAATAATATGAATTATAGCTAATAAAATGTTAAGACTTTGCAATGTCCCCAGACTCCTCCGTCCCCCATGACTGTTCAAAACATTAGTCTGATCCCTTTGCCAAGCAGCTTTATCTCAAACTAGCCGCCGTCACCCATTCTACAAGCACAAATAAGTAACCTGCGACAAGTACTGCCCCCCAATGTGATTTCTAAGACCAACACAGCAGGTATAGTTTAGAGAATACGTGAAACATGTACAGGTGGAGTGAATGGAATAAAAAAAACTTGGAAATGCACAATTACAACTTCTTATCAGTGCAGACAGATGAACCTAAGCGTACAATATATTTATGGCTTTATCAACCTACCTGAAATGTTGGCGCTTAACCAAGTGCAAGCCTTTTCTATTGCCAGGGATACTGCAATGTCTTCTGCACTCCTCAGGACCTGGGAAGATAAAATCATTTCAATTTCCTCAATACTCATTTGCTGTGATAAAGTAGTTAATAGTTACTGACTTACAAACCAGATGAGATACAAGATATGCCAAAGCAAGAATTCAGGTAAAGAGTCGGTTTACTTTTAAAGACCAAGAAACTGCCTATGCAGGTAAAAGGGTGTCTGTATATAAAAACATGTGAATATATTCGCCAGCACACCGAGGATCGTAAAAAAAAAGGTCCAAAAAATGTTATTGCAGAGAAATGATCACGAAAATAGCCGTTTCTGTGATCGTTTCTCTGCAATAAAAAATTTCGGACGTTTTTTTAACGATCCTCTGTGTGCTAGCGAATATATTCACATGATTACTTTTCCAGTTCCCCGCTGGTGATCGCTTCAGCACCCTTTTTCTCTTATTGGCCGCTCTCCAGGAAGGTGTGCAATTGGAATATTTTGAGACTGTATATAAAAACACACGGTGCAGCTTTGACTTAAAGTTTAATATAAGCGTTTACACACCACCCAAAGCCTGACCATAAAAACCCAGAGATGGCAACGTCCTGTTAGGGACTGCTGCTAGGATGTTGCTAAAACATTTTCAGCAGTTACTGTTCAGCCCCATCACAGGAGCAAGGCTCTCAAACCCCTGAACATGGGAGGTCAACTCTCTCCAGCATTAGTGAGCTCAGGACTACTGTGACGGGAGAGAAAGAGAGATTGCATACAAGCGGGAACGATCTCGCTGTGAGCACCTTGGCATGTCCTAGTTTAAGTGCACACTAGTGATCAAAGGTAGTCAAGACCAGGACTTGTGTAGGGGGCTTTCCACAAGGACAGAACCACCACTATACTGCATTAGAATCTTCAAGTCAGGCTGTGAGGCATGGACGTGGCTCCCTCTTATTTATGTATTTCAGGAAGAGAGGGGTATAGCCCAAGCCCAAAGAGGACACACAGCACTATGGAACACTTGCAAAGCCTCGCTGTATTGTGGTTGCAGGCGGGTCCCGAAGCTGGGCATTGAGATACAGCCGAGGACTGAAAACAGTAGCCTAGCAGCCAAGGAGAGATGCATCTCGGCCCTATGGACCTTCTCTTGTGTAGAGGCATCCATCACCCGATCACCAGAGGTGGCTGCTTGCTATAAATTCATCAAATTTGTATTATAGGCTGTTCTTTGGCCTGACAAAGACCACTGCCATAACTATGTTTGACACAGAGAACAAGGAGGTATAATGCAAAAGGTGTCTTCACTTGACTTCTAAATTACTTAAACAGTTTCAAATCATGGCAATTATAATACTTGTAGTTCAACAAAACAGTTTACTACCTGGCTACTACAGCCTACTTCCCAAATTAAACAAGAAGGGGTGAGTATTGCTCACATGGGGAGTAGTAAACTGTACTACACTAGCTCACCTATGCTGTACAACCCTGAGGCTAAACAGTACCAACAGAAGTGACCCACACTCAGATGCCTTCTCACTCCATGCACCTGCTCTGACAGGAAACCTCAACCTCCATTACTTCCACTAAAAGTTACCAGCATGCCCACTGAAAGTATACAACAAGGCAAAGAATTGCTTCACCCAAAGGGGCACTCACCTGGGCCTACTCAACTGCAAAATGACCATTTAGATCTCACAGGATTTCAATGTCAATAGTAGGCACTGGCTTCATTGAGTTGGCCACCAAAGCTTAGAAGAGGACAAGCCAGTGCTCCTCCACTGGGCTTCACTAGTGCACAGAGCACAGCAGTGGTCAAGTGACTCTTCTATGCTCTATACCAGGGATGGGCAAACTACGGACCTTTTAATCTGGCCCTGACCTGCGATCTCGTCGTGCCGCGATTGCCGCTAATTGAGTCCGCAGCTTTGCGGCCTATGCTTCGAGGGGGCTGGAGCGAGGCGAGCTTATCGTTCCTAATGTCCTCAAAGTGACTGTCCATTGTTTATAGTTTAGTCTCTGGCTTCTAATTCTCGGGATTTGCTTACTAAACACCACAGCCAATCAGCTCATTTTGGGCTAGTCATATCTTCCCTGACCTAAGATGGCACCCATAGAGCCTAACAAAGAAGCACGCATGCTTCGAACGCGTGCAGCCCCCTGTGACCGGTACCCGGAAGTGACATTGCACTGCTGTGCTCCACGGAATGCTGTCCCTCGCTCCCTGGCATCGGAGGTATACCATCCCACCACTGCGGATGATGGTAGAGTGTGAACAACACAGGGACGCCTGCTTTAGATCTAAAGGACCAGCGGAGCACCTGCACCCTGAATGCCTCAGCAGATGATACAACGTACATATAAGCCCATGTTTTAGATTTCCTTGTGAGTGACACCTTTATAGAATTGTCTGTTTTTACCTATTAAAAAACGAGATTACTACGCTTAGAGGGCCCATCAATTGTCACCACTGTGCCATGCCATCAAAAGCAATCACTGTGCCATCAATTGTCACCACGGTACCATGCCAAATGCAGCCACTGTGCCATGCCATCAAACGCAGCCACTGTGCCATCAATTGTCACCACTGTGCCATGCCATCAAACACAGCCACTGTGCCATCAATTGTCACCACTGTGCCATGCCATCAAACGCAGCCACTGTGCCATCAATTGTCACCACTGTGCCATGCCATCAAACGCAGCCACTGTGCCATCAATTGTCACCACTGTGCCATGCCATCAAACGCAGCCACTGTGCCATCAATTGTCACCACTGTGCCATGCCATCAAACGCAGCCACTGTGCCATCACTTGTCACCACTGTGCCATCACTTGTCACCACTGTGCCATCAATTGTCACTACTGTGCCATGCCATCAAACGCAGCCACTGTGCCATCACTTGTCACCACTGTGCCATCAAACGCAGCCACTGTGCCATCAATTGTCACTACTGTGCCATGCCATCAAACGCAGCCACTGTGCCATCACTTGTCACCACTGTGCCATCAATTGTAGTTTTGTAAAATAACTTTTTATGAGTTTCTACCTTAAATTAATCTAAACATTTAATGTTACAAATTTAAATGTGATTTATATTAATTCACACATCCACATCTGCCATCTACTCTTGGTCCGGACCCCGGGTCCACTATATGAACCCATTGCGGCCCTCGAGTCAAAAGTTTGCCCACCCCTGCTCTATACAGTAACACCCTGTTCCAAAGAGGAAAGGGAGACCCCTAGTGACCAACAGGAAACTACATCTCACCCACAGTAATAGGGAGAAATAGTAGATAGAAACCCCTTTTTCCTACCCGACACCTCGTTACACTAAAAAGGAAAGGGAATCACCGCTCCAGGTAGGTCTTGTGAGCAATTAGGGAACCTCCCAGGAAACCAAGGTGCTGGCAATGCACTAGGCAAATGTGGAATTTTCAAAAGGGATGGACAGCTGCACTCCAAAGGAACTTCAAAAGTTGTCTTTATTTGTAAATCAAAGGACATGCATCACAGAAAACAGTCAGAAAAGGGACAGCCGACACGTTTCACACTAATTCCGTGCTTAGTCATGTCCTTACACTAAGAAGGCAGGATACCATCTTTGGGAGTAAAAGCTGTACAGTCTGTTTTAGCTACAGGTAACCTTTACTTGCATAGGCAGTTTCTTCTGCAGACTAAACCTTTAAGCTTCCAGGGTGTAGGAACCTTGTCTTAAATTGCCTCTGCTGGGTGTGCTACATGAGCCACTGACACTGATTTTTCAATTATCACTCGGTTACTACAGCAATTGTCTTGTTACACTGTAATCAGTTGTAGCCCTTTTGAGCAGATGAAAGGCTTCCTATTCAACTTGTGATTAGCCCCTTTACTTTTTTGTCAGATTTAAACTTTATACACATTTTAAGTTTTTTTTTTTTTTTAAATGATGATAAAAAGATAAACACTGAGTTCTGTGTAAATGCAGCTTGTATTTATAGTTCTTTTGCCATAACTAAATAGAATCAATCAGCATTTTCCCTGCTTTCTTTGCGCATTCTGCACAGTGTTAAAGCTCCACACCAGGGAGAAAGCCTTGCATTACTGTGGTGAGTTACAGACAGAAGAACAGGAGGTGAACAGGAGGTGAGGATTTCTCAGAAGAAATAAGGACATTTAAAAGCAAAATGGAAGGATGAGGTAAGTGAAGGAGGACTGCACTAAGGTAAAGGAAGCTATTAAGGTAAAAACAAAAAATCCTTTACAACCCCTTTAACTACTTGAGCCTCAGGCCATAGTCAAAAGACGGCCTCAAGGTGGCTCTAAAAATCCGGCCACTGGGGGGCGCGTGCACACCTGGCGCATCCCCGAGATGCTGATGCGCGTGCCTGGCGGTCGCGATGTCCACTAGGTACCCGCGATCGGCAATGACAGTAGGAACGTGGAGCTCTGTGTGTAAACACAGAGCTCCACGTCCTGTCAGGGAGAGGAGACAGATGCTGTGTCCCTTGTACATAGGGACACAGCATCGGTCACCTCCCCCAGTCAGTCCCCCTCCACACACAGTTAAAACACACCCAGGGAATACATTTAACCTCTTCCTCGCCCTAGTGTTAACCCCTTCCCTGCCAGTCACATTTATACAGTAATCAATGCATTTTCATAGCACTGTTCACGGTATTAATGTGAACGGTCCCAAAAATGTATCAAAAGTGTCCGATGTGTCCGCCGCAATATCGCAGTCCTGACAAAATTCACAGATCGCTGTATTACTAGTAAAAAATAAAATTAAAAAAAATTCAGAATTCTATCCCCTATTTTGTAGCCACTATAACTTTTGCCCAAACCAATCACTATATGCTTATTGCAATATTTTTTTACCAAAAATACGTAGAATACATATCGGACTAAACTGAGATTTTTTTTTTATTATAGCAAAAAAGTAAAAAATATTGTGTTTTTTTTCAAAATTGTCGCTCTTTTTTTGTTTATAGCGCAAAAAAAACCTGCAGAGGTGATCAAATACCACCAAAAGAAAGCCCTATTTGTGTGGGGAAAAAAAGGACGTCAATCTAGTGTGGGAGCAACGTCACATGACCGCGCGATGCAGTGCTGAAAGCTGAAATTTCAGGAAGGGGGTATATGTGCCCAGTAAGCAAGTGTTAAGGATAAGAGACCGACTCCAGTAGAAAGATTTCCCAAACTGACAAGAGGACACAAGAAATAATAACAGGGAACTATAAGAAGGTAAATTGTAAATACGACTGCCACAAGCAGAACGTAATCATGTAGTCACATAAGGAGTATTATAATGTTAGCACTTTAGACCAATATATTATATGGGCTTGTTTACATTTCACTTTCTGAAGAGTGATCCTTTTGACATCCAGTGAGGATGGTGTTGCGTCGCCTCTTAACCACCTATTCCAACGTCTAAAAAAAAAAAAAAAATCTCTCAATTAAAGGGGTTGTAAAGGTAAATGTTTTTTCACCTTAACGCATCCTATGCATTAAGGTGAAAAAACATCCGACGGTACCGCCCCCCCCCCCCCAACCCCCGTTTTACTTACCTGACCCCTTGAAAGTCCCATGCGCGTCCCCGTGATCCTCTTCGGGTCCCAGCCTGGCCGTTGATTGGCTAGGCTGCATGGATTGATAGCAGCACAGCCATTGGCTGGCGCTGCTGTCAATCACAGCGGATGACGCCGCACGCCGGGGGGCGGGGCCAGGTGATACAATCGGCGGCTATGCCCGCCGCTGTATCACGAGAGCGCGCTCGCAAAAGCTTTCCACCATGCAAGCTTGCGCGCATTAAGGTGGAAAGCTTTTGCGAGGAGGAGCCGAAACAGCCGCCGAGGGACCCCAGAAGACAGGGCTAGAGGACACTGTGCAAAACGAGCTGCACAGTAAAGGTAAGTATAACATGTTTGTTATTTAAAAAAAAAAATTCTGCCTTTAGTGTTCCTTTAAAGGTTCTGCAGGCAGTACTGCACACCGAAGGCGACAGTGGGAATCATTTTTGTTGTGCCGCACTGCTTTGCATTTGCCATGTGCTTACTGCATTTTCAGCTTAAGGGGAGTAGTTGGGATAAAGAAAAGGAGGGGGGGGGAGTGTACAGTAAAAACATGGCTCCGCCCCAGCATGGCTAGAGTTTGACTTTAAGAATGTTAAATCCAATACTATAATGTAAAAACCAAAGTGTTGACTAGCGCAATCTACTCACACAAGCAGACGTCTCCTCAGGTAGAAGCACTCTGACAGCCTCGGGAGCCTTTTTCCTGCAGTATCTAAAAAAAAGGGCAGTTCTATAAATATATAAACACCCTACAGATTATTATGAACTCTTATGGCTATGAACAGACCAGAGTACCGTAACTACAGAAAAACAAACTGACTTTTAGCAGAAAGAGAAAAAAAATATGCCAGTTAATAGTTTTGTATGACCTCAAACATGGTGCATAAACAAGATGTTCAGTATTCAATACAGCAGCTCACCATTGTGAATGGATCTATGAATAGGCTGAGAAGGAAGAAGTCCGATTAAAGCCCAGTACAAGCAACGTGTGAATATTATAGCACGTGCAGTAAGCATTAAGGGCTTACTGCCCTAAAGGCTTACTGCCTTAAGGCCGGGTTCACACCTATGCAAATTGAGTGCAGCTTAAACCGCATCCAATTCGCGAAACATTATAAAATACATCGATTTTAATGAGGCTGGTTCACATATGTGCGATGCATTCGCACTGCACATTGCCCAAAAGACTTGTGCGTTTTCTAGGTATTGCGGCGCGGCTCAGGTGCGAATTCAGACCCATTGTCTTCTATGGGCACGCATCCGATTCGCAGATGTGTTCATTTCTCATCAGGATTTCTCTCATTCTCCTCAATGCACTTCCCCCCTCCCCTCTCCCAGGTCTCCAAATTCACAGCTAAAACTGAGATGATCCGCTGAACAGCTTTCTTATCTCTTTGCAGAGATAACAGAGCTGGAATTCGCACCGCACAAATGTGAATCCAGCCTAATGCTTTTTTAAACCATTAAAGTGCGTCTGAAGAACAGATCTTCCTTTTACTAGACTGCGCCTCTTTACACTTTCAATGTAATCCAGTAATAGGAAACCAAATTAGATAGGGTATGCCTATCAAACTACTGCTAGGCCCATGAGACTAGAAGCGCAAAGAGCTCAAGTGCTGACTAGTGCTCTGCTTATTCTTATTGGGAATGACAGGGTTTTTTTTTTTTTTTAAATGCTCAACTGAGCACGAATAAAAATAAAAAAATACGCTTGAAGTGCGGTCACCCCACACTGCTATTGATTTCCAATAAGTACAATTTGTATCTGTGCGACTTCAAAGTAACCCCTCCACTACTTTGGTCAGACTTTGATGCAACTTAAGGTTCACAGACCTCAAAATTACAGAGTCAAGTCAAAATCTTGCGACTTTCAGGTCGCCCAAGTGTGAAAGAAGCCTTAGCCAAACTTTGGAGTAAAAGTCTACTTAAAGTTTAACTTGTTGCCATCTAGTGGTAGTAAAAAAAACAGACACCCCAGTCATCACTAACACAGAGCTGTTCCAAGAAACCAGATTTCACGCTGAGAGCAAGATCTCTGTATATGGTAAGGCCTCCAAATGTCTTCCACTTTTTTTTTAAATTCCTCTTACTCTTGTCCGTGTTGCAGAGCCTGCCGTCCACCCTCACAGAGCCTGGCACAAACGCTGTCCAGCAGCTTGCTGTGACCTGCACTGTCCTCTGTCACTTTGTCCTGCAGAATAACTTCAGCTCTCTTCACTAGGTCTGCCACCAGCGTAGCCCTTTAATGTAGAGATGAACATCATTCAATAATTTAATGGATTAGCTGTGATATTTAACATATGTTGAGCAAGTAATCAAATTTTCTGCACAAAACCGAACAAAAAGAGTCACTCACTTGATATGCTTAACACAGTTAGATCCAATCCGTTCAGCCACAAACTCCACTGATCTACGAAGGGAGGGAGGCTGATTATGGAAGAATGCTTGTTCCAGCTCAGACTGTGAAAAATATAAATATCTTAAGGTGATCAACAAGAAACAAAGTCTATAATGTGCAGTACTTTCTTCAAAAACATAGGCCAAAATGTATTCCGCTACATTTCTTTAGAAAAACAAAAACAAATCAGAGTACAAGATTTAGTCTGTAGGAAAGGTATGACGTCTAAAAGCCTATATTATATATATATATATATATATATATATATATATATATATATATATATGTATGTATATGTGTATGTGTATATATGTATATATATATATATATATATATATATATATATATATATACACACACATACACACATACACACACACACACATCTCTATAGCTATATAATTTTTGAGGGCCTAAAAAAAAAAAAAAAAGGCAGTACAGTAAAAAAAAATATCCCCCAAAATTACCCCTTTTTTGGAAAGTAACAGACTGCAGTATTTAGTAAGAGACACGGTGCATTTTTTGAAGTTGTAATCTTTTGTCCTCATTTTTTTTTAAAACGAAATAATGAAATAAAATGATCTTTTTCTAATTTTCTTTTTTTTTGTTACATACTGCTACTAGAGCAATACAGTGTTCGTCATATGACTGGTGAGGCAGTGATCAGGGATACTGACACTCTCTTACTATGGGGAAATGATCAGGATATTCTTTTTTACACCAAGATAGTTTATCATTTTTATTAATGGCACTCATTCATTCATAGCCATTCATTGTGTAATGTTGTGATTGGCCCCATCTATCACATGATACAGATGTACTGTAAATGGCCCGGTCTATCATGTGATCATTGTGACCAATCACAGACACTACCACAATAGTACACAATGAATGAAAAACATTCATTGGGTACAACTGTCATGTGATCACACGGTACTGGGGGCCGACCCAGTACAATGATCGGTCATAGCTGCACAGGGGGTGACAGATCGCACTGCAGCATGGCTCCTGGGGCTTGCACAAGGTGAGTGACTAGGAGGATGTGATATGATGTCCACTCAGGATGGGAAAGCTCTTGCCAAGCCGTCATTTGTCTATAGGAGTGGCGGGAGGCGATTAAGTATTGTCTGGATAACTAAATCCTAAATGTCCATCTTTCAGACAGAATTTTACCCAGCCAGACTGTCAAAGCCAGCTAACCAGAAGCCATGCGGAGGAGCATTGGATGAACAAGGTTGACATACAATCCCCTCCAATGCCAATCAAGATCTATGAGAATGACTAGAATGCAATAGGCTTTAATCCTTTTAGGTAAATGAGGTAAAAGTTTCAGTAGAGAAATTGTTTAGATCTGGCCATACCAATCCCATGGCACCCCAGAGCATCTGCTGCTTCTGCTATCAAGTCTTGAGCCAAATCTGTTCTCTTTATCCACAAAGATAGCAATACCACACAGAGGAAAAACCTCAACATAAACTCTCCAAGGCACAAATAGTAAGTATTTAGATACAGAGACCGAACACTGCTGTAGCTCTGGTTTGATAACTCCACAAGAAATCTCCATTCATACTGGCCTGACCTAAAAGAGCATTCCTGTGCTAACTGGAACTCAGATGGGAAGTCGTTGATATAATTTATGAGCTGGGAAAACCTGAGTAAACTGGCCAACTATAGATACTCCCAGGATTTGCAATATCCAAAGTCTGAAATTTACCAGTCATCCAGTTTAAGGAAAAAAGTAACAGAAAGAAAAAACATTCATTCTCTTAAAGACACTAAGCAGGTGTGAGGGGTTACAGATTCAGGGAGCTGGCCTTCAGTTTTCCATCTGCCTAGGGTCACGTTTTCCTGTAGGCAGCAGTATAACCCTAGGTTCCAGGGACAATAGAGAAATATCAAAACTATAAAAAGGGAGATTTCCCATCTGCAATCCAGTAAGCGGCAGTATAGCCCTAGGTTGATACTAAAGGTTGATATTAAATAAATACTAAAGATACTAAACCCTAGGTTGATAACCCTAGCGATACTAAAGTCTTTTTTTTTTTGTTTTGTTTTTTTTAAACATGTTATACTTGCCTGCTCTGTGCAGTGGTTTTGCATAGAGCACCTCCAATCCTCTTTTAGGGTCCATCGCTGGTGCGCCTGGCCCCTCACCTTCTACCCCAACAAGCAGCTTGCTAAAAAAGGAGGCTAGCATCTCACGGCTGCAATTCAGCACCTGGGTGCCATGAAAATTGCTCTCTTTATTATATTCAATTCAAGTTACTAGCAAGAACAATAAAAATTTATAATATATATATATATATATATATATATATATATTTAAAAAAAACACAAATTTTACCTGCAGCTTTTTTTGTGACAAAGTTGGTTTTGGCATCAGTGGCTCTGCTGCAGTAGGAGTGATTTTCCTTATAAAACCTCCACTCTTTGCTCCATAGCCAGCCACGAATGAGATTAGCAATTTCCGCAATTCTCCTGCAAAGGAGAAAAATATTTTATTGTACAAGGTGAAATTCTTGGCTAACTAGCTCTTTCTCAAGACCAATTACAGGTACATGTCCAACTTCAATAGATGGTAACTCACCAAGGTAAGGACAACAGCTGTACAATAGTTGCTGATCCACCAGAGGCACACAATCCTAGGGTTACAGGACATTTACTTGTTATGTAGCTGACATTATTCACACTCATAACACAATTAAAGTCCAGCAGTAGCTTTTAGAATATTTGTGATTGCAATTGTATATGGCAGTGTCCTGCAAATTGGTCCATACCACAAGCCTGACTTGAGCTTTGTTTAAAGACATTGTCACAATGTGGTACTCTGCAAACTAAAGACAAGCAGGGAAATTTTATTAGGAGTACTTCTCTAAATATGGCCCACAATGCAGACCGATCAGCAGAGATGCTTGAGGCAATCCTGACGCCAAATGGACACGTCTGATATCAGAGAGCCTTCCAGGTTGTCCGTAGCACAAACTACACAGACCCTTACATCTGAGTGTTTCAGCAGAATACCCACAGCAACTGCATAGAAAGCCTGCCGTCATTAAATTACTATGCAGCAGCTTTTAGGGCCAGTTCACATCATAGAAACACAGCCCAGATGCTTTTCTGCATTTGTGTTTTTGACGCATTACAGTGCATTTTTCATTGACATTTATGATTAAGAAATACAAAACAGAACCAATTGGGCATACCCTAGCTTACTCAGTTACAAGAGAGACATTTTTTTTTTTTTACGTCAAACAGTGCAAAACCTTGCTTCCGTATGCACTCCAAGGCGGGAGAAGATAAAGTACAAGTGACCAGAGATAAAACTAATGACATCCACCAAGATACAAAGCAGTCAAAAATCACAATCCATGTTACAAATGTACCAAGATCATTCTACCACAACAAGGTCTCCCCTGCAGGGGGCCACTGCATATTTCCCTGTCAATCTATGTCCAATTGGGGGAGGTTGCCTCCAAGGAGACGTTCATAGTAGTAGAATTAAGCCATATATCCCAGACCTTGGAAAATTTCTTGGGGCGACCCCAAGAAGCACATGTAAATGTTGATGTGATTTGAGTCCTAACAGAACTCTAAGGGCCCTAGTAAGGGACAATGGGTGGACCAAGCAGAATATACATGTCAATGGTATTGGGATAGTAGTCAATTTAAAAATGAAACTTGAAAGTTCAGCCCCAAATGTTTAAAATACTTTAAATCAAAAACAGTGGCAAAAAATGTGGGCGATACCGGAATAGATCTGAGTTATGGGTGAACTTATTTTAATGCGTCAAATGTATTAAGTAATTTTTGAGACATTTTATAACCTTCAATGCCCAAATACTGGGGTCAGGTATGGAGGAAAATTTGGATAGTGTGGTATTTAGGCATAGAGGAGTGAGAAGTAGATGCCTATTAGCGACCTTACGATTTACCTCCGCAAGCCCTAATGCCCGCTTTCATAGAGGGCATTAAAGGGCACAGAGTGTTGGGCACCTATGAAATCCTGAGAAATCTATTTATTGGGGAACCAAGTAAAGAGCCTCCAGCACCACCAAAGCATTAGTCTCATCAGCTATCAGCCAATTATTGGCATGGGTAAGAGGGGCAGCAAGAAAGAATAAATGTAAATCAGGGCAGGCCAGTCTGCCTTACATCCATGGCCACTGCAGTTTGGTAAAATGGTAATGAGGCTGATGGAAACCCAAGAAGTCCACCACAGAGGAGTTGTATCCTTCCTTTCTTATGGTTATTCCAGAGAGTTAAGTTTAACATTCCCACAGGGATACAGAAATGTTTAAAACACATTATGTTGTCGAGTCTGGAAGGTATGGAGCCTCCGTCAAGATTTTTAATGCTTTTTTTGTGCTTTTGTGTTTTTCTGCTCACTTTCTGTCTTAGTGACTGGTGCCACCTAGAAAAAAAAGGGGGCACAGACAGCAAATACCTGACAGAGATTGCAACCCTTCCATCACTAAGGATTTTATCAAAGAGAACTTTAGGAGATACAGTGGAAAAATACACTAAAACAAATCTGTAAAGTACGGTTACAATCACTTGGAGATCACTGGATAATCCTCCCATATGAAGTAGTATCTACATACTGACATTGTAAAAAGGCCAGACTTTCACACTTACCAGAGCTTGCGATGTTACAATAGTTCCTACCGAAATCTCATTTTGAACAGCTTCGCTGTTGAAGAACATTTCTTCTGGTACTGTTGGCACCTAAAAAGCAATTGTATTACATGGAGGGATGGCAGCAGTCACAAAAAAAACAATGGAGATTTTTGTTTCACTAAAAATCTTTTTCTGGGAGTACATCACAGACACAGTGTCTTTATTTTCATTACAAATAGGGCCATGCTGTCTTTAACCACTTGCTTACTGGGCACTTATACCCCCCTCCTGCCCAGGTGATATTTCAGCTTCCGGCACTGCGTCGCTTTAACTGACAATTGCGCGGTCGTGCGACGTGGCTCCCAAACAAAATTGACGTCCTTTTTTCCCCACAAGTAGAGCTTTCTTTTGGTGGTATTTGATCACCTCTGCGGTTTTTATTTTTTGCGCTATAAACAAAAAAAAACGTCAATTTTGAAAAAAATACAATATTTTTTACTTGTTGCTATAATAAATATCCCAATTTAAAAAAAACCTTAGTTACACTTACCGGTAACGGTATTTCTATGAGTCTTTCAGGACAGCACTTGGGAGAGAGCGCAGCTCCACCCACTTCCCAGGAAACACTGCAGTCACTGCTATAACTTCCGCCCACCTCCACCATGGCCTCAGTTGTACACGAGCACCTCCGGCCATACTGAAATGAGATAAGCAGAACATAGCAACCAAAATATGTTAGTACAACATATACATATATATATATATATATATATATATACATATATATATATATATATATATATATATATCCACCAGAAGAGAGAAGGGTGGGTTATCGGTGCTGTCCTGAAAGACTCATAGAAATACCGTTACCGGTAAGTGTAACTAAGGTTTTCTCACTTCGTCTTTCAGGACAGCACTTGGGAGATGATAACCGAGTACTTACTCTAGGGTGGGACCACCGCTTGCAGGACTTTCCTGCCAAAAGACTGCTCCGCCGCTGAGAGCAGATCCATCCTGTAGTGGCGAGTAAAAGTGGAAAAACTCGTCCACGTAGCTGCCTTGCAGATAAGCTCTGGTGAAGCTCCAGCCCGTTCTGCCCAGGAAGTTGCCACTGCCCTTGTAGAATGTGCCACCACCCCTGGGGGAGGTTCTATACCCCTAGCCTTATAGGCCTCGTGGATAGCCATATGGAGCCATCTGGCTAGTGTACTTTTGGAAGCACCGTACCCCCTACGTGCACCCAAGAACAACACAAACAGAGAATTGGATTTTCTAATTTCCCTGGTGACTTCCAGGTAGTGCATAATGCACCTTCTGACATCTACGGTATGAAACTCTTCTTCCCTTGAACCGGAAGGAGCCGGACAAAAGGTAGGTAACACTATTTCTTGTGTCCTATGGAAGGCCGATACCACCTTAGGAAGGAACCCAGGATCTGTCCTCAACACGACTATCTGGGAAGATGGTCAAGAAGGGTTCCACAATAGAAAGAGCCTGTAGCTCACCAATTCTCCTAGCCGAGGTGACGGCTACTAAAAGGACCACTTTCAGGGTCCAACATTTTAAAGATGCTTCTAACAGTGGTTCGAAAGGTCTTTTTGTCAGACCCCCCAAAACCACCGATAAGTCCCACTTGGGAAAAAATTTAAAGGGGGAAGGCCTAGCCCTGGCCAATGCCTTAAAAAATCTGATGACATAGGGATCTAGAGATAACCGTCTCTCTAGAAATACTGATAGCGCAGCCACCTGCGCTTTCAGGGTGCTAGCTGCCAGACCCTTGTCCATCCCGTCCTGTAAAAACTCCAGGACCGAAATATTATTCATAGGGGCACAATTCTTTGAACTGCACCAGGAATTAAAGACCCTCCAGGTCTTGAAATAAATCGCCCTGGTAACTTCCTTTCTGCTACTAAGTAGCGTATCCACTAACCGTTTAGATAAACCCTTCCTACTAAGGATTAACTCTTCAGTAACCGCCAGGTTGAGCCGATCCACGTTGGGATGGAGCAGAGGACCCTGGTATAACAAGTCCTTTCTGACTGGAAGTAGCTGATGAGGTTCTATTGCCAGTTTCAGCAGGGTTGAAAACCAAGGCCTTTTGGGCCAGTATGGGGCTATCAGGATAAGAGTCGTCTTTTCTACCTGAAGTTTCCGCAGAACTAATGGAATCATTTGTACTGGGGGGAAAGCATAACACAAACGGAAGGGCCAATGCTGAACCAACGCATCTAGACCCTCCGCTTGATCCAGTCTGTTGAGGGAAAAGAAAACCGGAACCTTGGCGTTGGCTTGGGACGCAAACAGGTCTATCTGAGGGGTTCCCCACCTGTCTGCTATTTTCTGGAACAACCTCTGAATTTAGACTCCACTCGGATTCCAGAACCCTCCTCCTGCTTAGGAAGTCTGCCAGGTGGTTTAAACTGCCCTTTAGGTGTACTGCAGACAGAGATGCCAAGTTTGTCTCTGCCCAGTAAAGCATGTGTAGGGCCAGGTTCAGGAGAACCCTGCTCCTCGTGCCCCCCTGCCTTGAGACGTAAGCTACCGCTGTAGCATTGTCCGACAGTATCTGGACATGCTGACCCTGTATCGTCTCCTGGAAGGCCCAAAGCCCTAGGCAAACGGCTTTGAGTTCCCTCCAATTGGAGGATCTCTTGGACTTTTCCCTGGACCAGGACCCCTGGGCCAACTGACCCCTGAGGTGAGCACCCCATCCCCAGGAGCTGGCATCCGTAGTTAGGACCATTGTAGTGGGGAAGGACCACACTAGACCCTGACTCAAATTTGCGTGAGCCCTCCACCACCAAAGTTTCCTTTTTACTGAAGTTGGAACCCTGATCTCCTTTTCTAGGGGTTCTCCATGCGTCCAATTCTGTAGAATCGCCTGCTGGAGACTCCTTGAATGCAGGCGGGCCCACTAAACCGCAGGAATGGAGGATGTGAGAAGTCCCAGGGTGGACATAGCTGCACGAACTGACACTGACAGAATCGTCTGCACTGCCTTCACTGCTGCCTGAACCTTGATTATTTTCTCCTCTGGTAGAAATAACCTCTCCTGGATGGAGTCTATGGTGTACCCCAAAAAGACTATGACCTGAGAGGGAACTAGATTTGACTTCTCTCTGTTCATAATCCAACCTAGACCCTCCAAATGGGCCTGGGTCCTCCATAGGTCTTTGAGAAGCTGATCTTCCGTCTTGGCGAACAACAGGAGGTCGTCCAAGTATGGAATTACCGAAACTCCTTCTAGCCTTAGAGGTGCCAAGGCCTCCGCCACCACCTTCGAAAAGATCCTCGGAGAGGAGGAGAGACCGAACGGCAGGGCCCTGAACTGAAAGTGTTTGATCTTGCTTCCTGTCCTGATCGCTAGACGCAGGAAACGCTGAGAAGAGGCTCTTATCGGGATGTGAAGATAAGCATCCCTTAGGTCTATCGAAGCCAGAAAGCAACCTGCAGGAAGGAGCCTTCTGACCGAGTAGATGGTATCCATCCGGAACCTCTTGTACTTGATTGACCGATTCAGGAATTTTAAGTTCAGAATCAAACAAAATTTTCCTGCCGGCTTTTTTACTAAAAACACATGGGAGTAGCAACCCGTCCCCTGTTCTTGTTGGGGTACCGGGGTGATCACCCTCTGCTGGAGAAATTCCTCTAACAGCGACAACATTGCCCGGGATTTCTCCTGATCCCTGGGTAGCTGAGTCGCGTAGAAACGCGACGGTGGTTTCTCTGAGAACTCCAGCGCGTAGCCCTCTGCAATAACCTTGAGGATGTATGCACTGGAAGTTGTCTCTGCCCACTGTGGAAGGAACGACTGAAGACGTCCTCCCACAGCCGGGCGACCGTCACTGGGGTTTAGCGGGCTGGCTAGAGGAGCGAAACAACACCCCGGGTCTCCCTCTACCCCTCTGAGGCCGCCAGGACCTTCCACCCTGACCTTTTTGTATCTCTTTAGGATCTTGGGGCTGGAAAAAAGGACGAAAATTTTTCCTGGTCCGCGGTACTACCTTCTTTAAGGGGAAGGCTTTTTTCCTATCATCGTTCTATCTAGAACAGTGTCCAGACCGGCGCCAAATATCAGATCTCCATCGAAGGGCAGACCACATAACTTAGCTTTCGAAGCCGTGTCCCCAGTCCAGGTTCTGACCCAGAGAGCCCTCCTGGCCGAATTCACTAGGGCCGAGGAACGGGCTGATATTCTCACTGACTCGGCTGAGGCATCCGCCATATAGCCTACTGCCTTCAGAAGAATCGGGAAGGACTCTAGCAACTCTCTGCGTGAGGTCCCAGACTCAATGTGACCCTTCAGCTGTTCCAACCAATGCTCAAGGTTCCTGGCCACTACTGTGGATGCCATAGCTGGTTTGAGGTTGGCCAGAGAGGCATCCCAAGCCTTCTTTAAGAGCGCCTCTGCTCTTATCTAGGGGATCTTTTAAGGTGCCCGTATCCTCAAAGGCCAAGTCTGTATTTCGGGATACCTTTGAGAACGCAGCATCCAGCTTAGGTTTCTTATTCCATACCTGCGCTGGATCCTCATCAAAAGGAAATCTCCTCTTAAGTGATCGGGAAAAGAAAGGAGCCCTCTCTGGGTCTTTCCACTCCCTTTTGACCGCATCTGACAATACTCTATGTACTGGAAAGGTTCGATGCTTGACTTCGTCTAAACCCTGGTACATCTTGTCATGCAGAGACAAATGTGTCTTATCCACCTTAATGTTTAAGGTGGAATGAATAGTTTTCAGTAAGTCATCCACCTCTTCTAAGGACAACTTGTAACGTGAAGAAGAAGATTCTCCTGTATCTTCTTCTTCCGCCTCTGACCCTGAGACTAGGCTGCTAGGCTCTTCCTCCTCGGACTCACTACCTGCCCCTCTATAATCCAAAGGTGCACTAGTGGAGGCCTTAGCTGCTGACCCTGACGCCGCCCCTCTGTCCAAGTAGGAGCGAAACGACTGAAAGGTCTCTTCTAGCTCTTTCCTAAAAGAAGAGAGCATCTCTTTGGGTTGTTCGGAGGCTGCACTAGTAGAGGCATGCCTTGCATAACGGCTTAGTCCAAGACCCTTTAAGGGTTGTTTTGCAGGTAGCACACCGTTTCTTAGGAGGGGGCACTGCAATTTTTAGCTTCTCTTTAGCTTTCTGAAAAACACAAAAGACAACAACCCCATGTTTAACTTTTTGTGTCTCAGACCCAAACCACCACCACCACAAAACAGCCAGTGAACAAAAACACACCAGGTCCCATCACCGCCGTACCAAACAAACAACACTCTCCCAGGGACGTGACTAGGGTGAGTGAGGCAGGCTCCTCTCCCCAAAGGGGCAGTAGGAGGGACATAACAAGGAACCAGGTAGACTTAAACCGCTGTTTTCCTACCTGGGCCGGGCTGGTGCATGTGGCTCCTGCTCCCGCCACCTCCGCTGCGTCTTCTGGCTCCATTCTCCCAGAACGCGGCTATCGTTTGTGCGCCTCCTTTTTAAAAGTCCCGGTTAACCCCACCGCTGTGGGAACCGGAAATTGCACCGCCGAGGCTGCCCCTCCCTTCTGCGTTCCAGCGGCCGGAACCGGAAGCCGCCACGCACCGCCGGAAGTCCCGCCTCCACCGGAAATGACGTCGCCCGCCCTCCGTACCGGGACATCGCAGACCCCAGGAGACCGGCATCTAACCGCCCCCAACATGGCCTGCAATGCCCAGCCTATTGGCGCGGAACCCCCGGCAGCCTTTACCCTCGCCGGGCTCGAGAAGAGGGGAGCACCGAAACGTCCCCCACGCGTCAGGGGGGAGGTTGGGTCTGCCTCCTAAAGAAAAACAACCGATCGCAGGTATGCCTTTAATCCGTCTCCCCCTGGAGAGAGTCCAGCATCCTCCTGGTTCCCTGCAGCGCTTCCACCATGGCCGGAGGAAACACTACAACTGAGGCCATGGTGGAGGTGGGCGGAAGTTATAGCAGTGACTGCAGTGTTTCCTGGGAAGTGGGTGGAGCTGCGCTCTCTCCCAAGTGCTGTCCTGAAAGACGAAGTGAGAAAAAAAACTTTTTTTTTCTCAGTTTAGGGCGATGCATATTCTTCTACATATTTTTGGTAAAAAATAAAAAAAAATTGCAATAAGCGTCTGGTTTGCGCAAAATTTATAGTGCCTACAAAATAGGGGACAGAATTATTATTTTTTATTATTTTTTTTTTTACTAGAAATGGCGGCGATTTGCGATTTTTATTGGGACTGCGACGTTATGGCGGACACATCGGACACTTTTGACACATTTTTGGCGTCATTCACATTTATACTGCGATCGGTGCTATAAAAATGCACTAATTACTGTATAAATGTGACTGGCATTGAAGGGGTTAACACTAGGGGTGAGGAAGGGGTTAAATGTATTCCCTGCATAGTGTTCTAACTGTGGGGGGAGGGGGGGTGACTGGGGAGGTGACCGATCTGTGTCTCTATGTACAAGAGACACAGATCCGTCTCCTGCTCTCCAGAGACAGAACGCTGTCTCTGTGTAAAACGGCAATGAGAGATGATCTATGAGATCATCTCTCATTCGCCACACAGATCGCATCGCAAACGGCCACTCTGATTGGCTGTTCGCGGCGATCTGTGATTGGCTGTGTCCAAGGGACACGGGCAACACAGTGTTTCCCCGCAGCGCGCTCTGGAGCGCGCGCCGGGAAGCAGCTAGTGACAAGCCGTCAATTGACGGCTTGTTGGCAATTTAGATCTGCGCTAGAGCCGTCATTCGGCTATAGCGCGGATCTCAAGTAGTTAAGTGACCGGACAAAAAAGTATGACAGGAAGTCCTTTCCCAGGTATAACCCCCTCCCCATTAGGCACGGCTTCAGTTTTTGTAAGAAGTCACTAACCACAAAGAAAGGGGTGGGATCTCTGTGTCCCGTGATGTACTTTAAAAAGAAAAAAAAAAGGATGTTACAGGTAAACAAGCTCCCACTTCCTCCCTATGCCGCCTCTGCGACCGGAAGCAAGTCACCTCCCCACCTCCCTCCGCCAATAACGGTGCGCAGCGCGTGCCCGGCTGTGGCTTTACAAAAGAGGGTCCCCCTCAAAAATAGATGACATGCCAAATGTGGCATGTCAGGGGGTCACCTTCCCTTAAAGTGGAAGTTCCATTTTTGAGTGGAACTCCACTTTAAAGCTGTTCCAACTGTAAAAAGGTGCCTAAAATAAAGCCTCCAGACGTTTGTCCAAATTATTCTTAAATACCAGGACCTTCACTGGGCAAGTGAGAGTCTTAAAGAGACTGCTGGAACCACCAAAGGCATACTCTATTTCTTAGTGAACTCGCTTTCCATGGGTTATTGCTGAGCGAACCTTTATGGCAGTATGTCAGGGTGAGCCTTGTCTGCATACAAAACATCCCTTAGAAGAAGATTACCCAGAAAGGATTGCGGATGCTGTGGCAGATGCCATGATGCAAATCCCACAACTTTTGGAGCGAAGGATTCAGGAAATGGCAATGTTGATTTAGAGCCGGTTCCCACTGCTGCGATGTCAGACATTGCATGAGATTCAAAATGAAGTTCCGCTAGATCACTTCAGGCTAGCCCCTTTTGCAGGTATATTTATGTAAAACATTAAAAATAAGCAAAAAAATAAACAAAGAAAGCCTCAGGTGAATCGGTACTTGTAGTCCCTCCACCACAGATATTCATGCCTCTAACAGGTCACAAAACACACACTGCCCTAATCATCACGTCACCAGCCCCACTGCTCATGCACACACACAGGCTCAGTCCCCTGCATTTGGCACCCTGAGTCTCCTGGACCAGCCCTTAGCCCCGCTACGTAGCGCGCAAGACAGCCCAGTGGCCTCTGTACAGTCTTAAAAAATAAAAAAAAAAATAAAAAAATGAATACAAATTTACATAGCCATCACATTCCTTATCCCGCTCTTATGGGGTTTTGGGGTCACAAGCAGTTTAGGGTGTCACCAGTAGGTCTACCACAGCGCATGCACCAGTCCAGCTACACATCCCCCAATCTTCACGCATCATGGCAGACTTTTGCCACAAGGGCCTTTAGGGACCTGATTAGCCAACCTGGGGATCCTCACCCTGGATCTGCTTAGCACACTCTGCCAGTTTATCACGCAATATATAAATTATGTTGTGCACCATTCTGCAGAGTCCAGTGTCAACTGGCCACCTTATAGGCTGTCCCCATGTTGTATGTGTCATCAATCATTTAAAGGTGGCAGCATTACCCTTTTCATAATGAATATAAAGATATTCTGTACCCCGTGATGTAGAATAAAGGAAATACATTTTTAAGGAAACAGAACAAGGTACCTGAAAGAGCCAGCCAAGAACACCAAGAATAAGAAGCTTGTTTAATAATCCCGTCTCCTTCTCATCAGTCAGGATAAGCTTGTATCTAGGACAACAAATGATATATACAAACCAAATTATAATGACTTCTAACTGCAAAGTAAGAAAGACTTTCAGAGTGTACTGACAAAAAGTATAATAGTTGCACAAAGGTAAGACACAATAATAAAAATAACCTAACTCGCCAAAATCATGAATCAGCAGGCTCTTTCCAGAGTAGAGTATCACTGCTGGCTATTAATACAGGGTTCATATTTCTTCTAAGTTTACAATATTCAGACAGACCATATAAATTGTGGCGATTACTAAATATTTAAAGAACGCATGCAGCCTAATTAAAACACACGCTCCTGTAAATATACAAAAAAGGTCATAAAGCCCCCTTTTTTTTAATTTAATTTTTTAAAGAAAGTTACCTGTACAGGTGCAGTAAATGGCAGAATACATTTCTGTAATATTCCAGATAGGGACCAACACCATCCACCAATGAAAGATACTCCACTGCCCATGGAACAGTCAGCACTGTACGTTGATCCTGTATGGAGCGTTTGAGTAACTGCAGTACATCTAACATAGGAAGAGTCTGGGGAGAAATGAAAGGATAAGAAAATCTAGCCTGATTCTGATCACAAAGAACACAGTTGTGGCTAAACAGAAATGGAAACGTTGAGACTAAAGACTGGAAAAGGTGTACGGTGCAAGGAGAGGGTTGGTAATTGGATTAAATATAGTTGATCAGTACAGGTATGTGGAAGGATGCTCTTCCTCTTAGTGCATGTTATTAATTTTACCTGGTTTCGTACAGCAACTGCAGACTCCTTTAATTCCCCAGTAAGAGATTCCGTAGTTCTATATGGTAAAAATGTCAAAAATCCCAGGAATTTTGCCAAAAGCCGAAGAGTCAGAAGAACTGAGGCAAATCTGTTTTTTTCATCCTGAAACACAATAAGGCATTAGAGTATCCTGCACTCCATGTGTTCACTGTATAATCTATAGGATTGCGATTTAGAGATTATCTTGGCCTTATTCAATAAAAAAGTTATTATAAAGAAATACTAATTCTAAGTAATACCCCATGTCAACCAACCAAAATTCATTCTTCTGAAGATAGAGCAGTATAAGATGGATAAGGATTGGTAACAACTCCATACAGGGTAAGCTTCGATATTTAGTAGGGATTTAGCAGGAATTTTGTAAAATTACCCTATTTATCGGTGTATACCGCGCACAGGGCAAAATCGTGGGTGCGCGATATACGCCGATACCCGCGCAGAGTTTTGAATAGTGCGCTGACATATACAGAGCGCAGTACACTCGTGTATAGTCGGGCAGGCTCGGCTCCTCTCGCGCTCACGTCCTGGACGTACAGGACGTGAGCGTGAGTAGCCGAGCCTGCCCGACTATACACGAGTGTACTGCGCTCGGTATACGTCAGTGCAGTATTCAAACTCGGCGCGGGAAAGCGGGGATCGAGCGTTGAGGACGCCACAGAAGGACGCTGGACCCGTCGAAGAGGACACCCGAAGCCGCAGACGCACGCCGGACCCGTCGAAGAGGACACCCGAAGCCGCAGACCCACGCCGGACCCGACGAAGGGGACAACCGAAGCCGCAGATGCACGCCAGACCTGACGAAGGGGACACCCGAAGCCGCAGATGCACGCCAGACACGACGAAGGGGACACCCGAAGCCGCAGACGGACCCGACGAGAGCGCCGATGGACGCCGCAAGACACCAAAACTAAGTACAAAAAACTTTTTTCTCACAGGAATGGGGGCCACTTTAGGGGTGCGCGCTATACCCTAATAAATACGGTAGCTGTGTTTTTATCTGCTAATCATGGTTTTAGTGGATTTTTTGCCAATATATTAGATTGATAAACATTTGCGCAAATACCACAGGGTGTAAAAATCAGTAGAGCCTTTTTTTATTCTAGAGGTCATATGCTTTCAGAAAATATATGATTTTGGGGGTCTTTCACAAATTCTGAAAGCTGTAAGGGAAAAGTGAAAACCTTCAGATTTTTTGAGAAATTTGAATATTTATACTTTTGCGTTTGTTCAATTGTCACCATTACGCAAAAAGGCGCAATTTAAAAATATTGGTTATTTATTAAAGCAGTTGTAAAGGATTTTTTTTCCTTTAAAACAACAAACATGTGATACTTACCTCCACTGTGCAGTTAGTTTTGCACAGAGTGACCACGATACACGTCTTCTGGGGTCCCTCGGCCGCTGTCTCTCGTCCTCCCCGCAATTACTGAATTACTGACCACAGTCATGCGAGAGCTTGCATGGTGGTGAGTAATTGCCGCTCACTATCACTCGGCCCAGCCCCCCGACACTTGTCGCGTTACTGGATGTGATTGACAGCAGCGCCAGCAGATGGCTGCACTGCTCTCAATCCATCCGCTCTAGCCAATCAGCGGCCAGGCTGAGCGGCGAAGAGGATCTCGGGACCTTTGACGGGTCAGGTAAGTAAAACGCCAACATCAGATGTTTTTTCACCTTAATTCATAGATTGCATTAAGGTGAATTTTTTATTTTTTTTTTTATAACTCCTTTAACTCAATACAGGCTTTTATATTTAGTAGGCATTTTGTCAAATTTGCTAAAATTTGATAAACATTTGCGAAAATAAAGCGGGACTAAAAAAATCAGTAACAGCTGCTTTTTCTTCTACTGATCATGTGCTTCTTTCACAAATTCTGAAAACTAAGTGAAAAATACAAAAGAAGGAGGAAAAATTGCAAGTGTACAAAATGGAGGATCTAGTAGCAAAAGGGTTAAAACCTTGTATTCACAGGGTCTTTAAAGTGGATCTTTACCCCATGTTGAAAGTTACTCTGATTGTCTCTAACCCCGCCCCTCCCCCGAAATCAAAATTTCAGATATTTTTGGGGAGAATAGTTTTTATTTTTTATGATAGAACCACTCCCATTATCCCAGAATCAGCCCAGTCACCATAGAAAAAATGAATCTACAGAGTATGTGGCTAAGCCACTCGGCTGCTATCCCCTCCGCTCCCGTGTCTGCCGCCTAGGCCAAGACCCGAACAAAGCTGAATTAGACTTTGATCGGGTCTTCGATGTAATCCAATAGTGTCGATTTAAAAAATACAGTATTCAGAATCGCAGATTTTTGCGATATAAATACTTTTAAGTGCAGAGGAGGGATTGGGGGTTTTAGACCCCCAATAAAGAGCACCTGTCACCACCTATTACTGTCACAGGGGATGTTTACATTCCTTGTGACAGCAATAAAAGTGCTCAGAATTTTTTTTTAACCACTTCCCACCCATCTTGGTATGTCGCCCCATGGCCACCAGGGATGCCACAGTGTGCCCAATATATGCCAGTGCTCACAAAAGGCCATGGACTGGCACCATTATGAATGCCTGCCAATACTGTGCCACCCATAAGTACCCATCAGTGTAGCCTTTCAGTGCCCATCAATGCTGCATAACAGTGCCACCTATTAGAGCCCGTCATTTAAGGAGAAAAAATACTTATTTACAGAAACAAAAAAAGGAAAAACTTTTATTTTTCTGTCTTTTTTTAATTTGTTGCGCAAAAAATAAAAACCGCAGCAGTAATCAAATACCACCAAAAAAAAGGTCTATTTGTGGGAACAAAATTATAAAAAAAAATTGGGTACAGCGTTACATAACCGTACAATTGTCATTTAAAATGTGACAGCGCTAAAAGCTAAAAATTGGCTTGGGCAGGAAGTGGTTAAAGGGACAAAGTAAAAAACAGAAAACAAAAAAATAAAACATTTTTTAAATCTCCCCGTCCCCCACGGAGCAAAGAAAACGCATACGTAATTCGCTCCCGCAAAAGAAAACTGTGTTCAAATCGCACGTGAGGTATTGCCGCAATAGAGTGAGAACAATAATTCTACCAAAAGACCTCTGTAACTAACTTGGTAACCGTTACATTTTTTCGAAGCGTCACCTATGGAGATTTTTAGGGACCGTAGTTTGTGGCCATTCCGTAAGTGTGCGCAATTTTTAAAGCATGACATGTTGGGTATCTATTTCCTAGCGTAACATCATCTTTTACGTTATACAAAAAATTTGGGCTAACTTTACTGTTTAGTTTTTTTTGTATTCATGAAAGTGTTTTTTTCCCCAAAAATTGCATTTGAAAGACCGCCGCAAAATACCATGTGACACAAAATATGGCAACAATAACCATTTTATTCTCTAGGGTCTTTAGTAAAAAATATATATATATATATAATGTTTGGGTGTTTTAAGTAATTTTCTAGCAAAAAATATAGATGTTACCTTTTAAGCAAAAAAATAGGCTCAGGCATAAAAGGGTTAAAGACCATTGGTACAGCATATGTAAGCAGCTCCAGGTCAAGATGTGCGCACTGCGTCAAAAAGGATCAAAAGAGCGTCCTTAAATTTAGGCGACCGTTAGGCTAAAACAGACAGACAAGGTGCAATCCTTATCCTCCTTATCCTGTTACTGATTTTTTAGACCCTGCTTTATTTGCGCAAATTTTACAAAATTCCTACTAGATATAAAAGCTTAACCTGTATTGAGTTAACCACTTGACCACTGGGCACTTAAACCCCCTTCCTAACCAGACCAGTTTTCAGCTTTCGGTGTTCTCACAATTTGAATGACAATTACTCAGTCATGCAACATTGTACCCATTTGAATTTTTTGTCCTTTTTTCACACAAATAGAGCTTTCTTTTGGTGGTATTTGATCACCTCTGGTTTTTTTATTTTTTGTGCAATAAAAGAAAAACGACTGAAAATTCTGTAAAAAAAAAAAAAAAAAACTTGTTTCTGTCATATTAGCAGGTTATTTCTCACACACAGCATATGCATTCCACAAATTCACCCCAAAACACATTCTGCTATTCCTCCCGAGGATGGCGATACCCCATGTGTGAGACTTTTACACAGCGTGGCCACATACAGAGGCCCAACATGCAGGGAGCACCATCAGGCGTTCTGGAACACCCAGACCAATTCTGACATTCCTCTCCTACATGGAAAAATTATCATTTATTTGCTAGAAAATTACATAGAACCCCAAAACATTATATATTCTTTTTTAGCAAAGACCCTAGAGAATACAATGGTGGTCGTTGCAACTTTTCATCTCGCACGGTATTTTCGCAGACATTTATTGAACGCGTGTTTTAAAAAAAAAACAGTTTTGTGCTTAAAACAAAAAAAAAAACAGTAAAGTTAGCCCAATTTTTTTTCATAATGTGAAAGATGAAGTTACGCCGAGTAAATAGATACCCAACATGTCACACTTCAAAATTGCGCACACTCGTGGAATGGCACCAAACTTCGCTACTTAAAAATCCCCATAGGCGGTATTGCAGAGTATTGGGGTATTGCAAAGTATCGCGCGGGGTATTGCAGAGTATTGGGGTATTGCAGAGTATCGCGCGGGGTATTGCAGAGTATCGCGCGGGGTATTGCAGAGTATCGGGGTACTGCCGAGTACTGGGGTATTGCCGAGTACTGGGGTATTGCTGGGTACTGGGGTATTGCAGAGCTGGGATGGATTGAGGGATGGCTGGATCTGTGACTGCATTTGTCACAGATCCAGCCACAGCGCTGCTGCTGACACCCCGCTCCCTCCCCCTCTCCTCGCACACTGTACCGAACGGTACAGAGAGGAGAGGGAGGAGAGGGAGGCGCGATCACGTGGTAAACGGCCGCTATCAGCGGCAATTTACCGTGATCCGTGATGCGCCGGGTCTTCTTCTAGACCCGGCGAGCACGGACACTTCCGTGAGCGCGTCCCAGGGGACGCGCAATCGCGGAAGTGGAGGACGACGTCCCAGGGACGTCGTGTCACAGTAGCTCGGCCGTGCTGTAGCAGTATTTTTTCTAAAGCGCGGTCGGCAAGTGGTTAACCACTTAAGACCCGGACCAATATGCTGTCAAATGACCAAAGGGTTTTTTGCGATTCGGCACTGCGTCGCTTTAACAGACAATTGTGCGGTCGTGGCTCCCAAACAAAATTTGCGTCCTTTTCTTCCCACAAATAGAGCTTTCTTTTGGTGGTATTTGATCGCCTCTGCGATTTTTATTTTTTGCGCTATATACAAAAATAGAGCGACATTTTTGAAAAGAAATCTATATTTCTTTACTTTTTGTTATAAGAAAAATCGAATAAACTAAATTTTAGTCAAACATTTAGGCCAAAATGTATTTAGCCACATGACTTTAGTAAAAAAAAAAAAAAAATCGCAATAAAAAAAAATTAGCTACCTAGCGGGAACAGCGAAAATGATCGCTTAGTGACGCTGGCAATAGGGAGTGAAAGGGTTAACTAGGGCAGTGATCAAGGGGTTAAAACTTTATTAGGGGGGGGGGGTACAGGGCTACCCTGAACCGAACACTAACTGACTTTTACACTGCCTGTCACACTGACACTAAATACCGTAATCATACATGTATGATTACTGCATTCAGTGACACTGTGACAGGGGGAGGGGGGGGCGATCGGGGGGGTTAAATGTGCCTGTGTGTAGTGTAGTGTTGGTGCAGGACTTACTGTGTTGTGATCTCTCCTCAGCGGTGGTTGAAAAAAACGCCAAGGGAGAGATCACGTCGCTTCCTCCTTCCTGTGTTTACACAGGAGGAGGAAGTGACAGGGCGGGCGGGCGCGCACATTGGCTGGGAGCGATCCGGAGGGGGCGGACAAAAACGAATAGCCGCCCTCTCTTGTCGGATCACTCCTGCAGCCGCGCGGACCGCCGCATGTACGGGGGGGTCCGATCAGACCCCCGATCCCCCCCAAGGCACCAACGTATATATACGTTGATGTGCCTGTCGGTGCCATTCTGCCGATGTAAATGTACATGCGGCGGTCCTTAAGCGGTTAAAGGAGTTGGAAAAAAAAATTAAAAATTCACCTTAATGCAATCTATGCATTAAGGTAAAAAAAACATCTGATGTTGTCGAAAACCGATACATAAACCTATGCTTCTCGACTACTTCTCACGAGTCCCATAACGTACGATTAATAAATAAGGTGTTGTAAAGAGTCTCCAAATGTTATTGACTGGATCCTTAAAAACAGGCATCCCCAAGGATCATTGGCACTTTATTAAGGTGGCGCACTGCTTGGTCCATGACCAAAATAGGCTATTTTTTCCATCGTTTCTATTTAATAAAAAGTTATACAGTGGGTAAGGTTACAGTGGTCTTGAATACAACTGAATTAAAGGGGTTGTAAAGGTTTGTTTTTTATTTTATAAATAGGTTCCTTTAAGCTCGTGCATTGTTGGTTCACTTTTCTTTCAATTTCCCTTCTAAATGTTTTTTTCTTTGTCTGAATTTCTCACTTCTGTTTCTCCTCAGTAAGCTTTCCAACATCATCCGAGCAGTGGAAAGTCAGTCAGAACAGCTTACTGAGGAGGAACAGGAAATGAGAAATTCAGATAAAGAAAACAAAGAAAAAAACATTTAGAAGGGCAATTGAAGGAAAAGGTAAGTGAACCAACAATGCACTAGCATAAAGGAACTTATATAGAAAACAAAAAACGAATCTTTACAATCCCTAAAATAGGTGTGATCAATACGGCTTCTGCAAATTTAATTTTGAAAACCTGATCACCTTAGAAAAACAACAATAAAACACTTACTTTCTCATCCATATCTGAGTCACCATCTGTAGTCTCATGCCCCACAATGGAAAGGGCATCCAGCTCTTGTATTTCCTGACACAAACTGTCCATTAGGTGCTGATTAAACTCGTAGCTGCATATTAAAAAAACAAAAAAGTCAGCTGACAGGATAAATAGGTTCTCGGTGTCGTGAAACTAATATGAAGTCTACCTTTCTGAAAATATTAAAACAAAGAGCATTGAAGAAAGAGAAAGCCACATAAGTAGCACTTTGAGAAGGTTGTCAGAAACGATAGTTTATCTTTGAAGAGAAGTTCCTTTCAACCCCTTTATGCCTAAAATGTATTAACATTTTCCAACATGCTGCCACGGGCTGGAGATAGGTTAATAAATACCACCCTCTTTTAAAGCCAGCAGCCAATGTAGGCTGGGTGACGATTCCCCACATATATTCAATAAAGACTTACTTTCCTGCACTAAGTATGAAGTCTCTGAAGAACTCCTGGTAGCCAGGGAAAGAAGGGGGAGGGCAGGGGCCTCCAACACTTTGAGGGGCCACAAATCTTTCTTGCAATCGTTTGAGTTTGTTCAGGTTGTCGGAGCCGAGCATGTTGAGTAGGTCCTGGTCAGGGTTATCACCAACTCCAACAGCACCCTTTCCTCCACTCGGTCCCTTACATAACTAAATCAAAAATCATATAAGACAGATTACTCAAAAAACATTTTACAAAGTATTACAACATAATACTGATGACATTTTAGCAAATCTTTGCATTTTCATCAATGTCTTTTTTTTTATTCTTTTTAATTTCCTATTTATAAAAAAGAAAGGGGGGGGGGGGTAAAGTACAAACATACACGATGGGTAGAGGAAAAGGTATAAGAGACAGACATTGGGATTAGGTCATGGAATGCTGTCTGACATTAGGATTGCCATCTCATCCCTTTAAACACCAACACATTAATTACACAGGTTCTGTGGCTGATTAAGGTGATAATTAAACTACCTTGCCGCCTTATATGCATTAAAATAGACTCAAAACCTGTGTAATTTATATGTTCGGGTTTAAAGTGATGAGGTGACAACTTTATCTGACATACTACAAAACACATGAGAGTCACAAACTGTCAGCATGCAATACAACAAGTAATTAGAGTACCGATACAAGACTGGTCATCTTCTGATAGTTGACAGTTACCTAGAGGGGAAAGGGGTATATATCCGAGTCAGACTGAACTTCCTTCCATAGTCTAAGGGGAAGAAATTGTGGAGGCAAGAAAACCCTTCACAGAAAAAGTAGGAAGTTATACTGTGAAGTAGGGAAAATGGGGGAATGAAGATGAGCCAAGCGGTGCAAGGGTACAGAGGGGAGGGGTAGTTGGTAGGGGTGCGCATCTTCACTGGGCTCACGATTCGATTGCGATTATCTGTTCAACGATTCAATTCAATTCCGCGATGGATCACGATTGCTTATGCGCTTCCACGTCCGCTTGGGCCGCCCTTCCTCCAAGAAATCTTCTGGGACACATCTCAGGTCCCAGAAGATTGCCTGGCTATGCAGGACAGCTCAGTGAGACATGCGCACCCGGCTGTGAAAGTGCAAGCTGTCACAGCCGGATGCCCACAGTAGCATTGCCAGCGCCGTGGACAGGCAGGGGAGAGCAGGAGTGTTCGGGTGGCCACGTCGCTGGATTGTGGGACAGGCGAGTGTCTTTTTATTAAAAGTCAGAAGATACACTTTTTTTTGTTGTAGCTGCTGACTTTTACCAAACAAAACATTCACTGGAACTGCTTTGAATTAAAAATAACCTCACTCCCTTAAAGCGGAGTTCCACCCAGTGGCATTAAAATGAATAGTTAATGGAGAATTTAAAGGGAGCTCCATAGGGGTAAGAGAGGCGTTATTACTTGTTAAATATCTCAAATGGATTTCCATCCTGTACAGTCTAACATTTCAAAAGGAGATTTTGGGTGGTCACTATGAGTGGGTAGAATGATATATTTGATATTCCCAGTACAAATCCAGGGTGTCCATGACTGGGGTTAAGGCAGATGGGTCTGGGGTGATCAACTGGGGATTTTCCAGCTTCAGGAGCATTAGGGGTTGTACCCATAGTGGCAGTGATTTAGGCTTACTCAAGATCTCATCTGCCATCCAGGAGATGCTACAAAGTGGTACTGTAGTTTAAGTTCTGTTCTAAGTCAATCCATCATCTGGTTTTATAGTTGTGCACATGTCAAGTGCTCTAGACATATAAATGGCCTTTGGACAGGGTCTGTAAACTCTATGCCTCAAGTTTGAAAAGCAAAGTATGGTGCCATCTATGGGATTAACTGGCACACATAATATTTGTAAACTAGGCTCAGACTAAACAGAGGAATGATGATGGCAGTGCAATAGGCAAGGTTTTGAACAAGTAGAGCAACCTAGGAATAACTCATTTCTAGATTGCTATTCAAACCATAACAAATCCAAACTTGTTCAAATTATAAAAAAAATAAAGTTTGGTGTACTTTTAATTTCAACTAAGAATGGCAGAAAGTTAGCCACAAAAAAAGGGAATAAGAAAGATACCCAGGTATTTAAAACTGTGTTGGGCCCACCTTAATGAAAAGTTAGCTATGATGGCCTGTAGTCAGGCTTGGAAGATATAAAGTGGAATCCGATTTTGCCAGTAAACCAATATGGGGTGGATCTGACTAAAATCTTGACTAAGAGCCAACCCCATGCCCATCAAAACAATGAATTAATTATTTCCAGGCGCGGGCGCTATTTTTAACTTTATAGCGCCTCAGTGTGAAAGTAGCCTATCTGAAGAAAATTCTTCAGATTTTGATATATTACATCTTATATGCATTGTCCTGTGCTCCACAGCCTATGTATAGTATACACATGCATAGAATTTTGTCAGAAAAGGATTTTTGCAAAGCCACAGGTACGATATGTGCTGCCTATTACATGGCTGAGATCTAATTACCTTTTTTTTTTAAAGTGTATTTTTGTGCGTGAACTCGAGAGAGAGGAGCCGGACTGCAGGAGTTGGAAGTAGGCAGACCCTCCCCCCGAAGGCAACCTGCCATCCTTCTCCATGCCCCTGGTGGCAATGGCGGGTGTGAGGGGGGGCCTCCCACTCACCCGCCCCACTTGGGAGCCCAACTGGGGCCCAACGGGGCAGAGGGACTCCCCCTATGAGGGAGTAGGGGGGTCTAGCCCACCCAGCCAGCCCCGTAGGTCCTTCGCCTCTCTTTTTTAGGAGACCACATGGCCAAAGTGCGTGCATGTTAAACCAATTTTGTGTGCGTGCAAGTGTGGTGGTTTTTGTGGGGGGGGGGGGGGTGGGAGTACTAAGCACAGGCGTACCTTGCATAGCACACCCATCGGGAGCCGGGCTGAGACCACCAAACTCAATTCACATGTAGCCGAGACCGGGATCCGAACCCTTGGCTGCAGAGGTGAACGGCTTGTCAGCGCAGTGCTAATCACGTTAAGCCACCACAGCTCCGAGATCTAATTACCTGTATGGTCACACAAGATCACTACAGAAAAGTCTAAAGCAGAATTTCCGACGGAAAAAGTCAGACGGAAGCTTTTCATCGGATATTCCGTCTGTGTGTATGCCCCATCAGACTTTTTCCGTCGGAATAAGAGGACACGTTCTCAATTTCCGTTTGTCTGGATACAATTCTGACAGACTAAATACCATGCATGCTCAGAATCAAGTCGACACATGCTCGGAAGAATTTTTCTCGGCTCGTCGTAGTGTTGTACATCACCGCGTTCTTGGCGGCTGGAATATGGTGTGATCGCGTGTATGCAAGACAGCTTGAGCGGAATTCCGTCTGAAAAAACATCTGCGTTTATTCCGACGGGAAAATCGGTTGTGTGTACAGGACATAAGTGTCGGACATGAACTCAACAGAACCATTACATTTGTTGATAAATGCACTACCTAATAGTTACCAAAAAATGCAAATGCTCATTTCAAATAAATATCACAGTTGACTGGAGTATGGAGAAGAAAAACAAAAATCATATTTCACCTGCACAAGTTGCTTTTGAAATAGTCTTGCAAAATGACTATGATTAGAAGCTAGAGACAAGTTAAACATCATAGCCCTAAGTGAAAAGAAAAGATCGGAGTTAATTCAGAAACACCACCTAGCAATATATTATAGCTATTAGATCATTAAAAAAGTAAAACTAGCTTGTCATTTGAAATCTACAGCAGGTTCACAAATTCAAAGTGCAAGAAGCCCATTTCAAATTCCATCAATTTGGAAAAAAACTACCTGAACTTAGATTGTTTATAGCAGGGTTCGACAAATACCGGGTGCCAGGTCGCCATTGCAACTAGAATTAGCGACCTGGCGCCGCACACCTGTGTCTCCGTGCGCCCACACCTCCCCCGCTGCGTGATCGGGTCGTGTCGGGCCGCTCCGGTAATAAAGGCCTCGGCTATGCGGCCTTCTGCAGGCCTATGCTTCCTTCTGTTCTCTGGTGCCATCTTGTGGTGGCTGTTGGTATGACAAGACAACCAGCAATGCTAATGGAGCTTCCCCTGTCTGTTTTCACTGCCATCTCCTTTCCTCTAATTAGAAACCCCAAACATATATATTTTTTATTCTAACACCCTAGAAAATTAAATGGTGGCCGTTGCAATACTTTCTGTCACACCGTATTTGCGCAGTGGTCCTTCAAGCGCACTTTGTTGGGAAAAAAATACAGTTTTTTAAATTAAAATAAGACACCAGTAAAGTTAGCCCAATTTTTTTTTATATTGTGAAGGATAATGTTACGCCGAGTAAATTGATAGCCAACATGTCACGCTTCAAAATTGCGTCCGTTCACGTATGCGTTCGCTCTTGCGTGCGAGCTCGGCGGGACGGGGTGCATTCCTGGCTCCTAACTTTTTTAGCTGGCTCCTAGCTGCTTCCAAGCAAATTTGTCAAGCCCTGGTTTATAGAAAACCCCAGACATTACTGTCAAATCATTACTTTCTTGTTCGCAAAGGCTAGCTGCCTGAGCATTTTTTTTGTTTCCTGCGCATCACAGAACATTGGAAGCATTCAGATTTGGCCATACACACAAGTACACACTTCAAAATGGCTGTACACACTTTAAAATGTGGTTATCAATTCAGTTATCTACTGAATCCAAAAAGGATCACTGGAAAGTTTTGACTCCTAAACAATAGTGGGATCAGGACTGTTCCTAGAAAAGCCTAGTGCACTTAATCTCCTCAATTAATCTTCCTCACCTAACACCACTGTATGAAATGTGTTAAATGCCCATATGGTATAAAAAAATGCTGAGGATATTTAGCTGCGCTATTATGGTAATAGACATTTAAAAATATCTGAGAAGACACAAAAAGATTTTTACCTGATTTTATTGCCCAGGAAACGCTCAAAATCCCAGTCAGTCTTTTCATGGCAATCTTCCCACTCACGTAGCAGCTCATAAAATACATCTCTAGAAAGCATATCAGACTAAGTTAAAGGCAGCCACATGGTTTGGGTTACATTGTTCAAAAGAAATTGCAAAAAAAGACATTACCCACTTTAAGACCAGGTCTTTTCCGATATTTGTAGTTTACATGTAAAAATCTGTATTTTTTGCTAGAAAATTACTTAGAACCCCCAAACATATGTTATTTTTAAAGCGATATATGTCGGCAAACTGGCACAGGCTGGGCAAAGAAACATACCTGTACGTTGCTTTGAATTTCCCGTTGTGCAGGCGCGCACACACGTCGCAAGCTCCATGACCATGCCTGCGGACTCTATGTCCGCCGGTGTTCCGCGTTTGTGTCATGGAGCTGCAGGACGGGGAGATGCCTATGTAAACAAGGCATTTCCCTGTTCTGCCTAGTGACAGGACAATGATTTACTGCTCCTTGTCATCGGAAGCAGTGATCACTTTAGAATCACTCCTTAGTACACACTTAACCCCTTCATCGCCCCTAGTGGATAACCCTTTCCATGTCCGTGCCATTTACACAGTAATCAGTGCATTTTTATCACTGTAGAAAAGGTTCCAAAATAGTGTCAAAGGATCATTTGGAAGATCATCATCAGGCATATCACAAATTGCAAAAGGGATGTGTGCAAATGGGTCCACTCACACGTTTCAACTAAACAGTCAGTCATTAGTTGAAACGCGACTAGTGGACCCATTCACACACATTGCTCGTGCACTTTGTGATATGCCTGATGATGTTCTTCTCAAATGTGAGTGTTCATTTTTTAATCTTTTTAATAAATATTACCTTGTACGGTATCACACTATAAGTTTTTTTTTTCCCCATTACGTGTGTTATGTGGTCACCGTATCTCTGGCTCCAACAAGACTATATGTATTTACACTTCCTGGTGTTTACTGGAAGTTTCGGTGCCGACTGATATGTGGATTCAGGGCCCGCTGGATACATCTTGCTGACTGATAATATAATCCTGTTTTGACTTGGGTGGTATAAACCTCACCAAGTCAACACCATCTGGTAAGCCTCCCCTTACATTGGTGGTGGTGTCTCTACCCTTTCCCAGAGAGGGTCACATCCATGTGGGACTCTTCATTTCAACCTTGCAGTTTTTTTCTACACTTTTGGACTGTTATTTGTGTGTGGTCACAATAGAGGACTGCTTCGTTCCGATTTGATAAAAAAAAAAATTCACAGATCACACTCAGTAACTTGGTGTCAATGAAATTAAGATTTGTTATATATATGCAGGTTTACAACATGTGATGTGTTAACTGACTTTCACAAAAATAAGCACTACACTTTTTCATATTCACCAGTTTTTTCTTTGTCTCAGCTGCGTTTGCAGCTAATTTTTCTGTTCACTTATTGCACAGCGCAGTATATCCCATAAATAATTTAAAACTGTGCACGCCCGTGCAATGGAGACATACATTTTGTTATAGGCAACACTTTAAAACACAGGAGGCTAGAATTACTGCTCTTGATATAGCGTTTGCGATGATACCTCACATGGGTGGCACAATCACGATTTGCCCACATGCGGAACCGATATATGCCATAGTCTTTGCATGCTAGCATGTGGGATTCTGTCGCTTTAAAAAAAAAAAATTAAGCACTTTCATTATCATCACAGGGAATATAAATATCCTCTGTGATAGCAAGCGTCAGTGACAGGTACTCTTTATGGAGAGATCTGGGGGCTCCTCTGCCCTTAAAAGCATTTGTTTACACCAAGATCGGTGTGATCAGATGCTTTCCCCATTTAAAAATGGTGCCGTTTAGTTCTGGCAAAACTGGAAAGGATGGATGTGCTTTGCTTCCGGTTTCATATACCACAGAGGTGATCACAGCTTTTCCAGTCTCCGATTACCTCTATGGTCAGCAAGTGGAAGCTGGTTGCTTGGGTCTTCTGGTAGAAAGGGAGAGCAGCGGAAAGCAGTGGGGGGTGCATTACCTCTGGCTGCTTGTAAAGGGGTCTGCTGGTGTGTGTGTGAGCCCAAGGATTCAGGAAGACCGGGCAACAGCCAATCCCCCTAGCACTCCTTGAGGAGGACTTGGTCAGGAGACTGGACAAAACATGTAGGTGTAGGGGCATACACCCTCCAGCAGACCCAAAACCCAGCCTTGCACGCTGGAGTAAACACCAGCTGCAAGGGATCCAATCCATACAGACAACAAGAATGACGCTTTCTTATACAGCGCTTTAAAGCCTCAAGACACAGCAACATCTCAGGATCATAAAGCTCAAGTGGAGTGACCCATTCTATTCATGCTTATATTGTCTTAGTGCTGGCTGGTATTACAGTTGCAGAAACAGGAGACGCACACAAACGACCAGACTCATTCATGCACCAATTCTGGTTTAGTATTGAGCTAGCAGAGTTCCAAGACAGTGATGATAATTCAGCAACTCAAATAACTGTACCCAGCTAATAGAGCACTTTGTGACAACACGGTTGCTCGCGATGGAAGTCTGAGAAATTTAGGACTTTCCAATGCATGTTGAGGTTTCTTAATCCCAGTGCATGCATAGCGAACTGTAATTGCTCAATGCTGCTTTTCTAGGTTTACCTTTGATCACAGCATATACAGTGTATACCCAAGACACCTACCATCTAAATAGCTAGGTATTCTGGTCCAGCATTTCATTTATAGGTTTGGGGGTATTGAGAGGGAGAGGGTAGTTTAGAGGGTTTGCTGGTGGGTAGAAGAGGGGGAACGTGTAAACAGTGCACCACTGTGTGAGTGGATGGGGGGGAAACCATAAACCCAGGTCTTTGACACTGGATATGTTTTATAATTATATCAATAAACAGTTTTGTATTAGCTAGGGTTGTCCCGATACCGATACTAGTATTGGTATCGGGACCGATACTGAGAATTTGGGCGAGTAATTGTACTCGCGCAAATGCTCGCGATGCCTGACCCGATACTTTTCTTTTTCCCCCAGAGCTGGTGGAGAGGGGGTGGAGTGCGGGTGGAGTGGGGAGCAGAAAAGTCAGGAGTATGGAGGAGAGGAGAGGTGCTGCCGCCTAGTCCCCTAAGACAAAGCCAAGTCCCCCCCCCCCCCCCTGCCGACATCTAGTTGATCAGCGCTGGGGGAACATAACAGCTTTCATTTGAACAGCTGTGTTCCCCGCCGACGGGTGATCTGTCTATCAAGGGGGGGGGGGGCTTAACTTTCTTTTAGGGGAAACAAGGCTGCATTTGGGGGCACAAGGCTGCATTTAAAAAAAAGTATCCGTAATCGGTATCGGCGAGTACATGAAAAAAAAGTATCGGTACTTGTGCTCGGTCCTAAAAAAAAGTGGTATTGGGACAACCCTAGTATTAGCCATAAGGTGGTGTCATATTTGCTTTCTTTTTTAGTTGAATTTTTCTTATATTTCGGAGACACCTCCACCAGTTTATTTGGGTTAATTGGCTTACAGTATATATTGGAGTAGTTCCCTGGTAATTATGGTTTTGTCTATATTATTCCGGTATAACCACTTGAAGTCCTGCGACGTAAAAGTACATCGCTGGTCCTTACGTATGTAATGTGATGTAATCTTTCACTCTGAAAGGTGTACGAAAGCACAGAAACTAACAATAACTCCAGTCCCAACAATAACCTACAACAATCCTTGGAATATCATGCAAATAAAAAACACACCTTTGCTTTTTAAAAATGTGGAATGATCGATCACTAGGAAAGTTAGAACGATTATCGGTTTCTGGCTGAAAGGACACAGAATGCAGGGTTGCTGGAAGCAAAAGAGAAACCTTTGAAAGGGAAAAAAAAAAGGTCACAAGGTGTACAAACATACTTCCGATATGTACAAGTGGAATAATCACAAGACTTCTAGAGAAGCCAGCTTCATAGGTAACCAGACTTTGGAGAAACTTTCATAAAATTACTATTCTGGTTAGGTAAGCCCCCCAATGCCAACCATTTCAATATGTCTCTTCTGTTCACCACACTGGTGACTAAAGCAATTTCCATAAAGCGAATAAAAAAAAACATCATATACCCTTATTTATAGGTTTATCAACATCTACTGTATATACAAGCAGAAACAGCAGTGACTGGTTCAAGAACTATAACCTTGCCATGAAGGGTTATTTCACTGGTCACCTTTTTTTACTTAGTTTTTTGCATTTAAAATGTCTACAAAGTCTGCTTTTTAAATACATTTATACTCCCCCATTGCACAACATGGGGTAAAATGTAATAAATCACCTGTAAAAGAAAAAATAATATGCGTCCCTGACCTTCAACCGTATCACCTAGGGCAAGGCAACATCAACCTTCTGGAAATGTACAGTAGCCCAAACATTGCTGTGGAAGCATCCTATCACAAGTCTTGGAGTGCTTCCAGGCATCTTGTCAACAGGAGGATAACCAACCCCTGCACTACGGAAGCCGGCAGGAAGGCAAGTATATTATCCAACTCCCTCCTTCCTTACAGGTGATTTTTTTCACACTAATGCAGTGCTTCAGCAAGAGGGAGAGGGAACGCATTTAAAAAGAGGACCTTGCGTACAGTACACGGTTAATTTTAGCACACCTGGCAGTGTTACATTTTGTTCCAAAACATGTACACCATATAAAAAATAGGTGGAATTTTTTTTTTTATATAAAAAACAAATGTACTAAAAAAAAAAAAAAAAAAAAAAAAAGGAACTTGTATACAGACAACTATCATTACATGTATTCACCACAGTTATCAAAAGGCAACATTTATATAAATGGTCCTTAACCACTTCCCGCCCGATCAATAGACAATTGACTTCCAGGAAGTGGTTCTGTAATCCTGACTGGACGTCTATTGGCGTCCAGCAGGATAACATGCCGGCACGCTCCCGTGGGGGCGCGTAGTGCGCCGATCGGTGATGTGGGGTGTCAGTCTGACACCCTGCATCTCCGATCTTGGTAAAGAGCCTCAGGGGGAGGCTCTTTACCACGTGATCAGCCATGTCCAATCACGGGTGATCACGATGTAAACAGGAAGAGCCGTTGATCGGCTCTTCCTCACTCGCGTCTGACAGACGCGAGTAGAGGAGAGCCGATCGGCGGCTCTCCTGACAGGGGGGGTATACGCTGATTGTTTATCAGCGTAGCCCTCCCGCGGATGCCCACACTGCACCACCAGGGAAGCCACCAGGACCACCAGGGAAGGGGGCAACGTGGATGGCCAGGTATGTACCAACATGGCCATTCACATGTTAAAAAAATATTTGCAATAGATGCCAATCAGTGGCCACAAATGGGCACTGACTGGCAACATGGACACAACATAGGAAAACATTATAAAAAGTGATGCCCATGCTGGGTGACAGATGTAGCGGGAGCACCCAAAGCAATACAGTGTGATAGAGTTGTATTAGTGTTTGCAATATTTTGTATTTGTTTGTTTATCCACTGACAATGACGAATACTGTCTTTCTTTTTTTTGTGTGCACCTTTTTATTCTTATTTGTAATCTTTAATATTTTTGATAAATCTTTTTTTGTTGCTGTAATCTTTAATCTCTAATAAAAATATTGGAAACGAAAAGTGTTCATCAGTACCACCCCTCAGTGTCCATCAGTGCCACCTCTCAGTGAACATACATGCCCATCAATGCCCACCTATCAGCGCCCATCTGTGCCACCTATCAGTGCCACACATAAGTGCCCATCAGTGCCGCCTATGAGTGCCCATCAGTGCCACATACGAGTACCGCCTATCAGTGCCCATCAGTGCTGCCTATCAGTGCCACCTATCAGTGACCATCATCAGTGCCAACTTTATCAGTGCCACCTCATTTGTGCCACCTTATCGGTGCCGCCTTATAAGTGCCCATCAGTGCAGCCATATCAGTGCCCGTAATTGAAGAAGAAAATGTACTTATTTACAAAAAAAATTAACAGAAAAAAATAAAAACTTTTTTTTTTCAGTCTTTTTTTAGTTGTTGCGCAAAAAATAAAAATCGCAGCGGTGATCAAATACCACCAAAATAAAGCTCTATTTGTGGGAACAAAATGACAAAAAAATTGTTTGGGTACAGTGTAGCATGACCGCGTAATTGTCATTCCAATTGCGACAGCGCTGAAAGCTGAAAATTGGCTTGGGCAGGAAGGTGCGTAAGTGCCCGGTATGGAAGTGGTTAAAGTTAAAAGTAACGGTTGAGGCTATAAATCGTCACAACTGTTCTACTGCACCAAGTTTAAAAGATGACGATAGCCTAAAAGGTTAAGAAGCTGTGTCCCTCAACACACTCTTTTACAGCAAGTACAAAAATCCAAATTCTTTCCCATGCATTGAATGATAGAGGAATTCGTAGGGTTTTACTGTTCTGCATCTCAGGAGTAAGCATGCACAAGTGCCCCCAGAGCAAGCACCTTGCTGTGTGGGCACTCGGTAATGGGGAGGTGACAGAAGCACCGGTGGGGGACCCAAGAAGATGATGATCAAGGAAATGTAAAAGAGACTTTAAAGATTTATTTTTCCCCCAATTCAATAAAAAATACATTGTAATTGCACCAAGAGAAAATGGGCAGGCGTGAGATGGGAGGGACTATAGCCTCAAGAGCTTTCAGTTTAAGTGTCAATTTTCTTCTGTAGGCACCAGTATAACCCTAAATTGCTCATTACCAAGCTGTGTCCCTAAATGAACAAGGGAGGAATTATTATTATTCTTAGATATTTATATATTATAATAATAATAATAATAATAATAATAATATATAGAATTAGTCATTTGATAGATGTTAAGATCTTAAAATGTATCAGATGTAATAAGTATTCAATTTCTGAGGGAATTAAAACAGCATACCTTCCCTGTACTGCTTCTGTATGCTTCTAAGAGACGTTCCTGTAAGGGGGGAGAGAATGTCCCAATACGCTCATTCTCTGCTAGAAGCTTTAATGTATTCTTTTCCAACAGAGAAATTACACTGCAAGATAGGAGGAAAAATACAGCATTTGTCAATTCTTTAAATCTGAAGACATTTTTTTTTTTTTTATAACAATTACCGACCATAGGGAGTTTTTTTTCTCGTCTCCTAGATGGGTGCATTCGCAAACAATTGTGCTACTTATACCATAAATATTATGAACATGGCAAAAAATGTGGCTGGCTGTTAGCTAAGGCCCTTAGGAAGCAACGGGCCCTGACATGTGTACATAAGCTACAGACACCTTCTAGGGAGGCTGCCATACACTCCTCTAGGATTGCCTCACTGACTATTATGCTGAATTGTACAATTTTGACGCCCCCCTTTTCTCCTGAGTCAAAAGCATCTAAATTGACTACCTGGCATTAAGCAGTGTTGTCTTCCCTGATGATGGAACAGCAGGCAAGCCTTGAGTACCCGCATTGCTCCTACTGAGGTAGAAGCCACCATACAATTTAAACCCAACGGTAAGAGTCCTGGGCCAGATGGCTACATGTAGGCCCACTATACAAAATTTCTCCCACTACTGTTGTCACCGACGTGCAGACACTTTAATGCGATTGCAAAGGGTAGCGCAGTTCCACCCACAGCCCTACTTGCTCATATTACGGTCCTCCTGAAAGAGGGTAAGGATCATACCGTATTTGCCAGCGTATAAGACTCCCCCCTAATTTTGCAGCTAAAATTTGATATTTGAGGGGGATATATTTGCCATACAAGACAACCCCCTTCAGGTGCTTCAGATGGAGGGTTCATTGCTTCAAATCAGTGCTTCGGACCAGGGTCCGATGGTGGATGGCGAGGTGGCTGTGGAAGGAAGAGGAGCCGAGGGGTAGCCACATTCGGTAACATACAGTATACTGCGCTGAGCCAATCACAGTAAGCGATGGATTCTATTAATGAACACAAAGCCTGCTCGGATTGGCTTTGAAATTCAGAGAGGTGTGGGCTGGTGATATTACAACCTCTGCCAAGCCGAGCAGGCTTTGTATTAATAGAATACATTGCTTGCCAAGATTGACAGAGGTTGCAACATCATCATCTGAATCTCAAAGCCAATCAGAGCAGACTTTGTATTCATTAATAGAATACGCCGTTCGTCGCGATTGGCTTAGCGGACATTAATGCCGACAAGCCTGACATCCATATACCGGCATACAAGATGACCCCGATTTTTACCCATGTAATTTTGGTGGAAAAAAGTAGTCTTATACGCCCGAAAATTCGGTACTTTACCCCAGAATTACCGCCCTATATCTCTGCTGAATGCAGATCTCAAAATCTTTGCAAAAATTTGGGCGAATTGCCCAAAAGTATATTTTACTATCGATGATACACCCAGATCAGACAGGCTTCATCACGGGTCGTGGCGCTCTAGACAAAAGTTTATTTTGTTTTATGCAAATTCAAAATTGAAGAAACATCCACTTCCTGGTAGCTTTCCTCTTTCTGAGCCGACGCTGGGTGACCCATGGGACACACAAACATCTGTCCGTCCGTTCACCCCCACTCTGGTCATACGACAGTGCTCATGCATGGACATAGTCATGGAGGAGCAGGTCACATGCTTCCCCATAACATGAACGTGCTGGAGTAATAGTACCCATGGCATGATATTATAAACATAAATACACCTGAAGCAAGCATTTACATGGCCTATTAATATAAATATATAACCATAAAATTATTAACTCACGTATACTGAAAATCGAGGACCAAAACGGCAAAAAACACACAATTGTGTACACTCTGAAAGTGCTGGGACTCCACAGCATCTGAAAAGTAAAGCATATTTATTAGGAGAAGGCACCATACATCACTGTATTTCAGTGAATACTGACAAATGTATTTAAATGAACACTAACTACATGTTTGAAATTATTATAAAGTTAAAAAAAAAATGTTTTACCACATGACTTCCCTTCAAAAAGGTAAAAAAGTGTCCCGTAAAAAAAAGTAAATATTTAAACAAAAAAATTGCGGTTGTTTTTTTGCACTATAAACAAAACAAAAAAAAATGAAATTTTGAAAAAAATAAAATAAACTTTTTTTCTGCTATAAAAACATACCAAATAATTTTATTTATATTTTTTAAAAATGTAATTTTCTTTGTCAATTTAGACCAGTATGTATTCTGCTACATAGTTTTGGTAAAAATAAATAATAAGTGTATATTGATTGAGTTGCGCTAAAGTTATAGGCCCAGATTCACAGAGCGATTACGCCTGCGCAACTGGTGTTGCGAGTGCATAAGTCTAAATGTGCGCGTGCGTTTAGATGCGCGCGATTCAGAAAACGATTTACGCCAGAAATCTACTTTTTTTTTCCCGGCGTAATTTCGTTAGACAGACGCATCCGTCCGCGCAAAAATGCGCTAGACACACCATTGATTTGCTAGTCAAATATGCTAATGAGGGAGTTGCGGGGATCCACAAAAAAACGCAGTTGCTGCGCAGGCTACGCGATGTGCGCAACAGCAAAATGTCCTGTCTAAAGTTAGAGCACCTAAAAGCTGGTCTAAAAAATGAAAAAAAGTCTACTTGTCAGATAAAGCAACACTGTTAGTGAGGAGTTCAGCAGTCACACGTGTTGCCCAACAATCTGTATGCCAACATGCCAGGGGCATCGTCGCGCATAGCTATACTACTGACTTTAGATGAACAAAGAAGGATGAGGGCACGGAGGATGGCACTAAGGAGGGCACGGGAGATGTTTTTTTTTTTTTTTATTATTTGCTTATATAAAATTAACAATTTAAATTAATCTAATACAATATTCTTATCTGATACAAGCCCCTCACTCTTCACTTGATATATCACACACGCATAGACATCTTTGGCATGAGTGATTCTGAGGTGTCTCGCATCTTCAGATTCACCCCTCATGCCATCATGGAATTACCACAACCTTGCAGGAGGACATCAGCAGCCCAACACATGGCACTACCCATGACACCCATGACAGCTACATATACAATCAGAGACCCATCCCCACAGATTTCGAACAGAACATGTATGGGGACAGCTGGCTGGTTGGTGAGTGACATGGGTGGCAGGCATGACTATCCCCTCCCGTGATGCACACCTCACAAGTGACACATGCACGACTAACATCCTCCTGTCTTTTCCTTTCAAGGTGACTCTGCATATGCACTGGTACCCCATCTCATGACCCCATCTCATGCCAGCTCACATTATGCATCTTTGCACATTAAACACACACATTAATCATGGCACAATGAGAATGCATGCATGCACACCACTGTGGTCCCTAGCACACACACCCCACATCCTCATCACATTGGATTGGCACCAGTCCACCATGCAGGACTTGTGAGCTGCAACGCCACGCCACGGCTCCAATTATGTCACTGTACATTCATACACCATTCACACAGACCTGGGGATCACTTCTCCACCACAAATGAGGGTGACACCCCTTTTCCCGCAGGAATATCACCCCCACATTCCAAAATCATACACAAACAGAACCAAAAAAATTAAATAAATGACGAGCAAAAATAAAAAATGCCCAGCAAAAATATAATTTAAACAAAATAACAACAAAGAAAACACAGAAAAGACAAAAATCACTCTGCAAAACAGTCCTCAAATATCTCAAAGACACGTCACAAACAAACAAAAGCACCTTGCTGTAGAGGGAGGGATACAAAGGGATGTATTTTTGCAAAGTAAGTGCATTTGTGTGTGTCTATTTATGCTGTCTGCGTAGTTCATAAAGTTGCCCTAGTCCATTTCCAATTTCACTGATTGCGCCGCTCCCGAGTTGTGAGCATGCGCACATCGGAGCTGACCATGGTCTCCTTCAAGCGCGCATGCGCGAGCCGGCCGGCCCTTCATTTGCATGGGGTCACGGCTCATTTCAATGTAACACGCCCACGTCCCTCCCAATTTGTATTACTCCTCCTTACGCCTCTGGAAAAAATCTTACGCTTGCGCAATTTCCTGCGCAAAAGCTACGTGAATCGGGGGATTACGCGGCTAGATGGCGCAAGTCTAACGTAATGGCGGTGCGCTACGCCGGACCGATAATGCGCCGATGTACGTGAATCTGGGCCATAGCGTCTACAAACTATGGGATAGTTTTATGGCATTTTCATTATTATTTTTTTACTAGTGATGGCAGCGATTAGTGATTTTTTTTACTGGGACTGTGACATTGCGGCAGACAGATCGGACATATAACTGACATTTGACACTTTTTTGACAACCAGTGACCTTACAGTGATCAGTGCTAAAAACATGCACCCGATATTGTACCAATGACACTGGCAGAGAAGGCGTTAACATCAGGGCAATCAAGGGGTTAACTGTGTTCCCTGGGTGTGTTTACTAACTGTATGGGGGATGGGCTGCCTGGGATAACAGAGACCCATCTTCCTGCATAGCAGAAAGACAAGATCTCAGTATAATCCCATCAGAACGGAGACCTGCCTTGTTTACTTCTGCAGATCCCCAACTCTGTGGGGAACGACCCGTAGGAGGCCGGCAGACCCACTGTTTGACTCCCCCGCAGGTCAATCGGCGCGCAGTCACAGAAGCTAGTGCACGAACCGCCGTACCAATAGTATAACTGCAGCGGCTGGTCTGCAAGTAGTTATAGGTGTGCACACTTATGCAACCGTATTATTTTCGGTTTTTATTTTTACTTCCCTCCATCTTTAAATATTTAAGTTTGCTGTTCAATTGAGTTGTACAGTTTATAGGTCACATTAAAAAGGTAGAAAAAGTTCTGAAATGATTAATCTCTGTCTCTTTTTTTACATCACAGAAACCTGACATTTTACAGGGGTGTGTAGACTTTTTATATCCACTGTACATGCAATTTCATTGTTAAAACAATTCAGCTAAAAGACCAACTCTGCTACAGAATGGAAACATTTACAATAACTACAAAAGTAATCAAGTCAAAAGCAAAAAGTTTGAAAATGTTGTGTCACCGTAGAGTTTTGTTCATTTTTACAGAGAAATTAATCTAAGCTCTGTAGTTAACACTGTTTGCAGACTGCAGTGAGCAGCCCCCCTTATTGCTGCAGAGGATCTGCAGAAAGGTTTAGATGTCACAGGAGTGGTGGTAAAATAATGCACTGTGCTGCATAACCTGACACGTGTTCTATCCACTCTATCCAAAACATAAAACAAATAGTTTTGCCAAGTTTTCTTAAATTTTTGGTTCAGCAATGCGAATTACTATGTCACATATCCAACTCCAGTCTTCTCGCTGGGCAATGGCTCAGCATCATCACTTCTGTACAATCAGCAATAATGTGATCTAATGCCTTGTACACACAACCTGCTATGACAGCTTTTGGCCGGGAATACCGCTCCATCACAGTTTTCCCGACAGGAAAACTGTGGGAAAAAACATGTTTTTTTTTTCCCTCACCGTGATTCCTGGCTGACGTTTTCCCGTTGGGAAAACTGGTCGTGTGAATGCTTTTCCTAGGGGGAAAAAACGAGCATGCTCAGAATCAAGTATGAGATGGGAGAACTCGTTCTGGTAAAACTAGCGTTCGTAATGGAGATAGCACATTTGTCACGCTGTAACTGACTGAAAAGCACGAAGACTGAAAAGTGTGAATCGTCTCTCACCAAACTTTTACTAACACGAGGATCAGCAAAAGCAGCCCAAAGGGTGGCGCATTTAAATGGAACTTTCCCTTTATAGTCCCGGGCGGTATTTGGCCTGAATGCAAGGTATACGTATGGCAGGCTTGAGAGGAATCCCGTCGGGGTAAAAAAAAGTTTTTTTTTTCCTGCCGAGAAAAACGGTAGTGTGTACAGGGCATGGTGTAAGAAGCGGTTATTAACCCCTTCCATACAGGGCATTTTCACCCCCTTCCTGCCCAGACCAATTTTTAGTTTTCAGCGCTGTTGCACTTTGAGTGACAATTGCGCGGTCAGGCAACACTGTACCCAAATTAAATCATTATGTTTTTTTCCCCACACAAATAGAGCTTTCGTTTGGTGGTATTTGATCATCTCTGCGGTTTTTATTTTTTGCGCTATAAACAAAAGAAGAGCGACAATTTAAAAAAAAAACCACAATATTTTTCCTTTTTATTTAATACATCTCACAATATTTTTTTTTTAAAAAAAACTTTTTTTCCCCTCAGTTTAGACCGATACGTATTCTACGTATTTTTGGTAAAAAAAAAAAACGCAATAATCGTATATTGATTGGTTTGCGCAAAAGTTATAGCGTCTACAAAATAGGTGATAGATTTATGGCATTTTTATTTTATTTTTTTTACTAGTAATGGCGGGGATCTGCGTTTTTTTTTTTTGTGACCGTGACGTTGCGGCGGACATATCGGACACTTTTGACACATTTTTGGGACCGTTCACATTTACACAACGATTAGTGCTATAAAACTGCACTGATTACTGTGTAAATGTGACTGGCAGGGAAGGGGTTAACACTACGGGGCGCTGAAGGGGTTAAAATGTGTCCTAAAGTATGTTCTAACTGTAGGGGGAGGGGGACTCACAGGGGGAGGAGATCGATGTGTGTTCCTCTGTACTGGGAACACACATTAGTCTCCTCACCGCTGACAGGAGGTGGATCTGTGTGTTTACACACACAGATCCACACTCCTGACGTGATTGCCGGAAATCGCGGGTGCCCGGCGGCAATCACGGCGTCGGGACCGCGAGTGGTGCCGCGGGCGCTCGCGCCCTAGAACGCCGTGAAGACTGGACGTTGTGCAACGTCCAGTCTCATCGGCGAGGGGATCGCCATGACGCGATTCCCCTATGGGCTGGTAAGGAAGGGGTTAATAACGAAAGGGCAGAATCAAGAAATAGAGTGATCTTCCTGGTTGGGCAGCGTGGCAGAGTTGTGGTACAAATAATAACAAATAAATAAAAATAAAAGGGCTAGTCATGGACTTTTTAGGCACGGTAGTAAAGTAGGGATATAGTCAAAGAAGTTTGTCTTATAAAAAGATTTATTACAAACATTACATATAAAAACCAGTTCCATAAGAACTGCACATAACAAACATTACAGCATTGTCAAGCCCTCAAGAAAAACAAAGCTAATGGATAACAAATAAATGAAAAAATCCTTCAGAGGTAACCGGAGCATCCAGATAGATATATTAGGTAGATCCCATGGAGGATTGTAAAACCATTAAACTTGATGTCTGTAGGTTGGCATGAACAATGCAGTGGCTTGACATGTTTCGTGTCACCGAACGCTTCTTCAAAAAGCCTTTATTTTAAGTTTGATTAATTAATAGAATCGCAGCATGCCAGGTGAATCAAAGACACTAATCAGGATGTATCAAAAACGCCAAGGATAAGGCAATAATACTATAATTAGAGGGTAAAGGATTTTTATGGTAGAAACATAATGTTGAAGACCTGAAGATCTAACAGAAGATAAAGAATCCCCATATAACAGCAATCGCCAGAATAGATTAAGCCTTCATAATGGCTAAAGGCAGTAGAAGGCCCACCTTGATGAGAGCCCATGCATGGGGTAGAGTCCCCAAACGAGTAGCCAGTGAACGGCAGTAACATGCCCACTGTGAAACTTAAGATAGAGCAGGAGCGGCATACAATAGATCCACAAGCCTCCCGGGATTCAGATATATTGAGTTCTACTTTGAGGTTTTGGCATGGCCCTTCAAGTATGTAAAATGTAATACTGTTGAAAACCTCAAACATTTAGTGCTTGCAAGAAAATCTCTGAAATATATCTTCTACAAAAAAAAAAGAGTTGAGAAAACGAACACAAGATGATGCAAACTGGCTATTAAGAGAGAGAAAAAAAAAAACACTTTATGATCACCCAAATAGTTTGACCAAAGTAAAGCCGACCATTCATGGTTTGAAATTAAGCCGGTTCAGCAGGGACCGGACCCATTTCGATCCATGTATGGGCACCCTGGTTGTAAACAATATATCGATCAACTTGTATACAACCAGCCTGTCAAGTTTTTCCCAAATGATCAGTGCAACCAGCTATAGCAGCAACACTAATCACTGTGTTCTGCAGACAGGGAAGGCTGCAGGAGTGATTTAATAGATTTGCACTACAATAGAGGCTGCACTAATGAGGAGGCACAGATTGGCAGCACTGGTAGGCAGTGCCCTGATTATCAGCGTACATGTCCTTTTTACACAAGCTGGTTTATTGGCCCACTTCCCCTCTCCTCACACCATCAGTCTGAGGAAAGAAATGCTGATAATGGGCTTCTGTTTTAAATCATGATCAGCTGTGATTGGACACAGCTGATCATGTGGTAAAGAGCCTCTGGAGGACACTGCAATTGCAAAGCACGCAATCACAGAAGGACTTCATATGACACCCTCCCAGAACTGTTCAGCTGTGCTATAGCCGTCATTCAGCTATAGCGTGGTCGACAAGTGGTTAAAGCATCACCTATGGAGAATATAGGGTATCAAAATTTGTCGCTGTTTCACCAGCACAAGCAATTTTAAACCTTGACACAAAAGTTAAGTATTTATTCCACGAAACCTTATCTTGTATAACTTACCAAAAAAATTGGATGATGCATTTGTGTGCCCTAAAATTAACTTTAGTGCAATGTTGTTTCATAAAACACTGCACTAATATCATAAAGAAGATGCTAAATGACTTTAAAGTAAAACTAAAAAGCAAAACTTTTTTCCCCTCCTTTTGTATAGAGTAAGGGCCCGTTACAACTAGGAACTGCATGGGAATCACACAGGATCATGCTGTGTGTCCTGTGTGAATCACATGCAGTTCTGTGCAATGTGATTTCAGTCCATTATTTCTGAAAATCGCATTGCACTAAAAATAGTACATGCATTACTTTTGGAAACGTACTAGGGAGATTTCCCCTCACTTTCTGTCCCATAGCCAAACCAGGAGGCGACAGAAAAACCCTCATCCCAGGGTCATCAGAACTAGTGTCCCCTTTGGAAGATCTCTCTATTTCTGTTCAATGACCATCCAAAGTTTGGGGATTAATAAATAGAGGGTACATTCCCCCAACAGGACACAACAATAAATACCCAATAGGTGTTTTAATCCCTCTCCACGTTTCTAACACCAAAAAGGTTTTGTCTTCAGTTGTACTTCAAATTCTGCATGCATTACTGAAATATTGTTGCCAGTCACCTTTAAATCCTCTGGTAATCTCAAGGTCAGAGATCCTATCTTCAGCGATGGCTGGTCCCCGGGAGATTAGTAGTTGAAGAACAAAAAAGAACTCCAGAAATATATTTGGCACAAGGTTTTCTGCAGATAAAATGGAACTTGTCAATATTTTATCATTACATTTTTGGCATTATCCTGGCATTCTGACATTTCAGTAAGCTCAGGAGGGACATGTGCAACCAACCCCACTACAGTCAGCATGTCAAAGTATATGGCAGGCTGCAGCTAGACAGGGCTGACAGCTGTCCGAATGGTACCAGTGTTTGGAGCCATGTGCATTGAGGGATGAAGGTCAGGAACACAGAGGACCTACATTCCGGAACTTTGCCCTGAACGAACAGGGTCCCATCAAGCCATAGCCTGCCAACGGTTGACAGGATGCCTGCAGCAGGGCCAGATACTGTATCTGGCCCTCTTGCATGTTGTTTTTCTTTCTTAAAATGTTACCTTTACATTAAATAATTTTTGGCTTCAATTTCCATTTAAGAAAACTCCCACAACCTGCTTCCGCCTGTACACTTGCCCACCTCCGAGAGCTCAACTGGGAAGGATGAGGACCACTGCTGCTTTCCAGAGTGAGATCCACTCTTTTGCCTGAAGACCCAGCGAGACACATTGGTAAGGCTGTGCACCAGCTTCTATTACTCGCGGAAAGCTTCCCCAAGTTCCAATAAATTCTCCTCACTATTGCACTCACGAGTCTCTAAACAAGGAAGGGACACCACTGCCATTAAACCCAGGGACCTACCCAGAACTGCTTGTTGGACCATCCATTCCAGCTACTTTGATAGAACATTGTTTTTAGCTGCAGCCTGATTTCTTCCCATTTCCCCCATGGGGCTATGCCCAGAGGGAAGAGTGTGCCACCTACCTACTGCGTAGGAGTGACTAGTATGACATTGCATTTAGTGGGGGACTCAAGCAGTTCATGTAGAAGAAATGCAGAGGCCATACTTTTGATTTACATGCCCTTAAAACTAAAGTCCCCTATTTGGAGTCACAAGCTGAAGATGCAGAAAACTGTAACCACAGAAACAATTTACATATACTGGGTCTCCTGGAGGGTGCAGAGGGTTCGAATTCCACTACCTTTATCGAACGCGTTGACGAATTCCCCAAAATGGCATTCTTCCCCATGGAACATCTCAATAAACTTAAATGGATTGGTTTGCTCAAAAGTTAAAACGTCTACAAACTATGGGATAGATATTTATCTATATATCTATCTATATAGAGAATATATATATATATATTTATATATTATTATTTTTTCGCTAGTATAGGCAGCGATCAGCAACTTATAGCGGGACTGCGATATTGCGCCAGACAAAATCAGACACCTGACACTTTATTACAGCGATAAGTACTAAAAACATGCACTGTCACTGTACTAATGACACTGGCAGGGAAGGGGGGTTAACATCAGAGGCGATCAAAGGGTTAACGGTGTGCCTAGCTAATGTTTCAGTGTAGTCGGGAGAGGTGCTTTTACTAGTGAAAGACATGGACTAGTGTTTCTGCTTTACAGAAACACAGGATCCAGGTCTTCTGTACTGAAAGAATGACAATCTGACTTGTTTACATAGGCAGACTGGCATTCTGTCAGTGTACCGAACAATCAGCGGGTGTCGGCATACAACAGGTCTGCGGGACCCGCTGATCAGCTCCCACTGTGTAAAAATCCAGCGTGAGCGAGCGCCTGCGGCGTGTACTTGCACCCAAATCTCAGAAGTGTAGAATCACGTATTTATACACGTCATTCTGCAAAGAGTGGTCATCCTGTAGCAGTAAATCTGCTATGGGGCGGTCAGCAAGTGGTTAAATCCAAATCCTTGGAATTCTTATGTAATAAGATTTTTTCAATATAATCCACCATACGAAATATACTTATTGGGGTGGCTTTACAGCTTTAAATTACAACAGACAGAATTAAAATGCAAGAAAACTACCTGTAATACAAGATGAATACAGTTTAGCAAGGATTTCTAGTCGTTTCTGACAGGACACCTTGCCAGGGTCAGCGTACATCAGCAGATCGGATGAAACACTGGAGTGTCGGTTGTAGCTCTGTTTGGTGGGAGTAATGGGGTCTAATGAGACTGGAGACGAAGTCTGCTGCAGTAGTTTGGACCTACAAAGAAAAACAAACAGACTCTGCATCATGATTGCACAAGGATTCTCATCCCAGGGATTTTATATACAGTTGCAAGAAAGGGTATGTGAACCCTATGTGGATGTAACAGTTTTTCTGAAGTAATTTGCCATGAAATAACATACAAATAATTCTACTTTGTGTCTTTACTGAACACACGTATTAAACATTCACAGTGCTGGAGGAAAAGTAAGTAAATCCCTGGCATTAAAGTAGTTTAAAAAGGCAGAAGGTTTTAAAAATCCAGCGTGCAGCTCCCAGCCAAATACATACCTAAGCCTAATCTTAATCCAGTGATGTGCACAAGAGCCGAAGCTCTCTCGCTCCTCATTGGCTGGTGCTGTGAATCAAAGCAAGGGACGAGGGAGCGGGGGTGGGGCGAGCTCTGCAATAAGCACTTATGAGTGCCCCTATAGCAAGGAATGGTCAAAAATTCCTTGTGAATGCTATGCGAAAAGGAGGTTTGACCAGCTATTAAAGTGATTGTGTTTTTCGGATCTTGGGTCTCCCGCCAGATTTTCCAGGAGAGAAGTGGCTTCTTTGCTGCCCTTCTTGACACCAAGCCATCCTCCAAAAGTTCTTCCCCCTTACTGTGCATGCAGATGCATTCACACCTGCCTGCTGCCATTCCTTAGCAAGCTTTGCACTGGTGGTGCCCTGATTCCATAGCTGAATCAACTGTAGAAGATAGTTCTGGTGCAAGCTGGACTTTCTTGGGCGCCCTGAAGCCTTCTTTCACAACAATTGAACCTCTATCCTTGAAGTTCTCGATGATCCGATAAATGGTTGATATAGGTGCAATTTTAGCATATAAACAAAAAAAGTCAGTGCTACTACCCATACATCGCATGAAAAGCAGAGCTCCCGGGTGCTTAAAAGGAACACTAAAGGTTTGTTTTTTATTAGATCAATTGATTGCTATAAGCTAGAGCATTTAAATATCACTTACCTTGTTTTTCCTTTTGACCTCCAAAATACAGTAATCCAGGTTTGAAAATGCCATTTCCTGTCTCTCCTCTTCTTGCTTTCCACCAGCACCTGAGCTGTTTGGCATGGTGGAAAGCAGAATGTGCTCACCTCCTCCCTATGACTACAGCCCTGCGTGAAGATGCTCTCTTATCCCTCACAGGCATGGAGGCTAAGCCTAATGGGAACTGTAGTTCCCATCAGGCCGTAATGCAGCAAGAATGAACGCGCACTGCAAACCAGGAAGTCAGTGAGAATAACGATTCAGGAGTGACGGAGGTGAATAAAACAGCTTGTTTTCAACAGGTATCAAACTAGTTATAATGCAAAACATTACTTTTTACTTTATCAGCTACTGTCAGACTTTAATTTAAGAGGAAAATATTTTTGTCTTTACAACCCCTTTAATCCACAATCGCTGACTGCTTAGAATAATGAGGAAAAAGATGATCCGCAACCGGTTGTTGCTCTTAAATAATAGACGTATTTATTGACAAGCCACAGTAGACAAATGCATTAGGAAAGGTTGATGCTTTTCAATCTTAGTAGCAGCAATATCCTTGCCTGTGAATCTCTTTTTGTGCAAAGCAATGATGACTGCGTGTTTCCTTGCAGGTAACCATGGTTAACAGAGGAAGAACAATGATTTCAGGCACCACCCAGCATTACAGAGCGATTTCCAGCCTTGTCCTCGCAACACTGACACCTGTGTGAACGAGAGAATCACCGACATGTCAGCTAAGTCCTTTTGTGGAAGGGCTAAAATGCAGTGGAAATTTTATTTGGGGGGATTAAGTTAATTTTTATGGCAAAGAGGGACTTTGCAATTAATTCATCTGATCACAATTCATAACATTCTGAAGTATATGCAAATTGGTCTCATAAAAACGGAGGCAGCAGACTTTGTGAAATTATTGTGCGTCATTCTCAAAACTTTTGGCCAGGGCTGTAGACATCAAGTGACTGTCACTGACATCCCAGTCTCAGTGCTGGGAGTGTGCCACGCATACTACCTACTTCTCAAAAAATGTTTTGCCCCTCTAATAAATGCAAGGGGGGGGGGGGGGGATTTATTAAGCCATGTTCAAGCTCTATGCAGCTTTGCCTTACCAAAACATTTGTGGTGCTTCTTTTTCTAGTTTGTGACAGATTGCGATGGAAGTGCATATACAGCACTAAGGCAAGGTTCACTTGTGCGCTTTCCCAACACAAACGTGCTACCCGTTAGCAGATGCTCAGCAGTGCAAATAATTGTTAAGCGTATGCTTTTTTTTTTCAAACAGCACGGTGCTGCAGCACAAGATTTAGTATGGCACATTTTTGGATCTGCTCGACCAGCTGATCCACGACTGGGAATCTTTATGTAGATGTTGAATTTTACTGGATCTGTGTAAGTTTTTAGCAATGATTATTTCTAATAAATCATCATACGCTTTTACACTATGCGGAGACTCTTCTTTATGGGACATCCATTAGAACAATTAGGAACAAACAATGTCTGCCATGACCCTGTTCTCACCCCTTTCAAATGGATGGATTTGCCATGATTTGTACTTCCATGCTTATCTAGACTCTAGGGATCTGTTACGGTGAAGGTACACTCAGGTGAATGGTTGTTTATTATCTTTTGGACACATTGTCAAAACTTTTGCATTGACCACTTATATTTAAAAAAAAAAAATATTTGGACTGAGGTTTGTTATTTAATGCGTTTGTACCACATTACTATTCACTTAGTGCGGTAATTTATGTTCTCACACAATTTGTTCTATTGTGTAATTGCCAGCATCTTTTTGGTCATTTATATTTTTTGTTTTCACCTGCGCAATAAAAATGTTCAACTTACTATAGGTTTCTTTTCACCTCATGATCTGCCCAGTAAGTCTGTTTTTCAAAAGAACAAGCTCTCCAGCAGAAAGTATCAGTTACAGTGATGAGACAAACCATTTACCACTGAAAGGGATGTTTAAAAATGGTCAGCTTTTAAAGTGGTTGTAAACCCTTTACAACCACTTTATGCTACAGGTAAGCCTATATTAACGCTTAGCTGTAGCTACCCATGATACCTCCTTAACGGTTTAGGAGATATCCCCTGTCCCCTGCATGTGCCTATGTCATCAGCACACTGGGGAAAACATAACAATGCGTATGCCATCGCAGCTCCGGCCAATCACAGCGCCAGAGCCGATGAAGTAAGCCCCGGGAGAGATGTCGGCGGCCGGAGGGTAAGACTAGGGCAGCTGCGGGGGCTTCAACCCGAGGTAATTCATAATGAGCTAGTATGCATACTAGCTAATTATACTTTTGTCTTGCAGGATTTTTTTTTTTTGTTTTAGGGTTCACAACCACTTTAAATTTATGCAAGTCCTTTATCATAAAAAGGAAAAAATAAAAAAGGAAAAAACGGTTTGCTGCAACTACTTATTGTGCCATATTAGGCCAATATGTATTCTGCAACGTGTTTTTGATTTAAAAAAAAGTCAATAAGTATATATTGACTGGGTTATGCAAACATTATAGCGTCTACAAACTATGGTATATATTTATGTTTTTTTTTTAATGCTAGTAATGGTGGCGATCAGCGACTTATAGCGGGACTGCGATATTGCGGTGGATAGACACCCGACACTTTGCAGGAACCAGTGACACTAATAAATTGATCAGTGCTAAAAATATGCACTGCCACTGTACTAATGACACTGGCTTGGAAGGGGTTTAACATCTAGGGCGATCAAAGTGTTAACTGTGTGGCTAACCAGTGTGTGTGTACTGTATGTGCTGCTTTTACTGGATTTTGTTCCCCGTTTTGCAGGAACATAAAATCCACCCCTTCCCCTGTCAGAATGGAGATCCGCCCTGTTTACATAGGCAGATCCCCGTTCTGTGTATTTTACAGACGATCACCCACAGATCAGGTTCTGTTGTGAATAATCACTGTAGAAGCTACGTGTCCCAGGCAGAAGTGCAGAATCACACACTAATATATATATATATATATATATATATATATATACACACACACACACACACACACACACACGTGATTCTGCACAGGAGAGCCGTCCTCTAATTTAAACATTGATTAAATTAGAGAAATATGCATTTGCTAAGTTTTGCATAAAAAATAAAAAAAATCATCATGTTTGCAAGAACAATTTTATATTGTTTGTCCAAATATATATATATATATATATATATATATATATATATATATATATATATATTTGTTTTCAAAAACAAGTTTATTTTGGGAAAATTGTCTTGCAAACATGATGATTTTTTTTATTTTTTATGCAAAACTTAGCAAATGCATATTTCTCTAATTTAATCAATGTTTAAATTAGAGGACGGCTCTCCTGTGCAGAATCACGTGTGTGTGTGTGTTAATTTAAAGAAGAACTCCAGGAATTGCAACATTTAACTAAAGGCAATTTTTTTAAAGTTTCGAAAGTGAGTGGATGGAGGTGGATTATTGTCAGGTTTTGATGCCGTCTGTGCCCCCATTATAGAAGTTCACCCTCTGTTTGTCCTGTTTACCCTTATCAAGGTGATCGTAAAAGCAAATCCCACATTTTTGTTTGTCCCAAGAAAAGCAATAGAGGGGAAATCTTCCAATGAGGACACAAGCCTCTTACTGTTGGGCTATGGGACAGGAAGTGAAGGAAAATCTCCACAATATGACACAGATGGGAAAAAAATAAAAAAATCTGATTGGGTAATCATCCCTTGCTCTATCCAAAATGATTTAAAAAAAAAAAAAAAGCTCTATTTAATCCTATTATTATTGCTATACTTACAACACTCTGGACACAAGACTGTCCTCTGTTGCGGCTCTGAACTTCAGTTTCGGACGTTTTTGGCTGTCCCCGCCCGCTCTCGGCTGTTCTCCGGAGTCCTTCTCGGGCTTCGGTTATTATTATTATTATTATTATTCACAGGATTTATATAGCACCAACAGTTTACGCAGCGCTTTACAATATAAAAGGCAGACAATACAGTTACAATACAATAAAATACAAGAGGATTAAGAGGGCACTGCTCAGAAGAGCTTACAATCTAAAAGGGTGGGGCAGGTGGTACAAAAGGTTGTAACTGGGGAATGAGCTGATGGAAGTGGTAAAAGATTAGTTGGAAACATGATAGGCTTCCCTGAAGAGATGAGTTTTCAGGGATCGCCTGAAGGTAGCGAGAGTAGGGGATAGCCGGACAGGTTGAGGTAGTGAGTTCCAGAGGATGGTAGAGGCTCTGGAGAAATCCTGGAGACGAGCATGGGAGGAGGAGACAAGAGAGCTTGACAGTAGGAGGTCTTGAGAAGAGCAGAGAGGAAGGTTTGGGATATGTTTAGAGACAAGATTGGTGATGTAGCTTGAGGCAGAGTTGTGGATGGCTTTGTAGGTTGTGGTTAGTATTAGTATTTTGAATTTAATTTGCTGGGTAATAGGGAGCCAGTGCAAGGATTGGAGGAGAGGTTTGGCAAACACTGAGCGGTTGGTAAGGTGGATAAGTCTGGCAGCAGCATTCATGATAGACTGAAGAGGGGATAGCCTATAAGAGGCAGGCCAATAAGAAGGGAGTTGCAAAAGTCAAGGCGAGAGATAACAAGGGAGTGAATGAAGAGTTTGGTGGTTTCATTTGTTAAAAAGGGGCACATTTTAGAGACGTTACGGAGGTGAATTCTACAAACTTTTGACAACGATTGGACTTGAGGCTGAAATGACAAGTCAGAGTCTAGGATTACACCTAGTACCCTGGCGTGAGGGGAGGGACTGATATTTGCAAAAGTCAGGGAGGGGCGCACGGGCAGGGGAGAATATTAGTAACTCAGTTTTAGAGAGATTTAGTTTAAGGAAGTGGTGCAACATCCATGCTGAGATGTCAGTAAGTTAGTAATGCAAGAGGAGACTGAACGAGTGAGGGGAGGAGTAGACAGATAGATTTGGGTGTCATCGGCGTATAGGTGGTATTGAAAGCCATGGGCGGTTATCAAGTGACCAGGTGTAGATAGAGAAGAGAAGTGGTCCAAAAAGAGAGCCTTGTGGGACCCCCACAGAAAGGGGCAATGGAGAGGTTCTCTTCTGTGCAGGTCTCAGCCGATCTCTGCCTTTTCCAGCTGGTTTTCGGCCGTTCCCGGGGGCACTCGGTGATCGCCTGCAGTGCTCAGCGCGGTCACGGGTTCACGTTCTCGGCTCCACCGCTTCCCGATCTCCGCGTACACCGCACACGAGTATCCCCTTCCCTCCGCAGGCACTGGGGACCACGTCAGTTCCTCCTCCATGAGCAATTCCAGGTACAGCAATCCTAGTACTTACGGGGGCTAAAAGGAAGGCTAAAAACGCAACCATAAACAGGCGGGTACATGGGTTCACTGGGACGGGAGTTTAGTGTTCATGCATTCAGGGGCTGTAGACCTGGGGCTCACGGCGGGCTCCTGCCTAGCGCCATCACCAGACTCCTCCCTCTCCAAGACTGTCCTCTGATACAGCTGCTCTGCCTGAACCCACATCTTGTCCAGTTATGGAAGCCTTTGTATTGTGTGAACATGCTCCTGTCAGAGCGCTGGGAATATAGCAATAACATACACTAGAGCTGCAAGATTAATTGTGAAAGAATGGAAATAGTGATTCAACCCCCCTCACAATCTTAAAACAGCATTTCCTCGATTCAGTGCAGAGAGTTTCTGCTCACTGCAGACAACTGTCAGAAAAAAAAAAAAGCAGCCTGCCAAGTTTATCACAACATTGTAACATTTAGTTATTTTAGATAGGAACAAAAAAGTCTCTGGACAGCCGCACTCTGAACAAATTGTAGCCTTTATTAAAAGAAGAACAGCACTACAAGTCACAGCAAAAATGAAAATAAAACTTGGCTGCCGACGCGTTTTGCACTGGAACTAGTGCTTAGTCACAGTTTAGTGCATAGTCATCTTTTGGGTTCCCACCTGGAGCGGCTACTCCCTTTCACCCTAGTTATTTTAGATCAAAGGGATGAAATTTAGTCTGTAAATGAGGTTAGTTTAACCACTTAAAACAGAGTTCCACCCAAAAGTGAAAGTTGCTATTCTAAGCAAAAAAAATATGCGATACTCATTTTAGCCAGAATTGTGCACTTCTAACATTTGTGAGATTTAACCCCTCATAAACGAGCATCATTTTTTAAAAGGGCAGCGATTCCTAGAGTTTTGCCCTAATAACATAACTGCCAAATAAACAGGCCCATAGCAAAAATGTTACAATTGCTTTAATACACAGGGGGTATTACAAGTGCGAGAACTGAAGTGATTTAAGACAGGAAAAAAAAAAAAAAAAACTTTCCAAACCAGAATATTCCACAAACTGACAACCTCACTTCACAACAACAAAGCAAAATGACCAACATACTTGAACCAAAAAATGTGGAACATTACATTTACCTTTCTTTGCGCAGGATCTCCCTCTCCTCCCGTAAACTGCTGGCATCAGGAGTGCACACTCCTTCCTGAACACTGGTAAAAGCCTCCATACTCGGGTGGCTGTGGTCTATATCAGAAGAGCCGATTGGAGTGGAGGTAAAACATATCCTAGATTTGGAATTATCATTAAGAGGAGTCGGATTGATCCTTCGCGATGGTTTTGATTTGCTGAGGGAAACCAAAGTTAAAAAGGATTCAGAAATACAAATTTAAAACCCAATAAACTTTTCGTCTAATCTATTTACTGTAACAGGCGCAAGGGTTATTATAGAACATAACTGCTTACAACAGGCTGGCTCAGTATCCATTATGTCCACTGCATTTGCTAGGGCTGCAAGTTTAAAAAAAAGAATCCTGGCAGGGAAAATAAATTCCAATGCAGTGGGGCTGTGCCCACAGTGTATGGGTAAACTGCTCGATTTTGCATAGGCACGAGGAAAGCAGAGATATACTTACCTAATCCACCAATCTTCCGGTCCTTACCGGTCATCCACCTGATCTTGTGCATGGACTATTCCCGACGTTATCATGCCCATAGACAAGCTCTGGACCTGAAAATGGCAAGAACAGTCCACGGCTGGATGTGGGGGGAGCAGTTTCCCGGAGGATCCAAGTATAGCCCTTCGGTGCACCCCTGGACAAAATGAGAACTTAACCAATGCAGTGCATGTACAGCCCCACTGTATGGGAGAGAAAAAAACGATTTTTCCCTGGAGTTCTTTTTTACTGTCGCTTGAACAACCATGAATTTATACACAAGCAGTGCTTGACACTTCTTTAACCACTTCAATACAGTGCACTTTAAACCCCCTTCTTACCCAGACCAATTTTCAGCTTTTGGTGCTCTCACACTTTGAATGACAATTACTCAGTCATGCAACACTGTAAATAAAGCTTTCTTTTGGTGGTATTTAATCACTCGTGGGTTTTTTTTTATTTTTTGCGCTATAAATAAAAAAAGACGGTAGATTTTGTGAAAAAATTGAATTTTTCTTTGTTTCTGTCATAAAATTTAGCAAATTAGTATTTTTTCTTCATAAACGGGTGACAGGGCAGGTCACTGGTGGGTGACGAATGACAGGGCATGGTCACTGGTGGGTGACGGTTGCACCGCTGATGGCAGTCTATTTATGTGACAGGTGCACTTTATGGGTGACTGTTGGGTGACTGGTGACAATTGGGGGGGGGGGGGGGGCAAAGGGACAGATGTGGTGTTAGTGCAGACACTACAGTAACACAGAACTGTAACTCACTGCTTCTAGCTCTTCTCTCCTCACACTGGAAACGATGTGTGAGGGGAGAAGAGCTGGTAACAGTTAGTTACAGCTCTTTGTTTACACTAGTGATCAGAGCTGATCACGTGGTACACAGCCCTGACCAATGGCTGTGTACCATTGTCGGTGACGAGCAGTGTTCCCGGGAACACGCTGCCACCGACGAACACGCGCGCTGTGCACTTTGGGGGTGTTGCCATGCGTGATCAGCCATGACTTCATCACGGCCGATCACGTGGTTAACAGCGCATCCGCGCCACTGTTCACCCCATGCCGGTAACGAGCGGTGTCTCAGTGACACGCCGCTACCGACAGTATAGGGATGCGCGATCGCGTGCATTCCTTATTAAAATGACTGCACGTCATACGACGTGCAGTCAGGATATTGGAGTCCTCCGCCCGCCGTCATTTGACGGTGGGCGGTGGACAAGCGTTTAATGTGAAGAAGCGATTGGCAGCTAACCAGCCACCAATCACATCTGTAAAATACGGCTGCTCCTGTACCCAGTTATATGGATGTGATGGTTGTCTGCACTAGTTCCCAGCGTTACAGGCAGCAGCCACTTCATTAGCCATCATGCAAGCATCACTTCAGCAACCGGTGAGCTGCCTAGAGAGGTATATAATGGCTACGGCTACCTAACATTGACATCATGGCAAATGACAGCTGGGACTTGTAGATAGCAGCAGCTACTATGGTTTCTGCTAACAGGAAGCATTTGTAAATGGGAAATACTGCTTTTACTGCTATTACTTTTGCATTTACTCAGTTTTATTCATATGAAGATCAAATGGATTACAAAGCCTTGCAAAAATATGCACTGTCCTGGTGATTTTTGTTTTCTTGCATTACAACCTGAATTTAAACATTTTTTTCAAGGGTGTTATTTTATAATTTTATCATGCCTACAACGTCGAAGGTGCAAAAAACTTTTATTATGGCACCAAAAAAAAAAAAAAGGAAGAAAAGTGTGAATTTTGAGTTTGCATTCAACTCTCTTCTCTCCAAAGTCAATATTTTGTAGAGCTATCAATTGGTGCAATTACTGTACAGCTACAAGTCTCTACATCTCTATTGGTTTAGCACATCTAGCCACTGGGACTTTTGCCCATTCATCAAGGTAAAAAACTACTCAAGCTCCCTCAAATTATATGGGTTGCCTCGGTGGACAGCAATCTTCAAGTCATGCCAGTTTCTCAGTTGAGATTCTGGCTTTGACTAGGCCATATGAACATACAGTGCATCCGAAAAGTATTCACAGCGTTTAATTATTTTTTCCACATTTTGTTATGTTACAGCCTTATTCCAAAATGTATCAATGTCCTCAAAATTCTACAACCAAGACCCCATAATGGCAACGCAAAAGAAGTTTGAAGTCTTTGCAAATATATATAGCCCATACAAAATGAATGGGCTCAGATCACACTGCAAAGAATCACATGCATTTATTTCCATTGCTCCTGTGATATCCCAGTATAGAAAGAAAGGGAAACGCAATGGACAGTTTATTTAAAAAAAATGTATCACAACTCTGGAGATGTATAGGCGGTCTGCCCCCAAGCCGACATAACTTCCGCCCTAGACCCACAGGCATCACGAAATGTCCTACATCTCCTGCAGCCCTGTGAGCACCGCAAGCGTCCATGGTGCCCAAAATCTTTGTTTTTTTATTGCATCTCTGATTAATGCTCTTCCTGCCCAGTTTAATGCCTGGAACACACTACTGTATTAAGCTTATTGGTTGGAAAAAACTTGCTGTACTATGCAATGTTAGTACCGCGTTCTCCCCACTGAGCTATTGTGTTTTCCAACAGAGGGACCCCCCCCCACCAGCCCACACAGCCACTGGCTGCCGGCACTGACCGGATGCCAATTAGATGCTGGTTTTCCAGCATGCCCGTTTGACAAAGACCGGACATTTGGGTGGCTTCTGTCAGACAGGCTGATGAACACAAGGGCAGAATGTCGGCCGGTTACAGTTGATACAGCCCGATATTCGACCAATGTGTACCAGGCTTAAAGTGGTAGTAAATCGCTGATATATAAAAAGAAAAAAAAACTGCAAGACAATAGCTAAATGTGCTAGTATGCATCGCATACTGGCACATTATAAAATACTTAGCTCAGAACGAAGATCCTGCAGCGTTCCCTCTGTATTTCTTCCGGGTTTGCAGGCTTTTATATAATAAAATAACAAATTTCAAAGAACGGAAACTGCATTTATTATTCAACTTACTCCCCTGCTACATTTATACACCGATTCACCATTGCCACCAAGATTCGCCCTCTGTGTAATTTCATAACAGGTTACGCGTCAATTGATCAGGATCAGGCGTTCCACAAGCATGACTGCTGTGGATTGGGATCGTCGACTTTGAAACGTTTAAACCATTCAAATGTCTTACGGGGGCTGAGCGTCTCATTAACATACTGGACTTGAAGTCTTCTGTAGATATCCGTTGGTTTTACGCCTTCGCTCACAAGACACTTCATCACCACACACTCTTCCATGCACGCACTAACACTGTTGTCTGCCATCTTGATTACCAGTCTCTAGACTGGCCCACGACGTTTGAGCCGTCTATCGGTAATAGGACACGCTTGCCACTTACTACTGGATGTAGGACTGCCACACTAGCATCCCTTTTTTATACCTGTAATCTCTCTACGTTGCAGATAGAGAAAGGAGCTGTGTGTTAGTGGGCATCCTGACTCTCCTGTCCAAAGGAGGGGTCGAGCAGTACATTTAAAATCAAAATCAAAGGATGAGGTAAGTGAAGGAGGATTGCACTAAGGTAGCCATTTAGGAAAAAAAACTTTACAACCCCTTTAACCACTTACGGAACGCTCACTGTATATATATGTCATTTTTTTAAAGATGGATATCTCGGTAACGTCAGCAGCTGCTGCCACAACTGAGATATCCATCTCTTCAGTGAGCGGTCCTGTCAACGATAACCGTGGTCTCCGCCGCAAGATCACAGTTATCCGCGGCGGGAGAAGGCCCCCCTCGCCGCTCTCCCGTGCCGCTTACCGGAGGCAATCGGCTCCTCTCTTCTGCTCGGCTGGGATACGAGTGAGGGCAAGATGGCCCCCACCCATCCCCATAGCATAGCAGGGCGGAAGGGACGTCAAAACGTCACTTCCGCCCATGCTTCTTAAAGCAATATTTTCTTGTTGTCATTTTTTCAAATGACAACTTTTTTTCTTCCCCATTTTAGTCTAAATATGAGATCCGAGGTCTTTTTGACCCCAAATCTCATGTTTAAGAGGACCTGTCATGCTTTTTTATATTACAAGGGATGTTTACATTCCTTGTAATAGGAATAAAAGTGATCCGACAAACATTTTTTTTTTTTAAAGCGGCCCTTCCCGACGAGCTTGCGCGCAGAAGCGAACGCATACGTGAGTAGCGCCCCCATATGAAAACGGTGTTCAAACCTCATTGCGATCGTAAGAGCAAGAGAAATAATTCTAGCCTCAGACCTCCTCTGTAGCTCAAAAGATGCAACCTATCGAATTTTTTAAACGTCGCCTATGGAGATTAAGGGTAAAAGTTTGACGCCATTCCACGAGCGGGCGCAATTTTGAAGCGTGACATGCGGGGTATAATTTTACTCTGCGTAACATTATCTTTCACAATATATAAAAACATTGGGCTAACTTTACTGTTGTCTGATTTTTTTTTAAATACAAAAAAGTGATTCTTTTCCAAAAAGAGTGCGCTTGTAAGACCGCTGCACAAATACGGTGTGACAAAAAGTATTGCAATGACCGCCATTTTATTCCATAGGGTGTTAGAAAAAAATATATATAATGTTTGGGGGTTTTAAGTAATTTTCTAGCAAAAAAAAAATGTTTTAATCTTGTAAACGCCAAATCTGAAAAACAGGCTCGGTCCTTAAGTGGTTAAGCACAAAATTTAAAACCCTACATGTATGACCCGTTTATCAATGGTGAACTAACTTTTTTCTATTGACTGTGGAAAAAAGAAACGGAAGCACAATATCTATCTCTACTTAATCTGCAGTTAATATTTAAATGGAAAAACAATTTACCTTGCAGATTCACAAGATGCACCCATAGGTGGAAACTCTTCCAAGTTGTTTATATTCAGATGAGATGCTGGAGGACTACTAGTATTTATACACACTTGCTTTCTGTTTGCACTCCATGTGCTTTTTTCTCCCTGTAATTCATTTTCAATCGATCTTCTACTTTGGTCTTTAGTCCCATGACGTCCAGTTGAATTGTTCTTTTTCCGACCACGGCGAGCACTCTGCCCTTCTGGCGTCAAAACCAAAAAATTACCAAGAACCTGTTTCTGCGCTGAACGTTTTTCATTGTGATGAGCAACAGGACTGCCGCTAGAATTTGGACTAGGTTGAGTAAAAGCCCTACTTGAAGAGTTTGTTAGGTTGGATCTGTTCATAAAAGAGGAGTCACTGTTGGTTGAATTTGGAGAAGCAAAGCAATGTTCTGAACCCCCGGGGCTATTGGGAGTATGTGCAAACAGCTGGACTCTACTCCCCCGATGACCTAAAGGCTGGCTTGATCTCTTCTCTAGGATAGTCCTTTGGCTACCGGAGCCAACTGGTTTGGGAACAGTCTTAGAATTTGGGGTTTTTGCTGGAGTTGATGGTCCATTACTTAAAACTTCGCTGGTCTGTTCTCGAAGAAAGTTGAGCAGATAGGGAACAAAGTCTTTCCGCAAGAAGTGAAGAGGAGCTAGGTTGAACTCAAGAGGACTCTCCTAGCAAGCAAAATAAAAAGAGAAATACAAATATCAAATCATTTTTAATCACTTTAACTCCAAGACCCCCACTCAATTTTTATTACTGGAAATTGTTTTGTTCACATTAAGCTGTCAGCAGGGAAACCCGCTATACACTGGCTGTTACCACTGGAGCCACGGACCATTTCACTGGCCAAAGACCAGAGCATTTTTTGCGATTTGGCACTGCGTCGATTAAACTGACAATTGCACGGTCGTGCAACGTGGCTCCCAAATAAAACTGATGTCATTTTTTTCCCCCACAAATAGAGCTTTCTTTTGGTGGTATTTGATCACCACTGCAGTTTTTTTTTTTGCACTATAAACAAAAATAGAGCAACAATTTTGAAAAAAAAATATTATATATATATCTTTAACTTTTTGCTATAATAAATATCCCCCCCAAAAAATATATAACATTTTCTTCTACATATTTATGGTAAAAATCGCAATAAGCATTTATTGATTGGTTGGGCACATCTACGCATATACCATCATCCCTCCACGAAAACCGAAAGACTACAGCGAGGACCTGATGGACACCAACCACCATCTTGGGACAGATCATCACCCCAAGTACCAAGATCAAAAGCCTCGGAGTAACCTTTGACTCAGATGTCGATGGATGCGCAAATATGATCAGTGGTCAGTGGATCCCATTAGAGCTGCAACTAACTATTATTTTCATAATCGATCAATCGGCCGATTATTTTTCGATTAATCGATTAATCGGATAAAATCATTAAAAAAACGTAATGTGGAATTTTTTCGTTTATTTAACAGTAATAATGAAAAAACATGTTACACTCAAACGTTTAACATTAACATTACACAACTTTGCAGCAGTACTATTCCTACCCGGGAACACCAATGCTGGGGCACTATTTCTCCCGGGAACACCAATGCTGGGGCACTATTCCTCCCGGGAACAACAATGCTGGGGCACTATTCCTCCCGGGAACAACAATGCTGGGGCACTATTCCTCCCGGGAACAACAATGCTGGGGCACTATTCCTCCCGGGAACAACAATGCTGGGGCACTATTCCTCCCGGGAACAACAATGCTGGGGCACTATTCCTCCCGGGAACAACAATGCTGGGGCACTATTCCTCCCGGGAACAACAATGCTGGGGCACTATTCCTCCCGGGAACAACAATGCTGGGGCACTATTCCTCCCGGGAACAACAATGCTGGGGCACTATTCCTCCCGGGAACACCAATGCTGGGGCACTATTCCTACCCGGGAACACCAATGCTGGGGCACTATTCCTCCCGGGAACACCAATGCTGGGGCACTATTTCTCCCGGGAACACCAATGCTGGGGCACTATTCCTCCCGGGAACACCAATGCTGGGGCACTATTCCTCCCGGGAACAACAATGCTGGGGCACTATTCCTCCCGGGAACAACAATGCTGGGGCACTATTCCTCCCGGGAACAACAATGCTGGGGCACTATTCCTCCCGGGAACAACAATGCTGGGGCACTATTCCTCCCGGGAACAACAATGCTGGGGCACTATTCCTCCCGGGAACAACAATGCTGGGGCACTATTCCTCCCGGGAACAACAATGCTGGGGCACTATTCCTCCCGGGAACAACAATGCTGGGGCACTATTCCTACCCGGGAACACCAATGCTGGGGCACTATTTCTCCCGGGAACACCAATGCTGGGGCACTATTCCTCCCGGGAACAACAATGCTGGGGCACTATTCCTCCCGGGAACAACAATGCTGGGGCACTATTCCTCCCGGGAACAACAATGCTGGGGCACTATTCCTCCCGGGAACAACAATGCTGGGGCACTATTCCTCCCGGGAACAACAATGCTGGGGCACTATTCCTCCCGGGAACAACAATGCTGGGGCACTATTCCTCCCGGGAACACCAATGCTGGGGCACTATTCCTCCCGGGAACACCAATGCTGGGGCACTATCCCTCACGGCAGGGCTTGACAAATTTGCTTGGAATCTAGGAGCCAGCTAAAAAAGTTAGGAGCCAGAAAATGCGCCCCGTCCCGACGAGCTTGCGCGCAGAAGCGAACACATACGCGTGATGTATCACCGCGATTGTTGGAGCGAGAGCAATAATTCTAGCTCTAGACCTCCTCTGTAACTCAAAACATGCAACTTGTATTTTTTTTAAACGTCGCCTATGGAGATTTTAAAGGGTAAAAGTTTGACGCCATTCCACGAGCGGGCGCAATTTTGAAGCGTGACATGTTGGGTATCAATTTACTCGGCGTAACATTATCTTTTTTACAATCTAAAAAAAAAATTGGGATAACTTTACTGTTTTATTTTTTAATTAAAAAAAAATAAAAAATCCAAAAAAAGTGCGCTTGTAAGACTGCTGCGCAAATACGGCGTGACACAAAGTATTGCAACGATCGCCATTTTATTCTCTAGGGTGTTAGAATAAAAAATATATATAATGTTTGGGGGTTCTAATTATAGGGAAGGAGATGGCAGTAAAAAATAACATTACAGTTGCTGTTTAACTTGTAATGTCAAACGGCCACCACCAGATGGCGCCAGCTCACAGAAGGAAGAGCTTGGGACTTCACAAGGCCGCCGCGGCCTCAATTAGCGTTTGCCGCGGACCTGCGGCGATCGCGGTGGGGGCAAGTCCTTCAGAACACAGCAGCTAGGTTGGTAACAGGAAAGAAACCCTGGGAATCCATCGCCCCGTCCCTGAGAGCCCTTCATTGGCTAACAGTAAAGGATCGGGTCACATTCAAGACCCTCTGCCTCAGCCACAAATGCACACAAGGAAAGGCTCCTCAATACTTATGCGAGAAAATTAAACACTACTCCCTCCATCGCACTCTCCGATTATCCAAACAAAACCTCCTCCACATCCCCAAGTCCAAATACAAATCAAAGAGAGAACGAAGATTCGCAGTCCAAGGACCACGGCTATGGAACGCTCTACCAACAGACATCTGCATGTAAGAAAGCCATCAGGCCTTCAGGAAAAAACTGAAGACCCACCTCTTCTGAAGGATAGAGACGACGCTGGATGGAAATAAGCGCCTTGAGGCGATTCAGTTCGCATTTGCGGCGCAATACATGTTATTCACTCACTCACTCATTGTTCCTCTTTTCTGCAATGGAGTTTGAAGATGTTACAATTACTTTGTTTCAAGAGGAATGTCTCGCCTTACCACAAATATGACATTTGTAGTTTCTCTCAAACCAAAATAAAAACATTGGTAACACACCACGCCTAATAGTGAGAGGACATTATCCACTGGTTGCATGTTTATGGCACAGGACGCAACGAGGGGGGGGTCTCTGCTGACCTGGCACAGGATGCAACGAGGGGGGGGTCTCTGCTGACCTGGCACAGGACGCAACGAGGGGGGGGGGGGGGTTACTGCTGCCTGGCACCTGCTGCACAGGACGCAACGAGGGGGGGGGGGTCTCTGCTGACCTGGCACAGGACGCAACGAGGGGGGGGGGGTCTCTGCTGCCTGGCACCTGGCACAGGACGCAACGAGGGGGGGGGGCTGTCTCTGCTGACCTGGCACAGGACGCAACGAGGGGGGGGTCTCTGCTGACCTGGCACAGGACGCAACGAGGGGGGGGGTCTCTGCTGACCTCTCTCTGCTGACCTGGCACAGGACGCAACGAGGGGGGGGGGGACCTGGCACAGGACGCAACGAGGGGGGGGGTCTCTGCTGACCTGGCACAGGACGCAACGAGGGGGGGGGGGTCTCTGCTGACCTGGCACAGGACGCAACGAGGGGGGGGGTCTCTGCTGACCTGGCACAGGACGCAACGAGGGGGGGGGGTCTCTGCTGACCTGGCACAGGACGCAACGAGGGGGGGGGTCTCTGCTGACACAGGACGCAACGAGGGGGGGGGTCTCTGCTGACCTGGCACAGGACGCAACGAGGGGGGGGTCTCTGCTGACCTGGCACAGGACGCAACGAGGGGGGGGGTCTCTGCTGACCTGGCATCTCTGCTGACCTGGCACAGGACGCAACGAGGGGGGGGGTCTCTGCTGACCTGGCACAGGACGCAACGAGGGGGGGGGGTCTCTGAACCTCTCCCCTTCTCTGCCTGGCAGGACGCAACGAGGGGGGGGGGTCTCTGCTGACCTGGCACAGGACGCAACGAGGGGGGGGTCTCTGCTGACCTGCACAGGACGCAACGAGGGGGGGGTCTCTGCTGACCTGGCACTCTCTGCTGACCTGGCATCTCTGCTGACAATTACACACAGATCACCTGCAAGGACACTCTCTGCAACACTACTCAAACTACATTTTTATAGTTTTGTTCGCACAAATAGAGCTTTCTTTTTGCTAGTAATTTAATCACTGCTGTTTTATTTATTTTTTGCTAAATGAAAAAAGACCAACAATGTTGAAAAAAGAAAAAAAGAAAAATAGTCTTTCTGTGTTTGTTATAAAATGTAGCAAATAAAAAATCTTTAGGACAAAATGTATTCTGCTACATTTCTTTGGTGAAAATAATCCAAATCAGTTTATATTATTTAGTCTGTAGGAAAGTTATAGAGTCCACAGACTATGGTATATACAGTTAGGTCCATAAATATTTGGATACAGGCACAATTATTTCAGGTATTTACCTAAACATATTCAAGTTATAGAATGGATATGGGCTGAAAGCGCACAACCAAATCAGAGGAAGTGTTTTAGACTTGCAGCTCAAGAATAGCCATCCCCCATTTTCACGGGACTAAAAGTAATTGGACAATTGAATGAAAAACTGTTTCATGGCCAGGTGTGGGCTACTCTGTTATTTCTTCATCAATTTAGCATATAAAAAGGTCTGGAGTTGATTCTAAGTGTGGTATTTGCATTTGGAATCTATTTGTGAGCCTACATCATTCGTTCAAAGCAGCTGTCCATGCAAGTGAAACAGGCCATTGTAAGGCTTAAAAAAAAAAAAAAGACAAATCCACCAGAGAGATAGCAGCAACATTAGGAGTGGCCAAATCAACAGTTTGGTACATTCTGAGGAAAGAAGAATCCACTGCTGAGCTCGACAACATAAAAAGGCCTGGATGTCCACAGAAGACAACAGTGGTGGACCAAAAACCCATGGTAAAGAAAAACCTGTTCACAACATCCAGACAATTGAAGGACACTCTCCAGGAGGTGGGTGTATCATTTCCAAAGTCTACAATCAAGAGAAGACACAAGAGCAAATACAGGGGGGCTTACCACAAGGTGCCAACCATTCATAAGCCTGAAGAATAGAAAAGCCAGATTCGATTTTGCCAAAAAAAAAAATCTAAAAAAAAACTCAGACCAGTTCTGGAAAAGCATTCTTTGGATGGAAGAAACTAAAATTAATCTGTACCAGAATGACGGGAAGGCTTTGAACGTCTCATGAATTCAACGCACACGTCAGCTGTAAAACATGGAGCTGGCAATGTGATAGCATGGGCATGCATGGCTTCCAGTGGCACCAAGTCATTTGGTGTTTATGGATGTGACAGAAGACAGAAGTAGCCAAATTAATTCTGCAGTGTTTAGAGATATACTGTCAGCTCAGATTCAGCCAAATGCAGCAAAGTTTTTCGGATGGTGGTTCACAGTACAAATGGACAATGATTCAAATCACTCTGCAAAAGCAACCCAGGAGCTTTTGAAGGAAAAGAAGTGGAATATTCTGCAATGGCCGAGTCAATCATCTGATCTCAACCTAATTGAACATGCATTTCACTTGAAGGCAAAACTTAAGGCAGAAAGACCCACAAAGAAAGAACTGAAGACAGCTGCAGTTAGAGCCTGGCAAAGCATGAGAAAAGAGGAAACCCAGTCTTTGGTAATGTCCATGGGTTCCAGACTTCAGGCAGTCATTGCCAGAACAAACATTCTAAACAAAATATAAAAAATTAACCATTTATGATTAATTTATTAATTTGTCCAATTACATCTGAGCCCCTGAAAGGGGGGGGGGGGCAGTGTATAAAACTGATTGCAGTTCCTAAAATTTGCACTTGATATTTATGTTCATCCCTTGAATTAAAGCGGAAAGCCTGCACTTCAAATTTATTTGAATTGTTTAGTTTTCAATTTATTCTGGTGGCATATAGAGCCAAAAGTATTAACATTGTGCCAGTGTCATATATTGACTAGAGCTGCACACTTAATTATTAAAGATTCAAGAACGCGATTCTACCCCCCCTCACGATCTTAACACAGCATTTCCTTGATTTAGTGCAGAGTTCTCTGCTCAAGCCGATAGCTGTCAAAAGAACAAAAACAGACAGATAGCCTGTCAAATTTTATCATAACATCGCTTAGGCTGGGTTCACACTATACTACAGCAGTACAACTTTCATCCTACTTTGCTCTGCGACATCTGTCCTACATTCATCCTACATTGGTCCTACATCCATCCGACTTTCATGAACAGGATACTACTTTGAACTGACTTTCCCAGAGTGAGATAAATGCCTTTTACTGCTGCTGTAATCACATGTCGGATGTCTGGTAAGGACAAGTCTCCTACTGTGGTCCGACTTCAATGATATTTAATGGGCTGAAGAAGGATCAATGTCGGAGCAAAGTAGTACAGGGAGCGTTTTCAAAGTCGGACTGACTTGTGTCAGACCAGTTAAGACAGCTCTCATAGGGAAACATTGATTTTCACACGTCATGCTACATGAGCTCCCAATGTCGGAGTGTTGTCGGAACAAGTGTGATCCCAGCCTTAGGTGGAGATAGAGAGAAACATTGGATCAAAGGAATGAACCTCTGTCTGTAGATGAGGGCAGTTTAACCACTTAAAGACTAAATCCTTTTCTGACACTTGTTGCTTACAAGTTTAAACTATATTTTTTTCTAGAAAATTACTTAGAACCCCCAAACATTATATATCGTTTATATTGAAGGAAGGGCGACAGTTACACCAATTTTTATTGCGGATTATATATCGTTTGTTTAGCAGACACCCTGCAGAATAAAACGGCGGCTGTTGCAATATTAAAGTTAGCCAATAATGTGAAAGATGATGTTACGCCACGAGAATCGTGATCTTTATTCTAAGCAAAAAAATTGTGATTCTCATTTTAGCCAGAATTGTGCAGCTCCAATATGAACCTAACTGTATCTGAAAAATTATCTATACTGACTGCCTATCTCATTTTTTAAAGCCCAAAAATGTCAGGACAGTACAAATATCCTACAAATGACCCCTTTTGAAATGCAGACAGTCCAAGCAGCATTGTGAATTTTTCTTTTTTACATACTGGTCACCAGTGCAGTATAGAAGTCGACCGATATTTGGCCATTTTTGATAAATCGGCATCGGCTGATTATTATCAAAATTAGGCCGATATTTTACACTGACCGCCACTCCTGCTCCTTTCTCCATACTCAGCGCCTCTCTGGTAGCATCAAATGCTGTGCTGAGTGTGTGAAACACGTAACAGAGGAGAGAGGAGCTGTCAGCTCGATGTCGGGGATAGGCGGGACCCGGCAGCTATAGTACATCAGCCAATGGGGTGGTATCTGGACGGGCTGCTATGTGTGTATGTGGTCCCTCCCCAGTGCCGATCCTGACCTCCCTGGGGCCCTAAGAAAAATTACATGTCACATTAAAGTTGAGAGGGGGGGGCTGCTGTCGGGGAATGACATCTTACATTAAAGTGAGAAGCTGGGAGTGCTGACTTCTTACCATTTCTCCCATGCAGCCAGTGAGTTGAGAAGCGGGGTGAGGGGCACAAAATGACTTCTCACCAGGCAGGGCCTCTAGTAATTTGGGGGGCCCTCTGCTGCTTTGTAGGGCCCTAAGCGGCTTGCATAGTGAGCCTATAGGGTGGATCGCCCTGTCCCTCCCCCTTTCTAAAGCAGCCCAATCATTGGCTGGTGTAATTTAGCTGCTGGGTCCCGCCCACCCCCACATCGAGCTCAATTCTGACAGCTCTCTCTCTCTCCTCTCTGTTGTCAGTTTCACACACTCAGCGCAAATCAGTGCCACCAGCCAGTGCCATCTGTCAGTGCCACCACCAGCCAGGGCCATCTGTCAGTGCCACCACCAGCCAGGGCCATCTGTCAGTGCCACCACCAGCCAGGGCCATCTGTCAGTGCCACCACCAGCCAGTGGCAATAGTGCCACCTGCCAGTGCCACACCTGCCAGTTCCAAACCAGTGCCAACTCTACTGAGGACATCAAGTGTCTGCTAGAGTGACAGGAGTAAGCAGGAAGGAGTGGAGTGGGTGAGTTTTTCTTTCTTTTTTTTTTTTTTAATCGACCTAAAATATCGGCCACAAAAATCAGCAGTATATATTGCCCATCGGCCCACCCCAATTTCTAAATATCAGCATCAGCCAGAGAAAGACCTCTAGTGCAGTACAGCATTATCATAACTGGTGTGACAGTATCAGGGGCACGTACACAAAAAATATTGTTTTTCTCTATTATATTTTTTAATACACTTTGACCAAACAATATAATGTTACCATAGTAGCATTGTATTACTCTGGGGAAGTAATCAGTATTTTTTTTCACATTATGTTTGCATATAAAAATGAGTAATAGTCACATGGTACCGGCAGCCGGATGGTCCAGTGATCAGTCATTGGCTGTGTCTGGTGAACACAGATGGTGACAGACCGCGCCACTGCGTGAGGTGCGATCCGGGAGGGCGCGATATAATGTCCACCAGGATTGGATGAGAGGCCAGCCCACATAGGATGGGCAGGAACTGGTTAAGAATTCTTTCAGAAATAAAAACATTAATAGTTTATTTTTTATCAATTAACAAAATAGAAAGTAAATGCACAAAAGAGACATCCAAATCAAACCACATCAATTCTTCTAGGTACACTTGCACATAGTTTTTGAAGGAACTGGGCAGGTAGATTGTTCTAAACATCTTGGAGAACTATTTACAGATGATCTATGAATGTAGGCTTCCTCAAATCTTTCTGTCTCTTTATGCAGTCCAGACAGATGTGATGTTGAGATCAGGGCTCTGCGGGGGGCCAAACCATCACTTCCAGGGCTCCTTGTTGTTCTTTACGCTGCAGATAGTTTTTAATGACATTGGCTGTATGTTTGGGGTGGTTGTCCTGCTGCAGATTACATTTAGAGCCAATGACACGCATCCCTTGATAGTATGGCATGATGGAGAATGATCTGCCTGTATTTCCCCGCATAGAAGATGTGTGGTTAGTTCTCCAAGACATTTGGAACAACCTGCATGTTGTGTTCCTTCAAAAACGATATACAAACGTACAGAATTGATGCCGTTTGAAGGCAAAAGGGTGGTCACCCTAAATATTGATGTCTCTTCTGTTTATTTTTATCAATTAACAAAATGGAATGTAAATTAACCATTAACGCTCCTATTTAAAAAAAAAAAAATGTACAGCATTTTTTCGCACCTGCTAGAGCTTGACAATTCTGGATACAATGAGAATCGAATTTTTTTTGCATTTTTTTTACATTATACAAAAAAAAGGGGCCAACTTTACGGTTTTGCTTTCTCTTTAATACATTAAAAGACCACTGCGCAAATATAGTGTGACATAAAATATTGCAACAACTGCCATTTTATTCTCCAGGGTCTCTGAAGAAAAATAAAAAAATAGGTATATGTTTGGGGGTTTCAAGTAATTTTTCAGCAATAAATACAGATTTTAAATTGTAAGTAGGGCCGAAACAACTAATCGATCATGAAATTAATCTATTACAATTTTCATAATCGATTAATTGGCCAGTAACAGGTGGACAGGTCGGGATACAGTAGGGGGGGGGGGACCCATGACAGGTCGGGATACAGTAGGGGGGAGACGCTGGACAGGTCGGGATACAGTTGGGGGGGGAGACTCTGGACAGGTCGGGATACAGTAGGGGGGGGGGAGACTCTGGACAGGTCGGCATAGAGTGGGGGAGGGAGACTCTGGACAGGTCGGGATACAGTAGGGGGGAGACCCTGGACAGGTCGGGATACAGTAGGGGGGGAGACTATGGACAGGTCGGGATACAGTAGGGGGGAGACCCTGGACAGGTCGGGATACAGTAGGGGGGGGCACTCGGGACAGGTCGGGATACAGTAGGGGGGAGACCCTGGACAGGTCGGGATACAGTAGGGGGGGGGCACTCAGGACAGGTCGGGATACAGTAGGGGGGGAGACTATGGACAGGTCGGGATACAGTAGGGGGGAGACCCTGGACAGGTCGGGATACAGTAGGGGGGAGACCCTGGACAGGTCGGGATACAGTAGGGGGGAGACCCTGGACAGGTCGGGATACAGTAGGGGGGAGACCCTGGACAGGTCGGGATACAGTAGGGGGGAGACCCTGGACAGGTCGGGATACAGTAGGGGGGAGACCCTGGACAGGTCGGGATACAGTAGGGGGGAGACCCTGGACAGGTCGGGATACAGTAGGGGGGGGACCCTGGACAGGTCGGGATACAGTAGGGGGGGGACCCTGGACAGGTCGGGATACAGTAGGGGGGGGACCCTGGACAGGTCGGGATACAGTAGGGGGGGACCCTGGACAGGTCGGGATACAGTAGGGGGGAGACCCTGGACAGGTCAGGATACAGTAGGGGGGAGACCCTGGACAGGTCGGGATACAGTAGGGGGGAGACCCTGGACAGGTCAGGATACAGTAGGAGGGAGACCCTGGACAGGTCGGGATACAGTAGGGGGGAGACCCTGGACAGGTCAGGATACAGTAGGGGGGGGGGGAAGACCCTGGACAGGTCGGGATACAGTAGGGGGGGGGGAGACCCTGGACAGGTCGGGATACAGTAGGGGGGGGGGGGAGACACTGGACAGGTCGGGATACAGTAGGGGGGAGACCCTGGACAGGTCGGGATACAGTAGGGGGGAGACCCTGGACAGGTCGGGATACAGTAGGGGGGAGACCCTGGACAGGTCGGGATACAGTAGGGGGGGGGGAGACTATGGACAGGTCGGGATACAGTAGGGGGAGACCCTGGACAGGTTGGGATACAGTAGGGGGGAGACCCTGGACAGGTCGAGATACAGTAGGGGGAGAGCCTGGACAGGTCGGGATACAGTAGGGGGAGACCCTGGACAGGTCGGGATACAGAAGGGGGGTGACTCTGGACAGGTATTGATACAGTAGGGGGGGGGGGGCACTCAGGACAGGTCGGGATACAGTAGGGGGGGAGACTATGGACAGGTCAGGATACAGTAGGGGGGAGACCCTGGACAGGTCAGGATACAGTAGGGGGGAGACCCTAGACAGGTCGGGATACAGTAGGGGGGGGCACTCGGGACAGGTCGGGATACAGTAGGGGGGGGCACTCGGGACAGGTCGGGATACAGTAGGGGGGAGACCCTGGACAGGTCGGGATACAGTAGGGGGGGGGGGCACTCAGGAAAGGTCGGGATACAGTAGGGGGAGACCCTGGACAGGTCGGGATACAGTAGGGGGGAGACCCTGGACAGGTCGGGATACAGTAGGGGGGAGACCCTGGACAGGTCGGGATACAGTAGGGGGGAGACCCTGGACAGGTCGGGATACAGTAGGGGGGAGACCCTGGACAGGTCGGGATACAGTAGGGGGGGGGGGGAGACCCTGGACAGGTCGGGATACAGTAGGGGGGGGGAGACCCTGGACAGGTCGGGATACAGTAGGGGGGGAGACCCTGGACAGGTCGGGATACAGTAGGGGGGAGACCCTGGACAGGTCGGGATAAAGTAGGGGGGAGACCCTGGACAGGTCGGGATACAGTAGGGGGTGACTCTGGACAGGTCGGGATACAGTAGGGGGTGACTCTGGACAGGTCGGGATACAGTAGGGGGATGACTCTGGACAGGTCGGGATACAGTAGGGGGGAGACCCTGGACAGGTCGGGATACAGTAGGGGGGAGACCCTGGACAGGTCGGGATACAGTAGGGGGGAGACCCTGGACAGGTCGGGATACAGTAGGGGGGAGACCCTGGACAGGTCGGGATACAGTAGGGGGGAGACCCTGGACAGGTCGGGATACAGTAGGGGGGAGACCCTGGACAGGTCGGGATACAGTAGGGGGGAGACCCTGGACAGGTCGGGATACAGTAGGGGGGAGACCCTGGACAGGTCGGGATACAGTAGGGGGGAGACCCTGGACAGGTCGGGATACAGTAGGGGGGTGACTCTGGACAGGTCGGGATACAGTAGGGGGGTGACTCTGGACAGGTCGGGATACAGTAGGGGGGAGACCCTGGACAGGTCGGGATACAGTAGGGGGGTGACTCTGGACAGGTCGGGATACAGTAGGGGGAGACCCTGGACAGGTCGGGATACAGTAGGGGGGAGACCCTGGACAGGTCGGGATACAGTAGGGGGGTGACTCTGGACAGGTCGGGATACAGTAGGGGGGTGACTCTGGACAGGTCGGGATACAGTAGGGGGGTGACTCTGGACAGGTCGGGATACAGTAGGGGGGTGACTCTGGACAGGTCGGGATACAGTAGGGGGGAGACCCTGGACAGGTCGGGATACAGTAGGGGGGTGACTCTGGACAGGTCGGGATACAGTAGGGGGAGACCCTGGACAGGTCAGGATACAGTAGGGGGGAGACCCTGGACAGGTCGGGATACAGTAGGGGGGGGGCACTCAGGACAGGTCGGGATACAGTAGGGGGAGACCCTGGACAGGTCGGGATACAGTAGGGGGGAGACCCTGGACAGGTCGGGATACAGTAGGGGGAGACCCTGGACAGGTCGGGATACAGTAGGGGGAGACCCTGGACAGGTCGGGATACAGTAGGGGGGAGACCCTGGACAGGTCGGGATACAGTAGGGGGAGACCCTGGACAGGTCGGGATACAGTAGGGGGGAGACCCTGGACAGGTCGGGATACAGTAGGGGGTGACTCTGGACAGGTCGGGATACAGTAGGGGGAGACCCTGGACAGGTCGGGATACAGTAGGGGGGAGACCCTGGACAGGTCGGGATACAGTAGGGGGGTGACTCTGGACAGGTCGGGATACAGTAGGGAGAGACCCTAGACAGGTCGGGATACAGTAGGGGGGTGACTCTGGACAGGTCGGGATACAGTAGGGGGGAGACCCTGGACAGGTCGGGATACAGTAGGGGGGTGACTCTGGACAGGTCGGGATACAGTAGGGGGAGACCCTGGACAGGTCAGGATACAGTAGGGGGGAGACCCTGGACAGGTCGGGATACAGTAGGGGGGGGGCACTCAGGACAGGTCGGGATACAGTAGGGGGGAGACCCTGGACAGGTCGGGATACAGTAGGGGGGAGACCCTGGACAGGTCGGGATACAGTAGGGGGAGACCCTGGACAGGTCAGGATACAGTAGGGGGAGACCCTGGACAGGTCGGGATACAGTAGGGGGGAGACCCTGGACAGGTCGGGATACAGTAGGGGGAGACCCTGGACAGGTCGGGATACAGTAGGGGGGAGACCCTGGACAGGTCGGGATACAGTAGGGGGGTGACTCTGGACAGGTCGGGATACAGTAGGGGGGTGACTCTGGACAGGTCGGGATACAGTAGGGGGGAGACCCTGGACAGGTCGGGATACAGTAGGGGGGTGACTCTGGACAGGTCGGGATACAGTAGGGGGAGACCCTGGACAGGTCGGGATACAGTAGGGGGGTGACTCTGGACAGGTCGGGATACAGTAGGGGGGAGACCCTGGACAGGTCGGGATACAGTAGGGGGTGACTCTGGACAGGTCGGGATACAGTAGGGGGAGACCCTGGACAGGTCAGGATACAGTAGGGGGGAGACCCTGGACAGGTCGGGATACAGTAGGGGGGGGGCACTCAGGACAGGTCGGGATACAGTAGGGGGAGACCCTGGACAGGTCGGGATACAGTAGGGGGGAGACCCTGGACAGGTCGGGATACAGTAGGGGGAGACCCTGGACAGGTCAGGATACAGTAGGGGGAGACCCTGGACAGGTCGGGATACAGTAGGGGGAGACCCTGGACAGGTCGGGATACAGTAGGGGGGAGACCCTGGACAGGTCGGGATACAGTAGGGGGGAGACCCTGGACAGGTCGGGATACAGTAGGGGGGGGACCCTGGACAGGTCGGGATACAGTAGGGGGGAGACCCTGGACAGGTCGGGATACAGTAGGGGGGGGACCCTGGACAGGTCGGGATACAGTAGGGGGGGGACCCTGGACAGGTCGGGATACAGTAGGGGGGAGACCCTGGACAGGTCAGGATACAGTAGGGGGGAGACCCTGGACAGGTCGGGATACAGTAGGGGGGAGACCCTGGACAGGTCGGGATACAGTAGGGGGGGGGGGCACTCGGGACAGGTCGGTATCCAGCACAGGGGACAATGTATCACACGTCTCTCTCCACCAATGAGAGTGGTTTGCCCCTCACAATATACACACAGTAGTCGGTGTACAGTGTGGTCAGTCTGGGCGCCCCATGACAACACTACAGAGAATGGCTGTCCTCTTCTCTAGCACAGTGCTGGCGGGGTTCGGCCTGCTTTGGGCGCTGTACCTGCTTGGTGCCGGTTAGCCAGCGCAGCGCCGCGTCCACCGTCACCCGCTCCTGCAGTAACAACTCCAACACCGCCGCCATGCTGTGACCTGCGCGCCAACCGCGGGGCCCCCCGACGTCACCAACGGGGCGGTACAGCGGCCAGAAGAGGCGGGGTTACACGGCGTGGAAATATAGTGGGCGCGGTTTCCGTAGTGCCATTCTGTGAGAGTGGGCGTGGCCCAGGACATGGGGGCGTTCGCTGGTTGTTGCCGCATATTGGTGTAGCTGTGTGAGGCGGGAGTGTAGGAGAGCGGCCCCCGGGCCACACGCAACACACGGGCCGCAGCTAACTAAACCAAAAGATGAGATATACATACACGGTGCTCCGCCATCAGGGGGAGGTGTGATTGTCCACACAGAGGCAGGACATGATTGGAGGGAGTTACAAACAATGAACACGTGACTGCAATACAAATGTGTCCAATTCTGATCTCTCTCATGTATGATGATCAGCTGCTGTGTACATTCCAATATGACCAGACCCCCGGATGGGCTTATAGCCGTGTTTTGTACCTGTATGTACACCTCGGCTTACCTAGAGGTACAATGAACACCTCCAAAGGGGCACCGATTGGAAGATATTCATACCGCCAACAGCCAATGACATGATCTGCGCATGCGCAGTGACACTCTGCATTTATAGACAGAATGATGACAGGGGAACTCTGATGTAAGGTAGTCCCTGATTACAGCCCCTTACATCGCAGTCCGGAGCGTTCCCCCTTACATCGCAGTCTGCAGAGTTCCCCCCTACACTGCAGTCTGCAGAGTTCCCCTCAGGCTGGGTTCACACTTGTTCCGACAACGCTCCTACATAGGGAGCTCATGTAGCATGACGTGTGAAAATCAATGTTTCCCTATGAGAGCTGTCTTAACTGGTCCTACACAAGTTGGTCTGACTTTGAAACTACTCCCTGTACTACTTTGGTCCTACATTGATCCTACTTCAGCCCATTGAATATCATTGAAGTAGGACCACAGTAGGAGCCTTGTCCTAACCATCCGACTTTTGCCATCTGACATGTGATTACAGCACCAGTAAAAGGAATTTATCTCACTCTGGGATTGTTTTGATTGGACAAAGAACAAGTCAGACTATCACAAAGTAGGACCAAAGTAGTATCCTGTTCATGAAAGTAGGATGGATGTAGGACCAAAGGACAAATGTTGCAGAGCAAAGTAGGATGAAAGTCGTGTAGTGTAGTGTGAACCCAGCCTGATGTAGGAGTAGGACTGATGTAGGATGGATGTAGGACTGATGTAGGATGGATGTAGGACTGATGTAGGATGGATGTAGGATGGATGTAGGACTGATGTAGGATGGATGTAGGACTGATGTAGGATGGATGTAGGACTGATGTAGGATGGATGTAGGACTGATGTAGGATGGATGTAGGATGGATGTAGGATGGATGTAGGACTGATGTAGGATGGATGTAGGACTGATGTAGGATGGATGTAGGATGGATGTAGGATGGATGTAGGACTGATGTAGGATGGATGTAGGATGGATGTAGGACTGATGTAGGATGGATGTAGGATGGATGTAGGATGGATGTAGGATGGATGTAGGACTGATGTAGGATGGATGTAGGATGGATGTAGGATGGATGTAGGACTGATGTAGGATGGATGTAGGATGGATGTAGGATGGATGTAGGACTGATGTAGGATGGATGTAGGACTGATGTAGGATGGATGTAGGATGGATGTAGGATGGATGTAGGATGGATGTAGGACTGATGTAGGATGGATGTAGGATGGATGTAGGACTGATGTAGGATGGATGTAGGATGGATGTAGGATGGATGTAGGATGGATGTAGGATGGATGTAGGACTGATGTAGGATGGATGTAGGATGGATGTAGGATGGATGTAGGACTGATGTAGGATGGATGTAGGATGGATGTAGGATGGATGTAGGATGGATGTAGGACTGATGTAGGACTGATGTCGCAGAGCAAAGTAGGATGAAAGTTGTATGGCTGTCGTGTGCCACCATGTGCCACTCATCCTACTTTGCTTTGCGACATTGGTCCTACATTGGATGTACAGGACAGTCACAGACCCATTGCTCTGTGGGTGAAATCACCTATAGCCCATTAAATGCCCTATAAATCACCTATATAATGTCCTTTGGTTATGGTTTGGTTCCTTAATAAATTGCTAATTGCCTGTTTTCACAATCCCCCCCCACCATTTTTCATTCTGATAAAGCCCACTTTCTCCGATCTGATAAAATTGGCCAATATAACCCCCAATTCTGATAATGATCCCAGGGGTATGGGCAGTGTGACGGGAGATGGGCAGTGTGATGGATGGGGGACAGGCAGGGGGCAGTGACAGTGTGACGGGAGCAGTGGGACAGGATTGGGGGCAGTGTGACAGGGGGGGAAAGTGACTTGTGGGGGACACTGCGATACGATTGGGGCGGGGCTGTGTGACAGGAGGGGAAGTGACATGTGGGGGACACTGTGATACGATTGGGGCGGGGCTGTGTGACAGGAGGGGAACAGTGACATGTAGGGGACACTGCGATACGATTGGGGCGGGGCTGTGTGACAGGAGGGGAACAGTGACATGTGGGGGACACTGCGACAGGATTGGGGCGGGGCTGTGTGACAGGAAAGGGGCAGTGTGATGGCTGGGGAACAGGCAGGGGGCAGTGACAGTGTGACGAGAGGGGGGCAGTGTGACAGGAGGGGGACACTGACAGGATTGGGGGCAAAGCTGCGTGACGGGAGGGGGGCTGTGTAACTACAGGGCTGTCTTAATGAGAGGTCACACCTGGGCACTGCCCAGGGGCCCCTGCACTTTCCTTGAGCCCACTCTGCCCCGAAATTGGGGGTCCCATGATGGCATTGAGAGTGATTGCTATACAAGAGAGGCAGGCTGGCAGCGGTGCGCCGTATTGCGCAGAATGATACCTATTATTTCACAACCAGCAGGGAGGGGCAGGCCGGAGCACCAGTGATGCTCTGACCCCGCCCCATGCAGCTTGATTGCTCAGGACTCGAAGGAAGGAATGCCACAGTGTAAGGGGTATCAGGGATGTAGTGGGGTCACAATACAAGGGGTATATGCTTACAGTGCTTGGGGGTAAGGTGGTGTCGGGGTCCGGATCCCAGCTCCCTATGCTCTGCGATCAGAGGCAGTGTGGTGCGGGCTCGGTGTCACACTGATCAGTCCCCCTCTCTGAATGCAGGTGCAGGCAGCAGCTCAGCTCAAGTTAATGAGTCTGACACACACAGACAGTGAGAGAATCAGTCCAGGCCGATCCAATCGCTATAGCCATATCCCAGCTAGTGTCAGCTGCCAGCTGTCATCACTCAACTTGGCTCCCAGGGTGGCCGGCACCCCTCTGAAGTTGGCACCCAGGGCACATGCCCCCCCTAGTTTTGGCCCTGGTGCAAATTATGTTATTTTATTATTGATAAAAAAAAAACCTCTTTAATGGACTGTAAAAGAACAATCTGTAAATAAAGTGCATAAATAGCATTAAAGTTCAATGTAATATATATATATACACATGAATGATCCTGTAATTCTGGGTAGAGGTTCACAGCACATGACGATCACTGAGTCCCAATCAGTGATCGACTCTGGGCTTCATGGATCACACCTCTTCGAGTGTCATGCTAAGCAGCGAATGAAAATAACAAGATCCCCAGTAAAAGCATCACACATTACACACATAAACACTTGTTAGGCACATATTTAGCCCCTTGATTGACCTAGATGTTAACCTATTCCTGCCCAGTCTCAATGCACATTAGCAGTAGTTACTGTACTAATGACACTGGTGATATCAGTGGCAGTTAGTTCCCACAACATGGCAGTTCATGTCAGATTGCCTGTTGTCCTGCTATAAGTCGCTGATCTCTAGTATCATTTTATTTTTTTAAACTCCAGTATATATCCCATATAGTTTGCAGATGTTATAACTTTCACACAAACCAATCAATATACACGTATTATTTTTTATTTTTTTTTAAACCAGAATACATTTTGGCCAAAAGAGGTTTGATTATTACCGTATTTGCTGGTATAAAAGGCAACCAGGCGTATAAAACGACCCCCTAATTTTAATTTTTTTTTGCGATTTTTTGCCTGTACTCACCGACTAAGACAACCCCCCTTCTGAGGCCTTCATATTTCTTCCTTCTGGAGCTGTATTCTTCTTTCTTCTTGCTGGAGCTGGAGCCAATCACGGCGAGCAATGTATTCTATTAATGAATACAAAGCCTGCTTGGATTGGCAGAGGCTGTAACATCAGCCCATGCCTCTCTGACTCTCAAAGCCAATCCGAGCAGGCTACTGTATGTAGGCACTCGGATTGGCAGAGGTTGTTACCCCAATCCGAGCAGGCTCTGTATTCATTTGAATACATTGCTCATCGGGATTGGCTAATCGATATGTACTGTAAGAAACCAACGCTACATACAGTATTACCGCACATCCAGCAGGCATCCGAGCAGCTGACCCGGGGGAATAAGACGACCCCTGCTTTTTGGCCAGTTTTTTTTAAGTGTAAAAGGTAGTCTTATAAGTCTTATACGCCAGCAAATACAGTATTTAATTTTTTTATGGGATATGTTTTATAGCAGAAAGTAAATATATATACACACATAAATATAGTTGTGCTCGTAAGTTTACATATCCTGGCAGAATTTATGATTTCTTGGCCATTTTTCAGAAATATGAATGATAATACAAAAACGTTTCTTTCACCCATGGTTAGTGTTTGGTTGAAGCGATTTATTATCAAACAACTGTGTTTACTCTTTTTATTTCATAATGGCAACAGAAACTACCCAAATGACCCCGATCAAAAGTTTACATACCCTGGTGATTTGGGCCTGATAACATCCACACAAGTTGATGCAAAGGGGTTTGGATGGCTATTAAAATTGTAACCATTCTCACCTGTGATCCGTTTGCTTGTCATTAGTGTGTCTGTGTATAAAAGGACCCTGATCAAAAGTTTACATACCTCAGTTCCTAATACTGTGTATTGCCCCCTTTAACATCAATGACAGCTTAAAGTCTATTGTGGTATTTGTGGATGAGGCTCTTTATCTTCTCAGATGGTAAAGCTGCCCATTCCTCTTGGCAAAAAAAACTCCAGTTCCTGTAAATTCTTGGGCTGTCTTGTATGAACTGCACAATTAAAATCTCCCCAGAGTGGCTCAATGATATTGAGGTCAGAAGACTGAGATGGCCACTCCAGAACCTTCAATTTATTCTGCTGTAGCCAATGACAGGTTGACTTGGCCTTGTGTTTTGGATCATTGTCATGTTGGAATGTCCAAGTACGTCCCATGTGCAGCTTCCTGGCTGAAGGATGCAAATGTTCCTGCAGTATTTTTTTTGATAACATACGGCATTCATCTTGTCATCGATTTTGACCAAATTTCCTGTGCCTTTGTAGCTCACAAATCCCCAAAACATCAGCGATCCACCTCCGTGTTTCAAAGGAAGAGTGGTGTACCTTTCATCATAGGACTTGTTTATGGTTGTGGCCAAAAAGCTCAATGTTTGTCTCATCACTCCAAGTGACTTTGTGGCAGAAGGTTTGAGGCTTGTCTCTGTGCTGTTTGGTGTATTGTAAGTGGAATACTTTGTGGCATTTGTGTAGTAATGGTTTTCTTCTGGCGACTCGACCATGCAGCCCAGCTTTCTTCATGTGTCTCCTTATTGTGCATATTGAAACAGCCACACCACATGTTTTCTGTGGGTTTTTCTTTGCAGTCCGAACAATTTTCCTGGTAGTTGTGGCTGAAATTTTAGCTGCGCTATCTGACCGTAGTTTGGTTTCAACAGAACCTCTCATTTTCCACTTCTTGATTAGAGTTTGAACACTGCTGATTGGCATTCTCAATTCCTTGGTTATCTTTTTATATCCCTTTCCTGTTTTATACAGTTCAACTACCTTTTCCTGCAGATCCATTGACAATTCTTTTACTTTCCCCATGACTCAGAGTCCAGAAACCTCAGTTCAGCACTGGATGAAAGATGCAAGGGTCTGTCAAGAGGAGGAGGAGAAACCTATTGATCCTTTCTACACACACAAAAATTACAAACAAACAGATCACAGGTGAGGATGATTACATTTAATAGGCATTCAAACCCCTTTGTTTCTACTTGTGTGCATGTTATCAAGCCCAAATCACCAGGGTTTTTGTGTTATTCATATTCTCAGAAAAATGGTCAAGAAATCCTAAATTCTGGCAGGGTATGAAAACTTATGAGCACAACTGTGTGTATGTATGTATGTATATATAAATATACACACATATACATACACACACACACACACACACTGATACCTTGGTTCACAAACACGCCTGTTCATGAACAGAAAAGTTCACAAAAATTCTCTTCGGTACACAAACTCTGCTTTGGTTCACAAACGTGAGCCACAGCCATCTTGCCTGCTCTGACACGTTAATATTGAGAAGAGCAGTGCAAGATGAGAGTCTTAGGAAAACCAGTCACTGCGATGGGGGTTTCTGCCCCCTGACTACCATGGGGGTGGGCTCCCTTGATTGGGAAACATGGAAAAACAGTTCATATGAAATCCACAACTCTATCATGCCCTAAGATGTTTGGTTCCTGGATGCACGGTGCTGTTTGCTGGCCCCTAGATTAGTCATTTAAATTGGGGTTTGGGATTGTTTCAAACAAGGATTAAAAGAGAAAAAAAAATAGTTCAGAACAGATTAACCTGATTTACATTGAACCCTATTGGAATATTAGCCTTGGTTCGCGACCAGAGTTGTTTCACTAATTAAGTTTGTATACCGAGTTATCAAATACCACAAAAAGAAAGTTCTATTCTATATGTGAAGAAAATATAAATTTTGTTTGGGTACAGCGTTGCATGATCGTGCAAGTATCAGTTAACCACTTGCCGCCCGCAGATATACACGGGCAGGCAAAAGGACGTATATATACATCCCCTTTAAGAAGCGGCATTGTGGATGCACGTGCCCGCCACAAGCTATGTGACTTCGCTCTATTTTTGTTTATAGCGCAAAAATAAAAACCGCAGAGGTGATCAAATACCACCAAAAGAAAGCTATTTGTGGGGGGAAAAAAGGATGCCAATTTTGTTTGGGAGCCACGTCGCAATACTGCGCAATTGTCAGTTAAAATAACGCAGTGGCTTATCGCAAAAAGTGGCCTGGTCTTTGGCCAGCAAAATGGTCCAGGGCTTAAGTAGCGCAGTGCCGCATAGGAAAAAATGGCCAGGTCATGAAGTTGAAGTGGTTAATGAAGTGAGATGTAAATGAAAGCCCACCTGTACTCACCAGCATGCAGTTGGGAGGGTGTCTTGATTCCAGAACATAAGAGGATATATACTGAAACACTTCATTTAGTTGAAGAGGCTGAATCAGAATGTGAATATTAGTGTTGAGCGGAATACGCCATATTCGATTTTGCGCGAATATATAGAAGAATATTCGCGAATATTCGCTAATATCGAATATTTGTGATATTTTATCCAAAAAAGATTTTGCGAAATTTCGCTAATGCGAAAATGATTGCGAAATTCTCATAAACGGAGATCATTTCCTGTATTACTAAACTAATATGCACTAAACACTAACTCTACACTAACTCTACTTAAAAGAAAGGAGAATAAGGGGGCAAAAGAAGGGCGGAGAAGATAATCGCGCAATATTCCTATTGCGCGATTTTCTTCTCCGCCCTTCTTTTGCATCAGAGCCAATCAGAATAACTCGAATATTCGGCAAAAGGAATATTGCGCGATATTCCTTTTGCCGAATATTCGAGTTATTCTGATTGGCTCTGATGCAAAAGAAGGGCGGAGAAGATAATCGCGCAATATTCCGTTTGCCGAATATTCGAGTTATTCTGATTGGCTCTGAAAATTCTTTAATAAACACCATTGAAACCAAGCAAGATCTCCAGAATTCACACATATACACGAAAACCATTTATGTTTTTTTTTATTTTGTTTATTTCATCTTTACATGTTCTGAAAAACAAAGCATGTACCTGAATTGATGGCACTGTTTCTTCCAAGTGCCTGAATGTAAATAATTGTTTACAAACTCCAAAGAAATCTTATCTGGGATTAAGAGAAGACAGATTGGACACTTTTATTATATAATATTAATATGGTTGATAGTGGGATTTCCACCTCTTTTACTTTCTCCACTTATAATGCATCAGAAGGCTTCCAAAGCATTGTTTGTGAGCAAGGAGATGCATTACAAGTTTGCATTGCCACAAGACATCTAATGAGCAAAAGAACAAAATCAATACAATAAAGCAGCTAGTACAAAAAACACTAATCACAGTTTGCCAACTACTTTTTTTTATTTAAATAATAAAAAAAGTATATATATATAAAAAAAAAAAAAAAAAAATAAGTACACAAAGTGCATTAAAATGTTTCCATCACTAGATGACAGAATAGCACATTTCCAATTGCTGCCGGCTCCGTTTGTGGAAAAGGGGTTAAAACTGTTCCCTAAAAATATTAAGAGAAAGGTTAATAAATACAATTGGATACAGAGTCTGTCTGAAAGTAGACGTATACTCACATGGTAACTTAAAGCAATGTAAAAAGTCTCCCTCTTTTGTCACATGACCTAAGCATTTGAATTAGAGACATGTGGTTCCTCCTGTCAACCCTTTTGTCACTACTGGACACAATAATGATGTTGGAGTCTGCAGGAGGAACCACAGTGCACTGCAGGAGACATGCCATCAGATACATGCCAAATGTTGGGTAGCAGCGGCCCTGGTAGCTTGTTACGGACGTAAAGATTTACCTTGTAGTCTGACAGAAAAGTATTCCTCCTCTACCCTTTTTCTAGCTGGTGAGAGTCTATGTAAACAGAACCAGGAGCTAAATTTTCTTGAAGTATTTTTGCTAGGGCTGTGGAAATTAAAGATGAATTCCTTGATTTATCGTAAAATTTTTTGATCGATACTTGTGGTGCAACGGATCTTAAATGATCCGTGATCCGAACGGGTCACCATATACGGATCAGCACACCACATGATCCGCGGAGCTCTGCTGCTGCCTCGGCCATAGGAAAGGCTGCGGCTTCAGCCTAGCTCCCGGAGTGGCAGACATCCATGTCCACACCGCGGCGGCCTAGGTGAGCCTAGAGCGGTGCGCTGACTTCATCACCCGGCCTCAACTGCTCGTGTTTGGCCCGGCTTCTCTGGTAAGACTAAGCAAGCACTAATCTTCCTATACAGTGGGGGAGATGTGGACCATATTACAGTGGGGGAGATGTCTGTGGATATTACAGTGGGGGAGATGTCTGTGGATATTACAGTGGGGGAGATGTCTGTGGATATCATAGTGGGGGGAGATGTCTGTGGATATTACAGTGGGGGAGATGTCTGTGGATATTACAGTGGGGGAGATGTCTGTGGATATTACAGTGGGGATTATATATGGTGGTGATACGAAAAATGTATGTGCGTTATAATTAATCTAAATTAGTCGAATAATCAATTAAAATTTTCGTGTTCGATGAATCAATTTTTTTTTAAATCAGTAACAGCCCAAATGTTTGCCCTTTTTATATTCTTTATTTATCCATTTCAAGGAAGACAATTAACATAGCTTTAAAGTACATGTAAACCCAAAAACGAACTTAGTATAGTGCTGCATAAGCACTTAATCTTTATTGCCGTTTGATTTTTTTTTTTTTTAAAGCTATTGCATTCTGGCACGTCCTTTTTAAGGATGACAACCCGCACCCGATGTCGTACAATGCAGTGATGGTGTTGTCACCTTGCTTTGTGCACTCCCACTGTATGGCTTCAGGCTGCCATGCATTATGTGCCTGGGTGCCAATTCAAGTAATAGGAGGATGGGAGTTGCACTTTAGGAACTTCCTTCCTCTGCCCCAGACGGCATGCACAAAGCAGCTGAGAAAGTGGTCAAATGACTGCGAAAACCACAAAGGTTTTTCTTCTTTTTTTTTTCACACACATCCATGGGAACTGCCTGTTCTACATGATAACGTGATAATGACCTTTGACAGTACGGGTTTACACTTGCTTTAAAAGGTAACATTTTCATATAGCTCTCTAATAAGTTAATGAAATTTAGGACCTAAATTATACATTGTATCTACATTTTCATAATAAAACCAGGAGGAGAAATTTGGAATACACTGTTGATATTTTTTGTTTCATTTGGTGAACTTAGCATCTGATACTCTAGAAATAGAACACATGTGCACCATACTTGGGTTCAGACTTCCCTAAAATAATTTTAGTTTTGGCAGATTTCAAATCATCACAAGTCATTATAAAGCCATTCAGAGGGGTCTTCCTCCATAAAGTAAATCCGATCAAAGTGAAAAGTCCTTGACAGGTGTTATGGGAATACACATGACAGTATTTCCTCGAAAAACAAAAGCCAAGATATTGCGTGTTGTCACGGCGAGATTGGTTGGACGCTTTAGCGAGCATCTTGCTTGACCCTTTCACAGTGCATCTTTGCAGCGGTTTACATGGTTTATGCGACAGGACAGAGTGATTTGTATGTACATACACTGAACAGCTTTCCTTGTGCTAGCATCATCTGTTTAAACAAGGAGTTTGAAGTGCTAAAAAGGTGCCATTCTAACAGAAGTGTTCTCATCCAACCATGTAAATGCTGACAGTTTATATTATATTGCAATCTCAGCTCCTGACTAGTCAAAAAGCAGTCGGCCAGGATTTAAGAAAGCAGTATATGTCTGTGACCTGCATAAAAATACTAATTGCTTTGTCTTTTTAACGCTTAATATTTGTATAAACTGCATGGGGTGCACTGTGTTCTATATGTCAGCTAAGATGGGATATATAGTAAGGACTTCATTTCAAAATGGTTATCGCTTGTGTTTATAGAATAATGAAACATTTCTCAGCTGCTCTTGATATCTATACTGTATTAAAATGCCCTGTAAGGTGATAAGGCTTTGAGGCTGGATTCACACTTGTGCATTTTTAGTGCTTTTTGCACTACAGAACATGTTCCATAGGAAACCATGTTAAATGGGCTGTTAAATCTGCACAATGCAAAAAAGCACTAAAACTGCATAGGTGTGAATCCAGCCTTACTTGTTGTCACCATAATATAGCGGAGTAAAAAGTAACAATAGAAAGTGAGCAATGGAAAAAAAACGGCAACAGCAGCTGTAGCGGGGATTTGATCTCCAATATAAAGAAGCTCAAAGTAACAAGATCTGCATTCCATTAAATACTAATTCTTCCCATATAAATCAATAAATTCTGCATAAAAATAAAAAAACAAAATGACAAATCCAATACCCCTTGTTCAGTTAGACCCCTTTCACACCGAGGAGTCTTTTAGGCGTTTTAGCGCTAAAAATAGTGCCTAAATACTGCCAGAGAAACTCCTGCCTTGCAGTCTGTGTGAAAGCCCGAGGGGGCTAACAGGACCACTCCAAAAGTCCTGTTAGCAGCATCTTTGGAGCGGTGTGTTTACCGCTCCTTCCCATTGAAAGCAATGGGAAACCACGGTAATACCGCCGGCAATGCGCCTCTGCAGAGGCGCACTGCTGGCGGTATTAACCCTTTTTTGGCCGCTAGCGGCCGAATACCACCACAATTCCGACGGTATATCGCTGCTAAAAATAGCGCCGCTATACCGTCAGCACACCTCCCGCCCCAGTGTGAAAGGGGCCTAAAAGTAAGCAGAGAGTCGCTAAAACACATATACCACTCTGGGTTCTATCTATCTCTGCCGGTCACTATGAATTCCTCTATATTGCTCACTGCACAATTACTGTTATGGATGTTCTTTACAATGGAAAACTTCATCTTTCTTACAGGTCAATTTGAACTTGTGCTTTAAAAATATGTATTTTTCTGCATAGTATCATAATGAACAAGCTGCGGTTCAGCGACATTCATTTAGAATGGCAGCCCAATGCACTACTGCAATGGTGGCCAATGCAGCTTCACTACACATGGTAATGTCTGTAGTTATTTAGAAGTAACTCAACACACAGCACGAATGAGCCCTAACTCCACATTCAGACAGCATAGGCACAGTGGAGAAATGTGAGCAAATAGTGCATACTACCACTTTTAAAAAGGAAAAGTTTGCAGATTCAACTACCATTTTCAAAAGAGGTCTGCAAAGGCAGCTTAGAACTTCTCAAGAAAGTATTACTTTAAAAAGAGGTTGTAAAGGTTCATGTTTTTTCACCTTAATGCATCCTACGCATTAAGGTGAAAAAACATCTGACAGTTAAGGCCCCCCAGCCTCCCCGTTTTACTTACCTGAGCCCGTTCACCCACTGCGTTCGCTGGCGACATCCTTTTCTCCGCTCAGCCTGGCTGTTGATCGGCTAGAGTGGATGGATTGATAGCAGCACAACCAATGGCTCACGCTGCCGTCAATCACATCCAATGACACAGCGTGCCGGGGGGGGGGGCTGAGTGATACAGTTAGCGGCTATAGCCGCCGGCTGTATTACAGGAGCGCGCCCTCAAGAACTAACCCTCATGGGAGAGAGCTCCCATGAAGGCAGTTAGTTCTTGCAGGGAGGAGCCGAGACACCCGCAGAGGGTCCCCAGAAGACTAGATTCGGGGCCACTCAGTGCAAAACGAGCTGCACAGTGGAAGTATAACATGTTTGTTATTTAAAAAATAAAAAAATATATAAATATCCTTTACAACCCCTTTAAAGATTTTCTTATATTTGCAATAAATAAATTAAAAATCTGGCATTTGATATTATCGGCTCTCTGGCAAGCTTTACACATTGGGATGATTTATACTCGCACAGGATCGGATTTGTAATTTTGTTCCTTTTTCTTTTAGCGTTTGTTTATTCTTCCACTGTTTACAATGAGCTCAGTGTAGATATTGTAAATTTATGGTTCACTATAGCATATGGCAGGTGTTAATGGACCCAGTTGGAAGGTATACGACATTGTCCACACCACAGCAATGATGAACGAGTCAGGTTCACACTGGATACTCAAGTCTTTAATATGGCCAAAGTTATGAGACAAAATCCCTCAATATAGGTGCAATCTTTAATTCAACCTTTATGCTAGGTTCAAACTAGTACAGCTAGGATTTGATCCCATTCTCAGTGTGGTTTTTGTAGTGCATCTTTGATGCATTTTTTCGTTTGCAGTAGAAGCATACTATACAAAACCTTGCCAAAAAACACACTAAAAATGCACGCACATTGAAGTCTATGGGACACAAAATCACACTGCATTGCACCAAAGTGAGCCTATACCTTCCCCAAAGTTGCAGCACAGTTGCATTGCATTGATGTGAACGGGCACCATTGAAATCAATGTAATTTCTATCGTCATGTGATTCTGTGTGACCCAGGCTTTGAAATTGCACTAGTGTGAACCAGGCCTTGCGCCTGAACGGTTACAGAGTCTGCATTTTGGGATTTATGCCTCCTTTTTTCAGTTGCTCGAGAAAGGTGGCTGATCTCCACTATGTGAAACTGTCACCATAATAAAACAAAAATTAGATATCCTTTAATCCAGAACATTAGATTATTATTTTTTTTGTGGTTCTTGCATGGGCATCAGAAACTGTTGTGTACATAGGCACCCTCTAAAAGTGGGGAGACATTAATTAAATGAAGAAACTCGTTAAATAAAAATATTCTCTACACAAACCAACTTTATGTGATACACTGTAACATAGCGCATTATATTCAGGAAACATTTAAATAATCTATAATACAGTTAAATAAATAATGTACAAAAATATACATAGAAGCCAAAGTGGTTAAAGAAAATATTGCCAACCCTTCATACGTGCAGTGCTGAGAATGGATTTATTCATGAGGCAGTATTAGGAAAAAAAATTAAATAAAAATTGCCATGCTCGGAAAATACTCGCACGTATGCGTATATGAAAGGTTGAAACATTTTCAGGCACACAAAATAAAAGCAATCTACAAATGTAGAATGAGCACATGACACATCCTTCCATGTATATATATATATTATATATATTTATAAATATTTATATATGATATAATTTACTATTAGGGCATGCAGTTATAGGGACAGAAGTTATTGTACAATATATTACAAAGTAAAAGGGGTGAGGGTATAGGGCTGCAGCTTGTTCAGGACAGGGTTAACCATATAAAAAGACACACACATTTTCAGCTAAAATTAATATCCCTTATACCCACAATATGATCGCAATGTTCCTCCAGCACAGCAGAGGTTATAAGCTTAGGGTTACACATGGACAAGAAAGTTTGCCAAAAAAAATCCCTTATGTATCCTAAGGTTGCTATTTTCTGGCAGCAAAAAGCCACAAGGATTTTTGCAATGCATGGAATAAATACATCCTTTTTTTTAATGGCAGAGCTACATGCAATTCACTGCATATCAATACATATATACAATGCCTTGCTTGCTCTGTGGAAAGATATACACAAACAAACATTCAAAGCATTTGCCCCATAGCACATAATAGTTCACCCCTTTTCAAATTCCCTAAGCGTATCTGTGCTCTGGAGGTACATGTCCACAATCCTACACACTAGCTTAAGTATTTATTGGCAAGTGAAACTGGTCACACACCTGCAGAATATGTGAGAGTTCATAATTCTGAATTTCTGAAAAAAAGTTCAGGGCATTCCATCCTACCATCGACTTAAAGTGATACGAAAGTCTTTTCTTAAAAACAAAAATGTTATACTAACCTGCTCTGTGCAGTAGATTTGCACAGATCCTCCTCTTCCCGGGTCCCTCTCTTCTGTTGACTGCCCCCACAGGAAGCAGCTTGCTATGGGGGCACCAGAGCTGAGTCGCAGCTCTGTGTATCCATTCAGAAACAGAGCCATGGGCCAGCCCCCTTTCTCCCCTCATTGGCTAACTGACTGATTGACAGCAGTGGGAGCCAATGGCGACACGCTGACGTCTCTGCCAATGAGGGAAGTCCCGGGCAGCCGAGACATTCCTGCATCTAGAGGGGGCTTAGTTAAGTATTTGGGGTGCTAATGCATAGAATGCTTAAACATAAATAACCTTCTGCATTTACAATCACCAACTCATTTAGTTTAATAGCTTCTTCATTTTTAATTCATACCATCTATTTGGATTAAATCCCAGACTTGGGCCTCTTTCACATTGCGCTAAAAATAGCAGCGCTATACCGTCGGATTTGTCGCGAGTTGCGGCCGCTAGCGGTGCGGTATTAACCCTCGCTAGCGTCCGTGAAAGGGTTAATACTGGTATTGCCGCGGTTTCCCATTGTTTTCAATGGGAAGGAGCGGTATACATGCCGCTCCTCTCACCGCTCCAAAGATGCTGCTGACAGGAGATTTTTTTCTCTCCTGCCAGCGGATCGCCTCAGTGTGAAAGCCATCGGGCTTTCACATTGAGGATGCAGTGAAGGAGTTTTTCAGGTGGTATAGCAGCGCTATTTATAGCGCTGTACCGCCTGAAAAACTCCTCAATGTGAAAGGGGCCTTAAAACAATTTGTTTTGTGCCTAGCATATGCATATTACAATATGTAAGAACTAGGTTCTACTAGTGCATGACCAGCCCGAGAATGGTTTTATATCAACTGCCAAGATACCATAAACTGGACTGTAATGACTCAGAGGTCTCCCCTACACTTGCAGTGATGATTCACTCAACTAGCAGCGTTACCAGTCACTTTGCTTCTTTTTTCCAGCGCATGAAAAATGCACAAACATGAGAAATATATTTGTCCAAGAGGGGTCAATTCACATCAAAATGTACTGAAAAGTGCCAAAAATACCTGAATGTAGTAGTTGCCTAATGTTTTCTTTGCATTGAAGTCTAAAAATCAACCATCAAGAGGCATGGACAAGTTGAAAATCACACAGGGAATGACAAGATGTATTAAACCAATTATGGAAAAAAAAAAAGAAAATGTTCACATTTGAATTAAAAATGTGAGCCTCATTTCGACACATGTGAACATAAAAGACCAGATGCTGGGTATTTTCAGGTCATGCCGGCGTGATCCAAAGTCACTTCTGCCAGGTGATACTGCTTTAATACAAATTTTTTACCCTATCTTCTAACCCACAAACATTTTTAATCCCATGTGGAATATGCTCTTGTAATTAAATAGCTGTAATGTGACCTATTCTTATTTAGAAAAGGTAATCCCAATATTAATAATTGGTAAACTTCTAATGCATAGATCCTTCTGTTTATTACCTACTACTACTCTACTGGCCATTTACAACATTGTTTTTGTAGGTAAAGCAGGAAAAAAAATGCACACCCCCAGTTTGTATGCAAAGGTAAATGTGAGTACACATTTCACATTTGCATCAGTTGTTACTAGATCCGATCTGTTACAAACTTGAGAAATTCAGACTGAGCATAAGATGAAGAGATAAAAAGGGGATAAAATAAAAATCTTGTGTCAAAATGATTAGTAGATCCTTAGCAACAGGTAGCTTAAGTTATTCACTTTTTAGCTAGACTCTGCCCCCGATGCCTCCCCATCAGTCTTTAAAGGGGTAATTCCCCCAAAAAACTTTTTTTAACATTAATTGAGGCTCGTTATGTCAAGGGGAATCGGGTGTTTTTCTTTTAGAATCTAAGCAGTACTTACCGTTTTAGAGATGCATCGTCTCCGTCGCTTCCGGGTATGATCGTCAGGTCTGGGCGTGCCTATTTGATTGACAGGCTTCCGACGGTCGCATACATCACGGCACGAGTAGCCGAAAGAAGCCGAGCGCCGGTGCGGCTCTATACTGCGCCTGCGCACCGTCGTTGGGCTACTTTCGGAAAATCGTGACGCGATGTATCCGAACGTCGGAAGCCTGTCAATCAAATAGGAACGCCCTTCCCCGATGACCATACCCGGAAGCGTCGGAGACGATGCATCTCTAAAACGGTAAGTACTGCTTCGTTTAAAAAAAAAAACAAACACCTGATTCCCCTTGACAAAACGAGCCTCAATCAATGTTAAAAAAAAGTTTTTTGGGGGAACTACCCCTTTAAAGGATCACTAAAGGAAAAAAATGTTTTAGCTAAATAGCTTCCTTTACCTTACTGCAGTACTGGTTTCATGTCCTTATTGTTCGTTTTTGCTTTGAAGTTGCTGTAATCCTGCTCTGATCTCCACACTTCCTGCTTGTCTGTTTCCTTATAACTACAGTGCTGGGAGCTTTCTCACGGTGGTCTAAGCTGTCATTACGGTGTGTCTAAAACTTCCCAGAACCAATCAGATTCATTTTAAAAACAAAACACTGCCCTGGATTTGTTTGTTTTTGTTCTGTGTGTCTGTTTCTACTATTTTTAATCATTTTGAAAAGGAATCAGTTAACTTTTATGTCTATACCCTGTAAACAGTCATTTCAGCAAAAAAAATGTTTTCCTTTAGTGACCCTTTAAATGCGATTTGCAGCCTCACCGACCAATAGGGAAGCTTGAGAGGTAAAGCATAGTCAACTTCCACAAAAAAGTGATGCTAATCACACATTGTTTAATATATATTGTGCTATAATAAAAAAATCGAAGTACCTTTATCTGAATCAATCTACAGCTGTCACATGACCCAGAACTTTGCCAGCCTATCTGCAGGGGGAAAACATAAGTGGGAGAAGCTTCTAGTCCTCTGCTGCTGGTCACGTGTTCAAAATTAAATAAAAAAATAACTAATTTGGAATACAGTTTAAAAATAAACGGTTTTAAATTGGCATACAAAAAATATATTTGAAATAAAATCTTTATCATTAGATTTTTGCCAGTCACAGGCTGTGTCACACCCCTCCAGCTTGTGTCTTAGAATAAGAGGGAGGTGAAGCCACCATTAATCTCCATGTAATATCCCACTCCCATTGTGTTTCGCTGGTTAGTGGGCATGGAGGAGGAGGGAATGGGCTGTCATTTACCACTATGTATACACCCACATGTGGAACTCTATAGTCACATGAGCTACTCAAGATGTGATAGGGAGAAAATGCTCAGCATTAAATCTCACTAAAAACTGAGCATTTGCAGCGTTGCCACCGCAGCTGCAAAATCCCTAGCTGAATTGGGAACATTAATAGAGGGGTGAAGATAGAGAGTAGCAGGATCAACCAAAATTTTTTTTGCAGAATACAGAAAAGGAACATCATAGTGACTGAACAGCATATATACACCATTAGTTGATAGTTTTTTATGATGTGGGTTTAGTGACACTTTAATGTTTTAGAACTCTGGTTCTACTAGTTTGTTTGCCATGCGGTTTTCACCAAAGTAAAACCTCCACTTGTGCATTTTTGCAAAATATGCTCGGCTTGAATTGCCCAAGTTATACCCAGTTTATCTTGAGAAAACATCTACTACTAGTGCTTTTATGGTGATTATATATATGAATCCTATTTCCAGCATAGAAACCAATACTCTAATATTTATGTGCAGAAAAGGACTACCACACAATGATTATCCTTGTCAAACCCCCTTTACTTACTTAGGTTTTTAGAATTTATATTTTTGCAAACAGTACTATCAGGTTGTGGGAGATGATCCTTTTTAATTGGCAGTCAATGGGGGAGATGGCTGTGCATATATAAAGAAAACTGGGAATCGATGGCAGTAATGCATATTCAAATCATTAAAAAAAAAAAAATTATCCTGCATTGATCTACAATCAAGAGAACAACATAATGCTAGAAATGATGGGGTTGTGAATCTTGCAAATGCAAACTGCTTAAATACCCCAGGGAAAGTAAAAAAAAATACCCAAAACTGCAAGGGTTAAAAGCTTGTTTTTGTTTAGGGGAACATTATTTATTTTTTTACCAACTTATCCCACACACGCTCAGCAGCAGGAACCTTCCTCTCTCCTAAGACACTATGGGCCAGATTCAGGTAGATCAGAGCATCTTTGCTCTGGAGTAACGCATCTCATTTACGTTACGCTGCAGAAATTTTAGGAGCAAGTGCTGTTATTCATGAAGCACTTGCTCCTAAAGTTGCGGCAGCGTATCGCAAATGAGCCGGCGGAATTCAAATTGGGCGGGTACGGGGCGTGTATTATTTAAAATAAGCGCGATCCCGCGGCGAACGTACTGCGCATGCGTCGAGTGTCAATGCATCCCAGTGCGCATGCTCCAAGTTCTGTCAGTGAACGTCAATGACGTCACGTCCCCATTCATGAATGTTTTACGCAAACAACGCGATTTGTTTTTTTTCCGACGCGATGACGACGGCTATACCTAACATAGGATATTTCACTAGGGGGCTGCTTTATCTATACGCCGCGTATCGCTTCCGGAAACGTTGTAAAGTCACTGCGTCGCACCCGAAAAAGATCGTGAATTGCCGATTTCCGCTCATTAACATATTTTTTGAGCGTAAATCGGCGGGAACGCCCCCGGCGCCATTTTTAAGTTGAAGTAATGATGCGATGGCGAAATTCAATTACGCCGATCGCATCGGAACTCCAACCCGGCGTTTGTTTTCTGGTTACAGAAAACAAAAACGCCGGCTTAAAGTGACAGTTAGGCTGGCGGATCCATTGATCCGCCAGCCTAACTCTACCTGAATCCGGCCCCATGGGTTTGATCTACTAAAATCGGAGAGTGCAAAAACTGGTGAGGCTGTGCATGGTAGCCAATCAACGTCTAACTGAAGCTTCCTCCATTAGACCCCTTTCACATTGAGGCGGGAGGTGAGGTGGCGGTATAGCACTGCTATTTTTAGCAGCGCTATACCGTTGGAATTGCAGTGGTATTCGTCCACTAGTGGTGTGGTTTTAACCCCCGCTAGCGGCCGAAGGGATACTACCGCCCCCAATGCGCCTCTGTAGAGGTGCATTGCTGGCGGTATAGCCGCGGTTTCCCATTGATTTCAATGGGAATGAGCGACGGAGGAGCGGTAAACACACCACTCCTCTCACCGCTCCCAAGATGCTGCTAGCAGGACTTTTGGAGCGGTCCTGCTAGCGCACCGCTGCAAGGTGAAAGCCCTCAGGCTTTTACACTCGGGAAACAGCATCTGCTGTTTAGGATCGGTTTGCAGACGCTATTTTTAGCACAATAGCGCCTGCAAACCGCCCCAGTGTGAAATGGGCCTTAAGCTTTGAAAAAACCTGGAAGCCGATTGCAGGTGGGTTTCGCTTACAATGCAGGCCTGCTGGTTATGCATTGTATGTGATGACCTCAGAGAGTAGGCGACAGACGGAGAACCAAAGAGAAAATTATTCGGAGACCACTCACAGGAGAAGGAAGCTGCAAAAAAGGGAGATAAGGCATGACAGTCATTTTTTTCTAAATGTCTCCCTAAAAACACAAAAAAAAAGTTAACCCTTGAAGTGCTGGAGGAGCCCCACATTACAGGTGGCTGGCAAACCTCCCCAGAATTAAGCTTTAAAATAAACCTGTTCTAGGAATAATATATGGCCACAATTGTTGATCTGCCTTACTGAAGATCAGGCAAGTCAAAAGTCCTAACAAACATTCTTGTTCAAATTTTGGGTTTGGGGTTGTGGATTTTAACAAGGAACCGAAGAAAAACCTGACTATCTTCTTATGAGAAGGGTGTGCACTTCCCCTGTGTGTGCCCACAACAACAGCCGGTTGGGAGAGAAGAAGAGGAAAGCCAGCAGTAAAGGGAATCTGTGCTACATGGGGTGATTAAGGTGTGCCCAGACACACCTGACACACCCTGTGCACACGCCTATGAGGTTTAGTCTTCTAGGAAGGAGCTGGCAACTGTTGCAGAACTAATCAGCAGAGATATAAGAAACCATAAGGTCATTCTGTTCAAGGGAGCTCACAAGACTAAAATTGTTTTAGGTGGAGACAACTTTTAAATGGGGTAGTAATCAGTTGTGCAAGATTTATATCTTGCAAAAAAAAAAAAAAAAAAACTACATATTTACCTTTTGGGCTAATTGAATAATGTGGTGCAATACATAAACTACTATATTCTGTAACCAATGCAGTAATCATTTTTGTTTTCTAAAAGGGAAGCAATTTTAAAGCCATTTCAACTGCGCTATAGGTGTATAAACGCATTCTGCAGCATTTTATTAAATTAGGTCTAAGGGCCCTTTCACACGGGGCAGATCAGTATTGATCCGCCTCCGTGTGTCCGTCTAAATCCCCGCTGAGATGTCGGCTGACAGGGCGGTCCCCGCAACACTGTGCAGGGACCGCCCTGTTTTTTCTCCGCTCTCCCCTATGGGGGATCGGATGAACACGAACCGTGTGTCCGTGTTCATCCGATCCGCTCTGCAGACGGAAGAAAAAATAGGGTTTTCCTCCGTCCGCAAAAGCGGATCTTTGGGAAGGCGGACAATTGCGGGTGTCAGCGGATGTTCATCCGCTGACACCCGCTATCCCATAGGGATACATGTATGTCCTTATTTCATCTGAAAACGGATGGATGAAATACGGACATACGGTCCGCACATGTGAAAGGGCCCTAACACTTTACTGGGACATCGAAAAGCTGCTTTCCTGGTGAACTCCAGGAGTTCCCATTAAAGCAGAGATCATGTAAAATACTGGATAACCACAAGCCTATGGATCACTATAGAAAGTATTCTTCATATAGCTTCCACATTGGAAAAGAAAAATGAACATGCAAAGCTATTTAATCTATGAACTGGCGCTAAATGATCTGTGGCAATCCAGTTATTGTTAAACTAGCTATGAAAGACAAGACTTAGTTGAACAACTGCTTGAGAGTCACAGCTTTAAAAGGTACCGTATTTAAAACAAATCAAGTGTTGGTTATGCATTAGTGATATTGGTCATAATATTCAATGTAATGCTATCTGTCAACATTTGGAATGTTAGAATTCATTTACAGGTTAATAAAACTTTTTCTACTCTGAACCGGCAGTGCAGCTGCTCTAGCACTGAATCACAACAGCCCCACCCATCTTCCCGTTTGGCAAGACCCAAACAGATTGTCTTCAGTCTCTTATCACCTCCCATGACAAAAAATATGATTCAGAACATTCAAGTTAACATAAAGACCAACACTGATTTGGATTTTAAAATATACAATGACATACACAACATGCATTACAAAAGGATAAATTACTGCTGCAGATGAGGCCATGCCTGGTTACTATCTGCTCAGTTTATTGGAAACTTTGCTCTCCCGCACAGAGGGCTTTCCCCGGCTGGTTTTGCTGCCTGTTGAATGATGACCACTACCTGATCCCTTGGACAGGTTCTTACTTTGTTTACTACAGCAATGGTCTTGACAGGACCTTCTTGAAGAAGAAGAGCCAGATAGGCTGGGCGGTGATTTGCTTCGGCCTACATAAGAATTTGAGCTTTTGGGCTCATGGTGGTAGGGTCGTCCAATCCTTGAAGAGGAAGAACTGTTGGTTCTTGGTAAGGATGAACTGCGCGGAGAACCACTTGGGCTGCGCCGGGGAATAACAGGGCTCTTCGGAGGCGTTTTGGGACTGTGAGGTGAACCAGGGCTTTTAGACTGGGAGGAACTACGGGGCTTCGGAGATCCATTTTTAATTATCTGAGCAAGTCTTGAGAGCAGGTCTGAGTCAGAGTTTCCACTTCCCAAAACCTTGTATCGGCGAATCCTGCATGACGACAAAAAGACAAACCAAAAATGATGGGCACTTCTTTAGAAATAGAAAATTACTATCAATGTATGCAGTTTATGTTACTCGATTGTGAAAGATGATGAAATATTTTTAATCTCGATGCATTTACAAGTTGTTCGCATAATGATTTTGGCCCTTTACAGTGAACCTGTGCTTTGCCCAAACAGGACCAAGCAACAAGTTCACATTATAGAGGACCCCACCAGCAGCTTATAATTACCTTCACTTCCCTCCCACAGCACTCTTTTCAACTGCTGGGGTAGAAGAGATATTTGATGCACAGAAAACAAAAGCAGACAGTGAATTACCTTGTCTTCTTTTCCACTTTATTATCAGTGTTGATTCTCAAAAAAGAACCACAAGAACAGCAAACCCTTGTCACTCTAAAAGCCAACTCGTATGCCGAGTACACACAATGCGAAATTCCGACAACAAAACCGTGGATTTTTTTCCGACGGAATTTTGTCTCAAACTTGTCTTGCAACACACGGTAACACAAATCTTGTCGGAAATTCCGAACGTCAAGAAAGCGGTGACATACAACACTACGACGAGCCAAGAAAAATTCCGAGCACGCATAGGATTTTTGTGAGTCGGAATTGCATACAGACGATCGAGATTTCCGACAAGAACTTTTGCTGTCGGAAGACTTGAGAACCAGCTCTCAAATTTTTTTGTCAGACATTCCGACAGCAAATGTCCAATGAAGCCAACACATGGCTCACATCGAACATTTGTTGTCGGAATTTCCGATCGTGTGTACGCGGCGTTACACTTTTTCCCTGCTCAGAAATGCATGAAACGTTCAACATGGTACGAGGCTGAATCACTAGCTGCAAAAGTAAAATTCTTTGGTACTCCAATAATTTTTCCTAGCACCAAAACTACCTACACTGAAATGTTCCTATCACTTTTAAGTATACTACATATTGTAAAGTAGATTAAAAAATCAAAAAAATAAATAAAAAAGTGGAGCCCCCCCTGTCATGGAGCTGTAAAGAACTGAAATCAAAAGCACGTAATTTTCCACTTGAATGTCCAAGGGCACAAGAAACAGTTATGTGAATCAACATAACTATCATCTGAAAAGCTGAAACATAGGTTTTAGACAGACTAGCCATTTAAATGTAAAAATTATGAAATAGTCTATTTTGTAGATTCTAACATTCAACAACATCATCATAAACTGAAAAACATCATTACTTCCTTACCGTGCCTCCACTCCAGGCCGCGTGGGTGGCTTTCCAGGTGGCGGTCTGGGAAGGAATGGAGTTGGAGGAGCACTGCTGATCTGGTCGTTGCTAGTCCAGGACACAGGGCGAGGAATTTTGCTCTTTCTTGATTGAAGATTGTGAGATGCAACACTGCTATCATCCGACTGCCTGACATTAGAGTCTGAGACTGTTCTAGGAATAAAGAAAACTTCTTTTTCGGGTAAACCTATAGCTGGTGGTGAGGTTTTCTCTTCCAGCGACTTGTCAGAGGCACTTGAGAAGTCACCAAGTAATGACTTCTGTCGTTTTTCCATCAAGAGTCGGACAAGGTCTGTCTGGTGAGCTTTTTTCAGCAGAAGCTTTTCCTTAGCAGAGATTGGAGATGAGGATTCTGAAGCAGAGTCAACCTCCTGAACCAGTACAGGAATTCGGCTATGTCTGTTGGAAAGGGAGGTCTTTGTGTGATCCTTTCTAAATTGTGGGGAGCTGTCACTTAGGTCAAGTTGCTCTCCATTTTTTAGATTTGTTTGATCTTTATCCCTCTCTTGTTCAAGTAACATGGACAAGCTTGTCTTGTGGTCAAGGAAGCCATTAGCAGCATTATTATTCTGTTCTTCATGAAAACCATTTTGCTGACCTTCCATAAAGTCCCCTCCTATCATGAAGTCAACCATTTGCAGATCTGAGACTACTTCAGATTTCACAGCTTGAGAATTTGTATGTCCATTTGGCACTGGTTGGAAAGTCCTAGCCTCATTAAGTGGATTAACAGACACAGCACCCTCAGGGGATTTACACTGCGCAGGGGAAAGTCCATGTGGATGGAAGCCTTTGCTTTGCTCCTGCTTACCTTCAAGGAAACCAAGTAGAGAATTTGACGGAGACTGTACTGGAGTCTCTAAACCTTTCTTATTGAACAAGTCTTTATGGCCTGAGTCTAGGGATTTGACACATGCATTTTCCTGGTTTGTTGTCTCTAAATCTAGGGCCAGGTTTATTTTGTTTGCTAGAGTAGTGGCAGGGTCTTCTGATGCACCATATGCTAGGGGATTTTCCTGTGGTGAAAACATCTCCAAGACATGGGTGTCCCGATCTCGCTTCTCTACATGAGGTCCACATGGAAAGCTTTCTGAAGCGGACTGTGTAGATATAACCGAAGGCCGAGGAATGGTCATCTACAGTAAATATGGACACACAAAGCACGTTAACACAAGTGATTATTAGAAGAAATTTGTAAAACTATACACTATATTTTAATCTTCCACTTTCTGCAAAGGTAACTTACTAACAGCTTAAAAGTCATCAGTGATTTCCATTCTACTGCTAAAAACCTACAGATTTAAAATCTCAAGTTTTTGGGCTATGTATGGGTACCAAATAAAGAAATCGCAAGGTCCTTTTTAAACCTTTCTGCATATGTTATAAATGTGTAAATGGGTAAGGGAATAAAGGAATATCCTTTGATCAGACCCTAGCATAGACCCTGGTATTATTTTTATTATTGTAAGCAAACCAACAAATATAACACTTTATTTAATAACATTTCTAAATTACAGTGTTAGAGCCCCTTCTCTCAATGTGACATTTGTGCGGGTGCACGACCCTGAATGCACACGAGGAGCATTCAAATGCGTGTACCCAACTGCACATGGATGTCAAAGTGGGAGCAGAAGCTGTGTCCATGCAGCCACTGCGCCCCAATTGACAGCTATGGGGCTGCCAGCACAGGGATGAAAGCAACACCTGTGCATCCCTGTGCTGATAAACACGGCCCTGCACGGGGAATGGATTCAACAGCCTGTGTGAATGAGGCACATCGCTAAAGCCATCCAAGAGGGGTGGCAAAAAAAAATTCAAAAGTCTTCAGGCGTAAACCAACTTTAAAATCCTAATAGAAAACTACAGCTAGCTTCCCACCCTCCAAGATGCATTTATCCCTGCATCTATAGACAACAGGGATCTAACACTAACCTCTCTATCCCTGTAAAAAAAATATATGCATACCTTTTTGGAAGCTGATCTGACCCGCTCCCACACTGAGCTGTCAGCCGCAGCTTCTCTGTGTAGGCGGGTGCAGAGGAGACGGAGGACAACGGAAGCCCCATAGTAACTATGGGTGACGTCACTTCCCATTCATTTCACAGCCGTTGTCCTCCGTAGAGCGGGTCAGATCGGCTTCCAAAAAGGTATGTATACTCATCTTTTCTTTACAGGGATAGAGAGGTTAGTGTTAGATCCCTGGTGTTTATAGATGTAGGGATTTTAGATTTTACATGGACTTCCACTTTAAATAAAAAAAATATTTGCCACTTCCCTCTTAACACTACACATAAGTATGCACAATTTTGCTTTACTTAGTAAAACAGTCTTGCATGCAAACATTAAAGCAAAACATTTTCCCTAGTTTTGAATAGAATGAGGAAAAGGTTAGAGCGTGTGTCAGGAGTTCTAGATTTGTTTTCAGAATAAAGGTTCCATTCAGTGCTGATCACCTGTGTAAAGAGCTAGGCACTTGGTCATGTGACATCTGCTAATAGGAGGGGTCATGTGATCAAGCGCCTAGACCTTTAGGCTGGGTTCACACTTGTGCGGTGAGAATTTCAGCTCTTTTATCTCTGCAGACAGATAAGAGAAGTGTTCAGCAGATTATCTCCGTTTTTGCTGCGAATTTGGAGACCTGGGGGAAGTTCTGAATGAGAGGAGAGTGGGGGAGAAATGTATTGAGCTGAATGAGAGAAATTCCTGAAGAGAACTGAACACATCTGCGAATCAGCTGCGTACCCATAGAAGATAATGGGACTGAATTCGCACCTGAGCCGCACCGCAAGGCCTCCACAACGCATACGGATTTCCGGCAATGCGCAGTGCGAATGCATCGCACATATGTAAACCAGCCTCATTGAAAACAATGTATTTAAAAATGTTCTGCGTATTAGATGTGGTTTAAGCCGCAACCAATTCGCATAGGTGTGAACCCGGCCTTACACATGTTGCAAACATGTGCAGGAATGTTGGCAATACAGCTTTTATGCAAACATCTGAATGTGGGTCAGTTTTAGGGTCTCTGTAGAGAGTACAGCTTTTGTTTGAATGAGAAGGCATCTCTCCCCATAAAAGACCATAGGGACACAAAAACAGCTTGAAGCAGGTCAGGAACAAATCAACTACAGGTCAAGTGCACCTGTCAATGAATTCTGAATTTGAGAAGCAACAACACAGGCTCATAAAGACATTGTCATCAGAAAAATAACAGGGAGCGACAACAAAGATGTAAGCATCAAAAACACATCGAAATGACAGATGCGGTTGATGACAGTGTCTCTTTAAGGGCTTGTGTACACTGGACATTTTATTAGGGGCATCTGTTTTTTTTTCTCCTGTCTCAAAACACCCCTGCGTGTTAGCCTGTATGTCCATGCACACATAAGCTTTTTAGAGGAGGTTAGAGGCAGGGGCGTTTAAAAGCAGGAAAAAATAAAAAATCCCCTGACAGTGCATGGAGGAGCAGCTTGGTTTTGGCAGAAAAAAAGCTTGACACATGTAAATGAACCTGAAGGCGTGTGAATGCTATTCATGTTTAGCATCAAGTGTTAATTTAAATGGCCAGAATACATTATTCTGGTTACCGTATACAATGCGGAAAATAAGTATTTGAACACCCTGCTATTTTGCAAGTTCTCCCACTTGGAAATCATGGAGGGGTCTGAAATTGTCATCGTAGGTGCATGTCCACTGTGAGAGACATAATCAAAAAAAAAAATTCCAGAAATCACAATGTATGATTTTTTTAACTATTTATTTGTATGATACAGCTGCAAATAAGTATTTGAACACCTGAGAAAATCAATGTTAATATTTGGTACAGTAGCCTTTGTTTGCAATTACAGAGGTCAAACGTTTCTTGTAGTTTTTCACCAGGTTTGCACACACTGGAGGAGGGATTTTGGCCCACTCCTCCACACAGATCTTCTCTAGATCAGTCAGGTTTCTGGGCTGTCGCTGGGAAACACGGAGTTTGAGCTCCCTCCAAAGATTCTCTATTGGGTTTAGATCTGGAGACTGGCTAGGCCACGCCAGAACCTTGATATGCTTCTTACAGAGCCACTCCTTGGTTATTCTGGCTGTGTGCTTCGGGTCATTGTCATGTTGGAAGACCCAGCCTCGACCCATCTTCAAAGCTCTAACTGAGGGAAGGAGGTTGTTGCCCAAAATCTCGCAATACATGGCCCCGGTCATCCTCTCCTTAATACAGTGCAGTCGCCCTGTCCCATGTGCAGAAAAACACCCCCAAAGCATGATGCTACCACCCCCATGCTTCACAGTAGGGATGGTGTTCTTGGGATGGTACTTACCATTCTTCTTCCTCCAAACACGGTTAGTGGAATTATGACCAAAAAGTTATATTTTGGTCTCATCTGACCACATGACTTTCTCCCATGACTCCTCTGGATCATCCAAATGGTCATTGGCAAACTTAAGACGGGCCTTGACATGTGCTGGTTTAAGCAGGGGAACCTTCCGTGCCATGCATGATTTCAAACCATGACGTCTTAGTGTATTACCAACAGTAACCTTGGAAACGGTAGTCCCAGCTCTTTTCAGGTCATTGACCAGCTCCTCCCGTGTAGTCCTGGGCTGATTTCTCACCTTTCTTAGGATCATTGAGACCCCACGAGGTGAGATTTTGCATGGAGCCCCAGTCCGAGGGAGATGGACAGTCATGTTTAGCTTCTTCCATTTTCTAATGATTGCTCCAACAGTGGACCTTTTTTCACCAAGCTGCTTGGCAATTTCCCCGTAGCCCTTTCCAGCCTTGTGGAGGTGTACAATTTTGTCTCTAGTGTCTTTGGACAGCTCTTTGGTCTTGGCCATGTTAGTAGTTGGATTCTTACTGATTGTATGGGGTGGACAGGTGTCTTTATGCAGCTAATGACCTCAAACAGGTGCATCTAATTTAGGATAATAAATGGAGTGGAGGTGGACATTTTAAAGGCAGACTAACAGGTCTTTGAGGGTCAGAATTCTAGCGGATAGACAGGTGTTCAAATACTTCTTTGCAGCTGTATCATACAAATAAATAGTTAAAAAATCATAAATTGTGATTTCTGGAATTTTTTTTTTTAAATTATGTCTCTCACAGTGGACATGCACCTACGATGACAAATTCAGACCCCTCCATGATTTCCAAGTGTGAGAACTTGCAAAATAGCAGGGTGTTCAAATACTTATTTTCCGCACTGTATACTCAAGCATAAGCCGACCTGAGTATAAGCCGAGGTACCTAATTTTACCACAAAAAAATGGGAAAATGTATGGACTATGCAGCAGCTACTGTAAGAGGAAAAGAGGGTCAACAATGCCCATTTGCACGTCTCACTGTGCCCATTGCATCCTCACTGTGTCCGAGTCAGTGGCCTAGCCAGTCTTCCGACTTTAATCCTAAAGAAAATGTATAGAGGGAGCTAAAACTTTGCCAAGAGACAGCCAAAATACCTTAAGGATTTAGAGAAGATCTGTAAAAAAAGAGTGGACCAAAATCCCTCCTGAGATGTGTGCAAATCTGGTCACCAACTTCAAGAAACGTCTTACCTCTGTGCTTGCCAACAAGGGTTTCTCCACCAAGTACTATGTCATGTTTTGCATGGGGATCAAATATTTATTTTATTTACCAAACTGCAACTTAATTTATATATATTTGTGTCATGTGTTTTTTCAGGTTGATTTTCTGTACTTTATTATAAAAATTAGAGACCCTTAATTTCTTGGTCTGATCTGTAAGTATCTGAAATTCTCAGTTCTAGGTATAGCATTGTCAAGACTGAGTAAGGCTAGGTTCACACTTATCCTTTGCGAATTGTATGTCCATTTTCACTGTGAACAAAAAAAAGCATTTGTTCAGCGGTTCAGGTGCGTTTTTGATGCAAATTTGCAAGGCTCAGGACCATTTTTTTGTTTTTGTTTTTTTAACAGCTGCAAAGTCCGTGTTTGCCAATACATAGTAGATAACGGGTGTCAACTCCTGTAGTAGGAGAGCAATCTGAACTGAAACCTAAACAGAACTGAACACATGTGCGATTCAAAAGCGTTTCCATAACACTCAATAAACCTGGAATTCGCACCTGAACCGCACAGGAGTGCTCAGAAAATGCACAGGACAATTTGCACTGCGGATGCACCATATATGTGAACAGCTTCAGTGGAAATCAATCTTATTTCAGGTCATGAGAATCGGATAAGGTTCAAAATGTATCCAATTCACACAGATGTAAATGTAGCATAAATTTGGTGTTGTACTTTTTAAGACATATTCTACACATATTTCATAAACACATTGCCCGTGAAAGAAGCTGTAATCACACCACACCATTTTTAGCAGTAACAAACATGGCACCATTGTATTATAATCACAAACCTAAACCACAACAAATGGGAACCAAAATCATTTCTCAAAAACCCTTAACTACTGCAATAAGCACCAGATGGAACAGCAAGCTATAGGAGGTGAAGCATGCAATTTGCAGCACTGAACACATAACATGAAAGCTTTGAAGGCGCACAAAGGGAAGATATTCTCATGCAACTCAAGTAGCTTGATTCTTTGCCTGTTATACAGCTGTTTTTTGTTAGTGAATGGGTCTTTCATAACAGGAAAGACTTTTAGAAAGAATACTTTCTGCTCTAAGGCCCCTTTTACACGGGGCGGTGTCAACAGTAAAGCGCTGCTTTACCGCCAATTTCACTGCGATTTTCGTCCGCTAGCAGGGCCCTTTTACCCCCTGCTTGTGGCCTAGAAAAAAGGGTTAAAACCACGTCTGCAGAGGCGCTTTGCCAGCGGTATAGCCGCGGTGCCCCATTGATTTCAATGGGCAGGAGTGGTGGAGGAGCGGTATACACACCGCTCCAAAGATGCTGCTAGCAGGACTTTTTTTTACCATCCTGCTAGCGCACTGCTCCAGTGTAAAAGCCCTGGAGTTTTCTAAAAAAAGAAAGGAAGGGGCAATTGCAGAATACTGCATCTGAATAAATCCTAGATTACTTACCTAGATCCAACAATCCAACTAAGCAATCATTGTGATAGACGTTTTGCTTTGCAAGCAGATCATCATATGAGCAATCTACAGTTTACATTCATGCAAATGCTGGGACACTACGGCCTCTTTCACACGGAGCGGTCCGTTTTTCGGTCCGCTCCGTGTGTGTCCGTCGGCTCAGTGGGGGGTCCCGCTGAGCTGTCGGCGGACAGGGCGGTCCCCGCACACTGTGCAGGGACCACCCTGTCTCTCCTCCGCTATACCCTATGTTCTGTCCGTCTTCATCCGATCCGATCCTTCAGACGGAAGAAAAATAGGGTTTCCTTCCGTCCGAAAAACCGGACCTTAACGGACGCGGATCGTTGCGGACGTTAGCGGATGCATCATCCGCTAACGGACGCGATCCCATAGGGGCCCATTACAAGTCAGTAAACGGACTTGTAATAAGCGGACGAACGGTCCGCTCATGTGAAAGGGGCCTACAACGGATTTACTTATGGATCAGGGTAGTCTACTACAAAATTGCATATGCATGGTTAATCTGCATTACAGTCTGTTGTTTTTTTGTTGTTTTTTACTATTTTGACATGAACATAAAGGCCTCTAATCTACTCTAAGCAGAGTCTGCTACTGTCTGGTTTAGTGAATTTGACTTGTGTTTTTTTTTTTGGTTTGTTTTTAAAGTCCATCTTCCCCAAAATTCAAGATTTCCATCTAAAGCATGGATCTGAAAACCTAGATAATTTCTGGAATTTGAATCAGAGTAATTCTGACAAAGCCTAGACTTGGCTAAAGCAGTGGCGCTATCAGATGTAGGGCTGCTAACCAATCCACCAATCACAGTTCTGTGCATCCCTGTATTTTACAATAACTAGATTGTGATTGGTCCTCACATTCAACAGTGTTGATGGTTGGTAGGACGCTATGTTAAAAAGCATATGACCCATATCACTAGTACTCTTAGGCCACTTGGCTTACAGCCTAGATAGGTTGCTGTGGTATGTGGCGCTACAACACAGTAAAATCTATTTCAAGTTTAGAAAATTTGCAAAATGGCACAATAGAACGTATTTGTTTCAAATAAAAAATATTTTCTCTCCTTCATGTGGAGCTTTAGGATATAGTTTGGGGACAAACATGTTTTACTGTAAATAGTGAGGACACAAACCACCAACATGGAGAGACACAAGACGAATGACTTATGGACATAAGTAATTCACCTGGGATTTTGATATTCGAATTACAGAGGGGAACTTTGTGCCACTATGGGGAGTGACGGGAAGCTTCCTGCGGCCGGCAGAACGGGAGGAGGAAGAGTAGCTCTCGGCTGACTGACTCTTGGGGATGCCAACCTCTCTCTTGGGTGGAGATTCTGTGCGACCCAACTGGGATGTTATAGGGCTTGTGAAGCGTATGGGACTGCTAGGAGGTCTTGAGGTAGAGGAAAACGGGATGTGAAAAGCACCAAGCTGTGAATATGTCATGAGGGGGGAGGAAAAAAACAAAACAAATAAATAATGCTTGCAAAAGCAATGACCTGTAGCTCAAGTCATGGATGTAGGGCTTTGTCTGCATTTCCTCATAGACACTCCCTTAAGATAAATGCATGAAATCCAAGCATTTTTAAGCATGAGCAAAAACAAAAATGTTATGAAATCCTCTGCAATCACTCAAAAATATGAAACTTGACCAATTATCCCTATTCATTACATTTTCTTTACAAGTTTATTGGAAGAATGGGGAAAGGTTAGATCTTGTCAGGCTTTATTGCTTCCTGGGGCTCCATTACAGAGAATCCCCCTCACCTTTTGTTCTGGGTACAACCTTTTACCAGATGGTACCCAAGGGAAAATCTGTACCAGGAAAACAAACTCAAAGGGGTTATAAAGGTTTGTTTTTTATTTTCTTAATAGGTTCCTTTAAGCTAGTGCAATGTTGGTTCACTAACCTTTTCCTTTGATTTTCCTTCTAAATGTTTTATTTTTTTTCTTTGTCTGAATTTCTCACTTCCTGTTCCTCCTCAGTAAGCTGTTCTGGCTGACTAACCCCCAGCCAGAACGGCTCGGATGATGGGGGAAAGCTTACTGGAGGAGAAACAGGAAGTGAGAAATTCAGACAAAGAAAAAAAAAACATTTAAAAGGGAAATCGAAGGAAAAGGTTAGTGAACCAACAATGCACTAGCTTAAAGGAACCTATTTTGAAAATAAAAAAACGAACCTTTACAACCCCTTTAAAAGATTTCTTACTTATGTGTGTTTGTTTTTTCCCCCTCACTTCCTGTCCTAGGACAACCTTTTTACCAGGGTTGCACCGATAACACCGAGTACATTCACCGATACTTTAATGTCATGTTACAGTGGCAATAATATGCAGCACTGACTGGACTGGACTGGACATGGACTGTTTTTTTTTTTACAATTTAGATTTTTTTTTTTTACAATGCTTTATTTTTTGGTGGGAGGGGGGAGTGGATGGTGTCAGTGTTTTTTTTTTTTTTCAACCCAGTTTGGGGGGGGGGGGGGCTTTGATGAGATAGCAGGGCTCTAAACAGACAAAGTTTAGGATGCTAACAAAGGAAGGAGTTGGTAGATGACATATGTACTGTTTCCTTCCTCCGCTCTCCATCCTGACAGATCTGGGAGGGAGGGGGGCTGGAGGAGGACTCGTGGAGCACAAAGGGGGACCTGGAGGAGGACGGGGACCAAAGGAGGACACGCGAAGCACAAGGTCCGGAGGAGGACCCACAGAGTACAGAGGGTGACCTGGAGGAGGACACGGAGGGAGGACGACACCTGAAGCCAGAGGAGGCTACGGGGGACAGTCGCGGGTAATCAGTGCGGTGGTGGGAGGTTACAAGCACTGATCCCCCCCTATAACCTTTCAATAAAGAAGCTCACAGCTGCCGGAGGGAGAGGCGGAAAAGTGTCTGTCAGCTGCTTTATTGAAAGGCTATTGAAGGGGGGGGGGGGGGAAATCGGTGCTTGTAACTCCACCCACTGCTGTACCAATCACCTTGCTACATTGAGCATGCCTGGTCCGATGCAACAGGTATCAGATCAAGCGTAAATACCGATACTCATGCAAATGCTTGGTATTGGCACCAATACTAGCATCAGTATTGGTGCAACCCCTACCTTTTACCAGACAGGAAGTGAAGGAATATCTCCAATGAAGCATCCAACTACAATAAAACCTGGCATGAATCCGAATTCTTCCCCACTCTATCAAAAACAAACTAAAGTTTATGGCAATAAATATTAAAACAGAAGCTTCTAAACTCCTTCAATTGGATTCACAGTTTCTATTTACAATTTCACAATGCCTTCTGGGGTGAAATTAAATAAATCACCATCCTTAAAGTCATGTAAAAAATAACTGTGCTTCTAGAAATTTCACAAATAGGTGGTCCATTTTTGCTAGAATCCAATACGGTTACTTGATGCAGACTGCCCTGTCTTTATACAGCAATAAAAACCAACTTCATGTATATTAAAAAATAAATAAAAAATCTGATCATATTATAAATAAAATATGTGACTGACTTTAGGGTCCCTCTACAGCAGGGATATGCAATTAGCGGACCTCCAGCTGTTGCAAAACGTCAAGTCCCATCATGCCTCTGCCTCTGGGCGTCATGCTTGTGGCTGTCAGAGTCTTGCTATGTCTCATGTGACTTGTAGTTCTGCAACAGCTGGAGGTCTGCCAATTGCATATCTCTGCTCTACAGCAATATAACAAATATTCCTAGAACATTACTAAAGATACAAAGCAGGAATGCGGAACAAAAATAAAAAAAATGATTGGGGGAAAAAGAGGTTTATATTTAATTAATGGTTTCTTACCGGAGTGATTGCTCCTTCTGCCTGAGCCTCCATAGCACTTGTAGGTGTCGCTGGAAGCAGTTGGCCAGCAGCACCTGACATGACATCCAGTTTGTCCATACACGCTCCTGAAGAAACCATGATTTCAAGTCCAACCCTTGAATCAGGTTTATTATGACCCTTACTGTCTGTCCAAGAGCTTGGTTTTGGAGGACCATCTTGTGGAGATTCCTCCAGCACCTGAAGCACCTCTGGTTCTTCTTCTGATGGGCTTCCTGTCACTCTCTGGCCGCGATTTCCATTTGAGCCATAATCCTTCAAATCACGATCTTTGTCCACAATGACCCACTCTTTGGAGTCAACCTCCTGCCGGCAGGAGCTCAGGTTCACAGCTACAAACCCATTGCTAACCACTCCATCCAAGTGATCCGGGGAGCTCGCCGATCCAGGCTTTGAAACCTCTGGCACATACTCATCATCATAAAGCCAGACGTGGTCTGCATGCGTAGAAGCAGGAGCAACAAGTGTCTTTCGCAGTTGAGAAGGTGAAGGAGAAGAGCCATCAGCAACTGCTCCCTCTTTTGAATATGCTTCCTTCTGAACTTTTTCAGCACTTTAAAAAGAACAAAAATACATTTAAAAAGGGAAACAGCCGAGTTGTCTTCACAACAAAAATATTTCTTACCCTTGAGCATCTAAGCCAGTCAGCTGTGGCAATCATCCACAGCACAGTAATGCACAGCTAACCAAGCTACTGTGGCGGAATTTGTTAAAGGACAACCTCTATCAATATCAGGAGGCAACTAAGCTAAAAGTAGAAAATGAATAGTTTGGTTGAAAATCCAGGTATATTACAGTCAAAGATTGAACAATAAATCTGGAGCACTGGTAATCTGGTGACCTAAGAAGCTTGCTTGGTACGTGTCCCGATAGCCTACCCAACAGCAAGGCATACTCACCAATCCATGCTTTCTTGCCACTCAGAGCACTTGCTCTGTTGCTCTACTGGAGCAACAGAGCAGGCCTTCTTCCATGGACAGTGCTAGGACTGAACAGCCATTCACCAGCCCAAACATTACCCTGATGGATGCAGATGTGGTCCCTGTCATGTGGCAATCTACAAACAGCAACCAAGAGTGGAGCTCACCCAGTATGGACTCCTGCAGCATGGAGCCCATGAGAAAAGCATAGATCAGTGAATATATTTTGCTGGAAGGTCGACTGTGGGCCCTTTCCCTAACTACTGAAAAAAACATGGTTATAAATAAAGGTTTACATATGAATCAAACTGAACCAAATACAAAATGCACACAATTCCAGCACATATGGTGCAAGAAATCATCATAAAATGTAAATTAGCATTAAATAGAACCTACAAACCCCAACAGGGGTTCTACCTATGGTACAATTCTCTCCATTTCCCAAGTAAAACTGCACATTGGCTTCTAGATTTTATATTTTATGTAGAGCTGGATAGTACAAACACTTATTTTTTTGGTAATATGTAGGGAAGCCGCCCCCCCCCCCCCCCCCATCATTACCATTTAAATTTAATATTAACATATTAGTGACTCATTCAATTGGTGTAAGCTGCCTTTTTAGGTAGACGTAATTGTAAAAGGTAGCATGGAAGTCTTTGAATTTAATTTCCATTAAGTTTAAATTACTTTGACCACCCATACTGTGAGTAAAAGCTAAACTAGAGAAGTTTTCCTACCAGTTTTCCAAGAACTTGTCAGCATCAGGTTTCGATTCCAAAGTCATTCTCTTCTCCAGTTCAAAGCTGTGAATGTTGCGCAGTTTGCGCAGAAGGGGGACATCTCGATCGAGCGGTGTGGTTTCAGATCGTACACGCACAGGAGAGCCAAGACTTGGAGCATTATGTAAACCATTTGCCTGGCCATTACTATGTTCCTCCTCCGTAGCAGCCTAAAAAATAAAAATACACTTGTATGAAAAAAAGTTATATTGTTATAAAAACCTACTAATGTACCAATTAGGGGAAAAAGTGCATTCATAATTGTTAAGCTTTAGGCCCTGTTCACACGGGGCGATTAGCTTCATCCCCTGTGCAGGGACGTCTTTTACTGGCACAGGGATGCACAGGTGCTGCATGCATCCTCATGCCAGCATCCCACACAGCCACTGTGTCTCTATATGAAATGTGGGTGCATGCAGTTGTGGGTTCCCGAACACAGGTTGTGAACAAGGCTTTAGGTTGAAGTTAAAGGAGTTGTAAAGGAAAACTTTTTTTGCTGAAATGACTGTTTACAGGGTATAGAGACATAATAGTTAACTGATTCCTTTTAAAAATTATAAAAAATAGGTAAAAACCAATTATATAATGTACCTACAGTTCTAGTTTAGTTTTTGCATGCTGTTTCATGCTTCTGAGATGTACAGAGCCAATACAGGGCAGGGATGGTTTGTAAAATGAAACTGATTGGTGCTAAGGGGTTTTAGACACACAATAATCACACCTCCTTGAAGTTAGTGACCACAGAGAGAAAGCTCCCAGGACTGTGGTTATCAGGAAACAGACAACCAGGAGGTGTGGAGATCAGAGAAGAATTACAGCAAATTGAGAGCGAAAACGAACAATGAGGACATGAAAACGGCACTGCATTGGGGTAAAGGAAGCTATTAAGATAAAAAAAATGTTTTCCTTTACAAACCCTTTAAAAGCAGAACTCGAGGCAAAAACAGCATGCTAAAAGGGGAAGAGCCCAAGATAAAAAAAAAAAAGACGTTTTCTGCAGTAGTCAGCTTCAGCTTCGAGATCTTTCACAGTTTATTTATTTTTTTGCTGTTAGTTGTCCTGAGCCTGATGGCCAGCATCATTCAACCAACTTCCTCTCACCCCGGGTCATCCTGTACCCACCCCACCTAGACCTATACTCTGAACATGGATAGGGTGTGTGCAGAGCAAACGCCCATGCTTTATGCCACCTTGATGCATAACAGTGTACAGCGGCAACCTCTACTTTATCTCAATGGCCAGGTGTACATGTCAGCAGCAAGTGCCAAGAAAGTAATTATGCAGGCTCTGCACACTGTATGGCCCCCTATTTGGGCATGTGCCTGGGGAATTATGCATATGTAGCGCCTGGTTACTTCCAAGTACCGGTGCTTTGTAAATTTAGAGGGGGATCAGGGAGTTAATTACCTCTGATCCAGTCAATCTGTTCAAATTGAGTCTCGGTCTCAGCTTGGCTGTGCTGTGGGCTCATTCCATTGTTCCTGGGGTGCTGTTTTCACCCCAGGACGATAGGTGGCAGCAGTGGAGTTGAGGTTTGGGTGCTTTTCCCCAGCAGCCTATCAGGAGGGTTTCTCCTCACTGTGCATGCTGGGGGAGGGTATTTATGGGACAGACGCCATTGGTCTGGGTCTTCTTCTCCTGGGAGTGCAGCACCCACCTTTAGTGTAACTGCATCACGGCGCCCCGGCGAAATGGCCTTCCAGGCCAGGGTGCGCGTGCCACGCGGGGTTCCTGGTTCCGGGACCACGTTGGTCCGGAACATTTGAACTGTGGCTGGGCCCCAGTAATCGGCTGGGTCCTCAATACAGAAAAGATCCCAAGCAAGGAAGCTGTTCGTTGGGGAGTCCATCTGGGGAGAGCCAAGAGAGGCTGGCGATCCAATAGGGTCTCAACAAACCACTGGGGATCAAGGTAACCGGACACTGAGAGGATGGTCACATATCAGTCGGTAACCTGCAAACTACCTGAAGGAGATCCAGGCGCAAAATCTATCAAGGAGGATCATCTTCGCTTGTACAATTCTAAGGAGGGACTGTGGCAGAGACTTTTTCCCTAAGTTCATTCCAGGATGGTCTGTGGCAGAGATTTCTCCCTAAGTTCCGAGTGATACTCTGGCTGCCTGGTCAGTGAGAGAGGCCTGTCCAGGTACGCTATACCCACTACAGCTGGAGTGGCGAAAAAAAAGGAACTGTTGTTGGAAGCAGGACCATTTCCCTATTGTACGCCTGTATCCGCTATTTCTCCTTTTACTCCAACTCTTCTATCACAAGTTTTATTGTATTTACCCGGCTGGGTAATAAAGAGCACAGAAAAAGACATTCCGTTACAACTATTTTTTACCATACACCCTTAGACGGCGGAGGAGCTACGAGGTAACGTGCCACCCAAAACAAACCAGAAGCTCCTTCAGGGGTAGTGCTACACATACAATACCAAAGATTTTATACAGTTTAGTGTAATATGATGACACAATTATCAATGTAAGATTAAAAGTTTACAAAATTTTCAGTGAACTTTTAATTTCTTAAAACTTAACATCAGGTACAAAAAAACAAAGACATTCCTTAAAGTGGGGGTCCACTCTAAAAAAATAAACAAAAAGGCTCCAAAAAATGTGAGAAAAAAAAAGTATGTTTTTTTTTTAATATACTTATCAGAAATGGCTGTTGCTAGGCAGATTGTCCTAATGTGCCACTTTCTATACCACGGTAGTCTTCATTCTTCTCCTCCTCATGTTGTCTTCTGGGGAAACGGGCGCACTTACTTCTGGGACCTGTGTGCCTAGAAGACAGCCGGCCATTCACAAAGTGCCGGGTGATTCGCAAATGCGCAGAAGGAAATGGGCAGTGAAGCCACAAGGCTCCACTGCCTGTTTCTCTTAGTATGAATGGCGGTGCCGGCACCTGATTCGATGGACGGATCGGCCTTGGGGACATGGCAGGCACCCTGGACAGGTAGGTATGCTTATTAAAAGTCAGCAGCTACAGTGTTTGAAGCTGCTGACTTTAAAAATAAAATAAAAATGAATAAAAAATAATAATACATTTTTTAGCTGGAATATCGCTTTAACATCCATACAGGATATAAATCTACTTTATGCCTTTGCAAACCCAGACAAGATTTATAAAATTAGCAGTGACATCACTACTATGCTTTAGATAGCTTGTACTAAGAGCAGAGCTGCGGGAGGGGTCAAGGAAGCTCCACCCTTTACAGGCATCCTGCAGAAAACTACAGGAAGGGGCGGATACAAGACGAATCAACCTGCACCAGTAGAGAGAATAGCAGTGACTAGGGTTGCCACCTCATCCCTTGAAACCCGAACACATATGAATTACATTTCTGAGGCCAATTTAATGCATATAAGGCACCAAGTCAGTTTAATTACTGTAACGGCATGGCCCGTGGGACCCAGAGGCTCTTGAAGGATGTGGGGTAGCTTCACCAATGACTCTTGTGTCTAGGGTCATCCTATGTCCACTAGGGGCATAGGATGACTGAGAAATGTTATCATGGATTACATGAGATGGGACAGTAATGATAATTCACAATGTATTGCAGAATATATTGAAATATTACAGGTGGTTTATTCTGAACCCAACAGGTCAATAGGACAGCGATTCATTCATGTAGGAACATAGTCTGTTAAGGGGGTCATTAAGTCTGCTACTGTCATGTGAATTAACCTTAGTTTGGCTTCTAAAGACCTGTTCATTGTGTGATGCTAATTAACACTGTTTTGTATGAATTTCTATTGATGATAAATGTGGAATGCGAATTAGCACAATCTGAAAGGTCAGATGTCTGACTTATGTTTATTAAAGGAATGTGTATGGAGGTGAAAAGAGCTTATCTCAGAGTCACCTCGTCTGGGTAAATGGTTAGTAATTAGCTTATGTGGATTGTGTCAGACCCAGTGCCAGAAAGTCTACCCAAGATAATGTGTATTGAAGGCTCGTTAGTACCCATTGTATGATGTTGTGGGTGGAGTGTGTCATTGTCCCTTTGATTACTGCAGCATGCTTTTTGGTGTATATAAGAGCCTGAGTTTACCATTAAAGTCTATTCGTTTTGAACCAGAGAACAGAGCTGTGTCTCGTTTTTCTGGGGAATTCTTATGGGTCCTGTCGGCTGGATTGTGGAGTGTCGATAAGCTGTCGTAGGTTGGTGGAATGGAATATCGTCAATGGCGTTAACCCCTGACCGTTACAATTACCAACCTAATAAGCCACAGAACCAGTGTAATTAATATGTGTTCGGTTTTAAAGGGATGAGGTGGCAACCCCAGCAGTGACAGATCTTATTATAGGAAGCTCTTGCAGAAACAAGGATCCACACTGGATTACTGCACAGATCTGGACTGGAATAAATACACAAAACACATGCATCTTGTGTATTTAGATGATATCTGCTCATCTCAAGTGGAGCTTTAAAATGTTTTGCTCTCCAAAGCACAATGTAAAATGAGGTCCCAGTTTAAAGTAAGAGTGCTACCCCTGCTAAGAGAGGTTCATAACGGGACCATCTGTTAAAGTAGGAGTACCTTGCACAGTCCCATTTTAATCTTATTCCTGTTGGCATCCATTTCTTCCCAAACATCTTTCTCCTGCGGGCGCTGATGACTGGGTGATCCAGGGATCCTTTCAGGGGAGACCATCATTGGAATTCCATTCTCGCCATCACTGAGTTGTTCATCTGGAAACACTTCATCTGTGTTCTCACGTAGCAGGTCTCCAGGTATGGCATTTGCAATCCTGATAGATAAACAGGATTATTAGATTAAGATGAAGTTTATGACCGAGGAAGAGACAACATGAGGAGCAAAGTTTGTTAAAATACGGTGATGGATGGTGAGATTCTGAGCATTACTTGCCATTATTGGAAAATGTTTCCTTTTGCAAAGGGAGTTCATGCCACTTAAATTTTAAAATGAACTTTTGCTTTGTCTAGCAAAATCACTTTATATGCCAGCCCCTCCAGCTGCACATACATATATAAAAGAGCTAGTGGAAGATTTTTTACCTTACTGAAGAAAGTGCATTAGGTAAAAAGCATTTGCCTTTAGAACCACTTCTAAAGTACTAAGTAAAAAGTGAATTAAAAAAAATGCAAATCGGCTAAAAACATTTTTTATTTTGGCCCACTTAAATTTCCAACACTTAACAAATGCTTCTATAGCAGTATGGGCATTAGACAGGTGCTTTACAAGCATTATTGAGGAGTTAAAAATGCTCAAACGCCCTATGGGCAGTTTTGAAGCATTTGATGAGTGTTGCAACTGCCCCACAAATTCCATTACAGTAAATGAACAAGTTAAAGTTCCACAACTGCCTGCCAGAGCATTTGCGAGGCGTTACCATAGACTTGAATGGGAGACGTTGAAAGGCTACACACACTTCCTGACTCGAAATGAGGCTTCAATTTTGAAGCAACGCCAGTGCTTAGTGTGAAAAACACTATGTGCTATCTATTGTATCTTGTGCATAGGCATTTAATGGGCCTGAACGACACTCAAACGCCTTGTTCTGAATGCCAGTGTGAACTCAGCTCAAGCCACAGTCTATCATGTCTTGATCCATACCCAATAGCAGCAGGGGTTAGGCGAGTGTGAAGCTGAGGGGTGGTTGATGTTGTTGTGGTAGTTAAAGAACCATCCAAGCCACTCTTCTCCCAGTCAAAAGGGTCACTTTCAACAACTCCATAGGATTTCATGCTGTTATCAAAGACCGATAAAAGAAGCTGCAGAAAGACAAAGACGACAATCGGTAAGTACCAGTTTAGCATTAGATATAAAGTGGTAGGATATCAGAGATATTCTATTGGTTCAGTATTTTTACAGAAACAGGTTTTTACCGTCCCTAGCAATAATCACGTGAAAAATCCAACAGGCTGGTTGTACCTCAAATTGATCAACTTGGGTACATTCAGCTTGCCCTCACATTGTTTGAATCTCGTTCAGGCCCTGCTGAACCAGTCGAGAGTCTGACTGTTTATGGCCAGCTTTAAGATCATTCATGCAGATGCAAAATGGTCATAATAATTGTCATGCCTTTGGCCTACAAGGAAATACAGCAATATCTTCTGGACTTGTAATTCAAATATTGTCCACTAGATGTCACTCTTAACAAAGGACTGTTGATGGGCAGTGTTCTATGGTATTGTACATTTCCTGTCGTGTTATTGAAAACGGTCTTCACTTCCTATCACAACTCTTTCATCTCTTTTCCACTGGACAGTCCACATGGAGTCAGCTAAGCCTGCACCACGTTTCCTAGGTCCTGGTCCTCCTAAGGCAGCATCACTGGTATGATAAAGACTGTTTACTTATATGCCTACTAGAAGACATTTGTTTGTGTTCATATAATTCTTATATGTTCATTTATCTCTTTATCTCTAGTTTTACGGATGAAAAAGTGGACATACGGTCCGCATGTGTGAAAGTGGCCTTAAGCTGTATGTTAAGCTACATACGGGCCAGGGGCAAACGTGTAGCGAGAACAGAACACTAATCGCGTTGAACAACTTAAAGGGGTTGTAAAGGAAAAAAAATGTTTTCATAATAAGCATCCTTTACCTGCAGACATTCCTCTTTTCACTTCCTCATTGTTCGTTTTTGCTCAGAAGTTGCTCTATTTCTTCCCTGTTCTGTTCACTTCCTGCTTGTCTGATTTTACTGACCACCGTGAAGGGAGACTTTACTGCGGTGGTCGGTAACGTGCTCACCCCCTCCTGGGAACTACATCTGTGTGGCAGGACGCTCTCTACGTGTTAGAGACTTCAAGGAGGTGTGAATTACTGGGCGTGCTGCAATTCATACTGGGAAATGTAGTTCTTACATGAACGAGTGATGCAAACCAGGAAGTGAATGAGAGAACAGAAACTAGAACGCCGGAGGTGATATAGATGAAGGACTTTAGTAGGTATTTACTTGTTTTTTTAACAGAATCATTACACTATTCCGTCTGTCTTTTTTTTTTATTCACATCAGCTATTACCAGACGGTTAGAGAGCTACATATAGAGTTATGCTTCAGTCGTCTCTATTTGCGGTTTTGCATCATCTGTGACACTATTCGTATTTACTATATATCTGTATACAAACATATATATACACATTTTTTTTTTTTTTTTAATGTGTAATCCATATATAACTATTCCGTCTGTCTACCTTCATTTTAGGCAAAAAAAAAATTAAAAATTTCCTTTACAACTCCTTTAAGGATGGAAAAATAGTTTATAACTATATTTGAAAAACAGAGAAAAAAGGAAGCTCAGACACAAAACATTTAGGACAGAATATGGAGCGTTACTTGGGACATATCAGTCAGAACATGTGTTTCTTGCATGACATTGGCTACTGTCCTTATTCTGCATCATCTTAGTATAACTGGATGCATGCAGTGTTACCTGATAATCTGGTTTGGTGAAGTAATCCAAACCGCTGATGTGCTCTAGGAACACATAAAACTCTGGGGGAAGGTGCTTCAACATAAGGCGATGCTCATAGCGTTCTTTTATGGAGCCCACTTGTTCCTATGAAAAAAAATTACGTGGTTAGGACATACAAGGACACGCAGATAAGAAAAACATATTGCATTACAATTTACAAAGCTCATTTGGCTTAACTTCTATGGATCACAGAAGTGCAATTCGTTTCACCAGACTAAACGTAAGGATTTTTACGGTAAACTTGTCATATGACAAATAATAAACCCAAGCACCCCCAACTAAGCTCTTGAGCACCCCAAGACCCCACACACCCTAGAATGTCTACTGGATGTACTTCCAGCTCAGCAAACAAATAAAGCAAACCAGTATTTATTACTGCACAAAATACCAATTGGATGACCTAAACACTTTTTGCAAACCTACACCAAACCGTCAAACCAACCATTCACAAAGCATAAGCCATGCTTTTTGGTTTACCACTATATTACCCTATTGAGTTTAAGTGTACTGGCAGACAGAGCATGATAAAACAGAACAAAAAAAAAAGAACTGAAAAGGCCAACTAGGAGCAGAAGCTGCTCTATTCTGCAGCACCTGATAGGGTAGTCGCCACCATGCCCAGTATATTGAAATACAAGTGTGTTCCTTAGTGTCAGGTTACAGTGATAGTGAGCCCTTGTAGATCGATAACTCCGGGTTCCCCAGGGAGCAGAGTCTAAGCCCCAGCCTCTATCTTCACCAGGGCCTTTAGTGGTGGGGATGGACTTGCAGCAAACTGGAATCGGCTCGCCCAGCCGAAGATGTGGAGACCACTCGCACGTGCAGAGTACAAATGTCAGGAGACGGAAGGAAATCTAGGAAACAACCCAGGGCAGGTGACAGGCAAGCACAAACGGTAGACAAAGCCAGGGTCAGTACATGGAAGCTTAGTCAATGAATACAAGTAATAGTTGGCAAACAGGGGGCAGCACTTTGCAGCTACATGGCTATCCACCGTCTACAACCATTTCACTCACACAAACGTCACTTCCACCCAATGGTCTTAAAATGAAAAAAATTAAAATAAAAAGTGGCGTAGGGAATCGGGCAGTGAAACCGGAACGCTTCACTTCCTGATTCCCTCACAGAGGATGGCGGTGGGGGCAGCAGATAGACGAGCAATTGCTCGTGTTCTGCTGCAGACGTCGCTGGACTCCAGGACAGGTAAGTGTCCATGTATTAAAAGTCAGCAGCTGCAGTATTTGTAGCTGCTGGCTTTTAATATTTTTTAAACGGCAGAGCTCCTCTTTAAGTGGCAATATAGTCTTTGTCTGGTTGTGCTTGTTTTAATTAATTAGTTAATAAAATAATTGTATCTACAATTTGTGTAACTCAGTGTCTAAAGTCCAGTACCAATCTTTTCACCATTATCGTCAATTCATGGGACGTGGTACATTTATATATAATAGTTTGGTATCCACAGCACCATCCTGTGGTGATACCTTATAATCATCTATTTCAACACGTAAATAAAATCACAGATCTAGGAGAAGCACTGCAGCATGGAGGTAAAAATTACACAGGCAGGAAACTGCAGGCTAAATTGTGACACAGTGCATGTAGTAACTATGGTGGTATTGAGTCTTGAGCAGGGTTAAAATACTGCCCATTACCACCAAACACGCCCTGGATTATTGTTAAAGTGGAGGTTCACCCTTAAAATCACTTTCTCCCATCCCATTCAGCATACTGGCGTCAGCGCCAGTATGCTGTTTTTTTTTTTTCTTAATCCATGTACTTACTTCTTAATAGATAATTTAATTTTCGTCCTACCGCGGTGTATGGCGCCGCTATATCGCGTCACGCCTTCCGAAAAGAGCCGACTAGCACTCGGCTGTTCTCGGCGCCTGCGCACAGACCCAGGAACTGACTGCGCAGGCGCCGTATACAGCCGTATACAGCTCCTGGGTCTGTGCGCAGGCGCCGAGAACAGCCGAGTGCTAGTCGGCTCTTTTCGGAAGGCGTGACGCGATATAGCGGCGCCATACACCGCGGTAGGACGAAAATTTAATTATCTATTAAGAAGTAAGTACATGGATTAAAAAAAAAAAAAAAAAAAACAACAGCATACTGGCGCTGACGCCAGTATGCTGGATGGGATGGGAGAAAGTGATTTTAAGGGTGAACCTCCACTTTAAAAGACAAACTATTGTGCAATTTGTAAAGATACCCTTGGACAGTTATGCATGTGTACAAGCCCACAGAAAAAAAGGTGAATTACTCTGTGTAACGGAATGGCCTGTGGGACCCAGAAGCGCTTAGAAAGTATGAGATACTCCTGTTCCAGCTTCACCGATGCCTCTTATGTGTAGATGACCCTGTGTCTCTAATAGGGGCACAGGGTGAATGAGAACCCCTCTATGGTCTGTGCTAGTCAGATTTAATGCAGTATATATATTGTATATATATTGTGTGGTGGCTGTTTTGTGCTATAAAGCTTGCTGTGGTAATTAAGTCTGCTACTGTGATGTAAATGAACCTAGGGTGACTTCTAAGGATCTTTAATTGTGTTGTGCCAATTGCCCCTGTATTGTGTGAAGGTCTATTGAGGATAAATGTGTATTGTGAGTTAACAGACAGTCTAAAGGTCAGGTGTCTTAGACATCAGCTGTAGTTAATTAGCTCATGTAAATTATGTCAGAGCTGGTGCCAGAATGTCTACTAAAAGAATGTGCGATGTCTACCTTGAAAGGTTATATCTAGGAGTCACCTCGTCTGGGTAAATGATTAGTTAACTAGCTCATGTTAATTTATGTTCTGGTTACCTCCTAACTGTATACAAGAGCCTGATTTTCTTATTAAAGAGTCTATTTGTGTGGAACCTCAAACAGAACTGTGCCTCGTTATTGGGGTTTGTTTACATCACTGTGGAGTGCCGATAGCCATCTTGGGTTCGGAATGGAATATCTTAAACGGCTTTAACCCCTGTCCCATTTGGGGTTCCGTTACACTCTGGTTCCCAGAGAAGACATTAAAATTTGAATTGCAATGGTAAAAAAAAAATACAGGAAAATAAAAATAAAAATCACAGCTTCTTAGCGAACCTTCTCATTAAACCCCAGTCTTTCCATACTGGGAACGCTGACTAATTATTTTACCAGTGGAAAGAGTAAAATTATTAAATTCCAGTAATTCTTTCTAGGAACCATTTTTAGAAAAAAAGTGATGCTCTGACACAAAGCAATAACATGAAGAGTGCAGGAGTTCAACTAATGATAAATGTACTTCCTTTTACATAACTTTTAAATAAAATGTGGATATCAAGCACATTTACCTTATCTTTAATCTTCCTCCAGGGAAGTTGACCAACCACAAACTCAACCAGCATGTAGAAAAGGGACCACAGATCGTCATGTCGGCCCATCTCCTACAGTGACAGAACGTAAGTGAAGAATAAATGGAGCCATTTGCTTACGGAAATACATTCAAGTATCTTTATAATAATAATTGCTATAATTAGAAAAAAAAAAATCAAAACATCTGTACAATGCAACATGAGATCGGGAAGTACTGCGTCAGTACAGACACAGCTCATATAATACAACAGTAAAATTCTTTATGGCGAGGAAGTATAGGTCTATAGTCATAATAACTAAATATAGTATTTGTTTTGTCCAGAAAGTCTGTTATATATATATATTTATATATATTTATATATTTTTGTAAATCAATGCATTGTGTTTCAGGAGCCTCATCAAAATGATTTGAATAACGGAGTTGGTGAGGCACAGAGGGTCAAATCTTGACACCACATCCCTAGTAGACAAAATTTACAAAATTGAATATGGGAATTGGAGGGGTAACTAGCCCCGGGAATTTAGAGGTGTCCAAATTGATAATAATAAATCAAAAGGTAGGTAAGTAAAAGACAACATTTATTATTTTAAAACATACAAAATACTTAAAATATTAACACCGGCTTAATGGTCCAGGAGGACCTGACAAGGCTGATATTTGAGCCACAACGATGCCCAACATGTTTTGCTCAATTGGAGCTTCATCAGGACCATATATAGGAAATGCTGAACATTGAAAAAGAACTAAGATGTTTGAATCAAGCATATGATACTTATTATTTTTTTTATTAATAACATGTTCATTGAAGATGAACATGTTATTAATAAGTATCATATGCTTGATTCAACATCTTTGTTCTTTTTCAGTTTTCAGCGTTTCCTATATATGCTCCTGATAAAGCTCCAATTGAGCGCAACATGTTGGGCATCGTATATGTTCATTGTGGCTCAAATATCAGCCTTGTCATGTCTTCCTGGACCATTAAGCTGGTGTTGTTGATTTTTTAAGTATTTTGTATGTGTTAAAATAATACATTTGGTCTTTTACATACCTACCTTTTGACTTATTATTATCAATTTGGACACCTCTAAAGTCCTGGGGCTAGTTACCCCTCCAATTCCCATATTCAAAATGATTTGAATGCCACATAGCAGGTCTACTTTGCATTTTTCCTGAAATGTGGTCATGCATGTTGCCTGCATTCAACAATGCAAAAAGATGTATAACTAAACCTGTAGCTGGAATGTGCCTTTGAAGCACAGGATAAAAAAAGGAAGAGTCCCCCCCCCCCCCCAATTCTCCACATACTCCTAATATTCAATTACATTTTCTCACGTCCTCACCACTCAGTTAAAGCGGAGTTCCACCCTTAAAACCACTTTCTTTCATCCCATCCAGCATACTGACGTCAGCGCCAGTATGCTGTTTTTTTTTTTTTTTAATCCATGTACTTACTTTATAATAGATCATTTAATTTTGGGCGCACCGCGGTGTATGTCGCCGCTATAAGGCGTCACGCCTTGCGGAAACAGCCGACTAGGGTTCGGCTCTTCTCGGCGCCTACGCACAGACCCAGAAGCTGACTGCACAGGCGCCGTATATAGCCGCGTCACGCCCTCCGAAAAAAGCCGAACTAGGACCGGCTATTTACGGCGCCTGCGCAGTCAGCTCCTGGGTCTGTGCGCAGGCGCCGAGAAGAGCCGAACGCTAGTCGGCTGTTTCCGGAAGGCGTGACGCCTTATAGCGGCGACATACACCGTGGTGCGCCCAAAATTAAATGATCTATTATAAAGTAAGTACATGGATTAAAAAAAAAAAAAAAACAGCATACTGGCGCTGACGCCAGTATGCTGGATGGGATGAAAGAAACTGGTTTTAAGGGTGGAACTCCGCTTTAAGTGGTGACAGTCAAAGGCTATACAGTGGATATAAAACGTCTACACACCCCTGTTAAAATGTCAGGTTTTTGTGATGTAAAAAACTGAGACAAAGATAGATAATTTCCAAATTTTTCCACCTTTAATGTGACCTATAAACATATTGTACAACTCAGTTGAACAACAAACTGAAATCTTTTAGGTGGAAGGAAGAAAAAAAAATGAATACAAATAATAATAATAATAATAATAAGGTTGCATAAGTGTGCACACCCTTAAACTAATACTTTGTTGAAGCACCTTTTGATTTTCAGCACTCTTTTTGGATACGAGTCTATCAGCATGGCACATCTTGACTTGGCAATAATTGCCCACTCTTCTTTGCAAAAAAACATTTAAAATCTGTCAGATTGCGAGGGCATCGCTTGTGCACAGCCCTCTTCAGATCACCCCACGGATTCAGGTCTGAGCTCTGGCTCTATGGATGTATGTTTTAGGTCGTTGTCATGCTGAAAGAAGAAATTCCTCTTGTGTTCAGCTTTCTAGCAGGAACCTGAAGGTTTTGTGCCAATATTGACTGGTATTTGGAACTGTTCATAATTCCCTCTGCCTTGACTAAGGCCCCTGTTCCAGCTAAAGAAAAACAGTCCAAAGCACGATGCTGCCACCACCATGCTTCACTGTGGGTATGGTGTGCTTTTGGTGATGTGCAGTGGTGTTTTTGCGCCAAACATATCTTTTGGAATTATGGCCAAAAAGTTCAACCTTGGTTTCATCAGACCACAACACATTTTCCCACATGCTATTTGGGAGACTTCAGATGTGTTTTTTGCAAAATTTAGCAGGTCTTTGATGTTTTTCTTAGTAAAAAAAGACTTGCATCTTGCCACTCAACCCCATAGCCCAGATATATGAAGAATACTGGAGATTGTTGTTGCATGTACCTCACAGCCACTACTTGCTAGATATTGCTGCAGCTTCTTTAATGTTGCTGTTGGCCTCTTTGCGGCCTCACTGACCAGTCTATTACTCGTCAATTTTGTAGGGGCGTCCAGTTCTTGGTAATGTCACTGTTGTGCCATATTGTCTCCATTTGATGAGGACTGTCCTCACTGTGTTCCATGGTATTTCTAATGCCTTGGAAATTCTTTTGTACCCTTCTTCTGACTGATACATTTTAACACTGAGATCCCTCTGATGCTTTGGAAGCTCTCAGCGGACCATAGCTTTAGGATGCAACTAACAAAATGTCAGGTAATGCCTAATAGAACAGCTGAACTTTATTTGGGGTTAATCAGAGGCACTTTAAAATGATGGCAGGTGTTTACCAACTCTTATTTAACCACTTAAGACCCGGACCAAAATGCTGCTAAAGGACCTTGCCCCTTTTTGCGATTCGGCACTGCGTCGCTTTAACTGACAATTGCGCGGTCGTGCGACGTGGCTCCCAAACAAAATCGGCGTCCTTTTTTCCCCACAAATAGAGCTTTTTTTTTGGTGGTATTTGATCACCTCTGCAGGTTTTTCATTTTTTGCGCTATAAACAAAAATAGAGCGACAATTTAAAAAAAATGCAATATTTTTTACTTTTTGCTATAATAAATATCCCCCAAAAATATATATAAAAAATATATTGTTTTCCCTCAGTTTAGGCCGATACGTATTCTTCTACCTATTTTTGGTAAAAAAAAAAAAAAAAATCGCAATAAGTGTTTATCGGTTGGTTTGCGCAAAATTTATAGCATTTACAAAATAGGGGATAGTTGTATTGCATTTTTATTATTATTATTTTTTTTACTACTAATGGCGGCGATCAGCGATTTTTTTCGTGAGTGCGACATTATGGCGGACACTTCGGACAATTTTGACAAATTGTTGGGACAATTGTCATTTTCACAGCAAAAAATGCATTGTTTATTGTGAAAATGACATTTGCAGTATGGGAGTTAACCACAGGGGGCGCTGTAGGGGTTATGTGTTCCCTAATTAGGGTTTACAAACGTAGGGGGGTGTGGCTGTAGGTGTGACGTCATCAATCGTGTCCTCCCTATAAAAGGGATAACGCGATCGATGCAGCTGCCACAGTGAAGGACGGGGAAGACGGCTCTCCCCGTTCTTCAGCTCCGGGAACCGAACGCCGTACTCCAGCGGCGATCGGGTCCGCGAGTCCCGGAGCTTCGGACCGGGTCACGGGAGCCCACGGCTGGGTACTAGTACATGACGTACCTGTACGTACATGTGCCACATACGGTGGTGCCAATTATTCTTAATGGCACCCCAACGCACTTTACTGATTTGTGTGCAAAAACACCTGGTAACAGTACAGTGCATTTTGGTGCAGCACAATAAAAAAAAAAAAGGGTTCATGCACTTTTGGGAAACTTTTCACACGCAGGGCAGCCCATTCATTTCAGTGGGCTGCCCTGCATTTGAAAATTTGCCCAAAAGTGCATGAACCTTTTTTTTTTATTATTGTGCTACACAACATGTGAAATCATGCAAAGTTGCACTTACAGTTATGCAGTGTAAAATCGCCTTGAAATTTTAATGTGCCGGCCTGTACACAAAAACCCTCAGGCGCTCGTCCACTGGGGGAACGTTCAGGAACTGGGTGACAACAGCGCGTCGCTCGCCCTACGTCCGTTTCTAAATACATTTCGTCTTCCAGGGGCCTGAGGGTTTTTGTGTACCGGCCGGCACATTAAAATTTCAAGGCGATTTTACACTGCATAACTGTAAGTGCATTTTAATCCTTTTAAATACATTTTTATAAATGTGGAGCTATTGATGTCTTTTTCATGGTGGCCGTTCATCTTGCGGCAACATTTTTGAAAACGAGAGCCATTAGGAATGCAGAACTGACACCACGAGATTGGGACCTACTATATGCTGTTTTTGATCCCTCATCACAGGGGATCATGGGAGTTTGGTAAGAGGCCAATTCATAAGCTTGGTGAAGGACACGTTATTTGTTTCTTTGGACACGTTTAACTAATTTGTTATGATACAGAAGCACGGGTGTTTGTAAACTTTCCTTCACAAACTTTCTACAATGCTGTGGACTGTATATAAATCCATTTAGAGTCAAAGTTTATATCCAGCATACCCAGCTGATGTTTTTCAATATTTCAATAAGTTTTCACATCACTTGGTATATTTTTGGTTTTTGTTTCTTTTAATGTTTGTTTTTTGGTATATCACCATTATCAACTATATAATAACAAGATTATTGATGTTTTCTGAGGTGACTGTTTAGTGCATTAGTGGCCACTAGAGGTCACAGTTTCACGTAGCAGCCAGCCTACTTTTCACATATCACTGGAGATCACTTATTCATATATTTGTGTTCGTTAAAAGCCAGTTGGGGTAGCGCGATTTATTATTTTTCTCATGTTCATTTCTTGTATTTTATTGTTTACATGCAAATCGCAGCACCTGGAGAAAATACACTGTCATTACGCTGCATTTTTCTCCCTTTTTTTCCTTTATTTTTTCTATTATTTTTAGCGCAGTCTCTTCCTAATTTCCCGTAAAAGTTAATACACCTGTTCAAAACAAACGCTTAATTTAACCTTCATTCCTAAGGAGCTTTGCCTTTTTGGTTCTGCTAATAAAGAATAAAAAGCTTGTAAAGAGGGTCAAGGATTCAAATTTCAAAGGTTTTCAGTCTCTCTTTGGTCCTCAAGCACAGAGGATACAAATCCTACCAAACAAAAACAATATACTAATATAGACAATGGGAGCAACATTTCAAGGCAGCAAGGTTGCAAAACAAAAAAAGGGTGGGACTTTATATGAAGCTCATGCTGACAAAAATGGTAGCTTTCCCCTGATTAATTGATTATCTGCTTAATTGTGTATCACTTTACTCTTATTATTTCTTTAATGCGTGTAACATATTGCTGTTTTTACCCCAATTGTGTGCCTTGGTTATATGGGTGACTCGGCCCCTTGGCTGCCTGTGATTTTCATCTGGGGCCTTTCCCCCTCCCGCCTAGTGACGCTCGGGGGGCAGGTGTGCCGCCACTGCGCGTCGATGTCACAGCTGTGTGCCGGACGTGCAGAGTCTCCATGATGCGGTCCTGCCGTCCGGGCACAGTCCATCTCCATGGGTGGTAGCGTGGGGTTCCGCTGGTGCCAGCTGCCCGGCAAATCATCGCCCATGGGCTGGTGTTCTTGCTCCCTCTCCCCTCTGCACCTGTGACGTAGGGGCCGTGGTTGCGGTGGCGTGTGCTCATTTATGGCGGCTGCCTGGTGGAGTCTGGGTCCTTCTTATCTCCCCTTCACACTGGCTTCACACTCACTCCTGGACTGATTTTATTTTGAATTTGGTTTACATTTTGGTTTTATTCTGCAACACAGGTATAGTATGGATTCCACTTGGCAAACATTTCCCATCCCTTTATCGGGTGTTTTGGTGATGACCTTTCCATGAGAGGTCATCACCAAAACACCCGATAAAGGGATGGGAAATTCTACATGATGTCTTCTACCTTCACTCTAGCCACCCATTTACCCCCTCCCTTGCCTTACCAATTCCCCCAGCCAGTCCATCCCCACAATCTATAGTTCACTCACATAGCCTCAAATAATAATATATTAGGGGCATAGGATGACTGAGGAATGATATATTGGACTACCTGAGATGGGATCATTATGTAATTATTATCCACAATATATTCTGAACTCAACGGATTAACTGTAAGAGTGACTCATTCATCATGTTGGGACACATACTGCTAGAGGCTAATTGGCCCTGCTATTGTGTGAAGATGTACTGTGTTTACACTTATGATAATGTGTATTGCATAGCAGATGAGCGGAGACGGGATGTCTACTCTGAAATGTCATATCTGAGTCGCCTAGTCTGGGTAAATGATTAGTTAATTAGCTCATGTTAATTTATGTTCTGGTTACCTCCTCTTTAAACTGTATATAAGGTTGCATTCTTGGTTCTATCAAACAGTCCATGTTTGGCACACAAACAAAGCTCGTCTCGTTGTTTGTTGAGGGCAGCTGGAATATCTGATATCTATATCCAGACTGATAGGAAGCGGTATATGATGGAAGCACTCAAGCAGAGTGTGGGACATTTTGTTACATTATCCTTCTCCCCTAATCTGACATAGGTAACTTAATTAACCACTCTATCGAGATATGTGTTTACTACCATCCTTAGATTTATAGGGAATATAAAGACCATAGACTGTGCAAATGCTACCTTTTGTATTGTTTTTACCCAAAACTATTAATACTGGTGGACCCCTTAATTGTATCATGTGGCTAATGTTCATAACCATGTTACTACTAGTTATCAGGTTAGAAATTGGCACCACGTGATTGGTGCATTTCTCAGTATGTATAACCAACGTGTGTAAACCTATTTTTTCATGCATCAATAAATGGTCTACTATTCCACCATTCTATTAATTTTGTCACTGTGCGCTTCATTATAAAGTCCCACCCCTTTTTTGTTTTGCAACCTTGCTATTTTGCTCCCATTGTCAATATGACAGGGATGGAGGCGCATGACCCTACCCGGTCATGGCTTCATTTAAAATCCCATCTTCTGGGGCGTGACCGGAAGTCAGCCTGGAAGGACGTGTGGACTGAGAGCTCCGCCATAGCCCGCAGCTCCAGGGCGTCCTAACCAGGGAATCCACAGCCATCCATGGGCGGTTCGAGGCTCACTAGATCTGCATCGGCCAGGGGTTCATCCCAAACCCCTCCAAGCACCTCTTCGTCCTTTAGGGCGTATTTTAAGCTGCCCGACATGCCGCCGGGCGGAGGAGACAAGATGGTGACGGACGCCGCGCCACCGCGATCCCGGGCTTCCTCGCTCCTATCCCCACAGCGGCCTTCTACATCACTGGACCGCCAGGCAGAGCAGATGTCCGGAGCCCGGTCTGCGGGTACCCCGAGCGGTGAGTCTTTCCCAGCGAGCCCATCTCCTCCAGCCAATGGCGCACACGGAGCAGGCCGCGACCTACTCCTGGTCTCCATCCCCCAGCTCCCAGTACATGGATGACTGCACCAGACAGCCCCACACAGCATCCGATCCTGACCCAGGCCTGCAGGAAGGCAGCCCTCATTCCCCCAGCCCCTCTTACCGAGCGAAGGCTGCCCCCATCTTCCTCTAAGGCACAAAGGCCTTCCAGATCCTGGGACATCAGCACCTCAAAGGGCCACGCTGGGACCCCCCCTCCTATGCTCAGATGGCAAGCGTGCAAGCCCCATCGCAAAGGGGGCACCAGGCCCAACACGCCACAAGCTAGTCTGACCCCTGGGACCCCCCACAGCAGCATACCGCCCGAGGTCCAGCTAGCCCTGCAGAGGGATTTCTTCGGCAGCCCCCAACGCCCCACCCCTAGCCGCATGGTGCCGACTACTCCAACCCCCTTCCCCCACAATGGCATGCATATCTGCAGGCCATCCCAACGAGGGACGACTTCAAACAACTCATCGCTGAAGTGAAAGCAACCTGCAGATCCGAAATTCAAGCTCTTCAGATGGGCCTTAAACACCTGGCGGACAGGGTCGAGATGGCTGAAGAGGAAATACAGGAGACTGTATTTGCAGACTTCTATACCGACTTGTACAATAAACCGGAAATACCGCACAACCCCCACCCCGACCTAGTGGACAGGATGACACAATACCTAGAGCAGGCGGGAATTCCCCGCCTGCCAGACACAGACCTACTTGCACTCAACGCCCCTATCACCGCGGAGGAACTCACAATGACGATAAAAGACCTTACTGCCCATAAATCCCCCGGACCGGACGGTCTACCTTATGAATATTATAAGGCTTTTCTCCCCCTGCTCCTACCATACATGACTAAACTTTATAATGCGTTTCTTTACCAGACCCCGATCCCGACAGACATGCATCGCTCCCACCTCACCCTGATCCCTAAACCGGACAAAGACCCTTCTTCATGCACCAGTTATAGGCCCATAGCCCTGTTAAACACAGACCTAAAAATCTTCACCAAACTCCTCTCGATACGCCTGAATGTGATACTTCCCTCCATGATCCACAAAGACCAGATGAGCTTTGTCCCCCTTCGCCAAGCAGGCGACAACACAAGGAAGGTCATTGATTTGATTGATGTAGCCAACAGGGATGGCCATTTATGCTCGCTACCTTACACCATATAGGGTTCAAGGGACCTTTCCTACGCGTGATCCAGCATCTCTATACCAACCCCACCTTGCAGGTCAAAACCCTGTTCGCCATGTCGTCCTCCTTCCCGGTCACTAATGGGACGAGGCAGGGCTGCCCGCTCTGCCCACTACTATTCGTTGTCTGCGTCAAGCCATTAGCGGCGACGATTTGGAGAAACGCAGATATTCAGGCCATCTCAGTTAGAGGTAAGGAATTCAAGATATCCCTGTTCGCACATCATCATCCTTACCTTGACTCGGCCCAGGATCTCACTGCCCAACCTCCACGCCGAACTCAACAAATATAGCGCACTCTCGGGCTATAAAACCAACATCTCAAAATCCATGGCCCTCCCGATTAATGTCTCGGAGAATTAACTACTCCATTTACAGTCGGTGTTTCCCTATAACTGAGAGCTTGAAATACCTGTGGGTGAATCTCACCCCGTCCTTTGACTCCTTATACCAATCCAACTTCCCTCCCCTTTACAAGTCCATTAGGGAACTATTACAAAAATGGAAGAACCATCAGATCTCTCTCTTAGGGCAAATTGCCTCAGTGAAAATGGTCATTCTCCCTAAACTCTTATATCTATTCAAGACCATACCTATCCCTATTTCCTACAGCCACCTACATAGACTCCAGGATGACTTACTGAGATATGTGTGGAACTATGGGTGTTACAGGGTATCGCGCTCGGTTATGACTGCGGCCCGCGCAGACGGAGGCCTGTCATTTCTGGATCTGGTTAGATATTACCAGGCAGCCCAACTGCGAGCGATAGTCTCCTGGTTCCCCCAAAGATCGTACAAGTGGACGGAGATAAAAAAAATCTGGTTAGCCCCTATTCACCCTAACAGTCTCCTCTGGAGTGCAAATGTGAAGGTAGAACCCAGCTGACTACTGGGGTCTATGTTCCAGCGCCGGCGATTGTGGCAAAATCTCTCCCGTGAACACAAGCTTAAGTCAGAGAATTCACTGATGACCTCGTTCCTATGCAACCCCGAGGTGCCGGCTAGTCTCACACACACCACATGTCGTGGCCCTGGGCCTCGCGGAACCTGTTCCATTTTGGGCACCTAGTGGACCCTAGGTCTCGCACGCTGCTCCCGTTCTCCAAGCTCCAATCTCAACCTCCCCAGACAAGTGTTTTACAGTTACCTGCAGATCCGCCACTATGCCAAACTATAACCCTGCAGCTACAATTCTCTGCTCCTTCCCCATTTGAACGCATTATATTAGAAGGCCGCTTACGTAGAGGACTGATATCTGACATTTACCAAATCCTGAACAAGCACTCTATGCAGATCCAGGGTAAGCACCCTTATATGCTCCGCTGGGAGAGGGAAATGGGAGAGGAGATCCCGGAGGAGGCGTGGGGGGCGGTCTGGAGTTCCATGTGTACCCTCTATAAAAGGAATTTTTTTTACAAGATCCTCTTCTTCTAGTACCTGACTCCGGACGCCCTCCACCAAATGTATCTCTCTACCTCTGATCGTTGCTGGCGGTGCCAGCGAGCTAAAGGCACGCTCTTCCACATTTATTGGACGTGTCCCTTAATAGTCCCATTTTGGACCTCAATGCAGCAACTATTGACCAGACTCTTCGAGGCACCCATACCCTGGACCCCGAAACTCTTTCTCTTTGGTCTCTCCCAGCCAAACCCTATAAAAAGCTACTTGGGCATGTTCTCACAGCGGCAAGGTGCCTGGTGGCCCTCCACTGGAAGAGGACTGCACCCCATCACAGGAAGTCCTTTACGCCAGGGTCAAAGACATTGAGATAATGGAGAGAATGACGGCCAGACAGAGACAGACTTGACGGCCACGACAGTGTCTGGGAGCGGTGGCACTCTCGGGAGGACCCACCTTGATCCGGCGGTCGACATTAGAAGGTACTTCTCCCCCTTATTTTGCTGCCTATTTGGTCCCCCTCCTTCCCTTCTCTTTTCTCTCCCCCCACTCCCACCCCCTTTCTCTCTCACTTCTTTAAAGCGGTATTTCACCCTAAATATAAGATCTCCCATGCGATCCAGCATACTGGCGTCAGCGCCAGTATGCTGGGTTTTTTTTTTTTTAATCGCACACTTACTGTATTATAGTGGAATTCCTTTTTTGTCCCCCGTGGTGGACGGCGCCAGTATAGCGCGTCACATCTTCTGAAAATACCCGATATGGACTCGGGTAATCTCGGCGAAAATGCGGCGCCTGCGCACAGACCTAGGAGCTGACTGCGCAGGCGCCGTATTTCTCCGAGTCCTACGGCTATGGCGCGTCACGCCCTCCGAAATAGGACTCGGAGAAATACGGCGCCTGCGCAGTCAGCTCCTAGGTCTGTGCGCAGGCACCGCATGTTCGCCGAGATTACCCGGGTCCATATCGGGTATTTTAGGAAGATGTGACGAGCAATACTACAGCCGTCCACTGCGGGGGACAAAAAAGGAATTACACCATAATACAGTAAGTGTGCGATTAAAAAAAAAAAAACCCAGCATACTGGCGCTGACGCCAGTATGCTGGATCACATGGGAGATCTTATATTTAGGGTGAACCTCCGCTTTAAGTATATTTAAAGTGTGTTACGAAAAGTTCAATGAGGCTTAGGCCTCAAGGCTCTGTACACTACATATACCTCTAGAGCAGTGCTTCTCAACCTTCTGGCGCCGTGACCCCTTGATAAAATTTCCCAAGTTGTGGGGACCCCGAACAGTAAAATTATTTGTGTGGCAAGACAAGTAATTTGCTCCCCTAACCCACAAACATTTAACGCTCCCCGAGTCCCTTCCACTCGTACAGTGTTAAAACCCCTTATGGGGTATGTTCTCCTTTCTTTCCCTTGAAGTTGCCTTGTAAGTTGCCCCGAGTCGCACTGTGGCTCGTGTTCAGGTCGCTCTCTATCCTAATTTATTTTTCTTTTTTTTCTCCATCCCTCTCTCTAGCCGTTTTTCTTGTTATTTCTTCTCTCCCTTTTCCTTGGTTCCTCCCCCCTTTTCCTCTCCCTTCCATGTGTTCTCTGTTTTTATTCCTTCACTTACTCCTTGGTGGGGGGGCCACAGGAACAGCCCAGCTGGGTGGCCACAGGCTCCAGAGACAGCCCTGCTGGGGGGCCGCAAAAGGCAGGGAGAGTGGCGCAGGCTTCAGGAACAGCCCAGGATTCGGTGACCCCTGGCAAATCATTATTTGACCCCCCAGGGGGTCCCGACCCCCAGGTTGAGAACCACTGCTCTAGAGACATTGTTACTATTGTTAATCTGTGTAATGCCATGGTTTACAGGAGGATCCCTCTCTCAGGGTTCCGACATTTGCATACTAGACGATGCTCTCGTTTTAATTCCGTCTTTGTCTACTTGCCATTTTTGTACCACTGTTCTGCTGTTATATCTTTCTAAAAGATCAATAAAATTGTTAAAGTCCCAACTCCCCAATCCCCCCTCGATATTCATGAATATACTAATATAGTGACATAGAAGAAATATCACCAGCTGCAAAAATACTCCAAGATTATGTTGGAAGCATGTGTTTTAATTTAGGCACTACGACAGCAGGCCTACACACAATCCTATGTCTGTCTTACCTGGTTACCCAACCTTATAGATGGATGGTCGCATGTGATCTGTAGTAACTTTACCTACCTTCTTGCTATACTTGCTCACAAGTATTCCTAGAGATTTGTTAATGGAGTTGCCATAATTATCTAAAAATATTTTTTAATCAATACAAAATTAATTGAAACCACTTACCCGGTTCCTGTGTGCATTGACGGAAGCATACCTAACCGTTCCACGGAACCCAGCTACAGTCCGGGGCTATGGGAGAAAATCAAATCAAATCAATTAAAAAAAATTGATACATCACATAAAGGAGCATCTGGAAAACATCACATTACTGACCACAAATAATGTAAAGAAGTGTACACATACTGTATTTGCTGGCGTATAACACTACCTTTTACATTTAAAAAAAACTTGCCAAAAAGCAGGAGTCGTCTTATACACTGGGTCAGCTGCTCGGATGCCTGCTGGATGTGCGGTAATACTGTATGCAGCTTTGGCTACATACAGTATACCGCTTAGCCAATCGCGCTGAGCGATGTATTCAAATGAATACAGAGCCTGTTCGGATTGGAGTAACGACCTCTGCCAATCTGAGCAGGTTACATACAGTAGCCTGCTCGGATTGGCTTTGAGAGTCAGAGAGGCGTGGCTATTGATGTTACAGCGTCTGCTAATCCAAGCAGGCTTTTTATTTATTAATAGACTTCATTGTTCGCCGAGATTGGCTCCAGCAAGAAGGAAGAAGAATATGGATCAAGCTCCAGCAGAAATGAAGAAGAATATGGCTCCAGAAGGAAGAAATATGAAGCGGAAGCCTCGGAAGGGGGGGGGGGGGGGTCATCTTATACGGTGAGTACAGGCAAAAAATCTTAAACTGTAAAATTAGGGGGTCGTCTTATACGCCCGGTCGCCTTATACACTGACAAATACGGTAATACGGTTACAGATTTTCCACTTTCTCCTGCACTGATCTTCATTTTACAGTATATAGAAGTAACAAACACAAGGTTTTATGGTGCTTTGCGGTACGTTTTAAATGGTTATTTCATCTTTTACCAAAAAAAACTTCCTATGTGGGGGTATGGCTTCAGAGTTGACATCAGCCTCCCCTGTCTTGTTGTGAAGACACTCCCAGCCTTTATTGCTCATCCACAGACTTTTGTCCGACGGATCTTGCGTACACACAATTGGAAAATCAGACAACAGACCGTTGTCTGCTGAAAATTTTAAAGCCTGCCATCCAACATTTGCAGCGAAAAATCCGACAACACTTGTACGACGGAGAGTAAAAACTGTTGGATTTTCCGCCAACAGGCTGTCAACTCACAATTTTTGTCGGAAAAATCAGATCGTGTGTACGAGGCTTAAGTCCGTAGTGTTCAATATTGAGTTGGCGTACCCTTTGCAGCTATAACAGCTTTAACTCTTCCCGGAAGGCTGTTTACAAGGTTTAGGAGTGTGTCTAGAGGAATGTTTGACCATTCTTCCAGAAGTGCATTTGTGAGGTCAGGCACGGATGGTGGATGAGAAGGCCTGTCTCTCAGTCTCTGCTCTAATTTATCCCAAAGGGATTCTATTGGGTGGAGGTCAGGGTTGTGCATGCCAGTGAAGTCCCTCCACCCCAAACTTGCTTAACCATGTCTTTATGGACCTTGCTTTGTACACTGGAGGGTAGTCATGTTGGAACAGGACAGGGCCATCCCCAAACTGTTCCCACAAAGTTGGGAGCATGAAATTGTAAAACATTTTTTTTTTTTCGTATGCTGATGCCTTAAGAGTTCCCTTCACTGGAATTAAAGGGCCAGGCCAACTCCTGAAAAACAACCCCACACCCTAATCCCTCCGCCACCAAATGATTTGGACCCATGCATAAAACAAAAGGTCCATAAAGACATGGATGAGCGAGTTTGGGGTGGAGTTAAACAATTTCCTTTTCTGCAACCTGTGGTTGCAGAAAAAAAAAAGCGCACACACAAACATCCCATCTATGGCCGACTTTAGCACCGATTTTTTTTTACCAACCAACCCCATGCACCCTCGGCAGTTGCCTGTTCTGCCCATATTACTGGAAAACCCAGAGTGTTTTTCTTCAATATCTAGCATACTTGTCATTCACTGTCCATGTTAACCTGTTGCCGACCACCCACCGTCATACGGCGGCAGGTCGGCACTGCTGGGCGAGAGCACGTAGCTCTACGTCCTCCCTTTAGCAGCCGCTAGGGGGCGCGTGCGCGCCGGCCCGCTCGTCCCCCGCGCGTGCCCGGCGGGCGCGATCGCCGCCGGGCACGCACGCACGTTCGTTACAGAGCAGGGACCGGGAGCTTTGTGTGTAAACACAAAGCTCTCGGTCCTGTCAGCGGGGGGAAACGCTGACCTAGGAACACACTTAACCCCTTCCCTGCCCCCTAGTGTTAACCCCTTCACTGCCAATGGCATTTTTATAGTAATCCAATGCATTTTTATAGCATTGATCGCTATAAAAATGCCAATGGTCCCAAAAATGTGTCAAAATTGTCCGATGTGTCCGCCATAATGTCTCGGCACTAAAAAAAAACGCTGATCGCCGCCATTACTAGTAAAAAAAAAATATTAATAAAAATGCCATAAAACTACCCCCTTTTTTGTAAACGCTATACATTTTGCACAAACCAATCAATAAACGCCAATTGCGATTTTTTTTTACGAAAAATATGTAGAAGAATACGTATCGGCCTAAACTGAGGAAAAAAAAAAAACGTATTTTTAATATATTCTCGGGGGATATTTATTATAGCAAAATGTAAAAAATATTCAATTTTTTTCAAAATAGTCGCTCTATTTTTGTTTATAGCGCAAAAAAAAAAAATCGCAGAGATGATCAAATACCACCAAAAGAAAGCTCTATTTGTGGGAAAAAAAGGACGCCAATTTTGTTTGGGAGCCACGTCGCACGACCGCGCAATTGTCAGTTAAATCGACGCAGTGCCGAATCACAAAAAGTGCTCTGGTCTTTCACCAGCAAAATGGCCTGGGGGTATAAGTGGTTAATAGGTGCCTACAGCCATCAGTTCTCCGGTAATATAAGGCAATTTTCTTAACTGATTCACACAAAGGTCTGATTGCACCAAAATAGTAATTGCCTGGTTTTACCCAACAGGATAAAGATCTGAATGACCTGAGAAAGTTTATGTGAGCAGAAAACATAATGAAAAGTCACCAGAGATGAATCATAACAGGGATTTTCATCATAAGATCTAACTGTTCCCAATCATTTTGTACCCTTCACTAGAAATGATGATAGAGGACATATAGTTCATTCTGTATATAACAACTACTTGTTTCTGCCTAATTTATACATCAGTCCCATGATCCCTCACAACCAAACATTAACATTCTATTTTTGTAACGCCTACATCAGGATTAAACTGGGAAGCCAATTTAAAGCTAAACCTCAGACATAAATATAGAAGGCGCATAGCAATTTAATGTAGCTATGCATTGATCAATAATTGAATGTATTGTGAATGTATCCATTGTGAGTGAGTACCTGATTTTGACCTGTTGTCAGCCTCTTACAATACTCGGTACAGTAGCACTAGGGGCCAATCAGATATGCTACATACAAATGTATTGACAAGGAGGAGAGATTAGAGTAAGCAAAGACAGTGGGGGTTAATTTACTAGAACTGTAGAGTGCAAAATCTGGTGCAGCTCTGCATAGAAACCCATCAGCTTCCAGGTTTTATTGCCAAAGCTTCGTTGATTAAGCTGAAATTAGAAGCGGATTGGCTACCATGCACAGGCGCACCAGATTTGGAGTGCCCCAGCTTTAGTAAATCTCTCCCAAACAATCCCAGAGTGAGATAAATTTATTTTACTGCTGCTGTAATCACATGTCAGATGGTTAGGACAAGGAACCTACCTTGACCTGACTTCAATGATATTCAATGGGCTGAAGTAGGATCAATGTCAGACCAAAGTAGTACAGGGAGCAGTTAAGAAGGCTCTCATAGGGAAACATTCATTTTCACACGTCTTGTGACATGAGCTCCCAATGTCGGAGCGTTTGTTGTACCAGTGTGAACCCAGCCTAAAGGTTTGATGCTACTCACTATCCAAACAGGAAGCTGGAGTGGACATCTGGGCATGCTATGGGACAGGGCTGGATAAATCTCAGTACTGGTGGGACAGAAGAATAAAAAATTGTAAGGTAACAAAACTTGTATGTATTGTATTTAATCTGTGTTTGCCTGGAGCTCCGTTTTATTGAATTTAATATAAACTAGAGTTGAAGGAAAGTAGAGCTCTCCTTCAGTTTACTGAATTCCTTCACAATTTAATTTCCACAATATTAGTGGCCATGCTGCAGAAAGCCAGGTGCCTGAATGCAAATCAAGTTAAGGCTCTGCCAGCAGCCGATGCAAATCTGTTATGCAACAAATCAAATCCTCCTCTTTCCTTGCAAACAACGAAACACAATTATGTGACCAGTGTAGCCTGAAATATCTTGGGAGAATCAAAAACATTAGTTGTTAATTATGACAGTACTGCAGTCCCAGGCATCTCATTTGGTTAGCATTGTATAGAGGCTTATTTAGGCATAATTTGCTACCAATTATTCTTAAAGAACCAAAATAAATCAGGTCATCCACATTGATTACCATGACCTTTATATACCAATTCAATGGCGGAAAGTTCAAGAACAAAGCTGTAAGGGCATTAAAGGTCTATGTGGAATGGACAATTATGCATGTTTTTTACTGACATGGTAAATATACAGAAACCCCTTGGATCTGAGCCGTAGCCAAATTATCTGACGTGCTGCAGTACAATGCAATTCAAATAAAAAAAAACTATACAACCCAAAATTACAAAAAAGCAGACTCTGTAAAATCTACAAAAAAAAAGAATGCAATGATTTGCAAATCTCATAAACCCCATATTTTATTCACAATAAAGAAACATCATCAAGTGTTTAAACTTAGAAATGTTACCTTTTTTTTCCTAAAATGTTTTATTTTGAAATTGATTGAAACAAAACAGCTGGCAAAGTAAGTTGTACTTACAAGGAAGAGCTGGAAGAACAAAATTCAATCAATTGGAAACAGACCAGTAACATGACTGGGTATACAAAGGGCATCTAAGGGCTCATTTACACTTGTTTGGCTTCAACACACATTTAAGCTAGGGTAAACCAGCAGTCAAAACAAGTCTTCAGAGAGCTTTAACAAAGCCTGTCCGAACGCTAGTCAAAGCTCCTGTCACTAAATAAAAAGGTTAGCTTACAGTCCTATTTACACCTTGCTTTTGCTTTGCTTCAAAAATTATACCCCATGTCGCTTCAGTGGGGCTTCAAAGCATCTTCAAAGCCTCCATATAAGTCTATGGCAAAGCTTGCATGAAGCCCCAAAGCCCCACCAAAGCTTTATCGAAGCACCAAGCAAAAGCAAGAGCAAGGTGTAAACAGGACTATAAGATAACCATTTTATTTAGTGACAGGAGCTTTGACTGGCTTTCAGAGAGCTTTAACGAAGTGTGTCTGAAGCCATGTTTTGAAGTAGTGTAAACTAGCCCTTAGAGTGTCAGAGTGTCTCAGAAGTGAAGATGGGCAGAGGTTCACCAATCTGCGAAAAACTTTACAAATTGAAACATTTTCTGAAATTTTTGTCAATGTAAGATTGCATTGTGGATATATCCTCATTTACAGTAGAGAATATCATAAGATTCAGAGAATCTGGGGAAATCTCTGTGTGCAAAGGACAAGGCCGAAACGCAATATCGGGTGCCCGTGATCTTCAGGCCATCAGATGGCACTGCATTAAAAACGGGCCCGATTCTGTGATGGACATCACTGCATGGACACCGTTTGCTGCACCATCCAAAAATGCAAGGTAAGGCTCAATCATACAAAGAAGCCATAACTGAATATGAAATGCTCCCGGTCTTCAATTAAAACGGCCTGTTGCAAAGTGAAAAACTGTTCTGTGGTCAGACAAATCGAAATTTGACATTCTTTTTTGACAATCATGGGTGCCGACTGTGCTCTGGACTAAAGAGGAGAGGGACCTTTCAACTTGTTATCAGCACCTGTTATAGGCTGAAAAGCCTACATCTCTAATGGTATGGGGGTGCATTAGCTTGCATGGAATGGGCAGCTTCAATACTGAAAGATATATCCAGATTTTAGAGCAGCATATGCTACCATCTAGACAACATCTTTTTCAGATTTGGCCTTGCAATTTTCAGCAAGACAATGCTAAACCACATGCTGTATCTATGATAATAGCATGGCTTCATAGAAGAAGAGTCTGGGTGCTTAACTGGCCTGCATGCAGTCCAGACCTTTCACCAATTGCAAATATTTGGCACAGCTTTAAATCAAAATAAGTCCCAGGACTGTTGAACAGTTAGAATCCTATAGCAGGCAAGAATGGGACAACATTCTGCTTCCAAAATGGCATCAACTGGTCTCCCCAGTTGACAGACATTTACATGGTGTTAAAAAAAGAGGGGATGCTACACCATGTTACCCATGGCCCTGTTCCAAAGTTTTTGGAATAGGGGATATAGAGAACATATATATAAAACACCAGTGAAACAACAAGTATTACAGTGGAACTTCACCTAAAAAAAAAAAAGGTGATAAAAGTTCAGCTTTTCCCGCTCCTCCTCTACCACTTTTGGGAAAAAATGTTTTCCCCTGAAGTGGGTTTTAGTTTTGACAGTTACCTGCTCCCACTTCCACTTGGATCGTCAAAACACATGCACATTGGGAAACCAGCTGTGTACCCACAGGAAGTCATTGCCGGCTTGTCGCAAGCAAGATTGTGGCGCCAGGGACCTGAAGACCCTTTAAAGAACCAACCAAGGTGAAGAAAACACTGGATCCCTGGACTGGTATGTGTGTGTTATTAAAAGTCAGCAGCTACAAGATTGTTTTTTTTTTTGTTTTTTTTGTTTAAGAGATTCTCTAAGACCTGTATGTGGTACTGTTGTCCCCTTTAGCATGGCATTGCCAAAGAGGTATTATTTGCACATCATAGTGCTGTGGAATGGAATTAATAAAAGCAAAAGTGCACTGCATCTTAGCAATACAAACCAAAAACACAAATTTTAAAAATTTAACGCAAACTCATCCATGTCATCATGTTTTTATTTTCCTAAAAAAAAAAAATCACTCTGAAAACCACCCCCTAGCCCCGGGCAATTCTGGCTGTTGCCATCTGGTTTAAGGGCAGATGATTCATACTTCCTAGAATCTATATGTCCTTAGCTTAGGCATGCAGTCAGAAGAGTGTGTTTAGTGGAAAAAACCCTTCCTCCTCTCCCAAAGACTTAAGATGTATGACAACCTGTCTAGGCTTAGAAACCAAAAATCAACTATTAAAAAAAAAAAAAAAAAAACTATAAACAAGAAAATATTATATACTTTCCTATCTATTTACTAATATAGCACAATGATTAAAAGAACAATTAATGTTGAAAGTGAAGTTTTGCTTTAAAGATATACATACCGGCCGTACATCTCCACAGGAGTTTGTAAACTGCCGCGCCAGCCCAAAATCCAGCATAAAACATTTCCGACAGGTGCTGGGGAAACGACCCATTGCAAAATTTGACTGTAAAAGAACATATGGGAAGAAAGTCACACAATATAAGACAATAACGAAATACCTTCATCAGATCACATTACAGGTAAACGCAAGAAAAAAAATATATCTAAAGATGCATACAGGGAACAATGCCTACCAGTTTAGGTCTTCGTCAGGACATCTGGCTATTTGGGAAACCTTTCTGCTCACCGGTTATATAGAGCTATTCCCAATCGCATCTATTACAGGCCACCTCTCACATGTATCAAAGTGACCATCCTTAAAGTTCCTCACTGTCACCAAATCACATACAAAGCCAACTGTACTACAGGTAACCAACCTGGAATGAGCATGCATGAATTGGATGTCTGGTACTTCAAATGCACATGGCTGATCCTGGTCATTAACTCACCTAAAAGTGATTAAAAGTACAACAATGACCTCTCCAGAGCATGCACCTTCTGAACAAATCAGCAATGGCCACTCCTATATTTTGATCATGGCAGATACCTTTTAAATCTTAAATATTATATTATAATATAAATAATTGTATATGCCATTTTAGAGAGGATTCTTATATTACCTACTTTGTTAACTCTAATGAAAATCTAGTTTAAAATATACAATATGTTGCTGCAAATGAAGTCAATTATGAAAATAATAAAATTATTTTTATACGAATATGAATATGAATATAAAAATATAAATGGTATGTATTGCAACCCATGGGCCCTTATGGTAACTAGATCCTCCCTTCCCACTTTATTTTTATGTGGTGATCCTGATAGTAACAAACTTCCTGTCCTAGGTTTGTCCTGACAAGGTTCACACACTTTACTAAATAGCCCTAGGACTGGAAGTGTGTTCGGACTAAAGAACTCCCCATCCACACTGTCTCTACAATATAGGAAAATGTGTTCTGTAGTCTGTAGATTGAGATTTCAGTACAGCATTACCTGCACTCTACAGGTTATATGCCAATGGATTTCTTGCAGGGTCCCCAGTAATTTTTTCCCCCACTTATCAAACAAATATAAGAAAACTTTCCCAAGGATCCCCCCCCCCCCCCTATACCCTCTTTCCTCCCTTTTTTTAAACCCCTTCTTTCCCTTAGGGCCCTTTCACACCAGCGGACAGTATGTTCATATTTCATCCATCCATCCATTTTCGGATGAAATACAGACTTACATGTATCCCTATGGGATAGCGGGTGTCAGCGGATGAACATCCGCTGACATCCGATCTCATCGGTCCCTGCTATAGTCCGATTCTGCAGATGGAGGAGAATCCTATTTTTCCATCTGTCTGCGGATTGGATGAACACGGACAGACAGTCAGTGTTCATCCGATCCCCCCCATAGAGGAGAGCGGAGATCTGATAGAGCGGTCCCTGCATACTGCCCTGTTATCTGCCGGCTCAGCGGAAATCTACGAAGCGATCCCCACTGAGCAAGCGGAAATTTAAAGGAACGGATCCTCACAGGATCCGCAAGTGTGAAAGGGCCCTTAGACTCCTTTCCCCCCCATCTATACCTCCTGCGGCTCGTTCCCTTTCCCCCCACAATAATTTTACTTATTTTTGAAAAGGCAGCGTGCATCAGTGTGGCGGGAGAGTTTATCCTAGACACACCTTGAGTTGTATCTCTGCTGCTGGACCTGTTCTAACCTGCCGAGTCTTAAAGCGGAGCTCCACCCTAATTGCAACATTAGCCTATTTTTACTGCCGACATAAAAAAAAATCAAAACTGAGGTTTTTATGTTTCAGATCTGTACACTACCTTTAGTTTGATGAATCTGCACAACTGCGGGAATTCATCAGGCATTGTGTCACTTCCTGTACCACGCAGTGTGCTCTAGGAGCTTCTCTCATAGCTCCCAGTGTTCATTGCGGAGCTTTCATACCAAATCTCGCGCGATTTCCGAACCAGGAAGTGAGCCGTGTGTGGTGAGGTTTTACATTATGCTGTGTTTACATCACAACGGGGCGGTAACTTTGCATAACGACGCCTGCCGTTGTGATGGCAACACAGTAGTTGACGCGGCTACTCCCCGTAATTAGTGCGCATGCGTGGGATTGAGCGGCGCAACCAGGAAGTGGCTGCTTATGGGTTTCCAATGCCCACAGTTAAAATGGGAACAGCGCTGCGACCAGAATATAATGTGTAAATCGCAGACGGAATCGGTAATAAGTGGACTCTGGACACCAAATAAGTGAGTTCTTGTAATCTTTACTATTAACCATTGACCTACTAGGAAAAGAAAATGTATGGACGTGGGAGATCCGCTTTAAGCCTATTGAATAGCATCTGAAGATACGTCAAGAAGAGAAGATTAAAGGGGGGGGGGGGATGTGATCAACATGTACAAATACAGAAGTGGTCGATATAGTGAACTTGGTGTTGAGTTATTGACAGGTCATCACAGAGGACACGGGGGCACTCCTTACGTCTAGAGGAAAAAAGATTTCATCTCCAAATACGGAAAGGTTTCTTCACAGTAAGAGCTGTGAAAATGTGAAATAGACGCCCTCCTCCAGAGGTGGTTCTGCTCAGCTCAGTAGATTGCTTTAAAAAACGCCTGGATTCTTCCCTAAATGTACAGGGTAATGACATTTATAGGCAAAGTTGATCCAGGGAAAACCTGATTGCCTCTTGGGGGATCAGGAAGGAATTTCCCCTGCTGTAGCAAATTGGATCATGCTTTTCTGGGGATTTTCACCTTCCTCTGGATCAACTGTGGGTATGGGATTGTATTTTTATTTTTTTTTTGGTTGAACTAGATGGACTTTTTGCGGACAGTTAGTATGCTAGACAAAATCCTACACACGCGCGTTTGACAACAATCAGACACTCGGTCGTACAACAATCAAACTATACAGTATATACCAGGCTTAATAGTGTGTATGGGGGTCTTACTAAAACTGGAGAGTGCAAAATATGGTGCAGCTGTGTACGGTAACCATTAATTTTAGCTTGTTTAATTAAGCTTTGACAAAAAAAAAAAAAAAGAAAAAAAAAACCTGGAAGCCGGTTGGTTTCTATTCAGAGCTGCACTCTCCAATTTTAGTAACTCAACCCCAGTGTGTATTAAAGACATTTAACTACTTGAGATCCGCGCTACAGCCGAATGACGGCTCTAGCGCGAATCTAAATTGTCAACAAGCCGTCAATTGACGGCTTGTCACTAGCTGTTTCCCGGCGCGCGCTCCAGAGCGCGCTGCGGGGAAACACTGTGTTGCCCGTGTCCCTTGGACACGGCCAATCACAGATCGCCGCGAACGGCCAATCAGAGTGGCCGTTTGCAATGCGATCTGTGCGGCCAATGAGAGATGATCTCATAGATCATCTCTCATTGCCGTTTTACATAGAGACAGCGTTCTGTCTCTGGAGAGCAGGAGACGGATCTGTGTCTCTTGTACATAGAGACACAGATCGGTCACCTCCCCAGTCACCCCCCCTCCACCTACAGTTAGAACACTATGCAGGGAATACATTTAACCCCTTCCTCACCCCCTAGTGTTAACCCCTTCAATGCCAGTCACATTTATACTGTAATTAGTGCATTTTTATAGCACCAATCGCAGTATAAATGTGAATGACGCCAAAAATGTGTCAAAAGTGTCCGATGTGTCCGCCATAACGTCGCAGTCACAATAAAAATCGCAGATCGCCGCCATTTCTAGTAAAAAAAAAATAATAAAAAATAATAATTCTGTCCCCTATTTTGTAGGCACTATAAATTTTGCGCAAACCAGACGCTTACTGCGATTTTTTTTTTTTTTTTTTTACCAAAAATATGTAGAAGAATACGTATCGCCCTAAACTGAGAAAAAAAAAGTTTTTTTTTTTTTTTTAATTGGGATATTTATTATAGCAACAAGTAAAAAATATTGTATTTTTTTCAAAATTGTCGCTCTTTTTTGTTTATAGCGCAAAAAATAAAAACCGCAGAGGTGATCAAATACCACCAAAAGAAAGCTCTACTTGTGGGGAAAAAAGGACGTCAATTTTGTTTGGGAGCCACGTCGCACGACCGCGCAATTGTCAGTTAAAGCGACGCAGTGCCGGAAGCTGAAATATCACCTGGGCAGGAGGGGGGTATAAGTGCCCAGTAAGCAAGTGGTTAAAGTCATAATTGCTATTTTTAACGTTTTATATTTTTCATAAAAAATATCTGGTGGCAGAGTAAAGGGCATAGTTAACCAAACCCAGTGACAATATGTCAGTCTGTTGGCACTTAAGATTGTGGTCCCGCGAGCTGGAAAATCTTTGTGCACTGTGAGGCTGAGACTGGCATTGTCACGTGGTGTAAAACGGTTGACCAGCCATTTGTCACAAGTTGGTGGAGGTGGCAGTGGTCTGATGCAGCGTTCGTTACAATGTATACCGGGATGTGTTTATGACAGACACCATATATACCTTTGTGAGTTGCTCATTGTATTTTATTATTCTTTTTCAAACCAGTACACATAAGACAATAACATTTCCTTTTGCATGCACTTCCTGAATCTAATGTATGTTTTTTTGAGCCCATTTTACTATATCCTCCGCCTTATCAGTTTTGTGATGAAAACTTCATTAGGTTTCCTACACAGTTTGATGATCAACTTATATTTAATACATGATTTTGTATATATAGGCTTTTTAAATATTTATATCAAATCAATGGATTTTTCATTTGTAATTTGTATTGTATTTATGATACAAGGGAACACTGCTACACAGCACCCTGAAAAAGTATTCCTACCTTTTGAAAAGTTCCACATTTTGTCATGTTACAACCAAAAACGTAAATGTATTTTATTGGGATTTTATGTGATAAACAAACACAAAGTGGAACATAATTGTGAAGTGGAAGGAAAAATTATAAATGGTTTTCATTTTTTTTTTTTTTTTTTTACAAATAAATATGTGAAAAGTGTGGCGTGTATTTGTATTCAGCCCCCGAGTCAATACTTTGTAGCTGCAATTACAGCTGCAAGTCGTTTTGGGGATGTCTCTACCAGCTTTACACATCTAGAGAGTGACATTTTTGCCCATTCTTCTTTGCAAAATAGCTTAAGCTCCATCAGATTGGATGAAGAGCATCTGTGAACAGAAATTTTCAAGTCTTGCCACAGATTCTCAATTGCATTTAGGTCTGGAATTTTACTGGGCCATTCTAACACACGAATATGCTTTGATCTAAACCATTTCCATTGTCGCTCTGGTTGTATGTTTAGGCCCCTTTCACACAAGCTTTCCAATCAGGTCCACCTGTCAGTTTTCCAGGCGGACCTGATCGGACACTCCATTCACCTCTATGGAGTGGTGAATGTCAGCGGCGACATGTCTGCTGACATCCACCGATATCCGATCCTGTCCATGAAAGTCAGACGGATGAAAACCCCATCTTCCATCCGTCTGGGTGGGGAATCGAATCGGATAGGATCTCCATAGAAGACAGCAGGGCTTTGACAGGTCCATCTTCGCACAGTGAGGGGAGACAGGCCTGTCATCCGCCTGCTTAGCGGATTGATCCCTGCTGAGCAAAGTGGAGTCCGTACACGGACAAGCCCGTTTGAAAGGACCCTTAGGCAGGAAAGTGAATCTCTGCCCTAGTCTCAAGTCTTTTGCAAAATAAACAGGTTTTCTTCTAGGACTGACCTGTATTTGGCTCCATCCATCTTCCCACCAACTCTGACCAGCCTTCCCTGTCCCTGCTAAAGAAAAGCAACCCCAGAACATGATGCTACCACCACCATGTTTTAGCCCCGTTTCTCGTTGATGCTACGCTGAAATCACGCTACTTCCCTTGAAAATAGCAAGGTCAGTGCGATTTCAGCTGCTACTTAATAGACATCTGTATGGCTTCACACACAGATGTCTATTAAAACAGCTGTATTTATACTGAGATTTTAATTACACACCTGGAACTCTAGTTAATAATTAGGGGACTTCTGAAGGCAATTGGTTCCAGTAGTAAATAGGGCTAAATACAAATGCATGCCACACTTTTCAGATATTTGTAAAAATAAAATAAAAATGAAAACCATTGATCATTTTCCTTCCACTTCACAATAATGTGCCACTGTGTTGGTCTAGAACATAAAACCCCAAATAAAATACATGTTTTTGGTTGTAACATGACTAAATATAGAAAATTTCAAAGGAGGTATGAATATTTTTCAAGGCTCTGTACATAGTTTTTTCTGGGATAGAACTGAAAGAGCAGAGATCTACATATAGATGAAGCAGATGTTAACATCAGAAGGGTAATTTATGCCATCACATTACCTACAGTGGCATAAAGTAACACGGTTGCTATTTTGACATTACAAAATTGAATGAGACCCATCTGTAAAATCACAGTAAGAGCTGTAACATTATATATGGTTCATGGTAGAATGCTATTTCTACTAGTCCAGTTGTCCCACATCAGACAGTAGTAAAATCCCAAAGGGGATTTAATCCTGCCTCACTCCATCGTAACCATAGGGAGGAGAATCCACTGTAAGGACATCTAAGTGTACAGATTTTTTATTTATGTACTAACCGGTTTGATGTCTCTGTGAAGGAACCCTACAGAATGAATGCTCTCGATTGCCTCTAGAATTTGCCTTCCAAGTCGTAGCATGGTGCTGACCGAAAAAGTGCCCCGGGACTGGCTGCGGCGGAGATCTGCCAGATTCCGACCCTGAAGAAAGATAGCAGAACTATTAAGTACATGAGGACATACGAACGCTAGTATTAAGTATTCATAGTAGAATCAACAAAGCAATATAAGCAGCACCAAGAGCTATTACATAAATCAGTAGAAGAAACAAAGCAAAGAATGGCTTGTAAACATACAAGAATAGTGAGACACTATACGTTCAGAAAGAACATTGGTCTGCGGGGAAAAAAAAAAAAAAATATGCACCAGTACTATAGCAACCGTGCAATAAGATTTTAAATTAAAGAACTAAACTAAACTAAAATGGTAGCAATCGGGTCCACAGGTCACCTTCTTCCTAAATAGCAGTGCTCAGAAGTGGCCCTTGTCTAACATCCCCTTATACATCGCACAGGAAGCACACAAGCATAAGATATGGGGGATGCACCCAGCAGATATGATTTTGGTTTGCATAAATTGGTTTGGTTGCATTGGTCATGGGGATTTCAGCCCCAGAAATTTTGAGCAATCATTTCCATGTCTTATGTTGGCACATACATCTTACATATATAATCATTTCATCTAAAACACTATTTAATTAGCAACCACTAACTTTAAAGTGACCCTTTCAACAAAAGATAATTTATAAAAAAAAAGGCAGCAGGTAAAGGAAGAGGCCCGATACTTGCCTTTCCTGCAGTACATGTATTGAAAAAACACCACTTCGCTGTTCCCTGGCAGCTTCAGGTATTCGGTGCATCAAGTAGGTCAAATATCTATTACCCCTGCAGCAAGCTTTAGTTCCCCCAATGTCTAGCATATCCTGTAGTGATGGCAGTTTGGACTGCAGTGTTATGATAAAATGTTGCAAGCACTGGATTTAAGACAGGAGCAGGCCCTTTGAGTTAATAAACTGGTCCAGTGTCTCTCAAAATTTTCAGTCAAGGCACTCTTTAAATTCTGCACACAGTCTCAAGGCATCCCATTCTAAAATGTAGAAATCTTAACTATTAGTTTTACATCGCAGCAGCGGATATACAAAAAGGAAACGTGTAGCGCTTAACTGGAGATAAATAGCAAATAATAACATATGCAAAATATATAACACCGTGGGTGCACTTGAAGTGTCTCTATAAATGGTGATAGAGTCCAAATAGATCAATACAAAGTGACTGGGTGCAGGTGCAATCTGGATGGTCCACCACCGTAGATGAGACTGAGGAGGCTTACCAGATGGATAGCGACCAAAATAGGTATACACCTAATTGGTCAACTAAGGCTTAATGAGACGCCAAGGATCGCTCACATAGGGACTCTGGTGGAGGGGAGATGATGAAGGTATCCAATCGGATGAGGGACCAGACACACACAAATTTCACTTCTCAGAATATGCAGCCGACAGGATGTCTCAGAAGGCCCAATGATAAGGAGGAAAGTGAAAAAGCAGACATAGTGTAACTCTGATAAAAAAGTTTTACTAAAGAAAAGAAAGTAATACACTTACATTTGATATGAACAATCATGGGCATATATGTATACAGGCAGTAGGATCAATCAATTCCCGACGCGTTTCGTTTCATAAACATCCTCATGGGGATTATCATACTGCATAGAAAGACCCTTTATATATAGTGAGACCCTGTATCTAATCAGCAGTGAAGCAAAACAGAGCGGGGTGATTCACCAATGAGCACTTCCGGGTAGGGGAAGGAAGATGGCCGCTGCAGCGTGCGCTCCACGCCTCACTTCCGTATAGGATGTTTGGAGCGCACTTCGGAGCGTATAAACGCCATCAAAAATAAGGTTCAAAGATGAGACATTCATCCAAGAACACATAACATTGCGGGGTATTAAATAAAGAAAGGCCCCGACTGTATCAGACTCCCGGACTGATTGCCGTTATGCGCTCCAAATCACGCATCAATGGAGCGCACAGGGAAGCACGCATGGGTGCATCACGCGGCACGTCCGGCGTCGCTGGTCTGAGCTCCACAGTGCGTTCCAGACCTCACGCCCAAACAGGAAGAAGGGGGCGTAGACACCGGACGCGTCACGCAGACACACGTAGGTGTCGCGACGAGTAGACACCCGCCCACAGCCTCAACACGCAATATCAACGGAGGAGGCAGAAGGGCCAATCAGACGTGGGGGAGGTACTACAACCATCACCTGAATGCAGGCGCTCTGTCAAGTCAATAGACTGTTCGCGCGAGTGCATACAGGTGAGGTAGAACTAGCAATGTGCACTTCACAAACTAGAAAATCCATGAAGTGCGAACATTACCAAGTATGGCAAAATCAATACAAAAACCCCCACGAGAACCTGATAATTCTTTTAAGTTTTCAGTTTTAACTTCTTATTCCACACAACATAAAGATGTTAAATCCATCATCAATAAGCACTGGGGTATACTTAAGAATGATAAAGTTCTCGGACCAAATCTACCCGATAAGGCCAAAATCATTTTTAAGGGAGCTCCATCACTAAGGAATAGTATTGCTCCAAATGTTATTGACCCACCCACTCGCCCTGTCTTCTTTCAGGATATGAAAGGTTACTTCCCATGTAAGAAGTGTAACGTATGCCACTTTAATATCAGTGGTAGAACTAGATCTCTGGAATTTAGTTCCACCTCAACAGGGCGAGTCTACCCCATCAAATGCTTCTGCACTTGCGCATCAACACACATAGTGTATCTTATCACCTGCCCGTGCGGAAAACAATACGTGGGACGCACTATACGTGCATTTTCCGTACGGGTAGGTAAACATATTAGCAAAATTATAGGTGGCTGCACCAAGCATACTGTGCCCCGCCACTATCGAGAGTGTCATGCTCACAACCCAAAGGGTACCCAGTTCCTGATCATAGACAAATATATAGCACCTTGGAGGGGCGGTGCCAAGATTAGAGGGGTCTCTAGGTTAGAAACTTATTGGATTTATGTTTTACGCACTTACGTCCCACATGGCTTAAATGTAGAGTGGGACGTGAATGCATTCATTAACCAATCTTGATATTGTCATTCCCCAAGTTTTAAATGGTTTTTAGCTATTATCTGGTGTCATTTTAGCTTTCTCCTCCCCCCTTTTAATCTCATTGTTCAAGTATTTTAATGTCTTGTTGAACGTTTGATTTATGTTTAGAGACTTTGATATAGCTTGACATCCCATAGCATATGTACTAGCCCATTATGTGTCTCTGGTGTATAGTTACATATCAACATGAATTTTAATCTTTTGGCATTAATTGTAATTTTAACAAGTTCTTTTATGTTGCCTTATTGTATTGATTTTGCCATACTTGGTAATGTTCGCACTTCATGGATTTTCTAGTTTGTGAAGTGCACATTGCTAGTTCTACCTCTCCTGTATGCACTCGCGCGAACAGTCTATTGATTTGACAGAGCGCCTGCATTCAGGTGATGGTTGTAGTACCTCCCCCACGTCTGATTGGCCCTTCTGCCTCCTCCGTTGATACACTTCTTACATGGGAAGTAACCTTTCATATCCTGAAAGAAGACAGGGCGAGTGGGTGGGTCAATAACATTTGGAGCAATACTATTCCTTAGTGATGGAGCTCCCTTAAAAATGATTTTGGCCTTATCGGGTAGATTTGGTCCGAGAACTTTATCATTCTTAAGTATACCCCAGTGCTTATTGATGATGGATTTAACATCTTTATGTTGTGTGGAATAAGAAGTTAAAACTGAAAACTTAAAAGAATTATCAGGTTCTCGTGGGGGTTTTTGTATTGATTTTGCCATACTTGGTAATGTTCGCACTTCATGGATTTTCTAGTTTGTGAAGTGCACATTGCTAGTTCTACCTCACCTGTATGCACTCGCGCGAACAGTCTATTGACTTGACAGAGCGCCTGCATTCAGGTGATGGTTGTAGTACCTCCCCCACGTCTGATTGGCCCTTCTGCCTCCTCCGTTGAAATTGCGTGTTGAGGCTGTGGGCGGGTGTCTACTCGTCGCGACACCTACGTGTGTCTGCGTGACGCGTCCGGTGTCTACGCCCCCTTCTTCCTGTTTGGGCGTGAGGTCTGGAACGCACTGTGGAGCTCAGACCAGCGACGCCGGACGTGCCGCGTGATGCACCCATGCGTGCTTCCCTGTGCGCTCCATTGATGCGTGATTTGGAGCGCATAACGGCAATCAGGCCGGGAGTCTGATACAGTCAGGGCCTTTCTTTATTTAATACCCTGCAATGTTATGTGTTCTTGGATGAATGTCTCATCTTTGAACCTTATTTTTGATGGCGTTTATACGCTCCGCAGTGCGCTCCAAACATCCTATACGGAAGTGAGGCGTGGAGCGCACGCTGCAGCGGCCATCTTCCTTCCCCTACCCGGAAGTGCTCATTGGTGAATCACCCCGCTCTGTTTTGCTTCACTGCTGATTAGATACAGGGTCTCACTATATATAAAGGGTCTTTCTATGCAGTATGATAATCCCCATGAAGATGTTTATGAAACGAAACGCGTCGGGTATTGATTGATCCTACTGCCTGTATACATATATGCCCATGATTGTTCATATCAAATGTGAGTGTATTACTTTCTTTTCTTTAGTAAAACTTTTTTATCAGAGTTACACTATGTCTGCTTTTTCACTTTCCTCCTTATCATTGGGCCTTCTGAGACATCCTGTCGGCTGCATATACTGAGAAGTGAAATTTGTGTGTATCTGGTCCCTCATCCGATTGGATACCTTCATCATCTCCCCTCCACCAGAGTCCCTATGTGAGCGATCCTTGGCGTCTCATTAAGCCTTAGTTGACCAATTAGGTGTATACCTATTTTGGTCGCTATCCATCTGGTAAGCCTCCTCAGTCTCATCTACGGTGGTGGACCATCCAGATTGCACCTGCACCCAGTCACTTTGTATTGATCCATTTGGACTCTATCACCATTTATAGAGACACTTCAAGTGCACCCACGGTGTTATATATTTTGCATATGTTATTATTTGCTATTTATCACCAGTTAAGCGCTACACGTTTCCTTTTTGTATATCCTATGCTTGCTAAATTGATCTTTTAGTTGTGTTAGCTGCTGCATTTTCCTTATTAGCGCGGTGAGTGTATATACCAAGGTATATACCGTATTTTCTTACATCGCAGCAGCATCCCCACAATTGAGACAGCCAACATTAGAGAGGATTTATTCTTTCAAAGCAAATACACTTTTGAACACTGCTAATATCTAGTAATCCAGCATCTCTTCTTCCTCAATTTCTTTCCCCATGCAGCGAACGTGACCTAATTGCTGAAAGAGAGGGGCATGGAGGTCAACTAATGACATCAGAGGTTGTTGAGATGTTGGCTGCAGGCAATGTTGTACAATTAAAACATGTGGCTTTGTGCAACAAAGAATTGTGTTTGATCCACCTGCTGGTTTGTACACAATTTTTGGGCAATTTTTAGGCATCGTGTCAAGGCACCCCTGAAGGCTGAACTGATCTTAACTCTTATTTTAAGAAAAAAAATATATAATTATATTTGTAAATAAAATTAGATATATGGATACACACACAGTACTGGGCAAATGTTTTAGGCCAGGGGTCAGGAACCTTTTTGGCTGAGAGAGCCATGAATGCCACATATTTAAAAATGTAATTCTGTGAGAGCCATACAATATGTTTAAAACAACGTACACTGTAATATCCACATCTCCCCCCACTGTAATATCTACATCTCCCCTACGATTGTCTGCTTGCTTACCGTGACTACACAAGCAGGCAGATCCACGGGCAGTTTAGGCGGGTTATGGCGACATCAGCGCGCCACTCACCTAGGCCGCCGCTGGGTGTACCAAGATGGCCGCTGCTCTGGAGCTAGGCCGAAGCCGCGGCCTTTCCTATGGGCTCAATCGACGCACACCACGTGATTCACGGATTGAGAGGCGAGAGCCAGATGCAGCCATCAAAAGAGCCACATCTGGCTCGTGAGCCATAGGTTCCCGACCCTGTTTTAGGCTCTTATGAAAAAATGCTATACTGTGCGAATGCTTTCAAAAACATGTAAAATTCTCAGGCGGTTCCCGGGTCACAAACAAGATGGGGCCTGTAGGTTTGCTCTCAAGTTGAACCTGCAAATTGGAACTGGTACATTTAACCACTTGCCCACGGCCTCATAGTAAAAAGACGTCCTCACTTTAAAGATGGATATCTCGGTAACGGCAGCAGCTCCTTCCACAACCGAGATATCCATCTCTTCAGTGGGCGGTTCTGTTAATGATAACGGCGGTCTCCGCGGTGGATTCACCGCGAGATCGGCGTTATCGGTGGCGGGAGAGGGCCCCCCCCTCCCGCCGCTCTCCGCCGCTTACAGGAGCCATCGGTAACGGCGGAGGCGATCGGGTCTGTTCGGCAGCTGTGTGGGGATGCAAGTGAGGAAAAAAAAAAATCGCCCCCACCCGTCCCCATAGCTCTGCTGGGCAGAAGTGACGTCAAAACGCCAGTCCCACCCAGCGTCTTAAAGAAACTTTTTTTTTGTCATTTGAAAAAATGACAGTTTCAATTTTTTTTTCTTTTTTTGCATTTAAGTCTAAACATGAGATCTGAGGTCTTTTTAAACCCCCAATCTCATATTTAAGAGGACCTGTCATGCTTTTTTTCTATTACAAGGGATGTTTACATTCCTTGTAATAGGAATAAAAGTGATCAATTTTTTTTATTTCAGTGTAAAAAATTATAAACTAAATAAAAATAAATAAGAAAACAAAAAATGTTTTTTAAAGCGTCCCTGCCTGACGAGCTCGCGCGAGTAGCGCCCGCATATGAAAACTGTGTTCAAACCACACAAGTGAGGTATCGCCGCGATCGTTCGAGCGAGAGCAATAATTCTAGCCCTAGACCTCCTCTGTAACTCAAAAAATGCAACCTGTAGAATTTTTTAATCGTCGCCTATCGAGATTTTTGAGGGTAAAAGTTTGACGCCATGCCACGAGCAGGCGCAATTTTTAAGCGTGACATGTTGGGTATCATTTTACTCGGCAGAACATTATCTTTCACAATATATAAAAAATTGGGCAAAATTTATTGTTGTCTTATTTTTTAATTCAAAAAAGTGATTTTTTTTTCCAAAAAAAGTTCGCTTGTAAGACCGCTGCGCAAATACGGTGTGACAAAAAGTATTGCAATGACTGCCATTTTATTCTCTAGGGTGTTAGAAAAAAAAATATATATAATGTTTGGGGGTTTTAAGTAATTTTCTAGCAAAAAAAACTGTTTTAGTCTCGTAAACACTGAATCTGAAAAACAAGCCCGGCGGTAAAGTGGTTAAAGCGGGGGTTCCAACCCCAATTAGCATTTTTTAAATGTATGTCCTTTCATCCTGCGTTTTTATAATATAAATCCGGTCACTTACTATTTTACAATCCGCCGCCGCTCCGCATAGTTATTCAAAAAAGATAGTTTATAAAACTATGTCTACACCGTTGCCATTTTGCTTGTGGGCATTGTGAAGCTTACAAGCACTTACTTCCTTGAAGTCTTGGATGGGGAGTGATAATTGGGCAGCGCACTGCATCCTAGGAAATGATGACACACATTTCCCAGGAGCATTATAGAGGGAGATGATGTCAGAATCCTAGGTGATTCCAAGAGCAGATTTTGTGGGACCGCATAGCAACAGGCATTTCCAGATGAGTTAAAAAAATATATATATGAAAAAAAAAAAATTGGGAATGGAAACTCCACTTTAAGTGTAGCTTCAGCCCAAAAAAAATGTTAAGCTTTTTGTATAGCATAGGGAAGGGTTAACACCCATGTAAAGTTTGTTTTGCTGTCTGTACCCCTCTTCAGAAGATTCCACCTGACTTTCTGTCCCAATGTTGTGTAAGCAAGCCTTGGTGATAAAGCATCAGTGGAGGTACCTTTTTCCCATACTAACTCTTACAGGAGTGAGTTTCCCTTCCTAGGAGTAGATTTCCTCTAACTTGCTGTTGTCTCCCTCCTTTTGTAAGTAGGAGTCGTTTGCAAGTCGGATATTTGTAACTAGGGGACTGCCTGTATTTAGACACCTACAAAGTGCATACATAAACAGAAAAACCGAAATCAAATTAGTTTAGTGTGTCTCTTTGACTTTCAAACTGTATCAACTTTCCCAGGTACACTTGTACACAGTAAACGGGTAACTCCCAAAAACTTTTTTGTCCAATATAGTATGTTAAATATCTTTATCTTTGATATTATTCATTTTCTGGCTAGCTGATTGTTTAGCTTAGAAAGTCTTATCGAAGCTAGACAACCAGCTTCTTCCTGTTCTTCACCGACAACACTATCTTCCTTTATCTAAAATTTGCCAAGCGGTCTTTCACTTCCTGAAAAAGGTTGTTGGTCGTTCTTAGACAGGCATGCCTAGACCTGGATCCCCATTGCTGAGCCAATTACAGGCTTACACCTGTAGGTACTGTAAATATCTCCTAAACTTGCACAGATTTGCAGGCTCAGTGCTGTGATTGGCCGGAAATGCAATGACGTCACACGCGCGGCGAGCCTCCAGTTACGGCATGGGCCCCTGAGAAAATGGCACCAGCGAGCCATTTCTTCAGTGTGCATGCATCAATGACATCGGCAGTAGCTTATATAGTGAATATCTCCAAAACTCTAATTTCTTCAATGCCTTATCTTCGTCAACATATCTAAAGACTCTCTGCTGTGTTCCTGTTGAAGACTTGCCTGGCTGACGTCCCTTCTGGTTCCCAATTCTGTCTGCTGCCTCTGACTATACTGATCTCTGGCTTCCCAATTTCCTAGCTTGTTCCGACTACCCGAACCCTGGCCATGTTTTGACTACGTTTACCAGTTGTACAATTTTACCATTTTATTATTTTATTAAGAGGTGTGAATTTTACTGCATTTTCTGTCTCAGTCTGTTTCATGGTTCCTGACAGTAGGCAAAGGCCATGAATTTAGAAGATGCAGGCAATCCGCCTAGTAGTATTTTCTCCAGGTTGAATGAGCAGCATCACCGCATGTCTCTGAAGATAAAGCTATGGTGGACCATGTTTCTGACACACTTTCTCAAGGGTTCATCCGCAAATCCACGTCTCCTGCTGGTGCTGGCTTCTTCGTGAGAAAGTAGAGTGGTGAACTGGGACCTTGTCTCATAACATGTCTACTGTCGGTTTTTCGATGCACCCAGAGACATTATCTGCAGTTCTACAGTGGCATTATGTTTTTTTGGCTTTGCTAATTATTAGAAATGTATTCAGAACTTCTCTTCTCTAGTCTGATTGATATGATCAGAAAGAACGGTAACCCCTCAGAACTGATCTGCGGATTCCATTAAAGTCTTTGAGTCTCTCAAGGCTGCCTTTGTTTCAGCTCCTGTGCTGGCACATCCTGATCCTATGCTACTTTTCATTCTTGAGGTTGATGCATCAGACTGGAGTGGGCACCCTTCTGTCTCAACGTCCTACCTCAGAGCGTGATGCATTTCTCAACAATTCTGTTGGCCTAGTCTCCGCGCTGGTGTAACTGCCTTTGTAGCCACTTGTTCCATGTGTGTAAAGAGCAAGACATTAGAACACCTTCCAGTGGGCCTCCTACAACCAAATACCCAATGGAGAGAGGCCTTGGACACACCTGTCTATGCAGGGCAACACAGTTCTTCTGATGGTGATTGACTGGTTCTCAAAAATGTCACATTGTATTCCACTAAAGAAGTTGCCCACATCCAAAGAACTGGCATCTATTTTTGCTCGGGAGATCTTTCAGTTACATGGAATCCCCAAGGTCATCATCTCTGACAGTAGTACCCAGTTTGTCTCCAGGTCAGACCTCCTACCTTGGGCAAAATTTAGAGGAGCATCTCCACTATCTTCGTTCCACTTGGGTGCAGGTCCAAGAGTCCTTGCAACGTGCCAGTGAGGTACAGACTCCATGCTGACCGCTGACTCCTACCTGCACCTTCCTACCAGGTTGGGAGACAGAGTCTGGCAGTCATTTCATAACCTCCGACTCCATGTTCCCTCACTGAAACTGGCACCGTGATTTTATGAGCCCTTCTGTATTTGATAGGATCAACCCAGTGGCTTACGCATTAGACTTTGCTTCTAGCTTGCGCGTTTCAAATGTTTTTCATGTCTACTTTTTAAAACCTTTGGTGTGTAACCGCTTCACCATCTCGGTACCACGTCCTCACCGAGTGCAGGTCGAGAACCATGAGGTGTAGGAGATACAATCAATCATTGACAATCAAAGGTTTCGTTAGCGCATACAGTAACTGGTTTGTTGTTAAGGGTACGGTCTGGAGGAACACTCTTGGGTCTCATCCGCATCCCACATGCTCCTGTCCTCCTCCATGCTTTCCATAGACATTTTCCCCTCCAACCTTGCAGTCCTCAAAAGGGGGAGTGGTCGTTGAGGAGGGGGTTCTATCAGGGCTGGGCTCTCAGCCCTTCCCTCTCTGTGCACAGCTGTCGGTTAATTGTCAGTACTCATTGTTCCACAGTGGCTCACCTGTTGATCATCTCCTGCTCGTCAGTCAAGTCGACAGCCAGCCCTGTCTGCCTATTTAAACTGCCTGGTTAATTTCTTCAATGCCTTTGCCGTGGTCAACATATCTAGCGACTCTCTGCTGTGTTCCTGTTGAAGACTTGCCTGGCTGATGTACCTTCTGGTTCCTAATCCTGTCTGTTGCCTCTGACTACGCCGATTTCTGGCTTCCCAAAATTCCTGGCTTGTTCTGACCACCCGATTAGACTACCGAACCCTGGCTATGTTTTGACCATGTTTACCAGTTGTACCATTTTTACCGCTTTATTAAAAAGTGTGATTTTTACAGCATTTTCTGTTTCATGGTTACTGACAGTTTAAAAACCACAACCCACAAGTGAAAACACTGGATGAATGCAACTACATAAATATAAAGGTCAATCCACACATTATACACAGTTGTCCTTCAACATCTCCTTGTTTATCACACTTCACACAATAAAACTGCAAATGTGTGTACTAACTTTAGCCCCCCCCCACCCCAAATTTGTAATACAGTTATAAGAGAAGTCATATTTTACAATGGAATCCAATAACGCCATTACCTTTAAGTGCAAAAAAGGACACACGGATAGAATTAGTGCTACATATTACATATGGTTGTCATATTCATGAATTCAACGTTTTTGAGTTTTGGCTGATGGCATTGGTGTTCATACTGTACAAATTATAGTTTCTTGTTAAGTGAGCTAAAGAGTTTTAACACTATTTGGAAATTTTAATTGATACAGCCACTGAATAAGAACACAAAAAATATCACTTTTCACATTTTTAAAAATGTGCCGTCATACCTGTAATTGCATGACTACATAGTTAAACCGATCGTTCCTCCCACATCCTATGAAGCGACATACATGATCTTTACCTGAAAGAACACAAAAATCATGTTAATAAATTAACAGAGGATGTTAGTCAGAGCTACATGACTGAATACAAACTTCTAAAAAAAAATAAAAAATTTAAATAAGAAATACCATCTCTTGAAAAAGTAGATAATGGTCTTAAAACCAGGAACAGAAATAACACATGAACATGTTTACTTCTGGCATCGGATAATATTTTATATATTTTTATATAGTGTGTGTGTGTGTATATATTATATATATATATATATATATATTATATATATATATATATATATATATATATATATATATATATATATATATATATATATATAACACTGCTTTTGTTCCTCTGCATCATGCACACACCACCATTTATAATGTTGGGGTATGTTCTTGAATAGAGAGATGAGCTTTTTTGTACTCCAATGAGCAGGGAGAGAGATGACCTGGTCCACAGCTTACAGGAGTACAACAAAAAGTGGGAAATTGGATTAGGAGAAGAGTTTGGAGGATGTCCATTATCTCTAGTCAGAAAAATACCCCAGCATTAGAAAAAATGTCTTTGTAAATTAAGAAAAAAATAAAATTAGCCTGTATTCTAGGCAAAAGGGCACTTGACTTCACTGCAAGAACATTATTAGATACCCTCCTGGCATTAAAGTGGGTCTAAATGCAGAAGGTTTTCTATGCATTAAGATAACAAAACCTTCTGTGTGCAAATGCCCCCCTCCGCCACCCTAATACCTACCTGAGCCCCATCTCTATCTAGCGATGTTGCACAAGAGACTTGGCTGTCTGGGACTCTCCTTTCCAATTGTCCGACACACACATGGGTGCCATTGGCTCCTGCTACTGTCAAAGTGAGCGAGCCAATTGAGAGCGAAAGGGGTGGGGCCAAGCCGTGGCCCCAGCTGCATGCTGTGGAGGGCTGTCGGCAGGAGAGAGGGGCCAGGAGTGCTGGCGAGGGACCCGAGAAGAGTTGAGGATCTGGACTGCTTTGTACAAAACCACTGCACAGAGCAGAAAAATATAACAGATTTGTTATTAAAAAAAAAAAAAGATGACTTTAGTATTACTTTAAACCTGTTCCTTCTCCCTCAATGGTCAAATGCTAGAGCCCCAACTGCCCACTTAGGCTCTATAGAGCACTAAGGGCTTTACACTCAGTCTTGATTTGTAATGAAGTCCCTGTGTACAGCCTGGGCATTAGATTAATTTGGACACAGAAACTGATTTTAAGACCAACATGAACTAACATCAATATTTAGTTCCTTCTTTACACTTGGCTATTTTGGCACATACCATTTCTTAATTATGGAGTCATGTATCATTTCCCAAAAGTAAAAGGGGCTTAGAATTATTTTACATGACTCTCAAAAATTCTTAGCACATCTCCCTGCGTTCAGAGATCTATTGCTTTTCCGTACTCGGAGAGAGGTTTTCAAAATACATCACTGTAGCCTGCTTATTAAGAATGCTCAGTGGTAAAGACACAGATTGAGGACAGCTTAATTGCAAAAATAAATGATTCTGACGGCAATCTGAAAAACTATAAAAAGCAGGCAGATGACTTTGCAACATAGGTATTTGTTTTCCCTATACAAAAAGCTAAACCAGAGACAAAGCCAAAATCATAACAGGATGTACTCTCGTTGGAGTATGAATAAAAAAAAATCATGGTGGAACATTCAAGGCGAAATATCTAGGAGGTATATATCCATTTTCTTTAGCCACTTGCTACTCAATTCCTAAGGTGAATATACCCAATTCCCTAACACTTAAAGCTACTTTAACAGCCTGGAAGTTAGTTTTATCTAAACTACAACCAGTAAGTGACCCAGCCTATATTCCAATACCATTAAGAATTATTGAATATTACAAAGGACGTCTTAATGTAGCGCCTTGGACTAAACAGGGAATCAACTTTTTTCTTAACCTGCCCGATGTTAATAAAACTTGTGTTTCGAATAATCTGAAACTCAAAAAATGTAATCCCTAAAGGAATATATAGATTTCTTGCAAAGTCTGGGAACTTTTCACTTCTAACAAGTCAGAAATAGAAGAAGCATCTCCCATTTTTTATAAACTCTCTTCCTTTCCCCATAAAACCAAAATTACCTTTCAAGTTTGTATTGCTATGTCCACAATAGGAACATTCCCTTTCTCCATTTGTTTTGGTCACCACTGTCACCAAGACAAAGGGTAATATAAAATCAGAAATTTTAGTTTCCACCAGGTAGAGGGAAATGAAGAAACTTATCTTAGAGGAGACTTTCCCTCATTTCCTTCTTTGTCTACAGAACAGAGAGTGAAGGGAAATATCCCTAATGGGAACGACATTCTAGATGTATGCATCTATTCCTACAGTGAACATATTACAAACATGTATTGAAAACAGAGCTTTTTCTCAGCTGGAATGCAGCCATACTCTGTATTGTCACCGCCAACACTAACATATACTTACCGCTCACTGCTGTCACTTGTAAACACAGGAACCTGGCTTCTGTATTGTAAGTGATAGTACACCTCTCCTGAAAGGGCTCCCATAGAACCCTCCCTGCCCAGCACCATCGCAGTGAGATAAGAGAAAGGTGCAGGGGGATTTACACAGCTACACAAGTCCCATGGTAGCAACTCATCCTGAAGCCCCCTCCTCCAGCCCACACTCTCCTGCTGTAAGCTGTAGCAGCTCTTCTGCCCCTCCCTCTAGTGCGCTCATTTTTAGTTTTAAACTGGCTTGTGTGATATGCACTCCTAAACCCTGCCACTATGTGTACAATGCATTCACAAACCCTCCACGTAATGCTTTCCTGAACCCTGCAATCTTTGCACAACACATGCCTGAGCCCTGCCGCTGTGCATAGCACACTCCTAAATCTTGCCACTCTGTGCATAACACACTCCTAAACCCTGCTCTGTGTGTTACACACTGCTCTATATACACTTTGTTACCCTAACATTTTGTGAACCCTGCACTATATACACACTTTGATATACACTTAATACTCCTGATCACTGCACTCTGTACGTGAGGCTGTATATGACATACTCCTGACCACTGTGCTCTTCATAAACATGATACATTACTTACTTTTGAATGGTTTATAGTCTTAACAGGTGTCAATGACTAGTCTGATTTTTTTACATTTTTAAAAGATTTTTTTTTAAACAATATATAAAATGGAATTTAAATATATATTTTTTTTAATAAATGTGATGCTTCTTGTACACGTATGTTAAATTCTTATTGTGTGGGTACATGGACCGCGGCATGTGTGCAACATGTATACAATGTGGTTGTCTAAGTACAGGATAAAAAGCACATTCAACACCTGTGCCATACTTGGCAAGCATTTCAATGATCATTACAGCTGGGAGGAGGTAAATGTAGTAACACGTGAACCAGAACAGCAGGATCACTGCCTGCAGACTCTGCAGTCCTCATTCACGTAAAAGGGCTGCGGCGCAGAGCTAAACACATGTGCATATAGAGCCATTTGGATCAATTAACCCTTTCAAACTAGATATCATCCTCTTTCAAAACCTTTCAAAAATCTTTGTACAAAGCCTGCTAATGGTAAGAGATAGATTGATAGCATAGATGAAGGAATAAGTGGTCTCTGGGGGAGGGACGGGAGGCAAAAAAGTGCATAGTCACTTACATGAGCCTTGCAATATTTTACAATTTTATGCTCATCCAAGCACAGCAACTAATTTTCACCTGTCCTACACAGAATATTGCTATCCAAAAAATGTCTACATGCATTCTACTTAAAGAAGCTCAATGTACCATTGACAGTAAAATATTGGAATTGAAAATGAAAAGAAAGTTATTTTGAAATGAATATATACAATTATAAGACAAAGATTAAAATATAAACATTTAAATTAAAGTTATATAATTTTGTGAAAAAATGTTCTTTATATTTGTACAAAAAAAATTGTAATGTTCCTGATTTAGAGAGCTGAAACATTAAAAGGAGTTGTAAAGTCTTACTGCATTCTATGCATTAAATAAAGGGGCCACTGTAGGACTGCCGAAAGTTTCTCTGGGTCCATTGAAAAACCAGCAGTGGAGATTACATAACCCAGGAATTTAACCTGTTCACGATGGAATTCGTACTGCTCCAATTTACAAATCGAGATTGTTCTTAGTTTCTGAAGCACACAACAGACATCTGTGTGGTGGCTCTCCAGGGACTTGGAAAATATGAAGGATAACATCGAGATAAACCACCACACATAGCTGCAACAAACCTCGGAGGGCATTGTTAACAAAGGCCAAAAGGCATTACGAGATACTCATAATGACCTGTTCTGGTATTAAAAACGCCACTTTCCACTCGTCGCCCTTCTTAATCCTGACCAGATTGTATGCCCCTCAAATCAAGCTTCGTCAAAACCGTTGCTCCATTGAGGCGGTCAAATAACTCCGTAATTAACGGAATCGGATAGGCATTCTTAATCATGAAACGATTGAGACCCCTGTAATCAATACAAGGTCTCAGTTCACCACTCTTCTTCAAACACAAAAAAAACAGCACCAGCAAGGGATGAGGATTTGCGGATGAAACCCAGAGAAAGTGCGTCTGCAACATACTCCTCCATGGCCTTATCCTCCAAGACCGACAAAGGGTAAACCCGGCCACGAGGGGGTATGGCACCAAGTTGATGGTCAATTGCGTAATCATACTACCGGTGTGGAGGCAAAGTACCAGCATGACCTTTGTCAGACATCTTCGGAGAGTGAAAAGGTGCACAGGACCTTGGCTACCTTCTGGAAGCATCTCTTACTGCATTATGGCAACCAGGACAGAACCTCAGCATGGAGCCAAATCAAAAGAAGGGTTGCGCCTCTGTAACCAAGGATAACCAGTGGAAACTTAGGGGAGGATATACCTTGGAAAATCTCATGGTGAAGATGGACAACAGAACAGTTTCATGAGCCACATGGGCAGGCTGTAGAGGTTTCCCATCAAGAGCCTCAGTGGCAAGTGGAGTGTCACGCAGCAGCAGCAGAATCGAGTGCTTCGATACAAATGGCAGCATCAATGAACCGGCCTACAGCCCCAGAGTCTATTAGAGCCTGTATCTCAATGGATGACTCAGCCCAAGAAAGGATAACGGAAACCAGGGGCTTATCCCCCTGGATAACTGAAGACGAAACTATGCCACCTAAGGTCTGTCCATGACAGGACCTCAAGGTTCAGGCATTTCCTGGATGGGTAAGACAAGACTTATGCACAATCTCTCCCTCCTCAGAGCTGAGCCCTGACAGGTACCCAGCGTAATCATGATTGTTCATGAGGTCATATAGCCATTGATTTCTGTGGCTCCAGGGCAGGCAAATATGCCCAAATTTTACATTGCATGGCTTCTGGTGGGAAAATACATTTATCAGGCAAATTGGCAAAAATAAAATTATGCAAATAAGGGGGTCTCCCATTTAGCAAAAACTTATACAACATTTTTTAGTGTATTTGTGAGCCCTGTGCCTGGAATCCTGGGCAGCTAACCGAGACAGATTTGGGGTAATTTACCAAGTGTAAAAAAATAAATAATCTGCACTAGGTCTAAAGTGAAAATAACTTATGTACAGAATAAAGCTGCTGCTGTACAATCGTGACACAAATTGTAACACAATTATAAAAGCAGCGCTAAATCCACCATTTGTAAACCATGAAACTTGTGCACAAATTACAGTAAATATTACAGTGCAAGTAAAATTATAAAATAAATGTATGTAAACAGCAACAGTTCATGTGTTGACATAATATGCATTTACATCCCAGTCACTAAAGTGTTTTCACCACCGTGTGTCACCATTCATAGAAGCCTCTTACCAAATAGTATATGGACCATTAGGTTATAAATTGTCAAACACGCAAAAGTTGAATAATAATCCAATAGCCTTCTGGTCAGGGCTGAATGGAGCACCTCCACTTAAGGATGCCACCATCAAAAGGAAGAATACAGGTCCATAGTAAGTATGTAAAAACTCTTACTTAATTTAAAATTTCACAAGTTTCATAAAAAAGACAGAATGCTTGTAAACACCACAATGGTCTACTCCTGTGACAGCAGGCTGATCAAACATGTCTGGCCTCGGCCCACGTGCATGTATGATGACCTCTCCTCGTAGTCACACCCTACACTTTTTTTGACAGAAATAGAGGGTAGTATATATAGAACTTGCGTGATAAACGGAGTCCAGCCAGTCCTCTGACAAAACAGTTAGAGACCATTTGAGGCGTTTACAAGCCTTCTGTCCTTTTATGAATGCAAATCATGGATTTTAAATAACGTAAGTGATTTTACATACTTCACTATGGACCTGTATTCTTCCTTTTTTTAGTGCCATCCAAAGATGGAGGTGCTCCATACAGCCCGGACCAGGAGGCTGTTGGATGATTATTCAACCTGAGGGCGTTTGACCATTTATAACTGTAAACGGGAGGGCCGTGGGACCCAGAAGCTCTTACAAAATATGAGCCAGGAAAATAATGAACATATCTTGGACTGCTTTAACCTGGGTCTGTAATCCACAATATATTCAAGAATGTCTGCAAGAACTAATTACATGTTGTTGATTCTGAACTCTACAGGTTAATAGAAAGATTGATTCATTCAGTGTGGGAACACAGACTGTTAAGGTGTTTAATGTCGTCTGCTACTGTCATGTAAATGAACTTTAGTCTGGCTCTTAAGAACTTTTCATTGTGTGATGCCAATCGACACTGTATTGTGTGAATTTCTATTGATGATACATGTATATTGTATAGCAGATGAGAAGAGCTTATCTCTGAGTCACCTTGTCTGGGTAAATGATTAGTAATTAACTCATGTAGATTATCTCTGGGTCAGAATGGTTGTCTCCTAAAAGATGTGTATTGAGCTCCTTGTGTCATGTTTTGGATGGAGTTGGGTCGTTGTTCATTGTGATTTCTAAACTGTATATAAGAAGCATGAGTTTCCCATTAACGTCTATCCGTTTTGAACCAGAGAACAGAGCTGTGTGTCTCGTTTCTGGGCAATCCATATGGGCCGTGTTCGTCTGCCGAATTGTGGAGTGTCGATAAGCTGTCGTGGGAATGGAATATCGTAAACGGCATTAACCCCTAAAAGTCCATACTATCTGGTATAAGGCTTATGTAATGGTGACACACGGTGGTCAAGCACTTAGGTTACTGGGATGTGAATGCACATCATGTCAACGCAAGAACTGTTGCTATTTACCATTAAACTTACAAATTACAGTGCAAATGATTTTTACAAAAAGTTTCACTTGCAGTGTAATTTTTACACTATAATTTGTGCACAAGTTTCATGGCTTACAAACGTTGCAAGTGTTATTACACATGTATTTATTTGCAAGTGTGTGTATATACACCTTAAAGGGGTTGTAAAGACAAAAATATTTTTCTCTTAAATTAAAGTCTGACAGTAGCTGATAAAGTAAAAAGTAATGTTTTGCATTATAACTAGTTTGATACCTGTTGAAATTGAGCTGTTTTATTCACCTCCGTCACTCCTGAATCGTTATGCTCACTGACTTCCTGGTTTGCGGTTCGCATTCATTCTTGCTACATCACGGCCTAATGGGAACTACAGTTCCCATTAGGCTTAGCCTCCATGCCTGTGAGGGATAAGAGAGCATCTTCACGCAGGGCTGTAGTCATAGGGAGGGGGTGAGCACATTCTACTTTCCACCATGCAAAACAGCTCAGATGCTAGTGGAAAGCAAGAAGAGGAGACACAGGAAATGGCATTTTTAAACCTGAATTACTGTATTTTGAAGGTCAAATGGAAAAACGAGGTAAGTGATACTTAATTGCTCTAGCTTACAGCAATCAATTGATCTAATAAAAAACAAACCTTTAGTGTTCCTTTAATGTTTGAAATGTTTTAAGCGCCTTTTTCAGTACAGGGTGTTTTACGATTTGTCATTGGTGGATTTGCTTCTATTGCCCTTTACTTTTAAAAGGGAATTTTCACTGTGCTTTGTGAATGAGGGGAATGTTGTAATGATATCAATCATCCAATCAAATGTAAGAAAAAAATAATGATGCAATGACTGTAGTCATGTGGGCTTTTAAACATGCGGACACCATCCTTATCCTGCACATGTACACTTCAAGAGGCCTTGTTAAAATCTCCCATAATCCTAAAACTCCAATGAATCTTGCCGAATGAATTTAATCAGAAACATTTAACCCTGCATGGTTTGCCAATTGCATTTTTAAATTCAAGCTAATTATCACCTCATACTTTTATTTGGCTGCATTTCTTACACTGACCCATATTCACCAGGTAGGTTACTTCACATGGTTGTTATTCTTCTTAGTGCACAGCTACCATTTATTTTTATTTTGCACATGATCGGAGGACAGAGATTAAGGCAGAGGATCCAGTTAAACACAAGAAACAGGCAGAATCACTGAGAACAGATCAATAATGACTTGAGAATAGCAGCAGGGTTCCTTAACAGTTTGATGGTGTAGATTTTGTGTTAAAGAAATACCAGCAGTATACTAGTGGATAACAAAGGACATTTTTTCTAAGAATAAATAGCACACTTGATGGTTCAAAAACACAATTTACCCACAAAACTTAATTTAGATAGAATTATGGATCACTGTCAGCCACCACCACCACAGACTTAAACTGATACAAATAAACCAGAAACCCTCTATAAAAAGATGCAGCTTAATACGTATTCTTCCAGCAGCCAATGTGCTAAATCCTACAGGCATTGTTGCCATCGGACACTGGGCAATGTGGTTCTTCCTGTGGACCCCTACGTCACTACTGGGCCTGAGCCCAGGTTCACACTGGGTATGATTTAGTTCGATTTGAGATGCGATTTCACATGTGAAATCGCATCTCAAATCGGTGGCAATTGCCGGCAATGACACCGTCCTAATCGGTGCGACGCCGCATCTGCCGCTCTGCACCGATTTCAAAAAGTAGTTCCTGTACTACTTTTTGCGATTTCAGGACGCGATTTACATTGACATCTGTGCAGAAACCTGCACAGATGTCTCCTAAATCGCGCCAAAATCGGGACTGCCATATATATATATATATATTTTTTTAACCACTTGATACCCGCCCGCCGCCATTTGGCGGGATAATGTATTGTCCTGACAGCACGTCATATGACGTCCTGTCATTTAAAGCTGCTAGGGGTGCGCGCGCGCACCGCCGGCGGCGCGAGCGCGCACCCGTCGCGTCACTGAGAACACAGTGCGTGTGCCCGGCGGACGCGATGGCCGCCGGGCACACGTGATTGCCGACAATTGAGCTGGGACGTGGAGCTCTGTGTGTAAACACAGAGCCCCACGTCCCTGTCAGGGAGAGAGGAGACCGATCTGTGTCCCTTGTACATAGGGACACAATCGGTCACCTCCCCCAGTCACCCCCCTCCCCCCACACAGTTAGAACACAATCTAGGACATATATTTAACCCCTTCCCTGCCCCCTAGTGGTTAACCCCTTCACTGCCAGTTACATTTATACAGTTATCAATGCATATTTATAGCATTGTTCACTGTAAAGATGTAAATGGTCCAAAAATGTGTCAAAAGTGTCCGATGTGTCCGCTATAATGTCCCAGTCCCGAAAAAAAAAAAAAATTGCAGATCGCCGCCATTCCTAGTAAAAAAATAAATCATAATTATGTCCCCTATTTTGTAGGCAATATAACTTTTGCGCAAACCAGTCACTATACGGTTATTGCGATTTAATTTTTTAATTTCTTTTTACCAAAAATATGTAGAAGAATACGTATCGGCCTAAACGGAGATAAAAAATGTTTTTTTTTTTTTTTTTTTTTTTTAAATGGGATATTTATTATAGCAAAAAGCAAAAAATATTGTGTCTTTTTTTGTTTATAGCGCAAAAAATAAGAAACGCACAGGTGATCAAATACCACCAAAAGAAAGCTCTATTTGTGGGGAAAAAAAAGATGTCAATTTTGTTTGGGAGCCACATCGCACAACCGCGCAATTGTCAGTTAAAGCGACGCAGTGCCGGAAGCTAAAATTTTGTCTGGCCAGGAAGGGGGTGTATACAGGTGCACAGTAGGCAAGTGGTTAATAAGACATATTGAAAAAAAGAAAAAAGTATGGACACTTCCCCTGCAGTTTATAAATTGATGAAGCTACTTGCCATTTTCACTTCTTGACCTTTCAGTCCTGCAGAATGGAGCTGCTCCTGTATCACATCCCATTTAATAGCTCTACTTCAGGAAAGAAATTAAAATTAGAATTTAGGAGCCGGAAGCACTTTATTTTTTCAAGAAATTGCTACCCTGGAATCTGTCCAGTTACTTTCTCCTTGATGGAGGGAGGCTACAACAGACTTGACAGATTTTATGTGGGATTTCTGGAGCTCAATGAAGACATTTAGGCCTTGAGACACAAGATAGGGCAGATGCCCCTGTTGGCTCTGGGACTGAAGAGGTTGGCGTAGAACTCCTGTAAACATTCTACCACAGGGACCGGAGTAATGACTCCCTGTTCCAGAACACCTGCTAGGGCTTCTAATTTGTGTAGTAACACAGGTAGGTTGCAAGTAATAAATGGGGGGGGGGGGGCAATAGTGAAGTTCAAGCTTGCATCCCATGTAAATCCCATCCAGCATCCAAGCACCGGAAATGGTGATTGCCCAAGTGTCTGCAAAAGCATACAGATATCCCCTCACTCTGGAAAGTGGACACCCCGCATGCTAAAGATTTGGGGGACTTGAAAGTCCAGGGAGCTAGCCTTGGGACCAGTCTAGTAGAGGATTTGGCAAATCCATCTGCTTTTAAACAAAACAGCTCCACTGCAAGGGAGAATTTTTGGGTTTCCTGGAGTTCAACCCAACAGAAGACTGAAGATGGCATTAACTCAGCAGAGAGCACCTCAGAGGGTATACTTCAGCCGGCATCAGTACCATTGGAGTGTGAGTTGGAGACACCAGTTACAGCAGGACTGTCCCCAATTTGTCTAGAACCCAGCATGTTGCATCACAAGGCAGGACAGCACATAGCTCAGGATATGAGTCACTAACCTGACTGCTGGGTAGCAGTAGAAGGATCAGCAGCCAAAAGTGACCAAGTTGCTGTAGGTGGGCAGCAGAGATAACCTGAGGAGGAGCATTCCACATGTCACTTGTGATCAGTAGCAGCAACAGGAAGGTGCTAATTCAATGCATAATATCAGAAAAGATCACAGAATGCACAAAAGCAACACTCCACCCAGCTGATGTCTGCACTCAATTCCCAAGCATTAGCGCCATCCACAATAAAAACAAGAATTGTAAATTGTGCCCAAAAGGTCCAAGTAATGAGGTAGCTCCTGGTGCCTGGCCTACATGCCAACACAAAGCGAGTTTTTAGAGATAGGATCACACCTGGAGCTGTGCCACAGCTCTGCCTCTACCCCCAGAAAGTGCTCTGAAGATAACAACCAGTACACTCTGGTCTTGAAAGCACAAAACATGTTTGTAATGGTCACCACCGTTTACGACCTTCCATCCACCCACGACAAGCTTATCTGACACACTGCGACAATCCTGCATACACGATCCATTCCATTCCCCATAATAACCGAGACACAAGCTCTGGTACTGGTTTCAAAGATATGAATGAACACTTTAATGTTTACTTCTCAGCTTTTTATACAGTTACAAGCATGTGACAGTAATCAAAGGGACAATGCTATCTCCACTCCCCTATTCACTCACTGAGGCTAATTATCTAATCAGTAGCTAGACATGTCGGCACCAATACTGACGAGATACATTCCTTGAGATAATGACATCAAAGCCAAATACTATCACACCTGAGCATCAATATATTCCTAAACATAATTGACATGCTAATTCAATACACCTGGATAGAGGCTGCTACTTTGTAGTACAATACACAATCTCAGATAATCTTCACACCCATATAAGGAACCTCAATCACTTTCTAAAAGACATTTACACAATGCCTTGACCTCAAACCACATATCTAGACAGACGTACTGTCTCTGACATCTTTGTACCATAGACAATGTATTGTCTAGGAGTAGATGCAATTAACACCTTTCGACAGAATGAAATGTCTTTCACAAGCCGGGTCACTTAGCATTTTAAATGCAGATGTCTTTGCATTGAATAAGCTTGTAATGTCCCTCTCCTGTGTAACAGATGTCAAGTAGGATACATGAAGTATGATACTATTAGCCACCCTACGCCTACAAGGGCACAGGGTGGACTTCGACCCAGGAGTTATTAGGGTCCCTGGCACAGAAGTATCTCTCATCCTTCCAAAGTCTCTGATTGTCACGGTTCAATCCGTTACAATGTTCATTTTTAATGAAGGTATTACCAAACATACTCTTTTGGTCCCCTCTCAGCACCAGGTTAGGATGTCTTTGTACTTTCTCTACTTTTGGCTGTCCCCACCACAGAGAACCCATCCTGCCTTACATTCCCTCCTTATGCTGACTACTAAGAGAATTTCAGCATCTCTGGCATGACCTGGCATTCTCTTGGATAATTTGTCCTGGTGATATTGTATGTCCAGAGCAAATCACTTCATTGTAATTTCAATTTGATCATTTATTCTAATTAAAGTGGTTTTACCTACATTATTTATTGCGCTCGGTTTCTGCTTTTATTGCTGCATATGTGCACTGTATATGGCCTTTGGAAACAGTTTGCAAGGCTATTCAGAGCTGCTTTGTACCAATGAAATGTAGTACATGTGAAGATTTGACTAGCAGGAATCAATGATTAAAAAAGAAAAAAAAAAAAAAAGAAAAAAAAAAGATAGCTAGCAAAAAGACTAGTCTTCTAAGAAAACAAATGAAGCATAAAAAACAAGGCATGCTGAGAGTTGAAGGCATTGTACTGGGCTGCCCACAATTGTGCTTAAAGGGGTAATTCCCCCAAAAAACTTTTTTTAACATTGATTGAGGCTCGTTATGTCAAGGGGAATCGGGTGGTTTTTTATTAGAAACGAAGCAGTACTTACCGTTTTACAGATGCATCGTCTCCGTCGCTTCCGGGTATGATCGTCTGGTCTGGGCGTGCCTATTTGATTGACAGGCTTCCGACGGTCGCATACATCGCGTCACGAGTAGCCGAAAGAAGCCGAGCGACGGTGCGGCTCTATACTGCGCCTGCGCACCGTCGTTCGGCTACTTTCGGAAAATCGTGACGCGATGTATGCGACCTCAGAAGCCTGTCAATCAAATAGGAACGCCTATAGTCGGAGACCATACCCGGAAGCGTCGGAGACGATGCATCTCTAAAACGGTAAGTACTGCTTCATTTCTAAAAAAAAACAACCCGATTCCCCTTGACATAACGAGCCTCAATCAATGTTAAAAAAAAGGTTTTTGGGGGAACTACCCCTTTAACAGTTTTAATTTTTTAGGTGGCAGGACTGTGGAACTCAAAAAAAGTCCCCGAATTTAAGAGTGCCACAATGGATGACCATTTTTTTTTTCTTGTCCAGACATAGGTGTTGACTTGTTTAACACTCTAAGGCAGCGTACACACGATCGAACATGTCTGTTGATCTGGTCCACAGACCAGTTTCAGCAGGCATATCCGATCGTGTGTACGGCCTAGCGGACAGGTTTCCAGCGGACAAAAGTTTTAAAACATGCTTTAAAACTTGTCCGCTGGACATGTCCGCTGGTTAGGCGAATGGATTCGACGCATGCGTGGAAGCATTTTACTTCCTGGTTTGGTGACGTGGCGGCGTCAACGTCACTGCCACGTCACTGCGTTCTCTGTCCGAGGGAATTTTCATCCGATGGTGTGTACACACCGCCGGAACAAAATCCTGCAGGAGACATGTCCGATGAAACGGTCCGCAGACCGTTTTCATCTGACATGTCTCCTTGTGTGTACTCGGCCTTAGATATATCTATTGTGGCTTAAAATTGGCACCAGCACAATTTTTTTTTTAACAGGAGGGAAAAAAATTATAAAAAAATCATAGAAATAAAGTTCTCAGCATACAAAATAAAAGCAGCCTGTATGCCAGTATAGGATACCTTTTATATTCCTTCTCTTTATGAAATGCTCCTAGTTAGATTTCTAGTTATCTAGTATTCCTCTGTAGACCCAGGGGCAACAAGCTTGCGTCATTCCAGCTCACATATAGCAACGGCCAGGTAAGAACTAACTTAGCCTATACACTTTTTCAGGCAGACATTTTAAAAGCAGAAAGTTGACGAACACACACTGGGCATAGAGACACTCTTGCATACAGAAAAGGTTACTGCCTACATAAGTAAAAATCTATGTCCTGGAGGAACTGTCCTCTATACCAGGGGTCTCCAAACTTTTCAAACAAAGGGCCACTTTATTGTCCTTCAGGCTTTAGGAGGGCCGGATTGTGGCCAGCGGGGGGGGGGGGGGGCAGAAAATGTCCCGAACCCAGCTCTAGTGAGAATAAATGTGGCCTCAGGTTTGGTGGTCAGTAGGAGGAGGAGGAGTAGGGCCCCTATCAGTAGGAGGAATAGTATCCCATCATTGATATTAGTATGAGAAATGGTGCCCCCTTGTTGGTATCAGTGGAAGGAATAGTGCCTCATATCAGTTGGAGGAATAGTGCCCCAAGGGCCGCATAAATGCTAGCAAAGGGCCACATCTGGGCTCGGGCCGCAGTTTGGAGACCCCTGCTCTACACTATTGCTAGCACCAAGAACAAACCACATATATACAATACCAATCCTTCCTTTTTAAGAAATGGTTATTAGGTGTTCAAACTCCAAAAAAAAAAAAAAATATGTACAAACATGTATGGAACAAGTCATGTAAACCTAATTGGTCATTTATTCTTTAGTTTAAGGTGTATTCTTTATTTGTTGAGCGTTTTATGATTTTTTTTTTCACAGTACTGTCACATAGTGAAGGCACTCTATTTTCATTCAACCCGGCAAAAAAAAAAAAAAAGTGTCAGCCCCGGTCGGGAGCCACTGTACTAACCATGCAAGGTTAGTTTAGCAATTTCCCCCGCTGATCTGTTGTTTTCTGACACCAACCAGAATACTCCGATTAGCATGCTCTACCATTGGCTGACTGCGCCAATTGGCAATCGGTCGGATGCTGGTTTTCCAGCATGCACGTCCGACAGACCGGCATACACACAGGCTGAATGTTGGACTTGTTTTGTTTTTTTCACCGCCTGTTGTCTTCCAACATTCGGCCCGAAGTACCTGGCTTAAGGCAACATAAATCTGTGAGCAATAAGAATATACTAGGGGAAAAAAAATGTACCAAAACAACCAAGGTATTTGGAATTCTGTTTAGCCAGCCCACTGCTTCCTACACTAGATCTACTTTAAAAAAAATCATTTTCCCAAATCTTTAAAGCATTAGAAAATATCCATAGGCTTCTCCATGTATATTCATTCATCTGATCTGAATGAGTATATATATATATATACTGTATTGATAGATTTTTTTTAATAACCAGTATTGGCTGAATATATTCTCTTCATCTAGTAGGTTGCATCACGGTTCCATTTTCTATTTCCTTTTATGTTATTATCTATGCACAAAAAAATTAAATAAGAACACTGTACATAATGTCTGATTATGTCTTAAATTGGTGGTAAAAAAAAAAAACCACAACAGTAAAAAAAAAACACAACACAGAGTAAAAAAAAAAAACTCTGCTGACAGCCAGGGTTTTTAACCCTTTCATGACTAAGCCTATGATGACAGGTGTTTACAAGTTTAAATCTGTATTTTTTGCTAGAAAATTACCTAGAACCCCCAAACATGAGAGAATCTAGAGAATAAAATGACTCACACGGTATTTGTGCGGCGGTGTTTTAAACGCAGCTTTAATGCACATAATGTGAAAGATGAAGTTGCGCCGAGTAAATAGATACCAAGCATGTCACATAATTGCACGCACTCGTCATACTGTTTACATTTTTTTTACAGTTACCAGTCGGAACAGAGGAGGTCTGTGCTAGAATTATTGCTCTCGCTCTCAACTACCTCACATGTGTGATTTGAACACCGTTTTCACGTTCCGTATGCGAAGCTCGCGGGGACATTATCATTTTGGCTGTCCAAGGAATGTAAACATCCCTTGTGACAGTAATGGGTGGTGACAGGTGGAGGGATCGGGAGTCTAAAAGTCCCTCCTTTACACTTCAAAGTATTCAGATCGCCGAAAACGGCGATTCTGAATACTGTTTACTTTTTTAAATCCGGCGCCGTTGACATTCGAGACCCGGAAGTGACGTCATGTCGCTTCCGCGTTTAGCAGACTGAATCAAAGACGGCTTTCAGTCTGCGCCCGGACACAGGACACGTCGGATCGAGGATCGGGTCTCCCGGTGGGACGGGAGGCCCGGTTGCGCTCCTCCGGCAGAGCGGCTTTTAGCCGCATCGGTTGTTATGTTTGGAAAGCCAATCGCCGGCTCTAAACAACGCCGGGATGATGCCTGCAGCTGCGGGCATCATCCCGGTATAACCCCTGAAACCCGAGGACGCATATCTGCGTCCTGTCGGCGTGACCTTATTGACGCTCAGCAGCACATGCACACTTTAGAGTACATTTTGTCATCTGTTAGGTCCAACTGTGATGCAACTCCCAAGCACACGTAGGAGTGACATTATCATGGCCCATTCAAATGGCTGAATGGTGTGAACCTAGAAGAAAGACAGGATGTAGGTTGAAGCACCCCTGCACTGACATTGCGCAGCACTGGAGGGCTTTTTTTGACAAGCAAGTCTGTAATAATGTGAATGTGGGGTATTCTAGCACATTATGGCAGAAATCTGCCATAAAAAAAAAAATGAAAAAGTTTACTATTGCTTTGTGGTCATCTAATAAATTGCTAAGTGGAAACTATAATTTTAGTTCAATTTCATTTAGGTTTATATATCCTTAAACTCTTTTTAAACTTATGTTATCTATAAAACAGTTCAAACAAAAATGTGTACCAAAGTGATTTTATTCATCTTCCCTTAACAGACATCATATGATTTAACCACTTGACCACTGGGCACTTAAACCCCCTTCCTAACCAGACCAATTTTCAGCTTTCGGTGCTCTCACAATTTGAATGACAATTACTCAGTCATACAACATTGTACCCATTTGAAATTTTTGTCCTTTTTTTCACACAAATAGAGCTTTCTTTTGGTGGTATTTGATCACCTCTGGGTTTTTTATTTTTTGCGCTATAAAAGAAAAACGACTGAAAATTCTGTAAAAAACAAACAAACAAAAACAAACACTTGTTTCTGTCATATTAGCAGGTTATTTCTCACACACAGCATATGCATACCACAAATTACACCCCAAAACACATTCTGCTATTCCTCCCGAGTATGGCGATACCCCATGTGTGGGACTTTTACACAGCGTGGCCACATACAGAGGCCCAACATGCAGGGAACGCCATCAGGCGTTCTGGAACACCCACACCAATTCAGACATTTCTGTCCTACATGGAAAAATCATCATTTATTCGCTAGAAAATTACATAGAACCCCAAAACATTATATATGCTGTTTTAGCGAAGACCCTAGAGAATACAATGGCGGCCGTTACAACTTTTTATCTCGCACGGTATTTTCGCAGAAATTTATTGAACGCGCGTTTTTAAAAAAAAAACTGTTTTGTGCTTAAAACAAAACAGTAAAGTTAACCCAATTTTTTTTTCATAATGTGAAAGATGAAGTTACGCAGAGTAAAAAGATACCCAACATGTCACACTTCAAAATTGCGCACACTCGTGGAATGGCGCCAAACTTTGCTACTTAAAAATCCTCATAGGCGGTATTGCAGAGTATTGGGGTATTGCAAAGTATCATGCAGGGTATTGGGGTATTGTCGAGTATTGGGGTATTGCCGAGTATTGGGGTATTGCCGAGTACTGGGGCATGGCTGAGTACTGGGGCATTGTTGGGTATTGTTGGGTACTGGGGTATTGTTGGGTACTGGGGGATTGCTGGGTACTGGGGATTGCAGAGCTGGGATGGATTGAGGGATGGCTGGATCTGTGACTGCATTTGTCACAGATCCAGCCACAGCTCAGCTGCTGACACCCCGCTCCCCCCCTCTCCTCGCACACTGTACCGAACGGTACAGAGAGGAGACGCAGGAGAGGGAGGAACCGGCGTCATCAAATGACGCCGGTTTGTTTACAAGTGATCGCGCCGTCATTCGACGGCGCGATCACGTGGTAAACGCCCGCTACCAGCGTCAATTTACCGTGATCCGTGATGCGCCGGGTCTTCTAGACCCGGCGAGCACGGACACTTTCGCGAGCGCGTCCCAGGGGACACGCAATCGCGGAAGTGAAGGACGACGTCCCAGGGACGTCGTCCCAAGATAACTCCACCGCGCCGTAGCAGTAAAATGCTTATGGCGTGGTGGGAAAGTGGTTAAAAGGAAAGTAATGTGGTCTTGTAGACATTTTCTTCATTATGGTCAGAAATAAAAATACCATTTGTAGTCATTAAAATATAAAAACACTGCGGGCTGATTTGCATGCCAATATTTTCCATAGCCATTAGATGGAACTTTAGTTTTGCTGTAAAAAAAAAAAATAATAAAAAATATATATATTGTTTTTTACATACCATCTGAAGCTCAAGATAAAATATTTACAAAGTACTAAATCACTCATCTATTATCAGATGGCTCAGTTAAAAGTTTGTCAGCCAGACAGCTGTGAGACATAACCCGCAGAGCTCAGAGAATCCCTTGCCATGAAAATAATTTCTTTGCAAAAGTAAAATCAGTTGAAAAATGAATAGACCAAGGGGGCATGTCCGGATGCGAGCGGAGGGAGACGTGTCTCAGAGGAGCTCCGCTAGGCCCGACGAGATCGATCGCCATCCTGAGCCCGTGGCTCAAAATTCCTGCCCTAAACCTTCCATCCTAACCCCTGGACATCAGCTGTACGGGTCCCTACCTGAATTGGGATCCCGACTTGCCCGAATTCAGCATAATTCGAGCCGCGGCTGGCTCCAACCTCAGTGACCCGCCGCCATCTTGCGCTTGAGTGCAAGCGGACGCCGATTCATCCGGGGGCAGCTTCTCCAGACCGCTGGGTAAGTGGAGCGGACAAAGCCTAAGCCCCCCAGCAGCCTCCCTTCTCCTCCTGCCCTGTAGCCTTCCCCAGAGCCGGCTTTGGAACCTCTCAATAGACTGATCGCCACCTCTGGTTCCAGGTGAACCTCACCCCCAGCGGCCTGCGGGACGATCCGTGGATCAGGCCTACTGTCCGGCGGCCATCTTACTCCACCCGGCGGGGGAACCAAGGCCTGTTCCTGTAATCCTGGACTGCCCCATAGTTCACCTCTCCCTGGATGCGGCCATAGGGGCCTACACGAGAGCTTTCCACTGCCCAAAATAACCGGCGGCAGTACTGGCAGCTTGCAGGCGGCGGTTAAGACAGGGCCCTATGTTTGGCGACCATCTTGCAGCTCCCTAGTGCCCGTCTCCTGTGTTCTCCTTACTCCACCAAGTTGCTTCTGAGAGCCAAAGAACTTTAGCGGATCAGCTTATGGCCCCTTGCCTGGGTAACTAGCCACATAGACTTATGTTGTGAAACCATAGCCCTGGGGGACGCACACACGTGGCCAGGGAGGATGACAGTCTGATCTCCCGGCTCCGCGCCGTCGGATCACCCACCCTCAGCGAATAAGGCACATTTTGCTTCCTGACACCACCTCACAAGCTCTCTGAGCGACGGATATTACTTTGTTCCCCCGTATGTACAATACGCCCCGAAACCGCCAGCGCTATCGCTCCAAGCAAAAGACCTCTCCGGCCGGGGGAAAAGGGAAGGGCAAAGGGCGCCCGAGCCTCCGGAGCCGGATGATACCATGCAGCATTCTGAGGACAGTTTGCTTCAATTCCCCACTGACTTGGCAAGCCCCACTGATGCTTGCTCGGACGCCTTGCTCCAAAAGTTTCGCAGTATAGTGCGGGATGAAATAAATGTGGCTTCTCATAAACTTTCAGCGGAACTGATGAGGGGCCTTAAAGAACTAGGCCACCGCACCAATCAGTTGGAACAACGGATGGACCTAACAACCACAGTGCTGGAGGGTCATGAGGACGAGGTCGAGAGACTGAATGCTGAACTTTTGAGCCTGCAGGACAAGTTAGAGGACTCTGAAATGAGAGCTCGCAGAGACAACCTTCGCATCCGTGGGCTCCCTGAGACCATCATTGATCTGCAGGGGACAGCCACCACTTTTTTCCAGGAGCTGGCGCCTGATATTCCACTGGAGCGCCTGGAATTTGACCGTATACATAGGTCCCTTGCTCCCAACCCCACCGAAGGTCCCCCCACGTTATCATTAAATTTTTACTTTTACAAGACTAAGGAACGGCTCCTGCAGGCAGCCAAGGATCTCCCGGACCTCTCCTTCCAGGGCAATTCCCTTCAACTGTTCGCAGATCTCTCTCCAGTCACCATAGCCAAATGGAGGAGTCTGAAACCCTATCTGCAAATCCTTCAAACTCGGGGCATCCGATACAGATGGGGGTTCCCCTTTAAGATCTCCTTTTATTACCTTGGCCGTCAGTATCATGCCTCCTCTTTGCCTAACTTACGGAAACACTTTCAGGGTCTTCAATTTGATCTCCCCTCCCAACCGGAGTCTTCCTCAGCCCGTTTGCAACCATCCCAGGCACCCCGTGGATCCTCACAGTTGCCTCAGCAGATGTCCCAGGCTCTTCGATCACTGCAATCACAACGATTTCAGGATGTCCCCAAGTGATGACAACAAAGACTTTTCATGTGTGGCCACAAGAGGCTAACCTGACTGGAGTTAGGTTTCACTGACCTGCCGGTTGAATCTCTATGTGTTTTAATGGCTATAACTGTACGCTTCACTTTTGACCCCCCCCTTTTTTCTCCTCTTGAGGGCCCAGTCGCGGAGATATATATTATATATATATATATATATATATATATATAAAATTATTGGGCCTGACAGCCCTGCTCTGTCCCTCTTTCCTTGCTCCAGGGCACATTACCACTTGACTGCCCCCTTGCCCGGTGTTGCCCCAATTGTGGGATGGTGACATTGGGCCTCAGTGATGGGGTCACGGTCATGTGCTCACTTTGGTTCATGCCCTTTTTTTGCCGTTTGTTTTTTTTTTATGTTCTTGAACTGTAGCTTGAGGAGGCTATCCCCTTACTGTACTGAATATTCCTATTAAAATTGTGGGTGGGTTCGGCCCACCACTGGTCTCACTTTATGGCCCTCATGGTCTCGGCCGTGTTGTTATTGCACTTGTTGCGGGTCGGTCTTGTGCGCTGGACTCCCCCGGCTTTGGGTGGGGGCTCCGGCGCACGGGGTTGGCCTCGGCCTACAATTTACCATTTACAGTTTAAAGTGTCATGTTATACAATTTAGGTTAAAACTGTTTTGATCTTTCTTTAGGTGGTGTCTACCTAATTTTCTTTTTTTTGTTCACTCTGTGCCACTGTTGATTTGTCTCAGTTTTCAGTATACTTTAACACCAAGCTGAGTGGTTTCCGATGGACCACTGCTCCCCCATGTATCGGACCTTGGCCCGAACTGTGGTTTTGGCCAACTTCCTACCCTCCAGTGGGCTTTTAGTCCCACTACCAATTGCAACCTTGATGACAGGACTGTTCTTACTCAGTTTTTCTTGATCCGATACCTTTAGCTTTCTTCCTTCTTGTCTCTCTGGTCCTTTTGTCCCCTCTTTCCTCCACTGGGTCCATGGGGTGTGTGTCTTGGGGAATGGTCTTCTGCTTATTGTTAGATCTACTATGACGCTTAATTAGCCGTCCCTGAATGTTCAGGGCATGAACTCCCCTCAAAAAAGGGTGAAGGTTTTTAAGTATCTTAGGAAGCAGCGGATTGACATAGCCTGTTTGCAGGAAACCCATTTTTCAGCCACTTCCTGCCCTAAATATTGTGATGCTCAGTATTCTCAGGTGTTTTGGGCTAATGCCCCAACCAAGCAGAGGGGGGTGCTCATAGCTTTACGCAAATCGGTCCCATTTAGTTGCACTAAACAGATTGCAGACCCCGATGGCAGATACTTATTGCTACAAGGTTCCATCCAAGGAAAAGAGGTCACTATTATGACTTATTATGCTCCAAACTGTAACCCGGGACCATTCTTGACTCACGTCTGCACCCTGCTGGCATCCCACCAGGTGGGTGCCCTCTTTCTTGCAGGGGACTCAAATTTAGTTTTGGATCCCTCGCTGGATAAATACCCCTCGGAGCGAGTTGCTCCTTCGCCTGATACGAAAACATTTACTTGTTCTTTACAGTCACATGATTTGGTCAATCTTTGGAGAGAGTGCCATCCTTGAGGTAAGGACTACACGCATTACTCCCACTCCCATCATTCTCACTCTAGAATTGATCATATGTTTAGGCTCAGACGCCACCTTCCCATGGTGGCCACAGCCTCCATCTTGGCAGCGCCATGGTCCGATCACGATCCTGTTCTGGTGGTTGCAATTCTATCCTGGATAGCCCCCAATTCTCACCATGGGTGATGAATGACTTGCTCCTATCGTTTAAAGAGGTCCATGAAGATATTTTAAGGCTTCGGAGGACTGCTTTTGTAATAACGAGGGGTCGGTTGCGTCACCAGTGACGCTCTGGGAGGCTTATAAGGCGGTTCTCCGGGGTCATGTTATTCGGCTAGCGTCGATTCGTAAGCAGGAACGGGGTCTGAAGCAGAAGGCCCTGGAGGCCCGTCTGGAGACATTATCTGCCGCGTTTAAACAATCCCCCACCTCTGACAATCGTAAACTCCTGGAGCAGGCCCGCTCGGAGTTAGATCTTTGTCTTACCGAGGGGGCTGAACGTGTCTTACGTTGGTCCCGCCAGAGGTGGTATTCTAGGGCAAACAAACCGACTCGAACGTTGGCCAATAGACTCCGGACTTCCGTTCCCAAATTTTCCCTCATCACTTTGCGCAACCGACACAATGTCCTTATGGGTAATCCGAGGCATATATTGGAGGAATTTCGCCTTACTAAATTGTATTCAGACCCGGAGCAATTTAATGCTCAGGACACTACTGATTTTCTTAGCCGTCTCTCACTCCCGACCCTGACGGAGGCGCATGTTACTCTTATGGACCGTGACATACAAGAGGTCCTCCAAAGTATTAAGAATCTAAAGGTGGTGAAGTGCCCAGGGCCGGACGGCTTTAGAGCACTTTACTATAGGAAACTGGCTGTTGTGATAGCTCCACATTTAACAGCTATGTATAACTCAGTTAAACATGGTCGCTCTTTTACCTGGGACCTCCTGACGGTGAACATTGTGATGATCCCTAAACCAGATCGTGACCACTCCTCCTGGGCCAACTTTAGGCCGATCTCCCTAATCAATATCGATATGAAAATTTTGACGAACATTCTGGCAAATCGCCTGAATTCTTTTCTTCCTTGGTTGCTCGGGAGGGACCAGGTTTGTTTTATACCCCAGAGACAGACAGGAGATGCCATTCTGCGTATACTGCAACTCCAACACATTGCTCATACTCGCTCGCTGGAATCCATGCTTTTGTCTTTGGATGTAAACAAGGCCTTCGACACCCTGTCATGGCCTTATCTTATGTTGGTTCTTCGGCATTATGGTTTCGGGTCTTCATTTATGCGCTGGATGTCAGTTCTATATGACTCCCTCGGGCAAAAATCAAGTACTTTGGATTTGAATCTTCTCTTTTCAATATCAGGAGGGGCACCCGTCAAGGATGCCCCCTTATTGCCACTTCTTTTTGTTTTGGCTTTGGAGCCCCTGACGGAGGCGATTCGTTCACACCCAGAAATACGCGGCATCGAGATAGCGGACTGCCACCATAAAATTTCCCTATTTGCCAATGATATCCTGCTCACTTTGACCTCTCCCAGAACCTCCCTACCAAACTTACAATTTCTTTTAGATACCTTTGCTTCCCTTTCGGGGCTCTGGGTTAATCCCTCCAAGTCAAAAGCACTATCGATTAACCTTTCTCCTGGTTTGTTGAGGGATCTTCAGTCAGCGTTTTCTTTTCACTGGGTCTCTTCGCTGTCCTATTTGGTAATCCACCTTACCCCCTAAGTATTCTGGACTATATCAGGCTAACTTTCCGCTTTTGTTCAAACGACATGTTGTCTTGGTCTCATGTGCCCCTGTCTTGGTTTGGCAGAATAACTGCCATCCGTACGTCCTACCTTCCGAAACGATTGTATTTTTTTCGTGTCTTGCCTGTTCCGGTTCCCTTGCACATCCTTCGTATACATTAACGTAGAATTATGCAATTTATATGGAGCTCCTCCCGCCCTCGAATTAGCAAGCAGGTTTTGTTTGCCAGGCGGAGTGATGGTGGCCTTTCGGTCCCCAATTTACGGGCAACTTTGCCACTTTGTTTTCAGTCTTATTAAGTCTCAACCTACCCCTTACACTTTGACCCCCTTTGAGGGCCTCTGTAGAGCTAGACCCCATTCTCCGGGCTTAATATCGTTGATATATTTGGCGGTGATATCCTCAAAGAAACCCCCACTGAGGTCTTACCACCTCCAATGGGAGAAGGAGTTGGGGAAGCAGCTAGACCCTGAGGACTGGCGGGTGATGACACTAACCTTATCCAAGTGTTCACGGAATGTGTTGATTTTGGAAAATGCTAATAAAGTACTATATAGGTGGTACTACACGCTGGCGAGGTTGGCCCGCTTTATCCCAAATTATTCCCCGCTCTGTTTTAGGGGGTACTCCCAGGAGGTCTCCATGGCGCATATTTGGTGGTCCTGCCCGCCGGTGTGCAGACTGTGGATTAGAGTATATACTCAACTTCGTAATCTATTTCAGATTAACATCAAAAGGGACCCTTATGTAGCACTCCTTGGTAAGCCTATCGTGGAATTACTGCGTCCTGAAAGGCAACTAGCCCAGCGTCTCTTCACTGCGGCTCAGCTGACAATTGCGAAAGCTTGGAAGACCCCCACACTTAGCTTTGAGGCAATCGAGAACCGCCTGAATGATGTAATGGTTAATGAGAAACTAATAGCTGTCCTTTCTGATACGTATGACAAGTTTCTCAGGGTTTGGCAACCTTGGATCACATACTATCACCCTTCTAGATTTGACACTGCATTATTGTCAATATAGGACACCTCTTGCATGCACCCTGTGGACCTTTTACCCCCTTATCTTTCCTCTCCCACTTCACCTTCTATTCTTCCTCTCGCTCTGCTCCACCTTTCTCTTTTTCCACTCCTTTAGTCTCCTCCTTGGCTGTTATCTTTTTGTACTTATTACTAGAGGATGCTAACTTTCAGATGCTTTTTGTTGTGATTTGCACACTCATTTTACAGGTTTACAGACAGCCTGGCATTGCCCGGACTTTAGACCACTTTGTTCTATTGACTTTTTCATCTCTCTTTTCAATAGAGTATAGCATATGACCTTGCTCCCTGTATGCTGATGTGGGCTCTCGGGTCTGGATCTACTTTATACTTTGTACGCTATAACACTGTTGTGAACCTGTACTGTTGGTTTATACGACAATAAAACTTTTGTAAAAGAAAAATTAATAGACCACAACATATCTTGAGGATGGCCATGTTACCTTGTAAAGTCCCATGGAGCCACCTCTAAAAGCAAGTTCTCAGCTGGGAATTACAGCCTTACATCCATATGCTTGTTTATGCGCATGTAGCTCTGTATATATATATATATATAAATAAATAAAAAACACAGGAGAGCGCTTTAAATCTTATTTATACAGCCGATTACTTCCGTGTCCCATGCAGGGCCACAGTTTGCCAGGACAAGTATGCACAGGTGTTACACCTCCTTGTCTGCAGTCCAACAAATGCCTACTAGGATATGCAGCTGCAGAAACACAGCCATGGTGTCCCAATGTAACATCCATGTGGGTTCATGGCCCCAAAACACATACAGGATGAGTTTGGGGACACCTACCTGCACGGGAGCCACATTGTGACACAGCAGCTGTGTCCACGCAGTTGCATGGACCAATAGACATCTATGGGACTGCTGACATGGGGATTCACCCAACAGGTATGCATTCTTATGCCGGCAAAATGCAGCCCTGCACAGCGCACGGATGTAAATCAGCGGACTGAACGAGGCCCAACATAACATTTACTTTTGAGGTTAAATCATATTTGCCGATATGCAAACTATGCTCATTGCTTGACTACTTACCTTGTAGTTTCTTGAGGACTGCTACTTCCATTTTTAGCACCTGTTTTGGTTGCTGGGCAGATTCCACTTTGAGTGCCACATTCTCTCTTGTTAACAGATCCAGGGCATCGTAGATTTCTCCAAAACCACCACCGCCAATTTTTCGGAGCTAAAAAACAGAAAATCAGAATTGGATCATTTACTAGAAACCTAGTGGGTGTGTGTGTACATATTGCACATTATAGTGGTAAAATGTTATTCCTCATACGTTACAAAATATGTTTTATATTAAGTGGGCTTTCACATTGGGATTGAGTGCTGGGCTGAGGGCTCATTGCTGTTGAGTTTATACAACATTTATGTAAAATGTACTCTTAAAAAAAAAAAAAAGGAGATGTAGGCACACCATCTACAAACATTTATCCCTCTGCATAGTGGGAACTCAGCACCGACATCTGGGCCGACAGACAGAAGTAAAGTCCCACACCAGAATTGGCAGTGTCTGACTAACCAACTTCATCAAACCTGACCGGTATCCCACAGCCGATCTCCTCAGCAGGGGTATTGGACCTCCCCCTTGCTACAGTCACACTTGCTTAGAGCAGAGTTGCAGCTCATGAATTAACATATAAAGTTCATCATTAATTTGACAAAATTTATAGGCAAAGCTCATGTAACAGAACTCCAAATGGGACAGGGGTTAACGCCGTTTAAGATATTCCATTCCGAACCCAAGACAGCTTATTGACACTCCACAATCTGGCGAACACGACCCATACGGATTTCCCCCAGAAACGAGACACAGCTCTGTTCTCTGGTTCAGAACGAATAGACAATCTTTATTGAGAAGGCAGGCTCTTATATACACACACAAAAAGAATACTGCAGTAATCAAATGGACAATGACACACTCCACCCACAACATCATACAATGGTTCCTAACGAGCCCCTCAATACACATCTTTTAGTCAGACATTCTGACTCCAACTCTGACATAATCTACATGAGCTAATTAACTACAGCTGACAAGTCAGACATCTGATCTTTAGAGTGTTCTAACTCACAACAAACATCTATCATCAGTAGAACTTTCACACAATACAGTGTCAATTAGCATAACACAATGAAAGATTCTTAGGAGCCATACTATGGTTCATTCATAGTAGCAAACGGCATTTACCCCCTAACAGTCTATGTTCCCACATTGAATGAGTCACTCTTTCAATTGAGCTGTTGGGTTCATAATCAACAACCTGTACATAGTTCTTACAGACATTTTTGAATGTATTGTGGCTTACAGACCCATGTTAAAGCAATCCAACATATGTCCATTATTTCCTGGCTCAATCTCTGCCCAAAGGTGACTCCCGTTACAGCTCACAACACTTGGCTATTAAAGTGGCTCCTTTGGAAGCCTGCCAGCAGACGGCATACATTTACACAAGTCCATCGGAAAAAAAATCCAAAGTACAAACATGCATTCTCCGAACCAATGCCAACCATAAGAAAACATTAGCAGAAGTTGTCCAAAGGGTGGCGCTAAAGAGCTGAAAAACCACATAGTTTTGTGTATGTTGGCTGACAAAGTTCTGCCAACTGTATGCATACCAAGTTCACGGCCAACGCCCTTCACACAAAATTCCACGGATTTGTCTGACGGAAATCCGATCGGGTGTACGAGGCTTTAGATGCATCATATGAAGTCACCATTGTTTAGCATCAAGCCCTTTCCCCACAAAGATTGTACCTCCCCCACTTGGATGACCAGACAGCAGCATCTCACTCCCACACTACCAATGTAGGGGTTTAGTTAATCTTTACTCTTTTCAATATCGGAGTCTAACCCCCTACCTCCTGAAAACTTAAGCAAGCCAACCCAGCCATACATTAGACAATTTTATTTTCTTTCAACAGTCAAGTGTTGATGTGGCAATCCCTACCACTGTGCTATTATATCTGACAGCGGGAGGTTTCCCAGCTGTAATGCCGCGTACACACGGTCGTTTTTTGCGATGAAAAAAAACGACGTTTTTTAAAACGTCATTTAAATTGATCGTGTGTGGGCAAAACTTCGTTTTTTGTCTTAAAAAAAACGACCAAAAAAAAATTCCAACATGCTTGAATTTTTTGTGTCGTTTTTCAAAACGTTGTTTTTTGTTTCACAAAAAGTCACCGTGTGTAGCAAAAACGTTGTTTAAAACGGCGTTTTTCAACCCGCGCATGCCCAGAAGCTAGTTACGAAGCGAGCTTCAATAGAAAAGTGTGGTGAACGTAACCTCGTTATTTGTGAAAAAAACGATGGTGTGTATGCAACATCGTCTTTGAAAGTGACGTTTCAAAAACATCGTTTTTTAGTTCACAAAAAACGTTGTTTTTTTTCATCGCAAAAAACGACCGTGTGTACGCGGCATTAGAATACAATGATCACTGCCAGCAGCTATAGCCTCAGCCATCTTGACTAAGAGCAGACAATTCAAGTAGCATTACCTGGAATCTATAGCTCAAGCATGAAGGCAGAAGCGTGTGCTTAGCTGAGAAAAAGGCCGTCCTCCTGATGGAAAAAAAACTGCCCATGAAAAATCCTACCGGTAGGATGTTTGACATCATTTTTGCCTAGGCCAGAAACCTGGAAGTAATTGAAGATTTGAAAAAAAAAAAAAAAGTAAATCTAAAATTTAACCACTTAAGGACCGGACCAATATGCTGCTAAAAGCCCAGAGGCGTTTTTACAATTCGGCACTGCATCGCTTTAACAAACTATTGCGCGGTCGTGCGACGTGGCTCCCAAACAAAATGTGCGTCCTTTTCTTCCCACAAATAGAGCTTTCTTTTGATGGTATTTGATCACCTCTGCAATTTTTATTTTTTGCGCTATATACAAAAATAGAGCGACATTTTTAAAAAAAAACAATATTTTTTACTTTTTGTTATAAGAAAAATCGAATAAACTAAATTTTAGTCAAACATTTAGGGCAAAATGTATTCAGCCACGTGTCTTTAGTAAATAAAAAAAAAAAAAAAAAAAAAAAAAAAAAAAATCGCAATAAAAAAAAAAAAAGAAGCTACCTAGCGGCAACAGTGACACTAATACAGCGATCAGAAAAATGATCGCTTAGTGACACTGGCAATAGGGAGTGAAAGGGTTAACTAGGGCGGTGATCAAGGGGTTAAAACTTTATTAGGGGGGGTACGGGGGCTATCCTGAACCTAACACTAACTGCCTGTCACACTGACACTAAGTGCAGTGATCAGTACATATATGATCACTGCATTCAGTGACACTGTGACAGGGGGGTGGGGGGGGGGGGGTTAATGTGCCTACATGTCCTGGTGTCAGTGTAGTGTTGTGCAGACTCACTGTGTGATGTCTTCTCTCCTCAGCGGCGGTTGAAAATACCGCCAAGGGATTACATCACTTCCCCCTTCCTGTGTTTACACAGGCAGAGGAAGTGACATGCAGGGGGAGTGCCTGTACGTGCCATTCTACCGACGTAAATGTACATGCGGCAGTCCTTAAGTGGTTAAAAAAAAGAAGAAATACCTTCCTATCCTTCCTATCTTTTTCTTAAAAGGAGTTGTAAAGGAAATTTTTTTTTTGGCTGAAATGACCGTTTACAGGGTATAGAGACATAATAGTTAAAGCGGTTGTAAACCGCATATACATTTTTTTTTTTAAACCTGCAAGGCAAAAGACATAATGAGCTAGTATGCACCGCATACTAGCTCATTATGAAATACTTACCTCTGAAGGAGGAAAGTAGAATTTACCTGGTCCACGCCGAGCGAGATATCATCTTGACTCGGCGTGTCTTCCGGGTATCGCCGCTCCAGCGCTGTGATTGGCTGGAGCGGCGATGACATCACACCCACGTGCGCGCGGGAGATTTCAAATCGGCAGGGTCCGGTGGCTGCCGGTCCTTTCGCCGTAGATTCCCCCCTGCGAATGCGCCGCTGTAATCAGCGGCGCATTGCGAGGGGAATATCTCCTAAACGGTACAGGTTTAGGAGATATTCTTTATACCTACAGGTAAGCCTTATTATAGGCTTACTTGTAGGTAAAAGTGAAAAAGTGGGTTTACAACCACTTTAACTGATTCCTTTTAAAAATGATTAAAAATAGATAAAAATCAATCATATAATGTACCTGCAGTTTCAGTTTTGTTTTTCATCTAGTTTCATGCTTCTGTGAAGGACAGAGACACAGAGCCAATACAGGGCAGTGTTTGTTTTTAAAATGAAACGGATTGGTGTTGTGGGGTTTTAGACACACAGTAATCACACCTTCTTGATTAGAGAGAAGCTCCCAGTACTTTTTTCATAAGGAAACAGACAACTAGGAAGTGTGCAGAACAGAGAAGGATTACAGCAAAAACGAACAATGAGGACATGAAACCAGGACTGCATTAGGGTAAAGGAAGCTATTTAGTTAAAAAAAAAAAAAAAATCCTTTAGTGACCCTTTAACCACTTTCCGACCGCCCACCGCAGGTATACGTCAGCACTTTGAGGATGGATATCTCGGTAACGGCAGCAGCTGCTGCCACAACCGAGATATCCATCTCTTCTGTGGGCGGTCGGGTAAACGATAATGGCGGTCTCCGAGGCGGAATCGCCGCGAGATCGCCGTTATCGGTAGCGGACGAGCGTGCCCCCCCCCTCCCGCTGCGCTCCCGTGCTCTCCGCCGCTTACCGGAGCCGTCGGTAGCGGCGGAGGCGATCGGGTGCGCTCGTCTGGTCAGCGGGGATGCGAGTGAGGGAAAAAATTTCCCTCGTCCATCCCCGTAGCTCTGCTGGGCGGAAGTGACGTCAAACGTCAGTTCCAAACAGCGTCTTAAAGAGACATTTTTTTTTAAATGTCATTTGAAAAATGACATTTAAAATTTTTTTTTTTTTTTTTGCATTTTAGCCTAAATATGAGATCTGAGGTCTTTTTGACCCCAGATCTCATATTTAAGAGGACCTGTCATGCTTTTTTCTATTACAAGGGATGTTTACATTTCTTGTAATAGGAATAAAAGTGATAATTTTTTTATTTTTTTTATTTTAGTGTTAAAAATTGGTAAAATTAATACAAATAAATACGAAAACAAAAAAAAAATTTTTTAAATCGTCCCCGTCCCGACGAGCTCGCGCGCAGAAGCGAACGCATACGCGAGTAGCGCCCGCATATGAAAACGGTGTTCAAACCACACAAGTGAGGTATCGCCGCGATCGTTAGAGCGAGAGCAATAATTCTAGCCCTAGACCTCCTCTGTATCTCAAAAAATGCAACCTGTAGAATTTTTTAAACATCGCCTATCGAGATTTTTAAGGGTAAAAGTTTGACGCCATGCCACGAGCGGGCGCAATTTTTAAGCGTGACATGTTGGGTATCATTTTACTCGGCGTAACATTATCTTTCACAATATGTAAAAAAATTGGGCCAAATTTATTGTTGTCTTATTTTTTTATTTAAAAAAGTGAATTTTTTCCAAAAAAAGTGCGCTTGTAAGACCGCTGCGCAAATACGGTGTAACAAAAAGTATTGCAATGACTGCCATTTTATTCTCTAGAGTGTTAGAAAAAAAAAATATATAATGTTTGGGGGTTTTACGTAATTTTACAGCAAAAAAAAATGTTTTAGTCTCGTAAACACCGAATCTGAAAAACAGGCCCGGGGCTAAAGTGGTTAAAGGTAGCAGCATAAACATTAAAAACAGTTCTTGTTGACAGAGTTTGGTTGCGCTTTAATCTTGCAGGATGTGAAGACAGACCTCAAAACAGTTGTTTCTACAGCAAAAACTGAATGACAAAATGAAAAAAAATAAAAAAAAAACACACACACACGCACCACGCATGTGTGGATTGCTCTGTCCAGATACACAGCCTGGTATGCAAAGGCCCAGGAACAAACTCTTTGAGAGTTTTGTTTATTATGTTCGGTAGCCAATTTTCTACCGATAGGTAGCGATTTAGACTCAAGGTCAGTTTACAATATAGCCTGGTCTTGCCATGTCCTTGATGTTCTATGTATGTGGAAGAGAATAAGAAACTTTACCCCTGGGCCAGGACACTGGTTATTGTTCATTCCTGCAGATGACCTGGTCCAGGCGTGATCACAGTTTTCATAAATGTAATGATTTATGGTTGCTACACTTTATTTAGGTCAGAAACCTAGTTTATGCAATTGCAAGAAAATTTGGAAATGTCAATAAAAAATAGAAAATACTTTATTGAAGCCATCCTTTGTTTCAAAACTGAAAGCGAACTGGCCTCTCGGTTGGGATTAATAACCGTTACTAGAATACTATGTCACTGATCCGAGAAGTCGGTAAACGTAACCTTTGACAATGGAGGTTACTTTTCGAGAGGTCACATTGGAAATCTCATATGAAACCTGAACCTCCCTCTACATTAGAGCCTAAAACCAAGTAAACATTACATGTAAAATAAAAAAGGAGAATGACCTGAACTCAGATGTCTACTGACACTTTTAGACCACGGCACAGCTAATCAATCTCCGAAGATCAAAGTGGACCAAATGGCATGTGTTTGCATTAATTACACAAATAAAATATTAGTCAAACAAATCAAAGTAATAGCCAAATGTTATCAAATATCTATGGCCAGCTTAAAGTGGAGGTTCACCCTCCAAAAAATTTGTAGCATGCCATGGAGCCCACCCACCTGACCGGCAGTATGCCGGTGTTTTTTTTTTTTTTCTGTACATACCTTTTTACGGGCTCTCTTCCCCTCCGGCGATCCCGCGTGACTGGGCGTTTCCAATCACAGGCTGTGATTGACGTCCCTCAGCCCGGCGCATACAGCGTGTAACGAGATGCCGAAGGAACCCGAACGTCGGTGCGGCCATATACGGCACCTGCGCACCGACGTTCGGGTTCCTTCGGCATCTCGTGATGCACTGTATGCGCCTGGCTGAGGGACGTCAATCACAGCCTGTGATTGGAAACGCCCAGTCACGCGGGATTGCCGGAGAAGAGAGCCCGTAAAAAGGTATGTACAGAAAAAAAAACAAAAAAACACTGGCATACTACCGGTCAGGTGGGTGGGCTCCATGGCATGCTAGAATTTTTTTTGGAGGGTGAACCTCCCCTTTAACAGGTTTTTGGGTAGAAAGCAAAAACAAAAGAACTTTAGCTACTGTTGCAAGCTTTACAGAAGTATTTTCTTACCCGATGGTCCCCCAAGCATGTACCATTTGTTCCCAAACCGTAATCCTATGCTTGGTGGATGGCTGTGCTGTCACAGGTGTCATTTAGGGTCCAAGTACACTAGGCTTTGGTAGAACAAAAAACGCTCATATACAGTATTTTTGCACAAGCGTTTTAGGAGTGTTTTTTTCAAGAACACAAAGCAGAAAGGTTTTCTTTCTGCCTCTAAATGTCCCATCATTCATGGACACATAGGATTATATTAAGCTGCTTCTACAGGAGAAATGCAAAACTTTCATCAGATCTCACCTGATCCAATCTGCCATGGACATATGGGGACATATCGACATCTGTCCGATTTTGGCGGATCGGGTCGGGACGGATGTCATTGGACATGTCTCGGCTGACATCCGATGCTCCATAGGACTGCATGGATCGGGCCGCTCAGGTCCGCCATCAAAACTGACAGGCGGAACCTGAATGGTCCGATCATGTGAAAGAGGCCTTAATGAAAGATGACTGGAGGAGTCTATGCTGCTATGACCTTTGAAGAACTGGTGCATTGTTTTTACATACAAGAGACACAAGGTCTCACTGCCAGTAGTCATGAAACCATTCTTATGAAGATACTGAGTACTAACCGCCACCAACAGTAGACTGCACACATTTCATGTGTGAAGAAGAGAGTAGGAACATATGGAAAGGAGGTGCAGATTGAGGAATGATTTTGAAAACTGAACTTCATTTACATGTAAAAAAAATAAAAAAAATAAAAAGTATATGAAAAGATTAACTATTTATGGCACGTGAGCATCAGAATTGGACCATGGATACTGGAATGTGGTCACCTGATCTGATAAATCACGTTTTCTTCAACATTATATGAATGGCCGGGGAGCATGTGCATCATTGACCTGGGCAAGAGATGGGAAGAAGGCAATGTTATGGCTGATCGGTGTATCTTCAGCTTTCACAGAGGAGCATAAATGCATTATAACGATTAATGCACTGTAAGCATTAAGCCCAGGTTCACATCGCAGTGGGATTGAAATCATACGAGTTCAGCTAAACTTGCACAATTTCATTCCCGTATGTCAGTCCGACGATTTCAGAGACATCTGTGCGGTTTCCTGAAATTGCATCTGAAATCGTCAAAAGTCGCACAGAAACTACTTTTAGGAATCGGTGAAGCATCACACCGATTCGGACGGTTCCATTGCAGGCAATAGCCGATTTGGATGCGATTTGACATGTCAAATCGCATCAATGTGAACCAGGGCGAAGTGGTTAATCACATACTTTGAATATAAGGGTCCGCTAATTAAAAAGTTCAGATTAAAAAGGAAAAGGCTTGAAAAGAAAAGTTCAGAAGACTGCACTAAAGCCAGATTTATTTTTTATGAATAATAAACCCTTTTACTAAAGATGAAAGAGCATTTGACCAAAATCACAATAACCACCAAAATCAAAAGGCAAGAAGTGTAGGACAGCATCGCAGCTGGCCTTTAATATGTTAAACCAGAAAAAAAAAAAAAAAGACTTTGGGCTCAACTATATTAGGCATCATGCACACTGGGCGTTAAAATAACGTTATAAAAACACCAGAAGCTTTGCAGTGAATTTTTCTGAATTTAAGCAATAGCGTTTACCGTTTTTTTTCCAATGGGATCCAAAACTTAAAAACGCGGCTCACCATACTTTTTTTGAGCGTTTATCAGCCTTTGACGTTAGAATGTTTTTACAACTGAAAACCGCCTCTCAGAACCCACTAGTTTTTTTTTTGGGGGGGGGGGGTTTAAAGTCAAAAAACACCCCACCCAAAAAAAATTGATGTGTGCATGAACACATAGAATAACATGCTGGAGAGTTTGACTGTAGAAAAAAAAAAGTCTAAGCCAAAAAAACAGCAGCTGCAAACAAGTCTAAAAACGTTCAATGTGCCTGAGGCCTCAAAGTTGTCACCCACATCAGGCCGCAGGTATTACTGTCCATGTTCAATATTTGTCATACAGTAGGGCATTTTTAACAAATACTTTGCAGGCATACCCCGCTTTAAGTACCCTCACTTTAAGTACACTCACAAGTACACACACACACATTGGAGTCTATGGGAAATCTTGGTCAGCTTGACATGGCACTAGTACCAATTTTAAAAAATGGCATCTATGGGAAATCTTGGTCAGCTTGACATGGCATCGCTCCCAGTTTTTAACATTTAACATAGGCGTCTATGGGAAATGTTGGTCAGCTTGACATGGCATGGCTCCCGAACCATAAGTGACAGGCACACCAAAGTTGGGGGGCACCGAGAGGGGACCCATGACTACAAACATATGTGATTTTTTTGGGTCGGCCAGCTTGCCTAGGTAATCAATTATGCATGTAACTGACTATTGCAATGCAGTACATGCATTGAGAAGTGAAAAAAGATATTGCTTCACTTTAAGAAAATTTTCTTTTACATACATGCTCTGGTCCCATTGTGTACTTAAAAATGGGGTATGCCTGTACCTACCAAACTTTCACCTCATGGTCTGATGACTTCTAAGCAATGTACAGTCCTAGCCAAAAGTTGAGAATGACACAAATATTAATTTTCACAAAGTCTGCTGCTTCATTATTTATGATGGCAATTTACATATACTGCAGAATATTATGAAGAGTGATCAGATGAATTGCAATTAATTGCAAAGTCCCTCTTTGCCATTAAAATGAACTTAATCTCATAAAAAAACACTTCCACTGCATTTGTGAAGAAGGATTCAGGGCGCCCAAGAAAGTCCAGCAAGTGCCAGGACCATCTCCACTGCGATTCAGCTGCTGGGTCAGGGCACCACCAATGCAGAGCTTGCTCAGGAATGGCAGCAGGCAGGTGTGAGTGCATCTGCTCGCACAGCGAGGCAAAGACTTTTGGAGGATGGCCTGGTTTCAAGAAGGGCAGCAAAGAAGCCACTTCTCTCCAGGAAAAACATCAGGGACAGACTGATATTCTGAAAAAGGTTCAGGGATTGGACTGCTGAGGACTGGGGTAAAGTCATTTTTTCTGATGAATCCCCTTTCTAATTGTTTGGGGCATCTGGAAAAACCCTTGTCCGGAGAAGAAAAAGTGAGCACTACCACCAGTCATATGTCATGCCAACAGTAAAGCATCCTGAGACCATTCATGTGTGGGGTTGCTTCTCAGCCAAGGGAGTGAGGGGCTCACTCACAGATTTTCCCAAGAACACAGCCATGAATAAAGAATGGGACAAAAACATCCTCCGAGAGCAACTTCTCCCAACCATCCAAGAACAGTCTGGTGAGGAACAACGCCTTTTCCAGCATGATAGAGCACCGTGCCATAAGGCAAAAGTGATAACTAAGTGACTTGGGGAACAAAACATAACATTTTGGGTTCATGGCCAGGAAACTCTCCAGACTTTAATCCCATTGAGAACTTGTGGTCAATCCTTAAGAGGCGGGTGAAAAAAAAAAAAAATTCTGACAAACTCCAAGCATTGATTCTGCAAGAATGGGCTGCCATCAGTCAGGGTGTGGCCCACAAGTTGATTGCCAGCATGCCAGGGTGAGTGACAGAGGTCTTGAAAAAGAAGGGTCAACTCTGAAAATATTGACTCATTGCATAAACTTAATGTAATGGACAATAAAAGCCTTTGATACTTCTGGAATGCTTGGAATTATACTTCAGTATATTATAGTAACATCTAACAAAAATATCCAAAAACACTGAAGGAGCAGACTTTGTGAAAATATTATATTTGTGCCATTCTCAAAACTTTTGGCCACAGCTGTACATAAAGTAAACAAGCACAGTATGAAGTTGGTCATTAGAACAAACAGAAAAGAGGAGCAGTGCCGTTCTAAGTGTGACATCAAAGCGTTATTTATTTGGAAACAATGAAATGGCAATTCACAATGCAATGGAGATAAATGTGCTCAACTAGTCATGCAACACCGCTGCAACAAGCCTTTCTAGTCCCGCTGAGGTGGATATGGAAAGGGTCTCCTGCCAGTGCTGGTGGCTTCTAGCACATCCTGGTGAGTCCGGGTCTCCTATGGAGGTAGAATTGAGGTCGGAAGGGGGAGGGGTGGGAGTGGCACTCATGCATGCTCCTCCATCAGGCCATCTCCTGATGGAGCACCTCCTCAGGGGACCCAGACCTGCCAGGAAGACCTGGGAACCACTACCAGGAGCTCCTTTCAGTATCCACCACAGCAGGTTCAGCAGGACTGGCCAGGCTTATTGCAGCGGTGCTACATGACTAGATGATCGCTTTTATCTCCATTACATTGTGAGTTGCCATTTTGTTTCCAAATGATGCTTTGATGCTTCACTTAAAACGGCACGGTGCTTCCATTCTGTTTGTCCTAATGCAGAGTCCATTCTAGGATATTATTAAAAAGTTGAACACAATTGTATATAAAAATATAAAATTATATATATATAATTTTCGGTTTACAGCAATGTGCATTCTGCATTTTAGTTTTTGGCACCAAAATTTACATTCGGTGTCTCTGAAGACAACCTAATGTCGCAGTCTGGAGTCAGGCTCGGAGGTCAGTAGCTATAGCAAAGGAGCAGCACCCACCAATAAGCGGGACGGGTATACAAGCAGGTCACCCTGGCTGATGACATGGGTTCATCTGAGGTACAGGGTACTAAACGGAATTCACCAGAGATCCTGATGGTGGAGATGGGTTTTGCTGTGTGTTTGTACCAGGTTGCGGTCCTCAGGATTGCCCCACTAGGAGAGGAGCAAGCCAGAGGTCCCGTAGCAGATATAGCAAGTACAGATCAAGCAGAAACGTATTCAGAAAAAGCCAAAAAAGGTCAGCAACGAGCAGTTGCAGGTTGGGATTACGCAGAAGCGTAGTTAGAGGAACAAGCCACAGGCCAGTAATGAATGGTAGCGAAGATACAGGCGGCAGCAGGATAGAAAAATGTGAGATATTGGTGGCACAATAATGTGGCAAGCAGGAAGTACAAGGCTTAAACCAGGAAGTTCATGGGAGAAACAGAGTTTAAACAAGCAGAGTCATTGGTAGACACATCAGATTTCCAAGTTTCAAGTCCAGGCCCTGACACCCATGTGTGTATGTGTGTTATATATATATATATAGTTTAAATTTAGTGGATGTTTAAATTTAGTGGGTATCTGAGCTTGTAGTTAGCTCAGACTCCGACGATTAAAGGGTTTTTTAAAAAGGTACAATTTTTTTCCTAAATGGCTTCCTTTACCTTAGTGCAGTCCTCCTTCACTTACCTCATCCTTCCATTTTGCTTTTAAATGTTCTTATTTCTTCTGAGAAATCCTCACTTCCTGTTCTTCTGTCCAACTCCACACAGTAATGTGTAATGGGACCTACACACATGCTTGTGGCTGTCACACGGAGAGACTGCACGACGAGTCTGCTCTCACTTCCCAGGGCTAGAACTGGTCCCAGTAGTAATCGACACGCGTACCTAACAGTAGGACGTGTGGCTCCTGGCTCCAGATAGGCAGGGTTCTTCCAACTCCCCTGCCACAGCTCCTAGGACCAGTGATTTCTTCTTCCCTCCTTGGCCTCCCTCTTTCCTCCGCCTGCATCACCTCCCGGGAGCCTTACAAGGTAAGCCCCCGTTTCTCAGGGCTATCCACCTCCCCTGGGACCGTTTGCGGCCGTCCTTTTCAGGACAAGCGGCGGCGGCGACCTAAGCATTGCGGAGCAACGGCCTAGCTTCTCCTTACCCCCCCACACCGCCAGCCGTAATTGAGGCATCTCTCCGCCACCTCCCTGCCTCAGTTTCCAGCTATGTACAACCCTACCTTGGCCAGCACAACCTCACGGAAAGACTCGCGGTGGCCGTGATTAGGAAAGACCGTGGCTTCACCCGCGGCCTAGCGGCGTGCCGCACTTACACCCAGCAATCCTCTCTGAAACTGCACAGAAACCCCCCTATCCGGTTGAGCAATACCCACTCTGAGAAAAGTGGCAAGTTGACTTTTGAAACCATAGAAGTTCCCCAGTGATCTGCATCGTGTGCCTGAACCTTCCCCTAACCCTCCGTCCCTCTACCTATACAAGTTGGTCTAAAAATAAAAACCCGACAGAAAAAAGGGATTTACAACTTGTGTGGACATTGAAGTTTCTTAGACTCTCATCTCATCCCCTAGACAACGAAGAGCGAGGCAACGTGCAAGGCCCTTATCGAAACCAGCAGCTCCTACAGGGGTAGTGCTACATATATATATAATTTTTTTTTAAAAAGATAATTATTGGCTTTAAAGCACTTTGTGTATAATGCCAGCTTTTAATAAAACTGGAACCTAACCTTTTTAAAAAATGTGCAGAATTGAATTAAAAGAATCTAAGCAACTGCAATCAGTCTGAATAAATCTTTATATTTTAATCGACTTTACTCTTCAATGCTCTAGCAATCAGGGGACATCCTCTTTATTCATATGTTATATGTAGAATGGAGCTAGGCATAATATTTTTTGTGACACTTATACTGCAAAACAAGCTTTTATTACCAGTGGTCCCATCTGGCGTGGTATTCTCAAGAGGCTGAAAATGCCTTTTACTGTACCCATCAATAGGTGCAGAGTAATGCTGACGATTCAGGGTCTTCCCTAAGATCGAAGCAGGTCATTTAGCTAAATGTAGATCACTCAAATTTGTATGACCCTGCACTCACCAAAGTACTAAACGATTACTGCATGGTTTTCTTTTGTGACCAGAAAATGCAAGTTAAAAGAAAACAGATTTCCATTACATTTTATTTAAGAATTAAAGATAACTACACAAAAGGTGAAAGTGGATATATTTAGACTTTTTTTTCCTCTTTATGAGCTCCAGGAGATTTTACCCCTTCATAACCAGAGCATTTTTTGCCATTTAGCACTGCACTACAATTGTGCGGTCATGCAATACTGTACACACAAATAACATTTTTATCACATAAATAGACCTTTCTTCTGGTGGTATTTGATCACCACTGTTTTTTTTTCTTTTTTGAGGCATGAATAAAAAAAAGACCAAATAAAAATGTAAAAAAAAATTATATTTTCTACTTTGTTATAAAACATATCCAATGAAATCCAATTTCGTCATAAATCTAGGCCAAAATGTATTCTGCTACATGTCTTTGGTAAAAAAAAAATCCCATTAAATGTATAAAAAGAAAAGTAAAAGGATTCCCCCCCCCCCCCCCCATTTATGCTTACTTAGGTGATTATAACATCTTTTTTTTGAGTGCATATGCAATAACACACTACAATCCATTTAATATAATTTCCTACAAGTCCTGTACACATCTCTTTACACGCAGCATGGTGTGTTGTTAACTTCATAGACTCCAATGTAATTCATATACATGCGTTTTTAAGGGTCTCAGACACTTTTTCCTGACATCAGATAACTCCTTATAGCAACATAAGCACAGTTTGTCTTTTGCATTAAGAAATAAAACGGAAAAAGCACCACGGAAATCGATTAATTGCACATACATATGTAAACTAAGCCTAATGTGTGCTTACAGATTCATTATATTTTAGTATAAATACATTACAGAATAAATAAACAAATAATTAGATACATAAGATTTGAGGGTGTTGGAAAGAGAATCAATATGAGACACACAGTTAAAAACGGCCACCTGTGTATATAAATTATTTATACAGTTCAGTCAAAGTGGTGCAGTCAACCTAAGTGACCAACATGAAACTATACATTCACACATGCTGCCCATATTGTGTGCTGCATGTAATAAATCATTGTACAGTGGTCTTATCACTATTATTAGGATGCCCTTAGTTGACTTCAGAGGTGTAGCTTTAAGCTTGTTGGCACCGATGCAAATGGGGCCTCACTACCACACGCCGCTTCCACCATGCGCCAACATACTCCAAGTGGCTAACAAGTTATCTTTATTTACATATTGAGAGGGTAATTCAAAAGAATTGGGGAGGTACAGTATGTCAAAATGTAGACAGTTTCCCCAAAACCTTTTAAATACCCGGAAACGGGTAGGCAACCTTTGAGAGATGGCGATCTACCTGAACAACATGAAAGAGATTAAAAGATCACCAGGGTACAGGGCCCTTTAAGAAGCTACCTGGCAAGGCCTAACCAAATGGAGAGGAAAAACGTAGAAAAATATAATAAAACAAATGTCACTGTAAAAATATATACTTGGATGGTGTCAGTCAATAGGGCAGTGGAGGGTTTAGAGCAGTGGGCAGTGTCAGTAGAGCAGTAGGCAAAGGAGCTGAAGGCTGAAATGCGGTGTTAGGGAGACTCATTCAGGTCCTGGGATGGAGCTCACACACAGCTAACAAGTGGACTGTTGGAAAATATACACAGAGCCGCCCCCCCCCCCCCCCCATCACTCTCTGCTCCTCACTTCTGCTTCTGGGTTGACAGGAGTAGCGATATGGCTGTCACTACACCCGAGCGACTCGCTGACGTCACCTCGTTGCTGTATCGCTATCGTATCCCGGAAGGATGGGTCTGCCTGGGTGTGCGCCGGTCGGCACACCAGGCTTAAGGCCGTTTACATTTGTGGATGCTGTAAGTGCAATCTTTTTTAATTCATTGAATACCTTGTAAGGTTTTACACTATATGGAGCCTCTGTCTTATGATACGATCTACACAATGACTGGAGTGGAGATAACGGGTGCGAGCTGACCTGATGTCAGATGTATGGCCCGGTCCCTGTATAAAAGACTAGTCATTACGGGCATCTTTTGACCCTCTGTTATGGGGGGTCATTAGTGTCTGGTAAGGAGACATCTATATTTGCATGTCGGTGGAACTCACTTGCGGAATGGTGGATGGATCCCATGTTTAATTCCATAGTTATGAACACTGGTGGACTTTTGTTGTTATTTTTGAACTGCTGAGCAATGACTATGCTGGGCTATTGCGCAATTCTATTTGTTACAATTTATGCTCTACTGGTTTGTGATTTACAGGAGAATTGCTGCTTTTAACCGTCAGATTTTATTTCTAACTTGATTGATTTATGTGCTTAGCGCGGTTTTTCTCCAAACTTTTTTACTCTTCCATAAAGGCCAGATTTGTGGAAGTTATCCCGTGGACAGATTTTCCCACCTGAGCTGTAGATCGCTGCCGGCCTGTCATTTTGGTGGATGGACATGACTTGGTAGGTTTGCAATTGTGCCATACGCTTTCCATTTCCGGATGATGCGTTGAACAGTGGTTTGTGAGATGTTCAAAGCTTGGGATATCTTTTTTTTAGAACTTAAAAACGTTAACCACTTGCCGACCGGGCAATAGCCGAATGACGGCTACAGTGTGCTCGGCTTATTCTGGTAGGTCTGCATTTGATGGGCGCTGGTAGGGCTGCATTTGATGGGTGCTGGTAGGGCTGCATTTGATGGGCGCTTCAATAAAAGGGTTGGATATACATGGGCAGGGCAAGGGGGGGTGGAGCGGCAAAATTAGGGTTCGGTTAGGGTGTCAAAAATCCTTGCACCAGCCCTGCCTGGAGCCATAAAGCACCTCATAGAAAGACTTAAATAAAGAAGTATAGGGTTTTTTTGTTTTCCCTAAGGCATACTTACCTTGGTGGATGCAGCATCAGACCGATGCTGCATCTGTCCCCCGGCGTCTCCGCACTGAGAACCGAGCTACCGAACACCGCCGATGGCTCAGGTTCTTACTCCTCCCCGAGCACAGCGATGCTGACTGTCAGTCAGCATCGCTTCTGCTCTACTTCTCCGCGCTCGTTGGAGCGCTGAGCTGTGGAGGGGCAGTGAGAGGCTGTCTCAGCGGCTTGCCGAGACTGCCATCAATCAAGGCAGCTGGCGGATCCAGACTTGAAAGTTGGGTGACGCGCTGCCTTAACTGATGCCAGTGACGTCAGGGAAGAGCGGACTTCAGACCTCTGCTGAAACCGGGTCACAGGAGTGCTCTTTTTTCCCTATCAAGTTTAAGCGGAGACTGTGCCACTGCACATGACAAACAGTTTTCCACGGTTTTCAAGAGTTGGATCTTTAATATGGGCAGTCTCCTGGTTTCCCCCAGGAAATCCTGTTCTAGACCCAAGTGACAGACCACTTTATGAAGAAATCCCCCCCCCCCCCCCCCATCAGTGGGATATTGCTGGGCAAAAGGCTTGAGATGAGTAAACACTTTATTAGGATAAGGCCAATCACTATACAACATGGGTTTCTGATATTAATGTATAAGGAAGGTTTTTCCTGTTTGGGGATTCAAAATTTCCAGTGTGCATGAGGCCTAAAGAGTTTGGAATAACAACCAATGTCTGAGCAGTATGATCTGGACTTCAAAACATATGTAACAGTCAGTATCTAGTTAAGGTCTTCTACTGTTCACACTTGGGTAAAGCGGTGTGTATAAGATTTTGACAAACACGAGGTCTGCTAAATGCTAAATCGCTGTTTGTAAACCACATTTTTCTATTTTGAAGATACAAAAATTCTGGATAAATGTTAAAAGGAAGAAATTACACAGCATGCAGGGGAAAGTATAACAAATATTGATTGCTGGAGTTCTGCTTTAAGATGCTGTTTCAGACTGCTTTTGCATCAGCCTCGTCATCTTTTTAATCTGCAGTAAGGCTGCATTCACACCTAAGCGTAGGCGATTTGCGGTGTTTTGTTACCGCGATTTGCCGCGACAAATTGCAGCGTTTTTTACTGCTATTTGCCGCGACAAAACGCAGGGTTTTTCACCGCGGTTTTGTACAGGTCATTGTCAGTAATGTAAAACGCCCGATACGCGCGAAAAAAGGGTCCGGGACTTGTTTGAGCTTCAGGCGTTCGGCGTGAACCATCTCCATAGACAATATTATTTTTCCCCTCTACCGTCTTTGAGCGTCGCGCTTCAGGTGACAAAACACTCAGGTGTGAATGCAGCCTCAAAGCAGGTTTATATGAAAACACAAGGAAAAGCAAAATAAAAATGAAATGTAAGGTAACACAATAACTAAGAAAAAAAAAAAAAAAAAAGCGCACAACTTACCACTTTCCATCTTTCCTTAACGAGGACTCCTACGCTGAGGATATCCGGCTGCTCCACTCCCCCGCTCATTGCACTTGGTGCTGGAGCTGCTAGGCAGAACTCTCGTCACCAGAGATCATCTGGCTCCCGGAGGCGACTTCCATTTACCCAGAGGCTGTGAAGACAAGGGCACATTACATTAGTGATGCACCAGTTGCAGTGATGTACAGACCACTATGATTCAAAGCACAAGTCCCTTAGGCTTAATGTACACAGGATGTTTTACAACCTCTCCTGAACAATTTACTTGACAGACAGTAACCGACTTTTAAAAAAAGGTGAGTTTTGCCACGTATTAAATGCTGCGTTTAGCCACATGCCGCGTTAAGAAACTTATTTTTTTCCTTTTTTAAATCGTGAAAAATTAAAAAACGCCTGTAAACGAAATGCAGCTAAATGCGAGTTACCACGCTTACATGCTCTTACAGGCATTGGATTTTTTTGCTTTCCAAAAAATGCTTCGGAACTCAACTGCTCAGAAACTACTATAAACGACCCAGTATACATGTGCGTATAAGAGGACAGCTCAACGTCCAATTACCAGCAGCAGTGTACATAAAGTCTTAGGGTCCTGTCACACGGAGCGGACCGTTTTTCGGTCCGCTCCGTGTGTGTCCGTCGGCTCAGCGGTTGGCGGACAGGGCGGTCCCCGCACACTGTGCAGGGACCGCCCTGTCTCTCCTCCGCTCTCCCCAATGGGGAATCGGATGAAAACAGACCGTTTGTCCGTCTTCATCCGATCCGTTTCGCCGGACGGAAGAAAAATAGGGTTTTCTTCTGTCTGAAAACCCGGATCCAGACGGACACGGATCTGTGCGGACATTAGCGGATGCATCATCCGCTAACGGACGCGACCCCATAGGCGTCCATTACAAGTCCGTAAACGGACTTGTAAAAATAGACAAACGGAGGCGGACATGTGAAAAGGGGCCTTAAGGATTAGAAGAACAGACAACACACAGAAGATACTAAAGGATGATCTAAAAAACTGTAAAGAATATGAAAAGCTTTGCAAAGAAATAAAAACAAACAAAAAACAAAGAAATAAAAAACAAATAAAAAATAAAATAAAAATAAATACGAAATATAATAAATAAATAAACAAAGAAAAACAAACAAAGAATTTTTTTTTATAACTACTGCAAAATCTGACTGTCTCTTAGCTGCAATTCTTTCATTTCCTAGTTTTGGACAGAGTAGGTAAGGGGTAGGACCTGGGGAAGTTCACCCTCTGTTTGTCTAGGTTACCCCTGTTACTAGTCCAGAAAGTGAGGGGAAAGCCAAAAATCATGGTTGGCACTACAACAATAGTAGAGGGGAAATTTTCTTAATTCAAAGTGGAATTCCACCCAAAAAAACAACATTTGCAAAGGATTAGTATGTCAGATACCTTCATATTATGCATTTTCTAAATTGCAGATTGTCTAGCTTAGACCAGTGGCTCTCAACCCTGTCCTCAAGTACCCCCAACGGGCCACGTTTGCAGGTTTTGATGGCTTGGTATTTTGGCCAGCTATTTGATCTAAGAGAAGTTCCCAAAACATGACCTGTTGGGGGTACTCGAGAACAGGGTTGAGAACCACTAGCTTAGACTACTTGTCTAATCTAGACAATCAGCAATCTCCTGTTCTGTGCTACCAAGGGTCTGTCTGTTGAGCTGAATGTGGCAGCTCACAGGCACTACTGTTGTCGTCCCGCCCCGTCCTGCTCGGCTTCACCACCGCCACCTCTGTCAAAAGAACACACTGGTAATAACAAACACTCTTTTCCAACAACCAAAGACTCTGTACCTGGACATAACTGAATGGTCAATACAGAAAGCTGATTGATTATATTCTCTGCAGCCAAATATGGAGAAGCTCTATATACAGTCAGTCAAAACAAGCCACGGAGCTCACTGTGGCTCAGACCTTGAGCCGCTTATGGCAAAATTCAGGCTCAAATTGAAGAAAGTGGTAAACATCTTTCAAATATGATCTAAAATCGGATCCCTTGTAAAAAAATTGTGAAGGTGACAAACAGATTTAAAGTATTAGATCTGATAGACAGTGCCTGAGGAACTATGGAAGGAAGTGTGTAACATCTTACAAGACGCAGCAATTAAAACTATCGGAAAGAAGAAGACATGCAAGAAAGAATAGTGGCTATCTGATGAGGCCATACAAATAGCTAAATAAGAGGAAGGCAATGGAGAAAAGGAAAAATATACCCAGACTTCCAGAGTATAGCAAGGAGAGACAAAAAACAAACACCTTCTTAACCACTTAAGACCCGGACCAATATGCAGGTTAAGGACCTTTGAAACAATTGGAGAGTAGGGGCGCTAATTATTGATAGGTATAACAGGTATTATACAACATTAGTGAAAATAATATAATATAAATATGTGAATGTCGTGCTAACCATATAACAACAAACCAATAAGTGCAGAAAAAATATATAGTGACAATAGACAATGTGTGTCTATCCAAAAGTCCGTGTTTGTTTAGTGCAATGTTGTGCTGCAAACAATAGTATTCCAATGGGTGCTCCGTGTGGTCTTCTAAACGTATATCACCTTCACCAAATAAACACCGCAAGTGTGAATGGATGGCTCCTTACCCGAAGGTGTTGACCTATTGTTTAAATAAGGTCAAATAGGCTCAGAAATCAGCTCTTGTCCGTGGAAACCACGATTGAAAACCAGGCTGTGGATAGGTCTCATATAAAGAGAGAAACAGCTCCCATGGTGTAAAACCTTTTATTAAAATAATTAATTAAAATAATTGCTAAAAAATATATAATGCCAAATGGCCTCTTACTTTCGATGGTGCCCGTGTTCCCGGCACTGAGGCTGTAGGTATATAGGGATTGGAGAGAGAAGTTGTGATGAGCTGGTGAAGCCGGCGTGCGTTCCACCGCCGTCAGGCTTGAAAACCAGGAAACCGGAAGTATGCTAGTAGTGCGTGCCCAGGTACCGCCTCGACGTACGTTTCGTTAATGTCGTCATCAGGAAGCGTACCTGGTGCACGCTATGGGCACCAGGTACGCTTCCTGATGACGACATTAACGAAACGTACGTCGAGGCGGTACCTGGGCACGCACTACTAGCATACTTCCGGTTTCCTGGTTTTCAAGCCTGACGGCGGTGGAACGCACGCCGGCTTCACCAGCTCATCACAACTTCTCTCTCCAATCCCTATATACCTACAGCCTCAGTGCCGGGAACACGGGCACCATCGAAAGTAAGAGGCCATTTGGCATTATATATTTTTTAGCAATTATTTTAATAAAAGGTTTTACACCATGGGAGCTGTTTCTCTCTTTATATGAGACCTATCCACAGCCTGGTTTTCAATCGTGGTTTCCACGGACAAGAGCTGATTTCTGAGCCTATTTGACCTTATTTAAACAATAGGTCAACACCTTCGGGTAAGGAGCCATCCATTCACACTTGCGGTGTTTATTTGGTGAAGGTGATATACGTTTAGAAGACCACACGGAGCACCCATTGGAATACTATTGTTTGCAGCACAACATTGCACTAAACAAACACGGACTTTTGGATAGACACACATTGTCTATTGTCACTATATATTTTTTCTGCACTTATTGGTTTGTTGTTATATGGTTAGCACGACATTCACATATTTATATTATATTATTTTCACTAATGTTGTATAATACCTGTTATACCTATCAATAATTAGCGCCCCTACTCTCCAATTGTTTCACATGTCTAATCCAGTATTCTGCATTAGTTAGGGAGCAGCTTGTATTATTATTTTTGCACTTTCCCCCCCCCCCCTCACATTTTAGTTTGGCGCGAGATTTTCCCAAGTTTCCAGGTTAAGGACCTTGCCCTTTTTGCGATTCGGCACTGCGTCGCTTTTACTGACAATTGCACGGTCGTGCGATGTGTCTCCCAAACAAAATTGGCGTCCTTTTTTTCCCCACAAATAGAGCTTTCTTTTGGTGGCATTTGATCACCTCTGCGGTTTTTATTTTTTGCGCTATAAACAAAAATAGAGCGACAATTTTGAAAAAAATGCAATATTTTTTACTATAATAAATATCCCCCAAAAAATATAAAAAAAAAAAATGTTTTCCTCAGTTTAGGCCGATACGTATTCTTTTAACCATTTTTGGTAAAAAAAAAAAAGCAATAAGCGTTTATCGATTGGTTTGCGCAAACTTTATAGCGTTTACAAAATAAGGGATAGTTTTATGGCATTTTTATTAATATATATATATTTTTTTTTACCACTAATGGCGGCGATCAGCAATTTTTTTTCCTGACTGCGACATTATGGCGAGCACATCGGACAATTTTGACACATTTTGGGACCATTGTCATTTTCACAGCGAAAAGTACTATAAAAATGCACAGATTACTGTGAAAATGACAATGCAGTGAAGGAGTTAACCACTAGGGGGCGCTGTTGGGGTTAAGTGTGACCTCATGTGTTTTTCTAACTGTGTGATGTCAGTGATCGTCGTTCCCTATATCAACGAACAGACGATCACGGACATTGCCACAGTGAAGAACTGGGAAGGTGTGTTTACACACACCTCTCCCTGTTCTTCAGCTCCTGTGACCGAACGTGGGTCCCGCGGTCATGGAGCTTCAGACCGGGTCGCCTGCGCGCGCACGCCGATGGCTGGGCTCTTAAAGGGGACATATATATATATATATATATATATATATATATATATATATATATACACATATATACATACACACACACACACAGGTCCCTGTGTCCAGCCGTGCCATTCTGCCAACGTATATCGGCGTGCGGCGGTCCTTAAGTGGTTAAACAATCAATACAAAGAATTAGAGGAAAAAACTGAATGGGAAAGACTAGAGAGCTTTTCTAAACTGGAGATATCAAGGGAAGGTTTTGTGCAAAGATAGGCACAAAAAGAGACAAAATGGCAAGGACCTGACAGAAGTAGAAGATATAAAGAAAAAATTCCAAAAATACACAGAAGAACTATACAAGAATGATCTGAATGTCCTATATAACCACGATGATGCAATAACTGACCTTGAACCGGATATCCTGGAAAGTGAAGTCAAGTAGGCCTTAGAAAGCATTGCTAATAACAAAGCTAGCGGAAGTGATGGTATCCAAGCTGAGTTATTTAAAAACCCTAATAAATTATAATTGTTAAATTACCGTTAAAGTGCTGCATTCAATATGCCAACACATTTAAAGGGGTGTTCCAGCCTGTTTTTATGTTTATTAAAAGTCAGCAGCTACAAAGGCTTCACGGCCGGGCACCCACTGCGCATGCGCGAACTGCACTGCACCATCAGGGACCTGTGATGTGTCCCAGGTGATCGCCTACAGCATGGGTCTTCAAACTATGGCCCTCCAGTTGTTCAGGAACTACACATCCCATCATGCCTAGTCATGTCTGTAAAGGTCAATGTGTTACAATGCCTCATGGGATGTGTAGTTCTACAACAGCTGGAGGGCCGTAGTTTGAGGATCCCTGGCCTACAGGGAGGGGCTGCAGTAAGGCGATTAAGCTAATCGCCTTACCAGCCCCTCGACGGAAGGAGGAAGTGGGACAGGAAGTCCCACTCCTCCTGAAGCCCCCACTCCCCCCCCCCAAAAAGGCCTAGTTAGACTTACCGGTGACGGTATTTCTAAGAGCCTTTCAGGACAACCTTGGAGAGAGCGCAGCTCCGCCCATTTCTTAGGAAACACACGTGATCCTTTAAGATCCCTCCTCTTCCACCATGGCCTCAGTTATTGTGTGGTCTCCGCCCACTGGAAAATAAAGCACAGAACAACCACAACAAAACCATGATAGACATTTCAAACAATCTTTTTATTCAAAATACCTAGGGAGGGAAATTAGCGGTTGTCCTGAAAGGCTCTTAGAAATACCGTCACCGGTAAGTCTAACTAGGCCTTTCTCCAATCGCCTTTCAGGACAACCTTGGAGAGGATAACCGAGTAACTTACCCTAGGGTGGGACCACTGCTTGCAGCACCTTCCTGCCGAAGGCCTGATCTGCAGCGGACAGTAAGTCTAGCCTGTAGTGCCGTAGAAAAGTCGAATAGCTGGACCATGTAGCTGCCTTGCAGATCTGGTCAGGCGTGGCACCGGCTCTTTCGGCCCAGGAAACTGCCGTAGATCTTGTTGAATGGGCCGTTACTCCTGAAGGAGGCACCTCTCCTTTGGCTTGGTAACCCTCGGCAATGGCTTGTTTGAGCCATCTGGCCAATGTACTTTTGGAGGCCTTTTCCCCTTTCCGGGATCCTGAGAATATCACGAACAAGGCGTTGGTTTTCCTGAAATCCTTGGTGACTGCGAGGTATTGCAACACACACCTTCTTACATCCAAAGTATGAAAATTCTCTTCCCCTGCATTAGAGGGAGATGAGGAGAAGGTAGGAAGGACTATTTCCTGAGACCTGTGAAAGGTTGACGAGACCTTAGGGAGAAAAGCTGGATCAGTTTGGAGAACTATTCTGTCCGGCAAAATTCTTAAGAAAGGCTCTGTAACTGCCAAAGCCTGGATTTCACTGACCCTTCTTGCGGTCGTTATGGCCACCAAAAAAATTGTTTTTAGAACTAGATTCTTCAAAGAAATCTCCTTTAAGGGTTCAAACGGGGTCCCCGTGAGACCCTGCAACACAACTGATAAATCCCAATTGGGAAAAGTTCTAAAGGCTATCGGTCTACTCCGACCTAGTGCCTTGAAAAATCTTGAAATTAAATGTTCTTTAGATAAAGTCCTTTCTAAGTAAACCGAAAGGGCTGCCACTTGAGTTTTTAGGGTGCTAATTGCTAACCCTTTCTCCATTCCTGCATGAAGAAACTCTACAACGGAAATTACACTATTAATCTGGAAATTCTTGGAGGTACACCATGAGTTGAATTTTCGCCAAACTTTGAGATAAATTGCTCTGGTCACCGGCTTCCTGCTGTCTAGCAAAGTTCTTATCACTTTATTAGAGAGCCCCTTAGCTCTTAAGAGGTCCTCTTCAGAAACCAGGCCGTCAACTGCAAGCGTTCTACCTCTGGATGGTTCACGGCACCCTGACACAGTAGGTCCTTCCTGAGTGGAAGTTTCCACGGTGGTTTCGTGGCTAAACTCTGAAGAGATGCAAACCACGGTCTTTTTGGCCAATACGGAGTGATTAAGATCAGATTGGATTTCTCTTCCCTGAACTTCCTTAGGACTAGAGGTATCAGAGTGAAGGGGGGGAAGGCGTAAGACAGCTGGTAGTGCCACTGTTGAGCTAGTGCGTCTATGGCTACTGCCTGGTCCTCTCTGTGGAGAGAGAAGAAACTTTGCACTTTCGCATTCTGCTGGTTGGCAAACAGGTCTATCTGTGGCTGACCCCACTCCTGAGTGATTGCCCTGAAGACCTCCGGGTTTAAGCTCCATTCTGCCTCTAGTATGCTTCTCCTGCTTAGCAGGTCTGCTAATAGGTTTTGAGACCCTTTTAGGTGCACCGCTGATAGGGATGCTACGTTCTGCTCTGCCCATGAGAGGAGATGGTTGGCCAGTTGCATAAGGCCTCTGCTTCTGGTCCCCCCCTGCTTTAGGACATATGCCACTGCCGTGGTGTTGTCCGACAGGACCTGCACATGTTGACCCTTCACCAACTGATGGAAAGCTTGAAGCCCTAGAAATATCGCTTTCAACTCCCTCCAGTTTGAGGATCTTCTGGACTCTGTTCTGGACCAGACGCCCTGGGCAGTCTGTCCCTCTAGATGGGCCCCCCAACCCCAGGAACTCGCGTCTGTTGTTAAACGCTTTCCTACTGGAAATACCCATGGAAGACCCTTGTTCAAATTTACTGGGTTTCTCCACCACCAGAGTGCTCGTTTTACGTTTGAAGTTAACCTGAAACATTTCTCTAGTGACTCTTGGTGTGACCAAGACTGAAGGATATTCATTTGGAGAGGACGAGAGTGTAACCTCGCCCATGGGACCGCCGGAATTGAGGCTGTAAGCAGCCCCAGGACGGCCATTGCTGTCCTGACTGACACCCCTTGGTTTGTCTGTACTTGAGACACCGCCACCATGACCTTCTCTATCTTTTCCTGAGGTAAAAAGACCTTCTGAAGGATCGAATCTATGTTGTACCCCAGAAACCTTGTTTCTTGAGAAGGTATCAAGTTTGATTTCTCGCGGTTTAGTAACCAGCCGAGACTTCCCAGATGAACCTGCGATGACTGCAGATTCGTCGCAAGTTGATCCCGGGAGTCCGCAAAAAACAGTAGGTCGTCCAAGTATGGGATGACCGAGATCGCTTTGAGCTTCAGTGGCTCTAGGGCCTCTGCCATGATCTTGGTAAAGATCCTGGGTGAGGACGACAACCCGAAAGGGAGGGCTCTGAACTGAAGATGCCATATCCTGTTCCCTAGGTCTACTGCCAGTCTGAGGAACTGTTGAGATGCTTGGGCAATCGGGACGTGCAAGTAAGCATCTCTGAGGTCCAGAGAGGCCATGAAGCAACCGGGTGTCAACAGCTTTGTTATTGAATAAATCGTATCCATCCGGAACCGTTTGTACTTTATTGACTTGTTTAACATTTTTAGGTTCAAAATCAGGCGGAATTTGCCTGAGGGTTTTTTGACCAAAAAAATGTGGGAATAAAAACCCTGACCCTCTTGATGTTTTGGGACCTGTATTATCACTCTCTGACTCATCAGATCCTGTAACAGGTTCGTCATTGCAGTAGCTTTTTCTTTGTCCCGGGGAAGGGCTGTGACATAGAACCTCGTTGGGGGACACTCTGAAAATTCCAGACTGTACCCCTCCGTAATGATTCTTTCCACAAAGGGGCTCGTGGTCATCTGTTTCCATTGTGGGAGAAAAGCAGCCAGTCTTCCTCCCACTGGAAGCAGATCGTCACTTGCTTTTGGTAGTTGGTTCTGAGGGGTTTTTAAATAAGATACCTCCTCTACCTCTCCCTCTTTGGGACCCCCATCTCCTTTTATTTTCTTCCTTACTCTTATGGGACTGTTGAAAAGGACGAAAATTTTTCTTAGGGTTCTGACCCTTTTTAGGGGGGAAAGCCTTCTTCTTATCTGCCGTTCTGTCAAGAACTTTCTCTAGGTCCTGACCGAACAAAAGGTCCCCTGAGAAAGGCAGACCACAAAGCTTGACCTTAGAGGGGATATCACCCGACCAGGTCTTTAACCAAACTGCTCGCCTGACTGAGTTCACCAGGGCTGCTGACCTTGCAGCCATTTTAATGGACTCAGCAGAAGCATCTGCCATATATTTAATGGCTTTTAAGATTAAGGGGAAAGAATCTAATAGATCCTTTCTTGAGGTGCCTGCCTCGACATGACTCCTTAATTTCTCAACCCAGCATTCTAGATTGCGGGCGACTATTGTGGCGGCCATAGCTGGTTTCAGACTGGTTGCAGTAGAATCCCAGGCCTTCTTTAGGAGGGAATCTGCCCTCTTGTCCATCGGATCTTTCAGGACCCCCATGTCCTCAAAAGCCAGGTCTGTATGACGAGACACCTGTGAGAAAGCTGCGTCTACTTTAGGCTTTTTGTTCCACACCTCTGTTTCACCACTTTCAAACGGAAACCTTCTTCTAAGGGTCTTTGAAAAAAAGGGGGCCCTTTCAGGGTCCTTCCATTCCTTCTTGATGGTGTCCGAGAGGACTTTGTGGACCGGGAAAACCCGGCTTTTAGACTCATCCAGTCCCTGATACATCTTATCGTGTATGGATAACTGAACCTTTTCTTCCTGGATACCCAGGGTAACATAAATTGCCTTGAGTAAGTCCTCCACTTCGTCTAATGACAATTTAAACTTTGAGTTTTTGCTACTATCATCTTCATCCTCCTCCTCATCTGAATCCCTGAGAGAGGGGAGAGTACTAGTCCCTTCATCTGCCGAATCCCCCTCTGTTTGACCCGAAACTGGGATTTTCGGACTGGGTGGTGGCTGCTGTGGCTCCCCCAAACTTGAGGAGCCTTGTGTGATCATATCCTTCACTGAGCCTAAAGAGCTTGCCAGCTCCTGGACTGAGGAAAAAAGGTCCTTATACTGTTGTGAAGTTTCCTCTTCCACCAGATTTTTAATGCAGGATCTGCACATTGGTTTTTGCCAAGAATCCCTTAAAGGATTTTTGCAAGACGGGCATTTCCTGGATGTATCTAAGTGCTTAGCTTTGGTTGTAGATTTTTCCTGTAACGAGATGAAACCAAAGTTACCATCTCCCAAAAAGAAAAATGTTTTTTTTTTTTTTTTTTTAAAACACCCAAGTGCCGCCACCAACCAAATGCCTGGACTAAGTGCCACCACCACTAACGGTTATACAGACCAAGAGCGTTAACCTGGACTGGTAACCACAGGCTCCCTCAGGGAGGAACAACAATACACAAAACTAAGCCCAATATAGTAAGAATAAAAGGCACCGCTGTACCCCTCTTACCTGGGCCTGACCGGTGCTTGCAGCGCCTGTATCCGCCGGTGTTGTCTGTCTCTCCTCCATTGTAGAGCGCAGTCACACGAGTAGCTGGAGATTGACTCCATTTTAAATTTTCCCGGCCGCCCGCGTCATCATCGGGGGCCGGAAACGGAAGCACCGGTCACCTGACCTGCCCCACAGATGCTGCGTTCCAGGCGCTGGGAACCAGCAGCGCCACGCCCCCCCCGGAAACGGCGTCACCGTGCATGACGCGGTCGCCAGCCGGGACCCGGAACTGAGAATGCGGACCACCGCCGACCCGCGCCGGCTACCGCACGGTCACCTGGACCTCTACCGCAGTTCCTGGGCACAACGACACCGTCCCCTGGGAGGCCGAAAGTTCCGGTGAACCGGAGCGTCTGGGGACTCCTGAACGCCCCCTCCCCGTGAAGAGGGGTCAGGATGGTCGCCGCCAACAAATATCAGACAAAAAAGGTAAGCTCAAGACAACCTCTCCGCCTTGGGAGAGACAGCTCCCTGGTTCCCTGTGATGCTTCCACCATGGCGGAGGAAACACAATAACTGAGGCCATGGTGGAAGAGGAGGGATCTTAAAGGATCACGTGTGTTTCCTAAGAAATGGGCGGAGCTGCGCTCTCTCCAAGGTTGTCCTGAAAGGCGATTGGAGAAAAATGACATGCCAAATGTGGCATGTAAGGGGGCGAGGAGTGGGTTAAGCGAAAGTTCCATTTTTGGGTGGAACTCCGCTTTAAAAACTCAGAGATCTGTTTACATTCCGATACGAAAGAAAGGCAGTGCCAACAAAATGTTCAAACTACCGTATGATTGCACTGGTTTCACACGCTAGCAAGGTTATGCTCAAAATTCTACAAGCTAGGCTTCGGATCGTTCCTCGGATCAGAGCCATGGATCGGATCACCACCATTTATAGTCCCCACTGCAATGTCCACATCTCCCCAGTCAGCTCCGCTCTGGGAAGCTCACCTAGGCCGCCGCCAGGTGTACCAAGATGGCCACCGCTCCGGAGCTAGGCTGACGCCGTGGGCTTTCCTATGGGCTCAATCGTTCGGATCAATGACGATCCGTTGCACCCCTAAACAGAGCACCCAGAAGTACAAGCTGGATTTCCAAGAGGCAAAGGGAACTAGAGATCAATTTGCCAACATTCGCTGCATCATGGAGAAAGCAAGGGAGTTCCAGAAAAATGTCTACTTCTGCTATATTGACCACAGTAAAGCCTTTGATTGTGTGGATCTCAACAATATGTGGAAAAAAAAAAGAATTTGGAATACCAGATCACCTCACCTGTCTTCTGAAAACAAGTCAAGAAGTGCCATTTAGAACAGGACACGGAACAACTGGTTCACAATTGAGAAAGGAGTGCGGCAAGGATGTATATTGTCACCCTACTTATTTAATTGTATGCAGAGTACATCATGCAAAATGCCAGGATTGACGAATAACAAGCCGGAATTAAGATCGCAGGGAGAAAAAACAACCTGAGATATGCAAACGATATCACACTAATGGGAGAGAGTGAAGAACTACTAAAGAGTCTCTTAATGAAGATGGAAGAGGAAAAGGAGCAAAGGCTAGGCTGAAATCAAGATCTGGAGACCTACAGTTCCACGGACGTGCTAGCCATTCCCAGGAACCATACCCACATCCATCAAGGGACCATCCAGGCAGTACCACGCTCTATCCTGTCGGGCTTTATTTACATGCTGTAACCTCACAGTAGTGAGGTAAGGGGCCCCTCTATCCACCTTAGGGGGAGACCCTGATGAACCACTACTTTGCACTTACCACTTTGTGTGCCATTGCACACGTTGGACTTTAAACATTACATTACCACCCTGTGTGATCCACATTCACCCATGCACTTTTGCATTTCACTCTGTGACAATCTTTGCATCATGTTTTCTATTGGAATCAACACACTTATGTATGATTTACAGCCTCTATATGTGTGAAACAAAAATTTCTGATACTAAGCAATAGACCTTTTTAGTACTCTACAGTGTAGAGTACTGTATCAAGCTTCATTCATCAAGGACTTCAGTTAGTATGTTATACTGCATTAGGGAATCAAGCAACATTCCTTTTGTGTCCCTCTCTCGGGATTTCACCTTTTATACTATAGTTGTCGAATGTCTTTGCAATAAAATTAGTTTGTAAAAAAAAAATATTATAATAATTTCTTCATCAATTTAGGGCAATATGTATTCTGCTACATATTTTTGGTGAAAAAAAAACCCCCAAGTGTATAATAATTGGTTTGCACAAAAAAAATTAGGGATATTTTTCTTCATTTTTTTTATTTTTACTTTTACAAGTAAATGGTGGTGATCAGATACTTACGGCGGGATTGCGATGGACAAATCAGACATGGACACTTTTTTTGGGAGACCAATGACACCAATACAGTGATCAGTGCTAAAAAAATATGCACCGTCAATGTACTAATGACACTGGCTGGGAAGGGGTTAACATCAGGGGAAATCAAAGGGTTAACTGTGTGTCTAGCCAGTGTTTCAGTGTATCCAAGGTGATCCAAGGCATGGATCGGTGTTCCTGCTTAAAAGCAACCTTCTGTACTTGCTGAACGGCAATCTGCCTTATATACATAGACTCCCATTCTGCCTGTGTACCAAAGCATCTGCGGGGTGCTGGTGGACACAGAGTCTGCCGTACCCGCCAATTGGCTCCCGCTACACAGAATTACTGTGGGAACATGGCGCTGGTAGCACACGAACGTGCCCCTAGACGTGTCAGATCTCATACTAGGTACGTGCTGTGGCACAGAGTGGCCATCCTGCTGCAGTAAATGTATGGGGGGGTGGTCCGTAAGTGGTTAAAGGAAGTTGAAAAATAAACTTTCTGGCTGGATCACCAGGTGAAAATAAAATAAAAAACCCAGAAGAAAAATAAAAACTAAAAGTAGCCACCACATCTAAGCGTTGTCGAGCTGCAATATATTACATTTTTCCTTTTGGGTTTAGATACATTTATGTGCGCTTCCAAGCCGAGAAGAGGCTGACCACAACATTTTTCAATGCGATTACCGACAGGAGAGGAGCTTCATAATATTTTGCCCGAGGATCAGAATATTACAGGAATTGAACTCAAGCACTGTAAAAGTATATAAATACACTTGTGAATGTTAGTAACGGGTCTTTTATATTCATCAACCTGTGATTTGGATTTGCAGGCCCTGCGGCTGTAACAGAGAGACAGTTTTCTTTTTCCCCTTTTATAAAAGAAAAGATGATTGCTTGTGGTAATAAAAACACGATTTTCTCTGGCTCAGAGAATTAAGTTAGAAAGGACAGTTGACAAATAACGGTAATACTGGAGACAGTACAATCCGTATGCACTATTTGTGTCCCGTGGTCATGACAGTGCAGTACATACAGGAGGAGGACACTGCACTGCATTATCTTAGGTGTGTTGGTTTCGAAAGCAGCCATTGTGAGAAGGAAAACACTGATCTATACTGATCACACACAATCTATACTATACAACCTATGCATCTATATTTGAGCTGAGTGTCTTTGGTTGATTTGCTGTTTTTTTGTACAGACATTTTTGAGAGCATCTAAGGCTTGTTTGTTTCTTTAATATTTAAAGCTAGTTAGCAGAGTGGGGAAAAGGGGAGCAAGGTAACACATTTTGCTGGAGTGCAGTGGGAGACATCAGAAAAGCTCACCTTTATTGGTTCAGATAGCACTCTTTTTCAGTTAGGCTACTTTCACACTGGGGTGGTGGGGGGGCGAATTGACGATAAAGCAACAATATTTTTAGCAGCGCTTTGCCGCCTTTTTGGCCAAGCTAATCAGTCGCTAGCGGAGTGCTTTGAACCCCAGCTAGCAGCCCAAAAAGGGTTAAAAATGTCAAAAAAACGCAGATGCAGCAGTGTGTTCACCGTTCCTACAGCGCCTCAAAGATACGGCTAGTAGGACTTTTTTTTACCTGCCTGCCCTCGGGCTTTCACACTGGAGTGAAAGGAGAGGCTTTTTCAAGGTGCTTTGCAGGCACTATTAAGGCTACAGCACCTGCAAAGTGTCTCGGTGTGAAAGTAGCCTTATAAGGAAAAATGCTGGGCCTGCATGCCTTTAGATGTGATTTCCTATTGGGAGTATCTCACCAAAAATGACAGTTTTGTTGCACGGGATGCCTTAAAGCGGGCTCGCATTTTAGTGTAGACTTCTGGGAAAATCAGTGAGCCAATCACACAAGCAGGAAATTACATATCTAGGAAGTGTTCTGTACACATTCTGTATACGGAACACCTCCAGGTAGCCATTTTGCATTTCACAGAAAATTACAGGGCTGCAGATTAAATGGGAAAGGTCATTTTTTATCAACGTTCAATTACAATATGACTTAAAGGGGCTGTAAAGGTAGAATTGTTTTCCTAAATGGCTTCCTTTACCTTAGTGCAGTCCTCCTTCACTTACCTCATCCTTCCATTTTGCTTTTAAATGTCTTTATTTCTTCTGAGAAATCCTCACTTCCTGTTCTTCTGTCTGTAACTACACACAGTAATGCAAGGCTTTCTCCCTGGTGTGGAGTGTCATGCTCGCCCCTTCCTTGGACTACAGGAGAGTCAGGACGCCTACTAACACACAGCTCATTTATCTGTAACATAGAGAGCGTCCTGACTCTCCTGTAGTCCAAGGGAGGTGGCGAGCACGACACTCCACACCAGGGAGAAAGCCTTGCATTACTGTGTGTAGTTACAGACAGAAGAAGAACAGGAAGTGAGGATTTCTCAGAAGAAAAAGGGCATTTAAAGCAAAATGGAAGGATGAGGTAAGTGAAGGAGGACTGCACTAAGGTAAAGGAAGCTATTTAGGGGAAAAAAAAATGTTTTTACCTTTACAACCCCTTTGAGTCACAATTGTATAGGCTATATTTTTATTTATTTTTTCCTCTACGAAAGTGGAGTTACCCTTTAAGCTTACGGATTGTATTCATGAATAAAAAAAAATTAAAGAAATAAAAAAAGAAGCGTGTATAAAGTGAAAGCGTATCTAAATCCAAAAATGTAATATATTGCAGCTTACCAATCCTTGGATGTGGGTTCTACATTAGTTTTCCTTTTCAGGCTAAGAACATGTACAGAAAATACCTGATAATCTTTCACAGATCTCTTCTGTAAAAACCACTTGTTTTACTATTTCCAGCTATTCAGCATGCAAAGCGATTACCATGTAAACAGATTTGCATACAATGACCTGTGGACAGGCTGGTATTGTCCTAAACCATTTCACAGAGATTGGACACATACTACACGCTGACAATTCTGGACCTTGCTCCGCTGGAATGTGCCTTGTTGCTATACAACAGAAAGCTAAACTGAAGTAACAATACTTGAAAAAAATAAACAAACATGCACAATCTACACTACAGATCCATGAATTCAGATTTCTGAATAGATGTCTGAATTTGAGTGCTCTAATTGCAGCCTATAAAACACCTATTGCTGGTAACACATTTCTGTTAACACTCCAGGGCAGAGCCCTATAGGCACATCACTGGGACAAAGGATGCTTTTTAATGGTGAAGTAACCTGGAAATTCATGAAATGGCATCAGAGGATGCAGTGTGCACCGAAAGTGCATCCTTACCTGCTTAGTAGTGCTGCGACTGTGCTTTACTTTTTCTATTTCTCTCACCAAGTTTCAGTATCAGTACATGATTTATCTTTAACCATTTCCATACCAGGCACTTACGCACCTTCCCGCCCAAGCCAATTTTCAGCTTTCAGCACTGTCGCAATTTGAATGACAATTGTGCGGTCATGCTACACTGCACCCAAACAAAATTGGCATCCTTTTTTCCCCACAAATAGAGCTTTCTTTTGGTGGTATTTGATCACCTCTGCAATTTTTTTTTTTTTGCGCAACAATAGAGCGAAGATTTTGAAAAAAATATAAAGTTTTTATTTTTTTCTGTTAATTTTTTTGTAAATGAGTATGTTTTCTCTTTCAATTACGGGCACTGATATGGTGGCACTGATGGGCACTGATGGGCACCGATGAGGTAGTTCTGATGGGCGCCAAATAGGTAGCACTGATGGGCACTGATAGGCGGCGCTGGTATGGGGCACTGATGGGCACTCATAGGCGGCACAGGTGGGCACTCATAGGCGGCACAGGTGGGCACTCATAGGCGGCACAGGTGGGCACTCATAGGCGGCACAGGTGGGCACTCATAGGCGGCACAGGTGGGCACTCATAGGCGGCACAGGTGGGCACTCATAGGTGGGCACTGGGCATGGATTGGCACTGACAGACACTGGGGTGGCACCGATGATCACTGAGGGGTGGCACTGATGGATCAATGTTGCCAATCAGTGCCCATGTGTGGGCACTGATTGGCATCATTTTTTTTACTGCCCCCTTTTTTTTTTGTCCTTTTTTTTTTTGTTGTCTCTTTTTTTTTTTTTTTGTACCCTGGTGGTCTAGTGTGGGCACTCCCTGGTGGTCCGTGTGGCGATCCGAGGGGGGGCTGCGCTGATAAACAATCATCGCGAACCCCCCCTGTCAGGAGAGCCGCTGATCGGCTCTCCTCTACTCGCGTCTGTCAGACGCGAGTGAGGAAGAGCCGTCGGCGGCTCTTCCTGTTTACATCGTGATCAGCCGTGATTGGACACGGCTGATCACGTGGTAACGAGGCTCCGCCGGAGACTCCTTACCGAGATCGAAGGTGCAGGGTGTCAGACTGACACCCCGCATCACCGATCGCCGCGTGCCCCCACGGGCGCGCGCGGCATTGAAATCGTGCTAGACGTTTGAGAACGGCTAGTCACGATTTCATAACCACTTCCCGGCCGTAAATCTGTTATTGGCCGGGCGGGAAGTGGTTAAAATGTTTATATCTCAACATTTGTCATGCAAGGTCAGCAGGGCCGCCATCAGGGGGGTACAGGCATTACACCTGTAAGGGACCCAATGGTCTGTCCCAATGCCCCCCATTTAAAAATAAAAAATGTGTCTGCCCCCCACCTTTAGAAACTCGCGGCAGGGCCAAGCCTAAACCCCCCCTTTTTTTTTTTATTCCTAAAAGCATTGAGCCGCTTCCATGTGATTGGCTGATTAGCAATTTTTGTTACCAAACAATTAACCACTTAAGGACCGGACCAATATGCTGCTAAATGACCCAAGGGGTTTTTGCAATTCGGCACTGCGTCGCTTTAACAGACAATTCCGTGGTCATGCGACGTGGCTCCCAAACAAAATTTGCGTCCTTTTCTTCCCACAAATAGAGCTTTCTTTTGGTGGTATTTGATCGCCTCTGCGATTTTTATTTTTTGCGCTATATACAAAACATTTTTGAAAAAAACACAATATTTTTTACTTTTTGTTATAAGAAAAATCAAAAACTAAATTTTAGTCAAACATTTAGGCCAAAATTTATTTAGCCACATGTCTTTAGTAAAAAAAAAAAAAAAAAATAATTGCAATAAAAAAAAAAACCTACCTAGCGGGAACAGCGACACTAATACAGCGATCAGAAAAATGATCGCTTAGTGACACTGGCAATAGGGAGTGAAAGGGTTAACTAGGGCGGTGATCAAGGGGTTAAAACTTTATTAGGGGGGGTACGGGGGCTACCCTGGACCTAACACTAACTGCCTGTCACACTGACACTAAATGCAGTGATCAGTACATATATAATCACTGCATTCAGTGACACTGTGACAGGGGGGTGGGGGGTGGGTGATCGCAAAGGGTTAATGTGCCTGCGTGTACTGGTGTCAGTGTAGTGTTGTGCAGACTTACTGTGTGATGTGATCTCTCCTCAGCGGCGGTTGAAAAAACCGCCGAGAGCAGAGATCACATCACTTCCCCCTTCCTGTGTTTACACAGGACGAGGAAGTGACACTGCAGGGGGAGCGCGCGCATTGGCTGGGAGCGATCCGGAGGGGGCGGACAAAAACGAACAGGCGCCACCTCGGCACGGATCGCTCCTACAGCAAACCGGACCGCCGCATGTACTGGGGGGGTCCCGATCGGACCCCCGACCCACGTCAAGGCAGCCACGTACAGGTACGTTGATGTGCCTGTCCGTGCCATTCTGCTGACGTAAATGTACATGCGGTGGTCCTTAAGTGGTTAAACAGGTGTACTTAAGACAGTGGCCGGTGAGTGTAGATATCCAATAAAGCCAAAATAGATAGTTCAAGCCTGCACATACATGGTTTGAGTCTCAGCTGGTCCTAAATGAACTGGCTGAGATTCAAACCATGAACGGGCAGGCTAAAAGTACTCAAGGTAATCAATCAACTTGGGTACAACCAGCCTGTCAGATTTTACATGCAATTATTGCTAGCGGCTATTATAGTCGCCATCAGTAGTCACTGTTCTCCCGGCAGGGATGACTTTCCCTTCGCCCAAAGAACACACTGGCTTTACAGGAGGGGTTCCCCTATCAATACTGACTGCGTTGAGGGGAGAATATCTTCATCTATGGCCGGCATAAGAGGTGCATTTCCACACCTATTCCCAAAACGGCATAACGTTGGGGGGAGGGGTTGTACCTGCTAGAAAACAGAATTTGTGTCTGTAGTACAGCTTTAATTTTATATATTTGTAAACTATGCAGGCATACATTAAGCTATGCTGTGTTCAGTGATTAGATAACACAAAACAGAATCCAAGCTTTAAGCAACTATTTCCTGTCACACGTAGATGAGAAAATGTCCTCGCTGCCTCCAGCAAACCATAGATAAAACAGTTCCAAATTAGTTTGCACACTCTAACAAGGTAACTCACAAGGGACGTCACTGCGTAATTACATTGAGAACTAAGAATGTCATTACTAGATATAACAAACACATTTGGCAACTCCCAGTATTGGTGTTAGAATAGCTGCACTGGAGGCTAGGCTAACAGACACCCAATGTCTCCATAAAGAATACATTTTCCCTGCCTGTGCCATCACCTAGGGCAGTGATGGAGAACCTTGGCACCCCAGGTGTTTTGAAACTACATTTCCCATGATGCTCATGCACGCTGCATTATGGGAAATGTAGTTTAAAATCATCTGGGGTGCCAAGGTTCGCCATCACTGACCTAGGGGATCTGTTCATCCATTTGAGACAGAAAAAAAAAAAAGTTAAAAATAAAAGTGTGCAAAAACTATTTTTCTAAACTAAATACAAATAATTTAAGCTTCACATGACATCACGCCTGTAGACACCCCATAATAAATAAAAATGCATTAGAAAAGCACGTGTATGCAACATCAATTGCACCACACGTGCAATATTGTCATGAATGTCAGAGTGAGCCTAGGTTCACATTGATGCGATTTGGCAAGCAATTTGACATGTCAAATCAGTGGCTATTGCCGGCAATGGCACTGTCAAATCGGTGCACGGTTGACTTTGCGGCACACTGCACTGATTCCCAAAAGTTGTTTCTGTATTGCTTTTGGCGACTTAGGGTGCAATTTCAATAGACATCTGTGCAGGAACCCACACCGATGTCTCTTAAATCGCCACCGAAGTCGGATTGACATTTGGGAATAAAATCATGCGAGTTCAGCTGAACTTGCATGATTTCAATCTTGCAGCAGTGTGAACCAGGGCTAAAAGTAAAAATTCTAGGGCCAAAATTCACAGATAAAGCAGTAGTAAGCTATTTAAGTTGTACCTACAGGTAAGCTTACAATCTGTAGGTACAATGAATATCTCCTAAAACGTGTACCGTATAGCACAGGGGTGCCCAACCTTTCGAAGAGCGAAGGCCACTGAAGTGACTTGGTATCCGGTCACGGGCCTAAACGAGTGGAATGGGTGGATGATAGGTCTGTATCCACGCTCCATATGCTGAATGGACACAGACACAGCCCACGCTACTCTATGGGCCCTCCAATTCAATTCACCCAGACGAAAGGGGACAGATCCCCTTCTGTTTTTTTTTGCGGATTGGAGGCAAGTGGGGGTAAATGGACTGAGGTCAATGTGAATGGAGGAGCCGATTGGGTCCTAAGGCTGCCTTTACACTGATGCACCACATTCACATGTGGCGTTCTTGCAGATTAGCTACACTTTGCCATAGACTTCCATTATATCCTGCAGGTGTGGTGCAATTTCTGAAAGATCACCAAACCCACAGGTAATAACAGAAGTCTATGGCTAACTGCACTGACTTCAGTAATAAACGTACCTTTTAATAACAATCTTCCATTCAGTTTTCCCCAGCCATTCCTGTCCCAGGCAGAGTGCATTTGGTATTGATTATGACAGGAGCTGGCGCTATACAGGAAACATCAGCTTATGTGGCTCTGCAGCTGCTTGCTGTCTCTACCTCTGGCTTCATTCAAAACACTGATGCTCTGGGATGGCGGGTCAGCAACCTGCAATCTGGGCTTGCCAAACCACCATCCCAGTGCAGGAGGTCGCGGGCCACATCAGAGGACTCCGCAGGCCACTGGTTGGGCACCCCTGATTTAGGAGATACACATCGGCAATAGCTGATGACAACACCCCCCCATGCGCAGTGACGCAGTGATCAGGGCATACAGTGTGCCATAAAAAATTGCAGAGGGTCCCTTGCACATGGGCAGGAGTGCCGTCATTGTGGCCTGGGCCATCCAAAGAGCCAGAGTGCACGAACCCGGATAGACGACCAGGTGAAGATGGAAGCATCAGGGAGATCTGCGACAGTGGTGTGCTAGAGGGCGCCGTGTACAGGGAAAAGTCTGTCATAATGTGCTAGTATGCAGTACACATAAGTGCATTATGACTTAAACCTGCAGGGGGCCCACTTTTTTTTAAATTCTTGGTGGTTTTACATAGTTACAGTTAGTATGGTTGAAAAAAAAAAAAAAACACAAAAGTCGACCCAATAAAACAGGAAAAAATAAACTTTGTTTCCATTGACGTCTATGATGAAACTCGCTTAGATATACGAGTGCTTTGGATTACAAGCATTCTCCTAGAACGGATTATGCTCGTAATCCAAGGTTCCGCTGTATAAATAAGCCTTTACCCAGAGGAAGGCAAAACACCCTCCAGCAAGGCAGGATCCAAATTGCTCCAGCAGAGGGAAAAAAAAATCCTTCCTGATCCCCCCCCCCCCCCCCCAATAATTAAAAACGGATCTTTCCTTGGATCAACTTTACCTATAAATGTTGGCCTTCCGGTTATATTATGTACATTTAGGAAAGAATGCAGGCCTTTTTTAAAGCAATCTACTGAGCCGCTTTTCCTCTTTGACCTCTGTGATGACCTTAAAGTGAATAACACCACCAAGCTATAAAAATATAATCTCTCTATATCTCATTTACAAAAGTGAGTACACCCCTTACATTTTTGTAAATATTTTATTATATCTTTTCATGTGACAACACCTGAAGACATGACACTTTGCTACATTGTAAAGTAGTGAGTGTAGTTTTGCTGTCCCCTCAAAATAACACACAGCCATTAATGTCTAAACCGCTGGCAACAAAAGTGAGTACACCCCTAAGTGAAACTGTCCAAATTGGACCCAAAGTGTCAATATTTTGTGTGGCCACCATTATTTGCCAGCACTGCCTTAACCCTCTTGGGTATGGAGTTCAACAGCTTCACAGGTTGCCACTGGAGTCCTCTTCCACTCCTCCATGACGACACCACGGAGCTGGTGGATGTTAGAGACCTTGCACTCCTCCACTTTCCGTTTGAGGATGCCCCACAGATGCTCAATAGGGTTTAGGTCTGGAGACATGCTGGGCCAGTCTATCACCTTTACCCTCAGCTTCTTTAGCAAAGAATTGGCACTCTTGGAGGTGTGTTTGGGCAGGGCAGTATTCCAACATAACGACCCCAGTCTCCAAAGAGAGGGGATCAGTATGTCACATTACATGTTGGCATTCAAGGTTCCCTCATTGAACTGTAGCTCCCCAGTGCTGGCAGCACTCATGCAGCCCCAGATCATGACACCCCCCACACCATGCTTGACTGTAGGCAAGACACACTTGTCCGTTTGCCACCACACACGCTTTACACCATCTGAACCAAATATGTTTATCTTGATCTCATTGGACCACAGGACATGGTTCCAGTAATTCATGTCCTGAGTCTGTTCTCACCCATGCGCCCCGATTCCTGTGCAAGTTTACAGTTTGCACATAAGTCTGTAAACTGGTCTGGGGGGGGGGGGGGGGGTTCATTACCATTTTTCTAGCTAACCAGATTTCTAAAAGGTGTAATTTTCGTCATCGTAACAACCCTTGCAATCAAATACATACAAAGAAATCAAAATACGTTCAGAAATTAAGTTATCTGTAATAAAATGGAATAACACATTAGTATTGAACAAGCTAACTGAAATGTATTTAATACATTGTACAAAATCCTTTGTTGGTAATGACCGCTTCAAGACTCCTCCTGTATGGAGAAACTAGTCGCATGCATTGCTCAGGTGGGATTTTGGCCCATTCTTCCACACAGTCTTTAAATCTAAGGCCGCGTACACACCATCGGATATGTCCGCCGGGCTGTTTTAATCCGATGGCTGTACACACCATCGGATCAAAATCCCCGCCGGCAGACAGCGTGGTGACGTGGCGGTGACGTTGATGCCGCCACGTCACCGCACCAGGTAGTGAAACACGCGACGGCTTCGACGCATGTGCGGGCAGATATGTCCGCTGGTTAGTGTACTAACCAGCGGACATATGCGACGGACATGTCTCCGGCGGACAAATTTTAAAGCATGCTTTGAAATTTGTCCGCTGGACAAATCCGGAGAAATCCGTCCGCTAGCCCCGTACAGACGATCGGATTTGTCTGCTGAAATGGTCCGCATTTCCAGCGGACAAATTCGATCGTGTGTACGCGGTCTTAAAGGTTCCGTGGGCCTCTATGAACTCTGATCTTTAGTTTTTTCCATAGATTTTATATTGGATTCAAGTCAGGTGATTGGCTGGGCAATTCTAGCAGCTTTTATTCCCTTTCTTCAAAACCAAATTTAGTTTTTCTTTTTCTTGGCTTTGTATTTGGGATTATTGCCTTGCTGAAATGCCCATCCTCATTTCATCTTCATCAATCATCCTGGTAGATGGCAGAAGTTTTTTTTATCAAGATGGTCTTAGTACATGTGACCTCCAAACATGGTATGGATAATGGCATCCAAAGAGTTCAATTTTGGTCTCATGTGACCAGATTATATTCTCCCAGTATTTCACAGGCTTGTCTAAATGTTTTGCAGCAAATGTTAAACAAGCTTTAACATGCTTTTCCTTCAGCAATGGAGTCTTGCGTTGAGAGTGTGCATGTAGGACACTGCAGTTGAGTGCATTACTTATTGGTTTTCTTTGAAACAATTGTACCTGCCAATTCCAGGTCTTTCTGAAGCTCTCCACAAGTGGTCCTTGGCTCTTGGACAACTCTTCTGATAATTCTTTTAACTCCTGTCAGAAATCTTGCGAGGAGCACCTGGTCATGGCTGGTTTATGGTAAAATTATGTTCTTTCCACTTTTGGATTATGGCTGCAACAGTGCTCATTGGAACATTCAGAAGTTTATAAATCCTTCTGTAACCAATGCCATAAGTATGTTTTGCAACAATAAGGTTGCAAAGGTCTTGAGAATTTTTTGCTTTTACCCATCACAAGATATTTCTCATTTGACACCTTGGTGATGAGACATCTTTTTTTATAGGCCATCAGTTGAAACTAAACCAGCTGATATTAATTTGCACTGACAAGGGGCAGGATTGCCGTCTAGTTACCGATAGATTTCAGCTGGTGTCTTGGCTTTCCATGCCTTGTTGCACCTCCCTTTCTTTAGGTGTTCAATACTTTTTCCTGTGTCATTCCATTTTATTACACATAACTTAATTTTTGAACGCATTTGTTTTGGTTGTATGTATGGATTGCATGGGTTGTTACCAACATTTGGTGAAAATGTAAATGTCAATAGCACCTTTAGAAATATATTTACCTAAAAAATTTGACATTTTCAATACTTTTTACCCGCTGTGTGTGATATATATACACACACACACACACACACACACACACACACACACACACCTGAGACCAAAAGTTTTGAGAATGACACAAACATTCATTTTCATAAAAGTCTACTGCCTCAGTTTTTAGGATGGCAATTTGCATATTCTCCAGAATGTTATGAAGAGTGATGAGATAAATTGCAATGTCCCTCTTTGCCATGGAAATTAACTTAATTTCCCCAAAAAAAACATTTCCATGACATTTGTGCAGACGGCTTCAGGGTGCCCAAGAAAGTCCAGCAAGTGCCGGGACCTTCTCCTACAGTTGATTCAGCTGCGGGATCGGGGCACCACCAGTGCAGAGTTTGCTCGGGAATGGCAGCAGGCAAGTGTGAGTGCATCTGCACGCACAGTGAGGTGAAGAATTTTGGAGGATGGCCTGGTGTCAAGGAGCAGCAAAGAAGCCACTTCTCTCCAGGAAAAACATCAGAGACAGACTGATATTCTGTAAAAGGTAAAAGCACTGAACTAGTGAGGAATGGGGTAAAGTAATTTTCTCGAATATCTGATTGTTTAGGGCATCTGGAAAAAACCTTGTCCGAAGAAAAGGTGAGCAAAGAAGCCACTTCTCTCCAGGAAAAACATCAGAGACAGACTGAAATTCTGCAAAGGGTAAAAGAACTGAACTAGTGAGGAATGGGGTAAAGTAATTTTCTCGAATATCGGATTGTTTGGGGCATCTGGAAAAAACCTTGTCCGAAGAAAAGGTGAGCGCTACCATCAGTCCTGTGTCATGCCAGTAAAGCATCCTGAGACCATTCATGTGTGGGGTTGCTTCTCAGCCAAAAGGAGTGGGTTCACTCACAATTTTGTCTAAGAACATAGCCATGAAGAATGGTACCAAAACATCCTCCAAAGGGCACCTTCTCCCAACCTTCCAAGAACAGCTTGGTGACGAACCATGCCTTTTCCAGCACGAAGGATCCCCTTGCCATAAGGCAAAAGTGATAACCAAGTGGCTTGGGGAACAAAACATCGAAATTTTGGGTCCATGGCTAGAAAAAACTCCTTAGACCTTAATCCCATTGAGAACTTGTGGTCAATCCTCAAGAGGAGGGTGAAAAAAAAAAAACACAAATTCTGACAAACTCCAAACAACGATTATGGAAGAATGGGCTACCATCAGGCAGGATGCGGCTTAGAAGTTAATTGACAGCATGTCAGGGTGAATGGCAGAGGTTGTGAAAAAGGGTCAACACTGCAAATATTGACTCTGCCTAAACTTATTGTAATTATCAATAAAAGACTGACACTTACTTGTAATTATATTTCAGTATGTCATAGTAACATCTGGCAAAAAGCTCTAAAAACATGGAAGCAGCAGACTTTGTAAAACTGTATATTTGTGTAATTCTCAAAACTTTTGGCTACGGCTGTACATTCACACACACACATACATACATACATACCATAGGGGTATGTAGCAGTATACTCTGTACTAAAAGAGTAAACAGACGTATTTGTGAATATATATATTATATATATATATATATATATATATATATATACACACAAAATGCAATGTTTTTCAGCCAACATTGCAATCAATGTACAGTACTGGTTTCTAAAACTATAAAAATTCTAGGCTCAATATATAGAGCTTGAGCATAAGATAACTATTCTCGTAAAAGGAACCCATCACATCTGTCCGCTCTTGTTTTGGAAGAAAAATGGACAGTGCCAGGCTGTAAGGGAATAGGTAGGCAGACCAATTATAAAAAAGCAATTGAAAGTGCATTTTTCCAGCTCAAGCCAAATGGTAAATTAGTGAAATGTCCAGTCTTTGCCATTTGTGAAGCAGAAATCATATCAGATGGAAAGTAATATGATCTTACTGCAAAGACTGAAGTGTCTCTGGATGAGATCAGCAAAGCTGCAGAGGCAGACACACTGCTTACATACAGAAAGAACATCCTTCCAAGGTCGCTTGCATCTACATCAATGTCACATACAACTTACAAGCCACCTACCGCTAGCTAACGTTTAGTCATAGCAATGTCACAGTTGACTAGCACTCCTGGTACGTCATTAGAGGTCCTTTGGCAGCTACATATGAGTCACACATAGGTCCCAGTTCTCTAATTAAAAAAGGAAAAAAATATATACATATATATATTTTTTTTTTTTTATCACCATTAAAGGGCCAGTCCACCCAAAATGTATATATTATCCCCATATATTCAAGTATCATAATGTCAAAGAGAATTAAATATAAATGACAAATAGGAAGATAATACATCACTATATCAATAGCCTGAAAATATAAAGCACAGATGAATCAGAAATTACATAACGATGTAGTCCGATCATATTGATGTGAATGAAATGATAAAAGACTCCAATATAGTTTAGTCCTAACAAAATGTGGTAAGGAATAATAATAATAATAATAATAATAATAATAAAAAAAAAATAATATAGGGGGTATTTAGCACATGGTAAAAGTATTCAGTAAACTAAAACAAAGGTAGGGAAAGATTTCAGAGGAAAAACTTAAAAACGTATAGGCAAGCACTCAAACTGAGTGGGAAAAAGAAATGTGTGGGGGTTCCAATCTCTTCAGGTGATTTATTTCAATGAAGAACAAAAGATTCAAAGTAGTCATAACAATTGCAAATACAAGGAACAATTAAGCGCCTAATAAGTCTGTAAACCTCAATGAATTCTTATATTTAATCTAACATGACAAAGTGGATCTATATTTTGTCGGGTTATCATTGGCTTGGTGAATCAAGTCCTCCATCTCAGAAATTTGTTGCATGCGGTTAATCCAGTCAGTTAGTGTAGGAGGATTAGCCTTCTTCCAAAAAAGAGTGATGCATGTTTTGCAGCATTTATGAGATGGAGCATCAATGATTTTCTATAGGTGGATTGAGGTAATAATGTATGGTGTACTAGATATTGAGCAGGAGAAAAGTCCAATGTGTAAGTTGAGATTTGGATAATTGCCTCATGTACCTTTTCCCAGAAAGGTTTAATGATGTCGCAGTTCCACCAAATATGTAATAATGATCCCAAAGTGTTGTTGCATCTCCAACACATTGGGGAGACAGTTGGATAAAAGACATGTAGACGTTCAGGAGTACGATACCATCTAGAATATAATTTGTAGTTATTTTCCTGGGCCGAAATGTTAACAGATCCCATATGAATATGTGTAAATATATTGTCCGTCAGATTCTAAAAGTTGTAATTGGAGTTCATTTTCCCAACTTTTATTAATTTTGTTGGAGTTTTGTAACATGGTACTAAAAAGAATTGAATAAACTGATGAAATTAGGTGTCTCTGAGGAGTCTTGGCAGTACACAATTTTTCAAATGGGGTTAGTTCCCTGTACCATTGTGAAATAGGCCCTTTGCTTTGTTAAAAAAAGGTGTATTTGTAAGAATTTGAAGAAGGGAATGTTATTTGGAAATAGGGATCACAACATGTCATAAGATATAATGGAATTGTCTTGAAAAAATTATGTGCTCTTAGTGTTCGTTTCGGGTCTAGTGGATTTGTTTCAGTGCCCATAAATCCGGGTTGAAAGTCAGGGTTACCATCCAAAGGTGTTAATGGGCCAGGAGAAGGAAGCATGCAGCGTGTATCATTTGATGTTTTTAAATATAGGAGTGTAGGTCCTATCAGTGGATGGGATAGACAATCCTTAGGAATGGATTTGAAAGATATCCATGGCAGGTGGGAAAGGGGAATTTGTGTAGAAAGATCTTCAATGGCAATCCAGTCTTTGGTGTGAGTGTGTAGATGCCAGTCAATGATCCTAGTGATATGGCATGCTGAATGGTATTTTCGAATATCTGGGAGGCCGAGTCCCCCTTTTAATTTGGGAAAAATCATTCTATCCCAACCTATTCTAGGGGGTTTGGAAGCCCAAATAAAATGGGAGTTTGATTGGGATGGCTTGCATAATGTATAAGAAGCGTGGTAAAATGTTCATTTTGAGAATGGCAATTCGGCCAAACCAAGAAAATTTACTCAAGGACCATTTGTGGAGATCATTTTTAACATTTTGGAGAATAGGGGTGAAGTTTTTCTCATAGAGGTTAGCTAACTTAGAGGGGATTTGGATATCCAGATATGTAAGGGAATTGGGTTCCCAACTGAAAGGGAAATTAGCCTTGCATTTATTTATTAAATTGGTAGGGAGAGAGATATTAAGGGCTTTAGATAAAGTAAAATTAATTTGTAAGTTAGAAAGCTTATTAAATAAGGTGAAATCATTAAGTAGGTTTGGAATAGTGATTAGGGGTTTAGAAAGAAAAAGCAGGATGTCTTCCGCGTACGCAGCAATTTTGAATTGTCTGCCTCGGATATTAATGCCACATATGTCTGGGTCGTCCCTTAGTTTTCATAATAGGCAAGTATGAAAATAAGTGGTGATAAGGGGCAGCCCTGGCGTGTGCCATTTGAGATGTGAAAGGCGTCTGACAGGTGACCATTGATTCTAATTCTGGCTGTAGGGACAGAATATAGATTGAGAATCAATTGTAGAAAATGAGCAGGAAATCCTAGGGCCTCTAAAGTTGCTGACATATAGTCCCAGGCCACCTGATCAAAAGCCTTCTCAGCATCAAGGGACAAGAAGAAACCTTCAGTGGAAGAGGCAGAGGGCCAATGGTGAATGTTTATAGCTTTTAGGGTGTTATCTCTGGCCTCTCAGCCAGGGACAAAACCAACTTGATCAAGTGGTATTAATTTGGGTATAAGAGGGAGGAGGCGATTTGCAAGGATTTTGGCGTAAAATTTTAGGTCTACATTAAGAAGGGAGATAGGTCTATAGTTAGACACCAATGTTTCATCCTTGCCTGGTTTAAGTATAAGGGTGATATGGGCTTCTAGTAGGTCTTTGAGAGTATGGGAAGAAGATGATAAATTATTAAACGCAGAAATAAAATGTGGGTTGAGAATATCTTGAAATGATTTATAGTAACTAGCGGTTATGCCATCGGGGCCTGGACTCTTTCCTGGTTTAAGTTGTTTTAAAGCATTTACAGTTTCTAATGCTACAATAATTTACAAACTTGTTCCTGTCCACCTAGAAGTATTGGTATACCTGCCCGGTTTCATAGCAAGGTGAGCACATAATGGCTAGAGCAGGTGTTCATACCCAAGAGCACAATCACAGAGATCTCACCTGTAACATCACTGAGATTTCAGAATCTGACAGTTGGTTTAACTTTCCAGCAACTACCAAACACTGAAATACCAGTTGTTGGTAGACCGACCCTCTGCTTTTCTACTATAATAGGTCTGCAGATGGCAGGCTATGATGGTTATGTACAAATGAATTACCATTAAATATCTGTCAGGTGGCCATTGCGTGCAAAGGAGAGAGAGAGGAGAGGAAAGAGAATTGTGTCCCTGTACAAATCATTAGTAAGACCTCATCTGGAATATGCAGTTCAGTTTTGGGCCCCAGTTCTCAAAAATGATAAAAATCAGGGAACTGGAGAAAGTGCAGAGAAGGGCAACTAAACTGATAAGAGGCATGGAGGAAATCAGCTATGAGGAAAGATAAGAAGAACTGAATTTATCCACTCTTGAGAAGAGGAGAATAAGACCTCATTCACACATGGGCGCTCCATGCATGTCTGTCTATGGAGCGTCGGATGTCAGCGGAGACATCGCTGACATCCGACCTAATCTGATCCGCTAAAAAACAAACGTATGGGGCACACGTCCCCATCCGTCCATGCGGATCGGGCAAGATCTGATAAAAAAACGGACATGCTGTCCGTTTTCATCAGATCGCTCCATAGGAGACCGCGGTGCTGCACAAGCTCCTCCCCGCTCAGTGAGCAGAGAGGAGCTTGTCATCCATCGGCTCAGCTGAGATTTGCAGACTGATCTCCCGCTGAGCTAGCGGACACAGGCGGACTCCGTGGGAACGGACTGCGACGGAGTCGGCCATGTGTGAATGTAGCCTAAGGGAGGATATGATCCACATGTAAAAATATATAAGGGGGTCCATATAGTGAACTTGGTGTTGAGCTATTCACTTTACGGTCAACACTGACGACAAGGGGGCACTCTTTATGTCTAGAGGAAGAGGTTTCATCTCCAAATACGGAAAGGTTTCTTCACAGTAAGAGCTGTGAAAATGTGGAATAGACTCCCTCCAGAGGCGGTTCTGGCCAGCTCAGTAGATTGCTTTAAATGTAATCTAATCACACCGATCTTGGTGTGGTCAGATGATTTAGAGCAGGGGTGTCCAAACTTTTTTTAAAGAGGGCCAGATTTGATGAAGTGAACATGCATTAGGGCCGACCATTTTACCCGACATTCTGTAAACCATTACAATTCGGTCTAAGGCTGGATTCACACTTGTGCGGTGCGAATTTCAGCTCTCTTATCTCTGCAGAGAGATAAGAGAAGTGTTCAGCATATCCATTGCGTTTTAGCTGCAGATTAGTTGCGAATTTGGAGAGCTGGGAGAGGGGAGGGGGGGAGTGTAGAGCTGAATGAGAGGAATCCTGAAGAGAAATTAACACATCTGCGAATCAGCTGCGTACCCATAGAAGATAATGGGCCTGAATTCGCACCTGAGCCGCACCGCAAGGCCTAAAATACGCATACGTTTTTTCGGCAATGCGCAGTGCGAATGCATCGCACATATGTGAACCAGCCTCATTGAAAACAATGGCCCAGATTCACGTACATCTGCGCATTATTGGACCGGCGTAGCGCACCGCCTTTACGTTAGACTTGCGCAAATTCATCGTATTCTCGTAGCTTTTGCGCAGGAAATTGCGCATACGTAACGTTTTTTCAGAGGCGTAAGGAGGAGTAATACAAATTGGGAAGGACGTGGGCGTGTTACATTGAAATGAGACGTGACCCCATGCAAATGAAGGGCCGGCCGGCTCGCGCATGCGCGCTTGAAGGAGACTATGTCAGCTCCGCTGTGCGCATGCTCACAACTCGGGAGCGGCGCAATCAGTGAAATTGGAAATGGACTAGGGCAACGTTGTGAACTACGCAAACAGCATAAATAGACACACACAAACGCACTTCCTTTGCAAAAGTACATCCCTTTGTCCCTTCCCATTTAACCAAGTGCTTTTGTCCTGTTCGTTGCGGTGTGTTTTGTAGTTGTCAGATTAGTGTTCTGTGTGATCAAGTGTTTGTTAGTAGATTTTTGAAAGTGGTTTTTGATAAGTGTTTGAGAGACTGTTGATTGATTGATATATTTGTGTTTGTTTCTTTTCCTGCTGTATTTTTGTTTTGTTTTTTGGTGACTGTTTCTTGCTCAGTAGTTTTCTCTCTGTGTGTGTGTGTTTTTTTTGGATTGGTTGTGCTTGTTTGTGTGCGTGAATTTTGTTGACTGGGACTGATTTTTTTTGGAAGGATGAGTGAGAGAAAACGCAAGCTGAATTTTACACTTGTGGAAAAACAGATTCTTGCCCGGGCCATTAGCGAGTATGGGCGTTTCCTCCACGGCCCACAGAGTGCCAACACCACCCCGGCCAGGAGGAGGGAGATTTTGGATAGGATCACTGACCAGGTGAATTCTGCGGGGCAGGGGGAGACACGGACCAGGTCTGGGATTGACAAAAAAAATCAATGACCTCCGGCGTCTGGTCAAACAGAAGATGGCCAGAATGCATGCCCATGCCAGGGGCACAGGAGGGGGCCCACCATGCCGTATTAGCCTGACAGCGGAGGAGCGTGCGGTGGCCCTGACCTTTCATCGGCATGAAGTTGCGGGCCTGCCCGGCTTTGACTCAAGTCCGGAGCCCGTGGTGCCAGGTAAGTTTTTTATTTTTTTAATATCAGGTGTGTAACATGTGTGGGGGAGGGGGTGAAAGGTAATATGTGGCAAGTGTGTGGATCCTCCAACCTGTGAATGTTTTGTGTCATCCACAGATGTGCAGGAGGATGCAGGGCCATCTGGCCTGACCGCACCAACCCCAGGACAGCAGCCTAATGAGGCCCCCCCAACAAGGCCGGAGTCCGCGGAGGAGGTTCAAGAGGAGCAGGACAATCATGAGGAGGAGGAGAATCATGAGGAGCAGGACAATCATGAGGAGGAGGAGAATCATGAGGAGGAGGAGAATCATGAGGAGGAGGAGAATCATGAGGAGGAGGAGAATCATGAGGAGGAGGAGAATCATGAGGAGGAGGAGTCCATGTCAGGCACTGGACGTTTGGGTTTTGAGGACTCTTCCCCTCTGCCTGGCAGCAGGCAGGCCTCCCTAAGGGGGAGCCCCCCCCCTCCTCCCCCAACATGGCTCCCCTCACAAGGGCCTCCCCTTCTCCCCGGCCACAAGCATCAGCTGGAGGCAGGATGTCATCCCAGACCACCAGGGGGTTGGCCGATCTCCTGCCCGCCACCCTGAGAAGTGACCAGTTCCTCCAGACCCGTGACCAGTTCCTCCAGACCCGCCATCTGGGACAGGTCAGCCAGACATTGGTGCGGATGGAGGAGAGCCTGTCCTCCATCAAGGATACGCTGGGGAACCTGGACTCCCACTCCCGGGCTTTCACAACCTGCCTTAACGAACTGCAGACGACATCAGCAGGCGTTGGGCAGGATGTGAGGGCCCTTACCCTGGCTATCCAGGCCAACACGGCAACACTTGGTGCTGCCCTGGACAGAATAGCCATGGCCTTGGAGGGCAGGCCGCCAGGTGGGCAGAGATCAGGGGCTGCTCCTCCTTCCCCGGTTTTACCCCTCCCTCATGAGTCTCCCCTGAGAAGCCGGGGCCGTGGCCGGGGGCGCCCCAGGCGTGGCTCACGCAGAGGGCACTAATTTGTTTTTCCCCATTTTTTTTTTTTTTTTTATAGATTTTTTTTTTTTTGCTGGGAATTTTTTGCTTTGGCAGGTAATTTTTTTTGGTTATTTTTTTTTTGTGTTGTGAATGCTGTGTGAATGTGGGGGTGACATTCCTGCCGGAAAAGGGGTGTCACCCTCTATTTTGGTGGAGAAGGGTTCCCCAGGACCAGGGAGAAGTGATCCCCAGGTCCGTGTGAATGGTGTATGAATGTACAGTGACATAATTGGAGCCTTGGCGTGGCGTTGCTGCTCACAAGTCCAGCATGGTGGACTGGTGCCAATCCAATTTGATGAGGATGTGATGTGTATGTGCTAGGGACCACAGTGGTGTGCATGCATGCATTCTCATTGTGCCATGATTAATGTGTGTGTTTAACGTGCAAAGATGCATAATGTGAGCTGGCATGAGATGGGGTCATGAGATGGGGTACCAGTGCATATGCAGAGTCACCTTGAAGGGAAAAGACAGGAGGATGTTAGTCATGCATGTGCCACTTGTGAGGCCCATGTCACTCACCAACCAGCCAGCTGTCCCCATACATGTTCTATTCGAAATTTGTGGGGATGGGGCTCTGATTGGATATGTAGCTGTCATGGGTGTCATGGGTGGTGCCATGTGTTGGGCTGCTGATGTCCTCCTGCAAGGTTGTGGTCATTCCAGGTTAACATGAGGGGTGAATCTGAAGATGCGAGACACCTCAGAATCACTCATGCCAAAGATGTCTATGTGTGTGTGATATATCAAGTGAAGAGTGAGGGGCTTGTATCAGATAATAATATTGTATTAGATTAGATTAAATTGTAAATTTTATATAAGCAAATAAAAAACAACAATAAAACATCTCCCGTGCCCTCCTTAGTGCCCTCCTCCTTCTTTGTTCATCTAAAGTCAGTAGTATAGCTATGCGCGACGATGCCCCTGGCATGTTGGCATACAGATTGTTGTGCAACACGTGTGACTGCTGAACTCCTCACTAACAGTGTTGCTTTATCTGACAAGTAGACTTTTTTTCTCTTTTTAGAGCAGCTTTTATATGCTCTAATTTTAGACAGGACATTTTGCTGTTGCGCACACTGCGTCGCCTGTGCTGCCCTAACGTTGTTTTGTGGATCCCCGTAAGTCCCTCATTAGCATATTTGACTAGCAAATCAATGGTGTGTCTAGCGCACTTTTGCGCGGAAGGATGCGCCAGTCTAACGAAATTATCTAGATTTTTGGCGTATCTCGTTCTGGGGATGCCGCGCAACAAAACGCACGCGCACATTTCGACTTACGCACGCGCATCTCCTGTTGCGCAGGCGTAATCGCTCTGTGAATCTGGGCCAATGTATTTAGAAATGTTCTGCGTATTGGATGCGGTTTAAGCCGTACTCAATTTGCATAGGTGTGAACCCGGCCTAAGTGTGTTAGTTCGAGCACTAATACACTGCCCAACAAGAATTCTCTTGCCTTTGTGGCTGTGTGTGAGTAAAGAGATGAGCTCAGACGTGTTATTTGGATTTACCATATTTATCGGTGTATAACGTGCACCTTTACTTTTTTTTTAAACGTACATTTTAAATAAAGAACTGTGGATCAAAATAAGGTTCGCTGCCCATCAATACAGCCTCACAAGTGCCATAAATACAGCAGCCCCCTTGCCATGAATGCAGACTTACCATTGCAGCCTGATTCATGGACATCTACAGCCTTGGAGGAGACAAGGAGGGGGCGGGACGAGCGCCAACAAACATACAGGAGAATTTCCTGTTTTATCAACTGCCTCTTTAAATCGAAAGTCCTGCCTCCTGTGATGGACAGAAAAGTCGTTCAATGGCAGCGCAGGAGACATGGACTTCCTGCTGCAGGGGTGTGCGCAATATGTATGTCTATACATAAAATGTTTGGGGGTTTACTTTAAAGTAATTTCTATTAATTTCTTTATGTAAAACAAAAAAGGACTTAGTGGTTCAAGTGGTTAAAAGAGACTTTTTGGAAAGTAGGCACCCCAAGCTATTTGTTGAGAGGCATGTTGAGTATATAAGTTTGCTACAAGTTTCGGGGTATAAAAATTTTTTTGGACAAAGTTGTCACTAAATGATGTATTGCCCAAACATTCCATGGGTATATGCGAAATGACACACCAAAACATATTCTCCCGAGGATGGGGATACCACGAGCAAGACTTTTTGGGAGCCTAGCCGCGTACAAGACCCCAAAAACCAATCACCACCTTCAGGTTTTCTAAGGGCGAAAATGTTGATTTTACTCCTTGCTACCTATCACAGTTTCGGAGACCCTGAAATGTCATGATAGCACACCCGCCCCCACCAAATGACCCCATTTTCCAAAGCAGACACTCCCAAGGTATTTGCCAAGAGGCAGGGTGAGTATTTTGCAGCTCTCATTTGTTTTGGAAAAGGACATTTTTTTAAACTTTGTGACAAAATACTCTACATGCCTCTCAGCAAATGGTTAGGGGTGTCTACTTTCCAAAATAGGGTCTTTTAGAGGGGGGGGGGGCGCGGGTTGGGCCATCTTGGTGTTTCAGGGCCTCCTAAACGGTGATGGGTAGTGAGGAGTGAAATCAACAATTTACGCCCTTAAAAAATCCTGAAGGATGTAGACGCTATAACTTTTGCACAAACCAATAAATATACGCTTATTGGAATTTTTTTTTTTTACCCAAGACATGTGGCTGAGTACATTTTGCCCAAAGTAGATGACTAAAATTGAGTTTATGGATTTTATTTTATATTTTTTTAACAAAAAGTAGAAAATCTTTTTTTCAAATTTTTTGGTCTTCTTTTGTTTATACCACAAAATTGTGTGTACAGCATTGCATGACCACGCAATTACTAGTTAAAGTAGTGCAGTGCCAAATTGTAAAAAGAGCTCCTGGTCATTAAAGGGGGTAAAACCTTCCGGGGCTAAAGTGGTTAAAGGGGAGATTATTAATAAAGGAATTTCATCTTAGAAACATTTTAACCCAAAAAAAGACATTCTTACTTCAAGGCTGCTGTTAATCATTAGGAGTAGGACTAATCTTTGGTTCTCATAGACTGGATGGGATCGGTCATTCAGTGCACACAGGCGTTCTCTCCCACATACATGTCTGATAACCGTATTGATTATGCTAGAAACAGAGCCCTTACTGAAAGTAATTTATATTAGAATGCCGTTTACAGTGAATCCGGAAAATATTCACAGAGATTCACTTTTTCCACATTGTGTTATGGAACAGCCTTATTCCAAATTGAATTAAATTTGTTATTTTCCCTCAAAATTCTACAAACAATACCCCATAATGACAATGTGAAAGACATTTGTTTAAAATCTTTGCAAATTTATATATATAAAAAAAAAAAAAGCACATGCACAAAATGTATTCACAGTCTTTGCTGAAGACTTTGTTGAAGCACCTTTGGCACCAATTACAGCCTCAAGCCTTTTTGAGCGAGTATGATGCTACAAGCTCAGCACACCTATTTTTGGGTAGTTACTCCCATTCTTCTTTGCAGGACTTCTCAAGCTCTATCAGGTTGGATGGGGAGCATATTTATAGCAGAGGTCCACCCAAATTTATTTATTTTTTCAAAAGCCAGCAGCTACAAATACTGCAGCTGCTGACTTTTAAAAAATGGACACTTACCTGTCCAGCGCACCCGCGATGTCGGCAGCCGAGGTCGTGCAATCGTGCATCCTCAGTGAGGGAATCAGGAAGTGAAGCATTGCGGCCTCACTGCCCAGTTCCCTACTGCCCATGCGCGAGTAGCGCCCTCACTGGTCCCTGCTCTCTCCTGGGACCAGTGCGTTTCCCAGGAGACAGCGGGGGGGGGGGGGGGGGGGTGAGTGGCATCTATGCCGGAAAGTGGGTGAAAATACCTTAGACAGGTATCTACAAATGTGGAAGGCTGTAAATACATTAGTACATGATTTTATCTTTTTATTTTTGAATAAATTTGCAAAGATTTCAAACAAACCTCCCACGTTGTCAGTGTCAGGTATTGTTTGTAGAATTTTGCGGAAAATAATGAATTTAATCCATTTTGGAATAAGGCTGTAACATAGCGAAATGTGGAAAAAGTGAAACGCTGTGAAGACTTTCCGGGTGCACTGTATATGCTTAAATTGGAGGTTCACCCTAAAAAAAAATTCTAACAATACATTAAGCTGACTGATTACACTGCGGGTATGCTATGCTGGGGTTTTTTCTTTCTTTCCGTACATACCACGTTAGCGCCGTTTCATCCCTCGGCTTCCGGGTATGATTCTTGCGGGACTGGGCGTTCCTAGTTGATTGACATTCCTCCGACCGGCGCATACTGCGCGTCACGACTTTCCGACGACTCTATACAGCGCCTGCGCAATGACGTTCGGCTTCTTTCGGAAAGTCATGACGCGCAGTATTCGCCGGTCGGAGGAACGTCAATCAACTAGGACGCCCAGTCCAGCAAGAATCATACCCGGAAGCCGAGGAATGAAACGGCGCTAACGAAATATGTACGGAAAAAAATAAAACAGCATACCCGCAGTGTAATCAGTCGGCTTAATGTATTGTTAGAATAATTTAATGTTACCCCACTCATAAAAATAGAATATGCAAACTTTTAAACAGAACCAAACGTTGCCGGAAGTTGTGGCCATAAAGGTACAAGCACAAACAATTGCACATTATGGTAAGGTTACCTCTTAGTTTGCTCTCCTCCATGCACTATTGCCACTGACATCTCCCTTGCTTTAGCCGTCTGCTCTCTTCAGCCAATGGATGACTGCTAATGAAGCATGTGGGGTGCAATTACATTATGCCAGGCAGCTGACACCATTCTTGTCAACTTCCACATAAAGCGTACACAAAAAAAAAAAAATTCTACAAGAAAGGGGAAGGAGTTCTTGGGCAGAAAGGAATTACGAAATACAGATTTTTATTCTTGATTTAAAGGCAACCAGAACATTCAGTGTGCAACTTCTTACAATTTGTTTTGTTTAGAAAGTGGCCACAACCTGAGTAGAAAGGACTGTACCCTGTGAGATCTCTTGCTCTCTGTAACTCAGGAAGAGGCGTGTTGGAGTACATGCCCTTTTTTGCAGCATGCTGGCAGGGGACAGGCTCCTTAAAAGGATTTTTTTTTTTAATCTTAATAGCTTTCTTTACCTTAACGCAGTGCTGTTTTCATGTTCTCATTGTTCGTTTTTGCTCTCAAGTTGCTGTAATTCTTCTCTGATCTCCACACTTCCTGGTTGCCTGTTTCCTGATAACCACAGTGCTGGGAGCTTTCTCTCTGTGGTCACTAACTTCAAGGAGGTGTGATTACTGTGTGTCTAAAACCCCAGTTTCATAAGACTTTGTACACCTTTTGGTAAAGTTTATTTAGGGGATTTAAATAGAATGTTTAAAAAAAAAAAAAAAAAAAAAAAAACACCCCGACGCAGCTTACCTACTGCTCTGTTTTAGGTATGGTGGGCTAAAAGTACCCATATCCCCAGTAAATGAAATATTGTTTGTATAGTTGTAGTTCAAGGGTATAGTTTACGCTCTGATGCAATAAATATATCTCTATTTCAGCTGTTTACTGTATCTTTGCACCCGTTTTCTTATTCTGCCTTAAAACCTAAAAAATTGTTTTAATCTTTATAAAAAATGTTAGCAATATTAGACGTGCACCGAATGGAGATTTTGGAACTGGCACCGAACGTGCAGGATGCACTTGGCTGAAAATTAGTTAAAAAATAAATAATAAAATTATATATTTTTACCAACTTTTTAAAATAATATCTTAAAAGGTTTATATAAAATTTATGGTTAGCCATTAGTGGCACCTTTAGCAGAAGAGCTCAAGAAAAATGTATCCCTTTATATTATATGTATGTCTTCACACTGGTCCCTGTGCTTCCTTGCTTGCTACATTTTTTGTCTGTTTAAAAAAGAAAAATATATTTCGGTGCATCTCTAAGCAATATATTTATAAAAGTTAAAGTGGTTCTAAAGTCACACGGTTTTTTACATTAAAGGATCACTAAAGGAATTTTTTTTTTTAGCTAAATAGCTTCCTTTACCTTACTGCAGTACTGGTTTCATGTCCTTATTGTTCGTTTTTGCTTTGAAGTTGCTGTAATACTGCTCTGTTCTCCACACTTCCTGCTTGTCTGTTTCCTTATAACCACAGTGCTGGGAGCTTTCTCACTGTGGTCTGAACTTCCCAGAACAAATCAGATTCATTTTAAAAACAAAACATTGCCCTAGATTTGTTTGTTTTTGTTCTGTGTGTCTATTTCTACTTTGCAGAAACAAGAAGCCAGTTCAAAAGTGAAACTAAGCTGCAGGCACAATATATGATTGATTTTTATCTATTTTTAATAATTTTGAAAAGGAATCAATTAACTTTTATGTCTCTATACCATGGGTGCTCAACCTTTGGCCCTCCAGCTGATGCAGAACTACAAGTCCCATCGTGCCTCTGCCTTTGGGATTTATGCTTGTAACTGTCAGCCATGCAATGCCTCATGGGACTCGTAGTTCCACAACAGCTGGAGGGCCACAGGTTGAGCATCCATGCTCTATACCCTGTAAACAGTGATTTCAGCAAAAAAAATGTTTTCCTTTAGTGACCCTTTAATGCAGGGGTGCCAAACTGGCGGCCCTCCAGCTGTTCCGAAACTACAAGTCCCATCATGCCTCTGCCTGTGGGAGTCATGCTTGTAACTGTTAGCCTTGCAATGCCTCATGGGACTTGTAGTTTTGCAACAGCTGGAGGGCCGCCTGTTTGACACCCCTGCTTTAATGCATTACCTGCATCAAGGTAAGTAAAGGCTTAAAGCAGTATTTCACCCTAAACATAAGATCTCCCATGCGATCCAGCATACTGGCGTCAGCGCCAGTATGCTGGGTTTTTTTTTTTTTAATAGCACACTTACTGTATTATTGTAGAATTCCTTTTCTGTCCCCCGTGGTGGACGGCGCCAGTATAGCGCGTCACATCTTCCTAAAATACCCGATATGGACTCGGGTAATCTCGGCGAAAATGCGGCGCCTGCGCACAGACCTAGGAGCTGACTGCGCAGGCGCCGTATTTCTCCGAGTCCTACGGCTATGGCGCGTCACGCCCTCCGAAATAGGACTTGGAGAAATACGGCGCCTGCGCAGTCAGCTCCTAGGTCTGTGCGCAGGCGCCGCATTTTCGCCGAGATTACCCGAGTCCATATCGGGTATTTTAGGAAGATGTGACGCGCTATACTACAGCCGTCCACCGCGGGGGACAGAAAAGGAATTCTACAATAATACAGTAAGTGTGCTATTAAAAAAAAAAAAAACCCAGCATACTGGCGCTGACGCCAGTATGCTGGATCGCATGGGAGATCTTATATTTAGGGTGAACCTCCGCTTTAATACCAGTTTGCTTCCCCCCTCCCTAAGGCTGCGTTCACACCAGTGCTAATTGGATTTCTCTGCATCCAATTCGCATGTCAGGAGATTTAATGAATGAATGAAAAACTTATATAGCGCGGCACATGCAAACCAAATCGCCTCTGGGCGCTAGTTGTATCCGTCTCTCTTGACATCAAAAGAGCAGAGTTTTAATCCGTCTTCTGAAGGTCAGGTGGTTTTCCTCCAACCGAATGCTGGTTGGTAAAGCGTTCCAGAGTCTGGGACCCTGGACAGCAAACCTTCTTTCTCCTTTGGACTTGAATCTGGCTTTGGGTACTTTGACCAAATTTTGGTCACTGGATCGCAGAGCGCGATTGGGGTTGTGGGGTTCTATTTTATCGCAAAGATATTGCGGGGCTTTTCCATGGATGCATTTATGGGTCAGACAGAGTGCTTTAAAAGCAATTCTGTCTTTTCCCGGCAACCAGTGAAGGGACCTCAGCGACGGTGAGATTGATTCCCAGTCACCAGTCTGGCGGCCGTATTTTGTACGACTTGCAGACGAGCGATTTGGTACTTTGGGAGTCCGAGGTAGAGAGCGTTTAAATAATCCAGTCTGGAGTTCACAATCGTTCCCACCACGACTGGCACATCTTCTTTGGGAATAAATGGGATCAGTCTGCGGAGTAGGCGCAGCAGATGGTGAGATCCGCTGACTACTGACCCTATTTGTGCGTCCATAGTCATGTGGGTGTCAAAAATGATCCCAAGACTTTTGACTTTGGCGCTCGGGGAGATGATCTGGCCCAGAATGGGCGGAGGTGTCCAGGTTGTTGTGAGTTGACTCTTGCGACTGGCCTGAAACAGAAGAAGTTCTGTTTTAGAATTGTTGAGTTTGAGATAACTCCTCGTCATCCACTTTTCTATTGAAGAGAGACAATTCTCTAAGCTGAGATGACGATCCTTTCTATTGCAGATGCGAAAATACAGTTGCGTATCGTCTGCATATGAGTGATAAAGTAGTTGTTGACTACTGATGACTTCAAAGAGAGGTCGAAGATAGATGTTGAAAAGCACCGGTGATAGAGGTGAGCCTTGGGGGACTCCACATGACACCGTGCGTTTTCTAGAAATGAACGGTCCTAATTTCACCGTTTGAGATCGGTTTCCCAAAAAAGAGGAAAACCATGGTAAATCACTCTCTGTGACTCCGGCTACCTCAGTCAGCCGAGTCAGTAGCAGTTTGTGATCTACGGTGTCGAAGGCTGCGCTTAGGTCCAGCAGAACCAGGAGAGAAGATTCTCCTTCGTCTGCGGTCTCCAGAACGTCGTCCCATATTTTGAGCAGTGCAGTTTCCGTCCCGTGTCCGGGACGGAATCCCGATTGCAGTGGATCGAGTAAGTTGTGGGTATCTAGATGCTGTTGCAGCTGTTGTACCACCGCTTTCTCCATTACCTTAGAGAAAACGTTTAGCATTGTTATGGGACGGCGGTGATTTGGGTCCTTGGGATCCAGGGTAGGTTTCTTCAAGATGGGCTGGATTGTGCCCTCTTTCAGCAGGGAGGGCATTATGCCTTCCTTAAATGACTGGTTTATAAGCTGCGTAATGGGAGGCGCCAGGATATCGGCACATTCCTTTAGCAGCTTAGTGGGGATAATATCATTAGGCGAAGTGCAGTTCCGCAATGCGCCGATGATATTTTCTGTGTTCACGATGGAAACGGGTTCCAAAGTGAACTTTGTTGGTTGTAGTGTGTTCTTCTGGGTGCTGTGTGGTAGCTTAGGGGCATTATTTTGCGAAATGCTTTCCCGGATTCCCTCAATTTTATTGATGAAGAAATCCGACAATTCATCGCAAAATTCTTGGGTGTCTGTGTTGGGGGCTTCAAGACAGTGTGGATTCATGGTCTGTGAGACCAGCTTGAAGAGATCCCGAGGGCGGTTTAAAGCGCTGTTGATAGCCATGGAAAAATAGTTTTTCTTGGCTTTGAAGATTTCTATGTGGTATCTTCTAGTTGCTGCTTTGTAGAAGGCGAGGTTCGTCTCGGAAGCGTTTCTTTTCCAGGCGGCTTCTGCCCTTCTACGCTCTTGCTTCAGTAGCGATAGCTGGTTGTTGAACGAGCCTGCCTTGTTTTTCCGGGTAAGGACTTTGTGTTCAGGCGCTACTACGTCGGCTGACTATAGTAGGGCTGCATTTATGGCATCCAGAATATCTGCGGCCGTTTGTCTTGGTTGCATTGTTTTAATTTTATTTTCCAAGGTAGATTTGAAGAGTTCCGAATGGAGCTTCTTCTGAGATCTAGACCAGTGTGTTGTCACTGGCTTGGGTGTTTTTATCAATAGGGCCGTATTGGAAATTATGAATTTAATTGCATGGTGATCTGTCCATAGCAATGGTTCATTTTCCAAAATACTTACTTTCAGATTTTGTCTGAAGATAAGATCGAGTGTGTGACCTGAAGCATGTGTGGGCTCATGTACTAGTTGCTGAAGGCCTAATCCTTCCAGATGGTCGATACAGGCGTCGGCCACGGGGTCTTGTGAGGAGTTGGCCCAGAGATTGAAATCTCCGAGCAGCAAAAGGTGTTTGCTGGTTATGGCATAAGTGGAGATGAACTCTGACCATGGAGGTAAAAACTGCGATTTAGGCCCTGGTGGCCTATAGCAGAGCAGAATACAGACGGTCTCCTGGATCGGTTGAGCCCTGGATCAAATCTAATGAACTGGTGAGGGAGTGATGTGAAGGGAGTAGTTCCTGCTTGGGGGGTGCACCAAGCTGGGCCACCACTCTGGTGCAAATAACCCCAGAGAGGGGGTAGTTGGCTGCTGGGGAGGTGGATGGGGACCCCTGTGGGTAGGGGGGGTGAGTTGGGTGAAAGCACTAGGGCAGAAACAGCTTGCTGTAGCCGTGCGCCGCTAGGCCGCAGTTGAAGCCGCGGACTTTCCTAAGCCGCGGCTCCCGCGGACCTAGCGTGGCTGGCGCGGACCGGCGAGAACAGCCAGGGTACAGTGGGAGGGATGTGTGGATGGGTTGGGGGTACCTTGAGTGCGGTCTGGGGCCAAAGCACCGGGGTGATGCAACAAGCTGAGGCCGAGCGCCGCTAGGCCGCAGTTGAAGCCGCGGACTTTCCTAAGCCGCGGCTCCCGCGGACCTAGCGTGGTTGGCGCGGACCGGCGAAAAACGGCAAGGGAAACAGCTGGGGGGATGTGGGTACGGGCAGGGGGGCCTCGATTGCGGCCTGGGTGAGACGAGCTGAAATTCCAGTCTGGTTTGGGCGGTTATCCTGAAAAGGACGGCCGACCTTGATCCTGGGGGGGACAGGCTGGATTACCTGTGTGAGGCTGTATGACGGCTCAGAAGGTTCAGATGCTCAGATGCTCCAAAGAGGGGGGGGAAGGAGTGCTGGAGGCGGCTAGAGGTGGAGGAGATCCGGGATCCAGGTAAGATGCGGCTGGCTGGACAGGGGAACCCTGACTACCTGCTAGCTACACCTGCCTGGAGCTATAGCTCGCACGCTCCTACTCCTAGGAGAACGTGTGCCGTGTGAGCTCCTGTAGCTAATCCTCTGCCTCACTGACTGACTGATTTGAACAGATTGTGACCATATAAATATAAAACTCACGCTAGGAAATATGCCAAGTGATATAAAATAGACCTGCAGCAGCTATCACAAAAGGTGCAAAAAGCTCAACAAAGTGTATAGAATAGATGGATAGCGCTTGCAAAAAGCTCAACAAAGTGTATAGAATAGATGGATAGCGCTTGCACAATATAAATAAAACAAAATATAAAAACATTCCCAAAACCATTAAGGCCACGTTCGACGGACCGTTTCAGCAGACAAATTAGATCGTGTGTATGGGCGGACAGACAGGTTTTACCAGCAGACAAATTTTAACCACTTGTCTACTGTGCACCTACACCCCCTTCCTGCCCAGACAAAATATAAGCTTCCGGCACTGCATCGCTTTAACTGACAATTGCGCGGTCGTGCGACGTGGCTCCCAAACAAAATTGGCGTCCTTTTTTTCCCACAAATAGGAGCTTTCTTTTGGTGGTATTTGATCACCTCTGCGGTTTTTCTTTTTTGCGCTATAAACAAAAATAGAGCGTCAATTTTTAAAAAAATGCAATATTTTTTTCCTTTTTGCTATAATAAATAACCCAAAAAATATATAAAAAAAATATTTTTTCCCTCAGTTTAGGCCGATACGTATTCTTCTACATATTTTTGGTTAAAAAAAAAATGCAACAAGCGTTTATCGATTGGTTTGCCCAAAATTTATAGCGTTTACAAAATAGGGGATAGTTTATGCCATTTTTTTTTTTTTTTTTTTACTATTAATGGCGGCGATCTGCAATTTTTTTATTGGGACTGCGATGTTATGGCGGACATTTCGGACACTTTTCTGACATTTTTGGGACCATTTACATTTATACAGTGAACAATGCTATAAATATGCATTGATTACTGTATAAATGTGACTGGCAGTGAAGGGGTTAACCACTAGGGGGCAGGGAAGGGGTTAAATGTGTGTCCTATGAGTGTTCTAACTGTGGGGGGAGGGGGGGTGACTGGGGGAGGTGACCGATTGTGTCCCTATGTACAAGGGACACAATCGATCTCCTCTCTCCCTGACAGGGACGTGCAGCTCTGCGTTTACATACAGAGCTCCACGTCCCCGCTCAGTTACTGAGCAATCGCGTGTGCCCGGCGGCGATCGTTGCCGCCGGGCACTCGCACGGGATCCCCGTAGGATAATGGAGTCATCTGCCCGCCGTCATTTGACGGCGGGCAGATGACAAGTGGTTAAAGCATGCTTTAAAATCTGTCTGCTGGAAACCCGTCTGTCCAACATGTCCGCTGGTTAGTACACTAACCAGCGGACATATCTGTCCGCACATGCGTCGAATGGATTCGACGCATGCGTGGAAGTATTTTACTTCCTAGTTCGGTGACGTGGCGGCGTCAACGTCACGTCACTGCGCTGTCTGCCGGCGGGGATTTTGGTTTGATCGTGTGTACACGATCAAACCAATATATCCCAGCAGACAAATCCGATCAAAACGGTCTGTCAGACCGATTTGATCAGATTTATTTAGTGGTGTGTACGCGGCCTAACAGTGACAATGAATCAAAACACATTCATACAACATAAATTGCAGTCTATATTCAAGTGCTTTCCAAAGATATAAACTGTCAGTGTGCCACAATCCCCTCAAATAACCAAAAGATATGGACCCTCAGCCTTGCAGTCTGGTGTAAAAAAAAAAAAACACACACACACACACAATGCAGAGAATTAAGGTTCCACAGCGAGTATAACAAGCATGATGCATTGCATATACAGACTGATTTTACTGTTGTGGGTTTAGCAAAACATTTTAAAAAGGGAAAACGTAATGTAAAACGTGAGAGGTCAGTGACCAGCGGGAAGCTTAGGACATTGCTGCGCAATATTTTGTACACACCACAGCTGCAATGCTTTTGTTCAGGCAGGAAATTGGAAGGTAACACAGCCAGGCCCTTCTGCACTCCCTTAAAAGAGAAGAAGAATATAACTAGAAACCAAAAATCAAAGCCTGGGTTCAGCGCTTCAATAGAACATAACCATGGCTAATAGCTGTCCAGGTAAACAGAAAAATCCACAAATTAAAAGATATACTTTATTTTCTAAATGCACATAATATACCTAAGTACTAAGATGTGTAGATAAAGTTGATCCGGGGTAAATCCGATTGCCTCTCGGGGGATCAGGAAGGAATTTTTTCCCCTCCTGTAGCAAATTGGATCATCGCTCTGCTGGGGTTTTTTGCCTTCCTCTGGATCAACTGTGGGTATGGAGTTGGGTGTATGGGATGTACCGTTTTATTTTGTTTGTTTATTTTTTTTATGGTTGAACTGTCTTTTTTCAACCTGACCAACTATGTAACTATATAACTATACTGTGGTCTGGTGTAAGTCTTGGTAAGGATGTCCACTTAGATTTCCGTTTGCCCATTACTCAAGCTTGCAGAACATGGGGGGGGGGGGGCGGGTTTTAAACGTGCTAATAAAACTGGCTGCTTTTGTTTTTTCGCAACAACTACGGTGTTTGATAAAATCACACAGACATTTTCACACAAGAAATCTGAACTGACAGTACTACTGAAGTTTGCAGAAATGCTCTTGAGTAATTCAAGCAAAAAGGTCAATGTTTACTTCTCCACAATGGCTTAATGCAGAACGTCACTCTCTCAATCAACAATCCTTATGCGGCTAGCATTGGTAAACAGATAAGGAGGTATATTATATTTACTAGTTTTATTTAAAACATTTCTTTAGTTGCTTCCTGGTTTCTGGCCTGGCCGAAATGTCATACATTTCAGGAGTCTTAATGAGATTATTTTTTTTTCTTTAATTTGGGTTGAGGAGGAGAGGGGTTTCTCAGCTCAGCTCACACTCTTGCCTACATGCTTGAACTAAGGGCAGATGAATTCCAGTACATCAGAGGTGTCAAACTATTTCATCGCGTGCCGCAACAAAATTATGGCTGCCCGGTTGTATCTGTAAGACTTTATGTCCAGAGCACCCCCAACTCCCCTTAGATCAGCTCTTAAGAGTCCCCGCCCCACATTAGAGGTTAAAAGTCTCCCCATCCTCCCTTAAATCACAATGCACCCCCTTACCTTGTGCTGCTGCCAGGAAGAAGCTGGGAGCGGAGCTGTGAAGCAGAAAGTGCAGGGTTTGAAGAAGGCTGGAGTCAGCGGCTGGAGACTGCTGAATACTAAGACGGGGGGGGCAGAGATGAGGGGGTGCTGCGGCTGAACATAAAAGGTACAATATCTATAGGCGTTCTGTCCTCCTCTCTGCCGCCAACTGCTGAGACAGAGGGAGCAGAGACATGCCTTACCACGGCTCAACGAAGAAGCGCAAGATCTGGGAGGAGGAGTTCAGTCCTCCATTCATTGCAATGGGCAGGGGCACCCTAAACCACCCCAAATTGCTGGACTTTTCCGAAAGTCCTGCAAGTGCACCACCCGCGTGTGAAAGCGCCCATTGTAATGAATGGGAGGCAGTTTTCAGGCGCTTTACAGCTGCTATTTCTAGCGCTAAAATGCCTGAAAACTGCCTCAGTGTGAAAGGAGTCTAAATTCAAAATGAAGTAAATACAGGGAATGAACAGCATCCCTTATTATCAGTGACAAGTTCTCATTACTGAGACATCTGAGGTTTATTAGGCTAGGATATTTAGCCACTAGGATTACTTTTAGGACCCTTTCACACAGGCTTTCAGATCAGGTCCACCTGGACCTGATCTGACACTTTTTAGCCCTATGGATCAGCGATGACATGTCCGTAGAGGAGAGTGGGGCTCTGACAGGTCCGTCTCGGCACAGTGAGCAAAGAAGTGGGACCTGTGATCCCCCGCTGAGCAAAGTGGAGTCCCCAACAAAAACATCATTGGCTGAATTTTAATATACATCAAGGTTATGACTGCAACAGCAACCATGGCCCCAGTATAACCACTGAGAGCGTATATGGATGGCCTACAGGTGGGAAGTGAGGGACAAATTCTAAACAAATAGCGTTAATATCTTACGGACTTCATTTTGTCACCATTTACATATGCGCAGGATCAACGCCTTAACCACTTGCAAAACCACCTTCCACAGATATACTGTGGCAAGGCGGCTCGGCAGCGCAAACTGAAGTATCTGTACGTCGCCCGCAGTGATCAGATTTGCTACAGAACTGATCGATCTACAGGTGCAGGCCAGCGATTTCTGCCATCGACCTGCTGATTAGGCTTTCCATTTGCCAGAACCAATGTTTAGATAACACCGGCAGAGGAAATCATGTCATCTCCCCTCTTGGAGCACTTTTCGGTTCAAGTGAGTGGAGAGAAGACATCCACAGTGAGTACACCAAGCAATACACTGACACCAGGTCACAGGCACACTTTTAACCCCCTGACCACGCCGCCCCCAGTTAACCCTTTCACTCCTGTCACCAGGTGCAGTTTTCAGATTTTTCACTGATCGCTGCATTGGTGTCACCTGTGACACTACACAGCGTTAGGGCAGTTAGTGGTAGGACCAGGTAAGTGTTTAGGTTATCCCCCCCATATATTTCTCAATAATGGTTTAACCCCCTGATTTCCCCCCCCCCTCCAATTAACCCCTTTCACTCCCTGTCACAGTAGTGTACAGATCTATTTTCCGATTATTGGATCCTTCCTAAAAAAAATTCAGCAAGAGATCATTACAGCCCTTCTGACGATGCTGTGGCCCAACTTCCCAGTGCAGTGAGCCGGCTACATGGAGAGGCATTTTCCTGAAGACCTCCCCTACACAAAGTGCACCACAAAGAAGATGCTGTGTCGTGGACGTAGCGCAACACCCGCTATTATTGTCCAGACCAACCTGATCTCTGCATCGGGGACAGTTTTTCGTCGCTACCACACACACCAGTAGAGTATTAGCATAGGGTACCGCAGGGCACAGTCCTAGGGCACACTATCACACAGGGTCTCGCAAGAGGAAATGGCCATCACATTTTTGAGAGACCCTAAGCTGGAAGGTTCAAAGTTATAATAAAAATATAAAATAAATAAAATAGTGTTTTTTTGTTCTCTCTATTGTTCTGCTCTTTTACTGTATTTTATGTTGTAATGTAATGTTTTATTGTGTTTGCTTTGCAGGTATGTCATTCTACTGTTATACTGTACAGTGTTTTATGGTTAACCATTGTTTGCTTTTCAGCTACGCCATTCAGATTCAGCACCGATTTATTTTGATTTGCTCTCACGATATGCAAATCCGTGACTCCAGCGCTGTAGGAGGCGATTTCACCGGTGGAATTGAGGGGAGAAGGAGTACATGTCACTACCTATTGCTATCAAAAGGGTATATTAACATTCCCTGTAATAACAACAAAAAATATCCATCGCTCTCAAAAATGATTAGATAGATAGATAGATACAATATATCATGCACAAAGTTGAATGCAAGCATCAGTCTTGTGTCGTATGTAAAGAGCAATTGCACCATGCATGTAAGGTATCACCGCAAACGTCCGATTGAGGGCAGCAACTAGCAGTAGACCTCGTCTGTAAATGAAAAGGTTTTTAAAAAGTTACGAAGTTTGGCATTGTAGTGTTGATGCAACTCATGGTTTAATGTCCTCTCTCTGGAGCCAAAAAAATAAAAAATACACAAGGGGAGATGACATCACTTCCTCTGCCTGTGTTTACATTACAGAGGCAGAGGACAGTCTGCCATTCGCCAAAAACGATCACCAGGTCCAGGCAAGAAATCATTCACCTGAGCCTGGAGACAGATCGGTTCTGAAACAAATCCAACCGTTGCAGGGGTGGCCGTGCGCCCGACGTACAGCTACGGCGATTCGTCCAGGAGAGCCAACCTACCTCAGTATAACTGCGGCGGGTGGTCCTTAACTGGTTAAAATATATTAATGCACCTGTAGTGCAGAAAACACATGAAAATGGTTTATCTTAAAGAGGCGCTACTTCTAATTTATTTTCTCGTTCCGAATAGGTCAAGAAAGGTTGGATGCTCTGATGTATTTTTATTGCTGTCTGCAACTCCCTATAGGAATTCAACCTTTTTTTCTTGAGGATTGTGGGCATTAGAACAAGAACAGAGGGGAAGTTTTTCAATGGGGACCATTACCTATTGTCAACAAAGGAAATTCATCTTATTTAAAGGAAGGCTTCTGGTTAATGATCATATTTATCATTGTATGATGATGTATTTCCAGAGCAGGAGGCAAGAAAACAATTCTCCCAATTGGAAGACAGACAGCATTAAACAAATACAATTTAAATCGATGAATACTAGTTTCTTCCAAACCTAGAAAAAAAAGCCCCATCGCTCAATGCAAGTCTTTGGCCCAGCTAAATAAGTAATCAATTAGCCACTTAGAGATATCATTACTATATCTAAGTGGCTCATCATTTGGTAATGCAATGCAAGCAACTCTCTGTGTGTTGCAGTGAGTTGACATTAATTGTTAATTGCACCATATAGTGCAGAATAGCCCAGCACAACACACATTAAAATGCCCTGTATACAGTTTTGTTCTTTAATAAGAAGTACAAGACCTATTTCGCGGCTTGAGGCTTTCTCCATTTGTTTCTGGTGGTTGGAAGAAGTGGTAGGGGAAGAAATAGAGAAAAATAGGAGGGGTGGGCTATTAAAAGTAGCCAAGAGCAAAACCCCCCCTCCATTTTGCAATAAGGGAGGGTGGGTTGTAACCCTGTCAGTGTTTTGTTTGTCCCCCCCCCCCCCCCATCTGTTTCGCACTGGGGAGAATTCCCTTCACTTCCTGCTCCATAGCCAAAACAGGAAGTGGCATAAAGTCCCTAAAGTAAGGGAATCCCAGGGCTTCACCAGAACTAGCGTCCCCAATTGCCCTCTATTATGTTGCATTCACACTACAGCGTTTTGAATCGCGAGCAGATATGCAGCGAATATGCTCGCATTTGACAGCGCCGATGTCAATGACAAATCGCGGGACTCACATTTGAGATGCCATTCATTTGAAGGAAGCCTCAAATCGCGGTGAGGGTCTGCTGCGATTGTCATGCGATAATTCACACTGCAATCAGCGTCGTGGGAAGCACTTTGCCCAAAATAATTCAGGAGCTACTTTGGGGGGGCGACATGCTTCCCACAATACGGATAGCAGCCCAAATTATCGTGCGACAATCGCAGCAGACCCGTTCCACGATTTGAGGTGTCATTCGAATGAATGGCATCTCAAGCGTGAGTCCTGCGATTTGTCACTCACACATCGGCACTGTCGAATCGCGGTTCAAAAAGCTGTAGTGTGAATGAAGCCTTAGTGTTCTTATATCAACCCAAAATTTGTGAATTTCCTATACTTTCAACGACAACCGTAAACTGTACATAGTAAGAGGGTAAATCTCCTGAACAGGGGCACAGACAGCAATAAAAACCTGATAAGTGTTCTAAGGCGGCGTACACACGATCGGATATATCCGATGAAAACGGTCCGCGGACCATTTCCATCGGATATGTCCGATCGGGAGTTTGATCCGATGGCGTGTACACACCATCGGATCAAATTCCCCGCCGCCGGACGGCGCCGTGACGTGGCGATGACGCGGCGGTGACGTTGACGCCGCCGCGTCACCGCTACGTCACCGCACCAGGAAGTAAAACACTTCCGCGCATGCGCCGAATCCATTCGGCAGCGGCGCGGCGGCGGTGGGAGCCGACATGTCTGCTGGTAAGTGTACTAACCAGCAGACATGTCGGGCGGACAGATTCCCACCGGATAGATTTCAAAGCTTGCTTTGAAATCTGTCGGGTGGAGAAATCTGTCCGCTAGCCCATACACACGAGCGGAGATGTCTGCTGAAACGGTCCATCGGACCGTTTTCAGCGGACATATCCCCTCGTGTGTACGCCGCCTAATTCTTCTCCATGCTATCCAATTTTACGAATTAGCTCCACTTTTACATTTGGCACAATAAGAGCCATCTGAATTCGGTGCATGAGTCGCCAAGTGAAACCAAAAGTGTTGCAAAATGCTGCATGAATTTGGCAGCTTCATTGAATCCCCCTTCTCCCACACTCTTTTGGCATAGAATTTGTCTGCGCCAGGGTCTTAATTAGCGCCACTTTCGTAAGATACGAACTGTCAGTATTGTATTTTACATTTGGTGCATTCAGTGTGCCACACTGTAAAATTGGCACATTTTAGAACTACCTTAATTTGGTGTAAAAGTCGCTGTCAGAACCAAAAGTGTTGCAGATGCGTCATGAACTTAGCACAATACATTAACGTCATTTTGGTGCAAACCCATTAAGTTGCTTTGAGGTGCTATTACAATTAATGGTGCTGCCGCATGCTTGCAAAAGGGACACAGGAATGTGTGCAATTCTGCATGTGTTCCTGAAATGCACAAATATAAACCTAGTCTTATTGCTTGCTAGAACTAGGGTTGTCCCGATACCGATACTAGTATCGGTACCGATACCAAGCATTTGCCTGAGTACTTGTACTCGGACAAATGCTCCCAATGCTTCACCCGATACTTGTACTGTCGGCGGTGATCAGTGCATGGGGAAGTTCCAAGCACCGATCACCGCTGATTTTAAAGCAGCTGAAAGCCACCGTGTATCCCGTGTATGCTGCCGTGTATCCCGTGCATGCCGCCGTGTATCCTGCCATGTATCCCGTGGTGTATCCCGTGTATGCCGCCGTGTTTCTCTCACCTTCCGTGCCTCTCCTCCACCCCCTGGAATTGTCAGGATGAGAGCGGGGTAGGAGGGGTCCCTAAAAAAGGAGGAGGATACGAGCTGCTCTGTGCAAAACCACTGCACAGAGCAGGTAAGTAGAACAGGTAAGCAGAACAGGTTTTTTTTAAGGAAAAAAAAAAATATGTTATATTCCTTTAACCACTTCAATACCGCGTCACGTCCAAAGACGTGAACAGCGCGGACCTGAGGCGCCGGGGTCACGTCTTTGGACGTGATTTGCTTGTAATTCCCCGACACAGGATGGCGCGCGGCGGGGAAAAACAGTCCCGACGCATCACCGAGGATCCGATGCGTGTACCCGGCGGCCGCGATGTCCGTCAGGTACACGCGATCGTCGGTGAGACAGCAGGGACGTGGAGCTCTGAGTGTAAACACAGAGCTTCACGTCCTGTCAGTGAGGTGACCGATGCTGTTTCTCTTGTACATAGGGAGACAGCATCGGTCACCTCCCCCAGTCACCCCCCTCCCCCCATACAGTTAGAACACACCCAGGCAATACATTTAACCCCTTCCTCACCCCCTAGTGTTAACCCCTTCAATGCCAGTCACATTTATACAGTAATTAGTGCATTTTTATAGCACTGGTCGCTGTATAAATGTGAATGGCGCCAAAAATGTGTCAAAAGTGTCCGTCGCAATATCGCAGTCCCAATAAAAATCGCAGATCGCCGCCATTACTAGTAAAAAAAAAAAAAATCATAATTATGTCCCCTATTTTGTAGGTGCTATAACTTTTGCGCAAAGCAGTCACTTATTGTGATTTTTTTTTTTTTTTTTACAAAAATACGTAGAAGAATACGTATCGGCCTTAACTGAGAAAAAAAAAATATAAAAAAAAAAAAAAAAATGGGATATTTATTATAGCAACAAGTAAAAAATATATATATATTTTTAAATTGTCGCTCTTTTTTTCCATTATAACGCAAAAAATAAAAACCGCACGGGCGATCAAATACCACCAAAAGAAAGCTCTATTTGTGGGGAAAAAATTTTGTTTGGGTGCCACGTCGCACTACCGCGCAATTGTCAGTTAAAGCGACGCAGTGCCGGAAGCTGAAATTTCGCCTGGGCACGAAGGGGGTTTATGTGCCCAGTAAGCAAGTGGTAAAAGCTGCCAGAGGACCCATTTTTAAAAACCAGAGTATAGACTTTACCGCCACTTAGGCAAAACCTATAGAAATGGAAAAATATTGGACTTGCTTGTGCTAACCAGAAGCAAAGCATAACACAGGTGGACAAGATGGGTAAATATCAAGTGGGCATTACTGCTTCAGGGTCCATGCACACTGGTTTAACCACTTGCCCACTAGGCACTTTTACCCCCTTTCAGCGCTGTCCTATTTTGAATGACAATTGGCGGTGAAGCAACACTACCCAAAACTAAACGTTTATAATTTTTTTCACACAAATAGAACTTTCTTTTGATAGTATTCAATCACCACTGGGTTTTATTTATTTTTAAATAAAAAGACCGCTTCCCAGAACTTGCCATTAGCACTGTAGTCATCATTCGGCTATCGCGCGCTCAGCACGCGATTTAAAAAAAATAATCCACCAGTGCTCTCGGCAGAGAGATGCCTATTTTGAGTGTTTTTTGTACTAGCGTTTAAGAGCATTTAGCGCTTTTCTCTGCCAGAAAAAAATATATATATCTAAAAAAAAAAAAAAAAAAAAATCAAAAACAAAAAAAAAAAAAAAAACAGGTTTCTACGGGCAAAATGCTAAGCTTCTCTAGTCTAGAAGCAGCATTTTGTTTTTCTTAGCCAGATATAAGGGCAATGGCTACCAAATCCTCCAAGTATAGATGGTAGAAAGGAATGGGTGGATTGGCAGATGGACTTGATGGGCACAACACGACTAGATAAAAAAAATTCTTAAGCTTTATTGAAAAAAAAAATATATATATATATCACAATGAATAACATAGCATGATTATTCAGAACAAAGACACTGAATAACAAATAACCCAGCACCTAACAACCCATAAGTAAAAGTAATATACTTGATCAAATGACAAAGGGTCACCTCCTACAGTATAGTAGTGGATAGTGATATGGCGGTTATTGATGAATGCGGTGGGTGTGTCGTATGTTGCTCAAATCTTAACTCGACATGTTGCGCAAATTTAATCACTTCCTCAGGAGTTTTGATGCAATATCTTTGTTTTCGGTATATATAAATGGAGGAGTGGTTGATGTCCTCCGTACAGGCATCTCTGCTGCTCAGAGGGCTGTCACCCGCAACGGAGGCATACAAGCGTGTTTTCGATACAAGGTATGTGTTAATGGCTAATTATTCTCTTGATCAGATACATGGTGGCTGACTGGGACATGCCTTTGCCGTTTCCTGGGACATGCCTTTGTTGTTTTCCTCTTTTTTTCTTTCAGATATTGTGAACGTTTTTTTTACATATTTATTATGTCTTATTCTTTATAGGCTGTCTGTGGCATACTTTCTTTTTGGATTCTTGATAATTTTAAACACGGGGATAGCCGACTAAGAATTTCTAGTGTCAGGATTCTGGGCAACATACCAGTCCCCTAATCACTGGGGTTCTGAGCACCTGTTCCTGCATTTTGTTTTTCATTCTGTCCCTGTGGGCAAGTTTGCCCTCTTCATCTTCGAATATGTTTAAACTACCACACCCTTAAAAATCATGCTGAGGAATAATCCACGCTACTTTTTGGCTTCTGTATTGACTGCGTTCTTCGTATGCGTGTCAATTTTGATTTATTGAATGCAAGTTATATTTAGATATTATCAATCCTTTTCCTCCCGTTTTTTTGCACTCTTCTTGGGGACTTATGCCGCGACCACACGGTCGTTTTTTGTGATGAAATAAAACTATGTTCTAAAAAACGTCATTTAAAATGATCGTGTGTGGGCAAAACGTCGTTTTAATGTCTTCTGAAAAACGACAAAAAAATTAAATTCGAACATGCTTAAATTTTTTGTCGTTTTTCAGAATGTCATAAAAAATGATTGTTTGTGGGCAAAACAACGTTTAAAACAACGTTTTTAAACCCGCACATGCTCAGAAGCAAGTTATGAGGCGAGCTTGAATGGAATAGAGTGCCGTTGTACGTGTTGTACGTAACCGCGCTTTGCAAGAGCATTTTCGGGAAAACGATAGTGTGTAGGCAACGTCATTTTTTAAAATGAAGTTTGAAAAACTTTGTTTTTTTAATGAGAAAAAAACGTTGTTTTATTTCATCACAAAAAACGACCGTGTGTACGTGGCATTAGTTCTTGCGGTTGTCATGATTGCAGGGGCTCTCCTTGTCTATTTTTATTTTTCCATTTCCCTCCTCTCATCCCCTCGGATGTTTGGGACGCTATGGTGGGCTATGTGGCTTCTCAGAAACAGCAGACTAAATACTTATGTTCTTTGGTGCCTTTGCTTGTTTATATTATGTATATTTTTAACTCTATAGATATTACATCAAAACTCCTGAGGAAGCGATTAAATTCACGCAACATGTGGAGTTAAGATTTGGGCAACATACGACACACCGCCTTCATCAATAACCGCCATATCACTATCCACTACTATACTGTAGGAGGTGACCCCGTGTCATTCAATCCAGTATATTACTTTTGGGTTGTTAGGTGGTGGGTTATTTGTTATTCAGTGTCTTTGTCATGAATAGTTATGCTATGCTATTCATTGTGAATAATTTTTTAAATTGTATTGTATAATTGTTTAATAAAGCCTAAGAATTTTTTATCTAGTGGTGTTGTACTCATAAAGTCCATCTGCCAATCAATTACATTTTCGGGACATGGCACTGTATATGATTCATCATATCCCCAGTACCACTCTGGGATGAAATGACCTCCATTTATTCATAGATGGTAGAAAGACTGTAGATAAAACAAAAAGGCACAACACTGAGTCTCTTCTTTCTGCGGTTTGTAAAGAAATAGAAAAAGGAAAAACCCACATAACCTCCAGCTATTACAGCCAACCCTACCGCCAAAAACCATACGATACTACAGAATTTTGATGTGGGTAGAAATTTCTTGGATGTGTTTGTAACATGCTCTTGCTGTCAGAAACACAACGTGCTCCAATGTCTGCAGAAATCTGACTCACATCTCCTAACATCCGCTACCTGCCAGCAAACATTCGCTTGTTATGTTGACTGCAGTAGATCGCATTTTAAGGAATTTCTGGACCTACAATTATTTATTTGCTCCTCTTTTCCAGGCATTGTCAATGCATTTTATGTTATTTTTAACCTGACAGCTTTATGTCTCTCCTTTCTTGGAACATAAAAATAAAATGACATTGTAAGGAACAAATAAATTTAAAGGAATTTCTGTCTTAAAGCATTTGTTACAAAAAAAATAAAAAATACATAAAAAAAATAATAGATCCTGTTCCCTTAAAACATGAATACAAGCACAGGGTTTGTGCTGTGTATTTTGGCCCCATGTATATCCAAAAAAAAAAACCTGGCTGATCTTGCCCTCTCCACTGTAAACGGACCACGATTTATCATGGCTGCTGAGCTCTGACACTGTGGTGGGGGGGATTGTACGGTTATACTGTAGTGCAGGGATATAAATTAGCAGACCTCCAGCTGTTGCAGAACTACAAATCCCATGAGGCATAGCAAGACTCGGATAGCCACAAACATGACACCCAGAGGCAGAAGCATGATGGGTCTTGTAGTTTTACAACAACTGGAGGTCCGTTAATTGCATATCCCCACTCTAGTGGGTTAATAAGCACTTTTAAGTCTATTCATTTCAATAATTCAGCCATTCCTAATTTTACCAAATCTGAGTAAATTTTATAAGCACTTTCAATTGCATGTCTGAAGATAACAGAAGATTAAAAGTAGCTCAAACTACAAAGATCATCGATTCCCTGACAAAACAGACGCTTAGTTTACAAAGTAAGAGAGACATCAAATTACTTGGCAACTGTGCAAACTCAAAGGGTGGCCGCAAAATGGTAGATGTCTCACCAAGAACGGGCAAGGCTTTAAAGTGCTTGTTTATATAAATCAAGGAGTAGCCAACTATAGACTAAACCAACTGGCCAATTAGAAGTGATAAGCCCATGCCAAGCCAATTATATCCATGCATGGCCAGTGCTAATGAGACAGATTACTGAAAACAGAGCATAGCGAGGAGCATGCCATCCCCTTTCTTCTTTTAGCTGCCTTACTGCAGGTCAAAAAATTACAGTGAAATGTAATTGGCTAGTAACAAGGGTCACGTTTAACCTAGACTTTTCATATAATATTCACTAAAGTAATTTCTATTATACCTTACCCATTTGCCATGTATCACTGTCTGGATATCTGTTTTTGTACCACCTACTGTGCATCCGGAAAGTATTCACAGTGCAAGTCTTTTTGAGTATGATGCTACAAGCTTGGCACACCTATTTTTGGGGAGTTTCTCCCATTCTTATTTGCAGGACCTCTCAAGCTCCAACAGGTTGGATGGGGAGCGTCGGTGCACAGCCATTTTCAGATCTCTCCAGAGATGTTCAAATCGGGTTCAAGTCTGGGCTCTTGTGGGGCGCTCAAGGACATTCATTCAGAGTTGTCCTGTAGCCACTCCTTTGTTATCTTGGCTGTGTGTTTGCAGTCGTTGTTCTGTTGGAAGATGAACCTTTGCCCAGTCTGAGTTCAACATCGCTCTGGGGCAGGTTTTCATCAAGGAGGTCTCTACATTGCTGCATTCATCTTTCCCTTGATCCTAAATAGTCTCCAAGTTCCTGAAAGATATCCTCAAAGTATGATGCTGCCACCACCCTGGTTTCACTGTAAGGATGGTATTGGCCAGCTGATGAGCTGTGCCTTGTTTCATCCAGACATGGCACTTCCCATTCAGGCCAAAGTTTTGTTTCATCAGACTAGAGAATTTTGTTTTTCATGATCTCAGAGTCCTTTAGGCAAACTCTAGGCGGGCTGTCATGTGCATTTTACTGAGGAGTGGCTTCCGTCTGGCCACTCTACCATACAGGCCTGATTGGTGCTGCAGAAATGGTTGTTTTTCTGGAAGGTTTTCTCTTCACAAAGAAACGTTGGAGCTCTGTTAGAGTGACCATCAGGTTCTTGGTTACCTCCCTGACTAAGGCCCTTCTACCTCAATCGCTCAGTTTGGCAGGGCGGCCTGCTCTAGGAAAAGTCATAGTGGTTCTAAACTTCTTCCATTTACACATGATGGAGACCACTGTACTCATTGGGACCTTCAATGCTGAAGAAATTTTTCTGTACCCTTCCCCAGATGTGTCTCAATACAATCCTGTCTCGGAGGTCTACAGACAATTCCTTGGACTTCATGGCTTGTGCTCTGACATGCACCGTTAATTGTGGGACCTTATATAGACAGGTGTGGGCGCCTTTCCAAATCATGTCCACTCAAACTGAATTTAGCACGGGTGGACTTCAATTGGGTTGTAGAAACATCTGAAAAATCATCATTTTATTTTAATAAAAATTGCAAAGATTTCAAACAAATGTCTTTCACCTTGTCATTATGGGGTATTGTTTGTAGAATTTTGAGGAAAATAATGAATTTAATCCATTTTGGAATAAGGCTTGAACATAACAAAATGTGGAAAAAGCGAAAAGCTGTGAATACTTTCCGGATGCACTGTATTTGTTCAATAAAGAGCAATCCTGGTTGTTAAATAACATTTATTTTGACTATTTGCCAAAAAATAAAAAGGAGAAAAATGTTGTCACAGTAATGCCCAATACAAACGATGAGAAAATTGGAGGAAAAATACAGCTTTCGGAGTGACGGTCTGATAATCTGTTTGCGAGTACACAGCATTTTAAGAGCCGATCGCAACAGTTCATGTAAAAACATCTGAATGAACAAGCATTTTTTTCCTCGTACACCAAGGCCCCTTTCATACTAGCGGATCTCTCCACTGATCTCTGCTGAGCAGGTGGATGACAGGTCCGTGGCCGCACAGGCTGTTGGATGTGCATAGACCCCCTGTCCGTTTCCATTTGGTTGTCATCAGATCAGCCAGACGGAAGTGGAACGGATCCCCACCTATCTGTTTTTAGCAGACAGGATTGGATGTCGTCAGACACACGTCCATTGACATCTGCCACTTCACAGAGAGCAATGGATGGTTCGATCTGGTCCGCCTAAAAAACTGACAGGCTGACCGATCAGTCTGTCAATGTGAAAGGCCTTATAGAATAAATGATTTTAGTGCAATTTAGTATGATGTTTGTACAAAAAACACAATTGTGTGACCAAGACCACGCTCCAGGTGACGTCAGACAGACGAAACCGGTAGAGCAGAGTAAGCAGAACGTCACCCCACTTCCGGTCGGCAAACTTTTTCAGTGTCAGTATTACATGCTTTATTGATTTTGCTCAAATGCGAGTACCTATTTTATAGTTTTGATAATAAAAGGTTTTTAAAAATGAAAAAACACCACCTGGGGTTCCTTTCTACTATATATGGGCCAATATTTGAAGCCTCACCAGCAGCGCAGGGGGAAGGAAATATTGCCAGAGTGCTACACAGTGGCACACACTATGAACGCTTCATACCCCAAGAGGGGGTGGAATAGTCGGTGAGTGTGGATTTTATAAGAGCACAGATTGCCGTAATTACTTTTGGCTATTAGCAACTGTTTTTCACCTGGGACCAAGCATGATTCTGATTATTCAGCACTTGGAAAAATCAAAGACTTGATTAATTTATATTTTTAATTACTGCACAAATTGATTCATTTGTTTCTATATTTATTTATTGTGGACTATTGAATTTTTATTTATTTTTTCTTCTTTTTGCAGCACGTTTTGCTAGATTGCATGTCTCATATTCATTTTATATCATTTATTTCTGGACTATTGTATATTTGCAGCACCTTTTGCTAGTTTGCACGTATTGATAAGCAACTTTATGCTTCAGGTTTTGCACACAATATAATCACTAATTTAACACACAGGCACGCATGCACTTTGGAATGGCATTTAGTGTCATATTTATTGAATTAATTTTTAATTTATATAATTTCCACTACTGCACTTTAGGTAAGGAATGTTTTGAGAACCAAAACAGGAAATTGTTTATTAGGAATTTTAATAAAATAGCGCCACTCCTACTATCCAACCCCATTTACCAAGACCATGCATGCTCAGAAATTAAATAATACATTACTTCTGAAGTTTTTTTTTCTTGGCGAAAGAATTTTGGTATTTTTAGTAACTTATTGGGTTTTTCACTTGAGACTAGCATTCAAAAAAAAAAAAAAAAATCCCACAATGACCATTAATCCGATATTCTCATTGTGTATACCAGACTTTATTTGAAGGTCAAAAATGACTTTCCTGCAGATGACAGAACACACATTACACAAAGCATGCCTGATGTACTTTTTCCAAGCAACTGCAAGTTACTTTACCATTCATTCAATCTGACCTTCAACTTGCTTAGGAAAAGGTTCTCATAGTAAAGTACAAAGAGATCCACGTGCCAGGAAGGTGACAGCTTTGTGTACAGTGGATGCTCAGCTACCCTTGTGTAGTAAAAGTGTCCATCATATCTCTTGCACACACCCAGGAGATCAGATGCTTAATAATCACTGATGCTCTCTGCAGAGCCCAGCCAATGACAGAACCTAGCTCATCTTATATAGATCAAGCCACTTCTGTCATCACAGCACTGATCAAAGTAATTATTTAATGTTAATCAGGAACACAGAAACCAAGGGGTTAATTACGCTCTGCAATAAGGAGGGGATTGCTAAGCAATGTATTGGAAAGGCTGCAGCACAGGAGACAAGGAAAGCTTCGGAGTGGCGGGCAATCATACAATGGCAGACCCTGTAATAGATCCTCTAAGATCGGACGAAATATGAATCATTCTTTATATCTCGTACGCACATGGCATCAAAACTGGATTTGCGCAACATCTGTTCGTATTCAGAAGCGTCGATGCTAAATGAAGACGCATGCTGAACACACGTCAGATGCAATGCTACAACTATCTTATGGATGTACACACATCATACTAATCCTCCACCATTGTTCTGCTACAACAGGAATTACATTAATTGATCAGTTATGATCTAGAAAAAGAAATGTCAGTGCTGCTGCTCATCCAACAGACAGTCTCTACCAGTGTCGTCTATGGGGTTGCTTGGCAGAGATGAACGTCTTATATATTGGAGAGGATTTATGAAGAAGACAGGCCATTGTCACCAGCAGAATGTAGAAGATCCATTATACGATCACACAGCATGGCTGTGATCACATCACAAAATGCAGAGGCTCACACAACGACACAATCGATTGATTGCTGTGAGCCTTCACTTTCCCAAATGGATGTGCAGATGAGGCAATTAAAGAAGCAGGGCTTTATTCCTGAATGACAGCAAAGCCTGCTTTTCCATGGGGATTCTCCGTTCCATAGGGGGGTCTTTTCATGATGTGATGTTCAGTAATGACAGGGGAGGAGGGGAAGCCTTCAGTACAATAAAGAAATAGCAGTCTGTACGGCCCCTCCCTAGTGTGTGTGTATATATATATATATATATATATATATATATTTATATATTTATTACGTACATTCTACTGGAGCTAAATCACATACATTTATTTTATCACAAGATTAACTAGGAATATATCTTGCACATCTGTGGATGTCTGAGCCATTATATATATATATATATACACACACATACAACGCAAATTTGATACACACAAATTATGATATATTGATACAGAAAGATGTTGAGGCATCTAAAGGCCACGTTCACCGGCACCACAGATCAAACAATATTTGTAAGTGATATGGCAGATTTGGGTAAGAATCCGGCATGTCAAGCATTAGAAGTACCGGTTACCACACAGAGATTTTTCACAAAATTGGAAGATTCTAGTGATGTGTGATCATTTGCTCCAAAAGAAAACAAAAAAGATAAATAAACAAAAATGACGTTTCACCTTGCATTGCTATCAATGAGAGATCTGCCAGCCCAGGGGAAGACATTGCAATCAGCCATTCTGTAGGCAGCCCTCGGGATGGGCAGACATTGGAACGGCCCAAATGTAGAAGAAGCCTTTAGGATTGGCCAGCCAATGAGATCGGGCAGCCTTTGGGATGGACCAGTTTAGGGGGAAACGTTTGGGTTTTGACAGGGCAGCCCTTGGGATCAGACTGTCTATGTGTAGCCTTTGGGATCACAGCCAACGGGCAGCCCTTAGGGTCAGCCAGCCAACAGGAAGCCCTTAGGGTCACCCGGCCAACGGGCAGCCTTTAGGGTCAGCCGGCCAACGGGCAGCCTTTAGGGTCAGCTGGCCAACGGGCAGCCTTTAGGGTCAGCCGGCCAACGGGCAGCCTTTAGGGTCAGCTGGCCAACGGGCAGCCTTTAGGGTCAGCCGGCCAACGGGCAGCCTTTAGGGTCAGCTGGCCAACGGGCAGCCTTTAGGGTCAGCCGGCCAGCTTTTAGGGTCAGCCGGCCAACGGGCAGCTTTTAGGGTCAGCCGGCCAACGGGCAGCCTTTAGGGTCAGCCGGCCAACGGGCAGCCTTTAGGGTCAGCCGGCCAGCTTTTAGGGTCAGCCGGCCAACGGGCAGCTTTTAGGGTCAGCCGGCCAACGGGCAGCCTTTAGGGTCAGCCGGCCAACGGGCAGCCTTTAGGGTCAGCCGGCCAACGGGCAGCCTTTAGGGTCAGCCGGCCAACGGGCAGCCTTTAGGGTAGATCAGTTTAGGGGAAGTCTTTGGGTTTTAATGGGCATACTTTGCAGTCTAGGGGAGGCCTTTGGCATCTGGCAGCCAATGAACATCTATTCTATAGGCAACCCTTTGGAATAGGCCAGTTGATGGGCAGCCTATGGGATAGACCATTTTGGGTGAAGCCTTTGGTACCAAACAGACAGCCCTTGGTATCCCACGGTCTATGGGCAGCCTATGTGATTGGGTGGTTGATGGGCAGGCATTGGCCAGTGTATGGATGGGATTGGCCATTGGGAAGGGATCTCTGGTAGGCTGCAGCTCTCCAGTCATGGCACATCTGTGTATTGCAGTGTCCAGGCATGCTGGGACTTGTAGTGGATGTAGATGGCACGGTAGGACAGTCTTACCTCCAATACTAGAAGGCTCCCCGGGGTGACATTCCGTGTATCCTCCACCGGCCAGGAGTGAAGGCGTACCGCAGGATGGTTGTGCGGAGGTCACCTCTATCCCCCAGTCACCGTCCAATAACGCGCACCCATTCCGGTAACAAAGCGAACCTTCCACTGCCGCCGGTCCCTTCCTTCCCTCCCCCGGTCACCGGCTGCTCCCCCCGCTCTCCATCACTGCAGCACCACCGACGTCACAAGCTACCTTACCAACACAAGCCACAGCCTAGCATGCTAGACATGACATGCCCATACACAAGGACCGGTCCCTCCCCCTGGTACCGGACTAATGTTCGGATTGGCTAAACGCTAGAGTCAGCAAAAGCAGCCTGTGTTACCCACACAAAAAAGGGGAGGTGCCCAGATACGCCTTCTCCAAACCCCGCCCCGGCACTCCTAGTGAATGCCCAACGCTTCACGGCGAATGCGGTTACCTGGGAGAAGCGGCACAATGCCATTGCGCATGCGTGATTTGCAGACTGGCTTGTCAGAAAGAAGGCGCGCGAGCGTCCCTCTACCAGCGTGCACGTTTCCTTGTGCGCGCCCCCGCACACATCTCTACACTCTGCGCTTGTGCACTCATCCTCCGCGCGCGCTCCCGATCTCCCTGACTGGAGAACGGTCACGTGCCTTCCCAGACGTCAGCAGAGCAGCCCAGTGCTAGGAGCCTGCTGTGTCCCCACAATGGATTCATTGCACTGTCACTTATGGGACTATGGGCAGGATGACACATGGCGTGTATGAGATAATAGTATGCTTATCCATACACCAGCAGGAGCACAGAGCTCAAAGTATCACCCATAGGCCTGGGCACAACCCAATTTCCTAAAAACAACTATAAAGGAACCGGTGTACATGTATACATAGGATAACACTGGGTGCGTTGAAAAAAGGGTCCAATTGCCTCTGAACATCCGTTTAGCAGCCGCATTGTACATGGAGCCTTATAGTGTGTATGGGGTCTAAGGCCCCTTTCACACAGGCGATACGATCAGGTCCACCTGTCAGTTTTTCAGGCAGACCTGATCGGACCCTTCAGTCTCTTCTATGGAACAGTGGATGTTAGCAGACACATGTCCACTGACACTTGCCCCTATCCAATCCTGTCCACCAAAAACAGATGAATGGTGGTCCTATTCAGATTGGAGTCTATCGGATCGGATTGAATGGAAACGGGCAGGCAGTTCGTTCGCAGCCGATCGCCCCATAGAGGAGAGTGGGACTGTGCCCATGTCTGCTCTGCATAGTGGAACGGACACGGACCTCATCCGCCTGCTCATCAGGGATCAGCGGAGAGATCCCCCGCTGAGTAAGTGGATTCTGCTTCACAGAGGTGCCTGTGTGAAAGGGGCCTTAGGTCTCACACACAGATACCTGTGTTACAGGGCATTCACACATGCGACCAACCATAGCAACTCACTTTTCAGAGGGTGAGTGACAGTCATTTAGAAGGCCTTATTTAACCACTTAAGCCCCGGACCAATATGCTGCTAAATGCCCAAAGGCGTTTTTACAATTCGGCACTGCGTCACTTTAACAGACAATTGCACGGTCATGCGACGTGGCTCCCAAACAAAATTGGCGTCCCTTTTTTCCCACAAATAGAGCTTTCTTTTGGTGGTATTTGATCATCTCTGCGGTTTTTATTTTTTGCGCTATAAACAAAAATAGAATTTTATATAATTTTTTTTCCCTCAGTTTAGACCGATACGTATTCTTCTACCTATTTTTGGTAAAAAAAAAATCGCAATAAGCGTTTATCGATTGGTTTGCGCAAAATGTATAGCGTTTACAAAATAGGGGATAGTTTTATTGCATTTTTATTATTTTTTTTTTTTTTACTACTAATGGTGCCGATCAGCGATTTTTTTCGTGACTGCGACATTATGGCGGACACTTCGGACAATTTTGACAAATTTTTGGGACCATTGTCATTTTCACAGCAAAAAATGCATTTAACCACTTTGCAACCGCCCTATACCGAAAGTACGGCTATAGGGCGGTTGCTTGATTCTAAGTGGCCGTTAATTAACGGCCTTTTAGAATCGCGCTCCCGCGCGCCCCCTGAGGCGCGCACACGGGAACATCCGTGACCGCCGGGTCCAGAGGAACCGGCGCATCACGGTTCACGGTAAATCGCCGCTGATAGCGGCGGTTTACCACGTGATCGCGCCGTCCAATGACGGCGCGATCACTTGTCAACAAAGCGGCGTCATGTGCTGACGCCGGTTCCTCCCTCCTCTCTCTGTACCGATCGGTACAGTGCGAGAGGAGAGGGGAGGGAGCGGATGGCAGCGGCAGTGCTGCGGGCTGGATCTGTGACAAATGTAGTCACAGATCCATCCATCCATCCCTCCCTGCTCAGCCATCCCTTCTGCAATACTCGGCAATACCTCAGCTGGGCATACTCTGCAATACTCGGGCAATACTCGGGCAATACTCTGGGCATACTATGCAATACTCTGGGCAATACTCTGGGCAATACTCTGGGCAATACTCTGGGCATATTTTGCAATACTCTGGGCATACTCTGCAATACTCTGGCAATACTCTGCGCATACTCTGGCAATACACTGGGCATACTCTGGGCATACTCTGGGCATACTCCGCAATACTCTGGGCATACAGCGCCCCTGTCCCCGTGAGCTTGCATGCAGAAGCGAACGCATACGCAAGTCCCGCCCACATATAAAAACGGTGTTCAAACCACACATGTGAGGTATCTTTATATCATGTTTTGGGGTTTTATGTAATTTTCTAGCAAATAAATGATGATTTTTACATGTAGGAGAGAAATGTCAGAATTGGCCTGGGTGCTCCCTGCATGTTGGGCCTCTGTATGTGGCCTCACTGTGTAAAAGTCTCACACATGGGGTATCGCCATACTGAGGAGGAATAGCAGAATGTGTTTTGGGGTGTAATTTGTGGTATGCATATGCTGTGTGTGAGAAATAACCTAATAATATGAAAATTTGATGGAAAAAAAAAAATCTTGATTTTGCAAAGAATTGTGGGAAAAAATGACAACTTTAAAAAACTCACCAGGCCTCTTTCTAAATACCTTGGAATGTCTTCTTTCCAAAAAGGGGTAATTTGGGGGGTATTTGTACTTTTCTGGCATGTTGGGGTCTCAAGAAATGAGAGAGGCTGTCAGTACATTAGGTGTGATGAAATTCATCAATTTTCAGTAATTGGTACCATAGTTTGTAGACCCCATAACTTTCACCCAGACTAAATAATATCCAACATTTTTTTTTTTTTTTTACCAAAGATATGTAGCAGTATACATTTTAGGCCAAATTTATGAAGAAAAATTACTTTTTTGCAAAATTTTATAATAGAAATGAAGAAAAATTATTATTTTTTGCAAAATTTTCGTTCTTTTTTCATTTATAGCAAAAAAAAAAAAAAACGCAGAGGTGATCAAATACCACCAAAAGAAAGCTCTATTTGTGGGAAAAAAAGGACAAAAATTTCATTTGGTTACAGTGTTGTATGACCGAGTTATTGTCATTCAAACTGTGAGAGCACCGAAAGCTGAAAATTGGTCTGGTTATTAAGGGTGTTTAAGTGCCCAGTGGTCAAGTGGTTAAATTGCATTGTTTATTGTGAAAATGACAGTTGCAGTTTGGGAGTTAACCACAGGGGGCATGTAGGATTTGTGTGTGTTTACAACTGTAGGGGGGTGTGGCTGTAGGTCTGACGTAATCGATCGAGTCTCCCTATAAAAGGGGGAAGCCATGTTTACATACGGCTCTCTCCGTTCTTCAGCTCCGGGGAGTAGGGTTACCACCTCATCCCTTTAAAACAGAACACCTATTAATTACACAGGTTCTGTGGCAGATTAAGGCTTTAATTAAACTAAAGTAGTGCCTTATTTGCATTAAATTAGTCTCAGAACCTGTGTAATTAATAGGCGTTCTGTTTTAAAGGGATGAGGTGGCAACCCTACCGGGGAGCGATCGCGAGGGGGCGGCTAGAAACGAATAGCCGCGCCCTCGTCCCGGATCGCTCCCCGCGGGATTCCGACCGCCGCATGTAGCGGGGAGGGGGGGGTCCCGATCGGACTCCCGACCTGCGCAGAGGCAGGGATGTAAATATACGTCCATCGGCATGTACGTGCCCTTCTGTGGATGTATATGTACATGCGGCGGTCGGGAAGTGGTTAACCCTGTTAATGCTACATCGTTCAGTCACAATCATAGCTCCCAATTGTCCCTGATTTAGAGCAATGTCCCTCTGTCCCTCATTCCTCCTCATTTGTCCCTCATTTTGGTCTGATCTATATACGTGTAGCGCTGCCCCAGCAGGAGCCGCTGGTTTGATTTGGGATCGGCGTGTCACCTTTCCTAGTATGTCTAGGGGTATGATGAAATTGCATGACAGGAGCAATAATCAAATGTCCAGACAGCGAAATGTCGTTTTCTGTGCTTTTATTCTGCCAACACGGCAACAGGTAACTCCAGGTGAATGACAGAAAAGAAGTTGCAGATACAGGCCCTAGTAGCGCAGAAACAGTCCTGCTTTAATGATACCCTTTTCACATGTCGCCACTCCAGCTGGTATAGCGCACCCGGACAGTCTCTCTCACAGAACTGGCAGCCGGGATGCTGCTCAGAACCCCTGAGAAGGAAACAAACCTCTGCCACAGGCTTGGCTCAATGGAATTTAAGAGAAGTGCCTCTGCCACAGGCCCTTGTTCTGGAATGCAACTTGACGAAGCAATTCCTTCTCAGTAAGCATTTGTCTGAATTTTGTTTCCATATAGTTCTTGACTTCTTAGGTCACTGACTGACAGGTTGCCGTATAACAAACTCCCAGTGTCCAGTTACCTTGATCCCCGATGGCTCGTCAAGGCCCTATTGCAGGGGTGTTGAATTAAAATTCAAGGAGGTCCGGTCACTAAAATTTGCTTTGGGCCGAGGTCCGAATCTCAAGTCCCCATTTGTCCCCATCACAGCACGCTTTTACATCAGGTGTCCCCATCACAGCACCCCTTTACATCAGGTGTCCCCATCACATCAGGCCTTTACATCAGGTGTCCCCATCACATCAGGCCTTTACATCAGGTGTCCCCATCACAGCACACCTTTACATCAGGTGTCCCCATCACAGCACCCCTTTACATCAGGTGTCCCCATCACATCAGGCCTTTACATCAGGTGTCCCCATCACATCAGGCCTTTACATCAGGTGTCCCCATCACATCAGGTGTCCCCATCACATCAGGCCTTTACATCAGGTGTCCCCATTACAGCACGCCTTTACATCAGGTGTCCCCATCACAGCACCCCTTTACATCAGGTGTCCCCATCACATCAGGCCTTTACATCAGGTGTCCCCATCACAGCACCCCTTTACATCAGGTGTCCCCATCACATCAGGCCTTTACATCAGGTGTCCCCATCACATCAGGCCTTTACATCAGGTGTCCCCATCACATCAGGCCTTTACATCAGGTATCCCCATCACATCAGGCCTTTACATCAGGTGTCCCCATCACAGCACGCCTTTACATCAGGTGTCCCCATCACAGCACCCCTTTACATCATGTGTCCCCATCACAGCACCCTTTTACATCAGGTGTCCCCATCACAGCACCCCATTTACATCAGGTGTCCCCATCACATCACGCTTTTACATCAGGTGTCCCCATCACAGCACCCCTTTACATCAGGTGTCCCCATCACAGTGCCCCTTTACATCAGGTGTCCCCATCACAGTGCCCCTTTACATCAGGGGTCCCCATCACAGTGCCCCTTTACATCAGGGGTCCCCATCACAGCACCCCTTTACATCAGGTGTCCCCATCACAGCACCCCTTTACATTAGGTGTCCCCATCACAGCACCCCTTTACATCAGGTGTCCCCATCACAGCACCCCTTTACATCAGGTGTCCCCATCACAGCACCCCTTAACATAAAATAAGGGTCACGCTGATGAGCACATTTTATGTTAAGGGACACTCTAATGGGCAAGTTTTATGTTAAGGGACACCTTGATGGGCACATTTTATATTAAGGGGCACTCTGATGGGCACAACAAAACGTGTCCCTCAACATAAAATATGCCCATCAGAGTCCCCCCTTAACATAAAATCTGCCCATCAGAGTGCTCCTTAATGCAAAATGTGCCCATCAGTGTTGCTTTTAAAATAAAATATGCCCATCAGAGTGCCCCTTAACAAAAAACGTCCCCATCAGCATGTCCCTTAACATAAAATAAGGGTCATGCTGATGGGCACCTTTTCTGTTAAGGGTCACTCTGATGGGGCACATTTTATTTTAAGGGGCATGCTAAGGGGCATATTTTATGTTAAGGGGCACTCTGATGGGCACAACAACATGTGCCCATCAGTGTGCGTCTTAACAAAAAATGCTCATCAGTGTGCACATTAAAAAAATACCCATCAGCATGCCCCTTAAAATAAAATGTGTCCATCAGAGTGCCCCTTAACATAAAAAAACATGCCCATCAGCGTGACCTTTTAATAACATGTCACATACCAGCAAGATGGGCGGAAGCTGCGAGAATATGAGAGCCCAGGACCGCGAGTAGCAGGGGGGCAGGGCGCTCGCGTGACGCCACGCCCCAATCTCGCAAGGAGAGCCAAGAGTGGACCCGCGAGCAGCAGGGGGGGGACCGTTACGTGACGTCACGCCCCCCCCTCGCAGCAGACCTCCGAGACTTGCGATGCACTTGCAGCGTCACCAACGGTGACATTTAAAATGCTACTGGCGCCCTCCAGAAGTACCCTCCTCCAGCATGCCCCACAAGGGAAAATCTCCTTTAATTGGCTGCTGGCAAGAAGGCGCTCTCGCTGGTCTCCACTGCTGCCACCTGTCGTTCCAGGATGGGAAAGCATCATTGGAACACAGAATGAAACAACAGCACAGCACTAAACTAGCACAATTACATGGATGAGAGCTGAATAAGTCTCTCATCCCCCTCTAAATTTGGATTGCGTCCGTACTTGGAAGTACAGGGGCGCTACACACTTATATTAGAAGCATATCTATCAAAAAGTGTTTTTCATCTGATTTCTAAATTGCTGCATTTATAAATGCCAATACAAAGGAGCAGTAGTGGTTAAAAAAAAGCACTTGTAGGTTTAACCAGTCTTGTTTTTTTCAGTGTAGTGGTCAGCACTGGAATCGGGTAGGTCAGTGCTGTGGACAGGTAGGTAAGTGTAGTGATCAGTCAAGGACCGTGTTTCTCATCTACAGTCCTCAAGGCCCCAACAGGTCATGTTTTCAGGCTTTCCATTATTTTGCACAGGTAATTTGATCAGTTTCACTGCCTTAGTAATTACCCCAGCCGTTTCACCTGAGGGAAATCCTGAAAACATGACCTGTTGGGGCGCCTAGAGGACTGGAGTTGAGAAACAATGGTCTAGGAATTGTGTAGGTAAGTGTAGAGGTTAGTGTAGTGGTCATTGTAGGAATTTGGCTGGTCAGTAATATTGTAGGAAGGGAAGGGACTCAGGGAGTGCTAAAAGTCCATATGTTAGTGGGGGGGGGGGGATTTCTTGCCTTGCCCCAGGCGCTGACAACCCACGCTACGCCACTGGTGTAGTGTATTTCCAAAGACCTTCTGTTGAGCAATGGGTGGGGACGGAGTTGTATGTTTTTTATTTATATTTCCAGGGACAATACATTATTGATCCTAGAACTGGGGGGGTGGGGGGTGAGGAAGAGGGACATCTTAGTATAAAGCTACGTAGGTGAAGGACACAGACATGAGATGCACCAGGTTACATGGACCATGAAGAAGGAATATGATTGGTTAAACCCACAAGTGATTTCTTTTCACAACGACTTTTCTTTCCTACATGAATTTCAAACAAACAAATGTAATAATTTACTGGTGGGATGTATGGTTTTCTGCAGTATGAAACACTTCTAGTAATCTGTACATCAGGCCAAAAAGAGGCACAGAGGAAGAGGAAAGTTTAGGAAAAACTATTTTAGTACAAGCAAGCATAATTATATACCCATTTTTTCAGTAAAAAAACTGTTTGGGTTGAGTTGAGTAAATAGATTCCAAACATGTCAAGTATTAAAATTGTGTGCGCCTGTGAAATTCTTAACAATGGTACAGGCAGGCAGATGCCCCAGAAGAAGTCCTATTTGGAATGAAACGCGTTGGACCAGGTACACCGCTCCCCATATTGCCCCCCCTTTTTTATTGAACTGTGATCACTTTTATCCTGTATGTTGGTTTTTATTAACCTCCCTGGCAGTATGATTCTGTCTGGAATTACATACCAAAAGCGGTACAATTTTTTGCATGGAAATTTGGCGTTTTATACTGTAGGCTTGCAATTCTTAGGAATAATTCACTTAAATTTGTCCAAACAAGACATCCCGGGTGTGATAAAGTTTGAAACACAAAATCATAAAATTATAATATAATAAATAACTATAAATAATTATAACAAATAATAATGTAATTATAATAAAAATTATTCAATAATGTAATCAAATCAAAATCACTGAAATTTGCTCAGTTGCAGAATTGTCGCTGTCATTGCTTTTATTTTTTTATGACGAATTTCCCCACAAATCGCTATCGCTCAATTCTGCCAGCTGCTCTAAAATCACTTTTGACATAAAGGGACACTTTTGGTTGCTATTCTGCAAGTGATTATAATTTATTATCGCTGTTTTCTAGCTGATCTAAAACCACTTTTGACATAAAGGGACACTTTTGGTTGCTATGGACAATCTACAGTTTGCAGGCACAAAAAAAAAATGTTTTTATTATATAAAAGTACATGTAGGACACAGGGCAGACCACTAGGGACAAGGGGGGGGTGTATTTTTTACACGTATAAGATTACAGTGTACTGTATGTTTGTTTACTTTTTTGAATTTGGCGCCGGTCTCCGCCCCCCTGTGCCGTTACGTCGCAGGGAACGGAGATCGGCGGCACACGGAGGCACTGTGTGAGTCGAGCGAGGACGCCGCTCGCACACACAGCGGGATGCATCGCTGGATCCAGGGACAAGGTAAGTACAGTACCCTGCCTGGATAAAAGGTAAGTCAGCGCGCGCTGCAGGCTCTGCATATTCACCCCGAGCGTTACTCGGAGTTACCAATTTTTACATTGAAAATCCACCCCGAGTCACGCTCGGGGATACCGCTAGGAGGGTTAATTAAAACCTACCCATTTAACCTGCACCATTGGAGCCCCTATTTTTTCTTTCTTTTCATGTTTTGTGGATGAAAGCTTTTTAAAGTCTCTCCAGTTGGTCCCTATCACCCTTGAAAGGGGTGTTACTTACCAGAACCGAGATGTCTTGTGGATTCCTATTGATGTCCTAGCCACTCATATGGTTGGGATATTAGCACTGAATCAACCTTCAGCTGAGAAATATTGGGCCCATTATTTTTTTCCCCCTGGTTGACACCATCCAGATACCAGTGAGGCGTACTCTACACTCTTCAGGATTTCCGCTTACAGTTTGGTCCACCAGTCGGTTGGGATAACGCATGCTTGATCGGTCTGCTATTGGGTCCAACAGTTCTGGTAAGCTAACCATGAATCATGGCCCTAAAATTACTGCTTTCACTCCAACAGTCACAAAAATACCTCATGTGTGGTGCAGTTTATGTTTCCATGCACGTGCATGCCCTACAATGTGCGTTTGCAGAGTGTTTACATGGTAGCAAGGGTGCCTTTAAATGTTTCATTATTATTTTTATTTATTTTATTATCATTTATTATTTAAAGAGGATGTAAACCCACTCTCATGAATTCTAAACTACTGCCATGGTGCTGTTCTATAAGGACGTACAAGCCTCCTGCATGTATCCTTACCTGTCAAATGTCCCCCATTTTGCTGTTTAAACCCCCCAAAATTCCAGATTTTGTGGGCAGGTCTGTTGGTCGGCGCTCGGTGGGCGGAGTCATGATGTCAGCAGACTCCCGCCCACCTCTACACTCCCCTTGGCCAGAGCGTGCAGAAGACAGGAAGAGCGCGTTCTGGGTAGTAGTAGAGCGCGCTCACGGCCCCCTGTCAGCTCACATTGATGTCCTGTGAGAGTCGGGGATGATCGCTGCGACAGGACAGCTGTAAGCACCGACCCCCCCTGCATGGCTTTGTATCATCTGCTTCTCCTCCTCCCTCCCGCGGCTTTCACCTAATAAGTCATGCAGGGGGGGGATCGGTGCTCACAGCTGTCCCCGTCGCACCGATCATCCCCGAGTGTTCTCCTCAATGCTTTAAGTCGTCCCCTCCCCCGATGTCACCCCCCCTCCACACACCCACCCCTCCTCATCCTGCTCAGTTTGTCCGCCCCCCCCTCCCGCGCCGTGTCATCACCCTCGCTCCCCCCCCTCGTCCTGCTCCGTGTTGCCAGCTCTATCCCCCGCAGCCATCGCCGACTTCTCTCTCCTCTCCCGCGGGCTGCGAGGGGGGGGCGGGGGTCTCTGTTAGGATAGAGAGCGGAAACAGGACACAGAGCGTTCGTTACCGAGCGCTGTGCGTCCTGTGATAACTGAGCAGAGTAACCTGTGTGTTACTCTGCTCAGTTTATGAATGGAGGGGAGACGCTGTCTGTCCCTCCATTCATCTTCAATGCAGAGAAGGGACTGGGGAATGAATGTCCTCTCTCCCTTTCTCTGTCTCAAATGGGAGATGTCAGGGGTCTCTGTTTAGACCCCCGACATGTCACCCACAGGGCTGATAAAAAAAAAATGAAATTGTAAAAAAAAAAAAAAAAATTGTAAAAAAAAAAAAAAAACAGACACCACAACCACCCCCCCCATACCACTAACACCGACCACCCCCCCCCCCATACCACTGACACCGACCCCCCCCCCCCATACCACTGACACCGACCACCCCCCCCCATACCACTGACACCGACCACCCCCCCCCATACCACTGACACCGACCACCCCCCCATACCACTGACACCGACCACCCCCCCCATACCACTGACACCGACCACCCCCCCCATACCACTGACACCGTCCACTACCCTACTGACACCGTCCACTACCCTACTGACACCGTCCACTACCCTACTGACACCGTCCACTACCCTACTGACACCGTCCACTACCCTACTGACACCGACCACAAGCCCAATGACACCGACCACGAGCCCAATGACACCGACCACGAGCCCAATGACACCGACCACGAGCCCAATGACACCGACCACGAGCCCAATGACACCGACCACGAGCCCAATGACACCGACCACGAGCCCAATGACACCGACCACGAGCCCACTGACACCGACCACTAGCCTACTGACACCGACCACTAGCCTACTGACACCGACCACTAGCCTACTGACACCGACCACTAGCCCACTGACACCGACCACTAGCCCACTGACACCGACCACTAGCCCACTGACACTGACCACTAGCCCACTGACACCGTTCAATACCCTACTGACACCGTCCACTACCCTACTGACACCGACCACTAGCCCACCGACACCGACCACTAGCCCACCGACACCGACCACTAGCCCACCGACACCGACCACTAGCCCACCGACACCGACCACTAGCCCACCGACCACTAGCCCACCGACACCGACCACTAGCCCACCGACACCGACCACTAGCCCACCGACACTGACCACTAGCCCACTGACACCGTCCAATACCCTACTGACACCGTCCACTACCCTACTGACACCGTCCACTACCCTACTGACACCGTCCACTACCCTACTGACACCGTCCACTAGCCCACCGACACCGACCACTAGCCCACCGACACCGACCACTAGCCCACCGACACCGACCACTAGCCCACCGACACCGACCACTAGCCCACCGACACCGACCACTAGCCCACCGACACCGACCACTAGCCCACTGACACCGACCACTGCCCCATCCCCCCACCCCCCTTTCCCAAAAGCACTGTGAAAAAATATATTAAAAAAAAAAAATCCACCCTCCCATCAATGGGCAGCACAGGGGTGCAGTGAGTAGCACTTTCGCCTGGCAGCAAAAGGGTCGTGGTTCGAATCCCGACCACGACACCATCTGCCTGGAGTTTGCATGTTCTCCCTGTGTCTGCGTGGGTTTCCTCCGGGTACTCCGGTTTTCCTCCAACACTCCAAGACATGCGGGTAGGTAAATTGGATCTCGTCCAAATTGGCCCAGTATACATGTATATATGTGTGTATGACTGTGTGTCCCTAGCGTGTCAAGATCCTACGGGGTAAAAATTACCGCACCAGCCAAGCAGACACTGGCTGGAAAAAGCGCCCAGAGGCGATTCAGTTCGCATGCGTTGCGCTATACAAGTCATTTATTCATTCATTCATTCATCAATAGTACAAAAATAAATTGTAAAAAGAAAAAAAAATGTTATTGTAAAAATTAATAAAAAGAAAAAAATCCATTGGTCCCAAACACACACAGGACCCTTTTTTTTGGTCCGCACCAGAATCGCATGGGTGTTCAGACCTATGCGATCTGATTCATGTCCTGTCAGTTTGCAGTGCGATATGCGAGCTGAAATGGGGGTATCATTACTATTGTATGGCACTCCCCTGTATATGGCAGTGTGTACTGCCGTGCGAGTCGGGTGCGATGTGGGAAACCGCAGTGGATTTGCAGGTTTCCTGAATCGCACCAGTGTGAACCGAGCCTCAAAGCATACAGCCTACAAATGTCATCTGACTGCTCCCAACAAGGCTCAGTTCAAACTGGTGCGATTCGGGAACCCTGCGAATCCACTGCGGGTTCCCACATCACACCCGACTCGCACGGCAGTTCACACTGCTATATGCGAACTGCTGGGGAGTGTCATATAATGGTAATGACACACCCATTTCAGCTTGCATATCGCACTGCGAACTGACAGTTAGGACATGAATCGGATTGCATGGGTGTGAACACCTATGCGATTCTGGTGTGGACCAAAAAAAGGGTCCTGTGCGAGTTTGTTCCAAATGAGATGCAATTTCAGCTATACAGTTTGTATGGCTAAAATCGCATCACACAGACATCGCATGTGATCTGAACAGCAGTGCGGTGCAAATCACCTGCGATCTCGCACAGCGCATTAATGTGAACCAGCCCTAAGTTCATTCAGCCTTATGGGTGTAAGTATAAAAAGTGAGAAATCCACCCCTCCCCCACATAACACATCCTGATAATATAAGAATTTTGCATATGTGATCAGGTGACCTCAGACACACACATACACTGCAATATAACAATAAGAAGAAGATCACTCAAGATCGGACTACATATATCTCCCCTAATCACTTGTCTATGACTGTTCACTGGAGCATTTCATCATGACATTGAACTGTGGTTCACCTCGCCTCATGTTTTGAAAACATATAATCAAAACACAGGACAAGCAGACAAATGTAGGATAGCTAGAAGGGAGATTTGTGCACTGTTTATAGAAACTGTGCATGATTGCAGGCTGGTGCACGAGATATGTAAATAACCTGTCACTCAAAGCATGGGGGCGTAACGGACTTTGCTTTTTCTAGGGAAGTCCGTTTTATTCCACTGAACAATAAAAAAAGAGGATTGCTCAGTGTTGGATTAACTCTGTGTGGTAAGACTGGGCTCAGATGATAGGAAATCCTATTCGCTACATTGTGATATAAAAAATAAATTTTTGGGGTTTACATCCACTTTAACTTTATTACCATCACAAGCCCTCTATGCGATAGCATGGGTAGGTGACGGTGACAGTGACAGATCATCCTCTCCTCTCCTCTCCTCTCCTCTCTTTCTCCTCCTCCCCCTTACTTGCAATGGCAGCTGCAGTGTAGCCTTTTGGCTTCACGCCGGGAACCTTACTGCCGACATCGCTGGACTCCAGGACAGGTCAGTGTCCATTTATTAAAAGCCAGCAGCTGCAGAATGTGTAGCTGCTGGCTCTTAATATTTTTTTTCCCCCGGACCTCCTCTTTAACCTCCCTGGCGGTGTTCCCGAGTCTGACTCGGGGTTAGATTTCTGTGCTACGATCGGTAACCCCGAGTCAGACTCGGGCTCGCCTCGCAGCATCCACAGAGACTGTTTACTTACCTTCTCCGTGGATCCAGCAATGCATCCGCGCTGTGTGAGCGAGCGGGTGCTCGCTCGATTCACACAGCGTCCCCCCTGCCGCCGATCTCCGTTCCCTGCGACGTTACGACGCACGGGGACGGAGAACGGCGCCAAATTCAAAAATGTAAACAAACACTATACATACAGTACACTGTAATCTTATAGATTACAGTACTGTATGTAAAAAATACACACCCCCCATGTCCCTAGTGGTCTGCCCTGTGCACTACATGTCCTTTTATATAATAAAAAGTGTTCTTTCTCCCTGCAAACTGTAGATTGCCCATAGCAAACAAAAGTGTCCCTTTATGGCAAAAATTGTTTTAGAGCAGCTAAAAAACAGCGATAATAAATCAGAATCACTTGCAGAATTTAGCGATAGCGATTTGTGGGGAAATTCGTCATAAAAAAAAAATAATAATGACAGCAAAAATTCTGCAACTGAGCAAATTTCAGTGATTTTGATTTGATTACATTATTGAATAATTTTTACTATTTGTTATAATTTTTTATAATTATTTATTATATTATAATTTTTAATAAAAAAATAAATAAATCATACCCGGGATGCCTATTAGACTCTTGTTTGGATAGATTTAAGTGAGTTATTCCTAAGAATTACAAGCCTACAGTATAACACGCCAAATTTCCTTGCAAATAATGGTACCGCTTTCAGCACCTAAAATCTGAAAGAATCATACCGCCAGGGAGGTTAATTCTTTGATTATTAGCCCAATTCCGTGACTTCCTCCTGCTCTCAATGTTGGCACTGTTTACCACTGATTGCACACCTTCAGAGTCCCATAAAAGTAATCGGGTGGCTTTAGCGTGTGCCTGCTTTATCACCTTGCATACCAGGACATTTTTATATATATATATATATATCTCTATCTCAAGCAATAGAAAAGAAAAAAGGGGAAAAGCGCCTCTAGGTTATCTAGTTAAATTTTAATAGCAAATACAAGTATCCAGCACTTACATATGGTGTAGCAGCGGCAGGAGATGAAGTGTTGGCAGTCTAATGAAGCAGGAGGTGTTATGCATGTGCAGGCTGTATACAACATCCACTCCGAGACCGGAAAGGGCCAAGTATGTCACAGGCAGGAGATGGAATGCTGGCACTCAAAATAAGACAGCTGCAAATAAAAGAATGTCTGTGGATTTAGCTCAGAAGCCGGGGGAGAGCGGCATCCACGATCAGTGAGCTGTAGGAGGAGCAGCTCGTATGCCGGGTTGGTGACGTCAGGAGGACGGTGGAGGACGGTGGCCGATCAGGGCCAAGAAAAGACAACGCGTTTCAGAGCTAGCGCTAGTCCATAGAGCAAACCGCGCGCTCCTTTCTCAAGTGTGTGATCGCGGCACGGATGGGCATAGATGGGCAATGATAGGTGGCACTAACATGTGTTGTACTAATGGCATCCATTGCGGCACTGATTGGCATCCATTGTTTGTTTAATTCCTGGTGGTCTAGGGGGCATCCCTGGTGGTCCAGTGGGCATCCTCGGGGGGGGCTGTGGTGATATTCGATCAGCACAACCCCCCCCTGTCAGAGGAGCAGCCGATCGGCTCTCCTCTACTCGCGTCTGACAGATTACCGGCTTTTCCTGTTTACATGGTGATCATCCGTGATTGGACACGGCTGATCACGTGGTAAAGTGTCTCCGTGAGAGACGCTTTACCTAGATCGGTGTTGCGGGATGTCAGACTGACACCCCGCAACAACGATTGCCATGATGCGCGCCCCCGGGGGGCGCACAGCGGCTTAATATCCTGAGGACGTCATATGACGTCCATTTAGGATATTGAAACCACTTTGCCGACGTCAATATGTCATTGGCGGGCGGCAAGTGGTTAAAGTGCAACCATGAACTAGGCAAGAAATTTAGTTTAGGCCCTCACTCTGCCTACCTTCCATGGATTATAAAGTCTTATTTATTTATTTTTTTGTTATTCACTAAAGTTTTAAAACAGCCTTTCTCAATCAGGGTTCCATGAAACCCAAGGATTCCTCCAGGGGTTACAACAGATTCCTTGTTTCAATGATCGACTTCTGACTCTCAGATAAGTAACCATTGACACCAATATTCTTTTGAGCTATCTATAAAGGAGTGTTTTTCCTACTGACCTCCCAGGTACAAGGACATCCTACTTCAAAGTAGAGATGTGCATTCGTTTTTATCCGAATGCATTTTTGTCTGAATTTCAGGTATTTTCGTTATCGTTTTAACAAACAAAAACGAACACGCTGAATCCAAAATCCGGAAGATCCCACATAAAAAAATTATTCATTTTTGTTTTCGTTGCTGCAACAGTTCGATATTGATAGGAGATTCGACATGACGCTGACAATAGCAATCTGTGTCTATCGGATCTGTGGTCGAATGTGCCTAACCTTAACTCTATCAGTCCAAGATTATTCTACATAGAGAGGAAGATTCGACATATTAGAGAGAATAGATTAGACATTAGAGGCAGTGTTGGGGTAGACCATTCGACATGAACGACTAAGATTCGACGAAGCAGCGAAAAACATACAAACGTTGAATCTGTCATTGAAAGCTTATGGTGTCTGTCGAAAATTCTAAGAAGATTCGACAAGCAACTAAACTGTACGACGTCACAATCTTACATTTCGGGTCAAATACTTGGCCCATAGGCTATAGAAGAATTCGATTGTTGGTTGACTAGTAAAAATAATAAATATAATTATTACTACTGTCATACAACATTAGAATTCTCCTATAGCTTGTAGGCGGAACATTCGATTGCGGCGTCTTATGCCGCGTACACACGGTCGTTTTTTGCGATGAAAAAAAAACGACGTTTTTTAAAACGTCATTTAAATTGATCGTGTGTGGGCAAAACGTCGTTTTTTGTCTTCAAAAAAACGACCAAAAAAAAATTCCAACATGCTTGAATTTTTTGTGTCGTTTTTCAAAACGTCGTTTTTTGTGTCATAAAAAATGATCGTGTGTGGGCAAAACGACATAGAAAATGACGTTTTAAACCCCCGCGTGCTCAGAAGCAATTTCTGAGATGGGAGAGCTCGTTCTGGTAAAACTACTGTTTAGAATGGATTAAGCACATTCGTTATTTTAAATCTAATGAAGAAAACAATGCGCTGTATTTGCCACAATGCTTTTTAAACCATTTCCAAGCTACCCTAAACTCCTAGTTTGTTGTGGCTCATCTTGTTTGACATATTTCTGTCAACCTTTTGACTTTTTTATTTTTTTGGGCCCTTTTTTTTTTTTTTTTTTTTTTTTTTGGGACACGTAATTTTTTTGGGGTAATATCTTTTAACAGATGTTTTGAACTAAAAAATTTTTTTAAGGATTTTGGAGGGTGTGAAGTGGACCACAGCAGCTTATTTTTTGTGGTTTAATTTACCCACAAGGAGGTTGTTGTTCCTTGTTTAATGTCGTTTTAATTTTTAAAATGTGTCTGCCTACTCACTATAACAATCTCTATATTTGTTTGTAAAAAAATACACATGGTCAAAATTTGCAAACCAACCAAAATATACCTTTATTCAGGTTAAAAAGGGAAATAAATAAAAAGTACAACCATCTGGCAATCCAAAAGCAAAACCAAATAAAAACAAAGAAGCCTGGATAAAAACAAAGGAGACCCTGCTTGAAGTTGTAAACACAAGGGTCCACCAAGAAAACAATGAAGGCTGTGAAGGCCAAAAAAAATTCGCTTCGGGGCACCATCTCCTCACTTCTTCTTCTTCCCTGCAGCCTTCCCTGCAGCCTTCCCTGCAGTCTTCCCTGCAGCCTTCCCTGCAGCCTTCCCTGCAGGCCGAGTCCTCAGGGGCTGTGTTTCTGGAGCCGACGTGCCAGGAGCCAGAGCAGGCTCAGGAAGAGGAGGAGCAGGAGAAGGAGCAGGAGCAGGGGCTGGAGATGGAGCAGGGGCTGGAGATGGAGCAGGAGCAGGGGCTGGAGATGGAGCAGGACCAGGAAGCGCAGTAAGGACAGGAGTGCGAATCAGCCCAATGCCAATATCGTCATTGAGCTGTCCCAGTGTGGCCATGCTCATGACCTGGAACATAAGGGATTCGCAGCGCACACGCTGGCCCAGCTCTAGATTTTTAAGCTTGGCAGCCATCAGCGCAGCGAATCCCTCTTCCTCACTGGGCTGCTCTCTGATGGCCAAAGTTGCTTCACGGAGCATGGCCTGGGTCTCCTCCTCCATCTGCATGAGCCTTCTGGCCCTTTTTGCTGGGTTCCGGATAGGAGGGATTTGGGAGATACAATCACGCTGGCGTGACTCCTGTCTCCCACTGGGGCCTGCCTCCTCCTGGCTCCCAGTGGGGCCTGCCTCCTCCTGGCTCCCTGCGTGGCCTGCCTCCCCCTGGCTCCCTGCGTGGCCTGCCTCCCCTGGCTCCCTGCGTGGCCTGCCTCCCCCTGGCTCACTGCGTGGCCTGCCTCCCCCTGGCTCCCTGCGTGGCCTGCCTCCCCCTGGCTCCCTGCGTGGCCTGCCTCCTCCTGGCTTTGCTCTGCCTGTGTATAATAAAAAAGGGACATATTTTATTTTTTGGCTTCATTCATCACACACATTTCTAACTTAATGACATATCATAATTGAATGCTAAAATATATTTATCACAGGCCCTCCATCCCTAATTCTGTGGCCCCTTACACAGCTTTAGATATGTGCCCCCTGGAGCTGGGGGCGGGGGGGGGGTTGATGTTGACTGAAATTCCAAAGTAGGGGGCCTTTACCCAACCGTTTTTTTACTTTAGGGTGGACAAAATGTTAATGGGCAAAAAGGGTGTTTAACATCTGCGGCCACTGTATGGTGTACCTAATGGCGTACAAGAAAATGACACACATTCATTATGACCTCTGCATTTATGCATCTTGTCCCCATTCTGTTTTGCCACTATTGCTTAGTGATATCTTCCAAATTTTTTGGCCAAACATTTATATAATTTCAATCACTTGTAACATAAATTACTCATCATTATTATACTTTGCATTACAAAAATGAATCTGAAAATGCAATACCTGGCTCCATGGGTCACAATCTGCCTCCTCCATGAACTCAGGCTCTTCCTCTGAGCTTGCCTGCTCTTGCCTGCAGGGAACACTGGAGGGCTGACTGCAGGGAACACTGGACTGTCTCCTTGGGGGAAGGCTAGACATGGATGGCCTGGACTCTATGTGATCATCCAGGAACTGCAGCTGACCATAATACCACAGGTTAGGCTTGTAGACGCTGTCAGCTGCAGCCCCAGACCTCATTGAGGCCAGGACTTGTGACCGTTGGGTCCTGTAGGTGCCCCGAAGCGAATTGATTTTAGCCTTAACAGTCTCCAATGTAGCGTTGGGGACCCTTGTTTTTACATATTCAAGCAGGGCCTCCTTTGCCTTCTTCCGGGCATCTTTGTTTTTATTAATTTTGCTTTTGGATTGCCAGAGAACTGGATGATCCTTCCATCTCTGGATGAATTCGGTCAAAAATTCCGGATCCTTAAAGGCCTCCATTAGTTCTGCATGTACAAAACAAAAAACAAAGCCTAGTGTCAGTCAAGCCACTACTACTAATTAGCTTTTAAACACCATGGGGGTTATTTATGAAAGGAAAATACACTCTGCACTTCAATTGCACTGAAAGTGCACTTGGAAGTGCAATCCTTGTATAAATCTGAGAGGGGTAGATCAGAAATGAGGGGAAGCTCTGCTGATTGTATCAGACAATGATGTGCATGCTAAAATGCTATTTCTAAATTTATCCTTGCATGTCCTCCTCAAGATCTCCAGCGACTGCATTTACAAGTGCACTTGTAGTGCAAAGTGTCTTTTCCTTTAAGTAAATCACCCCCCATATCTTCTAGCCCACACAATAATCCACTGTTCCCTAATATTTGTAATGTCCATAATCCAGATACATACCGTCTTATGATCCGATCGTCTCTTCCGCCTTGTTCCTCAGGTTGTGAACGGCGCTTGCAATGAACCCCCCATATCTTCTAGCCCACACAATAATCCACTGTTCCCCAATATTTGTAATGTCCATAATCCAGATACATACCGTCTTATGATCCGATCGTCTCTTCCGCCTTGTTCCTCAGGTTGTGAACGGCGCTTGCAATGAACCCCCCATATCTTCTAGCCCACACAATAATCCACTGTTCCCCAATATTTGTAATGTCCATAATCCAGATACATACCGTCTTATGATCCGATCGTCTCTTCCGCCTTGTTCCGCAGGTTGTGAACTACGCTTGCAATGGCGTGGATCCCTTTAAACGGCGCGAGCGTGTGACGCGATGCACGAGATCCCGCCCCTGACGTTCGGTCTCGTCTTTTCCACGCCCCTTTCTCGATCTTTCTTTGTGGGTGTGTTTTAGGCAAGAACAAGATGGAGAGAAACATGGCAAGCTCAAGCCATCAGGCAGGCCAGGCCCAGCCAACCGGACGATCCCGGCGGAGGTACAAGGCCTCAAACATGGCCTTCCAAGAGATGGTGGAGATGGTCACCATCTTACAAAGGGAGGATTACGATGGGAAGCATGGCCCTTACCTGCATCCAAACAGGGTGAAGGCCAACATCATGGAGAAGGTGATCAGGAGGCTGCATCAAAAATTTGGCCAACGCAGGACTCGGGAACAATTGAGAAAGAGGTGGTCAGACCTCAAAAACAGGGAGCCTGAACAACTCCAGCATATCAAGAGGCTGATTCGGGGAAAAAGTAAGTTTTTTTAATTTTTGACACATTTGTGGTGTTTGTTAATTGTGCCATGTGATTTTAATTTCAGGTTGTACTGTATGTTTGTGGGCACAAAAAGTGGTCGGAGAAGTCGTCGTTTATACGTTGTTTTTCGACCTACTAAACGACAATCTTCGTGCTAAATATCATCATGCGCCTAGTTCGCATGGACAAAAAGGAGTGTATAAACACTATATCATTCCCAAAAAACGTCTTTGTATTTGTTATTATTTGAACAAACGACGACTCCTACGACCAATTCATGTGTCCCCAAACAGGAATCTTGCCATTTTTGTTGTAATGTGACTTCACTTGTGATCTTTTATAATGTAGATTTGTACCTAAATTAAAGTCGATGTGAAAAGCTTAGTAAATATGACCAATAAACAGAAAAAGGAGAGTCTGCTCAGCAGTGGATTCTGCACATGTTTATATACTCTGTACTTGTATTTTTAGTTCTCACTCATATCTCTTTATAATCTTTGACCTTTCTTTTTTCCCTATCTTCAATCTCGTAGGGCGCAGTGAAGCAGCAAGGCAGGATGGAACTTCCGAAGCCCCACCCCCGAGGGATGATGACGCTGCCACCACATCCGGTAAATTTCCTACACAACACTCATACCCAGGTAATCTAGATCAGGGATCCGCAAACTACGGCCCTCCAGCTGTTGTGGAACTACACATCCCATGAGGCATTCATTGTAACACACTGACATTCACAGACATGACTAGGCATGATGGGAATTGTAGTTCCTGAACAACTGGAGGGCCGTAGTTTGAAGACCCATGATCTACATGTAGGTTTTGCGAATTTTAATACCTTTTTTGTTCCCACATTTCAGGAGCAAGTCGTGCAGCGACAATGGACAGGGATACTGCCAAATTTGTGCTGTCCGAAATATGGTCCTTCAGGGAACAACTAGAGGACATCCAGGACACTGCACGAGAAGTGGTAGAAAAAACAAAAGGGCTGGAGACACAAATTAAAAATTTAATAGATTATTTGGGTAGGTTTTGATTTATTTAGTGTTTATTTTGTAATAGAAAAAAGGTTTGGTTTATAATAAAAAAAAAAAAAAATGTGATTTTATTTTTTGAATAATGTAAAAAAAAAAAAAAAAAATAAGTGATTTTAGTTTTTGAATGTAAACAAAAATGTGATTTTATTTTTTGAATAATGAAAAAAAAAAACAAAAAAAAAAATTGTGATTTTAGATTTTGAATAATGTAAAAAAAAAAATATATAAAAAAAAGTGATTTTATTTTTTGAATAATGTAAAAAAAAAAAAAAAGTGATTTTAGTTTTGGAATGTTATAAAAAAAATAATAAAAAAAAAAAATATTTGTTTTGTAACTTAAAAAAATGTTTTAAAAAATTTTTATGTCAAAAAGTTATGTTTTTCAAGATGCAAAAATTAAAAAATTTACAGTAAAATATGTGTCTTGTTATTTAAGCTCAATGATTAATATAAAATACTAGGGTTGTCCCGATACCGATGCCGAGTATTTGCGGGAGTACTTGTACTCCCGCAAATACCCCCGATACCTAAATAGAATACTTCCCCCCCCATATTGCAGCGATGCGTCCCTCATACCTTTTTAGATATGCTGACGCCGCCGCATACCGCCTTATCCCCCTGCACAATCGCATAGCTTACATTACAAGCATTCATTCTGAATACTTGTAAATGGCCGTGTATTGACACTCCCCCTCTCCGGATTGGACGGATCCCTCCATCCGGAGAAGGGGAGTTTTAAAACACGAAGCGCGGCCATTTACAAGTTTTTAGAATGAAAGCTTGTAATGCGCTACGCCAAGGATCTCCAAACTACGGCCCTCCAGCTGTTTCGGAACTACATTTCCCAGGAGGCATTGTAAAACTCTGACATTCACAGACACGACTAAGCATTATGGGAATTGTAGTTCCTGAACAACTGGAGGGCCATAGTTTGGAGACCCCTGCGCTACGCGATTGTGCAGGGGGATACGGCGGTATGCGGCAGAGGCGGCATCAGCATATCTAAAAAGGTATGAGGGACGCATCGCTGCAATATGGGGGACATACATGGCTGCATATGTGGGGGACATGGCTGCATTTGGGGACACATTTAAAAAAAAATATCGGTATTCGGGATCGGCGACTACTTGAAAAAAAGTATCCGTACTTGTACTCGGTCCTAAAAAAGTGGTATCGGGACAACCCTAGAAAATACCTAAAAAATATGTATGCTGAGAACATTAAACAATGAGGGATAGTTATTTCAGTCCATCACAAACACATGGCACTATGATAACCTAGGACCGTGATGGCGAACCTTGGCACTCCAGATGTTTTGAAACTACATTTCCCTTGATGCTCCACTATACTGCAGAATGCATGAGCATCATGGGACATGTAGTTCCAAAACATCTGGGGTGACAAGGTCGCCATCACTGACCTAGGAGATAAAATAAAAACACAAACCTTAAAAATTAATTAAAGAACAAAGAAAAGACTGTTTCAGGCAAAAAATAAATTTAATTATTCAGCCAAGATCTGGCATTGGAATGGCCCCCCTACCCATAAAGTAGTCCACATATGCCTGACGCACAGCACGTGCGTTTCGGGGGGCCAATTGGGGATGGGCAGCGTCACGAGCTGCCTCTGGAATGTCAACAGGGTCATCAGGCAAAAGGGTTAGGTAGGAAGAAGAATGTCTTTTTAAATAGTTGTGTAAAATGCAGCAGCATGTAATTAGATAATTCAACTTGTATTCGGCCATGTTTATGGCAGTAAGAAATAGCCGGAAACGGCTGGCCATGATGCCAAAGGCGTTTTCCACCACCCGTCTGGCTCTGGCCAGCCTGTAATTAAACACCCTCCTCTCAGGGGTGAGTGCGCGTTGGGGAAATGGCCTCATGAGGTGAGGACCCAAGGCGAAAGCCTCATCTGCAACAAAAACGAAGGGCAGACCCTCTTCATTATCCTCCGCAGGCGGCAATCCCAGGTCCTCGGAAAGAAGCCGTTGGGCGAACTCCGTCTCGGCAAAGACACCACCGTCCGACATCCGCCCATTTTTCCCAACATCAAGATACAAGAACTCGTAATTGGCAGACACCACCGCCATCAGAACAACACTGTGGAACCCCTTGTAGTTATAATAATGGGATCCACTATGGGGTGGTGGCACGATGCGGACGTGCTTGCCGTCAATAGCTCCTCCGCAGTTTGGAAAATTCCATCGCCGGGAGAAGTCCGCTGCCACAGTCTGCCATTCCTAAAAAGGGAACTGTAGATACCAAAAAAATATAAAAATATCAAACAAACATTCCTAAAAGAACATCCCAAAACATTTTTTGATACCAAAAAAACAAACATTAATTTGAAGTATTATTAACCACTTCCTTACTGGGCATGTAAACCCCCTTCATGACCATGTGAAATTTCAGCTTGCGGCACTGCGTCGCTTTAACTGACAATTGCGCGGTCGTGCGATATGGCTCCCAAACAAAATTGGCGTCCTTTTTTCCCCACAAATAGAGCTTTTTGGCTGGTATTTGGTCACCTCTGCGATTTATATTTTTTGCGCTATAAACCAAAAACGACGACTATTTTGAAAAAAGAAACAATATTTTTTACTTGTTGCTATAAAATAAAAAATTCATTTTAGGGCGATACATATTCTTCTACATATTTTTGGTTAAAAAAAAAAAAATCGCAATAAGCGACTGGTTTGTGCAAAAGCTATAGCACCTACAAAATAAGGGACAGAATTATTATTTGTTATTAATTTTTTTACTAGTAATGGTGGCGATCTGCAATTTTTATTGCGACTGCGACAACATGGCGGACACATCGGACACTTTTGACACCTTTTTGGCACCATTCACATTTATACTGCAATCAGTGCTAGAAATATGCACTAATTACTGTATAAATGTGACTGGCAGGGAAGGGGTTAACACTAGGGGGTGAGGAAGGGGTTAATGTGTATCCTGCATTGTGTTCTAACTGTGGGGGGAGGGGGGGGTGACCGATCTGTGTCCCCATGTATAAGGAACACTGATCGGTCTGCTCTCTCCAGTGACAGGACGCTGTCATTGTGAGAGCCGGCAATGAGAAATGATCTCATATGTTTACATATGAGATCATCTCTCATTGGCTGCACAGATCGCATTGCAAACGGCCACTCTGATTGGCCGTTCGCGGCGAGCTGTGATTGGCTGTGTCCAAGGGACACGGCCAGTACACAAGTTCCCCGCTGCGCGCTCTGGAGCGCACGCTGGGAACACAGAAAGAGGCTGCCGTGAAAAAACGGCAGACCAGAGATTTAGAACCACCCTGCGGCCGCATATAGTCGTACGGCCGCAGGGAAGTGGTTAAAAATTGGAAACATAAGAAGGGATCACTAAAGCAGATTAATCACACCCTCTGATGGTCACAATCCTACAAAAAATAAGGGGAGTGGAGGCCCAAAATGAGTTTGAGACCTCTAAACAAAATTAAATACAAAATAAATGTTAATTTATACAATTACAAAAAAAAGAGGGGGGGGGGTTGTGCGTGCACTACAATATAGGACAAAATATAGGGGGATATAGGGACTTCTATAGACAGCACTACAATATAGGACAAAATATAGGGGGACTAGGCTAGGTGGGTTTGGGACACAAAAAAAAAAAAAAAAAAAAAAAAAAAAACCTGGACAGGTTGGCAAAACAAAAGATGCATGTAGGAGCAAATATAAAATGAATACAGCATGCATGGAGATGAAAGGGAACATTACCAGAAGATCACAAACAGGTTAATTAGGGACTGTTTAAAACCAAACAAATTGAAACAAATACAAAAGCCTAAATAAAACATAGTTTGTGCATTTAAAGGGCACCACTTACCTTAATATAGTCCTCCTGCAGAACATGAATGATGGCAGAACAGGTCTGGGGAATTATGAGGCCCAGAGCCTGGGGGGAGATGCCCGTCGAGAACTTCAAGTCCTGCAGACTTCTCCCTGTTGCCAGGTACCGCAAGGTGGCAACTAGCCGCTGCTCAGCAGTGATGGCTTCCCGCATAACGGTGTCCTGCCTGGTGATATAAGGCGACACCGAAGCCAAAAGCTGCTGGAATACGGGGTCAGACATCCGAAGAAAATTCCTGAAATCATCAGGGTTATTTTCTCGGATCTCCCGCAGCAGAGGCATATGAGAGAACTGGTCCCTGCGAAGAAACCAGTCCTTGGCCCACAAAGTCCTTCTCGCCCTCCTCAAGGACCGGAGCCGGGATGCAGCACACATCCTAACAAGAAGCACAGCACGATCTCGGCGACGAGAACGTACCCGCAACATGGCTAGAAAACGGTCGTCAAATCAGATCGCACTAAAACACCGCTCTGAAGTACAGAAATGCCTTTGAAGAACGGACCTGCAAAACAGGAACGTGTAGACAAGAACGCACTGCCAAAACAGATACGATCGGAAAACAAGCACTGTATCACAAATACGACCCCAAAAGCACAAACTGTACGACAGTAAATGATATTAAAGCACGAAGACTGAAAAGCGCGAATCGTCTCTCACCAAACTTTTACTAACACGCAGCAACACGATATCAGCAAAAGAGGCCGTCTTCCGCATGGAAATGACCCTTTATAGTTCCGTCGTACGTGATGGACGTCACGGCGCTTTGCTAGACTTTTTGGGAAAAACGATGGTGTGTACGCAACGTCGTTTTGGAAAATGAAGTTTGAAAAACGTCGTTTTTTTTCATGAAATAAAACGTCGTTTTTTTTCATCGCAAAAAGTGATCGTGTGTACGCGGCATAACAGTTTAGCTGCTCCGTCGAATCTTCTTAGAATATTCAACAGACACCTTAAGCGTTCAATGACAGATTCAGCCTTAATTTTTTGAGATTTTTGGACGAATACATTTTTTAACTAAACAAAATAAATAAAAACGAATTTCAGGAGTAACTAAATAAATTATTTTTCGGACAAAAACAAAATATTTCAGTGTGCACATGTCTACTTCAAAGTGACTACCAATTTAAGGGAAATTATTCTTCCCAATAACCACTAATTTTTCACACTGACCACCAGTGTAATGGGCGCTTCTCCCAGTGACCACCAATGTAAAAGAGTTCTTCACCCACTGACCACCAATATAAGGGCACACTTCACTGACCATCAATATAAGATGGCACATCTCATCTTACCATCAACATATGCAGGCGTTTTTCCACTCACTACCAGTGTGAGGAAACACTACACTATTCACTATCTGTATTCGTTTTCTAGTCATGATCTTTATTAGTTTTATATTAGTTTTATATCATTATTTCCACTTAAAATAATAATGTCATACTAAGCAGCTTTAAATGTCAAAAATGCTATGTACACACCGCTTTCCTAGTGTTTTTTTGTTCTTCTATCTAAACCTAATGCGGTATTAAACTCAGTATAAAATAAAAATGCAGGTTTAGGTCATAATGTGCTAGTGTGCACCATATGCTAGCACATTATGTCAGACTTGCCCTGGTTTGTTTCCGGGTTCCATCTCTTCTGCAGCTTGAATGGGTGAGACACAATGACGTCACTCCCACATATGCACAAGGGAGTCACATCCTAATAGCACACAGCAGGTGCCGTAAATGTGGACTGGGCTGCACATGAGTGGCTCAGATAACATCACAACTGACAAGTGGGGGGGGGGGGGGGTTATGACAACAGAGACCACTTGTCTTGCAATCTTGTTATAGAAACCCTGCCTAGAAAAAAATTTGAGTTCAATACCACTTTACTGTTCACAGTAGAGTTGTAGATAGATACTGTAATTATTAGCTGAGGCTCCCTGAGACATGCACACTAGTGTTTTTTTTTTTTTTTTTAAGCTTCAGCCTAGAAGCTGTTATTACAACTTTTTTCTGCTCCTAGAAGCTAAATAGTGTTATCATACGCGTGCGCACAGGGTGTGCCAGGTGTGCCCAGGCACACCCTAATCACCCTGTGCTGCACAGATTCCCCCTGCTGCAGAGAAAGGGACTTGGGAATCTCTGTCCCCAGCCCCTTTCTCTGTCTCAAAAGTGAGATATCAGGGGTCTGATATCTCACCAAAGCACCCCCCCCCCCAATGGTGGTCCTAAAAAAACTGTAAAAGAAAATAAAAATTTGTAAAAAAAAATTAACTGTAAAAAGTCATAATAAAAAAGTAATAAAAAAAACTACTGATGCCCACTGACAGCATCCACTGTTTGGTTCTACTTACACTGTCCATTGCCCTACTGCTTTATAACCTACTGTATATTCATTTTATATTTTTGCATTTACACACTAATTTTCAGGTGGCACATTCTATATAATTGTTAGTAAATCTCCAGCAAAGACACTTGTAACTACAGTTGAGAAAGGAATATGTTTGAAGTAAAAAATGATGTATTACTTATGCCGCGTACACACGGTCGTTTTTTGCGATGAAAAAAACGACGTTTTTTGTGAAGTAAAAAACGACGTTTTTGAAACGTCACTTTCAAAGACGATGTTGCATACACACCATCGTTTTTTCACAAAAAACGAGGTTATGTTCACCACACTTTTCCATTGAAGCTCGCTTCATAACTAGCTTCTGGGCATGCGCGGGTTGAAAAACGTCGTTTTAAACGACGTTTTTGCTACACACGGTGACTTTTTGTGAAACAAAAAACAACGTTTTGAAAAACGACACAAAAAATTCAAGCATGTTGGAATTTTTTTTTGGTCGTTTTTTTTAAGACAAAAAACGACGTTTTGCCCACACACGATCAATTTAAATGACGTTTTAAAAAACAACGTTTTTTTTCATCGCAAAAAACGACCGTGTGTACGCGGCATTAGAGTTACTGCACCAGAAATATATAGTATCTAACGCCCTCTGCTGTCAAGTGTTTGTGACTACAGCATTTATTGTAACTGGCCTAATTCAAATTCAAATAAAAAAAAAAAAAAAATCTAAATGTAATATATGTTCTGACATCATGCATTTGTTTTAATAATCTTTATATATAAAAATGAAACTTAGAATTGTATATTTTTGCTTTTTAGTTTGGAAGTCAGCAGTAAATAAATGTTTGCTTGAGATAAAAACATAAGTCTACACTACATAAATCTACATTTAAAAAAAAACAAAAAAAAAAACACAAAATCCCCTAGGTTAAAAAAAAAGACAGAAATCGATCAGTTAATCTTTGTCCTGCTGACATTATGTTTTTTTATGGTGGAGGGTTTATACTGTTTATATGAACTAATCCTTCTCATGTATGGTGTTGAATGCCTACAATAATGGCAGGTTCACATGTTTTGAACACATGTAAATTTTAATGTACTGTATTGAGTACGTTTTCAAGGGAGATGGTGGGTACATAATCCATGTAAAACGTGCAGTATCTCACGAAAGTGAGTACATCCCTCACTTTGTTAAAATATTATTATATCTTTTCATGTGACAACACTGAAGAATGACACTTTGCTACAATGTAAAGTAGTGAGTTTACAGCTTGTATAATGGTGTAAATTTGCTGTCCCCTCAAAATAACTCAACACAAAGAATTGTTGCTCTATATAAAGATGGCGTAGGCTATGAGAAGTTTTCCAAGACCCTGAAACTGAGCTGCAGAACGGAGGCCAAGACCATACAGCAGTTTAACAGGACAGGTTTCACTCAGAACAGGCCTCTCTATGGTCGACCAAAGGAGTTGAGTACACATGCTCAGCGTTATATTCAGAAGTTGTCTTTGGGAAATAGATGTATTAGAGCTGTCAAGCCTGTCAGCATTGCTGCAAAGGTTGAAGGGCTGGGGGGTCAGCATGTCAGTGCAAATTGGTCTTCATGGCTGTCATCCTAGAAGCCTTTTCTCTCTGAATTTATTTTTATTTGATTTTTTTGATACAACATTTGACAAATACAGTGTCATAATTACAAAATGTACAGGTAACAGAGTAGAGTAAATAAGCAGCAGCACCGCCAATATGCTATTATTTTAAAGCAACAAAAAGTTCCTGCTTCCTATTGTGTCCCCTTGTATCTTCCCCCTCGTGTCACCCTTCCCCTCCCCCCCCTTTTTCAGGGAAACATACTCTTCTTGTATTACCTTATCTAGGGAGAGTCTAGGTTGAACTGGTGTATTCAGTTCAAACTTGAGTTGTTGACTAAAGGAGTCTTCCGGAAGAGTGAAATGGACTGAGGCCATACCCGTAGGCCCGTCATAGGGGGTAGCGAAGCAGGTAGTCTCTGGCCATATTGGGCAGTAAGAATTGGTTCCTGGTGAACCAGAGTGAATTTCATCGCTAATTCTCCCTACAAGGGGTCTCCTGCTGCCCTTAACCATGGTCCCCACAGTTTCACAAACTTGCAATAGTTCCCCTGTCTAGTGAGGCTCACTCTTTCGCTGGAAATGGTTTGATTTATGGTCGCCATCCAGTTTTCTGGGGGGGGAGGGGGCGTGAGCCTGCCATTTATGGGCAATAATCTTGCGAGCCTGGAATATACATCTCAATACTGCTTTCCGGTTGCATGGTAAGATTTTAGTGTCCTCCATGCAGCCTAGGAGGCAAGTCAAAGCTACTGGTTCAAGAGAGGATCCAAAAACCTTGTTAATCCTCACAATTATCTCGGTCCAGTAGCTATAAAGCTTTGGGCACTTCCAAACCATGTGGGTGAGATCTCCCTTGGCTTTGCATCTTGGGCATTCATTATTTTGCCTCCATCCTAGTTAAACATCTTTTGGGGAGTATAATATACTCTGTACAGTAAGAACAAGTGGGACAGTCTCTGCGATGGGGCCATCGACGCCAATTCTCCTTGTTCCAATATCTTGTCCCACCGTTCAGAGGTTATTATCCCCAAATCTCCTTGCCACCCCTCTCTACTCTTAGTGGGGCCCGCTCTACTTATTGCTCTAGTCCCTAGAATAGTATACATTACTGAGATTAAGCCTTTAGATCAGGGATCCTCAAACTACGGCCCTCCAGGTGTTGTAGAACTACACATCCCATGAGGCATTGTAACACACTGACATTCAGACATGACTAGGCATGATGGGAAATGTAGTTCCTGAACAACTGGAGGGCCGTAGTTTGAAGACCCATGCTTTAGATGTTCTGGCCTTGATTACTTTGAGAAAGGCGGGGATCTTAACCCATGTAACCATTTTTTATCTAAATTGTGTGGCGAGTACTTTGGCGAGGATCTTTACATCAGTACATAATAGGGAGATATGATGATAGGATGAGGGGTCCAGTGGATCTTTTCCCTCCTTATGTATTACTATGATAGTCGCCTCCGACATTGAGTTGGGAAGTATCCCCTCACTCACTGCTCCCTCCAATGTCCTCAATAATTCCGGGAGTAATGCCTCACCGTAACGTTTGTATACCTCTATTGGAAGCCCGTCGGGACCTGGAAACTTTTGATTGGGCATTCCTGCCACTGCTTGCTGTATTTCCTCTAGAGTAATTGGTGCCTCTAGTTCCTGCTTATCCTTTGCTGGCAAAGTACGAACTGATTTTGCCTGGAAAAAAGCTTCCATAGCTCCTTGCCCAGCCCCCTTTGTGGATTTATACAGCGCCTTGTAATACTCACAAAACGTATGTTTCACCACTTGACCTTCAGTGGAAATTTCACCCGCTGTTGTCCTTATTGCGGGGACGTTTGATGGAGGGGAGTTAGTTCTACACAGAAGGGACAGTATGCGTCCTACTTTCTCCCCTTCTCCAAACTGGCATTGCCTCTGAAATATTTGCTTGTTCTCAGACCTTCTTGTACTAGCCGTTCTATACTCTGACTGCTTCTCCACCCATTCTTGCTGCCTACTCAAAGTGGGCTCCTCAATGTACCTTTACTCTGCTTGAGTCACCTCTTTTTTCTCTTGCTACCTGCTGTATCAAAAGTCCCCTTAGAAAGGCTTTTGAGGAGTCCCAGACTACTCCCGTCGGCGCCGATCCCATATTGAGTTGTACATACTCTTTCATTGTGAAAACCAAGTTCCCCGCATCACTAATCAGCTCAAGCCAACCTGGATTGATTTTCCACTCATTGCGGGGCAACCTGGTCCCAATCTTAATTGTCAACACCAACGGGGAGTGGTCTGACACCCCTCTGGGGCCGTACTCTATCCCATTCACCAGGGGTAGTGCTTCCTCGTTAGCGAGAGCCATATCAATTCTAGAAAGAGTATGATATGAACTAGAATAACACGAGTATTGAAGTGTCTGTGGGTAATAAGTTTGCCATATGTCCCTCATGCCCATTTCCTCCAGGAGCCGTGCCAGTCGACCCTCACTTGGTGTACTGGTTTTGCTCCCAGGAGGAAATCTGTCCAGGCTTCTATCCAAAACCTCATTATAATCGCCAACAGCTATGACTGGAACTCCTCTTTTATCCAGTGTAAACTCAAGGAGTCTGTGTAAAACATCAAACTTGAACGAAGGGGGAATGTAAGTGTTAGCCAGGACACATGGTCTGTTCGCAATTAGGCAAAAAGGGAATACATACCGTCCCTGGTCATTTATACAGGACTCTGTACAGGAGAACATTGTTCCCTGCCCCACCAGTATGCTCACCCCCCTTGAATAAGAGGAGTGTACTGAGTGGTACTGGGATTGAAATTTCCGGCTATTTAACTGGGCAACTGTGTCCCTAGTCAAATGTGTCTCTTGTAGGCACAAAAGTCCCGGCTTACCCTCCTCCAAGAGTGACATAACCGATATCCTCTTAATTGGGTCCCCCATACCTCGCAAATTCCAAGAGGTAATAGCCAGTGTCTTATCCTGCATCTAAAAGTGTTGGTGCGATAATAGAGTACTCGGGTCTAATCCTCAAATAGAGGTCTGTATTCGTCTCACTCCTCAGTGTATAGTCACCTAAATCAATATGCCCTTCCTCCTCTCTCCTCTCCCTTCCCCTCCTCTTGTGACAGCAAAAACATTAATAAGCAAAATGTACGTTCCTTGATCCCTACCCTACACCTCCCCTTCCCACACAACCCTTCCCTTTCCCTGCCCTGCTGGGCTCTCCCATGGGGCTTTTCCAATGACCACCCTTCTCCTGTCAACATACATCAACTAACACACTCAAGTGTCTCCCATCCTCTCCCCCCCCGAATAAATGTAAGGAGAAAAAAAAATGGGGGGGACACTCTAGGTAAATATATAAGACCGTCCCCTTTGGTTAGTCGCTTAGTGTTAACCACTTCAGATCCACGCTATAGACAAAAGACGTCCACAGCGCAGACCTGAAGTGCCGGGTTGACGTCTTTGGACGTCATGTTATTGTAATTCCCCGCCCGCCACTGGCGCGCAGCGGGGAAAATCAGTGCCGTCGCATCACTGAGGATTCGATGCATGTACCCGGCGGCTGCGGTGTCCATCAGGTACACGCGATCGGCGGTGACAGAGCAGGGACGTGGAGCTCTGTGTGTAAACCATATGGCCCCCCCCGGTCAGTGGGTTAAGGCAGTGCTGGAAAATGGTGGCCACACAAAATATTGACACTTTGGGCCCAATTTGGATATTTTCTTTTTAGGATGTACTCACTTTTGTTGCCAGTGGTTTAGACCTTAACCACTTCCCGCCCCGGCCAATAGCAAATTTACGGCTGGGAAGTGGTTATGAAATCGTGACTGGTCGTTCTCAAACGTCCAGCACGATTTCATGCCGCGCGCGCCCCTGGGGGCGCGCAGCGTGGCGATCACTGATGCGGGGTGTCAGTCTGACACCCTGCATCACCAATCTCGGTAACGAGTCTCCGGCGGAGGTTTTGCTACCACGTGATCAGCCGTGTCCAATCACGGCTGATCACGATGTAAACAGGAAGAGCCGCCGACGGCTCTTCCTCACTCGCGTCTGACAGACGCGAGTACAGGAGAGCCGATCGGCGGCTCTCCTGACAGGGGGGGTTCGCGCTGATTGTTTATCAGCGCAGCCCCCCCTCGTATGCCCACACTAGACCACCAGGGATGCCCACACTGGCAGGGCAAAGAAAAAAAAAAACGTAAAAAAATTATTAAAAAACAGGATAAAAAAAAAAAAAGAAAGATGCCAGTCAGTGCCCACACATGGGCACTGCAGGGCAACATATACATCAGTGCCACCCCTCAAAGTACATCAGTGCCACCCCACAGTGTCCTTCAGTGCCACCCCTCTGTGCCAATCCATGCCCAGTGCCCACCTATCAGTGCCCATCTAAGTACCCATCAGTGCCACCCATCAGTGCCACCCATCAGTGCCGCCTATGAGTGCCCATCAGTGCCGCCTATGAGTGCCCATCAGTGCCGCCTATGAGTGCCCATCAGTGCCACCTATGAGTGCCCATCAGTGCCACCTATGAGTGCCCATCAGTGCCACCTATGAGTGCCCATCAGTGCCGCATACCAGCGCCGCCTATCAGTGCCACCTCATCGGTGCCCATCAGTACTACCTCATCAGTGCCCATTAGTGCCGCCATATAAGTGCCCGTAATTGAAAGAGAAAACATACTTATTTACAAAAAAGTTAACAGAAAAAAATAAAAATGTATTTTTTTTTCTAAATTTTCAGTCTTTTATTAGTTGTTGCGCAAAAAATAAAAACCGCAGAGGTGATCAAATACCACCAAAAGAAAGCTCTATTTGTGGGGAAAAAAGGATGCCAATTTTGTTTGGGTACAGTGTAGCATGACCGCGCAATTGTCATTCAAAGTGCGACAGTGCTGAAAGCTGAAAATTGGCTTGGGCGGGAAGGTGCGTAAGTGCCTGGTATGGAAGTGGTTAATGACTGTGTGTTGAGTTATTTTAAGGGGACAGCAAATTTACACTGTTATGCCACATACACACGATCGGTTTGTCTGATGGTGTGTAGGAAAGACTGATGAAAGTCAGCTTCATCGGCTATCTGATGAAAAAATCCATCAGACCGTTTTCATCAGATGAACCGATCATCATGTGTACAGGGCATTATGCTGCGTACACACGATCGGACATTCCGACATCAAAACCGTGGATTTTTTCTGACGGATGTTCGCTCAAACTTGTCTTGCATACACACGGTCACACAAATGTTGTCGGAAATTGCGAACGTCCAGGAACGCAGTGACGTACAACACTAAGACGAGCCGAGAAAAATTAAGTTCAATGATTCCACACATGGCGTCAAATTGATTCCGAGCATGCGTAGAATTTTTGTGCGTTGAATTGTGTACACACGGTCGGAATTTCCGTCAAGAACTATTGTTGTCGAAAAAATTGAGAACCAGCTTTCAAACATTTGTTGTCAGAGATTACGACAGCAAATGTCCGATGGAGCCTACGCACGGTCGGATTTTCCGACAACAAGCTCACATCGAACATTTGTTGTTGGAAATTCCAACCGTGTGTACAGTACCTGACCACAACTTTGTGTTTCAGCACGATCGGATCACGCTGGAAACCGGCGATGCAGGCTGTGCGTCTCGCGTTTGCCACCTCCCACCAGATGCAGCGCATCCATAGGCGTCCATTGGGGGTGGCGAGCGGGAGGGGCAACATAGCTCGGCGCTGGCTCCCACGACAGGGGGCGCGAGCGGTAATATCGCCGCTGCCTGACCGAGACTTTCTACAATATCGCGGTCAGGTACTGTACGCGGCATTATACAAGCTGTACCCTCACTACTTTACGTTGTAGCAAAGTATAATTTCTTCAGTGCTGTCACATGAAAAGATATAATAAAATATTTACAAAAATGTGAGGGGTGTACTCACTTTTGTGAGATACTGTATGTATTGTACATTTTTATGCAGTAATTATACAGTTTAGTTTCTGAAAAAATGCTGCTAGTAGGACGTAAAAAAATAAACTTAAATAAAAAAATAAAACACACTGAGTAAAAATGCAGAGGACTGCACAATCCTATTGTCCTTTACGGCAGAGATCTTGCAATTCTATATTTAAGTTCCCATGCATTCGGTCTTACTAAAAATGTGAATGAGCCCTTTTCATTTAAATGAGTACATTATATTCAGAAGTTGGCCACAGCTCCTTCAGCCTTAAAAAAAAAATGTCTTTTAAAGAAAGAAGAATCAGCACAAGGGACACATCATACTAACATACTAACTATAAGTTATGTCCATTGTGCGGATTTTAACTTTTTGACTATTTTAGGTAAACTCAGGCTTTAATAACTGTAGATACTAAAAGAGGAAAATGTAATATATCCTTGTAATTATAATTAAAAAAAGTAGGAGAGTGTTACTATCTGTCTCATTGGGAGCTATCCCTTCACTTTTTGTCCTGTAGACTCAATAGGAAAAGAAAATATGATTTTTTGCTGTGAAAATGACATTTGTCCCAAAAATTTGTCAAAATTGTCCGATGTGTCCGCCATAATGTCGCGGTCATGAAAAAAAAAAAAAATCGCTGATCGGCGTCATTAAAAATATTAATAAAGATGCAATAAAACTATCCCCTATTTTGTAAACACTATACATTTTGCGCAAACCAATCGATAAACGCTTATTGCGATTTTTTTAAACCAAAAATAGGTAGAAGAATACGTATCGGCCTAAACTGAGGAAAACATTTTTTATATATATATATTTTTGGGGGATATTTATTATAGCAAAAAGTAAAAAATATTGTTTTTTTTCAAAATTGTCGCTTTATTTTTGTTTATAGCGCAAAAAATTAAAACCACAGAGGTGATCAAATACCACCAAAATAAAGCACTTTTTGTGGGAAAAAAAGGACGCCAATTTTGTTTGGGAGCCACGTCGCACGACCGCGCAATTGTCAGTTAAAGCGACGCAGTGCCAAATCGCAAAAACTGTCCGGGTCCTTTACCTGCATTTTGGTCCAGGTCTTAAGTGGTTAAAAACAGCATGACCATACAGGACTCCTCCTACATGGCTAGATCATTCATTGACAGTGATCTGTGAATGAATGAACTACAACTACTCTTTGGCACTGCAGCCAACAGCTTGTAGTTCTAAATGAACTGGTGCTGGTGAGCATCTTCGTAGATTCTAACAGCAATTCATTAACTGCCTGCCCATATCGGAGGTACGACTAGACCATTTACTGAACGTCTGCATATACCGGTAGTTATACTTGGAATGTATTTATAAATACAGCTAGAGTATTTTTTTTCTTCGCACATGGTTGGGTATTCTTTGAAAAATGAATTTTCACCTCATTCACTAAGCTAAGGGAAAATTCCCCTGCAATGTGAATAGTTTATGTATCTTTCGTAAATAAAACCAGTTGAGTTCAGGGCACGGTAAAATAAAATCCTCTATGATATATCAGCACAATTAGAGTGAATCTCTCCCCCCCCCCCCAAATAGGAATGCAGCAATATAAACTTGACAGAGGATCTAACCCCCTACTACAGTATCCAAATCTAAAAAAAACATTTTGTCTTTGGTTAAACTTTAAAAGGGCCCAAAGTATTTCCTGGAAGCAATCATCATTCATACGCAGGTAGTTTCTAAAATCATCAGGGTTCTCTCACAGAAGAGACATGTGCGAGTATTTGTCGCGATTGCGCAGCCATTGCTTGCACCATGTCCTTCGCTTCTTCTTCTTTGGCAGGACATTCTTGCATGTCTTCTGTAAAGAACTTCCTTTTTGAAGATTCCAACATTGGATATGAAAGAAGCTACATGCGGAGGCAGAAGAATCTACGAAAATGGCGCGACACTCCGAAACTTTTATGACGTGGCAAGCAGAGGGGTCAATTGTACATTACATCACTTCTTTTTTTGTATAATCTTTATTTGTGAACGACAAAATAGTACAACACAGCACTTAGTGCCCGGAGCATGTTACAGTGAACAAGCAGCCATTCAGTATTTAACTTGACATAAAAAAGAAGAAAAAACAAAGTAGACATTGAGGGCAGAGATATATAGAATCACAACAGGACCCAGAACCCCAATAAGCATGACTTAAGTCCATCTACCGGGCAGCTAGCTGGGAATGGATTCGGATTCGGATTCCCCCTCACCGCATAAAACACAGGAACAGTAAAACATAGCGTGAGGGTGGCTCATCCCACACCTCTCATCAGGTGGTAGAGATGGATATTCGCAGATGGGGGGGGCAAGAACCAGGAGCCAAACCGGCCAGCCGCCCGGGCGACACCCATAACCCATAACTAGTGTGCAGGGCAGGAAGGAAGCCAGCCGAGCGCGCATGAGGGAAGGGGGGCCCAAAAGACCTCCATCATACCTCCCCACATGCCACAGCCCGGACCAACCCCCAACATGGCCAACACACCTGCCCAAGGTGACATAAGTCCCCGACCCCAAAGGGGGTCGAGCAGTCCCTCGGAAACGGGTCATCGAGTCCACCCGACCGGCCGAGATCCCCAACGCTCACCCCCCCCCCCAGCACTGCAGCCACCAGGTCACTCAATGTCAAGAGATCAATAGGAAGGAAAATAAAACACAATAGAGAAGGGCAGAGGAAACAAGGGAGAAAAAGAAAGAGAGAGTAAAAGAAAATAAGAAAGAGGAAGAAAAAGTAAAAAAGGGATTAGAATCAGCAGGAACATACCTGAGGTCAGACGTCCGACTCCTCCCCCGCACCACTCAACCTCTCCATCTCTCAATCCTTAACAGCTAAAGAGGAAAGAAACAGTGCACCCGAGGGCCGCAGATTAATCTACGGTGCCCGAGGTCTTTGTTTAAGGGAAGGGTCTGCCAGCTCCAACAGTGCTACATCCAAACTAGAAGGAACACATCCCGGGTCCGCGATATACTCCGCCCAGGGCAACCAAGTTCCGGAGAAGCGCTCTCGGGTACCCCTACAGGTGGCAATCCAGTCCTCCGCCTCCCTTATTTCACCAACCTTACGAATCCACTCTTCCCTGCTAGGAACCCGTGAACGCCTCCAAAATATCGGGAGCAATCGCTTCGCCGCATTCAATAAGTGGGGCAGCACACTGCATTTGTATTGGCTCGCTGGCATGGGAGGAATGTGAAATAGGAAGTGAGTTGGGGAGAAAGGGATGTCCAGGTCCAGAATCGTCTTGATCTGGGACTGAATATCCAACCAATAAGGTTTGATTACTGGGCAATCCCACCAGATATGCAGGAGTGTACCCCTGTGGCCACATCCCCTCCAGCACCGGTCAGACACGGATGGGAACATCCTAGCCAGGTCCGCGGGTACTCTGTACCAACGTGACAGTATCTTGTAATTGGTTTCCCGGGTTCTGGAATCAATGGAACTAGATCGGGTAAATTGGTACAGTTGTGTCAGTTGGCTGAGGGTAAAAATCATGTCCAAGTCCCTCTCCCAGGCCCTAATGAAGGTGGGTTTCTGCGTATAAGTCGCACAGCTAAGCAATCGATAAAGTTCAGAAATCATATGGGGGAGCGGTTCCTCTTCTAAGAAGAGGCGCTCAAAGGGTCTCAGTGCAGAAATGTCCCTGAGTCCCCGAGGGTCGCAAAAAAGTGGTGTAGTTGTCTGTAACGCCAGAAGTCCATGGGGAAGGTCCCGTGGCGTTCCCTAAGTGTCTCTAGGGGCAGAAGTTTACCGTCTCGCATAAGCGTACTACAGCTAGCGCTGCTATCCGTAACCCAGGGTCCAAAGAAGGCCGCCTGTTCCCCCGGCGGAAACCACCTAACGGGGACAGTGGGGATACAGAGGGGGCTAAAGCCAATTTAGCATTAAGCCGGTCCCAAACTGCCAAAGTCTGAGGCCTCGTACACACGAGGGGATATGTCCGCTGAAAACGGTCCGATGGACCGTTTCAGCAGACATCTCCGCTCGTGTGTATGGGCTAGCGGACAGATTTCTCCACCCGACAGATTTCAAAGCATGCTTTGAAATCTATCCGGTGGGAATCTGTCCGCCCGACATGTCTGCTGGTTAGTACACTTACCAGCAGACATGTCGGCCCCCACCGCGCCGCTGCCGAATGGATTCGGCGCATGCGCGGAAGTGTTTTACTTCCTGGTGCGGTGACGTGGCGGTGACGCGGCGGCGTCAACATCACCGCCGCGTCACCGCGCCGTCCGGCGGCGGGGAATTTGATCCGATGGTGTGTACACGCCATCGGATCAAACTCCCGATCGGACATATCCGATGGAAATGGTCCGCGGACCGTTTTCATCGGATATATCCGATCGTCTGTACGCCGCCTTAGTCGTCAGCGGGGAAGTAAATTCCGACAGCCCCCTGTCTCCCCGGGCCAACCACGGGGCATAGGCCAAATTTCTACCCGCCATACATTTCTCCAGGGAAACCCATAGCTTAGAGGCGGTGTGGAAGCGCCAGTTGAGTATCCTCTGGAGAATGATAGCCCTATGGTACCTTTGAATGTCGGGTAAACCCAAACCTCCTGCCTCCCCAGGGCGTGTCAGCAGTCTAAACGCAATCCTCGGCCTGCGGTCGTGCCAGATGAATCGTGATATAAGACCGGTCACCTGAGTAAAGAAAACCTTAGGTAGGGACATGGGTATCATCTGCATGTAAAACAGAATGCGCAGGAGAATGTTCATCTTAACTATAGCCAGTCTTCCCATCCAGGTAAAGGCCGTCTTAGTCCATGTGGTCAAGTCATGTTTAACTGTAGCTAGTAAGGGAGGGAAGTTGGATGCATAAAGAGTGTCAAACCTGCCTGTCAGCCGCACACCTAGCTATTTCAGGGATGATTTGGTCCAAGTAAACGGGAAAGCAGCCTGTAGCCGGTCAGCCAGCGAGGGCGGTATCCGAATGGGAAGGATTTCTGACTTTGAATAATTTATTTTAAAATTAGAAAGCAACCCAAAATGGCGAAGTTCCTGTAGCAGATTAGGCAGTGAGAGCAGGGGTTCCGTCAGATGGAACAACACATCATCAGCGTATGCTGAAAGTTTATGCTCTGTATGACCCACTGTCAGTCCCCTAATGTTGGCATTAGCCCGCACAGTGCGCAGGAACGGTTCCAGGACCAAGGCAAACAAAATAGGTGACAGCGGGCACCCCTGTCTCGTGCCATTTCTGATCGGGAACCTGGGGGAAAGAAAACCGTTGACCTTGACTTGGGCACATGGGTCTGAGTACAGTGCCATGATCCAGGTCAGCATACGTGTGTATGCAGGCCCATAGTCTCCAGTAAGGCCCGTAGATAGGTCCAGTCCACCCGATCAAATGCTTTCTCCGCGTCGGTAGAAAGAATAAGATACGGGGGAGAGCCAGGGGAAGTGCGCGCCCAGTGGATGAGCTGTATGGCCCTAACGGAGTTGTCTCGAGCCTCACGGCCCGCAACAAACCCAGTCTGATCAGGGTGAACAATGAGTGGGATTAGGTGTTTCAGTCTGGTGGCAAGGATCTTCGCTAAAATCTTAATATCCACATTAAGGAGGGATATGGGCCTGTAATTTTGGGGCAGGGTCGGGTCCTTCCCTTCTTTGGGGATGACTAAGATATGAGCCAGCAGCGCCTCCCCAGGGATAGCGTTTCCATCTGCTATGGAGTTGAAGTAAGTACACATCGACCCCGACAGCAGAGGTAGGAATTGTTTGTAATAAGCTTTTGTAAACCCGTCGGTGGCCAGGACTCTTACCACTGGGCAGGGACCTCACCGTTGCCTCTATCTCAGCAGGGGTAATAGGGGACTCTAACTGGGTGCTTTGGTCGTCTGTCAGTTGGGGGAGGCCAGATGCAGCCAGATAGGTTCGTATGTCCATCAGTCTTTCGTTAGGGGCTCCTGGGGAGCGCGTCGAGCCTAGATCATAGAGGGCAGCATAATAATCCCGGAACCCATGGGCTATTTGAGAGGACCTGACCACGGGTGGGCCAGAGGGTAGGCACAGCTTGTGTACCAGCATTTGCGCACGCTTCCTCCTAAGAGCCCTAGCAAGCATACGGCCACATTTATTGCCATGCTCATAGTACTTGTGCGACACGTAGCGCAATTGCCTACGTGCATGGCGATCCAATAAGCGTAGGAACAATTCCCTCATATCAGTCAACTCTCGCAGAGCCTCCGGACCTCCGGTATGCTTATGTCTTAATTCGGCCTTTTGGAGGGCCTGTAGTACCCTGTCAAAGTCAGCTTGTCTGGCTTTTTTAAGTCTAGATCCCTGAGAGATCAACTCACCCCTTACCACCGCTTTGTGACCCTCCTACACAATCCCCTTGCTCACCCCGTCAGTCGTATTTTCCCGAAAATAATTGGTTAGAACACTCGCGACCTCCGAGATCACGACTTCATCGTCTAGCAGGGATTCGTTCAACCTCCAAGACCAAGCCCGACAAGCGTCCGGCTTAAAAGCCAACGTGGTCATCACAGGGGCATGGTCAGAGATGGTGAGACTCCCAATAGACGAGGTCAGTAGAACCTCAAGGGCCAGATGGTCCACGCAAATGAGATCAATGCGGGTATAGACGTCATGCACCGTCGAGTAGTAACTATAGTCTCTGTCCGCGGGGTGCAGGACACGCCAACTGTCATACAAGCGGTGGGTCTGTAGAGATTTACGGAAATGCCGGAGGAAGGCATGGGAGTGGGAGGGGCGATTGTGGGAAGTGTCAAGCTGCGGATCAGGACTGACATTAAAGTCGCCGCCCAGGATCAAGAAGCCCGCTCTAAAGTCCGCCAGGCTATCTAGTGTGCTATCGAGGAACGAAAGCTGACCAGAGTTAAGGGCATAAATTGTGGCCACAGTGAGGGCCTGACCCATAATTGAGCCCTTCAAAAAAAACGTATCGTCCCAAGGGATCTATTCTGCTGTCTGTAACTTGGAAGGGGCAGGACTTATGTATGGCGATAGCTGTGCCTTTGGATTTGGTGTCCGGGGAGTTGCTCAAGAACCATTGACTATACAGGTGAGTTGGCAGTTTGGGCAACGACCGGGGGGTAAAGTGCGTTTCTTGCAGAAGAACCACCTGTGCCCCAGGCCGTTTCAGTTACCACCACAACTTATTACGTTTACATGGAGAACAAAGACCTCGAACATTGTAAGAGAGTACCTTAAGTGAAGCCATCGGAGGCGTTGACTGCGGGCGGCTGTCGTAGCACCGAGACAGGCGAAGCGCGGGGGGCGGAGCCGGAGGCAGTTCCTGTGAAAAAAGAGGATGTAAAAGAGAAAAAAAAGGGGAGAGACAAAAAAGAACAGTAAGAGACAATAAAACCATTACAGAGTATATATGGCGGCATGGGGGAGAGAACCCCACACCAAAACAATAGGGGGGTGGACCCCGGGGTAAGCCCTACAAGGGAGGGAACCCCGAGACACACTCCCATAACCAAAGAGAAAATATACCTAACAAGGTACGGCCTACGGGGGGAACGTGGACCAACGTGAGAGGGCAGGGCACAAGGGTAAGCCCCCACACACCACCGCACAGTTAGCCTACAACAGTCCTTCGGGAGGGGGAATCAGCTTGACAGAGCCCCTCCAAAAATCAAAAATAAGAAAAGATAAAAAAACATTTAAACTGAAAATCCAGGGAAGCCGCCAGATGGGGGGCCAGGTCAAACAGGGGGAAGGCCAGGACTACAGCTCAGCCATAATGGTCCTAGGTAGGAAGCCCAGTGCAGCAGTTTCAACAGTGACCGTAAGCCCCACGACTGGGTTTTCAGAGGCACACAAAGTTGCAACATTTAGGCCCACCCACCCAAGACATAAGCGGTCACCCAAGGTCCAGGCAGGGGAGGGGTCGCAAAAGCGGCAGTGGGTAAGGGTAAACCCCAGAGGGGAGGGGGACAAACAGCAGCTGGGGAGCAGCAAAAGGGACATCAGGGACAGAGTACCACTAGTTCCCAGAGAGCTCCGAGCCCCGTGGTGAGCCGGTCGAGGGGCGTCCCTGATCTCGCCTGCGACCCCTGCGGCCAGCCGACATCCATGGTTGCGGAAGTTGCAGATGAGGATGATCAGACAGTCCCCTCCAGTCAGGAAAATCCACCGACTCCAACCCCAGGGTTTCCAGAAAATGTGGAAGGTCATCCTTATTGCGCAGTGTAGCTTGCTTGCCATCCCTGGTTGCCTGGAGGTAGAAGGGAAATCCCCAGCGATATGTTATGCCTGCTTTTTGCAAAGTTTCCAGTAGCGGACGTAGGGCCCTGCATTGCATGAGGGTGCGCTTAGAGATATCCTGGTAGAAAGATAATTTAGCCCCATCAAAGTCAAAGTGCTGCCGACCACGCATCTTTTGCATGATTCTGTCCTTTAGGGTATACTTGTGGAGCTTGCAAATGACATCCCTAGGGTTATCAGCATCCTGTGAGGGGGGGTCGTAGGGCCCTATGGGCGCGATCAATCTCAATAGTCGCTGTAGCGGGCAGGCCCAGGATCCCCCTAAATACATCCTCCAGTGTAGGGACAATATCTTGGGGAGCAGTGGCCTCAGGTAGGCCGCGTATGCGGATATTGGCCCTCCTACTACGATTCTCAAAATCGTCTAACTGGCAGAGCAGAGCTTCTATTTTCTGGTCCTGGGCACTACACCTGTCTTGCAGCATAGAGATGGCTGGCAGGGCCTCATCCAGTCTCTGCTCCACCGCCTCCATCCTAGCCCCCAGATGATTAGTGTCCGCTTTAAGCTGTGCTATATCAGCTGTAAAGGCCTTCTCCACCCTAGCAGTGAATCTCTCCAGGTCAGCACGTGTGGGGAGAGACCAGATATGGTGCTTCAGGTCGCCATCGCTCAGAATGTCCACCACGTCAGGGTCCTGGTCATGGGAGGTGGAAGATCCCGCGGAGGACGGGGGGACAGTGTCACTCACCATGTCAGGGGATGGGATCTGTGAATCCACAAGCTGCTGTTGCAGAGCCGCAGCTTTCTGGGCTGCCTTGGATGCCTTGGTGTGCTTCGGCGCCGGCGCCATCTTAGAGGCTTCAGGGCCTGGTCCGCGGGTCCCGCCGAAGAAGGCTTCCAGCTGCTCCTGATGGGTCCCCTCACCCCTCGAGTGTTGGGAGTGTGCCCGCCGACCTTGTGACATCGCTACTGCTGCTGTGGGAACGAATCACACGGGTCCCCGCTCCGTGCTGCTGATGATTGCGGCGGTGAACTGGGAGCTGGGAGCTGGGAGAATGTGCGTCCTCACTCCTCCATATCCAAGCCACGCCCCCATTACATCACTTCTAATTCAACGCTGATACTTAGCTAAACACACAGGAAGTTGTACAGGATCGTACAAGAATTTGGGTAAAAATAGTAGCACTCTCGCATTCAATATGAGAATAGCATGCAAAAAAGTTTGAATGATCCTGATTTTCTCATCATGTGTACCAAAAACTTAAAGAGGAACTGCAGTCTGCTCACATAATTTGTAATAAAAACATCTTGGCCACTCTGAAGCTTCCCTCCAACCACTTTGCATATTATATATATATAGTGAACTTTGGGAGTTGTGTTAGCTCTGCGGAATTAAGTGCGTAAACCATTAATGGTGAACAAAAAAGGGTTTTTATTTGTGACCAAACCAAAAACAATGCTTTATTCAGCACACAGGGAAAACATCAAAGTAAAAGTCCGCTTGTCTCCAGCATAAACAAAAAAAAGCCTATGTTTTCTTCAGCACAGCAATAAATCAAAACAAAGGCACATACAGTTTTAGACAGAACTTCCAGTCCTTGCTGACCCTTTATCAGCTTCTCAGCAGTACACAGCTTCTGCAGACAGGTGCACTCCCAAACTCCTCCACACCCTCTATCAACACTTCCTGTCTTTTAAGGTGGTTTCCTGGAAGTTCTTAACCCCCTGTGTGCTTGACCAACAGCGTTTAGGAGAGGAGGCTCTTTCCCTCCCGAATGTCACTTTAGAGCCTCCGAAATTCTGGGCCCCAAACTACACTAACAAGGACAGAGAAGATTGTAGGCTGTCCTCTCTGGGTCAACTTTTATTGCCCGGAATTTCTCACCCCGTCTGGGTGACCTCATGAACACTATACCATTGCCTTAAAGGGACTACACTCCAAATATTGGTGCAACATAGCGTCCGTCCAGGACCCAACCCTGGCGTCCTGTACAATATATATATAATGTGATTCTGTACTTGCTTTAGAAATCTCCCTCCACTCCACTGAGTCTGGCTGCAGCCATTTTAACTGTGGGCAGCTGAAGCTGCTGCCTGTTCACTTACTGGATTTACACAGAGGCACATCTCCAGCTTTGCAGATCTCATTGGCCCTCTTATGACTCATCCCCCCATCCTTCCTAACAAACTCTCCCAAGCGTGAGAGAGAGAGAGCTGTGAATGATGTCATAAGCCTAGGCTTTTTACCAGACAAGAAAAAGGAAGTGAGCTGTATAAGGTATTTACTGGCAGAAAAAAAGATGTTTTACTATCCAAAGTTCAAACAAGAAGATTTAATAGATGGAGAGATTAAAAAAATGACTGAAATTCCGCTTTAAGTTTCCTTCTTCTATTGGCCTTCGGTGAAGCAGACACACTGTCACAGCCCAACATATATCCTATTTAGCAAAGTGCTTTGCAGCATCTAACATAAGGGGCACAATTAAATCTGTAAGCCATAATTAGACCAGCAGGGATTAGTGCTGCAAGAATCTCAGACTGTTCACTCAACAAATCCTCTGCTTTGTGTCTTCTACAGCCAAAAGGAAGATCGGCTCCCTAAATCACAGCTACCCCCTGGAATACCAATGCAGCTGATCTACCTGTGATGTGAAATAGGGAGGCAAGCCAACGAGAGGGGATAAAGGTACTTTCTTCTAATATATGCATACCTTGATCATCTGTGCAGAAAAATTATCGAGGCACTCTACATACCCCATCATAAGGACCACCTTTCATTTGAACTATTTTACTTTTTTTCAGGCTGTTATTTTTTTTTTAAATCTCTTAATTGTTCTACTTTTTTCCTATAAATCTTTTCATGGATGATACACCAAGGACCTCCATGATCCTCCCTTTGTCTGTATTATGTGAGGTTTTTTAATTTTACCTGTATTTGAAGATACTTTATAAAAGTGTGGGCATCTTAGTGTCTACAGGGCACAAGAGTGTATTAAATGGCCTAGCCAATATAGATATGATTGCAACAGACTGTCTAATCTGAAAGCTTTGCAGAGCAAATATTGTAAAAGGTCTTTCTGAATTAATGGTTTTAAAAACAACTCTAGTATTGTTCATATACGGATTCACAGTCATTATGTGTTTGTTACTTTTTAAATTTTGCACAGCATTAAATCATATACAGTTTACTATAACTTGCAAAACAAATCGTATGACTAGCTCAAGTGTATGTAGGAGGTTATCTGTTAAGGCAATATTAATATTACTAGTAATAGAATATGAATAGAAATCAATGTTCCTCAGGACATCTAGTCTAGTGAGAAAAGGTAATGATGGAAGCGGCGGCTGTCTTGCCCCCCCCCCCCCCCCGCAAGGACTCAACACCTTAATGCAAGTGAGCTTGCATGGTGTTGAGTGCTTGCAGACGCGCTCCCGTGATATAGCCGCTCACTGTATCACTCGGTCCCCCCCCGCATCATTGGATGTGATTGACAGCAGTGCAAGCCAATGGCTGCGCTGCTTTCAATCAACCAATAAATGAGCCGGGAAGATGGCCCAGAAGGGTGCGCGTTCACGCAGGATTTTCGAAGGTTCAGGTAAGTAAAGGAGGGCTGGGGGGAGGGGGTGCTAATACACAGATGTTTTTTCACCTAATGCATAGAATTCATTAAGTTGAAAAAACATTTACCTTTACAACCCTTTTAACCACTTTAGCCCCGGGCCTGTTTTTCAGATTCGGTGTTTACGAGACTAAAACATTTTTTTTTGCTATAAAATTACTTAAAACCCCCAAACATTATATATATTTTTTTTCGAACACTCTAGAGAATAAAATGGCAGTCATTGCAATACTTTTTGTTACACCGTATTTGCGCAGCGGTCTTACAAGCGCACTTTTTTTGGAAAAAATTCACTTTTTTAAATTAAAAAATAAGACAACAATAAATTTGGCCCAATTTTTTTACATATTGTGAAAGATAATGTTACGCCGAGTAAAATGATACCCAACATGTCACGCTTAAAAATTGCGCCCGCTCGTGGCATGGCGTCAAACTTTTACCCTTAAAAATCTCGATAGGCGATGTTTAAAAAATTCTACAGGTTGCATTTTTTGAGATACAGAGGAGGTCTAGGGCTAGAATTATTGCTCTCGCTCTAACGATCGCGGCGATACCTCACTTGTGTGGTTTGAACACCGTTTTCATATGCGGGCGCTACTCGCGTATGCGTTCGCTTCTGCGCGCGAGCTCGTCGTAAAGGGGCGATTTAAAAAATTTTTTTTTTGGTTTTCGTATTTATTTGTATTTATTTTACCAATTTTTAACACTAAAATAAAAAAAATAAAAAAATATCACTTTTATTCCTATTACAAGGAATGTAAACATCCCTTGTAATAGAAAAAAGCATGACAGGTCCTCTTAAATATGAGATCTGGGGTCAAAAAGACCTCAGATCTCATATTTAGGCTAAAATGCAAAAAAAAAAAAAAAAAATTTTAAATGTCATTTTTCAAATGACATTTAAAAAAAAATGTCTCTTTAAGACGCTGTTTGGAACTGACGTTTGACGTCACTTCCGCCCAGCAGAGCTACGGGGATGGACGAGGGAAATTTTTTCCCTCACTCGCATCCCCACTGAACAGACGAGCGCACCCGATCGCCTCCGCCGCTACCGACGGCTCCGGTAAGCGGCGGAGGGCACAGGAGCGCAGCGGGAGGGGGGGGGGACGCTCGCCCGCCACCGATAACGGCGATTCCGCCGCGGAGACCGCCATTATCGTTTACCCGACCGCCCACAGAAGAGATGGATATCTCGGTTGTGGCAGCAGCTGCTGCCGTTACCGAGATATCCATCTTCAAAGTGCCGACGTATACCTGCGGTGGGCGGTCGGGAAGTGGTTAAAGTGTTACTAAACCCACAACAGTAAAATCAGTCTGTATATGTAAAAGCATGCTTGCAATAGTCACTGTGGAACCGAAAGGGTTAATTCTCCCCATTGGGGGTTATTTTCTAAAGGCAAATCCACTTTGCACTACAAGTGCAAACTACAAGTGCAAAGTGCACTTGGAAGTGCAGTTGCTGTAAACCTGAGGGGGACATGCAAGGGAAAAACAAACAGCATTTTCGCTTGTACATGATTGGATAATAAAATGAGCAGAGCTTCCCCTCATTTCAGATCTACCCCTCAGATTTACAGTGACAGCACTTCCAAGTGCACTTTGCACTTGTAGTGCACAGTGGATTTGGCTTTTGTAAATAACCCCTATTGTGTAAAAAGGCTGTTTGATCATGTCTTCTCAGCCTCCCCTTTTTCCACTGTCCCCAATTAATCTCCTGCTAGTACAGAGCATTTGGAGTCACTCTGCACGTGCTCAGTTTGGTGTGTATAGCTAGAGAATTTTTTTTCTTAGGAGGGTGCATGTGAACAGCACAGAGCCAATTAGCACTGTCCAGAGAAGAAGTCAGGAGTCCTGCAGCCTCATAGGACAGTCGGAATGAAAACTCCTCCTTCAAGCTATAACCAGACACTGATAGCAGTCACAAGACTGCTATATACTGCTGATGAGAAAATGTATTTAGCAGTTTATATTTACTAAAATAATTGCATTCCCATGTTTTGTGTGCTGTAGGAGACCAGATATAGTGAAACACGGCAGTTGGCCCAAGACCTTGTAGCTCAAGAAACTGAGGTTTCCAATTGTTAGGAGGGAGTAGTGATCCTGGATTATAAATAATTCTCAAAAGTCATGCCGAGGTTAACAGGGGATTTAAGTTCTTTGAAAGGAATAGCCTGTTTTTTTTTCCTTTTCAGGCTCTGGCAATCGTCTGGTTTGCAACAGCAGATGTGGATAGATAGGTAAAGGTATGATCCATTTTTACATGGTTCTTTTAGACAGGTCTGTTCAGAAGATTAATTGGTAGGTATGTTACCAAAAATCTGCAAACACAGTTTATTAATCTGCTGTGTCTAAACCTATAAAGGCCGGAGATTGTCTGAATAGAAAACTAATTGGGTTAATACATAAAATGAGGAGCAAAGGGGAGAGGGGACATCTCTGTCTAGTTCCTCTGGAGATGGAGAAGTTTCATAACTGTGATGATAAAAAAAGAAAAATAATTACATGCCATTCCTCATGCCCACTGACATTAAAAAAAACGGGCTGTAAAGCTAGTATAGACGCTAGGAAAAAAACGGATTTTTTAAACGCATTTTTCTCCGTATTTTGCATTTAATTCATTGCCTGCAGACCCAACAACCAATTGCCAGGGTTGTCGGGAAGAGGCCCTTGTCCCCATCAAAATGCTTTGGGGCAGTGCCCACCCTGCCCCAAAGCATGCACCCCCCATGTTGAGGGCATGCGGCCTAGTACGGCTTGGGAGGGGGGGGCACTCGCTCGTCCCCACCCCCATTCCTGACCGGCCTGGCGGCGTGCTTGGACAAGGGTTTCGGCACAGGTGTTCCCCTTAAAATCCATACCAGACCGAAGGACCTGGTATCATCCTTGGGGGGGAACTTCACGCAAATTTTTTTTAATGCGGGGGTTCCCCTTCAACATTCTCCGCACACGAGTCGCCCTGAAAGGCAGATCAACTTGATCCCACTTCTAGTGTGACCTCTATTCAAATCAATGGGCTCCCATAGGGAACCATTGATTTTTGAATAGAGAAAGAAACGCCCAACGAGGCTTTACAGCTTTAACGCTGAAGCTTCAGAATGCACTGGTCCTGGGTTTTTTTGCAGCTCAAAAACGTCATGGTGGGCATGAGGCTATAGGCTAACATGGAGAGCAGCAAAAAAACGCTCAGAAAAGTGGCTGTAAAAACATCCGTGGGCTTTCTTGTGAAAAAAAAAAAACATCCGTGGGCATGAGGTCTAAAGAAATGTCATTAGCACACCAAGGATTCCTAGAAAAAATTTTTTTGTCATATAATTAACATAGGGCAACGTTTCAGAGACACGCAGTCGCAGAGACCCTTCATCGGGCAAGTGACAAATACCAAAATCTTACTTTATGTGGACTTTTGATGGAAAAAAATGTGCTGATTATTTCACTTCACATCTAACACCAGGTGTTTTTGTTAATTACCTTTTGATTTTGTTTATATTTTACTCTGATTTAATCATAGTTTTTTTCTACATTTTTTTCTGTGTGTTTTATCACCGCTATTTAAATGTTTTTTTTTTATGGTAAATTAATCTAGTGTACAGGAGAAAGTTGTGTCCCTGCAATTTCAAAATAAATACAATACTGTATATAAAAAGGTAGCCTGATATAGCCATTGTCCATGAAATATAACCCTGTGTCCTTTACCATACTATTAAAGCGGTTGTAAACTGCTGCAAGTTTTTTTTGTGTCTTACTTGCAAGGCAAAGGCATAATTTGGTACACAAGCCCAGTGGGGTCAGACAGATAATAAAACAGAAGTTCTAACTCTTGCATACTCAAAAGCATAAATAAAAATGTCTGAAGTTAGTCTGTGCTAGATACAAAAATACTACATGTATATACAGATGGTAAAGTCAAGAATCACCCTACTTTAAAATAATCACATTTTGTTGCTTTGAAGCCTGAAATGAAGACTTTTTTTTTTATTATTCAGCTGTATTTACTTAGTGCAACTTATAACATCAAAGTGAAAGATATAACACATACATGTCAGAAAAAAATAAAAATCATAGTCACTGAGTTGGAAAAAAGGATCACCCCCTCTTAAAAATTAAACTCAATCAGGTGTAGCTAATCACCTTCTCAATGGCACACAAAACCATTGGACTTTCAATTGTGATGAGCTGTGGTCATTTTGATTCGCTCAGCATGAGCTTTCCTGGAGCACTTCATTTCCTGGTAGTGCAACTGAAACAATCCATTGTGGGTGGCAAGGCACTGTCAAAAGATATTGGGGATAAAGTTGTGGATGGGCATAAGTCAGGAAATAAATACAAAATAATTCAAAGACTTTATCAATGCCTAGAACCAAAGTAAAGTCACACAGACCCTCTCTGGATCACTACATCGCTCCAAACTGAAGGAGCCAGGAGGAAACTGGTCTGAGAGGCTACCAAGAGGCCTACAGCAATGCTAAAGCAGTTGCAAGTATTTATGAGAAAGAGTGGTTATTGTGTGCATCTGACAAGAATATCACAAATTATCCACAAATGTGGCTTGTATGGGAGGTCACATGCAGTCACAAACTAACCTTTGCCAAAATGCACCATGAAGGCTCTGAGGCCACGTGGATAAAGGTCTTCTGATCAGATGAGACTAACATTGAATTATTTGGACTCAACACCAAAGGATATGTCTGGTGGAAATCCAGTAAAGCGCACCATCCAAATAACACAGTTCCTACATTAAAGCATGGAGGTGGTAATATCCTGTTATGGGGTGTTGCTCACTGACAAGAAAGTGGTCAATGGGAAGAAGGTTTAACTTCCAACATGACAATGACCCAAAGCACACAGCAAAAATCACCACACAGTGGTTGAAGGAGAAAAGGGTGAATGTCCTTGTATGGCCTAGTCAGAGCCCAGACTTGAACCCCATTGAAAATCTGTAGAATGACCACAAACAGTCACCATCAAAGTTAACTGAACTTGAGCAGTTCTGCAAAGAAGAGTGGGCATATAGAAGTCTAGGGGCCAGATTCAGGTAGATCAGAGCATCTTTGCTCTGGAGTAACGCTTCTCATTTGCGTTACTCTGCCGAAATTTTAGGAGCAAGTGCTGTTATTCAGGAAGCACTTGCTCCTAAAGTTGCGGCAGCGCATCTCAAATGAGCCAGCGGAATTCAAATTGGGCGGGTACGGGGCGTGTAGTATTCTAACTATGCGCGATCCCGCGGCGAACGTACTGCGCATGCGTCGAGTGTCAATGCATTCCAGTGCGCATGCTCCAAATTCTGTCAGTGAACGTCAATGACGTCACATTCCCATTCATGAATGTTTTACGCAAGCGTCTTGATTTGTTTTTTTTCCGACGCGATGACGACGCCTATACTTAACATAGGATACTCCACTAGGGGGCTGCTTTATCTATACGCCGCGTATCGCTTCCGGAAACGTCGTAAAGTCACTGCGTCGCGCCCGAAAAAGATCGTGAATTGCCGATTCCCGCTCATTAACATATTTTTTGATCGTAAATCGGCGGGAACGCCCCCGGCGCCATTTTTAAGTTGAAGTAACGATGCGATGGCGAAATTCAATTACGCCGATCGCATCGGAACTCCAACCCGGCGTTTCTTGTTTTCTGGTTACAGAAAACAAAAACGCCGGCTTAAAGTGACAGTTAGGCTGGCGGATCCATTGATCCGCCGGCCTAACTCTTCATGAATCTGGCCCTAGATGTGCAAAATTTGTAGAGACATATCCTAACAAACTAAAGGCTGTAATTAAAACAAAAGGTGGTTCAACAAAAATACTTACACAAGAGAGGTGATCCTTTTTCCAACTCAGTGATTCTGTTTTAGATTTTTTTGCCGACATGTTGGTATTATATCTTTCACTTGGATGTTATAAATTGCATTTGGTAGATACAGATGAATAAAACAAACCCTGCATCTTCATTTCAGCCTGCAAAGCAACACAATTTGATATTTTAAAGAGGGTGATTCTTTGAAATACCCACTGTATTTTAATTACAGAGACTTCCAATTCAGTGTAGCCAACATGTGATTTATACCTGTCCACCACACTGCACAACTATACTAGCTCTTTTTTCTGATTTCCTATACCCCCACCCACCCTGTTCAGCTTTAAATTTAGCAGTGCGCCCAGAGTTACACATACAGTAACTTTCAATTCCCTACATCTCCAACCCCTTGTCAATCTTATACTTATCTGTCCACTATGCAGTGGGAGCAGCACTGTGCAGGTTTTCTGGAGCCACCACCCACTTGTCAAAATTTTCCTGGCCAGTATATATATCCCACTTTCCATTTCAGTCCTATGGAGGATTCATAGTTTAAAAATTGTATTTTAAAGGGGTTATAAAGGAATTTCCTTTTCCTTAAATAGCTTTCTTTTACCTTATTGCAGTCCTCTTTCACTTACCTCATCCTTTGATTTTGCTTTTAAATGTCCTCATTTCTTCTGAGATATCCTCACTTCCTGTTCTTCTGTCTGTAACTCACCACCGTAATGCGAGGCTTTCTCCCTGGTGTGGTGAAAGCCTCTTGAGGGGGGAGGGGCGAGCAGGAGTGTCAGGACGCCTACTAACACACAGCTCCTTTATCTGCAAAGTAGAGAGTGTCCTGACCCTCCTGCTCGCCCCCTCCCCCCTCAAGAGGCTTTCTCCATACCAGGGAGAAAGCCTTGCATTACTGTGTGTAGTTACAGACAGAAGAACAGAAAGTGAGGAATTCTCAGAAGAAATAAGGACATTTAAAAGCAAAATGGAAGGATGAGGTAAGTGAAGAAGGACTGCACTAAGGTAAAGGAAGCTATTTAGGGGAAAAAAAATCCTTTACAACTCCTTTAAGTCCTTCATTTGTTTTAATGCCATGCCATACCATGGCAGGATAGGAAATTTACTATTTACACTTATGACCATATAAAATAAAGGGAAAAATATTTTTGGTTTTAGATACCATTTAAGCCTCACCCTATTAGTTACCCTGACTTGTAAAAGTAATAGAGCATTTTTTTTATAACAATAACTTGAATTGTATCCACTTACAAATTGAAAGGATATTAATAACATAAAATGTTTTTTGGTAAAGCTAAAAATATTTTCTTTCCCAATGTTTTTTCTCTATAGGGAGGATTCCATCACTTATTTTTTACGATTAGAAAATGGCAGTTCTCAAACTAAAGTTCACCAAGACACGGAGGGGAAAACTAGCTCAAGTTCTATGGATTTTAAACTGGGTGTCTGTTGTGACTGGACTAATTATTTTCAGTTTGGGGCTCTATCTGAAAATTGAAATTAAGAAACGAAGTGAGCTGATGATAAGTAGAGACCTTCAGACAGTTCCCAACATGCTTATTGCTGTGGGCACAATTGCTTGTGTCATCAATTTCTTTGGTGGAAAGATCTGTTATGATTGCTCAGATGCCAATAAATTCTCCAGATGGAAGCTGTTCATGCTGCCCTATATCATCTGCACCTTCTTTTTTACATTCTGCGTGTTTGCTGGAGCCATCATGTGTTATACTATGAGGAACGAACTGGAATCTGCTCTGTACCGTGGACTTAAAGATGCTTTAAAATACTACAAGGACACAGATATCCCCGGTCGGTGCTTCCTAAAATCTACCATTGACATGCTACAGATTGAGTTCCACTGCTGTGGAAACAATGGATTTAGGGATTGGTTTGAGATCCAGTGGTTGTCTGCTCGTTATTTGGACATGAGCTCCAAGGAGGTCATTGAGTAAGTACATTGGTTTCAAAAGAATTTAAAGTGTAACTATGCATTTGTCCAGACCTTCCTTACCAAATTCACCCATATAGGTTCAGGCCTCAGATGCAGACATGGAGTTTACTGCTTCCAAGCATGCGTCAACTTGATTCTGAGCATGCGCGGCCTTTTAACCGATGTTTTTGCATACCAACGATCGGTTTTGACCCATCGGTCCGACGTCCATCGGTCAAATTTTAAAGCAAGTTCTCTTTTTTTGGACCGAAGGATAACTGACCGATGGGGCCCACACACCATCGTTTTGGACCTATGAAATGGTCCTTCAGTCCGTTTTCATCGGTTTCGACCGATCATGTGTACGCAGCCTCACAAGGCATTCTTGAGTTTGGTTTCATTTTTGTTTCTATTGTAGCCCTGATGAAGAACGTGTGCTTAACCCCCCAAAACACATTGGTTGTTTTTATCCAGTGCTATTTATTCTGTTTTCGATTTAAAAAGATCATCATTTTGGACTCTAAAACTGATGGTTTGGTGTAATCATTACCGTATTTATCGGCGTATATCGCGCACTTTTTTGCCCTGAAAATCAGGGCAAAACCGTGGGTGCGCGATATACGCCGATACCCGCTTTCCCGAGCCGAATTTTGAATACTGCGCCGACATATACGGAGCGCAGTACACTCGGGTATATTCGGCCAGTCTCGGCTTCTTCCGCGGTCACGTCCTGGACGTACAGGACGTGAGCGCGAAAGTTGCCGAGCCTGCCCGAGTGTTCAAAACTCGGCGCGGGAAACGAGCGGGGAGGACGCGAGGACGCCGGACCCGCCGAAGAGGACGCCGGACCCGCCGAAGAGGACACCGGACCCGCCGAAGAGGACACCGGACCCGCTGCAGAAGGACACCCGAAGCCGCAGAAGGACGCCGAACCCGACGAGGCCGCCGATGGACGCCGAACCCGACGAGGCCGCCGATGGACGCCGCGCAAGACACCAAAACTGTAAGTACAAAATAACTTTTTTTCCACAGGATTGGGGGGCACTTTGGGGGTGCGCGGTATATGCGGGAGCGCATTATACCGCGATAAATACGGTAGTTTCCTTTTTTTAGTACTCCATGCAAGATGTCCCTGGTTGATGTGAGCTTCCCAACCAAAGCCATTGAGCTCCAGCAATCAGATGCAGTTAAAATACACTATATTACCAAAAGTATTGGGTTGCCTGCCTTTACATGCACATGAACTTCAACCACTTAAGGACCACCTAACACCGATATACGCTGGCAGAATGGCACGGCTGAGCACAAGCACGTACCTGTACCTCCTCTTTAAGTGCTTAGCCATGGAGGGTGCGCACCCATGACCCGGTCCGAAGCTCCATGACCGCGGGACCCGCAGACCCGATCACCACCGGAGTGCCACGATCGGTCACAGGAGCTGAAGAACAGGGAGAGGTGTGTGTAAACACACCTTCCCCATTCTTCACAGTGGCACTGTCATTGATCGTCTGTTCCCCGATATAGGGAAAGGCGATCAATTATGTCACACGTCCAGCCCCGCCCCTCTATAGTTAGAAACACATATGAGGTCACACTTAACCCCTTCAGCGTCCCCTAGTGGTTAACTCCCAAACTGCAATTGTCATTTTCACAGTAAACAATGCATTTTTATAGCACTTTTTGCTGTGAAAATGACAATGGTCCCAAAAATGTGTCAAAATTGTCCGAAGTGTCCGCCATAATGTCACAGTCACGAAAAAAATCGATGATCGCCGCCATTAGTAGTAAAAACAAAAAAATGAATAAAAATGCAATAAAACTATCCCCTATTTGTAAACGCTATAAATTTTGCGCAAACCAATCGATAAACGCTTATTGCGATTTTTTTTCCAAAAATAGGTAGAGGAATACGTATCGGCCTTAACGGAGGAATTTTTTATATATATATATATATATATATATATATATATATATATATATATATATATATATATATATATATATATATATATTTTTTTTTTTTTGGGGGGGGTATTTATTATAGAAAAAAGTAAAAAATATTCATTTTTTTTCAAAATTGTCACTTTATTTTTGTTTATAGCGCAAAAAATAAAAACCGCAGAGGTGATCAAATACCACCAAACGAAGCTCTATTTGTGGGGAAAAAAAGGACGCCAATTTTGTTTACGAGCCACGTCGCACGACTGCGCAATTGTCAGTTAAAGCGACGCAGTGCCGAATCTCAAAAAGGGGCCTGGTCCTTTACCTGCATATTGGTCCAGGTCTTAAGTGGGTAATTGCATCCCAGTATTAGTCCGTAGGATTCAATATTGAGTTGGCCCACCCTTTGCAGCTTTGTGCACCGGTGCACAGTCATGTTGGAACAGGCAGGGGCCATCCCCAAACTGTTCCCACAAAGTTTGGAGCATGAAATAGTCCAAAATGCCTTGAGAGTTTCCTTTACTGGAACCAAGCCCAACCTCTAAAAGACAGCCCCACACCATAATCCTCACTCCACCAAATAATTTAAACCAGTGCACAAAGCAAATTTGGGGTGGAGGAACTTGACTGGCCTGCATAGAGTCCTGACCTCAACCCAATAGAACACCTTTGGGAGGAATTAGAGAGGAGACTGAAGCCAGGCCTTCTCATCCACATCAGTGCCTGACCTCACAAATGCACTTTTGGAAGAATGGTCAAGCATTCCTATAGACATACACACTCCTAAACCTTGTGGACAGCTATTCCAGAAGAGTTGAACATGTTATACCTGCAAAAGGTGGGCCAACGCAAGTTCATGTAAAGGCAGGTGTCCCAATATTTTTGGTAATATTAGTGTGTACCCAATATTCAGTGCCTTTTATCTAGATTAGGGGGTGTCAAACAGTTTTATCTCGGGCCACATCAGCATTATGGTTGTCCTCAAAGAGAAGGTTGTATCTGTTAGATTAGATGTCCAGAGTACCCCACCAACCCCTTGCATCAGATGCAAAGAGCTCCTCACCATTAGGGGTCATGAGTCCCCCACCCTCCCTTTACCTTATGCTGCAGCCGTGAAGAAGCTGGGGGTGGAGCTGGGAATCAGAAAGTGCAGGGCCTGGGAGAAGGGACCAATGGAGGGCTGGAGTCAGACCAGGAGAGGCGGAGACAAAGGGGCGCTGCAGCTGCACAGTAAGCTGCAGGATCTGTAAGAGGGGTTCTGTCCTCCTTTCTCCTGCTCAAACAAGAGGAGCACTGCAGCTGCAGGAGAGGTGCGAGGGCCACATGAAATGGCCTGGAGGGCCCGATTCGGCCTGCGGTCCTTGTGTTTGACACATGTAATAATGATGATTTCATGCCCAGCAGGGCCAGTGGTAGCTGGTCTTGCCTAGTGTGCAAAATCATCTACATACACCCCCCAAAAAATAAAAATAAAGGCTTTTTTCACCTCCTTGACAAAGTTCGATCTGTGTGGAGACTGACTGGGGAGCTAGAAGTAAGTGATGTTGTGCACAGCATGGCTTGCGTGGCACCTCATTGGCTAGATACCTCTTCTTCATAGATTGACTGAAGTTTGTAGGAGACAGCTTTGTCTCCAGCTAACATCATCTGAGCCTGCAGAACTGTGGCACTGTTTGTGTTGGACAGGGCAGCCATCATTCATTTGGGGTCTCCATACACAGCTTGAGGCCTGAACCCCCTTACATTAGGGTCCCCAGAGTCCCCCTCAAATCAGGAACCCAGAGTTCTCCCTTACATCAGATACCCCCGGTTATTAGGATCCCCAAAGATGTTGGGCCAAAGTTACTTGCCTTACATTCAGGATCCCCAGCACCCCCCTTACCTGAGGATCCCTAGAGTCCCCTTACATCACGGTCCCTAAAGCGCCCTTACATTAGTGTTCCCAAAACCCTCTTACATCCTGGTCCCTAGAGCCATTTGCTATTAAAATTGGGTCCCCAAAGTTAGAAGGGAAGAGCAGAGTGGGGTAAGGAGAGTGGAGAGCTTTAAGACAATAGTTTGGGTAGTGGAAGGGGAGCAGGGAGTATTGTGATCCCAGCTTACATCAGGATATGTTCCTTCTCATTGCAGCAGTCAGCTACAGAACAGGTGAAGGCTGGAAGGCTGAGCACTGGGGGCCGGGGCCGGATAGGTTTGATGGAGAACTTCCTCCTCCTCCTCCTCCTCTGAATGCCAGGGCATGGGGGAGGAGGCAAGCACGTGATTGGTTCTAGGACACGGGCAGTCCTAGCAACCAAACCCTCGCGTGGGAAAACAGCGGGCAATGGATGCGGTCAGCTGCTGTACATTCAGGGACAGCTCAGATTACTGCAAAGCCTGCGCTGTTGCTGAGCGGCACGGCTGTAGCAGCAGGTACGCTGACCTGTGTTTTTGGCCAGGATGCTCTAGGGGGGTTTGGACCCAGCAACTGGCTGTGCCCTAGGCGGCTGCCTAGTTTGCCTAGTGGTAGCAACGGCCCTGATGGCCATAGTAGATAATAGCCACCATGGGCAAATGAGCTGAGCCATGGAGGTAGATTATGACAGGGCTGAGCACAAACAGTTCACAAGACCACCAGCAAGCTGAAGAATAAAAGTAGGACTTGGCACTGGGTAGATATGGACAGTAAGAAATTGGCAATGTTTGTATGCGAGCTCTGTACTTCATTTATTTAAATATACATTTTTATTATAAAGTTTTTCCATATCTGTAACAAATGTGACAGAACCCACTGTCACTGTGCATTTTGGAAGGGACTGTGCCCGTGCCTCCTAACCACAGACTATGGCCCGGAAAGATACCGGAGACCCAGGACAAGCTGGTAATGTAATGTTACAGTGAATGTATGAGGCTCTTGCGCCACCAAATAAATTCCAGTCACTGTTGTTATATTTATTAGTATTAATGTAATGTTACAGCCCTTCTCCCCCCCTCTTGTTGCTGGACACATAGACAATGGAGAGTGGACTACAGACGTCTCTCCGCAGGGGCTGAAGAGCCAGGCTGCCTGCTTACCATAATCTCATTAGGTATCTGTACACTGTTTCAATGTCCAAATGTTCCGTTCCCATTGGTTGTTCCTTGTCCCCCTCCCCTCATAGACAAGGCTAAGGGGAGTGTCCCTAACTGTGTGTAAAACTGTATGGTTTTGGATTTAATAAACGTTTAGTCTCTGGATGTGTAACCCTCAACACCTGTGTGGATTGTCTCGTGATTGAGGGGTTAAGGGCTGGTTATGGCAACTCTGCAGGCGCGTTTGGAGGACAGGAGACACAGGTCTGGCGGATGTGCCCATCTGGGGTATCTGAGATCCTTCACAATATCAATCTACAAACAGTTATAAGGATGTCAGCTCAATGTATGTGTTTAGGTGTGATCATGTATGTAATGCTCAGGCTCCTGCAGATTATTCCTCTTGCCCAAGTCGGAACCATTTGTTACAATAATTGAGACCGTACCAATTTACTGCAAGTGCAGTGCTGTCACTGCACTTGTGTTCCATTGAGAACTACAAGTCCTTCTGGCTACAAATGATGGGGTTGTGTGGGTGGAGCTAAGCATAAACACTCCCAATTAAAAAAAATACACAGGCACTCCAGTGAGTGGAACCCCCAGACTTGGTTGCATATCCAAATATTAAATGTTACACTCTAAATATGGGTGTAAAATGAAACAGTCAGAAACATGGACGACTCACTCTTCCAGCCAGCAAGGAAACAACACATGCAAGCAGGTACTTCAGCAGATTCCTGCTTTGTCCTCCTTTCTGCTGTAGACTTCTCTGCAGCGACAGAAATGCTACTGTGACATTAGCCCTAAGGTGGACATACAGAGAAAAGGTAATACGTCTGCTATTTAATGTCATTAGGTATCTTATAATGTGAGCTGGAAGCCCTATTTTTGTTTTTGTAGTGGCTTTAGACTTATTTTGAGTATTTTCCAGGGTTGCGATTTTCATCTTCTGCCCTGCCCGTGGCTTAAGAAATCTGTCTGTTTCCTATTCCCTGACTTGGCAGGACATTTTGATCCAGAACATGTCTTCAGTTATATACCTGGTAGCTTTCCCATTACATCATTCGGATTACAGACACCAGGGCATAAGCCAGTAGGCATATCGTGCCTTAAAGAACTCGCTAAGTGTATTAAAAATGTACATAGTATGAACTCATCACAATTTTAGTCAAACAATAATTTTTGTGTTAAAAGTGATTATATATATATATATATATATATATATATATATGTCACTTTTCTACAATGTAAAGTAGTGAGTGTACAGCTTGTATAACAGTGTAAATGTGCTGTCTTCTCAACATAATTCAACACACACCCATTAATGTCTAAACTGACGACAACAAAAGTGAGTACACCCGAAGTGAAAATGTCCAAATTAGTCCCAAAGTGTCAGTATTTTGTGTTGCTACCATTATTTTCCAGCACTGGCTTAACCCTCTTTGGCATGGAGTTTACCAGAGCTTCACATGTTGCCACTGGAGTCCTCTTCCACTCCTCCATGATGACATCACAGAGCTGGTGGATGTTAAGCCTCGTACACATGATCGGACTTCCATCCAAATTGGTCCAAAGGGCGTTGGCCGTGAACTTATTCTGCATACACACGGCACAACATTTTCAGCCAACATTCACCAAACCACATGGTTTTTCAGCTCTTTACCGTCACCCTTTGGGCAACTTCTGCTATTATTGTAGCATTGGTTCCATGCATGCATGTTTGTACTTTGGGCTTTAGTTGGATGGACTTGCATACACGATTGGATAAACCGACATAACAGATTTATTGCCCAACAGTTGGTAAGCATGAACAGCCAACTTTTGTTGTGGTTAATTCAGCCAATAATTGTCTGATGGAGCATACACACGGTCGGATTATACGACACAACACGTCGATTAGACAATTATGGCCATAAAGTTGGATTGTGTGTACGAGACTTTAGAGACCTTGCGCTCCTCCACCTTCCATTTAAAGGATGCCCCACAGATGCTCAATAAGGTTTAGGTCTGAAGACATTCTTGGCCAGTCCATCACCTTTACCTTCAGCTTCTTTACCAAGGCAGTGGTCGTCTTGGAGGTGTGTTTGGGGTCGTTATCATGTTGGAATACTGCCCTGTGGCCCAGTCTTTGAAGGGAGGGGATTATGCTCTGCTTCAGTATTTCACAGTACATGTTGGCTTTCATGGTTCCGTCAAGGAACTGTAGCTTCCCAGTGCTGGCAGCACTCATGCAGCCCCAGACCATGACACTCCCACCACCATGCTTGACAGTAGGCAAGACATACCTGTCTTTGTACTCAACTGTTTACCGCCCCACACGCTTGACACCATCTAAACTAAATAAGTTTATCTTGGTTTCATCAGACCACATGACTTCCTTGTGCATCATCTTTAGAAGAAGCTTCCTTCTGAGACGACAGCCATACGGACCAATTTGATGCAATGTGCGGTTGCAGGTGGGTGTGCTGAAATGCTGAAAATTGGAGATTTCCCACTATAAAAGAATCTACCAATTTGAATTTGCTCTATAACAGGGGTACTGAATTAAAATTCAAGGAGGTCCGGTCGCCAACATTTTCTTTGAGCCGATGTCCGAATCTCAAGTCTGTACTATGACTCAAAAAGATTGTAGTCACTGTATGTCTATGAAAATATGAGAAACATACAATTTCCTTAGCATTTCGACAATCTTTATTGTCAAGTTTCAACATTAAACATGTGGACAGTGGGAACTAAGCTATTTTTAACAAAACAATATGGAAATAAATTAATAACTCTTTAATAAAACATAAAAAGCACCTCCATTTTTCAAGTTAAAGTAATAACAACAACAACAACAACAATTAAAGGTGTCAATTTGAAAAAGTGCAATTTTTATACCATGCAAAAACCTCCCGTCTAGTGAGAAAAATTGGCGTTTGCTTGTCCTGCCAGTAGTTTAAATCTTGGCTTAAACTGAGTCACTGCCAATCTCATGCACATGTGAAGGTGCTCATTGGTGAGCCTGGAACGATACTTTGTTTTAATTATGTTCATAGTGGAAAAAGCTGACTCACAGCTGTACGTAGAACCAAACATAGTCAAAGTGTGTAGTGCTACCTTCGTTAGACAAGGGAAACCAGTTTCAGGAACAGTCTGTAGCCAGAAGTTGGCAGGATCAGTTCCTCCAAAGTGCACTCTTAGTGCAACATTTGTTTGCAGGTCGATCATTTCTGTTTGTAGAGATCCCTCGTGTGCCCACTTGAAGGTCTGTGTCACCTCCTTTGAAAACACTCTGACATCTTTAATGAGGAATGGATTGTGGATGAATAGAAGGATTTGCTGTCCAAGACTGAAGCTATCAAACCTTTTGCTGAAGTTTCCAATGAGTTTATTTATGAACTCAACAAAAGGAGAAACATCTCTCTTTCCTTCAATCTGTTCTTTCACCTTTTGTGAAATGCAAGCACTCTCCTTGCAGATCTTCCTTGAACAAATCCAGTTTTCTCTAGAAGGAGCGGACAGCGGTCATCAAATCACAGATGGAATTGTTCTTGCCCTGGAGCTTTAAATTGAGTTCATTAACCACTTCAGGCCCGCGCTAACGTCGGATGACGGCAACAGCGCGGGCCTGAATATCCAACATGCCGTCATTTGACGGCATGTCATTCAGGCGTTCCCAGCGCGCGCTGTAGAGCGCGCTGCGGGGAAGCCCTGTGTTGTCCGTGTCCCTTGGACACGGCCAATCACAGATCGCGGCGAACGGCCAATCAGAGTGGCCGTTTGCGATGCGATCTGTGGGCCAATGAGAGATGATCTCTCATAGATCATCTCTCATTGCCGTGTTACACAGAGACAGCGTCCTGTCTCTGGAGAGGAGGAGCCCGATCTGTGTTCCTTCCTACATAGGGACACAGATCGGTCACCCCCCCAGTCACCCCCCCTCCCCCCACAGTTAGAACACACCTAGCATACACATTTAACCCCTTCCTCACCCCCTAGTGTTAACCCCTTCAATGCCAGTCACATTTATACTGTAATTAGTGCATATTTATAGCACTGATCGCAGTATAAATGTGAATGGCGCCAAAAATGTGTCAAAAGTGTCCGATGTGTCCGCCATAACGTCGCAGTACCAATAAAAAATCGCAGATCGCCGCCATTTCTAGTAAAAAAAATAATAAAAAATAATAATTCTCTCCCCTATCTTGTAAGCGCTATAACTTTTGCGCAAACCAGTCGCTTATTGCGATTTTTTTTTCTTTTTTTACCAAAAATATGTAGAAGAATACGCATCGCCCTAAACTGAGAAAAAAAAGTTTTTTTTTTTTTTAATTGGGATATTTATTATAGCAACAAGTAAAAAATATTGTATTTTTCTTCAAAATTGACGCTCTTTTTTGTTTATAGCGCAAAAAAAAAAAAATCGCACAGGCGATCAAATACCACCAAAAGAAAGCTCTACTTGTGGGGAAAAAAGGACGTAAACTTTGTTTGGGAGCCACGTCGCACGACCGCGCAATTGTCAGTTAAAGCGACGCAGTGCCGCAAGCTGAAATTTTACCTGGGCAGGGGGGGGGGGGTGTAAGTGCCCAGTATGCAAGTGGTTAAGGTGTGATGTTATGTCCACTAGGAAAGTGATTATCCATTGTGCCCTCATCTTCTAAAAACAGTGAAAACTGTCTTGCTTTCTGACTTTTGAGTTGCACTAAGAAAGCCGCTACTTCTGTTTGAATGGACCAAAAGCATTCCAATACATTGTTTTTACTCAGCCATCTTACATTGTTGTGAAGTAAAAGATAATTGCATTCGCCTCAACTTCTTTAAGAAACTCTCTTAGTAAACGATGTTGATGGGATGAGGATGCCCTGAGGAAGTTGATGAGTTTCATCATTGTGTCCATGATTTCTGCAAACCGGTCTGATAGAATGGCACACAGAACAGTCTGGTGGATGATTCAGTGGTAAGCAATAAGGTCAGGGTTGTCCTCTTTCAGTCGTGCCACGGCTCCTCTCTCCTTTCCTACCATGGCAGGGGCACCATCTGTGGTAACTGACACCACTTTTTTCAGATCGATCTTGCTCTTTCTCAAAATTTCTTTAATGGCCTCATATATGTCTTGTCCTCTTGTGTGTGTCTCAAGTGGTGTTACACCTAACAGGTCCTCACAGAGTTCTTTTGTTTCTCTGTGAAAAAATCTTACATACACCAAAAGCTGGGCATTATCAGTTATATCTGTGGATTCATCAATGGCTAAAGAAATGCATGCTGCCCTCTGAATAGCTGCCTCAAGTTGTCCCAATACATCCTCTGTTAATATTTCTGTCTTTTTGGTTGCTGTTGACACTGACAGTGGGATCTGGTTCATTTTTCCACACAGATCATCTTTTTGTTTACCCTCAAGTACAGTTTCAGCAACAGCATTCAAACACTCCTTTACAAATGTACCATCGGTAAATGGTCTTTTGTGTTGCCCCAAAATCCACGCTACTTTAAGTGAACATTCATTTGCACGCTGCTGGACAAATGAGACAAACTGGCTTTAAACCTCCCATGGGAAGAATGAACATATATTGCTCTGTCCATTCATCTTTGAAGACTCGGTTCTCAACATCTTCCTTCCTTTTCTTGGCACAAGCCATGCTCTCTGGTGCTTTTGCTACGGTTTCCTCCACACACTTTGGAAATACTCTGTAAATGTAAAAGGGGTATTAGTGTTTCCCCTTACATCAAATTCCCCTATCAGAGTAATTCATTACATTGGGTGCCCCACAAAAATCAGTTGCCAACGTCAGAATACTCCCTTACATCCGGTATTCTTGTCAGAGTGCCCACTTACATCAGGTTTCTGCAATGGAAGGCCCCCTTACAGTTGGTTACTCCCATCAGTGTGCCTCCTTATATCATTTGCCCCATTATATAATGTTCCCCCATCAGTGCCCCCTTACATAGCGTGTCCTCATCAGAGTGTCACCCTACATTAGGTGTCACCATACGTGTGCCTCCTTACATGAGGTGTGCCCATCAGAGTGCACTTTAAATTAGGTTTGTTCATCAGGTGTCCCCATCACAGTGCCCCTTTACATCAGGTGTCCCCATCACAGTGCCCCTTTACATCAGGTGTCCCCATCACAGCGCCTATTTACTTCAGGTATTCCCCATCACAGTGCCCCCTTACATCAGGTGTCCCCATCACAGTGCCCTCTTACATCAGGTGTCCCCATCACATTGCTCCTTCACATCAGGTGTTCCCATCACATTGCTCTTTCACGTCCCCATCACAGTGCCCCTTTACATCAGGTGTCCCCATCACAGCCCCTATTTACTTCAGGTATTCCCCATCACAGTGCCCCCTTACATCAAGTGTCCCCATCACAGCGCCCCTTTGCATCAGGTGTCCCCAACACAGCGCCCCTTTGCATCAGGTGTCCCCATCACAGCGCACCTTTACATCAGGTGTCCCCATCACAGCGCACCTTTACATCAGGTGTCCCCATCACAGCGCACCTTTACATCAGGTGTCCCCATCACAGCGCACCTTTACATCAGGTGTCCCCATCACATTGCTCCTTCACATCAGGTGTCCCCATCACAGTGCCCCTTTACATCAGGTGTCCCCATCACAGCGCACCTTTACATCAGGTGTCCCCATCACAGCGCACCTTTACATCAGGTGTCCCCATCACAGCGCACCTTTACATCAGGTGTCCCCATTACATTGCTCCTTCACATCAGGTGTCCCCATCACAGTGCCTCTTTACATCAGGTATTCCCCATCACAGTACCCCCTTACATCAAGTGTCCCCATCACAGCGCCCCTTTACATTAGGTGTCCCCAACACAGCACCTCTTTACATCAGGTGTCCCCATCACAGTGTCCAATTACTTCAGGCATTCTTCATCACAGTGCCCCTTTACATCAGGTGTCCCCATCACAGCGCACCCTTCCATTAGGTGTCCCCATCACAGCGTCCCTTTACATCAGGTGTCCCCATCACAGCGCACCTTTACATCAGGTGTCCCCATCACATTTCTCCTTCACATCAGGTGTCCCCATCACATTGCTCCTTCACATCAGGTGTCCCCATCACAGTGCCCCTTTACATCAGGTGTCCCCATCACAGCGCACCTTTACATCAGGTGTCCCCATCACAGCGCACCTTTACATCAGGTGTCCCCATTACATTGCTCCTTCACATCAGGTGTCCCCATCACAGTGCCTCTTTACATCAGGTATTCCCCATCACAGTACCCCCTTACATCAAGTGTCCCCATCACAGCGCCCCTTTACATCAGGTGTCCCCAACACAGCACCTCCTTACATCAGGTGTCCCCATCACAGTGTCCAATTACTTCAGGCATTCTCCATCACAGTGCCCCTTTACATCAGGTGTCCCCATCACAGCGCACCTTTCCATTAGGTGTCCCCATCACAGCGTCCCTTTACATCAGGTGTCCCCAACACAGCGCACCTTTACATCAGGTGTCCCCAACACAGCGCACCTTTACATCAGGTGTCCCAAACACAGCGCACCATTACATCAGGTGTCCCCAACACATTGCTCCTTCACATCAGGTGTCCCCATCACAGTGCCCCTGTACATCAGATGTCCCCATCACAGCGCACCTTTCCATCAAGTGTCCCCATTACAGTGCTCCTTCACACCAGGTGTGCCCATCACATTGCTCCTTCACATCAGGTGTCCCCATCACATTGCTCCTTCACATCAGATGTCACCATCACAGCGCACCTTTACATCAGGTGTCACCATCACAGTGCTTTTTTAAATCAGGTGTCCCCATCACAGTGCTTTTTTAAATCAGGTGTCATCACAGTGCCCCTTTAAATCAAGTGCCCCCATCACAGCACCCCTTTGCATCAAGCATTCCCATCAGAGTGCCTCCTTACAGCAGATGTGCCCATCAGAGTCCCCCTTAACATAAAATGTGCCCATCAGCATGCACATTACCATAAAATAAGGGTCACGCTGATGGGCACCTCTAAGGTTAAGGTTAAGGGGCACATTTTAATTTAAGGCACACTCTGATGCACAGATTTTCATTTTAGGGGCACTCTGATGGACACATTTTATTTTAAGGGGCACGCTGATGGGTATATTTTTAATGAGCACGCCTGATAGGCACATTTTATGTGAAGGGGCACTCTGATGGGCACATTTTAAAGCGGAGGTTCACCTAAAAATAAATTTTTAACATTTCATTTATGCAATTTATGACAATTAGAATCGGCTGTTTTTTTTCAAAATACGTGCCGTACATACGGTTTTCCATATGTATTCTCACCGCCGCTTCCGGGTATGATCATCCGGACTGGACTGGGCATTCCTAATTGATTGACAGGCATCCGACCGATGCATACAGCGCATCACGAGATGCCGAAAGAAGCCGAACGTTGGTGCGCAGGCGCCGTATAGAGCCGCACCGTCGTTCGGCTTCTTTCGGCATTTCGTGACCCGCTGATAGCGTCGGTCAGATGCCTGTCAATCAATTAGGAACGCCCAGTCCCAACGATCATACCCGAAAGCGGCGGTAAGAATACATATGGAAAACGGTATGTACTTTTAAAAAAAACAGCCGATTCTAATTGTCATAAATCACATAAATGCAATGTTTAACATTTATTTTTAGGTGAACCTCCGCTTTAATTTAAGGGGCACCATGATGCACACATTTTTTATTTAAGGGGCACTCTGATGGACAAATTTTATTTTAAGGGGCACACTGATGGCTATATTTTTATGTCCACGCCTGATAGGCACATTTTATGTTAAGGGGAACTCTGATGGCTACAACAAAATGTGTCCCATCAGTGTGCCCCTTAACAAAATATGCCCATCAGTGTGCACATTAAAAATATACCCATCAGCGTGCCCCTTAAAATACAATGTGTCCATCAGAGTGCCCCTTGAATTAAAATGTGTGCATCAGAGTGTCCCTTAAATTAAAGAGTGCCCATCAGAGTGTGCCTAAACAGAAGAAAGGTGTCCTTTAACAAAAAAATATGCCCAGCAGCGTGCACAATAACATGCCCACATACCTTGAATACCTTGAATGTAGGTTGGAGGGCACAAGTACAGGAACCACGAACACCGGCCTATTTGCAAGAACAGCGGAAACCGCAAGAACAGGGGGCGTGGCACGCACACTCGCAAGGAGAGCTTCCCTCAAATCAGGGGACTGCGAGCAGCATGGGGGCGGGCGCGCACGTGACGTCACGTCCCGCTCCTACAAGCGTCACTGGTTGCTAGGGAACCCCACGGAAAATCGCTGTCCCAGCAAACCAAATGCTACCACTACTGGCGGCCTGGCGGTCCGGGCAGAAGCATCACGGGGGCCAGACTCGGACCGCGGGCCGCCATTTAGTGACGGCCGATCTATAACCATAAACTACTAACAATGTAAAAATGTGAATCACAAAAAAAGTTCTGTTTAAATGTGTGCACTAAAAAGATTTACTCACTAAAACTTTAGCGTGATGTCCAAATAAAAGAATAAGTGACTGATATAATTAATTTGTTAATTTAGCAATAACGTATCTATTATAATGTGTTACCAATTTTCTTTTTTGCAGTCGTTTTAAAAGCAATGTGGATGGAAGATATTTACTTGATGGAGTTCCTTTCAGCTGCTGCAACCCCAGTTCTCCCCGTCCCTGCATCCAGTATCAGATTACTAACAATACTGCTCACTACAATTATGACTACCTAGCAGAAGAGCTGAACATCTGGCTCCGTGGCTGTAGGGAGGCTCTACTGGACTACTACGATCAGCTCATGCAGACTATCGGCCTCACTGTCCTCCTTGTATGGCTCTTTGAAGTAAGTCCGCTCTGCCATCCATAACAGATGATTTCATTTTGGTGCAAACTGTACAAAAACAAAAAGCAGAATTTAATAAATTCTAAAGTGTTTTACTATGAGCATTCCTCTTTAAAATGTATTTCCTGACAGACTCCATGGCAGCCTACGTATGGGTTAATCCCACCTCTCATACCTCATAGGACCCCACTCCCATAAATCTTTGCTTCTAGTCAGAGACCGTGTTCCTTTTTTGTCCTCCTCCTAGGACCAAGGTGATTTCTTATCTTATGAAGATTTCTGCGGTCCAGTCCTGGTTGCACAAATTTTGATGCCGGTTTTTCTTTCTGGAGTCCAGCATGATCACAACGGATGCCAGCGACAGAGGATGCCCGACGGAGGTTGCTCAGGGGAAATGGGACTTCCCATCCCGAAGAATAGTATTGAATGTTGAAAATCAGCCTTCTGTGCTCTTCAAGCTTTTCTTCACTTGACAAGGGGTGCCTCAGTTCTCCTAAGACTGGACAACACATCAGCAGTCTCATACATCAATATACAGGGAGGCACTCCCAGTCTCTCCCTCCTGAGGGAAGTGGAGCCAATCATGTCATGTCATTGACAAATCTGACAGCTGTCCATCTCCCCGAAACTTAGAACGTCCTGGCAGACTCTCTCTCAAGGGTGTCCCTAGAAAACGAATGGTCTTTCCACACCGAGGTCTTCCGTTGGGTTCTGTGGAGGTTCCACAGGGCCAATGCCTTTATCCCTGTACCTGTCATTCTCCGTTTTTTGTTGAGACTCAGGTGGAAAGAGGCCAAAATAGTGGCGATAGTTCCGTACTGGCACAACAGGCCATGGTTTCCTCTGCTGTTACAACTCAGCTTCTGGGATCCAGTTCCTCTCCCATCCAGACCAGATCTCCTGTTGCAGGGAATGACTCTTCACCCATGCCCAACCCATCTGTACCCGATGGCTTGGTGTTTGAGAGGGGAAGGCTGGAGGCCCTAGGTTGCCAAAGCAGGGCTATCTCTACGTTGCTGAACGTAAGGAGAGCAAGTACCAACAACGTCTATCAAAGGATTTGGTCAAAATTTGCAGACTACATTTCTACCACTGACAGTTCTTCTGATGATCCAAAGATACGTGATATCCTTCAAACAGGCCTGATTTGTCCTCATCAGTTAGCTTCTTTGCGAGTTCAGGTTTCTGCAATCTCTGCCTTCACAGGTATATCCTGGGCTAGACACTCTTATTAGGCACTTCTTCAGAGGAGTAATAAGGCTCAGACTTCAAAGAAAACCAAGATTTTCCAAATGGGACCTCACCCTTGTCCTGGATTTCTTCTCAGGAAGAGAAATGCAACATATGGGTCAGCTATCTATCAACGAACATTCTCTCAAAATTGTCTTCCTGGTGGCCATAACATCGGCATAGAGGGTCTCTGAAATTGGTTCTCTAGGACAGTGTTTTTCAACTCCAGTCCTCAAGGCACACCAACAGGTCAAGTTTTCAGGATTTCCCTCAGATGAAACGGCTGTAGTGATTACTAAGGCAGTGAAACTGATCAAATCACCTGTGCAAAATAATGGAAAGTCTGAAAACATGACCTGTTGGTGTGCCTTGAGGACTGGAGTTGAAAAACACTGCTCTAGGATTCAAGGAGCCATTCCTTACTTTCTTCCCTGATCGAGCAGTCTTGATTCCTATGCTAGGATCAAAACCCAAAGTAACATCTGTATTTCACGAGAATCAGGAGATCTATCGAAGAACCATCGAAGCCTCGATTGTTCGGGCCATTCAGTGGGCTTATAAAAGACTAAGGGTCAGGCTCCTCTAGAGGCAGTGACCTCTCATTCTACCAGGAGCGTTTCTACATCTTGGGCAGCCTCCCGACATGTATCCCTGAAAGTAATTTGTAAAGCAGCCTCATGGTCGTCGATTAACACATTTATGACTCACTATTGCATAGAACCGGCTTTTTTGTCTACGGTTAATTTTGGTTCTCATGTCTTATCTGTTGACGCTGCCAATTAAACCTTTTTTTTCTTAAAACCAGCAATTGCCCACCCGGGTGTGTATGGCTAGTTATTTTCCATACGTAGGCTGCCATGGAGTCTGTCAGGAAAACTGAAGATTTATGTCAAATACTAACCGTAATATTTCTTTCCTAATGGACTCCATGGCAACAGGAATGCCCTCCCATTTGCTGGAATAAGCTAAGTTACAGAACATGGTCTCTGATTAGAAGCAAAGATTTATGGGAGTGGGTTCCTTTGAGGTATGAGAGGCACGATTAACCCATACATAGGCTGCCATGGAGTCCCTCAGGAAAGGAAAATTACGGTATGTACTTGATATAAATTTCCAGTTTTTTGCCCCCCAAAAGCTTCCCTTGGTCTTTAGACATTTTGAAAATGAAGAAAAAAAATTACTATGACCTGAAGATGTCCCACATAGGATAGGAGATGGTTTCCCTTTAATTTACAATAATTTCCCTGTGTCCCTTCTAGGTGTATTAATCACTTTGCATTTGTCCTGGCATTACCAAGACAAAAAAAAGTGTTAGAAAATCCAACATTTTAGAGTTGTCACAAGAACAAGAGGTAGGATTTAAAGCGATGGCAAACAAAAATAAAAGGTCCCCTGCAAGGCAATGTCATAATGTGCTAGTATTTCTCCCAGTGATTGGTTGTCACGGTAGTCACATTATTGTAAGCTCCGGATTGCAAATATGCATCGGTAGCCATCTGTGACATTTTAGTTACTGTGCTGGAAGTGTGCTCTAAATACGCAAAAAGCTGGACTTGCCTGAACAGAATCTTGACCTTAACCTGATAGAACACCTTTGGGATGAATTAGAGCGGAGACTGCGAGACAGACCTATTTGTCCACATCAGTGCCTGATCTTACAAATGTGCTTCTGGAAGAATGGGCAACCATTCCCATAGATAAACTCCTAAACCTTGTGGACAGTGTTCTCCGAAGAGTTGAAGCTGGTATAGCTGCAAAGGGTGGTCCAACTCAAAATTTAACCGTACGGATTAAGACTGGATAGCATTAAAGTTCATGCAGGTGTCCAAATACACTTGGTAATACAGTGTTTACTGTATATGCGTATGGCTGGTGGGAACTGGTTAAAATGTACTTTTGACATGTTTGGTATTTCTCCCAGCTAGATCCGTAATAAAAAAAATCGCAAAAAATGTATTGAAAAACAAAAGGGATGCATAGGACAGAATAAAATAATATAGTATAAAAAGAATGAAAAACAACCCATTAAGCAACTAGAAGCCAGTCTAAATGATTGCTTTCTTGGGTCAAATAAGGAAAACAGACTACTAAGTGGCAAAAGGCTGCAGTTTGAGCACCAGGGATATAGAGGAACACCTGCCAAACACTGCTCGAAATTCCTTCTGAATCAGCTTAAATTCGAACTGTGAGTGGCTCTGTTAACACCACCCAGCTAGACAAAAGATGATTTTTCAATTAACTTTTGGTAAATAGGCTGGGGGGAAAATTGATGGCTGAACAGCATTCCACATAGACCTTCCTCCGCACCGCCGGCTCTCACTGCTGTCAGTCTGCAATCAAGACTGAGAAGAATGCCCTGCAGTAGGCAAAGAATGCGGTGAGTATAAGGGAGCGGCGTCTCCTCTGAGCCGTCTCCCATCTGCTGTGCTCCGTGTAGCGTGTCTCCATCGGTATTGCGATAGATAATGTGTGATGACGTTTTCCAGCTAGGCCACACCTACGCGTTTCGTCACGAATAGGACGTCTTCGAGGATAGGCTGCTGGATCAGTTTAATCAATCAAGCCCTTAAATAACGGCCAAACTCCATCTTAATTGAGGGCAGTTAAAAAGAGGGCATAGTGAGGAAACACAAACGTCTGCGTGTAACCGCACGACGTATGAGGAGCAAAGCAGAAATTAATGGAGCAAAGGCAGAACACTGCCATCTTAGGAGAGAAAAAGAGGAAGAGGCCGCAACTATCTCAAATACAAACAATCCATATTTAAGAATTACTAAACCATGATCCAAATATCACAATATATAAATATACATGTATAAATAAATAAATCTAATAAAATACATATGAAATGGTATTGATAAAACTCATATAGTTAATAAATTGATAAAAATCGAATATAAAAAAATGGATAATAAAAATTAAATAATACAATTTAAAATATAATTTGACATCTACGCATTATTTAAAAAACAATTAATATCCCAATCCATGTTCGAACCATGCGGGATGAACGACCTCATATTAAAAAGCCATTAAGTCTCAAGTTTAGATATCGCACAAACTTTATTAGTGCCTCTCCAGTGTGGGCACAATTTCTCAATGGGTAAGAAGAGAGTCCCTTTAATATCTTTATTATGATGTTTGGCATAATGTTTTGACAGGTTGTGTTTAGGGAAGCCATTCTTCACCTTGCCCACATGTTCTTCTAATCTTACGTGGAGGGCTCTCTTGGTCCTGCCAATGTATTGTCTTGAGCACGGACATTGTATGAGGTAGATAACACATTAACTGGTACAGGTAATAAAGAAATCAATATCATAACTTCTATCGGTCTGTGTAGACCGAAAAGACAGAAGTTTCCGCCCCTGGAAGGCATTGATTTTACAAATATTGCACTTATGACAGGGGTAGAAACCCTTCATATCCTGAAAAAACTGGATTGGGTTAGGAGGATCAATAACATTGGGAGCTATTTTGTTATGTAAAGAGGGAGCACCTCTAAAGATGACTACTGGTCGATCAGGGATAAGTGGACCCAAAACTATAATTTTTCAAAACATTCCAGTGTCTCTTAAGGATTTTTTTAACCAAAAAATGTTGATTTGAATATCCAGTTATCATAGCGAACCCAAAGGAATTGTCTGTCTTTGTAATTATTTTGGAGCCATTCAGCATCTGGCCCCTATCTAGACAGCCAACTGCTCGAATGGTATCATCTAGGATTGGCCTCATTGTAGCCTTTCTCCAAGAACCTAGATTTAAGCACCAAAGATTTTTGATAATAATCTTCCAAAGAAGTGCAATTACGTCTTATTCTTTGGAATTGGCCTTTGGGAACAGCTTTAAGCCATTGAGAATAGTGACAACTCGTGAGAGGGATGTAGGCATTGCGATCGGTCTCCTTGAAATGAGTATTGGTTGACAACAAACCATCTCTCACTGTGATGTTAAGGTCTAAAAACTGGATCTGAGAGTCACTAGCCTCATACTTCAAGAAGATGCCCTTATGGTTGCTATTAAGCCTACAAAAAAACTTCTCTAAAGATGGAAGGTCACCCTCTCATAATACCAGTATGTCATCAATGTATCTTTTCCATAGCTAACTCTCTGGGAGGATTGATGTCAATCACTTCCCTTTCCCAGAAGGCCATAAATAGGTTTGCTAGGCTAGGAGCAAATTTCGCTCCCATCGCCACTCCGCATTTTTGTAGATAAAAATTATTATCCCACCAAAAATAATTATGGCTTGTAGCAAAAATTAACAGATTGATGATAAAGTCTTTCTGTATCACTGATAATGAAGTATCTTGTTGTAAGTAAAACCAAACCGCTTCCAAACCATGGGCATGAGATATAATGGTATACAGAGAATTAACGTCTGCAGTAGACAAAATTAATCCCTCTTTCCATCCACAATCCACTAGAAGATTAATAACGTGAGTTGTGTCTCGTAAATAAGAAGGGGTAGTAACAACCAATGGTTGCAAAAACTCATCTATATATCTGCCTATACGGTATTCCAAGTATAACATCAATCTAGAGGGTGTTTTTGATGGGAATAGTGATCAGACGGATGAAATATGGTGAATTTTTTTGAGAATAAAAAACCTCCTTGTTTCCGAGTTACATACTAATTGGGTCATTGCATACCTTGAACAGTATGTTACTCAGAAGATGGTCCCATGCAGTCTTAAATGGGTATCTCAGCCCTCAGAAGGGTGAGACTGAACTTACTGCATGGTTTATCTATTTTAACAACATGGGGGTTCAATTCTTAGGCCGCGTACACACGACCAAATAAGTCAGATCAAATCGGTCTGACAGACCGATTTGATCAGATTTGTCTGCTGGGCTATTTTGGTTTGATCGTGTATACACGATCAAACAAAAATCCCCGCTGGCAGACAGCGCGGTGACGTGGCGGTGACGTTGACGCCGCCACGTCACCGCACCAGGAAGTAAAAAACTTCCAGCATGCGTCGAATCCATTTGACGCATGCGCGGAAAGATATGTCCGCTGGTTAGTGTACTAACCAGCAGACATGTCGGACGGACGGGTTCCCAGCAGACAGATTTTAAAGCATGCTTTAAAATTTGTCTGCTGGAAAAACCTGTCTGTCCGCCCGTACACCCGATCGAATTTGTCTGCTGAAACGGTCCGTCGGACCGTTTCCAGCAGATAAATTTGATCGTGTGTACGCGGCCTTACAGTTTTTGATAGAAAAGAAACAGAATAAAATAGGATCCCTCAATGAGGAAGTTATTTTACTTAAAGAGAAACTTATTCCGTTCAGAGAACAGGAGATTTATAAACAGAAGTCAAGCTCTCTTAAAATTTTCTTAGAAAAAAAGAGGATCAAGACCAAAAATCTAAAAAGAAAAAAAAGTACAACCGTGACTTTGACTATTCCAATAAAATGGTCTTTAAGTGGCAGGTTAAGACCGATGAGGCTATGGAGGCATCGTCTGGCACTTCTATGCCATCGACAACCCCTATACCCCCAGCGGCACCTCATTCACAGGTTCCATCACTCCCCAATGTTAATACTACTATAAGACCCACAGCACAAGGAAGCCATAATCCTCCTGATATTCCGCCTGGATATACTGCAGTTAAATCCAAAAATAAGAAAGGTAAATTTAGGAAGAATGCCCCTTGTGTTGATCGTGGCAACACGCAGTATAGAGAGGATGTAAATCATTACTCACAAAGAGGCGGAGAGTCAAGTGGCCCATCTTGTTATGCTAATGATCGGACGTACTATGGACCTGCCGACCATAGGGAATTTTACTATCCCCCACTTATGAATCATCAAGGGTATAACTATCCCAGAAATTATTCTAGGGACTCTTATATTAACCAGCCTCCTAGACACACTCCACAAAATTATTCAGTTCCTATACACAATAGGTTCACTCCTCTTGTGCGCCATCAAAGAGATGAACCTGAGGAAGAACCTGTAATTTCATGACATCCGAGTGAATATTTGGACCACTCTAGGAGATTTAGGCAAGAACAGGACTCCCCATCCAATTTTGAAAGAAATTAGTCTCATCGTTTTTTTTTCCCGTGGTCAACCCCAGACCCAAAAGAGCTTACGACGAAAGAGGGACATCAGTGGGGGGAGGCGGATCAGATCCAAATAAAAGAAAACACTAAACATCAGTGGATTATTTAATCTGAGCACCACTCAGATATCTTTGGGGGAACAGTCCGTCTTGAGTCAGGGTCTTAAATTTGCACCCCCACGTACTCTTAACAAATTTAAAACATTTATTGATGCCCATAAACAGGTCCGATGATTAAATATTAAAAGACATTTTATCCTCAACCCTCTTGGTAATGGCAGTCAGATTATGGCTCCCTCTAGGGTACAAACAGCAGATGTTTCTTCTGGGTCAACTTCTAATATACTTACAGCTACTGTTTCGGATTCCATCAGACACACTAAATTGTCTAATGCGTCTCTATTCAATCCACCCAGTTTTACTGCCCCCTCGATACAAACTTTTAAAGAGTTAGTATTGAAAGATATTGTTGATTTGAAGATCCCTAAACCTAAGAAAAACTTTGAAATACAGAGTCATATTAAACAAATATGTGCTCGTAATGAAATAGTGATACACCCTGCTGACAAGGGTGGGGGAGTTGTGATTTTAAATAAAAGTGACTATTTGGTTGAAATTAATAGGCTTTTATCAGACACAACTACCTATAGTCAGCTAGCTAACAACCCCACAGTCAGGTTCAAAAAGGAGCTCAAAGCCTTGATCAATGAGGGGTTTTCTTTGGGCATTCTCAATAGAGAGAAGTTGGTCCATTTGGTGCCTTCTGCACCCAGAATTCCTGTAATTTATTATCTGGCCAAAGTACACAAAAGCACGACAAATCCACCCGGTCGACGAATTATTAGCGGGATTGACTCGGTTACTGCCCGTATAGGCAGATATATAGATGAGTTTTTGCAACCATTGGTTGTTACTACCCCTTCTTATTTACGAGACACAACCCACGTTATTAATCTTCTAGTGGATTGTGGATGGAAAGAGGGATTCATTTTGGCTACTGCAGACGTTAATTCTCTGTATACCATTATATCTCATGCCCATGGTTTGGAAGCGGTTCGGTTTTACTTACAACAAGATACTTCATTATCAGTGATACAGAAAGACTTTATCATCAATCTGTTAATTTTTGCTACAAGCCATAATTATTTTTGGTGGGATAAGAATTTTAATCTACAAATATGCGGAGTGGCGATGGGAGCGAAATTTGCTCCTAGCCTAGCAAACCTATTTATGGCCTTCTGGGAAAGGGAAGTGATTGACATCAATCCTCCCAGAGAGTTAAAGCTATGGAAAAGATACATTGATGACATACTGGTATTATGGGAGGGTGACCTTCCATCTTTAGAGAAGTTTTTTGTAGGCTTAATAGCAACCATAAGGGCATCTTCTTGAAGTATGAGGCTAGTGACTCTCAGATCCAGTTTTTAGACCTTAACATCACAGTGAGAGATGGTTTGTTGTCAAACACCACTCATTTCAAGGAGACCGATCGCAATGCCTACATCCCTCTCACGAGTTGCCACTATTCTCAATGGCTTAAAGCTGTTACCAAAGGCCAATTCCAAAGAATAAGACGCAATTGCACTTCTTTGGAAGATTATTATTAGGGATGAGCCGAACACCCCCGCGTTCGGTTCGCACCAGAACCGTCAAACAGTCCGATCCGATCGTTCGCACGAACATTTAGAACCCCATTGAAGTCTATGGGACTCGAACGTTCTAATTAAAAAATTATAATTTTAAAGACCAATATTCAAGTTATTGTTGGAAAACGTCTTTCAGAACCCAGGTCTTGCCCCAGTGAACACGTATCAATGGAAAAACGTTTTTAAAACGGTCGTTTTTTCAGGAGTCCTGCTCCTGAAAAAACGACAGTTTTAAAAACTTTTTTCCTTTGATACATGTTCCTTCGGGCAAGACCCGGGTTCTCAAAGACGTTTTCACAGGCAGACTATAGACACCCAGCAGGTACAATATTTAAAGGAATTTTTCATTTTTTTAAGATTTAAGCATCATTAAAATCACTGCTATTGTACCTGCTGGGTGTCTATACCTGTGATAACGTCTTTAAATAGCACAATCACCTGCCTGCCAGTAAATTAGGAAGAACTGATCTAGCTAAGCTATACAGTGTATAAATATATGTACAACTCCTAGGGATGTATATATTTTCTCTAAACACTGTAATTACAGCTAAACTGACTAGCCTGCTCTATCTAGCTATCTAAAAAGACAATCTCTCTAACTGCTCTCAGTAAGAAGCCAGAACACACTACACAAGGCCGCCCAGCAGGCTACCTTATATAGTGTGGGGGGCGTGTGCCACCTTGGCTTTGGCCAATTATGGCTCTCCTTTTTTTGCGTGCTGTGATTGGCCAAGCATGCAGGGTCATAGTGCATGCTTGGCCAATCATCAGGGCGCAATGCTGCAGTGAATTATGGGCCGTTTCGTTTCACTCGAATTTGCTGTGAACGATCGTTTTTGTTCGAAATTCGACGAATGGACGATGTTCGAGTCGAACATATGTTCGTTTCAAACGCGAAGCTCATACCTAATTATTATCAAAAATTTTTGGTGCGTAAATCTAGGTTCTTGTAGAAAGGCTACAATGAGGCCAATCTAGATGATACCATTCGAGCAGTTGGCTGTCTAGATAGGGGCCAGATGCTAAAAGGCTCCAAAACAATTACGAAGACAGACAATTTCTTTGGGTTCGCTATGATAACTGGATATTCAAATCAACATTTTTCGGTTAAAAAAATCCTTAAGAGACACTGAAATGTTTTGAAAAATGATAGTTTTGGGTCCACTTATCCCTGATCGACCAGTAGTCATCTTTAGAGGTGCTCCCTCTTTACATAACAAAATAGCTCCCAATGTTATTGATCCTCCTAACCCAATCCATTTTTTTCAGGATATGAAGGCTTTCTACCCCTGTCGTAAGTGCAATATTTGTAAAATCAATGCCTTCCAGGGGTGGAAACTTCTGTCTTTTCGGTCTACACAGACCGATAGGAGTTATGATATTGATTCCTTTTATCAGTGAATGTGTTATCTACCTCATACAATGTCCGTGCTCAAGACAATATATTGGCAGGACCAAGAGAGCCCTCCACGTAAGATTAGAAGAACATGTGGGCAAGGTGAAGAATGGCTTCCCTAAACACAACCTGTCAAAACATTATGCCAGACATAATAATAAAGATATTGAAGGGACTCTCTTCTCACCCATTGAGAAATTGTGCCCACACTGGAGAGGTACTAATAAAGTTTGTGCGATATCTAAACTTGAGACTCAATGGATTTTTAATAAGAGGTCGTTCATCCCGCATGATTTGAACGTGGACTGGGATATTAATTGTTTTTTAAATAATGCGTAGATGTCAAATTATATTTTAAAAATTGTACGATTTAATTTTTATTATCCAATTTTTCATATTCTATTTTTATAAATGTATTAACTATATGAGTATCATTAATACAATTTCATATGTATTTTATTAGATTTATTTATATATACAGTGCAGAAAATAAGTATTTGAACACCCTGCTATTTTGCAAGTTCTCCCACTTGGAAATCATGGAGGGGTCTGAAATTGTCATCGTAGGTGCATGTCCACTGTGAGAGACATAATCAAAAAAAAAATTCCAGAAATCACAATGTATGAATTTTTAACTATTTATTTGTATGATACAGCTGCAAAGAAGTATTTGAACACCTGTCTATCAGCTAGAATTCTGGCCCTCAAAGACCTGTTAGTCTGCCTTTAAAATGTCCACCTCCACTCCATTTATTATCCTAAATTAGATGCACCTGTTTGAGGTCATTAGCTGCATAAAAACACCTGTCCACCCCATACAATCAGTAAGAATCCAACTACTAACATGGCCAAGACCAAAGAGCTGTCCAAAGACACTAGAGACAAAATTGTACACCTCCACAAGGCTGGAAAGGGCTACGGGGAAATTGCCAAGCAGCTTGGTGAAAAAAGGTCCACTGTTGGAGCAATCATTAGAAAATGGAAGAAGCTAAACATGACTGTCAATCTCCCTCGGACTGGGGCTCCATGCAAAATCTCACCTCGTGGGGTCTCAATGATCCTAAGAAAGGTGAGAAATCAGCCCAGGACTACACGGGAGGAGCTGGTCAATGACCTGAAAAGAGCTGGGACCACCGTTTCCAAGGTTACTGTTGGTAATACACTAAGACGTCATGGTTTGAAATTATGCATGGCACGGAAGGTTCCCCTGCTTAAACCAGCACATGTCAAGGCCCGTCTTAAGTTTGCCAATGACCATTTGGATGATCCAGAGGAGTCATGGGAGAAAGTCATGTGGTCAGATGAGACCAAAATATAACTTTTTGGTCATAATTCCACTAACCGTGTTTGGACGAAGAAGAATGATGAGTACCATCCCAAGAACACCATCCCTACTGTGAAGCATGGGGGTGGTAGCATCATGCTTTGGGGGTGTTTTTCTGCACATGGGACAGGGCGACTGCACTGTATTAAGGAGAGGATGACCGGGGCCATGTATTGCGAGATTTTGGGCAACAACCTCCTTCCCTCAGTTAGAGCTTTGAAGATGGGTCGAGGCTGGGTCTTCCAACATGACAATGACCCAAAGCACACAGCCAGGATAACCAAGGAGTGGCTCTGTAAGAAGCATATCAAGGTTCTGGCGTGGCCTAGCCAGTCTCCAGACCTAAACCCAATAGAGAATCTTTGGAGGGAGCTCAAACTCCGTGTTTCTCAGCGACAGCCCAGAAATCTGACTGATCTAGAGAAGATCTGTGTGGAGGAGTGGGCCAAAATCCCTCCTCCAGTGTGTGCAAACCTGGTGAAAAACTACAAGAAATGTTTGACCTCTGTAATTGCAAACAAAGGCTACTGTACCAAATATTAACATTGATTTTCTCAGGTGTTCAAATACTTCTTTGCAGCTGTATCATACAAATAAATAGTTAAAAAATTCATACATTGTGATTCCTGGAATTTTTTTTTTGATTATGTCTCTCACAGTGGACATGCACCTACGATGACAATTTCAGACCCCTCCATGATTTCCAAGTGGGAGAACTTGCAAAATAGCAGGGTGTTCAAATACTTATTTTCTGCACTGTACATGTATATTTATATATTGTGATATTTGGATCATGTTTTAGTAATTCTTAAATATGGATTATGTTTGTATTTGAGATAATTGCGGCCTCTTCCTCTGTTTTTCTCCTAATGCTGCTTTCCGATGTACGTTCTCCTTTTTGCCCACAAGATGGCAGTGTTCTGCCTTTGCTACATTCGTTTCTGCTTTTCTCCTCATACGTCGTGCGGTTACACGCAGACGTTTGGGTTTCCTCACTATGCCCTCTTTTTAACTGCCCTCAATTAGGATGGAGTTTGGCCGTTATTTAAGGGCTTGATTGATGACGCTGATCCAGCAGCCTATACCCGAAGACGTTCTATTTGTGACGAAACGCGTAGGTGTAGCCTAGCTGGGAGACATCATCACGCATTACCTATCGCAATACTGACGGAGACACGATACATGGAGCACAGCAGATGGAAGACGGCTCAGAGGAGACGCCGCTCCCTTATACTCACTGCGTTCTTTGCCTTCCTTAATTGTATGTGCAAACTTTTTATCTCATTAAACCCGCTTTATACGGTAATACACTATGGGGCCTCCCCTTAATTCTTATTTCATGTGATTCCGATCCTGAATATACACCCACTGGAACGAGGCTACTTAGGAATTATCCTTTCAGCTGGCGATAGTCTGCCTGGGAAGACTTTAAACATCCCTGCGCCTTCTATGATCACTGTCACGGTGGTCATAAACTCGTGGTAAGGAGACTACAATACACAAGTCAGTGCCCTTTTGGTGGTGGAAATTCATTAATCTTTCTTGTTTTTGATCACCATTTACACACACACATTATATATATATATATATATATATATATATATATATATATTGTCACACATGTCATTATAATTTATTATATATACTCTTTTCCAATTATTTTTATGATCACTAATTTTCAATAATTTTTCAATATATTTTTTCACTTTGTTGCACAAATGTCACATTTTTGATCATTCATTTGTACAGCGCTGTACCTTGTTTTTAGATTTATATTTTGTACTTTTGGGTATCTTAGAGTATTGGTACTGGCAGCTTCTCACACACTCAGTATGATTTTTTTCTACACATTCACTAATTTTCTATGTCCAATAACTAGCGCAGGAATCCCTTTTTTTATACAATTCAACTACCCTTTCCCATAGATCCTTTGACTATTATTTTACTTTCCCCATGACTCAGAATCCAGAAAACGTCAGTGCAGCACTGGATGAAAGATGCATGGGTCTGTTAGGAGTCCAAAAACTCAGTGACCTTTTATATACACGCGCACACACATTAATTACAAGCAAACAGATCACAGGTGAGGATGGTTAACTTTAATAGCCATTCAAACCCCTTTGTGCCAACTTGTGTGAATGTAATCAATGCAAGTAAACACAGTTGATTGATAATAGATGGCTTCAGCAAAAAAAAATGTGTGAAAGAAAAGTTTTTGTGTTATCATTCATATTCTCTAAAATGGCAAATAAATCATAAATTCTACTAGGGTATGTTAACTTATAAGCACAACTGTATATCAAGACATTGCTTGTTTATCAAGTAAAAATGTATTTAAAAAAAAATGTTGCTTGTCTTGCACTCTCAAACCAAGTTACACCCAATCCAAGTTTTTTTTTTTTTTTATAAAGAAAAGTAAAAGGGCACATACATAACAAGTCAGCAGCCAAGAAAAGGAAAAAGAAGGACCACATAGGATACATTGACAGTCGTACCAATCCAAGGTTTTACTGTATTATAGTTGATTGAAATGTGACATTTCTTGGCAGTGGACTAGGCGCAAATGAAGGTATTTTTGGTCAGATCATAAATACATCCGTTTAGATTGGGAACAGGGATTACATTAGCTCAATTTTGCATTTGAAAATATGACTGATCTGCAGTCTTTTCAATGAGTATATTTGGCAACATCCAAACAATATTTACATAGCACCAATATACCCGATTTATGTTATTACAATAGTATTAGCAACTGTACATTTGCTGTGGATCTATGACTCTTTTTGTCTTCTACAGCTCTCAGTACTCACTGGTGTACGTTACCTTCAGACTGCCATGGAAAATGTGCTGATATTGGGAGACCCAGAAAGTGAATCCCATGGATGGTTACTGGAGAACAGCTGTATGGAAACTGCTAAACAAAATATCAAAATTATCAAGAACCTGGGTAAATTCAACCAAATCTCCACACTTTCTGGGAAATCTGATCCAAATGTGGATATACCAATAGCGGATTATGGCCCAGATAACGTTCCACCAGGCTCCATCCCCACAGTTAGCTGACCACAGTATGTGTGATGATAACTGCAGCCCATGAAACTGTTTATATTTTGCACTGCAACAGCTATTTTTATGAAGTTGTAACATCGTTTGTGGTCTCTGTACATGACTGGAAAACATTTACAAAAGTACCAAATTAAGGAACTTGGATTGGATGTGCTTCTTGAAGCAACAGCCATAAGACTGATGTATTCATGTAATACAGTGAGATGATTTGTTGGATGATCTTAGATTTAATTTGTAGGGGAACTCTACAAGAGTCACATGAACTCATGTAATGAAAATTAATATTATTAGTAGTTATGTTTTCTATAACTGATATTTTAGATTTGCAAAGCTAAAAATTGTGTGTGTGTATATAATATATTATATATATACACACACACACACACACACACACACACACACACACACACACACACACACACTTTTAAGCTTTGCAAATCTAAAATCAGTTATAGAAAACATATATATATATTTTACATTACAAACATGGTTTTCTACTAAAAAAGGATATTCTAAAAATGTATATTTACCAGACTGCCATAAAAATTCTAAACATCTGTGGATGGGAGGCTATCTGCAGGTGTTTGCTACGAATCCCAACCGTGCTGATCAGACACATCAGAGACAAGAGTGTACATCCACCTATAAGGTCCTTGCAGAGCAAACATACCCTCCATATGAATGTCTGTGCTAATGCACAGGGGCCCTTTCGTTGGCAGACATATCCCCACTCTGCAAACACCTCTCTCCAACCTCAGGAAGTTTTCCACTACCAGACGGGACTCAAACAGAGTCAGTCTGCCCCAGTTAGCTCTTTAGAGAGGGCTGCAGGAGTACTAACACCGGGCGACATTATGACAATACTTCTTCATAAAATTTCCACAACGATACCAAATACCGACACCTGGGGAAAAAATAAATAAAAATAATCACTCCACTAATGTGGCTTAACACTGGAATGAGCGTCATGTGAAGGATGTATCTGGTTCGTCTATACAAGGGGTAGAAAAAGTTTTGCTACAAAAGAGAGGTGGGGACAAGATTAGGATGTTATGCAAGAAGGAAGTCTTCTGGATTTTTAGCTTAAATACCAGAAAACCTGTGGGTCTCAACTTTGAATGGGATGTTTCCCATTATTATGAATAGTGGGAGCATCCGATTCTGATTTCCAGATCTATGGCACACGGTCTAATATCAAAAGGCTGATTTTTATTTGTCTTTTGTCCTTTTTTCTAGTGGTCTGTGCACCGAAGCATTTTTTTAGATTTGTCTTAAAGCGGATGTGCGCTACAAAAAAAACATAAAAAGCTTTTAATATTAGGACACTTACCTGTCCTGGAGTCCAGCGCCGCCTGTAGCAGAGGACAAGCGATCGCTCATATTCTGCCCGAGAATGCTGGGCAAATTTCTGTCTTTAGACAGGTATCTGCCCCCCCTCCCCCTGAAAGGTGTCAAATGTGACACCGGAGGGGGGAGGGTTCCGATCAGCGCGAGTTCACTTAAGGGTGGAGCTTCGCTTTAAGTACAAGATTTTTTTTGTTTTATTCAAGCATGCGGTTTTATGTGCCGTCTTTATTATATGTATACTCATCTATAACAGACAGGATAAGTCTGCTCTGGTGCATATGCCACTATGATGAAGATTGAATGCACATTTGGTATGTGTGGTATACAACATTTTTATTTTGTTTTTAACTTGCTCAGGTTTTAAATCTGTTTTCAGGTCTTCTTTAAATAAATGTTTAAGAGAGCAGCCCTGCCTTTTGGGACAGTTGTTTAATAATCAACTACCCTCATGTGTGTTATATTAGCTAATAGCTATACAGGGAGTTGTATTGAATCAAATGCATTTGAGCATTTACGTGTATATATACCCGTGTTTTAGCTCATCACTTTAGCTATAACCTAGCACCAGAGGAGGTGTGAAACGCGTTAGTGTGCTGTATATTCTGTCATCCGTTTGCTGTATGGACTGATCATTTTTTTTGGGGATCAATAAAGGTGATTTTGTTGAAGTGCAGCCATCTGGACTCTTATTCACTACAAGAGACACCTATTTTGTCATGTGACAGTTTATTTTTATGACTAATAAAAAATTACTTAAGGCTGGGTTCACACTATACTACACGACAGCAGTACAACTTTCATCCTACTTTGCTATGCGACATCTGTCCTACATTCATCCTACATTGATCCTACATCCATCCTACTTTCATGAACAGGATACCACTTTGAACCGACTTTGTGATAGTCTGACTTGTTCTTTGACCAATCAAAACAATCCCAGAGCGAGATAAATTCCTTTTACTGCTGCTGTAATCACATGTCGGATGTCTGATAAGGACAAGGCTCCTACTTTGGTCGACTTCAATGATATTCAATGGGCTGAAGTAGGATGAATGTCGGAGCAAAGTAGTACAGGGAGTGTTTTCAAAAACGGACCGACTTGTGTCGGATCAGTTAAGACAGCTCTCATAGGGAAACATTGATTTTCACACGTCATGCTACATGAGCTCCCAATGTAGGAGCGTTGTCGGAACAAGTGTGAACCCAGGCTAAAAGGCAGCTACAGTTTGATTTCACATATGTGAGGGGCCAGGTTTGCAGCGCGATTTTAAGTCCTGTCTGGTGTGACTTGGTTCAGGTGCAAATTGTTAAATGTCATTGGAAATTTCACCTGAACTTGGCTGAAAATCCTACTGAACTACTTTTGAAAATCGCACCGAGGCCAGACTCTGTTCAAAAACACATCCAATTTGCATATATGTGAACTGGGGCTCAAGTACAAGTACTCATGCAAATGCTTGGTATCGGTGCAATGCCATTTTGTCAGTTTAAACATTTGATAGGTTTCTTAATTTTTAGTGTGAGAAAAATATGTGTTTCAGGCTCAATTCGAACTTGTTAGACTTCAGTCGTGCAATTTCTATAGCAACTTTACATCGTAACTTTGATGCAATGTTGGATAGGTGTGACTTGGGCTTTGACTGTTGCATCAATAACAATAAAAAGTGACTTTTGGAGGGTTAAAGTGGATATAAACCCTCACATATATCCAGTGAAGTGAACAGCCTCAGATGATACACAGGGATGAAACAAATCTTACCTTTTAAATTTTATATGCATATCTGCTGTCTTCGGTTTTATATGCTGTTTAGAAAGTTCAGATCATGTTAGAAGATTTTCTCTTCTTGTTCAACACTGCAGTAAAGCCTGGGCATACAGCCAAGACAGCCAATTGGAGGAAAGGCGCACACCCCCTCTACTCATAGGTACTTTCAGAGCTGATCATTGAACAGTTCAGGGCCAACTAAGGGACATAATAGAACTCTATGGGAAAGCACTGCTAACCTGTACCAAACCTGCTCTACACCAACAGCGCAGTCAAACCATACCGCATCAATGTGAAAGCCTAAAACAGGTATCTTGTGGAGTCTACTTTGAGGCAGAACATTTACTAAAGACTAAAATGGAGTACATGTTTACTTTAGTGGGAGAATGAATTTTAATGATTAGTTGTGTAAAGTATGTACACGTGGGTAAGTTGCATCTCTGTGCAACTTACCCACGTGCTTCCACTGTGGAGCCTTTTATAAGTTAGAGGTAGGGTCTACAGATCACAGGGTGCCTTGCTGGGGTCTGTAGCTTACGCATACTCTTTGACAGGTTAATCTGGTTGGTCGCAGGCTGGTTGGTAAGTAGAGCTTGGAATTTTTCCAAGGATTTTTACTTGGCTCTTGTTTGATATGTGTTGCCTTCCAATGCTCCTTGTTGAAAAGGCCAGTTATAGGTAAGTTGCATTTCTGGCTGTATAAAGTACATTAGAAAATGCAAATTCTAAACATTTTGAGCTGATTATAAGGCCTCTGTGAATAACTGTTAGAATGTGCTTTTAGGAAGTACTAAAATTACAATATATCCAATATATAAAAGTGCAAAAAAATTGGATTTTTGTACTCACCGTAAAATCCATTTCATGGACGGACACAGCAGCATTGACCTTAGGGTTATATATCCTTCCTTTCAGGAGAGACTAGGCAGAAAAAACAGCACTTCTGAAAAGCCGAAATATCGGCTGCAGCTGCAGTACCACCTTATCCTTATGGATGACCAAGTAGGGAGCCTTGCAGGACAAGGCCGCCAGTTCAGATACCCTTCTGACCGAGTCAACAAAGGGATCTTTCGAACGTCCTCAAACGGAGCGTCTTGAAGCACCGAGAGGACTAAATTCAAGTCCCATGGAGGCAGTGGAAGACGCACAGGAGGGGCCACATGTCGAACACCCTGCACAAACGTACGCACCAGGGAGTGCACCGCCAAGGGTCGCTGAAAGTAAACAGCTAGAGCCGAAATCTGACTCTTAACTGTACTTAACCGCTTCAATACCAGGCTTTTATACCACCTCCATACCAGGCCTATTCTGACACTTCTCTCCTACATGTAATAATCATCATTCTTTTGCTAGAAAATTACACAGTACCCCCAAACATTATATATGTTTTTTTAGCAGACACCCTAGGGAATAAAATGGCGGTCATTCCAAAGTTTTATCTTGCACGGTATTTATGTAATTATTTTTCAAACGCCTTTTTTTTGGAAAAAAATTGTTTTATGAATTAAAAAAATAACAAAACAGTAAAGTTAGCCCAATTTTTTTGTATTATGTGAAAGATTATGTTACACCGAGTAAATAGATACCCAACATGTCGCCAAACTTCGGTACTTAAAAATCTCCATAGGCAACGCTTTATTTTTTACAGGTTACAGTTTAGATTTACAGAGGAGATCTAGTGCTAGATTCGTTGCTGGCACTCTAACGCACGCGGCGATACCTCACTTATGTGGTTTAAACGGCGTTTACATATGTCGGCGGGACTTGCGTGTGCGTTCGCTTCTGCACGCGAGCTATCGGGGACAGGGGCGTTTTAATTTTTTTTTTATCTTTTATTTATTTTTTTGACTTATTTTTTATTTATTTTTACACTTTTTTTCATTTATTTTTTTTCCACTTTTATTCCTATTACAAGGAATGTAAACATCCCTTGTAATAGGAAATGTGTGCGACAGGTCCTCTTTATGGAGAGATGTGGGGTCAATAAGACCTCACATCTCTCCTCCAGGCTGGAAACCATGAGATCGGTGAAAAAAAATTCACCGATCTCATGAATGGGGGCTTACAGCCGCAATTGCGGCTTTGTTTACTTACGGGGACCCGGGCGTGACGTCATCAGATCGCGCCCGGGTCCTCCGACGGTCATAGAGATGACTGGTGACCATCTGGTCACCAGTCATCTCTATGCTTCCTGCCGCCGACGACGATTCGTTCTCCGGGCCCCCGAAGGCACAGGTAAGCCCGGAGAAGCACCGGATGGCGGCGGGAGGGGGGGGATGTCCCCTCCCGCGGCCTGTAAGAATGATCAAGCGGCGGAACCGCCGCTATGATCATTCTTACATTGTGCAGAATCGTCGGCTGAAGAAGAGGATATCTGGATGATGCCTCTGGCTGCAGGCATCATCCAGATATTCGCCTGCAATGCCCAGGCCGTCAATTGACGGCCACTTAGGATGGTAAATCCCATCCCAGGCCGTCAATTTTCTATGGCTGGGTATTGAAGTGGTTAAGGCGAGAGCCTGATCCACTCCACGCTGTAAGAACAGCAGAATTCGGGACATCACATATGTACGGGGGTGCGATTTAATCTCTTCACACATAAAGATGTAGGCCTTACACGTACGATGGTAAATCTTTCGTGAAGTAGACTTCCGTGCTCGTAGCATGGTAGAGATCACCGAGCCTGACAGGCCACGGTCCTTCAGCACCTGGCTCTCAACAGCCACGCCGTTAAAGCCAGCGACTGTAAAGCAGGGTGAAAGATCGGAAGAAATAAAAAGCGGCACCTTCTAAGCGTAGCTATGAGTATTTATTAGATAAAACAATGAATTATATGAAAGGCGTACTCACAAACAGAGCATAGATTTGGGCATGTAAACATATAAGTAGTCATCCGCGTGGATCCCGGTAGGTGCAGGCATCATCTGTGCAGGAGACAGCTAAATCCTTGCCACAAGCGGCGGCGGTGAATGTAGATTCACACGTCCTCGGAACCCAAGAGAAGGGAGCTGGTTTCCACGGTGTGCTGCGCTGCTGATGTCACTTCCGGGAGCGGGAGGATGCACGCGTTTTAAGACATGCGTGTCTCTTCATCAGGCAATGACGCGTCCGCCCACGAGTCTCTTGACCTGGCCATGAACCGTGACAACTTCCGATTGAGACGGGACACCAGAAGGTCCACGTCTGGAGTGCCCCATTTTCGGCACAGACTCTGAAACACCTCCGGGTGTAGTGACCACTCTCCTTGGTCTAGTGTTTGGCAACTTAGGAAGTCGGCTTGCCAGTTCAGAACCCCCGGAATGTACACAGCTGACAGAGTCGGAACGTACCTTTCTGCCCACCGGAGGATGTGTGCGACTTCTGTCGCTGCAGCCGAGCTCCGTGTGCCTCCCTGATGATTGACGTACGCCACGGCCGTGGCGTTGTCGGACTGGATCCTGACCGGTCGGTCCTGCAGACCCAGGGACCACTTGGTTAGGCACAACTTGATCACTCAGAGCTCCAGTACATTGATTGGAAGGCGGGACTCCTCCTGAGTCCAGTGCCCCTGGGCTGACTAGGCACCCCAGACACCCCCCAGCTGGAGAGGCTGGCATCCGTGACCACTTTCGTGGCCACTGTCCAATGGCAGGGCAGAAAGAACTTCCCGGTCCAAAGCACCGGAGACATTGGCCACCACACTAGTGAGGACTTGACTAGTCGACTCACCCGAATCTGGAAATCCACAGACAAAGGGAGCTTGTCCCAACGTGACAGAATCTCTTTCTGTAACACTCGGGTGTGGAATTGGGCATATGGAACTGCCTCGAATGAGGCCACCATCAGACCCAGGACCCTCATGCAGAAGTGAAGCAACGACCACTTCTGGGTCGCCAACCACTGCACCACAAATTGTAGTGTCTGAAGTTTTTCTGTTTGGAGAAAAACTCTCGCCTCCGAGGAATCCAGGACTAACCCCAGGTATTCCAGCAGCCAAGACGGTACCAATACTGACTTCTGGATATTCAGAAGCCAGCCGAATTCTCGGAGGGTCTGGCAGGTGATGGACACATCCCCTTCTAACACTGAGCTTGAGGAAGCTCTCAGGAGAAAAAAATGTTGTGGTCCGAGGCACCATAGGTAAATGGCCTCCATTCCAAATTGGAACAGAAAAAACAAAGTTTGGTCAGCGGGACTTTAAATGAGGCCAATCACCATGCGGAGTGAGCATGTAAAGTATATAGTATTGCTTAATTGGGTTCCAACACAAAAGGGGGAGTTGGTTGAGGACTTGCAATGAGAGGTGTATGACAAAAAGCAGTCTTAGCAAGGAGCATTTTATTATGCCTTGTGATATAATATCAAGCATACTGAATGACAAAAATTGCATCCACAAAATCGCATGAACATGTAACAAATTACATATGCATAACATCATGATACTTGGCATACCGTGAAGTAAAAACAAGTCCTGCACAACATGAACCACTGGGGGTGCTTGATAGTATGATGAGAATCTAGGAGTAAAACAGTATACAAAACATAAAATCATCTGTATTAACATCATGCATCTATGTATGCTTTCATGGGGTTATACCAAGGGGCGAATGCAATGGTGATGTCAACTGTATAGATGTGAGTGCAGGACCAGAGCCGTTAAAATTGTCCGGCATGGGAGCTGAGGTAGGGACACATGGACAGACAGGGAGCACTGTGGATTCCCCAATGTGTGAATGCGGAAAACAATGGGCCAACACTTCTTGTTAGATAACATGGAAGAAAGGAGCCAAACATAAGTGAGAGCCTGCATATGAAGGTGTTGTTTTTTTTTAAGCTCTCAGGAGAAGGTCGTCCAGGTATCTTACGATAGCGAACCCGCGCTGCCTCAGCAGGGCCAGAATCGGAGCGAGCACATTGGTGAAGACCCCTGGTGCCGAGGCCAGGACGAACGAGGGGGCCACAAATTAAAAGTGGTTCTCCCCGATCGCAAAGCGCAGAAATCTCTGGTGCTTTGTGCATATGCGAACATGCAGGTATGCGTCCATGATGTCCAAGGACGCCATGAAGTCCCCCTGATGGAGCGCTGCCACTACCGAGCGAATTGACTCCATTATGAATTTTTGCACTTTGACAAAACAATTGAGGGCCTTGAGGTCCAGGATTGGACAGACCCCTTTCTTCTTGGGGACTACAAACAGATTGGAGTAAAACCCCTGAAACCATTTCCATTGAGGGAACTGGCACAATCACTTCCCTGACCAGTAGATCCAAGAGAGAAACTATCTTGTACCCCGAGAAAACGACTTTGCAAACCCAACGGTCCTCCACCGAGCCACAAATTCGCGAAGCCGCCCCCCCCACCCGAAATGTGGGCAGGGGCAGACCTTCATGCGGAAGCACGTGTGTCCGCAGGCTTGCGGTACCAGGTGCGCTTCTGCCCTGCAGCGGGTGCCTTAGCACCTTGAAAACTTTTTCCTGCCGCATTTGGAGGGCGAAAAAAACGCTTTGGGGTAGTAAAGGAGGGTCCTTGCTTACGGTGAGGCTCCTTACCCTTCCCAGATTGTGGGAGCAGTGTGCTTTTACCACCTGTGGCATCCTTTATGTTATCCAGGGACGCCCCAAAAAGCCGTTCACCCTTAAAGGGTAAATCCACCAAGGCCTTTTTTGAAGGCTGGTCAGCAGACCAATACTTCAGCCACACAAGGTGGCGTAGTACCACCGCTTAGGCGGAGGCCATAGAAAGCAAGGGGAACGTATCCAGGGCCGACTTACAAACTTTAGGCCTTGCACTAACTGGTCAGCCAGGTCCACACAGGTCTCATAAGCATTCTGCGCCTCCAGCTCCTGCAGCAAGACCTTTGCTCGTTTTGGTAAGTGTCTGCGACACCAGAGCCCTGGTCAAATCCGATCTCACTGCCGAACCCACTACTGTGAACATAGAGCGGGCCACAGCCTCAGCTCTCCTATCTGTGGGGTCCTTAAAGGCGGGAGCCCCTTCCACAGGCAACGTGGTGGCTTTGCTCAGTCTGGACACAGGGGGGTCCACTGACGGAGGAGAAACCCACTTTTTTAAAATGTCCTCCTCAAAGGGGTAATGGACCGCAAAGTATTTTGGAACAGCAAAAACTTTCTGCGGCTTATCCCATTCCTTGTACAACAGTTTGTCCAGATATGAAACACAAGGAAACACTTTTGCAGTGCGGGGTGGCATGCAGAACCCAAAGGGGACCGGCATATCCGATGCCTCCGCTAAATCCTCAAGTTTTTAAGTATCCCGCACCGCAGTGATAAGAGCTCCAACAAATGCTTTATCATGCACTGACCCTGAAGCAGAGTCATCCTCACTGTCCATGTGGGACATGACAGAACCAGAGCCAGACGCAGTAGCAGGGTCAGGTTCCTTGTCAGAGCCATCGCCAGAAGCAGGCGCAGGAAGGGGGCACTTTTAACCCCCCTTCTGGCCATTTGTCGCTTCAATCCTGGCACACTAAGGGCCGGCACATGCTCGATGGCCGAACATGGGGGGACTACAAGGATCGAGGATCCAGCCTGTCACCCAGTCGGCAGTTGATTGTAGATCCCAGGATCCAAGAATGCAGAAAACAAAAGCTAAAATCGCTAAAAAATTCCAGAGCACATGGACTCCAGAAAGGCCATGTCTTCTCCTAACGCTAGGCAGAAAAAAACTGGAGCTGCTGAGTCAGAGAGTGGGATATACACGCGGGACCCGCCCCCTGGGAGGTGCTGTTTTGAAGAAAGTGTTTTAACACTTGAAGTGCTGTTTTTCTGCCTAGTCTCTCCTGAAAGGAAAGATATATAACCCTAAGGTCAATGGTGCTGTGTCCGTCCATGAACGGAATATAAATTATCATATTCACCTGTAATGTGTGTGTGTATTGGATAACTTGGCACCTATTAGTATGAAGTTGGAGCACTTTAAAACCTATATTACCAAAAAAAAAAAAAGTATGTTTATCAGTGGCGGCCCATCCATAAGGGGGGCCCGGGCGCCGCCCCCTCAAGCTTTTGGAAACAAAAAAAAGTCACTTTAAGAGCGTCCGGGCGCCGGACACATGGAAGTCTATGGGAAGCTTCCCAGCTTGCAATCAGCTGGTAAGATGGCTCAGCAGGCTAATGCTCTGTTGCAGCAATCTGTGATCACCTGAGCCCTCAGGGTCACAGGTTCGATCCCGGCGGGGTCCACTCAGCCTTCAATCCTTCCGAGGTCGGTAAAATGAGTACCATTGATTTGGGTAATAGTGACTATGTTACTATATAAGCGCCTCGAGACCCGATGAGCTACAGCTTCGGCTGTGGCTTCAGAAGCTTGCCTGGCAAGAAGCTCGCCTGGCTTCATAGCTTGCCTGGCAAGTTAGGGTAAGACAGCGCTATATAAGACTTGCATTATTATTATTATTATTATTGCAAGCTGGAAAGCCGATTTGCCCGTGTTAAGGGAGTGTGCAGGGAGCAAGCTGTGCACCCGCACACACTCCCACTCGCCACCGATTTGTCCCTGGCTCCTGCTCGGACATTTTTATTGGCCGGACCGGAGGGTGATTGGGCGGTGCTTTTTCTGCACTGTCGCGTCACTTTCAGCTTTCCGGCACTGGGGCTCACTGACTCTGTGACTTGTGGAGTACAGCAGCACTTTGATGAAGGCAAGAAGCTGATCGCAATGGCAGGCTGCAGAGGATGGATGGACACAGAGCTGGCAGTGTACCAATACCAGAGAGCACCAGGTGAGTGCCGGGATCGGAGAGGATTCCTCACCTTCACTATTTGCTGTTGGCAGTATCAAGGCATGGGTCTCTCTCTCTGCACCATCATGCTTCCGGGTAGCTTCCCCCTCGTCGGTCTCCTCTGCAGAGCAGCAAACCAAGTGATGTGTGACTGTTTCAGTAAGTACTGTGTCTGTGTGTCCTGCCGTGATCCTGGCCCCCCTCCCCCACCTCTGATCACTTTTCTCAGCTGCTGAAGAGCTTCATGGAGGGGGGGGGGGGCTGCTGAGTGTTGTGGTTCCTGGCAGTGACTGGCAGCTGTGGGGGGTTTCTCCACCACCTTCTCCGCATCTCCTTCTGGGTAGCTTCCCCCTCCTCAACCTCCTCTGCAGAGCAGCAAACCGAGTGGAGTGTGTGTGACTGTTCCACCCAGTGAGTACTATGTGTCCTGCCCTGATCCTGGCCCCCCTCCCCCACCTCTGATCACTTTTCTCAGCTGCTGAAGAGCTTTATGGAGGGGGGGCTGCTGAGTGTTGTGGTTGATGGCAGTGACTGGCACCCCCCCCTCTGCATCTCCACCCTAAACACCCCCCCTGCATCTCCACCCTAAACACCCCCCCTGCATCTCCACCCTAAACACCCCCCCTGCATCTCCACCCTAAACACCCGCCTCCCTGCATCTCCACCCTAAACACCCCCCTGCACCTCCACGCTAAACACCTCCCTGCATCTCCACCCTAAACACCCCCCTGCACCTTCATGGAGGGGGGGCTGCTGAGTGTTGTGGTTCATGGCAGTGACTGGCAGCTGTGGGGATTTCTCCACCCTAAATACCCCCCCTCTGCATCTCCACCCTAAACACCCCCCTGCACTTCCACCCTAAACCTCCCCCTCTCTGCATCTCCACCCTAAACCTCCCCCTCTCTGCATCTCCACCCTAAACCTCCCCCTCTCTGCATCTCCACCCTAAACACCCCCCTCCCTGCCTCTCCACCCTAAACACCCCCCTCCCTGCCTCTCCACCCTAAACAAATAACCTCTCTTCCTGTATCTCCACCCTAAACACCCATCACTGCATCTCCACCCTAAACACCCCCCTCCCTGTCTCTCTCTCCACCCTAAACAAATAACCTCTCTTCCTGCATCTCCACCCTAAACACCCCCTCACTGCATCTTCACCCTAAACACCCCCCATCCCTGCCTCTCCACCCTAACCAAATAACCTCTCTATGTTTAATGATGGGGTTACTAGGAGGAAGGGGTCCTGTGTAATGATGGGGAGAGGGATGGTGGTAGGGGGGATTGGTTTTGTTTAACCATGCCCCTTAAGCCTCTTCCACTGGTAACAGTCTGGCCACACCCACTTTTTGGCGTGACGTGCCACATGGTTACAGTTGGGAGGTATGTACTCTGTCCTGTGATGCTGAGGTGTATACTCTGTCCTGTGATGCTGGGGCTGTATTCTCTGTCCTGTGATGCTGGGGCTGTATACTTTGTCCTGTGATGCTGGGGCCGTATACTCTGTCCTGTGATGCTGGGGCCGTATACTCTGTCCTGTGATGCTGGGGCCGTATACTCTGTCCTGTGATGTTGGGGCTGTATTCTCTGTCCTGTGATGCTGGGGCTGTATACTTTGTCCTGTGATGCTGGGGCTGTATACTCTGTCCTGTGATGCTGGGGCCGTATACTCTGTCCTGTGATGCTGGGGCTGTATACTCTGTCCTGTGATGCTGGGGTTGTATACTCCTGACACTATGGGTGGAAGTTAGTGGAATAGAGGGGACGGAGTAGGTGAATTGTATAAGGGGTGGGTGCCCCCCCCATCCTAAAACTTCACCAGCCCCCACTGATGTTTACACTAAGGCAGCAGGGGCAAATTATCTCACAATCCATTATAAAGGAAATACACGTGATAAGCTTGTATGATTGTTCACATCTAAAACTGAGCTTTTTCTCTGTCCATGCAGCATATACTCACTTTTCCTCCCACACCTGCTGTTCCATTCAGCTACTGGGACTGGGGAAAGAAAGCCCTGTGTAAGCTCCAGACTTGCATTTCAGACCTCACACAGGGCTATAGATATTTTCCCAGTCACAGACGGTGTTTGGGCAATCAAAAAGAACCGAGAGCTGTCACACTGGTGAGGGGGAGCGGGTCACATGCTCACTTATACTTGAAAGTGTATTTCAGGTTGCTCCTGGCAGCCAAACAGAAGGTCATAGGAGCAAAATAGTGAGTACATGCTGATGTGGAGGGAGGGGGAAACAAAATAAATCTTAAATTTACCCTGCATAGGCCACCCCCCCCCAAAAAAAGACATGGAGAATATTGATCATCCACCCAAAAACTAGCTATACCCACTTGTTTTTGTGTTGATGTGTTTATTAAAGATATTTTCTTTCTGTGTTACTTCAACATGCAAAAATGCAGGTTGGTTTCATTCATTTTTATTGCCACCCCCAACACATCCTGGCAATTGGAACACACTCTGTTGGATGACACGTCCGTAGGGAAATGTTTAACAGTGACGTTATCACGCCAACCCAGAGCGTTGGCGGTGCTGTACGATATGCTTGTCATACTATATGTTCTGTAAATACACACTTGGTTTATTAATAAAAACACTTTTTTTGACCTTCAATAGTATGACACACAAATTGAGTCACTGTAGGTATCTGGTCTAGGATCGATTATTTATATAATAGCTGCCTTCTCAGCTTCAGAAACTAAATAAAAACGGTCATGTTTTGAGACCTAAAACAACTCTAAGATTAGAAACAGTAAAAACAATGTTAGTTTAGAGTGGAGATCTCCATTAAATTAGCCTATATTTTACTGGGTTGAACATCTATATGCAGTAATTGGGTAGGACACATTAACAAGCTTGTCATCTGTACCACTTATTGTTTTGCTACTAAGCATGCATGCAATCACGTTATTTTCAATTAGTGAATTAATTTTCCTTAGGCAGCTTTGAATACCTAATCAGAGCACAATCTGCATATCAATGCTAAATTATTAACCATTATCTAGTGTAAATAGGAGGTTTAACTGGACTTCATTAAGACTGTTTGTGTGGGTCTTATAAATTAAATAACTTCTAATTTTCTCCAAATGACAGTTATTTTAACTGCTTAATCACCGCCTCATAGCCGAAATATGCGGCTGCAAGGTAGTTGCTTAACTCTGGGAGGACGTCCTCCCAGAATCGTGCTCCCGAGCGCCCCCTGGGGCGCGCACACACGGTAGTATCCATGACCGTCGGTTCCAGCGGACCCGGCCCATTACGGTAAATTGCCGCTGATAGCGGCTGTTTACCACGTAATCTCTCCGTCCAATGACGGAGCGATCACATGTAAACAAACCGGCATCATTTGATGACGCCAGTTCCTCCCGCCTCACTCTGTACCGATGGGTACAGTGTGAGAGGAGTGTGGGTGTCAGCAGTGCTGTGGGCTGGATCTGTGACTATTGCAAAACCCCTACCCCCTGCGCAATACCCCCGCACAATACTCTCAATCGTTCTTACGGGAGGTGAAAGGGGACGTCCCGCCTCCCTTCACCCTCCGGTACTTCTTCCGACTCACCGCTGCAATCGAAGCCGGGATCGTTTTTTTCAGGCTTTCCAGCCTAGCGGTGAGTTGTGGGGTCTTATTGACCCCACATCTCACTGTAAAGAGGATGTCATGCTATATTCCTATTACAAGGGAAGTTTACATTCCTTGTAATAGGAATAAAAGTGATCAAAACATTTATTTACTCGGCGTAAATTCATCTTTCATATATTATGCAAAAACATTGGGCTAACTTTAATGTTTTTTTTTTTTTTAAAAGCACAAAACTGATTTAAAAAAATAAATAAAAGCGTTCAAAAAATTGCACCTAAAATACCGTGCATGATAAAAAGTTGCAACGACCGCCATTGTATTCTCTAGGGTCTTTGCTAAAAAAAAGCATATATAATGTTTTGGTGTTCTATGTAATTTTCTAGCAAATAAATTATAATTTTTACATGTAGGAGAGAAATGTCAGAATTAGTCAGGGTGTTCCAGAATGCCTGATGGTGCTCCCAGCATGTTGGGCCTCTGTATGTGGCCACGCTGTGTAAAAGTCTCACACATGTGGTATCGCCATACTCTGGAGGAATAGCAGAATGTGTTTTGGGGTGTAATTTGTGGTATGCATATGCTGTGTGTGAGAAATAACCTGCTAATATGAACATTTTGTGAAAAAAAAAAATCTTGATTTTGCAAAGAATTGTGGGAAAAAAACAACTCACAATGCCTCTTTCTAAATACCTTGGAATGTCTTCTTTCCAAAAATGGGTCATTTGGGAGGTATTTGTACTTTTGTGGCATGTTAGGGTCTCAAGAAATTAGATAGGCCGTCAGTACTTCAGGTGCAAACAATTTTCAGATGTTGGCACCATAGCTTGTGGACCCTATAACTTTCACCCAGACTAAATAAAATCCATTTTTTTTACCAAAGATATGTAGCAGTATACATTTTAGGCCACATTTATGAAGAAAAATTACATTTTTGCAAAATGTTATAATTGAAATGAAAAAAAAAATCATTTTTTTTTACAAAATGTCTGTTCTTTTTTTATTTATAGCAAAAAAAATAAAAACCGCAGAGGTGATCAAGTACCACCAAAAGAAAGCTCTATTTGTGGGGGGAAAAAAAAAAAAATGTAATTTGGTTACAGTGTTGTATGACTGAGTTATTGTCATTCAAAATGCAAGAGCACCGAAAGCTGAAAATTGGTCTGGTTATTAAGGGTGTTTAAGTGCCCAGTGGTCAAGTGGTTAATGAACACAGTAGATGATTTGTGCATACACATAATTAGGCATAGCTTTATGTTTTCATATTTCACCCCTCAGTCCAGCTACTGAGTTCAGCAGCAATGTATAAAGAGAAAGTTTATGAAATATTGTAATAATGCTAATAACTAACTAATATCAGCTATTCAGACTCCTGTTTACTGTAGTCATACAAGTGAATGATTAAAAGCAGCAGTCCCCAACCTTTTTAGTACCAGGGATCGGTTTTGTGGAAGATAATTGTTCCACAGAGCAGGGGATGAGGGTCTATTTCCTTTGTGCCCCATTCTCACTGCAGCACAGCCTAGGCTGCATTTTATTGCAGAGCACAAATCGTATTGGCAATGTACATTGCCATGAATGACATATACGTTTAGTACTCTTCAAAAAAAAAAAAAAGGAGTCATGTGATGCACTGAATTGCGCCCCACATTGCCAGCATAGGACAGCTGCGGAAGCAGCTCTACGTTCCCACAGTGTGAATTCCTACATAGCCCAGTTCCTAACAGGCTACGGATCAGTACCAGTCCACGCCCCCGGGGAATGAGTACCCCTGTATTAATGGGTTAGTTTACCTTTACCAAAAAATAAAATAAAAGTAGAACAGAAAAAAAACTGCCAATATGTAACCCAGTGGGTCTCACCACAATGGCAATAATGCAGTAGAAATAAGCATTACAAAAATGTGTTTTTTGTACTTACCATATGGACATCGCACCTCCTCAATCCTGAGCATTGGTTATATCACCTACGCAGGAGTAAAACTAGGCAGAACAAACAAAAATACCTGGCTACGCCCTTAGGCTGTCCTCAGTCAGTATATAACCCAGTTACTGTTCTAGGTATCCTGTTAAGTGGCAAGCAGTAATAGAAGTATCAAAAACTCCATAGAGGGGTGGGTGCTGTGTCCGTTGAACTGAATTTTACAGCGAGTACAAAAAACAATGCCAAAGAATAAATGAGGGTGGGCAAATAACCCAAGGCTAAACACAAAATCCCTTACCAGGACAGAGGAGCCCAAATCTGGTCACAGGAGCCCTATCCATAATAAAACATTTTAAAGAAAAAACAGCCCTCAAGAGGGAATCCCCCTCTTTAAACAGCAGCCTACTAAACCTTGCGGCCAAGGTATTAGCTATCAAGAACGCCACCTTCTGGGACAACATAGGTAAGAGAATCACCCGAACATTCTCAATTGGAGGTTTCTGGAGAAGCGATAGTAGTCATTTTAAATCCCATGGCAGCAAACGAGACCGTACAGTTGGAGCCACATGATGGACTCCTTGAAAGAAGGTACGAACTAAAGAGTGAGTGGCTAGGGGTTGCTGAAAGAAGACTGCTAAGGCAGATACCTGGCCCTTGATGGTACTCAAGGCCAACTTTTGCTCAACGCCCCAAGCCACAGAAAAGAATCAAGGATGAACGCCCATCAACACACATCAAGAAATATACGGTTTCCACATACGATGGTATATATCTTACTAGAAGTAGACTTCCTCACGTTCACCATATTAGGAATCACCAATACCGACAGACCTCTCTCTCTTAGTACCTGGCTTTCAATGGCTAGTTCATTAAAACCAGTAACTGTAAAGCAGGATGGAAGCTCAGCTCTCGGTCCTGGTCCTTTCTGAGAGATGGCTCCCAAGGTACATTTACGGCCACCAGAATGACCAGAAGACTTTCGCCCTTGGTCCTTCATAGGCTCCGAAGAAGAGGAAGGTGTTGGCCCCGCAGTGGCACTAGGACGACTGTGGTGTCTACCAGAGGAACCTGCAAGATTGCCACGACCCTTAGTTACTTCCTGTTGAACTGAACCTGCTGAAGGGCTGATGTTTGAGAAGAAAAACTACTAACCTGGTCAGCATCCACTTCGGATATACAATAGGAAAGGTAACAGGCCAATTGAAGGAGCAGTGGCTCCGAGCGCGTAGCCCAATCAGCCTTTGTCCTCCCTGTCTGACCCTCCTCCTGGAAGTGTTCCTCGGAAGTAACCATGTGACCTGTCACGCGACCCGTGAGGCTGGAACAGGCCTCATCCTTATGGCCACAGGACAAGCCTAAAGACTCAACACATTCTGCTATCTTTACTTCTAAGCAGCCCATGGATCCAGGACGAGGACTACAGGATGTTACAGATGAGCCTTCGTTCCTTACCTTCTTGCAAGTGTGTTTTGTACAATGTGTCATTAAAATAACCTCTTTAATACTGCACTTAGGTGGCGCTTCCTTTCTCTACCCCTCTTTAGCATCCACTTCAGAGTCAGACCCAGGTAACCCAATTTTTTGGACAGGGCTAGAGGAGACCTTGGGTAGTTCGCACATCACCCGACCTTTACAGGAATTATATCCGCACAAGGAGACACAGGTCCCCCTAAAGTGGACGAACTCTGTCGCTCTTCTTTGGTACCTCCAAAATGTTCAATTCACTACCCAAAACTCTGGAGCAAAAGCTTGGCCTATTCAGTTAGGGTCTGCGACACCAAGGCCAAGGACAAGACAGAACGCATTGCCGAACCAGCCATAGTAAACATGCTGTGTGCCACAGCCTCTGCCTTCCTGTCAGCCGGGTCTGTAAAGGTTGGGGATTCCTCTACTGGAATCATGGTTGCTTTATTCCTTGCAAGTCCCCCTCGGATCTACAGCAACTGCACTGCCAAGTGCACTTGTAGTGCAAAGTGGATTTGCCTTTCGTAAATAACACCCTTCTGCAAAAGAAAAAGTTATCCTGCTTGATTGCAGTGTTTTGCAAATATAGGAGATTACAGTAACAAGTAGGTTTTGTTTTTGGTACGTCAGCTGTGCAGAACTGCTAAGTAGGAAGCAGAGCCTTCAAACAGATTATCAGCTATACACAGAAATGTAACGCAGCTCATTAACGTTACTTACATTGGGCATATGTCTAAAAATAATTTTAGCACCCCTTTAAGGATTATATATAACACACACACACACACACACACACACACACACCATAAAATTTGAATATCATCAAAACTCATTTATTTCAGTAATTCAATTCAAAAAGTGAAACATAATTTATATAAATGTGTTACACACAGAGTGATATAATCCAAGCATTTCTTTAATTTTGAGGATTATGGCTTAAAGCTTACAAACCCAAAATTCAGTATCTCAGAAAATTATATTATTACATAAGACCAGTTAAAAAAAAAAAAGATTTTTATTACAGAAATGTTGGTTTACTGAAAAGTATGTCCATGTACAGTATAGTATGCACTCAATACTTGGTCTGGGTCCTTTTTCACGAATTACTGCATCAATGCAATGTGGCATGAAGGTAATCAGCCTGTGGCACTGCTAAGGTGTTAGTAGCCATCAGCACGTCTGCATTGTTGGGTCTGGTGTGTTCTTCCTCTTGGCAATACTCTACAGTATCTCTATGGGGTTTAGATAAGTTGAGTTTGCTGGCCAATCAAGCACAGTGATACCACGATCATTAAACCAGGTATTGGTACTTTTGGCAGTGTGAGCAGGTGCCAACTCTTGCTGGAAAATTAAATGAGCATCTTTATAAAGCTGTCAGATAAGGGAAGCATGAAGTGCTCTAGAATTTCCTGGTAGAGGGCTGCACTGGCTTTTGACTGATTAAAACACAATGGACCAACATCAGCACATCACAGTCCGTCATGATTTGGGGAGCCATGTCATCTGCTGGTGTTGGACCACTGTGTTTTATCAAGTCCAAAGTCAGCGCAGCCCTCTACCAGGAGATTCTAGAGCATTCATGCTTCCCTCTGCTGACCAGCTTTATGGAGATGTCGATTTCATCCTGTGCGCATGTTACAAGTATTGAGTGCATATTATACAGTACATGGACATACTTTTCAGTAAGGCAACATTTCTGTATTAAAAATCTTTTTTTTTTTTATTGGTCTTGCGTAATATTCAAATTTTCTGAGATACAGAATTTTGTGTTTTCATTAGCTGTAAGCCATAATCAAAATTATAAAGAAAAAAATGCTTTGAAGATATCACTATGTGTAATGCATCTATATAAAATTATAAAAAATGAGTTTCACTTTTTGAATTGAATTACTGAAATATATTTAACTTTGATGATATTCAAATTTTATGAGATGCACCTGTATTTGCATTTCCATACAGTATTACCTTCACTTTATTAACCACGGTCAAAGCTTAGAGTCTGCCTGCCTGCTTTCTGCTATATGTTTTTACTGTCCTCAAAGCCCTTGGTGAACCCTTATTCAAATATGTATATAGCACAAGTAATTGATCTGCAAATTATTTTATTTATTTATTACAGGTCTGTAAATGTTGCCTCTCAGAGAAAGCCAAATAAGACAGTTTGTAGGGAACAAAGTTAAAGGGGTTGTAAAGACAAAAATATTTTCCTCTTAAATTAAAGTCTAACAGTAGCTAATAAAGTAAAAAGTAATGTTTTGCATTATAAACTAGTTTGATACCTGTTGAAATCGAGCCGTTTTGTTCACCTCTCTCACTAATGAATCCTTATTCTCACCGACTTCCTGGTTTGCCGTGCGCATTCATTCTTGCTACATCATGGTCTAATGGAACTACAGTTCCCATTATGCTTAGCCTCCATGCCTGTGAGGGATAAGAGCATCTTCACGCAAGGCTGTAGTCATAAAGAGGGGGTGAGCACATTCTGCTTTCCACCATGCAAAACTGCTCAGGTGCTGGTGGAAAGAAAGAAGAGGAGAGACAGGAAATGGCATTTTCAAGCCTGGATTACTGTATTTTGGAGGTCAAAAGGAAAAACGAGGTAAGTGATATTTAAATGCTCTAGCTTACAGCAATCAATTGATCCAATAAAAAACAAACCTTTAGTGTTCCTTTAAGAAATCTACCTTATTTTATTTACAAGGGTACCCAGTTTCTACAACTAAATTCCCTTCTACAGCAGATTGCACAGATATGTGGGACCATGAAATTAGGAGAAAAAAATATTTTCGTGATGGCACTCCTATTCATAACTAGCCCTTAATTAAAAGGTACACCTGATTTTCTCTTACTTCCTGGTGTTTCTCTGGGACAGGATGGCAAAGGAAAAAGCCTCATAAGCATCTTAATCATTTACTAGTTTTTTTTTTGACTGTATGCTTATTTTTTAACCTACAACACTTTAAAATCAACACAGTTGTATGCAACTGCCTTATATGTTAATTATAATTCATCTTTATATTATAAATAAAAAAAGCTAAGCCAGGTTTAGTGCTGATATTTTGTGGGTTAAAATGTTAAGACATAAGGGTTATTAGGAAAAGACAAGTTGGCCAAGACTTAACATCTGCCATGTGACAGAAATAGACAGGCTCAGGAGGAAGACTTAGCTACGTGGCCATTCCTTCTTAATGCAATCAGAATTAAGTAGAAGCTGTACTTTTCAATATTAAGTCTCCAGCTTGGATAAATTATTACAAGTCTCCAGCAGTATTTCTTTGAGCAGCATTACTTGTATATTTGAAACTACAACAATCAAATTTAACATGATTTTGCAGCATCAAATGATTGTGTAAAACTTGAAGGAAAATTTTTGTGAACATATTTTGCATATTGGATTTGTTGCTGAGCACTTGGGCCTCGCTCACCTATAAAGCAAAACACCACATTTGTTGTGAAACAAACATTGCACTCTGGGTGATCTATGTACTTTACAAGGATTTTTCCCAACTTTGTTGCAAATTCCTATCTTTTGTTATTCTGAAGAAATCCCTGTGCCCATGTTCGAAGGTTAGTCTAATGGTAGTGGTTTTATAATCATCAATCAGCTGTCACCTGCAGGACACCAACAAGGAAAGCTGCCAGGGCCTGCATCCCTTTAGACATGGTTTGCTATTGGAAGTATTTCACCAAAAATAAAAATGTTGTTGCAAGAGATGCCTGAAATCTGACTTGCATCTTATTGCAGGAAATGTTTCAGGGGACTGTTCTGTACACATTCGCTGTACTAAACACCTCCAAGTAGCCATATTGTATTGCATCTTCAGAAAAGATAGAGCTGCAGATTGAAAAGGAAGGGTCATTTTTAGGGCTGTGCAAATTAACTTTTAATTGATCGATTAATCTTTAATTTTTTTGATCAATCAAAATCTTTGAGCGATTGAATGAATGAATGAAAACTTGTATAGCGCGGCACATGCGAACTGAATCGCCTCTGGGCGCTTGTTGTTCCTGTCTCCTTTGATATCAAAAGAGAAAAGTCTTGACCTTTTTCCTAAATGCTAGGTGGTTCTCCTCCAACCGAATGGTGGTTGGTAAAGCGTTCCATAGTCTGGGACCTTGGATCGCGAATCTTCTTTCTCCTTTGGACTTGAAGTTGGCTTTCGGAACCTGGAGCAGGTTCTGATTCGTGGATCGCAAAACGCGATTGGGATTATGCGCTTTTATTATTTCGCATAAATAAAGGGGGGCATTCCCATGGACACATCTATGCGTAAGACAGAGAGCTTTAAAAGCAATTCTGTCTTTAACTGGCAGCCAATGAAGGGCTCTCAGAGAAGGTGAGATGGATTCCCACGGTTTTTTCCCAGTCACAAGTCTGGCGGCCGTATTCTGAACGACTTGCAGACGAGCGATTTGGTACTTGGGGAGGCCGAGGTAAAGGGCATTTGCATAATCCAGCCTGGAGTTTACAATTGCTCCCACCACGACCGCTAAATCTTCTTTAGGGATGAACGGAGTGAGTCTGCGTAGTAGGCGCAGTAGATGGTGAGATCCGCTGACTACTGACCCTATTTGAGCGTCCATTGTCATAAAGGAGTCAAAAATGACCCCTAGGCTTTTGACTTTGGCGCTAGGGGTGATGATTCTGCCCAAAATAGGCGGGGGGGTCCACGCTGTTGAAAGTTGATTCCTGCGCTTGGCGTGAAACAGAAGAAGTTCTGTTTTTGCTCCATTGAGTTTAAGGTAACTCTTTGTCATCCAGTCCTCTATCAAAGAGAGACATGTCTCTAGATTGAGGTGGTGATCCTGTCTGTTGCAGATACGGAAATACAGTTGCGTATCATCTGCATATGAGTGGTAGAGCAGTTTTTGGCTGCTGATAATCTCAAAAAGAGGACGAAGATATATGTTAAACAGCACTGGTGACAGAGGCGATCCTTGAGGGACTCCGCATGTTACTGTGCGTTTTTCCGACGTAAAAGGTCCTAACTTCACTGTTTGCGATCGGTTTTCCAAAAAAGAGGAGAACCAAGATAAATCGCTTTCTGCGACTCTGGCTACTTCAGCAAGCCGAGTCAGTAACAGTTTGTGGTCTACAGTGTCGAAAGCTGCACTTAGGTCCAACAGAACCAGGAGACAAGATTCTCCTTCGTCTGCGGCCTTGAGAACATCGTCCCATACTTTCAGCAATGCTGTTTCCGTCCCATGTCCGGGACGGAAGCCTGATTGCAATGGGTCAAGTAGCTTGTAGGTATCTAGATGCAGTTGCAGCTGTTGTACCACTACTTTCTCCATTATCTTAGAGAGTACGTTGAGGCTTGTTATGGGACGGCGGTGGAGTGGGTCCTTGGGGTCCAGGGAGGGTTTCTTCAGGATGGGTTGGATTATACCTTCTTTCAACTGTGAGGGCACTATGCCCTCCAAGAAAGACTGGTTGATAAGCTGCGTGATGGGAGGAGCCAGGATGTAGGCGCATTCCTTCAGCAGTTTTGTGGGGATAATGTCATTTGGCGCTGTGCCATTGCGCAGAGTACAAATGACATTCTTGGTGGTCTCGATGGAGATGGGTTCCAGGGTGAACTTACCTGATATCGGAGAATTTCTATGGGTGCTGTGTGAGAGGCTGCGGGGGGGGCTGGGGGAGAATTGTTTTGCTGAATGCTTTCGCGGATTACCTCGATTTTATTAATGAAGTAATCCGATAGTTCATTGCAAAATTCTTGTGTGTCTGAACTGGGGGCTTCAATGCATCCTGGCTTCATGGTCTGGGTGACCATCTTGAAGAGTTCGCGGGGGCGGTTTAGGGCACCGTTGATAGCCTCCGAAAAATAATTTTTCTTGGCTTGGAAAATTCCTTTGTGGTATTTTCTTGTAGTCGCCTTGTAGATGGATAGGTTTAGCTCTGAAGAACATCTTTTCCAGGCAGATTCTGCCCTTCTGCGTTCTTGCTTCAGTAACGACAGCTGGTTATTAAACCAGCTGCGGTTGTTTTTCCGGATGCGGGTTCTTCGTTTTGGCGCTACCAAGTCGGCTGACTGTAGCATGGCCGAGTTTATGGCTTCCAATGTTTCAACGGCCGTTTGATGCGGCTGAGTTGTTTCTATCTTTTTCCTTAAAGTCGTTTTGAAGAGTTCCGAGTGGAGCTTCTTCTGACATCTAGTCCAGTGTGTTGTCACTGGATTTGATGTTTTTGTTGTAGGGGGGATGGTGGTAATACTGAATATAATTGCATGGTGGTCTGTCCATGGCAATTTTTCATTTTCCCAAATCTTTATTTCCAGAGCTTGTCTGAAAATAAGATCAAGTGTGTGACCTGAAGCATGTGTGGGCCCACATACTAGTTGCTGCAATCCTAATCCTTCCAGGTGGTCAATACAGGCGTCGGCAATGGGGTCTTGTGAGGAGTTTGCCCAGAGATTGAAATCCCCTAGCAGCAAAAGTTGTTTGCTGTTGAGGGTATAAGTGGAGAAGAAATCCGTCCAAGATGATAGCAGCTGCGATTTTGGGCCGGGCGGCCTATAGCAGAGCAGAATGTGGACGGTCTCCTTTGAATTTGCTTGAAGTTGTAGAGTAAGGGTTTCCATGAATGGAAGAGGGTTTTGGCGGACTGGTTTGGTGATCGTAAGATGAGTCTTATAGATCACCGCCAGGCCGCCTCCTCTTTGCCCTATTCTGTTTTCTGTAATAATACAATAGTTTTCTGGCACCAGTTCTCCTAGAATGGTGTTACAGTCGGCTGTGAGCCAGCTCTCTGTAATAAAAAGACAATCTAGATCCTTTTGTTGAATGAAGTCGCGGATTTCTAGTCGATGTTTTACTGCCGATCTAGTATTGATCAGAGCACATGATATGTGCTTGAGCTGGGGTAAATGACTGAAATGTCTGACCGTCGATCTATGATCGATTCTCAATAGTCGCTCATTTCTTAGGGCTTTTTTGGTGATGGCTGGCAGTATTGCGGCGCATTGCCTCAAACTCCAAATGGTTTCGGCAGAATATTGCCTACATGCCATAATCGCCAATACACCAGGGGGGGGGGTGGATTTTAGGGCAGTGGGGAGAGGTATTGGCTAAACTCCTCTCTCCCGGCTTGGTCCAGAGGAAGGCAAAAAACCCTGGCGGAGCTCGGCCAATATGCTCCGGTAGGGAAAAAATTCCTTCCTGACCCCTGTAAGAGGCGATCGGGTGACCCCTGGATCAAGCTTCTGTATGTTGAAGGACAGGGGGGGGAGGGGGGCTGGGGCTAAGAGGGTGACCCTGTTGCTGGGATGGCTGTCTGCACAGGCGGTGGGATGAGGACTGACAGGGTGCTGCTTTAACTGAGTGGGTGTAAGGCAGGGCAGGGTAACTGTCCTTCTGTCTTTCTGGGGTAAGGGGGGATCCCTGGAGGCTGGGTGAGGACCACAGAGGCGTGGGGAGCGGCGCGCCGTTAGGCCGCAAGTGAAGCCGCGGTCTTTCCTAGACCGCGGCCCCGCGATTTAGAGCGGTCTGGCGCGGTGCTCTCAAAAAGAGCCCCGGAACGGCGCAAATTTTCGGGCGGAGGTTAGAGAGGATAGAGAGGGGGGCTCTTGAGGATGATGAAGGTGTGGGAGTGCAGGGGGACACAAAAAAAAGGAGAAAAGGAGATCTGTATTGCTGCTGCGGCTTTATCCTGAAAAGGACGGCCGTCAGCAGCACTGGTAGAGGGCTCTTACCTGCAGAGAGCCAGGGAGCTGTGCTGGAGGAGAAGAGAGATCAGGGGCCCAGGATTTCCAGGTTAGGAACTGGAGGGAGGACTAAGCTTGCAGGGCTGGGAGGGACTCTGCCTGTCTGCCTCCTAAGCCTGCCTGGAGCTATAGCACACACGCTCCTACTCTAGGAGACGTGCGCCGTGTGGAGCTCCTGTGGCTAATCCCCTGCCTCACTGACTTGCTGCAGCATCTGACAAGTCTCTATTCTTAGTTTCTTTTGATTGGTACTCATCTTTCCGCCGTCTTCTGGGCCCTCAGGGAGTTCCGCCGGAGATCCGGTAACGTCATGGACATCTAAAGGGCTCCTTTGCTGTGCCTTCATATCTGCATGCCGGCGGGACCTTACTATCTGCCACATGCAAGGGCTGTTACACTTCCCTCTATCATTCTGGGAATATACAGCCATCCACTGGGAGTTGTGATAGTTCCCTTCATGAGACTTCTACATGCCGACAGACTGATGTTAACCTCTCCTCATCTGGATTCAGCAGTGGTATCGTTGTACACATTTTTATACCAGTATCATACTTAGCTACATGTTTTTATGACTGCTTTTGCTACCGTTTGGTATTACTCGCACCATTTTTACAGTTTATGTAGCTACGTCGATTTTATCTCCAGTGCAATATTTATTTTGTTACCTACTTGAAGACTATAAAAGTTTTAATGCTATTCCCAGCGAGCGCTGCCTTTGTGTGTTTTTTGTATCCTGCTATCTATTATTCCAGTGGTTGGTAGCTGCACTGGGAATCGGCCTGCAAGGTAATCAGCTAAAAGTAGTTGGATCTGTATGTGCGTTATAATTGATCGAAATTAGTCGATTAATCGATTAAAAAAAAAAAACGATTAATCGAACACAAAAATTTTGATCAGTAACAGCCCTAGTCATTTTAAAATAACATTCAATTACAATACGACTTGTGTCGCGATTAAAAGATATAGATCAGTATACATACCTTTTTTTGAAGCAGAGCCGGTCTCCAGCGGTGGAAGCTCTGCAGAGAACACAGCTGACAAGGGCTTGAAATCCTACCGATGACATACTTTTGAGGGTCCCACCCTCTGGATTCAAACCAGGAAACATATGCCTTCCAGACTCTATAATAAATAATTCTGGAGGCCGGCTTTCTTCGCATTAATGAGAGTAGAAAAAACTGGGCCTGAGAGCCACTGCTTCTTCAGCATGTAGGTCTCAATAGACCGTCAAATTTAGCTTTTGTAAAGAAGGATGGAACACTAGACCCTGAGATAGCAGGGTCTTGACAAAGTGGGAGAATACAAGGTTCCTCCACCGCCATCCTTATGATCTCTGTGTACCAGGACCTTCTGGGTCACCAAGAGAGCTGGTATCCATTCTTTCCAGATTTTGTAAAGAAGTCACTGCAAGAGTGGAATTGGAGGGAATGCATAGATCAGGGAAAACGGATTCCAGGGAATCAGAGCATCCGTTTCGCAGGATAGGGGATAATTTACGCTTGACACAAATTTGTCTAATTTCCTGTTTAACCTGGAAGTAAAACAGGTCCACATCCAGGGACCCCCATTTCCGGCATATTCCTTAAAAGAGGTCGGAGTGGATAGACCACTCCCCTGGCAATTGCTGGTGGCTTAGGTAATCTGCTTGCCAATTCTCTACCCCTGGTATGAAGATTGCAGAGAGGCAAGGAATATAAGCTTCTGCCCATGTTAAAATCTTGTTCACCATTCTGAGCATACCAACTCAGAGTACACCCCTGGTGGTTTATGCAAGCTATTGCAGTAGCATTGTCGGATAGAATCCGAACTGGGTAGCCCTGTAACCTGTACGTCCAAGTTCTGAGGGTTAGATATACTGCTCGAATCTCCAAAATGTTGATGGGCAGATTTTTGGACTTGGACCAAGTTCTTTGAGCTGAAGCCTCTTCCAGAATTGCCCCCCCAGCCTAACAGGCTGGCATCCGTAGACACCACCTTCCAAGGGACCGGGAGAAAGGATTTTTTTGCTTGTAAACTCTTGGTGCTTAACCACCAGCTGAGGCTTTGACGCACTTCTGAAAATAGAAGCATCGGGCAGTCTAGAGCCTGGATCTTTCTGTTCCAGGTTGCCAGGAAACTGTTCTGAAGTAGCCTTGATTGAAACTGGGCATATGGAATGGCTTCGAAAGAGGCCACCATCTTTCCCAGTAACCGCAAACAAAGGCGAATTGATGGTTTTCCCTTTGCTTTGATCTTGCGGACCAAATCCTTCAGGGATTTGACCTTTGACTATGAAAGAAAAAACTTTGTTCTAAAATCATGCCCAAGTACTTCACGATTCCCAGAGGCTGTAGAGAGGATTTTCACCGTACTGTGTACACTGTGATTTAATCGTGCCACTGACTGTTCTACCAAAAGCTGTTACCATTATGCCCTATGTTTTTAGATTTGCTAGAAGAGGGGCCAGAACCTTTGTAAAACACACAAGGTGCTGTGCCAAGCCAAAAGGTAAAGCCACAAACTGATATTGGCGGTGTTCCATAGAGGACCTTAGGAACTTTTGTTGTGCTGGATAAATTGGCACGTGCAAGTATGCATCCTTGGTCTTTTGACGGCAGGAATATTCCGCCTTGTAGGGTGGAAACCACTGATCGAATAGTTTCCATTGGGAAATGCTGAATGTTTAGAAACGGATTCAAGGCTTTTAGATCCAGAATGGGTCTGACTTGCCCGTTTGGTTTCGGAACTACAAAGATTTGAATAGAACCCCGTGCCTTGTTCTTTTAAGGGAACCTCTTTGACTACCCCTTGGGATAGTAAGTGATCCACTGCTTGGAGGAAGGGCTCTCTTTTTAATGGATCTTTGGGAACATTTGAATTTAGGAACGGATAGGGTGGGAATTGCTGGAATTCTACTTTGTATCCTAAGGATACTGTGGAATTACCCACTTGTCCTGGATCTCGGTTTGCCAAGGTGTAGAAAACTGCTGAAGCTGTCAACCCACTCAGCCAAGCGGGGGCGCACCTTCATAAGAAAGCTTTAGGGATCCGTTTACCGATTTCTTTGTACCCATGGCTTTTTGCAGCCCTGAGTCTGGGTTCTGGGTCCTAGGCTTTGTGTTGGCCGAGAATCCCGTTGCCACTGCCTAGAGGTGGTGGTCTCTGGAACCGGAGAAAGAGACCGTTTGGACGTTTTTTTTTTGTAGCCAATAATGTAGTTTTCCCACTCCCAATAATGCGGATTAAGCTTTTTACATGGGGCTTCTGCTGGCCAATGTTTTAACCAAAGGATTCTGCGCATGTGCACCATAGTCTACAGCATGTGGTATTCCTAGGCGGCCTCCCATCCAGGTACTAACCAGGCCCGACCTTGCTTAGCCTCCAAGATCAGGCAAGATTGGGCGCTTTTGGGATGATGTGGCCATAGGCATGGCATACACTGTAAAACATAAGGCCTTGGGCAGGCTTTCCCAAAGTTTGAGCTGGTCTGGAGGGAGATACTTGAGTCTCCGTTTTACCTGCTCCTTTAGGACCGGACACATACCAACTGCTGCCACAGCAGGTTGGGTCACATTGCCCGCCATAACAAAAAAAGATTTAAGCAACTATTATAACTTCTTTTCAGAAGAAACCTTTAGATACCCAAGCATTGTCAACAGGACAAGTAAGGTTTTTATTTACACAAGAAATAGCTGTATCTACAGCTGGTAGTTTCCACTTTTGTAAATTTTTCCTTCATGGTATAGGGAATATCAAATTTCCTGGAGGAGAGAACGCTTATCTGGGTGTAGCCAATCTGCGTAAATAAGATTCTATAATAAGGGATGAACAGGAAAAGGAGCATGCAGTTTGTGGGAATTTTAATGAACCCAGGGAGGAGACAGGTGATTCAGTTAACCCTTCAGAGGGCAACTTGAACGTGGAATGTACTGCTTCAGTATAACATTGCTTTTGCAATTTTTGAGCCTGAGAGGCAGAAAAAAGTTCCGTCTGATCCACCTGATCCATCCGACTGCTCATCATCTTCTGAAACTGCCACATCATCCTCGCCAGATTTTTCTGGGGATGGATCTTGACCCACGTAAGGGGACCTACTTCGCTTCTTATCCTCTTTCTTGGATTTGGCGATTGAAGTAGCAATCTTACCTTCTAAATTTGTCTAAAACTGCTGCTAAAGTGTCCTCAGTGACATATGCAGGAGCTGACACCATAGGAGAGGTGGCTATACCTGACAAAGTAAATGGCTCATCCTGTATGGGTGCATTTGACTCTTCAGGAGAGAATATATGTCCAGGATGGATAAAGCCTCCTGTTTTAGGTGGTGTGTCCTTTTGAATACCTGAATTCTTATTTTTCTGGGAATTTCTAAGCCATGCAAAGGTATAAAACAGTGCAAACACTACTGTGCTAGTTTAGCATCCACATTAAATATGCAACTAATCACACAGTCTGAATGCTGAGTAGGTGCCTTTAGGAGTGCCTATAATTCAACCACCCAGAGAACTCACGTGCCCCCCTGCTGTGTATCTTTAGTTTGGTCTGTCAGGCGTCTGAGGCCGTTATTTAAAACCTTTTCGCGTGCACGCCCTCATAGCCACACCACCTTTGACCTGCTGGAGTAAAAGCACGCCGCGTGCGCGTCTTAAGAGGACATGGCTACTACCGTAAAGTGACCATATGCACCCTGAAGACACTATGCAGAGCTTGCAGCAGAGAAGTGTGCTGACTGACACTCAGCTCTAGCTCTTGACATGGTAAGTTGAGCTCTGGCTCTTTACTTCCTCCAGTGGCGAATAAAGGCAAGACACATAACTCACAAAAAAAAAAAAAAAAAAGAGTTTAAGTGTTTAAAACTTAGACTTTGCCACTTACCTTGTCACCGCAGGAGGACTGCTAAAAAACAGTGCAAATCTTTTTTTGTTCAATAAGTGTTTATTGAAAATAAGAAATAAAGCGGAGAGTGTCCACTTACAAAATATCAGCAGTGTATGAAGATACATTAAACGAACAGCCAACAACAGAGTATTACAACCAAATATAAAATAATCATCGAGGTCGATAGGCCAAACATAAATATAGCCGAACAAATCTAAATAACATCACAGCATGGAGGCCATGGAAGGACACACTAACTAACAGTGTTAATCTACAAGGAATTCCATGCTACATAACTACTAAGCACAGAGGGAGGTCAGCTCCACATTGAAAACTTTGAGATAAAGTACGTAGACAACAGTGCCAATCTTGACCCATCACGGTGGGTAGTGTTGTGCCAACCTTCAGGGGTATGGGTTCCTACTTAAAAAGGAGACCTCTTCCCTGGGTCTTGTAAAAAGACTCTGCCATACTTTTATGCCCTGAATAGCGAAAATGCTGGACCCCAGAGCCCCAGTCCTCAAAGAGAGACATTACAGGCACCGCCTCGGTCTTCTGTGAGGCTTGGGCTCATCCGTTTGGCGTAACTTAGTAAGCGGTTTGGATGGACCCGGCGGCGTAGCTCCTTAACCCCCGGAGGGATTTTCCAACAGAGCTCCTTCTTAGCACATCCTTACTCGTGTTCTTCACCTTAGACACTGGAAAAAAAACTGAGGTACTCCCCTTATGGAAGGGGTTATATAGAAGGGAACTTGTCTTCATTGGTTGTGCCATTGTCCAATCACCTTTGGTGAACTATACAACCCATATGTAAGGACTTAGACTGTGTCCCGTGGTGTACGATAAAGAAAAAGTTATGTATACTGTCTTTTTTTCCTTTGCATATAGGTTAATGTTAGATTGTGGATGTCTGTAGATGCAGGGATTTTAGTTTTAGAGTGAACTACTTTAACCACTTTAGGACTGAGCCCATTTTTAAAAGTTGTTTACAAGTTGAAAGTATTTTTTTTTGCTAGGAAATTACTTAAAAAAAAATATATATACAATGTTTGAGGGTTCTAACACCCTACAGAATAAAATGGCGGTCGTTGCAATACTTTGTCACACCATATTTGCGCAGCGGTCTTGCAAGCGCACTTTTAAAATAAGACAACAGTAAAGTTAGCCCAATTCTTTTTTTTTTACGGCGAAAAATTACGTTACGCCGCGTTAATTGATACCCATATATCAGGCATCAAAATTGTGCTTGCTCGTGGAATGGCAACAAACCTTTACCCTTAAAAATCTCCATTGGCAACGATAAAAACATATGTACAGGTTGCATGTTTTGAGTTACAGAGGAGGGGTCTAGGGCTAAAATTATTGCTCTCACTCTACCAATCGCAGCGATACCTCACTGACGTGGACAAATGGGCTTTATGCAGAGCAGACCGCCACTTTGCCTTGTGCTAAAAAGCACATTCCCCATCTTAATGAAATAATGCCATCTTTAAGCTAAAAGGTTCACTCACCATGCATTCAAAAAGAGACCTCATCACAACAGCTTGTTCTCATCCATAGCTACCAGGCAAGACTGGTCTGCCGACGCCCCTCACAGGCAGTTTTATTAACGCAATAGGCTTCACAGACCACCTCTGATTGGAGGAGATCACAGCATGTGACCATAGGAAGTGATGACACAGCATGTGACCTCCTCTATGGGAAGTGATGTCACAGCATGTGGGCTCAATACAGCAAATGCACATATATAGGGAATGGCAGCACAGATAAACCCTTCCAACAGGGATTCAATACAGTAATACAACAATAACACAATAATAATACAATAACACAATATGATACAGAAATAATACTATAACTAATGAACACAGTTCCTGATAAGGGGAGCCTATATGCAGCTGTATGCTCATGCCACCATATTTATGTTGATCAGACATAGAGATGACAAAAGCACATATCCGCTAAACCGATAGTGTGCCTGCAAAGTAAAGCAACGCACAAGCGGATATCTGTGCATCCCACAGGGGCCCTCGCGCCGGGCGACACACACTCTTCAAACACCCTTCTCCAAATCAGGAAGTGTATCTCAACCAGCCTCAGACTGCCCCAATCAGTTCTAATTAGAGCGGGTTGGGGAAGTGTCAAGACTGGGTGCCAATATGACAATACATATTAAATACATCTTCAAAATTTCCACCACACTCACATGTGTGGTTTAAACACTCACGTTTAAGTTCGCTTCTGCACGCGAACTCTGCATTTTTTTTTTACCTTATTTATTTTACCTTTTATTTTTACACTGTTCTTTAAAAAATAAAATAAAAAATGGTGTCACTTTTATTCCTATTACGAGGGATGTAAACATCCCTCGTAATAGGAAAAAAAAGCATGGAAGGACCTCTTAAATATGAGATCTGGGGTCCAAAAGACTGCAGATCTCATATTTACACTAAAATGCAAATAAAAGAGTCTCTTTAACCACTTCCCGCCCGGTCTATAGCAGAATGACGGTCGGACGGTGGTTCAGTTATCCTGACTGGGTGTCATATGATGTCCAGCAGGATAACAGCTGCCACGTGCACACCGGGGTATAGAACCGCGGCGACCGACGGCTTTTTACGATGTGATCAGCCGTGTCCAATCACAGCTGATCACGATATAAACAGGAAGAGCCGTTGATTGGCTGCTCTCCTGACATAGGGGGGTCTGTGCTCATTGTTTATCAGCGCAGCCCCCCCTTGAAAATCGCCCAGGAACCCCACCCACACTGGACCACCAGGTATGCCACCCTAGACCACCAGGAAAATGACAATAAGTGCCCAGGCAGCTGCCGATCAATGCCCAGGCTGCTGCCAATCTGTGTCCATCCACAATGCTTGCCAATGCCACCAGGTATGCCTATCAGTGCCACCCATAAGTACCCATCAGTGACCAGTGTCGCCTATCAGTGCCCATCAGTGACACCCATGATTGCCCAGTGCTGCCTACCAGTGCCCATCAGTGAAGGGGAAAAACTTATTTACAAAATTTTATAACAAACCAAAAGAAAACAAAATCAACAAAAGAAAACAAAATCTGTGGAAACAAAATGCAAAAAAATGTTTGGATACAGTGTAGCATGAAGGCGCAATTGTCTTTTAAACAGCGACAGTGCTGAAAGCTAAAAATTGGCTTGGGCAGGAAGGGAGTGTAAGTGCCTGGTATTAAAGTGGTTTGAAGCTGGGTGGGGGCCAGCTTCCCCTCACTCAGCCCCATACCAAACACAGCAGAGGACCCGATCCCCTCCACCGGCGGCTGAAATAAGCAGCAGAGGGCACCAGATCGTGGCAGGAGGGGGCCCCCTCCTGCCGGCGATAAAATGGATTTCGCCGCAGAAACCACTTTTATCTGAAAGCAGACCACCCACTAAAGAGGATACCAGGGTTATGGCAGCTAGCTGCTGCCATAACAACGATATCCCTCTTCAAACTGCCGCCGTATTTTGAAGTCGAGCGGTCTGTAAGTGGTTTACCACTTCCCACCTGGCCTATAGAAAAATGACGGCCGGTCGGTGGTTCAGTTATCCTGACTGGGCCTCATATGATGTCCAGTAGGATCGCAGTAAGGAGTCACCAAAGGAGGCTCCTTACCAGGTGATCAGCTGTAGTAGTAGTTCTCAATGAATTGCAAGGGTGCTGGAGAGTGCTCTCATAGTTCATCAACTCTTCCTGGAGTTCAGCAACTGCCTGTAAGAAAGGTTACGGACAAAAAACTGACTGAGAATCTGCAGGATCCTGGCATTGCACCTGGTCATTGTGGTGCAAAGCTTTAGTAACTGCAGTGTAATTTTTTTTTTATATATAAATGCAAATGGCTGGTCAAAGACCAGAGCACTTTTTGCAATTTGGCACTGCGTCACTTTAACTGACAATTGTGCGGTTGAGGGACGTGGCTCCCAAACAAAATGGACATCCTTTTCCCCCCAAAAATAGAGATTTCTTTTGGTGGTATTTGATCACCTTTGCGGTTTATATTTTTTGCGCTAAAACAAAGACAATTTTGAAAAAAAGCAATATTTTTTGCTATAATAAATATTCCCCTAAAAATATATAAAAACAATTTTTCCCCCCAGTTTAGGCTGATACGTATTCTTCTACATATTTTTGGTAAAAAAAAAAAAATATCGCAATAAGCGTTTATTGATTGGTTTGCGCAAAAGTTATAGCGTCTACAAAATAGTGAAAAGATATAAAATATTTACAAAAATGTAAGGGGTGTACCCCTTTTTGTGAGATACCTTACACAACACACCGCTCCAAAAAGTTTAAAGGAACACTTTGAAACCACATCAGATCTCAGTGGGTAAAAATATCATCATGAATATCTATACTGATATGGACTGGCTAATGTGTTAGGAATGAAAGGATGCCACATAGTTTGATGGAAATGAAAATTATCAACCTACAGAGGGCTGAATTCAAAGACACCCCGAAAGTCAAAGTGAAAACAAATAAATGATGCAGCACGCTAGTCCATTTTACAGATACTTCACTGCAGCAACTAAAAATGGTTTATATGGCCCCCAGAAACGTGTATGCATGCCAGACGTCATGCTCCTAATGAGACGACGGATGGTGTCCTGGGGTATTTCCTCCCAGATCTGGACCAGAGCATCACTGAGCTCCTGAACAGACTCACAGCCTAAGGTGCAAACTGGCGGTGGGATTTAGGTTATGGGAGTGTGGGGGCCATTCAATGATATCAATTGCTTCATCCTCCAGAAACTGGCTGCATACGTTCGCCACACGAGACTGGGCATTGTCGTGCACCAGGACAAACTGCACCAGCGTAGTGTCTGACAATGGGTTCAAGGATTTCATCCTGATACCTAATGGCAGTCAGGGTGCCATTGTCTAACCTGTAGAGGTCTGTGAATCCCTCCATAAATATGCCACTCCAGACCATCCAAGACCCACCACCAAACTGGTCATGCTGATCGATGCAACAGGCAGCATAACGTTCTCCATGGCTTCTACAGACCCTTTCACATCTGTCACATGTGCTCGGGGTAAACCTGCTCTCATCTGCGAAAAAAGCACAGGGCACCAGTGGCAGACTTGCCAATTTTGGTGTTCAATGACAAATGCCAATTGATCTCCAGGTTGTGGGGCAGTGAGCACAGAGCCCACGGGAGGATGTTGGGCCCTCAGGCCACCCTCATGAAGTCCGCTTTGGATTATTTGGTCAAAGACATTCACACCAGTGGCCTGCTGGAAGTCATTGTGTAGGGCTCCGGCAGTGCTCATTCTGTTCCTCTTTGCACAAAGGAGCAGATACCGGTCCTTCTGATGGGTTAAGGACCTTCTACGGCTCTGACCAGCTCTCCTAGAGTAACTGCCAGTCTCCTGGAATCTCCTCTATGTTCTTTAAGACTGTGCTGAGAGACACAGCAAACCTTCTGGCAATGGCACGTATTGATGTACCATTCTGGAGGAGTTGGACTGCCTGTGCAACCTCTATAGGGTCCAGGTAGCGCCTTATGCCAACAGTAGTGACACTAACCTTAGCCAAATGCAAAACGAGTGAAAAACAGTCAGAGAAGATAAGTAGGAAAAAAAAAAAAAGGTCAGTGGCCTCCACCTGTAAAACCATTCCCGCTTTGGAGGTCATCTCATTGTTGCACATCTAGTGCACATGTTAATTTAATTAACACCAAAGTTGATGAAACTGATCAACAACCCCGTCTGCTACTTAACCGACCAGATCAATATCCCAGGAGTTTAAATTGCCTTGATGCAATACTGTTAAAAAAAAAAAAAGCATTTCTTTAATTTTTATTTATAATATTAATAAATAGAGATACATATACCCATCATAGATTATGCAATTTTATGCAAATTGCTCAATTCCCCCATCAAGACAGTCAGTGTTGATGGGGGAATCCCTCCAGCGGCACTATTATGTTTTGCCAGCTGGCGGCTATACCTGCTGGCCGTGATTGCATTAAAAAAAATAAAGGGCACGCCGGTTATACTGAAATTGATCGATGGTTCGATTTCAGTACAACCAGCCTGTCCATAGATAGGTCGAATCTTGGCCAGTCCCTGCTGAACCACTCAAGATTTGATCCATCTATGGCCAGCCTGTTTACGAATATTTAAGAAAAAAATTGTGAAAAAAAAAAAAAAAAAAAGTCATAAGCACTTCAAAAATGGTTGTTGAATAATTTAAAATTAAATATGCGTGTAGCTGTTCTAGGCCAAGAATCATTGTTTTTCATACATAGGATCAAAACGTGCTGGTATAATCAACCATTCAGATTGGTTTACATTCTGGTCAATTGGGAGAAGGTGTATATTAGCAAAGGTTAATCTGGCTGAGCTACGACAGGAGAACTGGGGACTCTCGAGGCTTCAATAAAACGCCAACTCTCTGGAAAGAACCAAGTTACTGCAGAGATTTTTTTGGAGCCTTGCTGGAGGCTCCCAGATCACATTAAAAAAGGCACTGCCTCTATCAAGAAAACCACCTCCATTTAGACAGTGCAGAACAAGGCACTGTGCGGTTAATCTACTAAAACTGGAATGTGTAAAATCTGGTGCAGCTGTGCATGGTAGCCAATCAGCTTCTAACTTCAGCTTGTTGAAAAAGTCAGTCTAAGCCTAGGTTCACATTGGAGCGAATTGTCATTGGATTTGAGAGATCAGTTGCAGCCCATTGGCGGTAATGGCACTGTGATGCAACACCAATTCCACGGCGTCACACCGGATTACAAAAGAAGTTCCTGCACTACTTTTGCTGATTTCAGGTGTCAAATCAAGTAGCACCTGAAATTGCGCCGAGCTTGCTATTTTGAAATCGTGCTACTTCAATTAAAGTAGCTTGATTTCAAAGTAGCATCAATGTGAACCAGGGCTAAGGCTCGGTTCACACCTAATACCAAATAAAATAGGGGAGGTGGATGAAATCACATGGTAGTGGCGCCACGTGTAAAGACAGAAAGGCACGCAGACTCGGCGCTCGTAGGAGATAAGTGTTCATATGTTACGCGAGTACTCTGACTATTTTAATTATAAATTCCATTCTGGTTTAAAATGTACTACACTATCTGGAATCCCCCTTTCTTTTAAAGGACCCCCTTGCTCCCACTAAGAGACAAAGACAAAGCCCAAGATCCACACTTGGTCCAGGATTACAAAGGAAGAACAGCTACCCCTAGTTATATATACATGCGGTTGTCTCATTACCGCAAGTTAAGAGGCCATTCCCACTGTGTATTCTTTGCACAAAGAGGAGTTTTATATCTCTCCAAGCACCCCAGCACTTTTGCACATTGGGATTTTTTTGCACATTGAAGAAAAAATATATCGCTGCTGTGGTTGCATCACAGTAAAATAAATACCAATACATAGTAAAATGCCAATACGCAAAAAAATAGGCTTCAAAATATACTGTATGCAAACAAACAGTAAAGTAGTGGTATCAAAGTGCAACATGAATAAATTAATAGCAAATACCACTGTGATAAATAAACATTGGTATACGCTGTGTACAAATATAAGCTGTGCAAGATAAATGTGCAAAATCGACAAAAGAGCCTCCTATACAAAGTGCAAAATGCAAGAACGGACTCAAATCAAAGCTTGTGCCAGCAGCAATTCTGCTATATAGAGTCCAATCTAGTCCAAAGTGTGCAAAATGCAATCAGACTGCAAACAGCGATGGATTCTTTTCTTCTCTGTGCAAATAAGAATTACAAATGTGCAGATTACCAAGGTGCTGGAGAGAAACAAATCTATCTTTGTGCGAACACACACACTAGTGGAAGACTGGAAGTGGCCTCTTACCTTTCGGTAGAGAAACAACAGCATGTATATTCTCCCTTATGTTCCGGGACTAATATGGGTCTGTACTCATCTTTGTGTCTCAGTGGAAGCAAGAAGGATATTAAAAAGAAAGGGGGTTCCGGATAGTGTAGTACTTTTAAACCAGTAGGTAATTTATTATTAAAAAGATGAGGGTACATAGCATAAAAACAAAAATAAACTTATCTCCACGATCGGCAAGGTCGTTAGCCTACACCAGTCTGAGCGCCTTTCTGTCTCTACTCTACACGTCACTTCATCAGGAGGAGCTCTTTTGCTGATTTTGCACATTTATCTTGCAATTTAGCACAGCTTATTTTTGTACACAAAGTAAAGGGATTTTTAAATACAGCTTACCTGTAAAATCCTTTTCTTGGAGTACATCACGGGACACAGAGCGGCATATTCATTACTATGTGGGGTTATATGGAGTACCTTCAGGTGTGGACACTGGCAATCTCAAACAGGAAGTCCCCTCCCTATATAACCCCCTCCCCTAGAGGGAGTCCCTCAGTTTTGTAGCAAGCAGTATGCCTCCCAAAATGGTCACCCAAAAGAGGGGTGGGAGCTCTGTGTCCCGTGATGTACTCCAAGAAAAGGATTTTACAGGTAAGCTGTATTTAAAAATCCCTTTTTCTTTCTCGTACATCACGGGACACAGAGCGGCATATTCATTACTATGTGGGATGTCCGAAAGCAATGCTTTAATGAGGGGAGGGAGACATCTTCCAAAGAAGGATTCAATTTAGAGATAAACTCAAATCATAATAATAATTCCAACTTAGTCAAGAAAAAAACTTTTTTTTTTTTTTTTTTTCTTTTCTCTTTATAACCAAGGGTGTTTCTGATCCCGAGGATTTCAAACTGCAGCCTGTAGTACTGCCTGACCAAAGGCAGCATCCGCATTTCTTCTCACGTCTAGTTGATAAAACCTTGTAAACGTGTGGACTGATGACCACGTTGCCGCCTTGCATATCTGAGCCATAGAGATCTGATGGTGTGCTGCCCAAGAGGCGCCCATGGCCCTGGTAGAATGGGCCTTTACCGACAACGGAGGAGGCAACCTCTTCAACCCGTAGGCTTGAATGATTAATTGTCTAATCCATCTCGAGATGGTGGATTTTGCAGCTGCCTGCCCCTTCTTGGGCCATCTGGTAGAACGAATAACACATCTGTTTTCCGGATCTTTTCTGTAGCTTTAAGATAGGCCTTCATGGCCCGGACAATATCCAAGGTATGCAGCAACCCCTCCTTTCTAGATGTAGGTTTTGGAAAGAAGGATGGAAGTACCAAATCCTGGTTTAAGTGAAATTTGGATATAACCTTTGGTAGAAAGGAAGGATGGGGCCGGAGAACTGCCCTGTCCTTATGCAGAACGAGATATGGTTCCTTACACGATAAGGCTGCTAATTCTGACACTCTCCTGGCCGAAACTATGGCGACCAAGAAAACCAACTTTCTTGTCAGTAAGACTAAAGGAATCTCAGCCAACGGCTCAAAAGGCTGTTTCTGTAGAGTGGACAGGACAAGATTTAAGTCCCAAGGACAAATTGGTGACTTGACAGGAGGATTAATACGCAAGACCCCCTGTAAGAAGGTCTTTACCAGCGAGTGGATGGCCAACGGCCTCTGAAACCACACTGACAGAGCTGAGATCTGTCCCTTGATTGTGCTTAGTGCCAGGCCTTTATCCACTCCTAGCTGGAGAAAACTTAACACCCTATCAATAGTATATTTGCGGCAATTCCATCTTTGGATTCACACCGGCCTATGTAGTTCCTCCACACCCTGTAATAAATCACCCTGGAGACCGGCTTTCTAGCCCTAATCAGGGTAGGGATTACCTGCCTAGACAGACCTCTACCCCTGAGAATCAGGGATTCAGCCTCCAGGCCGTCAAATTTAGACGCTGTAATGTAGGGTGGAGGATCGGGCCTTGTGAGAGTAGGTCTGGTTGTAGAGGAAGAGTCCAAGGGTCTCCCACTGCCATCTTCAGGACTAGTGAGTACCAAGTCCTCCGGGGCCAAGCCGGAGCTACTAGAATGACTGGCTTGTTCTCCACTCTGATCTTGCGCAACAGGCGCGGGAGTAACTGTAGTGGAGGGAATGCATATAGAAGTTTGAATTGATGCCAAGGGCAAACCAACGCATCGGTTCCGCAGGCCATAGGATCCCTCGCTCGCGACACGAACCTGTCTAGTTTCTTGTTGAACCTGGATGCCATTATATCTACGTCCGGCATTCCCCACCTCTGGCAGATTGTCTGAAAGACCTGGGGATGCAGAGACCACTCCCCTGGCAACAGACTCTGGCGACTTAAGAAGTCTGCCTGCAGGTTGTCCACTCCGGGAATGAATATCGCTGAAATGCAGGGTACATGAACCTCTGCCCATTGAAAAATCAAGTTCACCTCCCTCTGAGCGGCCTGGCTCCTGGTTCCCCCTTGGTGGTTTATGTATGCCACCGCCGTGGCATTGTCTGACTGGATTCTCACCGGGAACCCCTTTAATCTGGAGGTCCATGCCAGAAGGGCTAGGCGAGCAGCTCTGATTTCCAAGATATTGATGGGGAGCTGCCTCTCTGCTTTCACCCAAGTTCCCTGGCGGGAGAACCCCTCGAAGACCGCCCCCCAGCCTGCCAGGCTGGCGTCTGTGGTAACTACCTTCCAGACAACAGGGCTGAAGGATTTTCCCTTTAGAAGATTCTGAGGGTTCAACCACCAGGCCAGGCTTTGTTGGACCCTTGATGATAGCGTCAAAGGGGACTCTAAGGCATGTGCCCTCTTGCCCCAGGCTGCTAGAATGGCTGCCTGTAGGACGCGAGTGTGGATCTGAGCGTATGGTACTGCCTCGAATGTGGCCACTAGCTTGCCTAGTAATCGCATACACAGGCGAATAGTTGTTTTTTTCTTGTTTAGAACCAACTGAACCAACCCCTTGATAGCCTCGATCTTTACAAGGGGCAGGAACACCTTTTGATGTTCTGTGTCTAACCTCATGCCGAGGTATTCCAACTGCTTTGTAGGCTGGAACGCTGACTTTCCCCGGTTTAGGACCCAGCCAAATTCTTCGAGGTACCGAACCGTGAGGTTTACTGCCTTTTGCAGACCCGGCCGTGAGTGATCTATGATTAAAAGGTCGTCCAAGTATGCTAGGACTGTGACCCCTTGGATCCTTAAATTGGCCAGAACTGGGGCTAGGATCTTCGTGAATACCCGGGGGGCCGTGGCCAGCCCGAAGGGGAGCGCCCTGAATTGGAAGTGTCGCTGCCCCACCGCGAAGCGTGAAAACCTTTGATGCGACTGAAAGATTGGTACATGAAGGTAAGCATCCTTTATGTCTATGGAGGCCAGAAAATCGTCCTTCTGAAGCGCGGCGGCTGCTGACCGGATGGATTCCATCCGGAAGGAACGAACCCTTAGGTAACCGTTTAACCTCTTTAGGTCCAAGATTGGCCTGACATCGCCGTTGGGCTTTGGTATGACAAAGAGATTGGAATATAAACCTAGGCCTTGCTCTTGGGCTGGCACTTCTATAATTACGTCCTGGCAAAGCAGGTGATCCAAAGCTGCCAGCATTGAGGCCTTCCTTGCTGGATCCCTTGGTAGCCTTGATTCTTGAAAATGAGGCGGAGGATACCTTAGAAACTCCAGTCTGTAACCTGTGGTTACAGATGCCCGGACCCATTTGTCGGGGATCTTGGCTTCCCAAACTTCTGAGAAGAAACGAAGCCTTCCCCCCACCCGCGAGAGTGGGGGCGCCCCTTCATAAGGCAGACTTAGGGGCTGTCTTTGACGGCTTGCGATACCACGGCCTCTTACCCCCAGGGGTCTGTCCCTGCGATCTACTGTTAACGTTGGATCGTGCAGGCGGCCGTCGATACTGCCTGGAATTAGAGGGCCCCGAGACAGGAAAGAGCTGCCTTTTAAATGTAGGAGCCCGGAATGTCTTTTTGACCGGTAAAAGGGTACTCTTGCCATTTGAAATAGTCTGAATATATTTATCCAGATCCTCTCCGAAGAGTCGTCCTCCATGGAAGGGAAACCCTGCCAGAAGCTTTTTGCATGGGGCCTCCGCCGCCCAGTTCTTCAACCATAAGAGCCTTCTCATGTGCACCAAAAATAGTGATAAACGAGAGGCCTGCTGGATGGAATCTTTTATAGCATCTACCGCAAAACACAGAGCTCTGGGAATGTCAGAAAACTCTTCTGCTTGTTGGGTAGGCATGTCCTTTAACATTTCCTTTGTCTGGTCTTTTAATGCCTGACAAACTCCAATTGCAGCCACCGCTGGCTGCACCACTGCTCCTGCCGTAGCAAAGGATGCTTTTAAAAGTGTCTCTAATCTTTTATCAACCGGATCTTTAAACATATGTATGTTTTCCACCGGGCAAGTTAGTGATTTATTCACACATGAGATGGCTGCATCCACTACTGGGAGCCTCCACCTCTTGGAGAATTTTTCCTCCATGGGGTAAATGACCGCAAATCTTTTCGGTGGCAGAAAAATCCTGTCCGGCCGTACCCAATCCCGAAAGATCAATTCCTCCAAGAGAGGATGGACCGGAAAAACTGCGTTGCTTAACGGAGCTTTCAAAGAGCCCAGAGAGGATACCGGAGGAACCTGAGGCTCTGGCAATGGCAAACTAAATGCCGAGCGGACCATGTCCGTCAAAGACTGTACCCACAGTCTTTCTGTCTGGGAGTCTGAAAATGGTTCCTCCGAGGCAGACCCCTCAATCCCTGAACCCTCTTGGTTCAGGTCTAGTTGATCCTCCTGTGATTCCAATTCCTCCGGAGAGAGAATCTCAGCATCTGAGGATACACCTCTTGGTGATGGGGATCTAACCCGTTTCTTACCAGGAATAGCTCTAGCGATCAATGCTGCTATTCTCTCTTCTAGCCCCCCTAGGGATACGGCTAGCATCTCCTCTGTGATAAACACAGGGCTGGGCTGATCTGGGCCAGCCTCCGCACCAGATCCCCCTAATGGCTCATCCAAGGCGCTTCTTATGTTAATAAGTTGCGGGGAAAGTATCGGCATATCAGAATCAGAAAGGGAACCCTTTTGTTTTTTGGTCTTTTTTGTACCCTTTGACCCCGAACCTTTGGAAGCCATAATACAAAATCGAGGGACTCCGCCCACACAACAGACTGTAGTGGCCAGGAGTACAAAAATCAGAGTTTAGGGGACAATAGATCACTAATGCCCAAAAACTGATGGGATCCCGTATGTTCTTTTTTTTTTTTTTTTTTTAAATATACTATATATTTTCTTTTGACAACATACAGTGACCCCAAACTAAGTTTGCCAGCCTCCAACCTGCTGCAAAAAAGGGGGATTTCTTGGCTTAATAAAAAGGCATTGGAACAAAGTCCACATGTACTACCCCTCTTCCGCCACCGGGAGTCACTGTTCTGCCGCTCTGCGTCCTCTCCTCTGAAAATCAGCCTCAGACTGAGCACTGACAATGCCTGCTGTCTATAACAGCACAAAGGCGCGCCCCTGTATGACGCCGCAGGCACGCCCCCCCCCCCGCCCTCCTGTCTGAACGGCGCGAAAAACGTCAATAAGACGTGCGCGCGCGTATGCCGGAAACAGGAGGAACATGGAGGAGCCGCGCTGCTGGAGATCCAGGAACGCAGAAACAGGCGGCAGATTCAAACCCCCGGCCAGGTAGGACTCTCCAAAGGCCCCTAGGGATCCTTACTAGCCCTAGGAAGAAACAGCAGGTTTAGCTAGCAACACATATTTAGACAGGGGGACCTAGTGATGGGGGAGAAAAGGGTGTCATCCTGTCTCTCTTAGACATAGTGAGCAAGGTTGCCCATGCAGAGCATACTTAGGCTATCCCCCTTTTTAGGTTACCCCGGAGAGCCTGCTGTCGAACCAAGTCCCGCAGGCTCCCCCTTACCTGCTCCATGCTGCAGGATGTTTGTCCAGCAAACTGATCCAATCTTCTCCCATCTCCGTGGGTAGCGTAGTAGACCTTCAGGCCCTGGGGTCCTATGAAGGTACCCACTGTCCTGGACCTATATAGCACCCTGGCAAACAGGAACTTATGGTTTTTACAAACTCCAAGTCCTGGGCCCAGGGTCCAGCCCTCCAAAGAGGAGCATTATAGGCAAAACCCCACGGTTTGGGGCCCGGGTACTGTCCACTTTGGCACTGAGGCTCCTTGGACAGATCCGGTTAGCCCGCCCTTAATCCCAAGGATGTGGAGCAAAGCTATTCCGTGACCAACACCTAAGACACTGGCGAAAAAACTGAGGGACTCCCTCTAGGGGAGGGGGTTATATAGGGAGGGGACTTCCTGTTTGAGATTGCCAGTGTCCACACCTGAAGGTACTCCATATAACCCCACATAGTAATGAATATGCCGCTCTGTGTCCCGTGTTGTACGAGAAAGAAATACCAACGTTTATTTATCACAGTGTTATTAGTTATTCATCTATGCACGTTGCACTTTGATACCACTACTTTACTGTTTATGTTATTTGCATACAGTATATTTTGAAGCCTATTTTTGGCGTATTACCATTTATGAACTCTTGAACTTTTTGAGATATTATTTGCATTACATTTACATATGTACGGCTACTTGTAGCTGTACATTATTTTACTTGGAACAGTGCAGCACCAACCCCCACCATCTAATTCCCTGAAATTGCATAAAAAAAAAAAAAATCACATCAAAATCGCATGGCTTTCAAGTCACGGCAGTGTAAAAGGGGCCAAAAAACAAACAAAAGCAAATCACAAGCAGAGGTGTGCCCATATCAGACATAATAGATTATGTGAAATCTAAAACCAGGGAAATTATGTTTGGTGGTTTAATTCTAATTATGACACTAAACTTAATCCTGTAATGTTAGTATAACTTTGAAAAATACAGTAGAATGTAGCCTATATCTACTTTGCAAACATTTCAAGCCTCTGACTTTACAAACACAAGACACAAAATGAAAGGGGTATGTTTTAATTACAAAACATGTGCAAATTTGCTATTACATGTGAATTACACATAAAGGATAACATACAAGAAACGCTCTTTCAACATTTTGCATAACAATTTGTGTTAACACACTTAACTAGATATAATATTCTGCTCGCATCAATGAAAATGTGCATCTGTCAAAGAGTTTTATATCCTATATCTTTCACCCTAGAATGCAGGTACACAGCCCTGGAAGTTACAAAATGATTTAATATCTGAAGCCATGTAAATCAGATGTGGCTCAATATAAAGAGATTCTCCATGAATTAGTATTAGACTCACCAAGTTTAGACCTGGCTCTTCAACATTCTACAGCCCTTATTAAAGGGATACAGTTACCATTTTAATTTAGCCTCTTTTAGTATACATATTGTTCATAGAAAATAAACTACTTCCAGATTTTAAAATGTTTGGTATAGTGATACAACTTGAGTTATATGTAGAAGAAAAAAATATATTATATTTATCCATAAATCATTTATTTTCTTTACTGAACAAAATCAGACTTCAAAAGCTAAAAAAAAAAAAAAAAGTATAAGACATCCTTTTGTTCACTTTATGGTTTTAAAATGTACCTATCACCCTGGTACACTAGTATGTATTGTACCAGGGTGAGAAGTAGAATTTAAATAGCATGGTGGTACAATATTTATTTAACAGACAAATTTAAAAAGTATTTTTATTTAAATACTAACAAGAACACTGAACAGCTTTATAGGTATCAGTGCTTGTACACATGAAGACAGTGTGAAAAGTGTATTTGACTCTTGTGTTTTAAAAGTCCTCCATAAGGACCGGGCTCATACAAGTGGGAGAGGCCTGTGAGATGTTGAAGTGCCAAGGGGAAGCAGGTTCAGAGTGATTGGCAGCCATTAGCAATGACCATGGGGTACTCCGATTTGATTCACTATGGGGGGGTCTAATGATATCATGGAAAATCTCTTTAGAACGCATTTTTGCAAATGTAAAAAAGAAAACAAGAAAAAAAAAAAAAGGGAAATCCACAACGAACATCAAATAGGCAATTTTTGCTATACTTATAATGCTGACCTGATACAAGTGAGAACACATGTGGTGTTAGGATGCAGCATTTTTCCTTTTTTTTTCATGAACATATTTATGAATGACACATTATCCACTTATATGTCAGCTTGAGAATATGCTGGTAAAAATTATCTATCCACCTATAGTGCAGTCAGTAGGGTGCCAGGGCAGGTACAGTTTAAAGCTTGTCCCTAGAAAGAGAAGAAACAACCATTACAATGTGTACAGATGAGAAATGAAGAGTACTGCATGTTTTTGTATAATTTCCCAAGTCACCTGGCAGAACTAATTCTACACAACACATGCAAGCCTTACCTTCATAGCTGCCCAGGTGTCTTGAGAATCTAAAAAGACAGGAACCTCAAAACATTCTTACCTCATCTACCCTCACGATAACTAAAGCAGGCTCCAGTTGAAGCCAAAAAACATCTGGCTTATTTCCAAGCTGCGAGCAATTTCCTCAATAATACAGTGTTGCTGCCATAAGAGATGCAGCTTACGATATCGTTCGTGGGAGAGCCGTAAAGGATTCCCTCGTCTGGAGGCGAGATCATGAAGAGATGGAAAAAAAGCCAAGATTTTTTTTATTATTATTGCTATTTCAGCTAGAAGGATAATACAATGTCTTATATATCAAATCGCACAAACAATATAAAAAACGCCATTAAATTTCACCTGTCTCTTAACCCTGATGTAGTTAAAAAGTTGTTTCGATCATAAGTATAACCTACATTGTCTAAGTTTATATTTCCCACCCACTCCCCTTTTGTTCTTATTCCCCATTAGAAAAAAAAAAGAAGATTAAAAGGTATTAAATGATTTAAATTCCCTGTAAAACGTACAGATCACATAAATCAATACTGCAGGAGCAAGCTTGCAACTGACATCTAACTAAAGTCAATGATAGTATATATTTATGGCAGACCAGGAAGCCGTTTTATTCTCTAACATTGGGAGTAATTCAATAAAGCTGCTGTACCACTTGTCTGCCGTTAATCCCTCTTGTTAATGTACTGCACCAAATTCAAGAAGCATCTGCAAAACTTTTGGCTCTCACAGTGACTTGTGCACCAAATTCAGGTAGTTCTAAAATGCACCACTTCTACATTGTGGCAAACTGAAGGCGCCAATTCAAAATAAAATACTGACAGTTTATATCTTACGAAAGTGGAACTATTTAGGAAGAACTATTTTGCAGCACTCCGAGAAAAACTGGAGTCGATTTTGCAAACGTGTCTCGTGCATTCTAAAAGTAGCGCAGCATGAGCCAAAATCAAGTACAAGTTCTAGACATGCACCAATTTTAGGGGATATTTACTGTACGCTGACGTCATCGGCGCATGCGGTCTAAAAGGAACTCATATTCCTGCTGGAGACTGCATCCATCTTTGCCCGTCTTCCTTTCCGGGACGAGTCACAGCTGGAGTTCCTGGACCCAGAAAGGAAGCAGGGTGAAGATGGATGCAGTCTCCAGCGGGAAGGCACGTTTCATATAATGAGTTACAATGTGATGCATACTAGCACATTATTCCTTTACTTTACAGGTAAGAAAAAAAAAAAGCTGGAGCTTAGTTTTTCCTCTTTATTGTACTTTCTGTATTAAGGTAAAAACAAGAAGTATACATGAAGTATCATACCTTCACCCTTCCCTTATACTTACGAGTACTCACTCAATCCAGCGCTGTACCCATCTGTAGCGGCTCTCCCTACTCTCAGGCTTTGCGGTCCTTCAAATTCTGTGACAATGGAGTGGGGCCAAGCCATGCTTTCTATGTCTAAGGACATAGGCAGCGCAGCTCTGGATCTGCAGGTGTGCCACAAATGGAAGCAGCTGCCAGAGGACCTCAAAAGAGGAGGAGCCACAAGGGCTAGCGGGGGACCCCAGAAGGGGAGGATTTAAACAATGTCTGTCCATACAAAAGGGTTAAAATGTGTAGGGGAATGGGCTTCTTGCAATATATGTTAACAAGGACAGACTTATTTGGACATTGATCAAAAAAATTTAAGGAAAACCCTAGCAGTCAGCCATGACACCCTCTACTGAGAAACCTCTAAAAGGGCAAGAAATATTTTCCCAAAATGTTTTGGACATGCCGTGTGAATGGCTACATTCTCATATTTGACTGCCAAAAGGCACAGACATGGACTGGCACAAGACTGCAAATGACAACAGAATAATTTTCTTGAAACATACACATTACAAAATGGCTTTTCAGACAGTTCTATAATGTTTAAGAAAAAAAAGCATAATTAAAAATTCAATTAAAATGTGGTTTTATAGACTGGAAATGGCAGGCTATATATGTTAAAGCAGCTCACTTTAAACCAGGGTCTGTTTCTCCATATTCATCCAGATAGGGAGCAGCGTATATGCAGCCTCTGGTTTTCCCCTCAATAAGAACCACTCTACATTCTCTTATTCTAAAGAAACAAAAAAGACATTCAATTATTAATAAAGGCAATATACTTCAGGAGCTATGCTTTTCCGATTACAGATTTACTTTGCCAGGGTTACAATTCTCAAAATGCAACCTATATCCCCCTTACAACATTTCAAGCAGCAGGACATCAACTTCCACTAGTGATAACAAAGGCTAAGTTCACTTTTGGAACATGTTACATGTTACATGTTAGGGTGTACCGTATTACCTGCAGAGTTCACCCCTTGATCCAACTTTCCCCATGACAGGGGGTGGAGGATCCTCTCCCTGCAGCTGCTGTCACTTTTCAAAATAGTCACGACACCGCCCTCACAGCCATGAAGAAACTAAAAGTCTCGCCCTCCAATGTGGCAAAAAGCTTGTAGTTTTCAATAGACTACAGGGGTGCAGATAAGCACCCTCAGTCTTTTCATTGTTCCTGCAGCTCTGAAACGGACAGCCCATACAAAAGGTATGTGCTCAAAGCTGTAGCAAGAGTCTACAGGAGCATGACGTTGTGCTTCCAATCCACCGATCATGGGTGCCATGCTCTGCAGGCTTCCATGAATTATTTTTTTTAGGCAAAAAAAGGGATTTTTAAATACAGCTTACCTGTAAAATCCTTTTCTTGGAGTACATCACGGGACACAGAGCGGCATATTCATTACCTATGTGGGTTATATGGAGTACCTTCAGGTGTGGACACTGGCAATCTCAAACAGGAAGTCCCCTCCCTATATAACCCCCTCCCCTAGAGGGAGTCCCTCAGTTTTGTAGCAAGCAGTATGCCTCCCAAAATGGTCACCCAAAAGAGGGGTGGGAGCTCTGTGTCCCGTGATGTACTCCAAGAAAAGGATTTTACAGGTAAGCTGTATTTAAAAATCCCTTTTTCTTTCTCGTACATCACGGGACACAGAGCGGCATATTCATTACTATGTGGGATGTCCGAAAGCAATGCTTTAATGAGGGGAGGGAGACATCTTCCAAAGAAGGATTCAATTTAGAGATAAACTCAAATCATAATAATAATTCTAACTTAGTCAAGAAAAAAAACTTTTTTTTTTTTTTTTTTTATAACCAAGGGTGTTTCTGATCCCGAGGATTTCAAACTGCAGCCTGTAGTACTGCCTGACCAAAGGCAGAATCCGCATTTCTTCTCACGTCTAGTTGATAAAACCTTGTAAACGTGTGGACTGATGACCACGTTGCCGCCTTGCATATCTGAGCCATAGAGATCTGATGGTGTGCTGCCCAAGAGGCGCCCATGGCCCTGGTAGAATGGGCCTTTACCGACAACGGAGGAGGCAACCTCTTCAACCCGTAGGCTTGAATGATTAATTGTCTAATTCATCTCGAGATGGTGGATTTTGCAGCTGCCTGCCCCTTCTTGGGGCCATCTGGTAGAACGAATAACACATCTGTTTTCCGGATCTTTTCTGTAGCTTTAAGATAGGCCTTCATGGCCCGGACAATATCCAAGGTATGCAGCAACCCCTCCTTTCTAGACGTAGGTTTTGGAAAGAAGGATGGAAGTACCAAATCCTGGTTTAAGTGAAATTTGGATATAACCTTTGGTAGAAAGGAAGGATGGGGCCGGAGAACTGCCCTGTCCTTATGCAGAACGAGATATGGTTCCTTACACGATAAGGCTGCTAATTCTGACACTCTCCTGGCCGAAACTATGGCGACCAAGAAAACCAACTTTCTTGTCAGTAAGACTAAAGGAATCTCAGCCAACGGCTCAAAAGGCTGTTTCTGTAGAGTGGACAGGACAAGATTTAAGTCCCATGGACAAATTGGTGACTTGACAGGAGGATTAATACGCAAGACCCCCTGTATGAAGGTCTTTACCAGCGAGTGGGTGGCCAGCGGCCTCTGAAACCACACTGACAGAGCTGAGATCTGTCCCTTGATTGTGCTTAGTGCCAGGCCTTTATCCACTCCTAGCTGGAGAAAACTTAACACCCTATCAATAGTATATTTGCGGGAATTCCATCTTTTGGATTCACACCAGCCTACGTAGTTCCTCCACACCCTGTAATAAATCACCCTGGAGACCGGCTTTCTAGCCCTAATCAGGGTAGGAATTACCTGCCTAGACAGGCCTCTATCCCTGAGAATCAGGGATTCAGCCTCCAGGCCGTCAAATTTAGACGCTGTAATGTAGGGTGGAGGATCGGGCCTTGTGAGAGTAGGTCTGGTTGTAGAGGAAGAGTCCAAGGGTCTCCCACTGCCATCTTCAGGACTAGTGAGTACCAAGTCCTCCGGGGCCAAGCCGGAGCTACTAGAATGACTGGCTTGTTCTCCACTCTGATCTTGCGCAACAGGCGCGGGAGTAACTGTAGTGGAGGGAATGCATATAGAAGTTTGAATTGATGCCAAGGGCAAACCAACGCATCGGTTCCGCAGGCCATAGGATCCCTCGCTCGCGACACAAACCTGTCTAGTTTCTTGTTGAACCTGGATGCCATTATATCTACGTCCGGCATTCCCCACCTCTGGCATATTGTCTGAAAGACCTGGGGATGCAGAGACCACTCCTCTGGCAACAGACTCTGGCGACTTAAGAAGTCTGCCTGCAGGTTGTCCACTCCGGGAATGAATATCGCTGAAATGCAGGGTACATGAACCTCTGCCCATTGAAAAATCAAGTTCACCTCCCTCTGAGCGGCCTGGCTCCTGGTTCCCCCTTGGTGGTTTATGTATGCCACCGCCGTGGCATTGTCTGACTGGATTCTCACCGGGAACCCCTTTAATCTGGAGGTCCAAGCCAGAAGGGCTAGGCGGGCAGCTCTGATTTCCAAGATATTGATGGGGAGCTGCCTCTCTGCTTTCACCCAAGTTCCCTGGCGGGAGAACCCCTCGAAGACCGCCCCCCAGCCTGCCAGGCTGGCGTCTGTGGTAACTACCTTCCAGACAACAGGGCTGAAGGATTTTCCCTTTAGAAGATTCTGAGGGTTCAACCACCAGGCCAGGCTTTGTCGGACCCTTGACGATAGCGTCAAAGGGGACTCTAAGGCATGTGCCCTCTTGCCCCAGGCTGCTAGAATGGCTGCCTGTAGGACGCGAGTGTGGATCTGAGCGTATGGTACTGCCTCGAATGTGGCCACTAGCTTGCCTAGTAATCGCATACACAGGCGAATAGTTGGTTTTTTTCTTGTTTAGAACCAACTGAACCAACCCCTTGATAGCTTCGATCTTTACAAGGGGCAGGAACACCTTTTGATGTTCTGTGTCTAACCTCATGCCGAGGTATTCCAACTGCTTTGTAGGCTGGAACGCTGACCTTCCCCGGTTCAGGACCCAGCCGAATTCTTCGAGGTACCGAACCGTGAGGTTTACTGCCTTTTGCAGACCCGGCCGTGAGTGATCTATGATTAAAAGGTCGTCCAAGTATGCTAGGACTGTGACCCCTTGGATCCTTAAATTGGCCAGAATTGGGGCTAGGATCTTCGTGAATACCCGGGGGGCCGTGGCCAGCCCGAAGGGGAGCGCCCTGAATTGGAAGTGTCGCTGCCCCACCGCGAAGCGTAAAAACCTTTGATGCGACTGAAAGATTGGTACATGAAGGTAAGCATCCTTTATGTCTATGGAGGCCAGAAAATCGTCCTTCTGAAGCGCGGCGGCTGCTGACCGGATGGATTCCATCCGGAAGGAACGAACCCTGGCCCAGCAGGTGATCCAAAGCTGCCAGCATTGAGGCCTTCCTTGCTGGATCCCTTGGTAGCCTTGATTCTTGAAAATGAGGCGGAGGATACCTTAGAAACTCCAGTCTGTAACCTGTGGTTACAGATGCCCGGACCCATTTGTCGGGGATCTTGGCTTCCCAAACTTCTGAGAAGAAACGAAGCCTTCCCCCCACCCGCAAGAGTGGGGGCGCCCCTTCATAAGGCAGACTTAGGGGCTGTCTTTGACGGCTTGCGATACCACGGCCTCTTACCCCCAGGGGTCTGTCCCTGCGATCTACTGTTAACGTTGGATCGTGCAGGCGGCCGTCGATACTGCCTGGAATTTGAGGGCCCCGAGACAGGAAAGAGCTGCCTTTTAAATGTAGGAGCCCGGAATGTCTTTTTGACCGGTAAAAGGGTACTCTTGCCATTTGAAATAGTCTGATATATTTATCCAGATCCTCTCCGAAGAGTCGTCCTCCATGGAAGGGAAACCCTGCCAGAAGCTTTTTGCATGGGGGCTCCGCCGCCCAGTTCTTCAACCATAAGAGCCTTCTCATGTGCACCAAACATAGTGATAAACGAGAGGCCTGCTGGATGGAATCTTTTATAGCATCTACCGCAAAACACAGAGCTCTGGGAATGTCAGAAAACTCTTCTGCTTGTTGGGTAGGCATGTCCCTTAACATTTCCTTTGTCTGGTCTTTTAATGCCTGACAAACTCCAATTGCAGCCACCGCTGGCTGCACCACTGCTCCTGCCGTAGCAAAGGATGCTTTTAAAAGTGTCTCTAATCTTTTATCAACCGGATCTTTAAACATATGTATGTTTTCCACCGGGCAAGTTAGTGATTTATTCACACATGAGATGGCTGCATCCACTACTGGGAGCCTCCACCTCTTGGAGAACTTTTCCTCCATGGGGTAAATGACCGCAAATCTTTTCGGTGGCAGAAAAATCCTGTCCGGCCGTACCCAATCCCGAAAGATCAATTCCTCCAAGAGAGGATGGACCGGAAAAACTGCGTTGTTTAACGGAGCTTTCAAAGAGCCCAGAGAGGATACCGGAGGAACCTGAGGCTCTGGCAATGGTAAACTAAATGCCGAGCGGACCATGTCCGTCAAAGACTGTACCCACAGTCTTTCTGTCTGGGAGTCTGAAAATGGTTCCTCAGAGGCAGATCCCTCAATCCCTGAACCCTCTTGGTTCAGGTCTAGTTGATCCTCCTGTGATTCCAATTCCTCTGGAGAGAGAATCTCAGCATCTGAGGATACACCTCCTGGTGATGGGGATCTAACCCGTTTCTTACCAGGAATAGCTCTAGCGATCAATGCTGCTATTCTCTCTTCTAGCCCCCCTAGGGATACGGCTAGCATCTCCTCTGTGATAAACACAGGGCTGGGCTGATCTGGGCCAGCCTCCGCACCAGATCCCCCTAATGGCTCATCCAAGGCGCTTCTTATGTTAATAAGTTGCGGGGAAAGTATCGGCATATCAGAATCAGAAAGGGAACCCTTTTGTTTTTTGGTCTTTTTTATACCCTTTGACCCCGAACCCTTGGAAGCCATAATACAAAATCGAGGGACTCCGCCCACACAACAGACTGTAGTGGGCAGGAGTACAAAATTCAGAGTTTAGGGGACAATAGATCACTAATGCCCAAAAACTGATGGGATCCCGTATGTTCTTTCTTTTTTTTTTTTAAATATATTATATATTTTCTTTTGACAACATACCGTGACCCCAAACTAAGTTTGCCAGCCTCCAAACCTGCTGCAAAAAAGGGGGATTTCTTGGCTTAACAAAAAAAGGTATTGGAACAAAGTCCACATGTACTACCCCTCTTCCGCCACCGGGAGTCACTGTTCTGCCGCTTTGCGTCCTCTCCTCTGAAAATCAGCCTCAGACTGAGCACTGACAATGCCTGCTGTCTATAACAGCACAAAGGCGCGCCCCTGTATGACGCCGCAGGCACGCCCCCCCCCGTCCTCCTGTCTGAACGGCGCGAAAAACGTCAATAAGACGTGCGCGCGCGCGCGCGCGTATGCCGGAAACAGGAGGAACATGGAGGAGCCGCGCTGCTGGAGATCCAGGAACGCAGAAACAGGCGGCAGATTCAAACCCCCGGCCAGGTAGGACTCTCCAAAGGCCCCTAGGGATCCTTACTAGCCCTAGGAAGAAACAGCAGGTTTAGCTAGCACACATATTTAGACAGGGGGACCTAGTGATGGGGGGAGAAAAGGTGTCATCCTGTCTCTCTTTAGACATAGTGAACAAGGTTGCCCATGCAGAGCATACTTAGGCTATCCCCCCTTTTAGGTTACCCCGGAGAGCCTGCTGTCGAACCAAGTCCCGCAGGCTCCCCCTTACCTGCTCCATGCTGCAGGATGTTTGTCCAGCAAACTGATCCAATCTTCTCCCATCTCCGTGGGTAGCGTAGTAGACCTTCAGGCCCTGGGGTCCTATGAAGGTACCCACTGTCCTGGACCTATATAGCACCCTGGCAAACAGGAACTTATGGTTTTTACAAACTCCAAGTCCTGGGCCCAGGGTCCAGCCCTCCAAAGAGGAGCATTATAGGCAAAACCCCACGGCTTTGGGCCCGGGTACTGTCCACTTTGGCACTGAGGCTCCTTGGACAGATCCGGTTAGCCCGCCCTTAATCCCAAGGATGTGGAGCAAAGCTATTCCGTGACCAACACCTAAGACACTGGCGAAAAAACTGAGGGACTCCCTCTAGGGGAGGGGGTTATATAGGGAGGGGACTTCCTGTTTGAGATTGCCAGTGTCCACACCTGAAGGTACTCCATATAACCCACATAGTAATGAATATGCCGCTCTGTGTCCCGTGATGTACGAGAAAGAAATATGTGTATGTATTTTTTTCACAAAAGGTGAATTTGGCCTTTAAAGTGTATCTATACCCAAAGTTTGTTGTTTTATTTTAGTTTTTAGATAAAGTCAAAAAGGTTAGAACCCTGTCAGGTTTTTACAACAATCTGGGATCTTTCAGAGATTTCCCCTTATTTTCTGTTCTGGGGATAACGGTTTACTAGCGGGAAGTAAGATAAAAGATGCAACAGGAAAATAGAAAATAAAAAAAAACATTTCGCATTCTCCTATTTAACTTAAAAGAAAATCATCTTTATTACCCCTGTTCGTTTTGCTTAGAGAGATTTTCCCTTACTTCCTGTCCCAGGGACAACCTTTTTACCAGCAGGAAGTGAATAATTCTCTCCAACTGCAGTAAAACCTTAAAGGAGACATGCTAGGGTGTAACCCTTCCCATTAAAACAATTACAAAATGTTTCTGGTGTGCGTCGATACCATGGGTATGACTGCTCGCAGGTGAATGTGTACAGGTTCTGAATCTTGTACTCCACCTCAACTCTTTTCACTAGCCGCTATTTTAGGGTGTATGTTTGTGGGATTTATTGAGGTCTAACATTTCATCTCCATGGCAGTTTTGATTGGAAAGTTTGCTTTTGTGGTGGTGACTCATTCATATTTGCTATGCAATCTTCTATGGTTTTCTAATTTTGTCTTGCTGATCATTGTTCTTGATGGCCTATGTGTACCCATTTATATGGTCTTGTCATGTTATTTTGAACAATATAGCAAGAATAAAAAAAAAAAAAAAAGGAGGTCTAAATCTCTCACAAAAAAAAAGCTAAAATTTCAGTTATTCTGACTTTTGCCAAGTGTCATGAAATAATTGCCTGTCTGATCTGACCCAAGGAGTAGGAATTCTGTGTATGTGTTAATTTTTGTTATGGAAAAAGCCATATTCAAACCGGATGCCGTGTATTTCTTCCCTTGCTGATCAAAACATACCCTAGAAGCTAAAACCATAACAGCTGTAAGATAATATACTGGAATGCCACGTTACAGACCCATTAAAATCACAATTCATATTGGGAAGACCAAGCCCTTACTTGAGGAAAATGCAGATTCCAGCTCCGCATTGTAGTGCATGTGTTGTACAAGCCCCCAGCTCCTCGCCATTTACCACCTCCTGACAGCAAGTGTTCTGAGAACAGAGGACAGTCCCGCACAGGAGGCACATCACTGGGTGCTTGCGTTCAGCATCCTGAGACTTCGGACACCTAAAATATGACCAAACCAATAAGCAAATTAATGTTCAAGCATCTGTGAGTCCCTAAATATTAAGCATACAAGTATGTAAACTAACAAAAATCTCATATTTATGGGCTGCTATATATACACACCATTAGAAACATTTTGTTATATCTGTTTGACAAGTAAAAATAAATTTGTTCATCCAGCCAGAAATCTTGTCTAGTCCTAACACACTTCCATAGTAGGGTTAAAATACTGCTTCTGCTGAATACAGTTCAGTTGTAACCCTATGAGAGGAAGTGTGTTCCCGATATGATCACCAGGAAATTACAAAGAACAAGAAAAAAAAAAAAAGAAGTGTGAAAAAAAAAAAAAAAATGAATAAGAATTTAGCCACAACAGCCAATAAAAGGTAAGCTGCAGTACATTACATTTTTGTTCATGGATTCAGCTTCACTTTTAGGGGATAAAAGGGGGAGGACTGCAATGTAAAAGTGGGGGCTGTGGTGCAAAGAGGGTGCTGTAATTTAAAAGGGAGGACTGAAGCCACTGATGTGAGGGGGCGGAGCTGTGATGTGAAGGATCCGAGTCATCACACAAACATGAGACTCCGACCTCTGCTGGAAGACAAGTTTACTGACCGGACCTCCCTGAAATTTAATTCAATACCCCTGCTATATAGAGGGATATGCTTTGTTCATATTTCATATCTGAGGTTTACAGCCACTTTAAAAATTCACCCAATCTGGGTAAAAGCAGCATGATCAGGAGATTGTTATCCAAGACCCTTTACATAAACTGTGCCAATCGCTATTATTTCATTCCAATTAACTGGAATCGGCCTCCTGCCCCTAGTTCCACTCTGTGGATCTCTATTACCAGAAAACTAAATTGATGTTTATGGAGTGCTGTGTAGGCGGCAGATCTTAGTTGGTGGCTGGTTATACAAGCATGAAAGACTACCCTTCTGGGTCTATGGGCAGCTTAATCCACATAGCTGCTGTCATATTTGTAGGGTGAATTTTTTTTAAAAATAAATAAAAGAACAAGAATTTTCTAAACGCGTTACATCTCACCTGAAAAGAGAGGCCTGGTTCAGCAGAATGCTGTAGTCTTCAGGCAGCTCCGTTAAAGTGTTGCATTTCCTTGGATACCTATAATCACAGGTAAAAAATTATTATATGTATATTTACACACACACACACACACACACACACACACACTATAGGTAATATATTAAGGGTAGTCTCACCTGAGTGCTGTTTTTTTACCCGTAAGGACACTCAATACAGCCGGATCAGAGCACCACCTGGAGGACAGACAGATGAGACGGTGACACAAGTGACAGCTGTACAAAGTTAAAGCGATACTCCACCCAAAAATGGAGCTTCTGCTTTTCGGACCCCCCCCCCCCCCCCTCTGGTGTCACATTTGGCATCTTTCAGGGGGGAGGGGGGTGCAGATACCGGTCGAATGTATTTGCACCCACTTCCAGGAACAACTTGTGTAGCAGACACACCCCCTACCGGCTATCGCTTCCCCCGCTGTCTCCTGGTAAATACACTGTTCCCAGGAGAGCGCGGGGAGTGGGGACCAGCGACAGCGCGGCGCGCTACTCGCGCATGCGCAGTAGGGAACCTCCTGAATGATTTAACTCAACAGCTAGAAACCGGATGTTTAACATGCCGCGTTTGTGTCTAGAAGCGTTTGAAAAAAAAAATATGAAAAAACTTCTGTAAAACGAAACTCTGCAAAACACGGTTTACCGCGTTAAGCCGCATCTGCTCCTAAAAGTCAGTTTACTGGCAGCAGTGTACATGAGGCCTAACTCTGGCTAGGAAATGAAATGTTAGATGAGAAGAGATTTTAGCGTTCACATAAAGTTTAACATGGAAACAGTTAGATATTTACCTCTGGATAAGTGGTTTCACGGTATCCCAGTGCTCTTCAAAAAGTAGAAACAAATTGGTAGGTAAACAGAGGTAGCTGCACAAAGCCTCAAACTGCTCTTCAGGAAGCACTGGAAAAAATGCAGTAGAAAAGATGTAACAGACTATAGAATAGAAAAGAAGGCCATATCAGCTCAGCATGACATCAGGCTGCCTCATCAGGTTATGGTGGCCCTTAGCTATATTGTATCTTTACTACACAGAGCCTGGGCATTATGTGGAAAAAACGATTAATTCTAAACTAAACTCTCTAAATCAGCTTTAACTATTTTTTAATCCTTAGTAATTATATAGGAAGTTTTAATTACGTTTTGGGCCCCATTTACACATGCAGACTGTTTGCAGAGGGAGGGGGAGAGGGAGGGGGGAGAGGGAGAGGGGGGAGGGGAGAGAGAGGGGGGGGAGGGGAAGAGAGGGAGGCACCGCTGCTCTTAGGCACAGAGCTGGATTGAGATTGGGCCCAGGTATGTATTTTTTGGGTGGGGGCTGTCACTGGAATGATTTTTAGCCTAAAGCAGAGAAAGCGCATATATATATATATATATATATATATATATATATATATATATATATATATATATATATAAAATTGGTGTGAATGTTAGTAAATTTAAATTGTGATGAACTTGCTTAGGTGTTTTTTGTTCATGGATACTGAAACAGAAACAAGGGGAACATGTTTAGTCTTCATAACAGGTATTACAACAGGATCACTGTAAAGCATGGACAATTCATTTTGCTGAATAGCACATATAATTCTTACCCTATTGGTGAGATCATCAAATGAGGACTTACCCAATGTCTGCAGTTCATCAGGTGGCATCACTCCCAGCAAGTAGTAGAAGAAGACAGCAGCACAGCGCAAGAAAGGGAGAATGCCTCTCTTTACACAGTCCCAGATATACCCGCCAGAAACATCAGCTGTTAGGCAACTGCAACAATGCATTTATAGAATATACAGTGTCAAATACTATAAGCTTTTTTATAGTAACATTTGCAAAAGTCATCAAACAATACATACACATAAAAGGATTCATAAATAAAATAATTACTAGCCTTTCAGAAATGTATATTAACTTCTCTGTAGCTGCATGTCTACAACTAGTTGTACCTTTTTGAATTCACTTAAAGGGGTTGTAAAGACAAAAATATTTTCCTCTTAAATTAAAGTCTGACAGTAGCTGATAAAGTAAAAAGTAATGTTTTGCATTACAACAAGTTTGATACCTGTTGAAATCGAGCTGTTTTATTCACCTCCGTCACTCCTGATTTGGACTTCCTGGTTTGCGGTGCGCATTCATTCTTGCTACATCACGGCCCGATGGGAACTACAGTTCCCATTAGGCTTGGCCTCCATGCCTATGAGAGCTAAGAGAGCATCTTCACGCAGGGCTGTAGTCATAGGGAAGGGGTGAGCACATTCTGCTTTCCACCATGCAGATGCTGGTGGAAAGCAAGAAGAGGAGAGACAGGAAATGGCATTTTAAAACCTGGATTACTGTATTTTGGAAGTCAAAAGGAAAAACGAGGTAAGTGATATTTAAATGCTCTAGCTTACAGCAATCAATTGATCTAATAAAAAACGAACCTTTAGTGTTCCTTTAAGGGACACTAAAGGTTCAGGGTTTAAAAAAATTTAAATAAACATATCATATTTACCTTCACTGTGCAGTTAGTTTTGCACAAAGTGGTCCCGAACATCCTCTTCTGGGGTCCCCACAGCGGCTCCCCACAGCTCCTCCCCGCAAGAGCTAACCCCCTCTGGGAAGCTCTCTCCCGGGGGGGGGTTACCTTGTGGGCAGGCTCCCGTGCAATACAGTCGGCAGCCATAGCCACTAGTGTATGACTTGGCCCCGCCCTCCGGCGTGCTGCGTCATTGGTTTGATAGCAGCAGGAACCAATGACTGCGCTATCAATCTAACCAATGAAGAGCCAACAAACCATTTGGAAAGCAATGCGAGATCGCGCCCACTGAAGTTCAGGGCTCAGGTGAGTAAAACAGGGGCTTGAGGCGGAGAGTGCAAGGTGTTTTTTTCACCTTCATGCATAGGAAAAAACAAAGGTTTCCAACCCCTTTAATTTTTAAAGAGACCCTGTCAGGAGATATAGATAATATATATCTATATCTCCATCTCTAGTGTGTGTGCGCGATTATAAGATACCCATATAATTTATTGGTGCCTTTTTAGGAACCATTGAGTGTGCACCAAAGGAATATGATCCCTGTTTTGCCAAGACAGCTGCAGAATTATAGATATTACCAGTAACCAGACAAGAGAGTCTCTTGTCATGTTATCATACACAAAGTCTCAAATTAAAAGCTTAATCTGAAAGGTTTAGGCCTGGAACTGTTCTGGTTAAATGAAGGGTAAAGAGGTATATTCAACTTCTTAAATGTTGCATCAATACATGCTATGGCACACATGAACACATGTTAGTAGCCCGTTCATTTAAAACCTGTGCTCTGGTCTGAATATTTGTAAAGCTGCCAGCACAGAAGTCCCGATACCAAACATATATGTAATAATAAAAAAAAGAAAATGCAGTGCTAAACAAATTCTTATAAATTTAAATCGAACATAAAAAGTAATCAAACACAAAATGTGTTCAATGAAAACAAATCAAATTGTTAATAGACCGAATGAACCTGAACAATCAAAAATTGTAAACAATTAGAAGTGCAAAAAAACACAACTATACAATGTGAACAATTCTAATTAGTACAATCTAACAAATCTCACTGTACTCCTAAAAATCCACACAGGTGTACAACCATAAAATGTGATTAAATCAACAAATGCAGACAATCACATATGCATAAAAATGTAAAAAAACAACCATACATGGCTATATATGGGGGTGCTGCCTCTGGGTGTTTTAGGAATTTAGGCTCAGGCATTCGACTCATTGCACTTCACAGCATACACGCATCATTATTGACTCTAGAGGTAACTTTTTCCTCATTCTCCACATTAGTTTTTCTCACTGACACGCACTGAGCTTCACACCAATCCCGTCCCATGCACCTTCCCCCCCCCCCCCTCTTTTTTTCTTTTCCTTTTAAACACTAATTGTTCAGTAATTTGCACTTCACTCTCTTCTCACCTGCAGTCATTATCTTGACCTAAGCCCACATGTTGTTCCTGCCTGATGCCTGTCCATCCTGGGTGTGCACCTCTGTGTGTGGGGAGCAGTCTTCTGTTCAGTACCCTGCCTCAGTCCCTGGCAGGATCTACACCTATTGGGGTCTGTTTGGGCTCGACTTCAATGCCAGCTATATAGGGATACCCGGTAAGTACCAACTGGGACTTTGTTTGCTCAGTCTCCAGAATGTCAGATGCCCTGAACCAGCCTAAAAATTGTGCTTTTGTCTTTACAGAAACACAATGCATCTTTGCTCCTAATGAGCGACTTAGTCGCGAAATGCGTAGAGCTAACAACTTCATGCTCCGACTATATGTTACTACAATACCCCATATTGCAATTTTTGTCTGTGTATCCCGCCTTTTGCTCTGAACTGCTTTAAGCTTTCCAAAAAATCTATGTATTTTAATCTTAAAAATGTTTGACTTTGTTGACACGAATTTAAATCGATCTATATAGGTATTTAATATTGTATATTTATTTTCTTCAATAATTTAATATAGTTATGTATGATACATTATATGAAAGTATTAATAGATCATAATCTACTTCAATCCTTTTTTACCATTTCAAGATTTTCCCGCACATACTTCATTTAAAGTCCCGCTCTCCTTCGCTTTTCTTTTAAACAACCATACATTTGACAAATCGCACACCCCCATACTGGATGTAACCCCAGACCATGATTTTGCTTCCACCAAACTTCACTGTTTTCTGGGCTCCATGCGGGTTCCAGTAGGTCTCCTACAATATTTGCAGCGACTGTGGTGTAATTCAACAGAAGATTCATCTGAAAAATCCACCTTCTGCCACTTTTCCAGAGTCCATCCTTTGAGCAGGCTGTGGCCCTTGGCAAAATGCCACACGGTTTTGTAATTGTTTTTTGTTTAGTGCTGGCTTATGGGCATCGATTCCACCATGGAGGCCATTTCGAGACAGAATCCGACAAACTGTTCTGGTTGACACAGGGACTTCAGGTGACCAGGTCTCGTGGAGTTCTGCTGCAGTGGAAAATGGGCTGGCCTTGGATTTTCGAGCCAACAAACGGTCCTCTCGAGCAGTTGTCTTGCGGGGTCGGCCTGACCTGGCCTTGTCCAAAACATCTCCAGTCTCTTCAAATCTTTTTTTTATCCTCTGAACTTGACGCTGAGACACATTGAAGGTGTCTGCCACATCAGCAGTGGATCTGGTCTTCAGCCTCTTGATAATCAACACTTTAGTCTCTGGGTGAATCTTAGGCATGTTTGCAGAGGTCTAGTTGAAGTTGAGAAGGTCTAGTGTACTGTTCTTTTTATACACACCTGAGACCTAATTGACCCATTATTAGTAACAGGTGAAGCTCATATAACAAGGCGACAACACTTATGTCTTGGCAAAAATTGACTCAATGGGCTTTACCAAGCTGTGAATATTAGAATACTTTTTGTCAGTTTCGTTTTGCACTGAAACATGATTACAAAAGCTGTTGGGATTAAAATGACCCATTTCTTGTAAAAAAATCTTGATTAGAAATATATTTTAGCGGCACTTAAGGTCAATTTGTACACAAGCAACAAGACTTGTCAGGGACTATAAAGTGAAACTAAATGGTTCCAAACATGTTGAATGAATACATAACTGATCACATCAAATTCCCTATAACAAAAGTATGTTTTTTACTGAACAAAAGGGTGAAATATGAGATGTGCTTGATCGGTACAGACTAGGGCTGTTTAATCGTTTGTTTTTTTAAACGATTAATTGACTAAATTTTGATTATAAAAACGCACATACATTTTACTGGATCACCACCATATATAGTCCCCACTAATATCCACAGAGATCTCCTCCCACTGTAATATGGTCCACATCTCCCCCACTGTATAGGAACATTAGTGCTTGCTTAGTCTTACCAGAGAAGCTGGTCAAACACGAGCAGTTGGGCCCGGGTGATGATGTCAGTGCGGCGATCTAGGCTCATCAAGGCCGACACTGGGTGGACCAAGATGTCCACCGGTCCGGGAGCTAGGACGAAACCGCTGCCTTTTTCTATGGCCGAGGCAGCAGCGGAGCTCCGCGGATCACGTGGTGTGCCGATCCGCATATGGTGACCCGTTCGGATCACAAATCATTTACGATCTGTTGCACCACTAGTACCGATCAAAACATTTTTGATCAATCAAAAAAATGTACGATTAATCGAGGAATTAATCCTTAAAAGGAGTTGTAAAGGAAATTTTTTTTGCCTAAAACTAATGTCTGCATGGTAGACAGAATAGTGTAATGATTCTGTTAACAAACGATGTAAGAACTATATTTCCCAGTATGAATTGCGGCACGACCAGTAATTCACACCTCCTTGAAGTCTCTAACATGTAGAGAGCGTCCTGCCACACAGATGTAGTTCCCAGGAGGGGGCAAGCACGTTACCGACCACCGCAGTGGTCAGTAAAATCAGACAAGCAGGAAGTGAACAGAACAGAGAAGAAATAGAGCAACTTCTGACCAAAAACAAACAATGAGGAAGTGAAAAGAGGAATGTCTGCAGGTAAAAAATGCTTATTATGAAAACATTTTTTTTTCCCTTTACAACCCCTTTAATTTCCGCAGCCCTAGTGCAGACTAAACAGATTACCGTAAATGTTTGAGAACAAGCTTGAAAAGTCACTCACCCATTAGTAAGTTGCGATAGGTCCCGACACAAATTGGCAGCACTAAGGCCTTCTTCACAATCACCAAAGGACAAAGTTGGCACAGTGCCTATGGAAAAAATACATCTCGGAGAGGTTTACAAATCTCACACACCTCTGCATGATATAAATTATATTTTTAGACAATAATTAAGATATATGAGAACACAAGCTCTTTGAATAGATGAGGGCCATGCTAAATTCATAAAATAACTCCAACAATTCTATTTCAGAGATTCTAACACTTTAAAGAACATTACTATACCTAGGATGCTCCACGTACAGCATTTCACAAAAAGTAAGTACACCCCTCACATTTTTATAACTATTTTATTACATTTTTTTAATGAGACAAAACTGAAGAAATTACAGTTTGCACAGCTGAAAATATAGAATAAAATATTTACAAAAATATGAGGGGGGTGTACTCACTTTTGTGAGATACTGTACATACAAGATTCTCCCAATACTTTAGACTAGGAAGCCTACCGATAAACAAATTTGTTACGATGTTCAAGTCTAGCTTCACATGATCCCCTCAACAAGCAGCACATTTTATTCATATTTTTTACATCCTCACACGAGGCATCGGTGTCCCTCCTGGTCCACACTGAGGCAGCCGACATCTCGCCTCTGTGTATCTTTCGGGTATCGCGGGCTCCAGCGCTGTGAGTGGCTAGAGCTGCGATGTCGCCACTCCCGCACGTGCCCGCGGGAGACTTTTTTCCGGCAAGGTCAGGTGGCTGCCGGGCCTTAAGCCGAAAATCCCTGTGCGCATGCTCCGCTGCATTCAGCGGCACATTGCGAGAGGAATATCTCCTAAATCGTAAAGGTTAAAGAGATATTTTTTACCTACAGGTAAGCCTTATTATAGTCTTACCTGTAAGTAAAAGTAAAAAATAAATGAACTTTATAACCACTTTAAATTACCATGCCATCATCCATATGCAGAAATAGAAGGGACAATGTAAATTAAACAGTGTGTGTTTATTATCACTTTAAGTCAAACATAAATTCAGTGTTAAACACGAAACCAAAAGTGTATAAATTCCTTGTTAAAATTACATTACAATAAGGAATTGTTTCAAGTTGAACACTGAACTTATGTCTTAAAGTGACATTAAAAGTTTTTTTTTTTTTTTAAACCAAACATGTCATACCTGCTCTGTGCAGTGATTTTGCATAGAGTTGACCCAATCCTCCTCTTTGCCAGTCCCCTGCTGGTGCTCCGGGCCCCTCCCTCCTGCCTAGTGCTCCCATAGCAAGCAGCTTGCTATGGGGCACCCGAGCAGGCTCGCTCCTGAACTGGTGCCCATTTACGCACAGAGTGCAGCTCAGCCGCCCCCATTCTCCCCTTGAGGAGCGAGAGACCCAGGAGAGCCGAGGGGGCCTTGTGCACATTGCTGGATCAAAATGGGGCACAGGTAAGTTTTAGGGGGGGCTTGGGGCACTGCTGCACACAGGTTTTTAACCTTGAAAAAAAGCCATTACAATCATTTTACGTTACACAGCACTACCTTGTATCTAGATTGTGAATTAATGTGGATATGTGATTTATACAGCTTACACATAGCAAAGCCCTGGAAGGTTGCATTGTATGAGGGAACTGAGGCTTTTTTTTTAACCAGCTCAACCTTTATTAAAACTTTTTTTACCTTTTTATTTTACAGTAAGAAATTAAACCAATTAACAAAAATAACACATTCTATGAAATAAAAGTATATACGTTTAAAAGGCTTTTGGACTGTTTTGTGATCTCATTTATTTTACCTGCAGCAGATGTGAAAATGATTTGCAGGATGTGGGTCATAGTGATAAGATGGAAGAGGTAGAGATGGTTGTAAGCAGAAACCAGGGGTGAAGGATGAAGGTTCACACCTTCCTCCCAGTATAAAGATGGGAAGGCCAAAACTGACCCCACCTAAGATAGAGAGAAATAAAATACATCACATGGCTGAAGATTTTTTTTTTTATATCTTTATACACACATACTAAAACCCCACTGAAAACCATCAAAAACGTTACAATCCATCCGATTGGTTCCTTTACAATTTGACCTTAGGGAAATGTATTTAAAAATAATCATATTCGGCTCCCCTAGGTAGCACTTGAAATACTATGGTTGCCAGCGCACTTGGCAGGCCTGGCATTTCCCAACTTCTTTCTAAATTATTTGACATCCCAGTTGGTGCAAATCCCTTCCGCGGAGAGAGCAATCGCATCTTCCCTGGAAACCCTACATAATATTATCTACAGAGGCCGGGTCCCCGATCGCCCCGGAACCTTCCTACTTGCCACTTCCCTTTCCTCTTTTCGTTATATTGTAACTAAAGTATTCAGGCACACCTGGCTAAAATCTCCCAACAACCCCCTGTGGTTTAACCCCAATCTGCAGGAACTATACTCCCTTCCCGATCCCAATCGCTGGTACACCAAAGGGGGTTAAATATTTATGCCAACTGTACCATGCTCAGGGCTTTAAATCTTTTTCTCAGCTACGTTTAGATTTTGATTTACCAAGATCGTACCTATTTTATTACTACCAGCTCAGGCATGCTATCTGTGCCCAGTTTGGCTCCCTGGATGATCCCACCGACATGCCCCCATTGGAAAAACTGCTCAGACAGCCAGATCGCACTAAACTTGTCTCCACCTATTATGCAGCCCTAATGACTGACTTTAACCCCAGGTTTCACAAAGCTCGGGTAAAATGGACCTCTCTGGACATCTCCCTGGTAGACGAGGACTGGTCAGAATTTAGTGATATGTATAAAACCTGTTATTGCTACCCGGGACTGCATCATAAAGGTCAACATTTTCTATCAAACCCACCTCACTCCGGCTAGGTTACACAGGATGGGTCTCCTGCCCTCAGCTGCCTGTTTCCGCGGCTGTGACCGGGAGGCCGATTTCTTACACTGCTTCTGGACATGCCCGGTAGTCTAGGACTTCTGGGAAGAAGTGGGTGCTTTCATCTCATTGGCGATGGGCCTCCCAAACATAACCCACCGCAAGAACTGCCCATTAGGCATTTTTTTTGCGAATTACACCCATCATCGCATGCCAAGAGACTGCTCCGTATACTCTATGTTAAAAAAGCAATTTTACTGTCCTGGAAGGGCACCCCTCTCCCAGCACTGATTGTACTACTCTTGCTTGACCATTGATGGGCCGTGCCTCACAGACCTCTAATGTCTGGACCTCCGCTTTTGCTATATCCATGTATTATACCTGATCCTTTTACCACTGTGCCTACTTTATATTTTGCACTGATGTCAATTTATTTTTTCTATGTTTGAGTGTATTGCCTAATGTTTATGACCAGGTTGTCTAAAAAAAAAAAGGTCTCTTACTGACAACACTGGCCCGCCGCCCCCCCCCCCCCCCCCCATGTGAATGGGAATCGGGTAAATCGTATTTTTTAGTGTTGAAAATAGTACCCCTACCCATTCACCTCAAAAAGCAGTGAAAAAACAAGTCCTTTATATATATAAAAAAAAAAGCTTTAAGCCATCTTCTCCCGCCAACATCTCTTGTGCCATCTTATATCCCTCGCCACCGATTACCTGCTTAAAAAAACACCTCCGCTGTGTTGTCACCCACTGTGTGGCATCTCTTATATAGGCTCTCCGGGTGATGTTATCAGATGGCCACACCCCATGGCTATATAAGAGATTCCAGACAGCGGGCAACACAATGGAGGAAGACAGACACAGAAGAGCCGCTATTTTTTATAGCGGGTATCCAACAGCAGTGGGAGAAGACGGCTCAGAGCTATTTTTTTTTTTTACAGTTCACTGCTTTTCTAAGTGAATGGGTAGGGGTACAAAGTGGGGGGGAGGAACCCCCCAAACCACCCATGTTGAGGGCACACAGCGTGGTATGGTTCAGGACGGGGGTGCTCGCTCGTCCATTTCCTGACAGCATGCTCAGAAACGGGCTTGGTATGGGATTTAGAGGGGGACCACACGTTAAGGGCCTGGTATGGATTTGGGGGGGGGGGGCAATGTTTATTATATTTATTTTAAACATTCAGCTGTTAGCAGGGAACCCCGCTGGCAGCAGATGACTCATCGGTTAAGGACACGTTGGCTTGCTTCCCAACCCCTGCTTAGCAACCAGCTATATACACAGTATGTTTTAACCACTTGCCTACAGGGCACTTACAACCCCTTCCTACCCAGGCCATTTTTTCATCTCTCTGTGCTGTCGCAATTTGAATGACAATTGCTCGGTCATGCTACACTGTACCCAAATTGAAATGTATTGCACACAAACACAATACCCAATATTCTAGCAAAATAAAAATGTAATTATGTTGTGCAATACATTTATGCCAAACAAGCTAAAACTGTCAATAGGTGACACTTTAAAAGCCCTTACAGGTTATCAGTTTAGAGTCAATTGTGAATTAGGGCCCTGCGCTCACATCACTGTAACATGAAAGCCCACTTAAGATTTTGATACTGGATCACGGCTGCAGCTGCTGTCATGATCCTGGTAAAGTTTGTCCTTAGGAAGCATGGGTGTGTCTTAGGATGGCAAATAGTTAAAGAAATCATTTAGGCCTGAAAATGACATAAAATCTCCAAACACGATTTTTTTCTGAAAGCAGATAACTTGGAGAAAAAAAAATAGTGGTAGTTACAATTTATGTCACACATTATTAGTGCAAAAATTAATGAAAAGCAAAATATGCACTAAAGTTAATTTTAGGCCCCTTTCACACGGAGCGGTCCGTTTTTCGGTCCGCTCCGTGTGTGTCCGTCGGCTCAGCGGGGATCCCCGCTCACTGTGCTGGGACCGCCCTGTCTCTCCTATGGGGAATCGGATGAAAACGGACCGTTTGTCCGTATTCATCCGATCCGTTCAGCCGGACAGAAGAAAAATAGGGTTTTCTTCCGTCCGAAAAACCGGATCCAGATGGACGCGGATCATTGCGGACGTTAGCGGATGCATCATCCGCTAACGGACGCGACCCCATAGGCGTCCATTACAAGTCCGTAAACGGACTTGTAAAAACGGACGAATGGAGGCGGACATGTAAAAGGGGCCTAAGGGTGTGTAGAAGCTTCCATTTGACACTTGAAGATACACATCCACTTCTGACACCTGCAAGGAGAGTGTGTGTGTGTATAAAATCACCGGTTACCACCAACATGCGTTTGTGACAGTAAAAAAAGGTAAATGGAAAATAATTGAAAGCAAAAACAGGATAGTGCAAAATCTGGCACAGCTGTACATGGTAGCCAATCAGCCTCCAACTTTAGGTTGTTCAATTAAACTTTGACAAAAATCCTCGAAGCAGATTTTGCACTCTCCGGGTTGTAGTAAATCACACCAATATGTTGCCAAAACAGACTTCTATAGGCTGAAAAAGTATCAAAACAATATTTTTTTATGCTACATATTCCATCCAGAAAAAAATTACCAGGCACTGGCAAGTTATTAACCTAGTATATTTCTTTGGATGTTTTATTGAGGTTTCTGTTTTGCCTGATGTTACATTTTATTAGTGGTGGTTTAGGGCATAAGAAGCACATAGGGACTGCAAAGTAATGCAATAAAAGAGGCACTTACTAAGAGATGGAACGCATCTACAGACAGTAAGGATGGAGTTTCCTCAAGCTTTGAATTTGGCAGGAACACTGTTAGTATAGGTGAAAAAGTACCGTAGTTAGAAACATAATTTTAAGATTGAGGACCCCAACAGTTGTTATGCAACTACAAATATAGTAAATGATGTCTGCAGGACTTGTGGCTATGACTTTGGCCAGGCACTATGGTTGTACAATCTCCTTTATAAAAAACATGTATTAGGAGGACAAACCTAAACAAACAATTATTGCAATTAGTATCAAAATCTGGCAGGCCCTTGCACTACATGTATATAAGGGAAAGCCAGCAGCTCAAGTTTCCACAATTAATCCAGGTGTTGTACAAAATACAGGGCTTAAGTGTTTTAGCCCTGTACAATTTTGTACCACACCTGGATTAATACATTTCTTTATTGTGGAAGATCAAGCTGACGGCTTTCTTTTATCTACAGGTTTGCTTGAGCACTAGGACGACACTACAAGCCAGTGCACTGACTGCTCACTACCTCAGGCAATTACTACTGGTGTTTTCTACTATATTCCTTGCACTACATAATTAAATGCATTACTAAAGGAGATAGTACAATGAGAATGCATAGTGTATAGGGTATAGTGTAACATAAGGCCACATGCCATGTCTGGTTCGGAAAGGAAGTTCATAGTTGGGGAATACCCTGCTACTTACAAATTCAAGAAATGTATACTGGCAATAAATGCTTGCCCAAAAAGATCTGTATAATTATGCATCAATATGCAAAAAATAATAAAAAACACACACACACACACACACACACACACACACACGCAACAAAAAGGCACAGAGGATTAGCTCTTTATCAAATAAAAATGTATTAAAAAACAAAATGTCAAAAACATTTTTACAGACAATGGCTAAAGGCATTGAGAAGAGCAAAACCCAAGTGACAGTCAGGTCCAGATACCCAAAAATCATTCAGATGCACAGCCGACGCATTTTGAGGGACAAGCTCTCTTCCACAGAGCAACTTAGACTAGTCTAATTCTAATCGAGTCTAATTCTAGGCAAAATGCATCAGTAATCTGAGTGATTCCTAGTTCTCTGTGCAAAATATCCATATATCGACCTGTCACCTGGGTTTTGCTTTTCTCAACACCTTTAGCCATTGGCTGTTTGGAAGTATGTTTTAATAAACTTTCATTTGGTAATGCACTAGGCTACTACATCATACTGCTCTTATTTTTTGTTCAGAGAAAAATGTCACCAAATTGGAAGATGGCAGTATTGGTGAAACATTACCAGTGAAATAGAGGGATGATGACAAATCTTGATCTCTGAAATACCTACGTGCTATTGTGTCAACACCGTTGATGCACTTTATGTTCATCACTTTGCTGACAATCAAACAATTTCATACTAAATCGTTGCAGTAAAGGTTCTGTAACATTTGCACGATTTTCAACAATCAAGGTATTTAAAGTACTCTGCCCAATTACATTCCACAGAAAGCATTACACATAGGTAAGGCCTAGCAAGATGCTGGAGACCTATCAAAACTTTCTGGATGTTTAAGTCAATCTGGCAAAATTAAGGAAAACTACATAAGGCAGAATAAAATAAGCTTGAGTGCACGTCACAACTTCTACAGAGTTGCAATTAAACATTTAAAGCACTGGCAGCTTATCTGATCATTAACATTTAATGCTAGTGATATACATATATCACTATTATATCATATATAATAGTTTTTCATTTGCAAAAAACAAATGTATATCAGTTACAAAAAACAAAATGTATATCAATTACGGGTTGGCTGCCTTGATCTGCTCAATCTAGTTGGATGAAAAGATCAATTTGTGGCGTTCAAACTTTAATCAAACATTAATGAGTAGCAATAGTGTCATACTGAACTGTTCCTTTCTATGATGCTTCTCAAGTATGGTTTAATAAATAAAAAAGGCCATTTAAACCTAAAAATGGCTTGTCATATATAACAGTTTTTTTCTACTTTTTCATTGTGTTTAAAAGGAAAAGCATAAAACTACACACAAAATATACACATTACCTGCCAGTAGCTGCACAAGATGGTTCTGTATTGTGGGCTGGTGACATGTGACTCTTTGTGCCTCTGCAAACTTTACTAAAGCTTTAAGACCAGAATGCTAGGAGAAAAGGACACCCATAGAATTACATAAATACAACAGACAACATAATAAATTACCATTTAATATAAAAGTATGCAGCCTTTCTAAACAAAATATATACAAGCTAAAACTTACTAGCTAGGGTCATCTTTGGTGTGGTTATAGGCAGAGGTGTATTTAGGTTTTGTGCTGCCCTAGGCCTCACTAAACTTGTGCACCCCCTAATTTAAATATGACCCACCCCTTCCTGTCATGGCCACACCCTGTGTTTTATACCCACCCAATTTTCAAGTGAGGACACTAGTTCTGAGGGCCTGGGGGGGGGGGGGGGGGGGGGCAATGGGTTCCCTTAATTTACTTAGATTTTCTCTTACTTCCTGGTTGCCCATAGAGCAGAAATGAAGGGAAATCTTCGCAATGGGACAGGGATAGTAAAGAATAAACTGACAGGGGCTATAACCCTTCCTTACTCTACCCAAAATGAAAAAAAAAAGTGTTGCCTATAGTTCTACTTTAAGTAGATGGTGCAGCAGAAACATATAGCACAGTGAGGAAGGTTTGTGGTTCAGGATGATAAAACAGTAAAAATTGGAAGCGCTAACTCCCCCGCCAACCGTGGTTGGGAAATGCCGGCCGCTGGCATACCAGAAGCAGCGCAGGCGCTTTATGGGGGCGCTAGACTAATTTTCCTAACAGTGTAGCGCAAGCCGGCGGGGACTCTTTTCATGCTGCCCCCCCTGTAAAGTGCTGCCCTAGGCCTGGGCCTTGTTGGCCTAGGCCAGGATACAGCTCTGGTTATAGGTCAGAGCTCCCTCAATTTAGTTTGCTTCTAAAATACACCTCCTGAATGGGGACTTAAATATTACAGCTGAATTCCAGGTCAAAGGAAGCTGCTTGCACAGCATGGGCACCATTCAGAGAACACTTTGGATTCTTTCCAAAAGGATGGTGACGTCATGATCTCCACCTTGTCCAATTAAAGCATGTGACCTCCTGTGTTACCCAAGCAGCAGGGCAGTTGCTCGACAAAGAACACAATAGCGATGTCTACAACGCTTTTACAGGGATTGGCCAGGTATGGTACATGCATACTTGCATTGGTCAAAGATACACACCACTGTACCCCTACAAACATAGCCATACTTAGAATTTCACTTTAAATTTCTCCAACAGCACGGATGAAGGTGAAACTTTGTTTTGCCCCTCGTTCAAGTCATTATAATTATTCCCTTAAGCCCCCGTTCACATTGGGCCGATATAACATTCGATTTGAGATGTTAAATTGCATGCCAAATCAGAGCCTATTGCCGGCAACGGTACCGTCCAAATCGAAGCAATGCCAACTTTGCGGCAGTGCCACACCTATCCCCAACAGTATTTCCTGCACTACTTTTGGCGACTTCGGGGGCGATTTCAATAGACATCTGTGGATGAACTTGCACGGATGTGTCTCTCAAATCGCCCACGGAGTTGGACAGAAATGCCGATTTAAAATCGTGCAAGTTCAGCTGAACTTGCACAATTTAAAACCCACAATCATTGTAAACCAACTCTAAAAAGATGGGTCTAGGATTGCTTTTCAAGTGAGGTACAGGAGCCCACAAGAGTCTGTTCACATCTATGATTTATAGCGGTCAGGGGGGGACTGGGCCAGGTGGAAAAATGGAGATTGCCCCCCAGGCCGCTCACATTATATTTAAAACGGCCGCAGCGCTGTTTTTTTTTTTTTTCCCCTAAAACTCGGCAGCGGCGGCCGCCGATTGGTTGGCTGCTGCCGCGCTGCATTGTGGGAGTTGTAGGAACTAGGAAGGTCATGTGGCACGTCAGGGGAGGGTCCCGGGAGAGCGCGCTGTTCAGATATTACCTTCTCTCTGCTCAGTAGGTCGCAGCCTGCTAGAAGAGGCAGGTCCTGTCAGCTCCTGTCCTGTAAACTACTAACAAATATAGACTGTGTATTATAAAAAATAAATACATCGCTATCAGTTATTTATACAATAACTGATAGCGATGTACTTATTTTTTATAATCTGTAGTGTACTTACAACATTCTGCACAGAGCTTTTCCTATAGCTTGTACCATGATAACATCTACGGATCTGCCAGGACCTGTAACCTGAGTCCCCCTGGAGAGTGGACACTGAGATCAGCATTGTCAGTGAGTGAAGAACGGCTCCTTCCTGGATCTTGGAGGGGAGAGACTGTCCCAGCGTTGTGTGCAGGTCAGAGAGGCTTCATCATCAGTGTGTGATCTCCTCCATCACCTCCTATTGTCCTGCCATATGACCCCCTCCTATGTGTACTCTATACCTCCTCTGGTAATGTCCTCCTCTCTATCCAATGCAGGTTATTGTTCAGGAACACATGCTTGTATTGTCCACCAGCAGGCTGTGACTTTTACACTGAATACCTTCATAATACATGTTATATGATGGGATTTGTAGTGAATTGTCCAAGGCAAAACTTTTTTTTTTCAGGCACACAAAGTGTGTGATAAAGTGTCATGCGTTTTGGTGTGCTATGAATTATAAAGCATCATGCACTTTTGTGCGATTTTTTTTTTTTTTCAAGCTGCCCTAAGCGTGATCCATAAAACTGCTCTGTTGCACCTGCATAGGTGTGAGTGGGGCCTGAAAAAAAAAAATCAGTGGGTAAAGTGCAGCGGGCAGTGTTACCCATCAGATTTCAGCTTCCTGGGACTGAATCTGGGAACTATTGAAGTAGAACTGAACTGCTGTCTGTGCACCAATTAGGGTTCTTTAACATGTGCAACCATCTCCTGTACCACGTCCGCAGTCTCTGATCATCTCCTGTACTATGTCTGCAGTCTCTGATCATCCCCTGTATTATGTCTACAGTCTCTGACCATCTCCTGTACTATGTCTGCAGTCTCTGACCATCTCCTGTACCATGTCTGCAGTCTCTGACCATCTCCTGTACCATGTCTGCAGTCTCTGACCATCTCCTGTACCATGTCTGCAGTCTCTGACCATCTCCTGTACTATGTCCGCAGTCTCTGACCATCTCCTGTACCATGTCCGCAGTCTCTGACCATCTCCTGTACCATGTCCGCAGTCTCTGACCATCTCCTGTACCATGTCCGCAGTCTCTGACCATCTCCTGTACCATGTCCGCAGTCTCTGACCATCTCCTGTACCATGTCCGCAGTCTCTGACCATCTCCTGTACCATGTCCGCAGTCTCTGACCATCTCCTGTACCATGTCCGCAGTCTCTGACCATCTCCTGTACCATGTCCGCAGTCTCTGACCATCTCCTGTACCATGTCCGCAGTCTCTGACCATCTCCTGTACCATGTCCGCAGTCTCTGACCATCTCCTGTACCATGTCCGCAGTCTCTGACCATCTCCTGTACCATGTCCGCAGTCTCTGACCATCTCCTGTACCATGTCCGCAGTCTCTGACCATCTCCTGTACCATGTCCGCAGTCTCTGACCATCTCCTGTACCATGTCCGCAGTCTCTGACCATCTCCTGTACCATGTCCGCAGTCTCTGACCATCTCCTGTACCATGTCCGCAGTCTCTGACCATCTCCTGTACCATGTCCGCAGTCTCTGACCATCTCCTGTACTATGTCTGCAGTCTCTGACCATCTCCTGTACTATGTCTGCAGTCTCTGACCATCTCCTGTACTATGTCTGCAGTCTCTGACCATCTCCTGTACTATGTCTGCAGTCTCTGACCATCTCCTGTACTATGTCTGCAGTCTCTGACCATCTCCTGTACTATGTCTGCAGTCTCTGACCATCTCCTGTACTATGTCTGCAGTCTCTGACCATCTCCTGTACTATGTCTGCAGTCTCTGACCATCTCCTGTACTATGTCTGCAGTCTCCGACCATCTCCTGTACTATGTCTGCAGTCTCTGACCATCTCCTGTACTATGTCTGCAGTCTCTGACCATCTCCTGTACTATGTCTGCAGTCTCTGACCATCTCCTGTACTATGTCTGCAGTCTCTGACCATCTCCTGTACTATGTCTGCAGTCTCTGACCATCTCCTGTACTATGTCTGCAGTCTCTGACCATCTCCTGTACTATGTCTGCAGTCTCTGACCATCTCCTGTACTATGTCTGCAGTCTCTGACCATCTCCTGTACTATGTCTGCAGTCTCCGACCATCTCCTGTACTATGTCTGCAGTCTCTGACCATCTCCTTTAGTATTTTGGGGGGAGAACCATGCGCACTTGCGCTGTAATCGTGATGCATCGCAGAATCGCATCGCATCATGAGACCGGTGAAGATGCGCAGCCCTACTCAGCAGCGGCGGCCGCCGATTGGCTGGCTGCTGCCGCGCTGCATTGTGGGAGTTGTAGGAAGGTCATGTGGCATGTCAGGGCACGAGCACCGCACCATACATCTCTGTGACTCGTGGGCTGGCTGCAGAGAACAGAGAAGAGTCAATGAGACTGCGAGAGAGACTGCACTGCACTGAATTGAAAGTAAAGTAAGGTGATGTGAATGATAATGATGATTGATGATGACCTGCCTCTTTAGTACTGTATCTCCTTCATCTCTCCATAGAAGCCATCCAGCGGACTCAGCCAGTCCCCCCCCCCCCCCCCCCCCCCCCCCCCGACTCAGCCAGAAGAACCTCCAACCCCCCCCCCCCCCCCGCCAGCAGACTCAGCCAGAACCACCCCCCCCCCCAGCAGACTCAGCCAAAATCCGGTTAGTGGAGCCGACTGATCCAGGAGGACCCCCGCCCACTGTCTGCCGGCAACTTAGCCCATAACCTAGCTCTAATCAGGTTATTAATAAAACCTGGCCGCTGTACTTCATGTGCCCAGTAACCCGGAAGGCGCCAGATGCATGAATATGGGGCAGCAGTGGATAGATTCATGCTATGCAAGAATCTATCCACTGCATATAGTGGGTGGCAACCGGGCCTGCTCAGTTGAGACAGACCCTGATACCCCCAGCTGACCCCCACATGCCATGGGCAATGATTAGGCTGCATTGATGGGTACTGATCATGCTGCACTGATGGGCATTGCACTGGTGTGGCTGCATTGATGGGCACTGATCAGGATGTATTAACGGGCACTGTCTGCACTGATCAGGCTGCGTTGATGGGCACTGCACTGGTGTGGCTGCATTGATGGGCACTGATCAGGATGCATTAACGGGCACTGTCTGCACTGATCAGGCTGCACTGATAGGAACTGCACTGCATTAATGGACAATGATCAGGCTGCACTGATGGGCACTGATCAGGATGCATTAACAGGCACTATCTGCACTTTTTTAATTACTGCATTGTATCATATTTGTCTTGCTTAATAACATCAATCATCCGTTATAAAACCATGTGGACATGGATGGCGAGCTAATTTGTGGTTCAGTGGGCCACTTGACTGGACTTGCCCCCCAGGCCTAAGGCTGCCAGTCCTCCCCTGATAGCGGTCATATGCCTTTTTTTTTTTTTTTTTAACAGGGGCTGTCATATGCTTTACATTTATTACTGTTCGTCTCTATGAAACATGCACGTTAGTGGTTAACTGCAACGTAAATACAGGACACGGTCTTTTTTCAGTGCACCACAACCAAAAACACAACAAAAATAATCAGTGTGAATTTCACAAGGGACAGAGAGCTCTTTCATAGCTGTAAAACAAACAAAAACAAAAAAAATCATCACGCGCATTAGGTTTGTATAATTGAAAGTGGCAGGCCAAAGCCCTTCGAAATATTTGTAGTCCTTCTGTCTAATAAACGTCAGCAATCTGAGCTCTTCTGAAATAAAAGTGTTACTAAACCCAGTCCACTGCATTCACTATACAGTGATGCCTCGGTTCACGAACACTTCTGTTCACAAAAATTTGTGTTGGTATGCAAACTCTGCTTCGTTTCACATACACAAGTCATCTTTTCTGCTCCGACACGTGGTCGCAGACAGACACTGAAAGTGTACTGTGAAGACACAGTATTGAGAAGCTTTATGGTATGCTTTTTAGCACATACTGTACACTACATCCCTGTGCACACTTGCTGTAAAGCTTTTATCACATACTGTACTGGACCGGACATCCAGTATGGCTCCAAAGAAAATTCAGAGCAAGCATAGTGGTAAGGAGAAAGTGCGGAGCAGTAATGAAGGTGACAATGTCTTAGGCCTCGTACACACGATAGGATAGACAGAGGACAACGGTCTGATGGACCGTTTTTATCGGTCAAAACCGATCGTGTGTGGGCCCCATAGGTTATTTAACCTTCAGTTAAAAAAAAGCCAACTTGCTTTAAAATTTGACCGATGGACACCTAACCGATAGTCGTGCCTACTAACGATCGGTTAGAATCAAGTCGACGCATGCTTGGAAGCATTAAACTTCATTTTTTTCAGCACGTCGTCGTGTTTTACATCACCGCTTCTAACGCGATCGGTTTTTTAACCAATGGTGTGAAGGCACATCAGACCATCAGTCAGCTTCATCGGTTAACCGATGACAACGGTCTATCAGACCGTTCTCATCGGATGGACTGATCGTGTGTACGAGGCTTTAGTGTTCTCTCTTCATACTGTAATTTGTTTTATATTTTTGTGGTTAAAAAAAAAGTTCAGAACGGATTAACCTGATTTACATTGAAACCTATTGGAAAAATTTGCCTAAGTTTGCGATCAGAGTCGTGGAACCAATCAAGTTTGTGAACCGAGGTATTACTGTATCTGGTCTCCAACAGTACACAGAACATGGACATGCAATTATTTTAGTAAACAAACTGCTAAATATTTTTTCTCATCAGCAGTATATAGCAGTCTTGTAAAGACTATCAGTTCCTTGCGAAGCTTGCAGAAGGAGTTTTCATACTGCCACTGAGCTGTCGTATGAGGCTGTAGGACCCCTGACCCTCTGTCTGGACAGTGCTGATAACATGCACTGTCCCAAGTAAACAAAAACCTCTCCAGCAATACACACCAAACTGAGCATTTGCAGCCCGACTCCTAAGGATCAATCTTATCCAGGGGGACAGTGTAGGGAGGGGAGGATCTGTGCATACAGGATTAAGCAGCATTTTTACACAATGCAGGGGATTATCCCCTTAGGTTTCACAGTGAGTATAACAAGCGTGCTTTACTGTATATACAGACTGTTTTGGGCTTAGTAATACTTTAGGCGTTATCAGGACATTTGCCAAAATTGCATCTTAAAGAGTGAAGTTAAAAAAAAATGTTTTTGTTATAGAGCAGGTCAGGTCCAACCCATATCTGAGCTGATTGGATCTACCATAACTCCAAAAACACTGTTTCATAGATATAATAATCAGTTACCTTAATTTTTATCAATACAGAATTTTCAATAAAGATATTACATATTTATAGGTTTGTCAAAAAAAAAAAAAAAAAAGGGAACCTAAGGGGTTGCTCCTCTGCACCGTGTAAAAAAGCGGTTAGACCCCGTCCTTCTCTGATCCTCCCCTTCTTCCACAGTCCTCAATACATCTGCTGATAGCACAGAGCCTTAGAGGCTGATAAAAAAAGGTATTCAGGAGTTTATATTTACTAAAATAATTGCATTTTCAAGATCTGTGTACTGTGGGAGACCAGATAGTTTAGTAACACTTTAGGAGTCAAAAAGTATGGAGAAGCCTCTGTCTTCATATTCACTCAATTGACCCTGTCCTCAGGTCTCCCTTACCTGCCGATTTTGCAAGGAGCCAAACAAAGGCTTTTCTTCATCTTGCAGTAAATTCTCTGAAAAAAATAAAATAAAAAGGTCTATTATAGATATAACTGTTTTACTATGCGACTGTGCAAATTGTAAGCATTTCTGTTAACGGATATCTGAAAATCAGCCTTACCAAGGCACTGAATTGTATATGCACACGTATTCCATGTCATCATAGGCAGACGTGGGTCAGTTTCATTTGGTGGAACATTCAGGCCTACTCGATACACAGTGGTGGCAAAATGGACCAGCATTTCTTTTGTGCAGGCAGTAAAATTTGGCCTAGTTTTTAAAAAATTACAGTAATTACTGGTTTCTTTTGCACATCAAAGGTAAATGCATAGCAGGTTTTATAAATAGCCACTACGACTACTCAGAAATACATGTTTAAACATTATAAGAACAAGACGTAACCATGTTAAACCTAAAACGTTACAGAAATCAAACAGGGAAAGGTAAGTTCTGTGGTTCCTAAAGGAGCACTCCAACCTAATGTATTATGTAGCATCACAGAAGTATACATGTTATGACACTAAGCAGTTCTGTATGAAAGGGATTGTAAACTCAAATTTTTCTCTTTTAATAACAAATATAATCTACTTCCCTGTTCTATGCAATGGTTTTGCACAGAACAGCTTTGATCCTCCTTTTCTTGGGTCCCTTGCCGGCACCCTTAGCCACTCTTTCCCGCTGAGTGCACACCATAGCAAGCAGCTTGCTATGGGGGCGCTCGTGCAGGCTCGCTTCTGTGTATGCTCTGTGTGACCATTTACACACAGAATGCTGCTATGCCCCTGCCCGCCGACCACTGGGTGTGTTTGACGAGGAGGGAAATAACAGAGAGAACTCCTGCTCTCGTGCACATTGCAGGATCAAGATCAGACTCGGGTAAAGCATAAGTGAGGGCTGGGAGTTGCACTCAGGTTTTGTACCTTAAAGCAGAGACTGCAAAAAGCAAAACAATATTCATCATTTAGAACCAGGTAAAGTCCTCCTCTAGGTCGTCTTGCAGAAAAATGCTCAATGGAGATCTATAAAGTTTCCTTTGACACAAAGGCTGGAAGAAGGCTTAAAACCATTCAGAGGTGAAGTATGAAATGTGAATTTCAATAAAACTATCTTGCTATTCATGTTGACCAAACAGCTGTCATTTCCACATTCCAAATCTTAAACCAAATAACTTTGGTTGCAAACAAAAATATCAGTTTAGCACAACATTCATACATTGGCCCCAAAGTAATCTGCCTGCATAGATTTGGCCAGCACCATATTAACATGTAGTAAAATACAAATAAATGTGCATAACTCCATAACATTGTACTATGTGCACTGCCAATCATTCTTCAAGTCACCACAACAAATGCATAGCTGCCAATGCATTCTGTGTGCCGAAGGCCACCGTGTTGTAGGAAATACCATAGTTGTGTTTTTTCATGTGTTGCAGTACACTGCCAGCCTATTTCAAATGAATACATTTCCTTAATACGGTGTGCTTCAAAAGCGAAAAGCTTATGTTGGCGCACACAAAAGTGTAAAATGGGCGTCAAATAATTGAAAGAAGCAACAAAGACACCATGCCAATTCAACTCTAGGGTGGGTGGGAGTGAGCGATATATGCTGTAATGGCAAAAAACTTTGGCTGGAGTTTAACCTCTTCAGTGTGCGGCATATAATTTGGCTGGTTGACTAGAGTGGAGTAACAGCAGACGTGGGGCCTTTGCACCCCCCCCACCGGACTGCAGGGACTTAAGGAAGCTACAGGCTGGCCTGTGTACGGTGAAAGTGGTTGGGTTCATCTAAAAGCAACATAAAAATATGTCTCACCTTGTTGCCTTTTGAATGGAGAATTTTTTTATGATGCATATCAGTGAATATTAACACACCTACCAATTCAAGTCAAAACAATACAAGACCAGCTTTGGAAACAGCTAAAATACAGTAAAGAAATATGGCTGTTTGCATAAGAATTTCACTAATTGGGACGGACAGACTTATCTCATAATGAGACTGACCTGTATGGTCTGTCACAACGTTTTGTATTACATTTTATTGTCTATGTTGTTTTGATCGCCTTTATTTTTTGATACCATGTCAATACATTTTTAAACGTTTATTCTATTTACCCTGTGTGAGTTTACCTACTCCTTTTTACCGCAATAGTCCTACGGACCCCTTTTCTGTTTTGGTCTTTTGGGTGTTGGGGTCCCGTAAGTCCCATCTCTATTCATTAAATAAGCAAGGTTGCACTGCAAAATCCTACCATTTTGGTAATTTCAAACAAGAGATATAATCTAAAACCACCACAGAATCAAAGCTAAAATTGTGAGCGTCTCTACCGCTTATAGTTGGGAGTCAACATCTAACCAACAAATGCTTCTAGTGGGTTAATTCATTGAATACTCACGGTGCTTGTACCCCAAAACTGAGGATGGAGCGAAACTCATGGCTTGGACCGTCCCCACTCTTCACAAATTCAGGGGATATAGATTTATCTCCTATCAGAAAATAATAAAGTCAGCAATTTGACACTGTACAAACCAAAAATATCATGTGGTTTTCTTCTCACAAAGTGAAAGTCCATGCTAAAACTAAAATCTCTGCATCTATAGCCACCAACATTCTAACACTTGAGTAATGTAAGGGTCACCAGCACAAGAGAGGATTAATATAAGTGATCTGCTGCAGTACCGTGTGTGCCTCCAAAAGAAGGTAAAAAAAAAAAAAAAAAAAAATCAAGAAAGTGTTACTGCGCCAACCCAATAAAAATGTTTTAAAAATTAGATTCAGTACTGGAACCAATAAATAATCTGTGCAAAATTATGCAAATGTATCCCTAGTAGGTACTAGGTTGTGTGCAAAGTTGCAAAAGGACATGCTATGTGGATTAACTTGTGCAGAAAAAAATATATATATATATAATGAAATATATATAATAAAAAAAATGTGTGAGAAAACCATGTGTATAAATATATTTTCAGATACCATGTATTATATCCAAATACCATATAAAAAAAAACATGCAATGTGCAAAAAAAATATCAATATTAAACAGCAAAGATATTCAATATGGAAGAGCAAAGAAAAGTCCAATTCACAATGCGTCTCAGTAAGAAAAATCCACTGCCTATGGTGCTCCTTGTGGTAAATATATTATAAAGGTGCAACTTTATCTTTCACCCGATGAACACGTGCCACCAACTGCTAGATTGAACACACACCAGACCAAGAAAAACAGAAGGCCTCAAGTTATTGCTTTTCTGATAGCCACTATGTCAGTCCTCCTCCTCCCTCTCTCAAAGATTCCTTAACCACTTAAAGACCCCCGCACGCACATATACGGCCACAACATGGCTCGTACAGGCACAAGGGCGTAAATTTACGTCCCCGCCTGAGTGCAGTTCGGGGGTCCCATCGGGACCCCCTCCGCGGCGTGCGGGGGTCTCCCTACCTCTGGGAGCGATCCGGGATCTGCGGGCGGATGTCCGTGTTTTCCGCCCCCCCCGCGATCGCTCCCAGCCAATGGGAGCGCGCTCCCAGCCTGTCACTTCCTCCTCCTGTGTTTACACAGGAAGGAGGAAATTATGTATTCTCTCATCGCAGCGCTGTTTCCCAGCGCTGCTGATGAGAGAAGACATCACAAGTAAGTGTGCACCAACACAACACTGACACACACTCACATAGGCATATTAACCCCTTGTGATCGCCCCCCCCACCCCCCTGTCACAGTGTTACTGAATGCAGTGATTTAATCACTGCATTTAGTGTCAGTGTGACAGGCACTGTAAAAAACAGTTAGTGTTAGGTTCAGGATAGCCCCCCCACCCCCCCTAATAAAGTTTTAACCCCCTGATCACCGCCCTAGTTAACCCTTTCACTCCCTATTGCCAGCGTCACTAAGCGATCATTTTTCTGATCGCTGTATTAGTGTCGCTGTTCCCGCTAGGTAGCTATTTTTTTTTATTGCGATTTTTTTTTTTTTACTAAAGACATGTGGCTAAATAAATTTTGGCCTAAATGTTTGACTAAAATTTATTTTGCTTGATTTTTTTTTAACAAAAAGTAAAAAATAGTGTTTTTTTCAAAAATGTCGCTCTATTTTTGTATACAGCGCAAAAAATAAAAATCGCAGAGGTGATCAAATACCACCAAAAGAAAGCTCTATTTGTGGGAAGAAAAGGACGCAAATTTTGTTTGGGAGCCACGTCGCACGACCGCGCAATTGTCTGTTAAAGCGACGCAGTGCCGAATCGCAAAAACACCTTGGGTCATTTACCAGCGTATTGGTCCGGGTCTTAAGTGGTTAATGCCTCAAAAACAAGGGGCTCATCATGGTGTAGTATGTCAAAAACGTTTTAATAAAAATAAAAACATTTGTACACTCACAAGAAAGCTGCCTTAGACCGGCACCGGGTCCCTTTGGCAGAATCGAGCATATCAGCCGCTCACCAGGGTGTGTGTTCCTCTTCGAGCAGCGTGCATTCCACGCCTCGGTTTCCCTGCAGTTCAACAGGAAGCCACAACGTGTGATGCACTTCCGTTCCGCATGTATCCCAGAAGCCTCTACGCGTTTTGCAGTTATTGCGTCATCAGGAAGCGGCAGAAGTTCTTATACCACGCTAAGCTGTCAGCCGTGTGTGGGTGTAGGGGACACGTCCATCAACGGAGGCCTCATAATAAGTCTCTGGGTGACGTCACTTCACAACTGTTGTCGGACGTGTACTCAGCAGAGCTAGTGTTTGGGTCAGATCACTTGTAGAAAACGTATGTATACCGATTTTTTTTTTTTCTTTTTAGGGCTAGAGAGGTTAGTGGCTATAGATGCAGAGATTTTAGCCTGGACTTCCACTTTAACCACTTAAAGGAGAAGCAGGGGTCAGATGCTGCATTCACCTAGGCAAGTATGAGCAAAAAAATAAAAAATTCCTTTACTTGTCAATTTAACTAAGAATTACGGGCTATCAATAACTAATTTTAACACTGCTCCCACCCCTCTTCTAACACCTATACCATACTAAAAATCCTTTAGAAGGAGGATGTATTCACTTAACTATTTTTCGAGCACTCTGTTCCGGTCCCTCTGCGATCTAGCAGCAGCTTTAAGGAAGAGGACAGAGAGCAAACAACGGATGGCCCAAAGTAAGCCTATGGGTGACTCAGGCAATCCAGCAATTGTTGGAGTGCTCTGTCCTTTCCTCTGTAGCTGGTGCTGGCTGGCATAGGGGCAATAAAGTGACTGGACTAAAAGGCCATGAAAATAGGTAGAGTAAACATATCTTTCCACTATAGGTGTTAGAAAGGAAGTGGGAACAATTTCAAGACTAGTTTTAACATGGAATTTAACATTAAAAGTATACGTAAAAGGAAATTTTGGGACACAAAGAGCAGGACTTTAAAGGTTCCAAAATGCAGCACTGAGAAAGCTCTTCTGGGCGAACCATGTAGAGCAAAAGTGGCTGCACGGTTGTATGAATTGCACGTTATCGTGATAACTTTTTTTTTTTTATTTGATATTGAATAAAATATGTATTTTTACCTCACATGATCACGTTGTAAACTAATTTTGGTATCTTTAAAGTCCCACTTCGTGTCCCTCAATTTGCTTATAATTGGGATGTGGTGCCTATTTTAGCCTTTCACTGCCCAAAACTTGTATTTAATGCATATGTCAAAACGGTATGAAACAGTTGGAATCCATGGCTGTTTATCTCGGTCTCTGCTCCACTGTACAGATTTCCCCACATTTCCTGCCCAAAAGATCAACAGAAGTGAAAAATAAAATATCTCTTCGAAAAAAGTTGTCACTGTTATAAGTATGCCCATTGGAGGATTTACCCTCACCTCCTGAGATCGATAAAATGAGAATATAACACACACACACACACACAAGTTTTCCTACCCTGAAAGAATTTATGATTTCTTGGCCATTTTTCAGAGAATATGAATAACACAAAAACTTTTCCTTTCACTCATGGTTAGTGTTTGGTTTAAGCCAAATTTTTATCAATCAACTGTGTTTTCTCTTTAAATCATAATTGCAACAGAAACTATCCAAATGACCCTAATCAAAAAAGTTTATATACCCCAGTTCTTAATACCGTGTATTGCCTCCTTTAACATCATTGACAGCTTGAAGTCTTTTGTGGTATTTGTGGATGAGGCTCTTTATCTTCTCAGATGTTAAATTCCCATTCCTCTTGGCAAAAAGCCTCCAGTTCCTGTAAATTCTTGGGCTGTCTTGCATGAACTGCACGTTTGAAATCTCCCCAAAGTGGCTCAATGATATTGAGGTCCGAAGACTGAGATGGCCACTCCAGAACCTTCAATTTATTCTGCTGTAGGTCGACTTGGCCTTGTGTTATGAATCATTGTCATGTTGGAATGTCCAAGTACGTCCCATGTGCAGCTTCCAGGCTGATGAATGCAAAAGTTCCTCCAGTAATATTTGATAACTTACTGCATTCATCTTGCCAACAATTTTGACTAAATTTCCTGTGCCTTTGTTGCTCGCACATCCCCAAAACATCAGGGATCCACCTCCATACGTTTCATCATAGGCCTCGTGGACTCTCCAGATGTAGCGTTTATGGTAGTGGCCAAAAAGCAAAATTTTGGTCTCATCACTCTAAATGACTGTGCTGTTTGGCGTATTGTAGGCGGGATACTTTGTGGCATTTGCGTAGTAATTGCTTTCTTCTGGCGACTTCACCATGCAGCCCATCTTTCTTCAAGGGCCTTTTTATTGTGCATCTTGAAACAGCCACACCACGTTTTCAGAGTCTCCTGTATTTTACCTGAAGTTATTCGTGTTTTTTTCTTTGCATCCCGAACAATTTTCCTGGCAGTGGTGGCTGAAATTTTAGTTGGTCTACCTGACCATGGCTTGGTTTCAACAGAACCCCTCATTTTTCACTTCTTGATTAGAGTTAAACACTGCTGATTGGCATTCTCAATTCCTTGGCATTCTTAATTCCTTGGATATCTTTTTATATCCCTTTCCTGTTTTATACAGTTCAACTACCTTTTCCCACAGATCCTTTGACAATTCTTTTGCTTTCCATATGACTCAGAATCCAGAAACATCAGTGCAGCACTGGATGATAGATGCAAGGGTCTGTCAGGAGTCCAGAAACACACTGACCTTTTACACAACACACACACACACTTATTACAAGCAAACAGATCACAGGTGAGGATGGTTACCTTTAATAGCCATTCAAACCCCTTTGTGTCAACTTGTGTGCATGTTATCAGGCCAGGGTATGTAAACTTTTGATCAGGGTCATTAAGGTTAAGGTCCCTAGAAATGCATGGACCTTCCGATCAGGAACCGACAGGTGGACCTGATCGGATCACCCATGCGAAAGGGGCCTAGCCATGGTCGAACCCTTATAAATCCCTTTGGGCACTATTCCTCATTTATAAACAATGTAATTCCCCCTGCCCATTAGGCACAGGGGAAGGATAAAATTATAGAAATTTAAATGTACCACAAAATAGTCATTTACATCAGTAAAGGGTTTACAATCTTTATTGTACACTTAACATAATTAAAATGATCCATTTTTTGTGGGTCACGTATAAAAAGATACATTCAGTAGGTGAAATTACCGTATTTATGGGCATATACCGCGCACTTTTTTCCCCTTAAAATCAGGGGGAAATTGTGGGTGCGCGATATACGCCGATCCCCGCGCTGTGTTTAAAAGCCGCCGCCGACATATAGCGAGCGCAGTACACTTGGGTACATTCGGCCAGGCTCGGCTCCGCTCGCGGTCACGCCCTGTGCCGCCTTCTAGCCTTTATGCGAGCGTGTCCGAGTGTACTGCGCTCATTATATGTCGTCGGCGGCATTCAAACAGAGCGCAGGAAGCGGGGATCGGCTCAGAGACAGCGCGGGAGAAGCGGGGAGGACACCACTAATGCCGCAGATGGACGCCGGACCGGACAAGGCTGCTGATGGACGCCGGGCAAGACACCGACGAGGGGCATTCAAACTACGTTTTTTTTCCCTGAAATTTCCCATCTAGGTTGGGGGTGCACGCTATACGCCAGAGCGCGCAATACCCCGATAAATACGATAACTCCTGCGCAGTGTTTCATATCAAAAATGCCACAAAGGAATTAATTACCTGCTAAATGTATATCTCTCAACATGACCCACAGAAAATGGATAATTTTTAATTATGTTTTAATTGTACAATAAAGATAGTAAAATTTTTATTGATGTATATGATCTCTTTGTAGCACATTTAAAGCATCATTTTTTCCTTCCCCAGTGCCTTATGGGCAGGAGGAATTACATTATTTATAAATGAGGGATGGTGCCCGAAGGGAGTTGCGTTATAAGCAATCACAGGAGGGTTCTCACTTCTGAGTCCTTAAGAGACACAGCTTCACAATAAGCAACCCAGGATTATACTGCGGCCTACAGGAGTAACTTCTACTAGACACATAAAAAACAAAACTGGAGACCAGCCCCTAGGGACTGTAACCCCTCCGACACCAATCCGGTTCAGTTGTACCAAGCAGTCTAAGGAAAGAAGGATGGCAAAGTAGACGAGAGGGAACTGTGTCCCTCAACAGACTCTAAAAAATGGGGAGTATAAAAATATATTTATATATATATATATTATACATACACACACAATATATATATATAAAAATTTCATGATCATCTATTGAGGGACACTGCTTCACACTAAACATTAAAAACACACAGTAAAGTTTTTACTGTGAAAGATGAAGTTGCGCCGAGTAAATAACTACCCAACATCCTGCGCTTTAAAATTGCACACGTTTGTGGAATGGCGCCAAATTTCGGTAATCCCCATAGACGGCACCTCTTTACTTGTTACATGTTTTGAGTGAAAGAGGAAGTCTGGGCCTATAATTATTTCTCTCACTCCAACGTTCGCGGCGATATCTCACATGTGTGGTTTGAACACCGTTTTCATATGTGGGCGCTTTTAAAAAATAAATAAAAAATCTGTTATTGGTAATTTTACTTATGTTTTTTTAGTTTGACACTTTAATATAAACATCCCTTGAAATAGGAATATGGCATAACGACAGGTCCTCTTTACAGTAAGATCTGGGTTCAATAAGACCCCACATCTCACCTCTAGGCTGGAAAGCCTTAAAAAACAAACAAAAAAAACACCATCTTGGCCTCCCAGCCAAGGCAGCACCGTGTGTTTGAATGCAGAGGCCGAGCATGATGTCATAACATCGTGCCCATCTTCCGAACGATTATAGAGACTCCGGCGACCATCTGGTCCACCGGAAATCTCTATGGTAAACATCAGGGGTCGGCGCATCCTGTCTCCGACAGTAGAAGCACCAGTGGGAACTCTCCTTTCACCGTCCATAAGAACAGCCGCTATGATTGTTCTCATGGTGTAAGGAATCGCCGGATATCTAATAGTTGCATCATTCAGATATCCCCACTCAAAGTCAAGGATGTCATGATGGCCGGCGGTCGGGAAGAGGTTAAAAGAGATGCTTGCAGTGTGTGTGTGTGTGTGTATCAGTGTTTCTCAACTCCAGCCCTCAAGGCACGCCAACAGGTCATGTTATCAGGATTTCCCTCAGATGAAATAACTGTGGTAAATACTAAAGCTCTTTACACACGGAGCGGTCCGTTTTTCGGTCCGCTCCGTGTGTCCGTCAGCTCAGCGGGGGGTCTCCGCTGAGCTGTCGGGGCGGTCCCCGCACACTGTGCAGGGACCGCCCCGTCTCTCCTCCGCTCTCCCCTATGGGGAGTCGGATGGAAACGGACCGTCCGTTTGCATCCGATCCGTTTGGCCGGACGGAAGAAAAATAGGACATTCTTCCGTCCGCAAAAACGGATGCGGATCGAGCGCACGTTAGCGGATGCATCATCCGCTAACGGATCCGCTCCCATAGGGAAGCATTACAAGTCCGTTAACGGACTTGTAATTAGCGGACCGTTCGTCCGCTAGTGTGAAAGGGCCCTAAGGCAGTGAAACTGATCAAATCACCTGTGCAAAATAATGGTAAGCCTGAAAACATGACCTGTTGGTGCGCCTTGAGGACTGGAGTTGAGAAACCCTGGTATAATACACACATACATTTTTACAAATTATTATATATATATATATATATATATATATATATATATATATATATATATATATATATATATATATATATATATATATATATATATACACACACATATATATATATTACACACACACACACGACTTTAGGGCAGGGACTGATGTGAATGTAGACTATGGGAAATGCAGTGCAAATTGTCACTGCTTTACAAAGTAAATAGCTGGAATAAAATAATAGTAATTAAATGCTCGAATTCAAGCAAAAAAAAAAGTTAACACCCTTCCTCCTAACACTAAGGCTCCATTCACATCTTGGCATATGGGGATGTCAATCGCAGTAAAATCGCACAAATACAATCACAGGACGCCAGTCGCCCAAAAGAATGTACTTCTTTTGGGCGACAGGCATCCCGCGATTCTGTTCCGTGCAATTGTTGTCCGACGAATCGCAGGAAAACAGCGCCGTGTTTGGGGTGCTATTGAAATTGACGGGCGTCTCACAATTTGCCACTATTGAGAATCGTAGTGGTTCCGCCCACAGTTTGGAACGTGGAGTGTGAATGGAACCTTAGCAAAACTGGGCGGGACTGGTGTGGGAGGGGTTATAGTCTCCAGTAGCTGGTCTGCAGTTTCTCATATGCCTAGTGTTCATTTCTCCTGTAGGCAGCAGTATAACCCTTATTGCGAAGCTGTATCCTTCAATGGACAATAGGAAAAATTGTAATATGCGCTTCGTAAAAACATACTATTGTTTCACTTTAAATAAAACCCTGATTTTTCTTCTGTTCTAAAAGGAAGGAAACGTTCTATAATTCAATTAACAATCTACATTGACTGAATAAAAGAACCTTTAAGGATTTTCAAACTGCATCCCGATATCCTGGTAGCCACAACATCCAGCCAGCATGAAAGTGATAACACTTGTCTCAAAGCTTCAGCATCAGCACTGCAGAGAAAATTATAAGGTCAATGTATAAGTTTTGTTAAAATAAAATGCAGCCATTTTAAACAATTTAAAAAAAAATTTGCAGGTGAAGTGAATATTTACCATTATAAAAATTAACTTAAATAAAATAGGACTTTTTGCATGGAGAATTTATTATCTTCATTAAAAGGCCAAGTTCACCTTTTTTAAAAAGAACAAAAAAAAAAAACACGACCATTTTTTTTCTTACAGGAGCCTGCAGAGCACCGCTTTCAAGTTCAGTGGATTTCGGTTGCAATTGTAGCCTCCTACAGACACTGCCTACAGCTCTGAGCTTATACCTCTGTATGGGTCATCAGAGGGAAGAGAGAGCACAGGCACCGGGGGGGGGGGGGGGGGGGGGGTCTGCTTGAACATGTTACACTTAACATGGTTGTAAAACCTTCCCTGAAAACCAATAAAGTGTAACCAATAAACCTTCTTGTAAAAATCAGAAATGAAAAAGATTTCTCAAAAATATAAAAATAATATTCTTGCTCTGAGCAAAGAGGGAAAAACTGTCAGAATTACTCCTATCCTTTAGAACAGTGGTTCTCAACCAGGGGGTCAGGACCCCCTCGAGGGTCAAATGACAATTTGCCAGGGGTCACCGAATCCTGGGCTGTTCCTGAAGCCCACAGCACTCTCAGCCTTTTCGCAGCCATCCAGCAGGGCTGTCCCTAGAGCTTCTGGCTGGAGCCCTTGCCCACCCATTCAGTTCACTAAAATGTACCAGAAGGGGTGTAAGGGACTTAGGGAGCCCTAAATGTCTCTGGGCTAGGGGAGCAAATTACTTGTCTTGTCTTGGGTGCTGACAACCCACGCTACGAAAATTCTACTGTTAGGGGTCCCTAAAACTTGGGAAATGTTATCAATGGGTCAGGGCACTAGAAAGGTTGAGAACCACTGCTTTAGAACGTCCAAGTATGGCAGATAATTTGAAAGATCACTGGGCACAGAGAAAACTGCCCCAGGTCTAGGCATTGACAGCTGAGAAAGACCACCTTCCAACTGTCCACTCCAGGGATGTGAATGTCTGAGATAGCAGAGCCTGCATAACACCTCCCGAGGATTTGTGCAGGCCACTGCCATCGCATTTTCCGACGCTACCCTGCCTGGGAGACTGTGCAGATGGAAAGTCCAGTGATGATGAGACAATCAGATGATCTTCAAATTACATGAGGTGAATAGGAAGTGTCAACTCCTGTAGGTGCCAGGTCCCCTGGACAGTCTGGAAAACATGAACTCTTGCCCCAGCCTGTAAAGGCTGGCATCTGGTGTTACCATCTTTAAAGGGCATAATAGACTGCAACTTCATAAGGCAAGTTCGCCAGTTAAGGACTGAAAGACACCAAGACCGCTGGCAAATCAGATACAGAAACTACATGAGAGGGCACAGAAGCATTTTTTCACATGTAAAATCATACCTAATGCGACTGCATAGCGGTAAGGGACAAATTCCAAAACAGCCGACAACGGGAGAGGGTCAGATGCCTGGAGGAGACCAAAGTCACTGATGTAGATCAGCAAAAGTGTATTAAAGATATCATTTCTTCTCTATATTGTATGCTGGGGGAATGTCACACCACCCAGCAAAATACAGCAACACATAATCAGTCAACCAATGGCAGAATGGAAAATTAAGCCCAAGCACTGACCAACGGACTGAAAATTGCCCAAAATCAGCAGGTACAGTAGTAACTGGCCGACATTAGCCCATGTGTACAGGTCCTTGTTTGAGCGGCTTCTATCAAAAAAAGCATGCTGGAAAACCAGCAGCATCAGCATCCAATCAGTGCTCTTAGTCAATGACAGTCCCCTGTCAGAACACAATACTTCGGTGGGGTACAGCAAGCTCTTTCCAAGCTCTTTAGTTTAGTTTTCCTATTCAGTCCACTGTGTTGAACGAAAAAAAAAAAAAGGTACCCACGACCTTAGCAACTGAGGTAGCTCCAATAATCGCTTGAGGGGCCGACCTAATTTAGCTAATATTTACCAGAATGGAATCTGGAAAGCACTGCATGCTGAACCCAGTGCCCAAAGGCCACTTTGAGGGTACCCCTGCATGTGTCAAGCAAGGTGGGGGGCACTCCAAAAGCCAGGCTACGGATGATTGTGCCAGAAATCTGCAAATCGAAGACTCAAAGCTCCAGCAGCAACGTAGAGAAAAGTCTTGATCAAAGTAAAAAAAATAAAAATAAATGTCTAGAAAAACAAAAGTGCTAGGAATAAAAGAGAAAAAAAAAAGTCTTGACATAGCAGATGTAGAGAAGACATCCATACTCTTAGGACACTAGCACAAAACAGAGGCTTGTTGGTAGTGGGAGAAGTTATCCTGGGCTGCATAGGCCAGTGATGGCGAACCTTGGCACCCCAGATGTTTTGGAACTACATTTCCCATGATGCTCCACTACACTGCAGAGTGCCTGAGCATCATGGGAATTGTAGTTCCAAAACATCTGGGGTGCCAAGGTTCGCAATCACTGGTGTAGGCTAATGCCGCATTACACACAGTCATTTTTAGGCTTGTAAAAATCAATTTTTAAAAAAAATGTAATTTAAAACGATCGTGTGTGGGCTTCACAGCATTTTTCGTGTTCTGAAAAACGACAAAAAAAAAAATTCCAACATGCTCTATTTTTAACAACGTTTTAAACTATGCAGTTTTTCGGGTTGTAAAAAATTATCGTGTGTGGGCTTAAACGACGTGAAAAACCTGCGCATGCTCAGAAGCAAGTTATGAGACAGGAGCGCTCGTTCTGGTAAAACTAGCGTTCGGATAGCACATTCGTCACGCTGTAACAGACTGAAGAGCATTAAGACTGAAAAGCGTGAATCGTCTCTCACCAAACTTTTACTAACATGAAATTAGCAAAAGCAGCCCCAAGGGTGGCGTCATCCGCATGGAATTTCCCTTTTATAGTGCCGTCGTACGTCTTGTACGTCACCGCGCTTTGCTTTTCACGATCGTGTGTGGGCAACGTCATTTTAATGATGAAGTTGGAAAAAAATTTTTTTCTAGAGGCTGAAAAAAAAGGATTTTTAATAAACAGCTTACCTGTAAAATCCTTTTCTTGAAGTACATCACGGGACACAGAGCGCATAGCCATTACACTTGGGTTATATGGGTACCTTCAGGTGTGGACACTGGTGTAATCAATTTCACAGGAAGTTTCCTCCCTATATAACCCCCTCCCACTGGGAGTGCTTCAGTTTTGTAGCAAGCAATTCCTCCGAGGTTACACAATGTTCCCCAAAAGAGGGGTGGGAGCTCTGTGTCCCGTGATGTACTTCAAGAAAAGGATTTTACAGGTAAGCTGTTTATTAAAAATCCTTTTTTCTTTATCGTACATCACGGGACACAGAGCGCATAGCCATTACACTTGGGATGTCCTAAAGCAATGCTCTATGAAGGGAGGGAGACCGTAAGGCCAAGAATAGCCAAACCAAAAATTATCAGGAAGTAAAGTAACTCCACCAACAGAAAAAAGGGGGCGTGACCCAGACCAGAGGATTCTATACTGCTGCCCGTAAGACCGCCTGCCCAAATGATGCACAAGAGGGATTTCTGTCAGAGGTTCAAACGGCTGCCTTTGTAAAGCTGACAAGACCAGATTTAAATTCCAGGGGCAGAGGTGAGCTCTAATAGGGGGATTCACATACAAGACCCCCTGCAAGAAGGTTTTCATAAGCGAATGGGTGGCCAAGGGTCTTTGAAACCATATCGATAAAGCCGACACCTGCCCCTTTAGAGTACTAAGAGCCAACCCTTTGTCAACGCCAACCTGGAGGAATCGCAAGATCCTGTCAATAAAAAAAACTTTCGAGGATGCCATTTTTGAGACTCGCACCACTCCACATAGGTTCTCCAGACTCTGTAATAAATATTTCTGGAGACCGGTTTCCTAGCCTGAATCAACGTAGATATGACCTGATCTGAGAGGCCTCTGCCCTTAAAAATTAGGGATTCAGCCGCCAAGCCGTCAAATTTAGCTGCTGTGAAGCAGGGTGGCAGATTGGTCCCTGAGACAGCAGATCTGGGCGCAGGGGGAGCGGCCACGACGCCCCGACTGACATCTTCATGATGAGTGCGTACCAAGCCCTCCTGGGCCAGGCTGGGGCCACCAGGATCAGAGGCCTGCGCTCCACCCTGATCCTCCGTAGAAGGCGGGGAATCATCTGCAGTGGAGGGAACGCATACAGGAGAGAAAACTGGTGCCAGGGGCAAACCAAGGCATCGGTCCCGTAGGCCGAGGGATCCCTGGCTCGGGATATGAATTTGTCCAACATTTTGTTGGATCTCGTTGCCATAATATCCATGTCTGGGACTCCGAATCTTTGGCAAATCTCTTGGAATACCTGGGGGTGAAGAGACCACTCCCCCGGGAGCAACTGTTGACGACTCAAAAAATCTGCTTGAGAATTGTCTATCCCTGGGATGAACACCGCCGAGATGCAGGGTACATGGGCTTCGGCCCATGAAAAAATCAGGTTTACTTCTCTTTGGGCTGCTAGGCTCCTCGTGCCCCCCTGGTGGTTTATGTATGCCACCGCAGTGGCGTTGTCGGACTGTATCCTTACTGGCAGACCCTGAAGGGGGAGAGTCCAGGCGATCAGGGCCAGCCGAGCAGCCCTGATCTCCAGGATATTGATGGGAAGCAGTTTTTCTGCCTCCGACCACTGCCCCTGCTGGGTCTGTCCTTCTAGAACTGCCCCCCAACCTGACAGGCTGGCATCCGTGGATACTATCTTCCACGTGATGGGGCAAAAGGATTTCCCCTTTGACAAATTTTGAGGAACCAGCCACCAAAACAGGCTGCGCCGGACCTTCAGGGAGAGCACTAACGGACGATCTAACGCCTGAATGGACTTGTTCCAAGCAGAGAGAATGGCTGCCTGAAGATATCTGGTATGGATCTGGGCGTAGGGTACTGCCTCGAAGGCGGCCACCATCTTCCCCAGCAGTCGCATACATAGGCGAATAGTCGGCCTCTTCTTTCCTAAGATCACTTGAACTGCTTGAGGTATTGATCTGACCTTTGCTTGAGGTAAAAATATCCTCTGGCAGTCTGTATCTAGCCGAAGGCCTAGATATTCCAACTGCTTTGTGGGTTTCAATATCGATTTTTCTAGGTTCACAATCCACCCGAATTCCTCTAGATGCTGAACTGTGCGACCTACTGCCTGATTGAGGCTGGAAGCTGAGCTGTCGATAACCAGAAGATCGTCCAGGTATGCCAGGACCAAAATGCCTTCTGTCCTTAGGACGGCTAGCACCGGGGCTAACACCTTTGTGAATACCCGCGGAGCTGTTGCCAACCCGAAAGGGAGGGCTACGAACTGGTAATGGCGGTGATCTATCATAAAACGAAGAAACTTGTGATGTGCCGGGTAGATCGGCACGTGCAGATACGCATCCTTTATGTCTATAGATGCTAGAAAGTCGTCTTGATGTAGGCTGGCTGCCACCGAACGTATGGACTCCATACGAAAGGTCTGAATCTTTAGAAAGCGATTTAGGCGTTTGAGGTCTAAGATAGGCCTGACGTCGCCATTGGGCTTTGGTATTATGAAAAGGTTGGAGTAGAATCCCAGACCCCATTCCTGGGTTGGTACTTCTACAATTACTCCTTGGAGCAAGAGACGATCCAATGCTTTTACAAGAGAGGCCCTCTTTAATGGGTCGCTTGGAAGACTTGACCCCTGAAAATGAGGAGGGGGGACTTCCCGAAACTCTAGCTTGTAGCCCGTGGCTACCATGGACAGTACCCAAGAGTCGGGAATTCTGGCCTTCCACACTTCGGAGAAAAACCGAAGCCTTCCCCCCACCCAAGAGAGTGGGGGCGCCCCTTCATGAACCTGACTTGATGACTGGTTTAACCGGCTTGCGAGACCATGGCCTCTTGCCTGCCGTGGCTTGTCCTTGTGGGCGGCTATTAAATGCTGAATGCCCGGGAGGCCGTCGATACTGACGGGAAGTTGAAGGGGCCGAGCCTGCGAAGGCCTGTCGCTTTAAAGCGGGCCCACGCGATCTTTTCTTGACAGGCAAGAAAGAACTTTTACCACTTGATATGGTCTGGATATATTTATCTAGGTCTTCACCGAATAGTCTCCCACCATGAAAGGGAAATCCTGCTAAAAGCCTTTTGCAGGGTGCCTCTGCTGACCAGTTTTTCAGCCACAAAAGGCGACGCATATGAACCAACAGCAGAGATAAACGGGACGCCTGTTGAACGGAGTCCTTAATAGCATCTACTGCAAAGCAGAGAGCCCTTGGGAGGTCAGCCAATTCACGAGCTTGCTGAGCCGGTATGTCCCTTAATATCTGTTTAGTCTGATCCTTTAAAGCCTGACAAACGCCAATGGCTGCCACCGCTGGCTGAACCACGGCACCTACTGTGGTAAAAGAAGCCTTCAGTAGGGTCTCCAATTTTTTGTCGACTGGATCTTTAAACATCTGGACATTTTCCACCGGACAGGTCAGGGATTTATTTACGCAGGAAATGGCTGCGTCCACGGTAGGGAGTGCCCATTTCTTTGCAAATTCTTCTTCCATAGGATAGAGAATGGTGAACCTTTTAGGAGAGAGCAAACCCAATCCTGAAAAATCACGCTCTCCAGAAGGGGGTGAACCGGGAAAGACGCACCACTCAACGGTGCCTTCAAGGAACCTAAAGAGGATACCGCGGGGGCTAATTGTTCTGACACTGGAAGTTTAAAAGCAGTGCGAACCATATCCGTCAGAGACTGGATCCACAGACTCTCTGCTTGAGAAGCCGAAAAAATTTCATCTATAGTGGAACCTTCAATGTCTGACCCGACGGGACTCAGGTCCGCTTGATCCCCCTGTGGGTCCAATTCCTCCGAAGAGAGGACCTCTGCATCCGAACACACCGCTCTAGGTGATGGGGATCTAGCCCGTTTGCCACCCGGCAAAGAGCGGGCAATTAAAGCAGTTAACCTTTTCTCTAGCCCACCCAGGGTGGTCGCTAGCATTTCTTCCGTAACATAAACGGGAATGGGTTGATTGGGGGCCGCCTCTGCCCCTAGCACCCTCAATGGCTCCTGCAACATGCTGTTCGGTGGTCTATCTGGTGAGGATGGGACCGCTAGAGCCTGGCCCAAATCCTCTGACCCCGATGGAGACCCCTTTAATTTTTTGGTACCTTTTGCAGCCTTAGCTGGTCCTGATCCCTTGGGAGCCATTGCACAACCTTGAGACACCCCTACAGCCAACACCCAACTGTTGTAGCTAGAAGTGAACCATTAATAAGAACAGGCTATGGTAAAAAAAAATCTAAATTTTCATACGCCTGAGAAGGCGGCAATACCGAGGAAAGTCCTGTGAGTATTGCCACACCAATGCCCATTAGCTGGAGCCCAAGGTTGCACCGACTCAGATACTGCCAGATCTAAGGCTGAGTCCCTTTAAGAAAAAAAACTTTTTTTTTTTTTTCTGGTCATTGTGGACTAAGTCCAGACCTGAGGATCCACAAACCACCACTGGGTGTCACTGTTAGCCAGAAATAGCTCAGCTGTGCGCTCTGTGTCCTCAGCCTCCTCTGCTCTCAGGAGGGAATGACCAGCCAGGAAATGCTTTGCTGCTTTAATTGAGACCTGACGCTGCTGGCCCGCCCCCCCACGCACGCTGACGCTGTAAAAGGCGGCGCGCACGCGCGCGCCCCCGCCCCCCCCACGCTGAAACCAACATGGAGGAAGCAGAGAGCAGAGGAGAAGCCTGGACCAGCGCTAGCAACCCAACAGACACCAGGCAAGTCACTAATCTTTATTGTAGTGTCCCCATAGGCTTCCTAGGAAACAGGAGTTTTGTCAGCATTTCCTCCCTATAACACGTGGGGCTGCAGTATCATGCTAACAGGCAAGTCTGGGGGGAGTAGCAAAATACATATCTTTAAAAGCATATATATACCTACATGTTATCTGGGTAAACATTAGTACATCCCATCCTGCCTCAAAAGACATAGTGGAGATAGTGGCCGATGCATAAGCATACCATTAGCCGACCCAGAACCCCCAGGGGGATACCTACTGTCGAACCAAGTCCCGCAGGTTCCCTCTTACCTGCTCCACGCCGCAGGGTATTGCAAAATGCAAGAGGCCCAGCCTTCCCCCATCTCCGTGGGTATTGTCTTGGACCTTCAGGGACCGGGGTCCTGTGTTAAGGAACCCACACCCCTGGACCTATATAGCATCCTGGCATCAGTAGCGTTTAGTTCTTAGGAGAGACTAAGGCACTGGAGCCCAGAATCCAGCCCTCCAAGGAGAGGCATTATAGGCAAAACCCCACTCCAGCAGGGCCCGGGTACCGTACACCTTGGCTTTGAAGCACTTCAGACGGATCCGGCTAGCTATCCTGGGTCCCGAGACCTCCGAGGGACAGCTAGACGTGACCAACACCTAAGACACTGGCGAAAAAACTGAAGCACTCCCAGTGGGAGGGGGTTATATAGGGAGGAAACTTCCTGTGAAATTGATTACACCAGTGTCCACACCTGAAGGTACCCATATAACCCAAGTGTAATGGCTATGCGCTCTGTGTCCCGTGATGTACGATAAAGAAACATAGTTTTTTACAAGGCAAAAAAAGATCGTGTGTACGTGGCATAAGGATTTAATCCTTCCTGTGCCCCTCAATGGATAAGAAAGTGGTATAGTTCTATTGCTTTTGGGGAGTTGCCCTTATTTTTTAAATGGGGAAAAAAAAAAACTGTCGGCAACACAAAGTGAAGGTAAATATCTAGCAGTCCCCCAAAATTGAAGTAAAAATCCCAACGCCTAATCCTTCCTCATTCCATCTAAATCTAAGAAACCGTTTTGGTATGAAATTAAAGAGGAGCTCCAGCCGCGGAAATTTTTTTTTTTAAAGTCAGCAGCTACTAACAGTGTAGCTGCTGACTTTAAATAAGGACACTTACCTGTCCTACTTGCCCGCGCTGACGGCCCCCCCGATGCCGGTCCCACGATCGCTCCGGGTCCCGCGCCGCCATTCACACTATGGGAAACAGGCAGTGAAGCCGTACGGCTTCACTGCCCATTTCCTACTGCGCCTGCGTGAGTCTCACGCTGGCTTGTGAATGGGAGCGCTGCTCTCTGAGAACACACACAGTTCCCAGGAAGCAGCGCGCCCCATTCACAAGGAGAAGAAGAAGAAGAAAACACACCGCGGTTCAGGAAGAGGCAGATTACGGACTTCCGCATAGCAACAGCTATTTCGGGTGAGTATTTTTTTTTTTTTTTTTTCAGGTTTTTTTTTTTTTTTTTTCAAACAACATTGTAAAATGTTATCCTGGGTGGAGCTCCGCTTTAATCTAAAATGGGTGGCATGGCCTTATTCCCCAAGGGGAAATCACCATAGAGCCCTTTATCCATATAATTCATCCAGGACGGCACACTGCAGGGAAGACAGGAGAAATAGATGATCCAGAGCATAATGTAGCCAGCCTGAGGAACTTGTTAAAAGGTAAATCTGTAAAAAAAAAAAAAAAATCCTGTGTATTGTGGGTATTTAAGGGGAAAAGAGGCTGACTGGTGAGCTAATCCCAGAGTTTAGCTTTAGTGTTAAGAATCGGGGGTTAAGGCCAAAATCAAGTATTAGGGAGTTATGTCAATTTAAGTATTAATATTCAGGGTCAGATTAAGGATAGAGTGAGATTAGATATTAGGAAGTTAAAGTACATACAAACCCTAATCATGAACTTCTCTCATCTTCTCTCTTTTGGTCTGTTAAAATACCATTAAAAGTGTTTTGTAATATCAGTTTCATAAAAAGCAAAAATATTTTTTGATCCTGCCATAACTCCAATGCTGTACTGTGTCCAGTGCACTTTATCCAATGTAATCAGCCCTACCCTCTACAGTATGGAGATGAGAAAATGGGTTTGTGTTCTGCAGTCCTAACCGACTTCTTGTCTTAGGTTGATGGTGCTGCTTCCCCACAGATACAGTACAGCGAATGGATGTGATCACCATAGAAAAGGAAGTGTGTTACTGGAACCATCACCAAAAAAGGGTTATGTATCATAGTTAGATGAAGGGTTAATTTAGCGTTTCACTTCTGTTTTGTGGTTTCGCTGTTGTGGCGGGAGAAAGTTGAATGTAATGGGTAGCCTAAGGGTCAAGTTAAAGTGGTTGTAAAGGAAGAAGGTTTTTTTATCTTAATGCATTCTATGCATCAAGATAAAAAGCCTTGTGTGCAGCAGACCCCCTAATACTTACCCAAGCTCCTTCTGATCCAGCGATGTTGCACCGGAGACTCGGCTGTCCAGGACTCTCCCTCATTGGCTGAGAGAGCAGCGAAGCACCATTGGCTCCTGCTGCTGTCAAAGTCAGTGAGCCAATGAGGAGATGGAGGGGGCGAGGGCAGGGCCAGACCACAGCTCTGTGTCTGAATGGATACACAGAGCAGCAGGTCAGCTGTGCCCATAGCAAGCTGCTTGCTTTTGGACACTCAACAGAGGCGGTATGTATATAAAAAAAATATATATAGTTTTGTTTCAAAATAACAAACAAGACTTTAATATCGCTTTAAAAAAAGGTAAGGGTTCCAGAGGACACTTTTTTTCACCTTTCAGCAAATAAACCCATGACAAGAGAAACCTGGTACAGGACCCCATTTCTAAAACATAAAATACTTGAAAAACCTAAAAATGTGTCCACAAGGCTCACAATTACCTGTTAATTTGCTGTGTTACAATGGGGATGATAGGAATAACAGTGTTGCAGTGGCATTTGCACAAAGGACACAAGTACTCTCCATTTCCCAGATCATAGATTAGATCCATATGAAGTCGTTGACGATTATTCGCTTGCATGGCTTCAAAAAACCTAGACACAAAGACCAACATTAGGATAAACAAATACCAATAAGAACTAAAAACTAGAATATCTTGGTAGCAATCATACATATTTCAGCAAACAAAAACAGACTTGAAATCGATGGCTGCAAGTAAAGAGTAACCCAAAACCAAAAAAAATGTTTTTATACTGCAAAATCTTTTCTTGAATGAGAGAAAACAGGATTTTTTTTAGGCTGGGTTCACACTTGTGCAGTGCGTATTTCAGCTCTGTAATCTCTGCAGATAGATAAGGGAAGTGTTCAGCAGATTAGCTCCCAGAGATTAGCTCTGTTTTTGTTGCAAATTTGGAGACCTGGGAGAAGTTCCGAGTGAGAGGAGAGTGGGGGAGAAATGTATTGAGCTGAATGACAGAAATTCCTGAAGAGAACTGAACACATCTGCGAATCAGCTGCGTACCCATAGAAGATAATGGGACTGAATTCGCACCTGAGCCGCACCGCAAGGCCTCCACAACGCATACGGATTTCCGGCAATGCGCAGTGCGAATGCATCGCACATATGTGAACCAGCCTCATTGAAAACAATATATTTAAAAATGTTCTGCGTTTTGGATGCGGTTGAAACTGCAACCAATTCGCATAGGTGTGAACCCAGCCTTAAGGTCCATACACACTGGGCTAAGAAAATGTTTATTTTACAGGTTGTAGAGGCAGTGCTATGTTAGTCTATGTAGCCATGCATATGAGAGGGGTTTACTGGTATATTTTCAGAACATTCAGAGGCAGAATGAAAACGCACACACACCTCTTAAGAAATCACCTCTTTTGAGAGGACTTTTGGGGGAGAAAAAGTGCTTCATGCTTATAATGTATTTTAGCATTTTAAAGTGTACATCGATTATATTGAAAAGTTGACAGAAAATGGGGGGGGGGGGGGGATAAAACAATGGCCAGCACAGGACAGCCCTATAAGTCATACAATACTTGGATTAGGCTTGATCAGCATTCTGTGACTTGTACCGTGTCAGATTTTGGCAACAATTTGAGTCACATGACCCTGGAGAGGTCTGGCCCATCTCTATGATGGGAGGGACTTGTGATTCTCATGGTTTCTGCACTGTAAGAGCTGTGAAAATGTGGAATAGACTCCCTCCAGAAGTGGTTCTGGCCAGATTGGTAGATTGCGTTTAAAGAAGGCCTGGCTTCTTTCTTGGGGGGAATCAACTATTTTTTCCCCCTGCTGTAGCAAAATGGATCATGCTTTGTTGCAGTTTTTTGGTCTTCCTATGGAAGAACTGTGGGTATAAAGCTGTGTATAGAGAATTGTATTATTTTTTTTGTATTGGTTGAACTAGATGGACTTTTTTCAACTTGAACTATACAACAATGCCAAGGTCCATTTTGTATAAACTTTTGATCTATGGAGAAAGAAGTTACTGCCCTCGAAATGCGTAAGCCAGCTAGGATCCGGATGGTGTTCTACCGACTCCTAGAGTACACTGTTGGAAGCGCAACCATGTTAATGGTGTGTAGTTTATATGGTATCATATAGTTTGTGAGATTATTATTCATTTGAGGATTAATAAATGGTGCATGGAATAATGCACTAGGCTGATGCACCCCCTTTCATTTGCGTTTTCATACCGCTCTCCACAGGCAACACAGGAACCCCTTCAGGTTTAGGGAGCAGTCTCTAGGTTCAGCCTTTAACAGTAGAGGAAATCTTCCTGCTAATTGTCTATGCCTGGAATGTACACCATTGAAAAAACTGGAACAGGAAGTTCTTCCAAGGCTGTATCCGATCTCTCTCGGCAATACTTCCGGTTCCTCCCTGATTGTTGATGTATGGCTACACCCTTTAAGCAGACTGGTAACCCTTTAAGCATAATGCAGAGAAAGCAAAGTTACAAGGAATCCTCCCCAGTCTGACAAGCTGGCATGGTTTCAAAATGAAGTTCCTCCTTGGTTCAAGAATCGGAATCCTGAGCCACCAATCCAGGGACAACCTGGCCAAACACATTGATTTGTTCAGGGAACAGATTAACTTGACCCTTAAACTTATTCTGTCACAGGAAATGGGGAATGACGCCATGATCCAAAAGACCCAAGAGTGCTTGATGAGATGTGCCAAACTGCATGGGGACTCAAAGTTTGGAGGTGAAAAAGCAAGGAGAGGGCAAGGAACAAAGCCCGGTCTGTGACCAACAAAGGTTAATAAACTTTACCACACTCTGAAAGATGGAGGTGCACCTTTAAGCAGAGGAAGAATTATTGTGTGAAGAATTGTCGAAACTTGGACAGAGTGGAAATGGAGAAAAGAAAATCTTTGACAGTAAAGAGGGGGGGGGGGGGGGGGGGGAATCAAGTCAGCCATGAATGGATCAAATCTTGGCTGGTTCAACAGGGACTGATTTTACCCAAGTCAATCCATCGGTTGACTTGGGTAAAAATCAGCATGTCAGATTTGTAGTATACAATAATTGCAAGCGGCTAAAGCTGTTAGCAGTCATCACTGTGTTCTTTCGGGAGCGATGGCTCCCAGTTCTCTCCTGCCAGAAGAGCACATAAGCTCCACAGGAGAAATTTCCCCATCAACACTGATGGAGGAAATGGGCGATTTTCTTTCCTGCAACCCTTGGAAAGGGTTGCATAATCTATAGCCGGCTTTAGTCTATTGCTTAGGATAGCTTGCCTGAGGAATATGTGTCATCTTGCCACTGGTAGTATCCTAGAATTAATCTAAAAAGATATTGTCCCTCAAAGACTTTTTAAAATACAGTGGAACCTCAGATTACGAGCAAAATCCTTTTCAGGACAATGCTTGTAATTCAAAGTACTCACATATCAAAGCGAGAGTCCCCATAGAAGTCAATGGAAACTAAAATAATTTGTTCCGCATTGACTTTAATGGCATGCAATACTGCATGTGGCCAGAGGTGGGGGGGGCACCGGAGACCCTCGGAAATAATCCGAAAGGCCCGAGGACAGCTTGGCTAACCTCTAAAAACTTTAAAAAAGGCTTTGGAACCGAGTATTTCCGAGGTTTTCCTAGCATTTCCAAATGGCTCCGCTCAGCTCCCCCCACCTCAGGCCAAACATGGTACTACACAAAGCTGTGGCTTGAATCCTGCTCGTTTTGTGAGACAACACTCGCAAGCCAAGTCAGGATTTTTAAAAATACAGTGCTCGTATTGCAAAACCTTGTTAACTGCGTTACTCACAATCCGATGTTCCACTGTAAGTGCTTCTTATAAAAGAACTCCACAGTCCAACACTTAATCTTGATGCCCATGCATAAAGAATCAACAGTTGAATTATGCAATAGCAAAACCGGTAGTTTTTACTGGTACAATAAACAAGGGATCCATCGCAGCAGTAGAGACTTTTTTTATGTGAATTTGGCCAGCTAGCCATGGTTTGACAAATTACAATCACAAGCAGAATGCAGTGTTTCCAAATCTAGTAGTAAATGAGTTGTCCTACCCCTTCGTCCCTAGGGGTAGGACAACCAAGTACAGGGATAGAATATGGAGCAAGAGTAGCATTAAAAGAGAAAAACAGATTGGGAGTATAAGCTGCAGACCAAAATTCTTCAGTACGATTCTTCATTCAAAAAAGACATCCGCATCCAACAATACATTGGGAGATCCTGCCAGAACCACAGGGAGTTTGAGCATGTCAGTCAAATTTAATGTAAATAAATTGGTTATTAGCAACCGATGGGTCAGGTGTGGTCTCCTGCAAACACCTGAAATAAACATAAGAAGCCCAACTCACACAAGAGCCAAGTTTGACTTGGTCTTTTGGTTCGCTTGCTTACATAAAGCAGCCCCTGTTCTGTTTGCTCAAGATTAAAACACAAGGTAATCTCTTAACTGTTCAAATGTACTACAATACCAAGAAGGCATGTAAAAGGACTCCGGACAGTTACTGTGCCCTACTAAAAATACCAAGTGCCCACAGAGAAACCCTGAAAAGGAATTTTTTTTTTTGCGGCTGAGTGATGGGTGGAAACACTTGACACCAGAGAGTCAACATTTGATGCTGCTTGGAAACTATTTTTACATAATACAAAGTAGCTTTTACAATCAGCCAGAGCAGACCTTTTAACCTTCCCCAAAAACGCTGCCAAACTCCTGCAGGAGAAGAACAAAAAAAAAGCCTCAGCCAGGTTAGCACCCCCAAATCAATTTTTTTTTTTTGAGTAAAACTTATGCAGTTCATTAGATGAGGTTAGATCAATTGTTTGCAATAGAAGAAGCAATATTACAGTTTACGTTACATTTGCTCCCCCCATCAAAAAATTAACAAAATAGTTAGCCATTTTGGAAGCCATTTGTTAGATGTGGCAAGATCAAATGGTTTTAACATTGGATCTCACATAATTAGAGACTTAAAGCGGAGGTTTTACCCAAAAATTAACTTTCTGTCACTAGATCCAGCATACTGCTGACATCTGCAGTATGCTGGATTTTTTTTTTGTACTTATCGTTGTAGCTGTCTTTCTTCTCCGGCTCCGAGCGGGGATACCTGCGGGGAGAAGGCGTTCCTAAATCAAGCGCAGTTGATTGACGGCTTGGATAGCGCGTCACGCCTTCCAAAAATAGCCGAAGTGACACACGGCTGTTTACGACACCTGGGGTGTACAGCTGACTGCGCAGGTGCCGTAAACACCCGAGCGTCACTTCGGGTATTTTCGGAAGGCGTGACGCGTTATCCAAGCCCCTCAATCAACTGCGCTTGATTTAGGAACGCCTATACCCGGAAGGATACGCCGCTCGGTGCCGGAGAAGAAAGACGGCTAAAAAGATAAGTACAAAAAAAAAAAAATCCAGCATACTGCAGATGTCAGCAGTATGCTGGATCTAGTGACAGAAAGTTAATTTTTGGCTAAACCTCCGCTTTAATATATAATTAATGAGGGGGAACTGGCCCCGCCTTATTACATTTTACTGGCCAAACTAGCAAATATCTATTAGGCTGAATGATTTTTGGCGAGAAATTTGACATGGGGGGAGCCCCCCCGCATTAACCACTTCCAGACTGCCGCACTCCGATATACGTCAGCACTTTGAAGGAGGACATCTTTCCCGGTAACCTCTTCTTCAGCAGGCGTTCCAGTTTTATCAGCAGCGTTAAGCCCGCACTTACCGGAGCTGCCGGCATAGGTGACCAGGTCCTTTCTCCTGCTTGAATCCGAGACGAGTGAGGGGAAGAGGGCCCCCACCCATTTCCATATCATTGCAGGGCAGAAGTGACGTAAAAAAAACGGGCCATTTTTTCATAGAATTTTAGTGTAAATATGAGATCTGATGTCTTTTTGACCCCAGATCTCATATTTAAGAGGCCCTGTCATGCTTTTTTTTCTATTACAAGGTAAACACCTGACTTTACGCCCAATATTACCCCCCGGTATAGGCAATAACATCAGAAATTGAAACCTATCAGTAATTATAATACTGTTAATGTGGCCAATGAGGGATAGTCCCACTCCTAGTATAATAGTGCAATAGTGTTGATATTATCAATAATGACAGGTTTCAATTGCTAATGCAAGTACGATGCTAAAATGTTTACTTTTTAGTACCTTAAACGTACACCCAATGCTTTTTGTCACTTTCCGTATATTAGGTAATGGGATACACACCATTATGCATAATTTATAAAATAAAACATGTAGCTTTAAAAAATAAAATAAAAATAAGCCAACACCACTTAAATATTTTAAACGCATTTAGCTCAAAGGAGTTGTTAAGTAAAAAAATGTTTCACCTTAATGCAATCTAGCATCAAGGTGAAAAACAAAAAACAACAAAAAAAACACAACATCTGATGCTGCCGACCCCCCCCCCCCCCCCATTATACTTACCTGGCATCTCGAAAGTCCCGTGCTCAAGATTCTTTTCGCTACTCAGCCTGGCCGCCGATTGGCTAGAGCGGATGGATTGAAAGCAGCGCAGCCATTGGCTGGCGCTGCTGTCAATCACATCCAGTGACGCAGCACGCCAAGGGGTGGGGCCGAGTGATACAGTAAGCAGCTATCATGGGAGTGCGCCTGCAATTACTCACCACCATACAAGCTCTCAGAGGGACCCCAGAAGACGTGGATCGGGGCCACTCTGTGCAAAACGAACTGCACAGTGGAGGCAAGTATAACATGTTTGTTATTTTAAAGGAAAACATTTTTTTCACATACTAACCCTTTAATAGGCTCACTAGGGGAATGTCATGTACAACACACACAAAATAAAAGGGTCTCCAAATTGTTAGTCAATTTGGCATGATTTACAAACACCTATTGCATTGAGATCACATTGATATGTGCCCTATCACTCACTTTTGCCAGCAGGTTACATGCATTACATGACCACAACTTCCTGTAAAGGTTCCAGCAGACAACTCAAGGCTTGTAAAAAGTGGATCAAAAGTTTCTGTAAAACAAAAAAAAAGTAAAAAAGAAGAAACAAAGAAGACTGCATTAAATAATAGAGATTTTACTGCCATTTACACAGATCCACAAAAAATAAACACACACCCTCAGCGCTCAGAGGACTGCTACAAAGTTACAACGATGTGTGGACAGACGCAATGTAAATCTTGAACTGAAACTCGTGGGCGGGGCAGCCTTCCTCAGATAGGGGAATCTAGTAGATTCACGTAAAAAAAGCACACAGGAAGGTGCAAACTCTTAGGCCTCGTACACACGATCAAATCTGTCTGCTGGAAACGGTCTGCTAGACCGTTTCAGCAGACAGATTCGATCGTGTGTACGGGCAAACAGACGGATTTGGCCACCCGACAGATTTCAAAGCATGCTTTGAAATCTGTCGGCTGGGAACGCGCCTGCCCGACATGTCTGCTGGTTAGTACGCTAACCAGCAGACATGTCTTCTCGCACACGCGCCGAATGGTTTCGAAGCATGCGCGGAAGTGTTTTACTTCCTGGTGCGGTGACGTGGTGGCGTCAACGTCACCGCCACGTCAGCGCGCTGTCTGCTGGCGGGGATTTTGGTTTGCTCGTGTGTACACGCGAGCAAACCAAAATGCCAGCAGACAGATCTGTTCAAATCGGTCGGTCCGACCGATTTGAACAGACACATTTGATCGTGTGTACAAGGCCTTAGTGTATTACCTAAAGCTTTATTAATAAAATTAACAAAGAGCCAAGTGCATAATTCCAAAAGTGGAAAAAAATGCATGCGTTGTATAACCAAATCATTATCCAGTGCTGGTGCCATATGACCGGACCCAAAGCATAAATGTACGAGGCCAGCGTGTCGGGATCCTTCGGGGTAATTGACCACGCTATAGAAAGTGCACCTCAACTCAACTCAACTCATTAGAAAGCTCTGAGGAAGGGGTGCATCACTCAAAACTTTTCAGTTTGCTGATACAGCAGTGCATCGGGTCAGGTCACAGCACTGGATCAGGATTTGTTGTGATACAACGCATGCATTTTTTCCACTTTTACGAGCATGGATTTGGCGCTTGATCATTTTATTAGTAAACCTTTTGGTAATGCACTAGGCGTTTACACCCTCCTGTGTGTCTTTTTACAGTTAACTATTTACACCGATATACAACCTGTATGGATACCAACAAAGATGCTTTCTGCACTGCACTTGAGTGGAATAAAAACTAACAAGTAGTCAGTGGCACTTCACAACTTATTTTATCTCCATAAAAATGTACTGGAAATCTCCTCAATATAAAACCCTTTAAACCAATTAAAGCTCAATTTAAGTTTTATTTTTAGTGCATATATAATCAGTGTATATTCTGTACGTCTTATATGACGGGAGTCACTTTGGGCAGGGGGCCCGTGAACCCAGCTTACTCTAGAGAGGTCAGGAAACTCCTGTTTCAGCTCCCCAAACCCCTCTTTTGTGTACGTTACCCTGTGTCTGTAACGGGCACGGGGTGACCAAAAAAATGACGCACCACTATACTTAAGGCGCACTGACACTTACCTGTCCCACAGTCCAGCAATGCGGGCGCACAAAGCCCTGCTTCTCTCCTCCTCGGTGCCAGTATTCTAAATGTGGGCACCCGGCTGTGGCTTCACAGCCAGACGCGAGCCGCGCTGTGAATGGCCTGGCAATCTTCTGGGACCTGTGACGTGTCCCAAAAGATTTCAGGGAGGGAGAGGTGTCCTTCTGGTGCCAGGGGAAGAAGTGGGAGCAGTGTTCCTGTAAAAACAGGGTACTCGCTCCCACAAAAAAAAAAAAAAAAACAACATGCCAAATGTGGCATGTCAGGGGGTCACCAACACTTAAAGAGGAAGTTCCATTTTTGGTTGAAACTCTGCTTTAATGGATGCCGAGAGCGTGGTTCAGATCAATTCTCTGAATAAGGAGAATAAAATCTTCCCTTCTGGAGTGAATGGAAAGAGGTAATATTAATCTTGTACAGGTTAATGCACAGAGGGAATATAGTGGCCCTCTTACAGACTCTGGAAAATGAAGGTTCCCATATTAATATTTGGGGTCCTCTATGCCTCAAACCAGCCATGACTGTAGATGTTACCATGCAGAGCAAACCACTGGGCTCGCCTGCCATGATATGGGTTATTCTGTTGAGTATGCCTATCCCATTGTTAATTGTGTAATTAAGTCACCTATTGTCGGCTAGTTGTGTATATATTTTCTGTGCGAGTTTCAATAAAACAGTCATTCCTTTGGAGTGTACCGCACATCTTGTCTGTGTAGGATGCTTGGGGTCAAAGGGGGCTGGCATTAGTGCTCGGTCTGCTACGAACGGTTTGGGTGCAGGAAGTGCTGTTTAGTGGATGGAAGCACCTAGTCAGGGTGTCTAAGCAGTTCCGTCACATCTTACCTTTTGCATTTAGTTTTGCTCTAGTGGGAGTACAAGATCTGCATGCTGCAATGAGGACAGCTAGCAGTGCCACCTAAATGTTTAGGTGACACTAGTAAATCTATAGCTATGTCACTCGAGTATTAAATGGACTATAAACATAATTACGCTACTGGTGGCTAACCAGCAAGTACATACCACCTGAATGAATGACTGTCGTTCCTCGGTTCTGACACAAGGTGGTAGATTTCTGCACACAGGCAGTTAACACCATTGTGGATTTGTCCAGTCTCACTTCTTGTTCTTCCTGGCACAGGATGCAAGTCAGTGCTTCTTTTTCTGGTATTGATGAGCCCCTATTAGGACCTACAGCAATCTTAGAGCATTCAGCAGCTGTCAGTAAGCTAAAAGAGAAGTTGTCCATTAACATTAAGTATTGACTGTCTCTAGCTGCAAGATCCACAGCACAAAGCCAAAGTTAGTAAATTGAAAAAAAAAAAAAAATAGAAAGAAATTCAGGAATCTATTATGAGATTAAGGTATTAAAAAAAGGAAAACAAAAAAGGCAGACTATATGGTCTGCTTCATTATCCATCATTAGACTAAGGTTATTTCCTGCGCATGCATTTGAGAGCGATAAATGTAATGAGACCTTGTCACCACACACCACCACAATAAGTGACCAGAGGCGATTCCGTTCGCATGTGTAGCGCTATACAAGTCAATCATTCATTCATTCACTACACTACACTAAGCACCGATAAAGTCTCTAAGTATATGTAATGCAGATTCCCTGCCTACTGCGGCAATTTTAGAGTGGCTGTAAAGTGAAGTGACTGGCCTGTTATATCTGCAGTCTTCTCGTCTCTACAGCTGTTCACAGTCCAGAATTTTTTAAAGCTTTTAAAGTTACATACTACAATTTTCAGTAAGGAAAGCTCTGAGAGCCGATTGGCTTCACAGAGCACACAGGAATAGAGCTGAGGTTGTCAATCACAAGCCATATGCTGGAGATATATCCCGTTCATTTTTTTCTCTTGGTGTCAGTAAAAGGCGTCAAAAGTGATTCAAGCAACAGACACAAATGACACTTTGTGCTCTTAATTGAAAAAAAAGTACACACTATAAAAGGATATGCTTTGTTCAAATTTCATATCTGAGGTTTACAACCACTTTAAGAAGCATTACCAACCCTGCAATTTAGCAAGAAAATGGACACTTGCTTCCAGGCGTACTAGATTGTGAGACTAGGAGGAAAGATTAGAGGAACTGAATTTATTCACTCTTGAGAAGAGGAGAATAAAGGGGATATGATCAATATGTACAAATATATAAGGGGTCCATATAGTGAACTTAGTGTTGATTTATTCACTTTATGGTCAACACAAATGACAAGAGGGGCACTCTTTACATCTAGAGGAAAATAGATTTCACCTCCAAATACGAAAAGGTTTCTTCACAGTAAGAGTTGTGAAAATGTGGAATAGACTCCCTGCAGAGGTGGTTCTGGCCAGCTTAGTAGATTGCTTTAAGAAAGGCCTGGATACTTTCCGAAATGTACATAATATAAATGGGTACTAACATTTATAGGTAAGGTTTATTCAGGGAAAAGCCGATTGCCTCTCAGGGGGGGATCAGAAAGGAATTTTTTTCCCCTGCTGTAGCAAATTGGATGATGCTCTGCTGGGGTTTTTCACCCTTCTCTGGATCAACTGAAGGTATAGAAGTGGGTATATGTGTAACTGTATGAACTGTACTGATCATCATTCCCTGGAAAGCTGCCATTGATCACTATGCACTAAAAGCACTTTCGAGTTTTCAATATGTATACTGAAACATTTTTTGAACATTCAAATATGGACTAGTGTGGCGTAATTTATTGTTCATTTAGTTTATATGCATGTTTGCGTACTTTTTGCACTTTAGCAGGTTGTGGATTTAATTGTAATATTTGCTTATTTATAGCATTTGATTTGCACTTATTTACAATACTCACTGGATTACCTACACCAGTTTATTTTGGTGTGAACACCACTATTTTAATAGCGCTGCATTTATTTATATACCATTTTTTAGTTACGTTAGCAAAATATTCACTTTGACAATTCTCTAATAGCTTACATCTCTTCAATTGGAGTAGACGCCTCTTGCACTTCCTGAGAAGTGTCATATAGCAACTTGTTTGTTTCAATAAAGTTTTTTTGCAGAGCAGTCATCTGGTCCATGATCTTTTTTCGATGTAATCTTGCTGCCTCTGCTTTGCGCTTTCTCGTTTCCTTCTCTTGAGGGCTCTGTCCCTTACATCACAGAAAAAGAAAAAAAAGTGGTCACAGACATAGCAGTGCAGGTGAAAGAATGTGATCCCTTATTAATTCTGGCAATACACAGATATCATAACCCCTAGCTTCAACTGACAATAAGGTTTTAGAGACAAAACGCAAACTCTAGTTACATGATCATTATATGCAATTCTGGGAGAACTTCCTGCACAAAATACTAAGAGTTCACTTTAAGTGGTTGTAATGGTAGACTCTGCATGGGAGCCTCGGCTCTGCTGGCTTTCTCCTGTCAATCACAGCCAGTAAGCCAATAAGTAGCTGGGGGCTTCATCTGCAGAGGATTGGATCTCTACCTAATAGAACTTTGAAAAAATATGAACAGGGGACTTGAGGGCAGCCTTACAAAGCTGAAAGGAAGAGGCTTGAGGGCGAATTATAAGGAAAACCCACAGACCTGTTGGAGTGGGCATGCAAAAGCGCAGGAGGAGTTTGGTACTTTAAAGCTCTTTCAGGCAGACAGTAATGCTTACTACCCTCTGAAAACCGATCCACACAGCTTAGTAGTGTCTGGCATGTGTTCACCTCCTTACCCCCCCCCTTTTTTTTATTTTTTATTGACATATGCCAATTTAATTTTTTAGGAACGAGACTCAAATGTAAACCAAGCATTGCGGTGGTCGCCTGCAGGCCGAGGTATGTGTACAGCCCTGTCAGGCTATAATATTAGAATTCCAGGGGCAGTAAAATCACAGCTCAGACACTCGTTTTTATTGCTCTGTAGCAAGCGGTCGGATCCACAAAGCTAGGCTGAATAGAAGCATGGGTAGGCCAAGAGAAAAAGCATGCTGGTTTCATGCCATTAAGATGTTGTGTTGGAAAGGTCTTAAACTAAATTGGGTGAATGGAACAGCCTCAAAAGAAGGCTACCATTAAACACAGAATTTTCATGGAGTTCCTCACAGAGGGGTATTTGAGACCTGAAGTCAGGAGCGCGACGCCAGAGAAAGCATTTTTTTCACTGGAAGGAAAACATTTGCTTGGCTTATGTCTAGAATTGAGCCCAAGTATTCCAAAATGGAGAGAAGGTTGGAATACAGATTTTTGGATGTTAATTGCCCAATCAAAAGCTGGAAGCATCTGAATTGTGCTGTGGCCTTTAGAGATAAGTCCTGCAATAGATGATTGACTAGGTGGAGAAATGGAAATGTGCACGTAGGCATCTTGGATGTCTACAGATGCAAAGTTTTCCCCTGGTCTTAACCACTTAAGGACCGCCGCATGTACATTTACGTCGGCAGAATGGCACCGACAGGCACATCAACGTGTGTATATACGTTGGTGCCTTGGGGGGGGGGGATCGGGGGTCCGCGCGGCTGCAGGAGCGATCCGACAAGAGGGGCGGCTATTCGTTTTTGTCCGCCCCCTCCGGATCGCTCTCAGCCAATGCGCGCGCTCCCCCTGCAGTGCACTTCCTCCTCCTGTGTAAACACAGGAAGGAGGAAGCGACGTGATCTCTCCCTCGGTGGTTTTTTCAACCACCGCTGAGGAGAGATCACAACACAAGTAAGTCTGCACAACACTACACTGCACCTACACTACACAAAAAACACATTTAACCCCCGCGATCGCCCCCCCCCCCCCCCCCTGTCACAGTGTCACTGAATGCAGTAATCATACATGTATGATTACTGTATTTAGTGTCAGTGTGACAGGCAGTGTAAAAGTCAGTTAGTGTTAGGTTCAGGGTAGCCCTGTACCCCCCCTAATAAAGTTTTAACCCCTTGATCACTGCCCTAGTTAACCCTTTCACTGCCTATTGCCAGCGTCACTAAGCGATCATTTTTCTGATCGCTGTATTAGTGTTGCTGTTCCCGCTAGGTAGCTAATTTTTTTTTTATTGCGATTTTTTTTACTAAAGACATGTGGCTAAATACATTTTGGCCTAAATGTTTGACTAAAATTTAGTTTATTTGATTTTTCTTATAACAAAAAGTAAAAAATATTGATTTTTTTTCAAAAATGTCGCTCTATTTTTGTATATAGCGCAAAAAATAAAAATCGCAGAGGCGATCAAATACCACCAAAAGAAAGCTATTTGTGGGAAGAACAGGACACGAATTTTGTTTGGGAGCCACGTCGCACGACCGCGCAATTGTCTGTTAAAACGACGCAGTGCCGAATCGCAAAAACCCCTTTGGTCATTTGGCAGTATATTGGTCCGGGTCTTAAGTGGTTAAAGATGCGACAAATGACCTTGCAGATTCCATGTGAAATTTTGGATTTTGAAGGAATTTGTCCAGGTTCAGAAATTTCTTAACTTTTATTCGAAAATCTTATCTATGAATTTTCGTTCGTATTTCGCACCATTAGTGGGCTGCAGCAACAGCCGATTTTCGTGAGGCCATCGAATTTGACTAACCTGTTAGTTGGAAATTTTTTGAAAAACAAATTATTTTCTAATCAATGATGGGAGAATTGTGCAAGAAATGTAAATCGAAAAAGAAATGTGCATGTTCAAGAAAAAAAAAAAAAAGATTCCCAGCCACGAAAAAATAAATCTGTAGCAACAGGAGGTGAAATTAAAGGCTTGGTTGGCCAAATTTTGAAATGAATGGTGGCACCATGAAAACACAACGCACAAAAGTTATGACTTTGAAAAGAAAATTCTTTTTGAAATTAGACCATGGCTAGATTACAAGATGAAAAAAAAAGCCCCCAAAAAAATCTGAGAGTTTGTAGGCTGCAATAAATAAATTACTTTATTATTACTTTCTGCCAAGAGTTCATCACCTTAAGACACCAGCAAACAAAAAAATAAATAAAAAAGGAGGGTTCATGGAGTGGGACAGTGTTATCTGGGGATCAACCTCTCTGAAATTAAATCCAGCCCTATTTTGATACCTTACCAATTTAGAATGTTTAAGGTAAAAAGATGCACGTGAACCAAGCTTAAAAAGTAAATGCAAGAAAAGAAACATGGGAGCGGCCATTGTTCATCATTTATATTATATACACACACACACACACACATTTTTTTATATACAAGAATGAAGAGTTCCATGGCAGTCCAAATCTTTATTTCACCAAGTGACGTACCAATAAGTAACATGCATGCAGGTTAGAAATTTAGACTTAAGACATTGCTGGTTTCATGCTGGTTCTTGTTAGGGAGACCGACTTTGTGAAACCAGAACGGGGATGCCATGCCAAAGGGAATACAATTTAAAAATCACACATGAATCACTGCATTCTTGCTTTTTGTGTAAGCTTACCTCATCCAGTCTAGCAACATCAGAAGATGTTGCAGCAATTGAAGTTTGTCCCGACTTCTCATGCAGCAGTTTCACAGTTTCCAGCATCTAGAATAAGTAGTATCCATTTACAGCAGTCATGAACAATCATTAGTGCCAAAGGGAGGTTAAAAATTACATGTTTTAATTAGAGTAGACAAAGTGAAATATAGGGCTCTACATACCAGCCAAATGCTACAAGTATGATTTTGTACATTTGCCCACCAACAAAGAAACGATCAGTCTAGAATTTAAATGGTAGGTTTATTTTAAAAGTGAGACAGAAATATCCAGAAAACCGCATTTCAAAAAAAGTTATAAAATTGATTTGTATTTTAATGCGTGAAATAAGTATTAAATCCCCTATCAATCAGCAAAATTTCTGGCTCCCAAGTGTCTTTCATACAGACAACAAGCTGAGATTAGGAGCACTCTCTTAAAGGGGGTGCTCCTAATCTCAGCTTGTTACCTGTATAAGAGACACCTGTCCACAGATGCAATCAGATTGCAATCTCGCCACCATGGCCAAGAGCTGTCGAAAGATGTCAGGGACAAGATTGTATACCTATACAAGGCTGGAATGGGCTACAAGACCATCGCCAAGAAGCTTGGTGAGAGGGTGACAAAGTGCGATTAGTCGCAAATGAAAGAAACCCAAAATAACTGTCAATCTCCCTCGGTCTGGGTCTCCATGCAAGATCTCACCTCGTGAAGTTTCAATGATCATGAGAAGGGTGAGAAATCAGCCCAGAACTACAATGAATTTACCAATGATCTCTAGGCAGCTGGGACAATATTCACCAACAAAACAAATTAGTAACACACTACACTGGACTGAAACCCTGCAGCACCTACAAAATCCCCCTGCTCAAGGAAACGCATGTACAGGCCAGTCTGAAGTTTGCTAATGAACATCTGAATGATTCAGAGGAGATTTGGGTGACAGTGTTGTGGTCAGATGAGACCAAAATCAGCTTTTTGCCATCAACTCAATGCGTTTGGAGGAGGAATGCTGCCTAGGACCCCAAGAACACCATCAAACATGGAAGTGGAAACATTATGCTTTGGGGGTGTTTTGCTGCTAAGAGGACAGGACAACTTCACTGCATCAAAGGGACGGTTGTACAGGGCCATGTACCATCAAATCTTGGGTGAGAACCTCCTTCCCTCAGCCATGGCATTGAAAATGGGTTGTGGATGGGTATTCAAGCATGGCAATAACCCAAAACAAGTGGCTAAGGCAACAAAAGAGTGGCTCAAGAAGCACATTAAGGCCCTGGAGTGGCCCAGCCAGTCTCCAGACCTTAATCCCACAGAAATTATGTGGAGGGAGATGAAGGTTCAGGTTACCAAACGACAGCCTCAAAGTCTAAATTTTAATGACTTGGAGGGCATATTTAAAGAGGAGGGGGACAAAATCCCTCCCGAGATGTGTGCAAACCTGGTGGCCAACTACAAGAAATGTTTGACCTCTGATTGCCAACAAGGACAAGTCATTTTTTTTTAAATGTGTTTTTTTCTTTTTTTTTATACTGTCCCACTGTTAAATAAACCTACCATTAAAATTATAGACTGATAATTCTTTGTCAGTAGGCAAACATACAAAATCAGCAGGGGGTCAAATACTTTTTCCCTTACTATAAGGAGATAGACAAAAATGCCAATGTTCCATATATGAAAATATGCCAGGTGTTGCTCATCTAAAATATTAGCTAGATTAGATAAAATTCTTCCATAAGTGCACACAATTGGATTCTGGCAATACTGTACGTTTTATCATACAAAGTTACAGGTGTTACGAAGACTTTTTGAAAACAAAGAGGATCTGGCTTCCAGCATAGTGGAGAGAGTTTTGTTTCAGGAGAAAGAAAGACGATAACATTGCGACAAGAATTTAGTTAGCACTTGATCAGTCCTAGTGTTTCTTTAACCACTTAAGACCCGGACCAAAATGCAGGCAAAGGACCTTGCCCCTTTTTGCGATTCGGCACTGCGTCGCTTTAACTGACAATTGCGCGGTCGTGCGACGTGGCTCCCAAACAAAATTGGCGTCCTTTTTTCCCCACAAATAGAGCTTTCTTTTGGTGGTATTTGATCACCTCTGCGGTTTTTATTTTTTGCGCTATAAACAAAAATAGAGCGACAATTTTAAAAAAAATTCAATATTTTTTACTTTTTGCTATAATAAAAATCCCCCAAAAATATATAAAAAACATTTTTTTTCCTCAGTTTAGGCCGATACGTATTCTTCTACCTATTTTTGGTAAAAAAAATCACAATAAGCATTTATCGGTTGGTTTTCGCAAAATTTATAGCGTTTACAAAATAAGGAATAGTTTTATTGCATTTTTATTATTATTTTTTTTTTTACTACTAATAGCGGCGATCAGCGATTTTTTTCGTGACTGCGACATTATGGCGGACACTTCGGACAATTTTGACACATTTTTGGGACAATTGTCATTTTCACAGAAAAAAATGCATTTAAATTTGCATTGTTTACTGTGGAAATGACAGTTGCAGTTTGGGAGTTAACCACAGGTGGCGCTGTAGGGGATGTGTGGCTATGTGTGTTGTTTACTACTGTAGGGGGGTGTGGCTGTAGGTGTGACGTCATCGATCGCGTCCCCCTATTACAGGGATGACGCGATCGATGCTGCAGCCACAGAGAAGCACGGGGAAGCCGTGTGTACACACGGCTCTCCCCGTTCTTCCGCTCCAGGGACGGATCGCCGCACTGCAGCGGCGATCGGGTCCGCGAATCCCGCGGTCCCGGTCCTGGAGCTTCGGACCGGGTCGCGGGAGCGCGGGCGCGCGCCCGCGACCCACGGCTGGGTACTAAAATCAACGTATATATACGTTGATGTGCCCAGCCGTGCCATTCTGCCGACGTAAATGTGCAGTAGGCGGTCCTTAAGTGGTTAAACATATTAGCTTAAGGGGTGAAACCTGCCAGATTAAAATACCTTAAATCCAATGCACCTACAACATGGTTGGACAAACCTACACAACAAGCTGCAGTGTGCAAGAGGCCTAATAGGTTAAAATAAGTATTACACTCACAAGATGCAAATAAAAGACCAGCGTTGTATATAAAGATAATCCACTCTGCCCAGGAGGGGTGCTGCTAGTGTGTTGGCAGCCATCATTCCAGCTGCTGGGGCTCCCAGGGGACTCGCTGGTGTACAGAGACACTCAGAAGCACCGATGACGGCACTACTGGTTATAGGGTCTGTGGGTGTGGCACACGTTCAGAGCATTCTTAGTCCTTCAGAGCCTGAAGGAGCATGCATGCTCTGAAAGACCCTATACCTGGTACCGACATCATCAGTGCTTCTGAACGTCTCCGTAAACCCGAGTCCCCTGGAAGTGCTGGGAGCCACGAGTGCAGTCGGATGAATAGCAGCCAAACAAACCAGCAGCACCCCTCCCAGGCACCCTAAAAAATCTATATACCATTGGATCCAGCATACTGCTGACATCTGCAGTATGCTGTCATACCCCCCCCCCCCCACCCCCCCTCTGTACCTATCGTGTTATTGTAGTTTTCACCCGGCTTCCGCGTTCTCTCTGTCCCGGGGAGTAGGCATTCCTAAGACAAGGCGTAGATAATCAACGTGCTGGTAAAGCGCGTCACGCTTTCTGAAAATACACAAAGTGGGACTCGGCTTTTTACGGCGCCTGCACAATCAGCTCTAGACGGCAGGCGCCATATAGCGCCATAAACAGCAGAGTCTCGCTTCGTCTATTTTCGGAAGGCGCGACGCGCTGTACCCGCACGTCAATCATCTGCGTCTTAGGAACGCCTATTCACCACGGGGAATCAGAGCTCGGAGCCGAATGATAACACGGTAAGTACAGCAAGAAAAAAAAAAAAAATCAGAGTTAGTCTTACCGAAAACTCTGTTTCCAGGAGTCTTCCAGGACAGCCCTTGAGAGATGGAGCTCCTCCCTGGACAGGAGACACATCACCTCCAGCTCTTTAAAAGGCGGTCCCTCAGGCATCTGGTCAGTTTTTAATCCAAGAACCGAAGGACAGAGCTGAAATACAGTTAATGACATACATACATATTATCCATGCATATATACACACACATATATACCTACCTCCAAGCATAGGGTGGGAACGTGCTGTCCTGGAAGACTCCTGGAAACAGAGTTTCCGGTAAGACTAACTCTGATTTTCCCAAGGCGTCTTCCAGGACAGCCCTTGAGAGGATGAGCAAGCACTCACCAGATTAGGGTGGGACTACTGCTTGCAGGACTTTCCTCCCAAAGGCCTGATCTTGACTACTTAGGACGTCCAGTCGGTAATGTCGAATGAACGTAGACATGCTTGACCACGTAGCGGCCTTACATATCTGCTCCGGGGTAGCGCCGACTCTTTCTGCCCAGGAAGTGGCTAACGCCCTTGTAGAGTGTGCCTTCAAACCCTGTGGAGGATCCAAGTGTAGAGCTTTATACCCTTCCAAGATGGCCAATTTAATCCACCTGGCTAATGTCCCTCTTGAAGCCTGTTTTCCTTTTCGACTCCCGGAAAAAAGAACAAACAGTGCATCTGACTCTCTAAAGCTTTTAGTTGCTTCCAGATAAACTAAGAGACATCTTCTGACATCTAGCCGATGTAATTGTTCTTCTTTGTTATTTCTTGGTTTATTGCAAAAAGAAGGAAGTATAATGTCCTGACTCTTGTGGAAAGCAGAGGCGACTTTTGGCACAAAGGACTGATCTGTCTTTAGAATAACTTTATCCTCCAAAATTTGCATATAAGGATCTCTAATTGAGAGAGCCTGAAGCTCGCTGATTCAGCGGGCAGAAGTCATAGCGACCAAAAAAATTGTCTTCAAAGTAACCAGTTTTAAGGATGCCTCCGATATCGGCTCAAAAGGCTCTTTTAATGATCGCTTTCAACATAAGAGATAGGTCCCACGTCGGAACCTTACGGCATGGGGCCGGGCTTTGTTTGGCAATTGCTTTGCAAAACCTACTGATAAGCGGGTCCTCTTGTAGGGACCGCTGAACATAAACTGAAAGGGCAGCAATTTGAACCTTAATCGTGCTTAAGGCCAGCTTCTTGTCGATGCCCTCCTGTAGGAATTCCAATATCGTTGGGGAATCATGTTCCCTCTTTCCATTCTCTTTTTGCCAGAGATTGAATTTTTTCCAGTGTTTCAGATAAATCGCTCTGGTAACTGGTTTGCGACTCTGTATCAGAGTTTTGATTACTCTATCTGATAGACCCTTAGACTTCAGGATATCTATTTCAGAAACCAGGCCGCTAGATTCAGCAAGGCCGGATTGGGGTGCCGTACTGAACCTTGAGTCAACAGATCTTGACTGCATGGCAACATCCACGGTGGACGATCTGCTAATGCTAGCAGAAGCGAAAATCACACCCTTTTTGGCCAAAAGGGGGCTATCAGGATAAGGGAAGTCTTCTCCATCCTGAATTTGGAAAGGACTCTCGGTAAGAGATGCAGAGGTGGGAAAGCATAGGTCAGGGAGAATGACAATGCGTTTTGAAGGGCATCGACTGCCACCGGTTGATCCCTGGGGTTCAGTGAGAAAAATTCTGGAAGCTTGGTATTTCTCCTGTTGGCGAACAAGTCGATCTCCGGAAGACCCCATTTGGACACTATCTTGGCAAAGACCGTCGGATCCAGAGACCACTCTTCTTGAGAGACTAATTCTCTGCTCAAGAAATCGGCTAGACTGTTTTGCGTACCCTTGAGATGGACTGCTGAAAGTGACTCGAGATTCTCTTCTGCCCATACAAAAATTTATTTTGCTATGTCCATCAGGGTGGGATTCCTGGTCCCCCCTTGTTTGTTCAAATACGCTACAGAAGTTGTATTGTCCGACCTGATCTGTAGATGTTGATGCCTGAGCTGATTCTGGAAAGCTGCGATCCCTTTGGCTACGGCTTTTAACTCCCTGTAATTTGAAGAGCGTTTCTTCTCTAGATGACTCCAAGCGCCTTGTGCCCACTGACCTTCTAGGTGGGCTCCCCAACCTTGGTTGCTGGCGTCCGTAGTCAAGATGCGTGTCACAGGTGGGTTCCACAGCAGACCTTTGTTCAGGTGGTTTTGGTTTCTCCACCACCAGAGAGCCTGTTTTGTTCTTTCTGGCAGGTATACCTTCTCCTCCAAGTCCTTTCCTGACAGATTTTGAAGGAGAAAAGACTGGAGTGGCCTTTGGTGGAACCTGGCCCATCTGACTGCTGGGATGGAGGCTGTCATGAGGCCTAGGACTGACATGATCTCCCTTACCGTGACAGGGAGGTTTGTCTGCAACTGAGCTACTCGCTGACCTAGATGATCTATTTTTTCTTGTGGGAGAAAGGTTTTTTGCTCTGTCGAACTTACTATGTAGCCCAAGAACAGGATTTCCTGTGTGGGAATGAGGATCGACTTTTCCCTGTTGACTATCCAGCCTAACTGAGTCAACCACTGCTGGGCGACCACTAGATCCTCGAGTAGCTTTTGTTTTGTCGGTGCCAGGAACAACAAGTCGTCCAAGTATGGGACAACTGTTACTCCTTGGAGCCTTAGAGGGGCCAACGTTTCCGCAAGGATCTTGGTAAAGATCCTCGGGGGCGAGGAGAGGCCAAAGGGGAGGGCTTGGCTCTGATAGTGGAAAATCTTTCCCCCTATCCGGACAGCTATGCGGAGGAACCTTTGGGAGCTTACTCTGATAGGAATGTGGAGGTAGGCATCCTTCAGGTCTATTTTTGCCATGAAGCAATCTTTTTGAAGCAAATTCTTGACAGAATAAATGGATTCCATCCGGAATTTTTTGTAACGGATGGCTGCATTCAATGGTTTTAGGTTGAGGATCAGGCGATATTTCCCTGATGGCTTTCGAACCAGAAAGACGTGCGAGTAAAAACCCTGTCCCTCTTCCTGTTTAGGAACTGGTATTAGGACTTTTTGATCTACAAATTCTCCAATGAGATGCTGTAATGCCTGTGCTTTTACTGGGTCTTTTGCCAGCTGTGTAACCAAGAATCTTGTTGGTGGAAACTGGCTGAACTCCAGGGCATAGCCCCTTTCTATGACTCCCCTGACAAACTTGTTGGAGGTCAACTTTATCCATTGTGGAAGGAAGTCCCCCAGTCTTCCTCCCACCTGGACCCTGACATCACTGTGACTTGGGATTTTTGTCAGGAGGGTTAAAGAGCACCTTCGCTTTTTGCTTTCCTCCTTGTGATGTCCAGGGTCTGTTATGTTTCCCTTTTTCCTGCGTTTTCTTTTGCCCTTTGAAGGGGCGAAAAAACTTTCTGTTAAATGGCTTTTTCTTTTCAGGGAAAGTCTTCCTCTTATCCGCAGTGCGTTCTAACGCTTCATCTAGCGGAGTGCCAAACAGGAATTTGCCTGAAAAAGGAACGCTACAAAGGCGCAACTTAGAGGCGGTATCTCCCGGCATAGGTTTTTAGCCACAGAGTTCTCCTCGCTGCTAATGACAGTGAAGCCGCCCTGGCTGAAAGTTTTACCGATTCTGCCGAGGCAATCTGCGATAAAACCTACCGCCTTAAAAATAATGGGGAAGGATTTTAGTAACTCTGCTCTAGGGGTACCTGCCGTTAGGTGTTCCTGCAACTGTTTAAGCCAAAATTCAAAATTACGGGCTACACACGTAGTTGCTAGAGCTGGCTTAAGATTAGCCATAGCTGTATCCCAGGATCGTTTGAGGATAACATCCCCTCTTTTATCCATGGGATCCGCTAAGTGACCCATGTCCTCAAAGACTAGGTCTGAATGTTTTGACACCTTCGCTAGGGGGGCATCTAATTTTGGACACTGGTTCCAAACGGCATTAGGGTCTTCATCAAATGGAAACCTTCTCTTTAGACCACCTGAAAAGAAAGGTCTCTTATCAGGTTCTTCCCATTCCCTGAGCACCAAATCTGACATCAGTTGGTGTACTGGGAATACTTTCTGTTTTTTCTTACTTAAGCCTTGGTACATTTTATCATGTCGTGAGAGCGAAGTTTTTTCTTCATTCAACTCTAGCGTTTCACGAATAGCCCCTACCAACTCATCTACTTCCTCTTGGGAGAGTTTGAAACGGGTGGGGGTGCGGGAGTCCTCCTGATCTTTTTCCTGCCCCGAATCTGACTGGGAGGAATCAGAATCAGAATTTCTAAGGGAAACCTCCTCATTCTCCACAGGTTCACCTGATCCTGATGCCACCGGAGTGGGAGAGGTGGGCACCTCTTGCTGCCTGGCAGTTAAGCCTGGAATTTGGGTATCCTCAATAAGCTTTCTAAAGGACTTAAAAGTAGATTGCATCTCCTCTTTGAAGGATCCAAGGAACTTTGTCAGTGGGGAATCTTCCTCATTATTCAACACTGTTGTGATGCAGGGGCCACATACATTTTTTGTATAGCCAGATGGAAGCCTTGCATTGCAGGTGGGGCACTTCCTCTTGTCTTTTGGCAGTCCCTTTGTACTATGCTCTTTGGGATCCTTCTGAGAAGGGACAAAATAAGGGAGAGAGAAAGAGAGGGGGACCTGTTACATTACTGCCAAACCACTGTGTCCCCCTCCCCCCTAAGAGGTGCCCACTGGGCTCTGAGAGGATTAAACCCTCCTTTCTAGCCCCCCTTGAAAAATAGGTGAAAAGCGCAGGAAAAAAGCTTCTGGCACAGCCAGCCTACCTGCGATGAGCCGGCGCCGGACTCCCTGGAACGTGGGATGCCTCCATGATGCTCCGTTAGGCGGTATATAGCACGTGCTAAAAGCCTTTATAGGCGACGACTCGGCCTTCCTTCTTTCCCTGCGCCGGAAACCGGAACCAAAGTTTCCGGCGCGCAGTGATGACGCGCATCCTGGCCGGAGGTTACGCTCGGCGACTTCCGGGTCACGACGCCCACCACGAGGAGAATGTAGTCGCAGACGCCGCCGCCATGCAGGCCATCACTGCCCACTCCCTCGCCGGGCACCGGAGGGAAGAAGGAACGGGGAACTCCAAACCCAAGCGGAGGGAACCCGTGGCCAACAGGAGAGATTTTCACTGAAGGTGAGGTGAACCAGCCCAAGCGGTCTTCCTCCAGCCCTTGGGATGGATACTCTCCCGGATCCATCCCCCTTAAAAAAGACGGTTCCTCAAGGCAACATGTCTCCTCCGACTGAGGAAACACATTAAAACTGACCAGATGCCTGAGGGACCGCCTTTTAAAGAGCTGGAGGTGATGCGTTCCCTGTCCAGGGAGGAGCACCATCTCTCAAGGGCTGTCCTGGAAGACGCCTTGGGAAAAAACAGAATACTGCAGATGTCAGCAGTATGCTGATCTAATGGTAAATAGTTGATTTTCAGCGTGAACCTCCGCTTTAAATTTACATCTTTTGAGTGCAATACCTATTTTAAAGGGGTTGTAAAGGTTTGTTTTTTATTTTCTAAATAGGTTCCTTTAAGCTAGTGCATTGTTGGTTTCTCCCAACTTTTCCTTAGATTTCCCTTCTAAATATTTTTTTTTCTTTGTATAAATTTCTCACTTCCTGTTCCTCCTCCGTAAGCTGTTCTGGCTGACTAACCCCCAGCCAGAACGGCAAGTGAGAAATTCAGAAAAAGAAAAAAAACATTTAGAAGGGAAATCGAAGGAAAAGGTAAGTGAACCAACAATGCACTAGTTTAAAAGAACCTATTTAGAAAATAAAAAACAAACCTTTACAACCCCTTTAAGCTATTAAATTGTCACATTGCTGCACTTAGGTGGCGCTGCTCTTTTCATTCACTTATAAATTAAGTATTTTTTTTTAAAGTATACTTCATTGGCCTCTAGTTCCCTCTTGCTCAAGTTTCAGAATAAGTTTGACATATCTATTAAAACAAAGCATTTCATACAACCAATGGTTTCCAGTGGAATTTCTGAGCTACAATAAGCCGAGCGGTCTTACCTGCAGAACCCAGCAAATCATGTCTTTTTGAGCATCCAATTGTGTTACAGTTTTCAGCTTGTCAAGCAGGGACGCAACACTTGAAGCACTTGGATCTGAACTGCCGATTCCTGCACACATAAATGACACATTCCATAAGAAACACTTTGCGTATAGAAATTCCTTTTTAAAGTCAACCCACAGAAATACGGAAGCTGCCAATTTAACATGCGCAGGCTGCAGGGCTGCCATGCGGATAGGGGCTGCACTACCTAATGAGTCAATTATTTGGAACAAGAACGGATTTTTTTTAATTTTTTTTAGAGTGTGCATTCCATTTATTACTGGACTTATTTTGCAATATTGCTGTAGTCAAGCACATTGCACCGATTCACTTGGGATTGCACATTTATTTCATGTTTTTCATTTTGTGCCAATATTAAGGTTTATTCATTTTGCACTTACTTTTGGTTACAATACTATAAGAAGGTGTTTATGGAATTTTTATAGCAGCGCAAGCACATAATATTTCAATTTTAGTACTTCTTATCGTGGGAACACAATCAGTGTTTGCAGCAGCTTTTTTTTAGGGTTTTGATACACTAAGATTAGAACATTATTTTATTTTATTTTTTGGCAGTGTGCACCATCACTTGATTTATCCTATGAGCAGGGCCCTCCTAACCCTCTTGTGTTTTATTGTATTGTAGCTGTACTGTCTCCCTTTTATATTGTAAAGCGCTGTGTAAACTGCTGGCGCTATATAAATCATGCATATTAAAACTTGGGAAGTGAAACTGTACTGGTGGGTGGGAATCATAAGTGAACTATACTGGGGGAGCTGTACTGGAAGGGGGGGGGGATAATGGGGGAGGAGTTACAGGATTTTTACTAGTGGGGAGAGGGAAGATCTGTACTGGGGTGGGGGGGATTTTGTACTGTAAAGGAAAACTATTTGTTGACCAAACCCTGTTAGGCTCTTTCTTGTGGCACATCAATTAAACAATATTTTCTGGGTACAAGGACTATTCTATAGGTTATTGTGTACAAAGTAAGAAGACTCAGATTGTAAGCCCTTTCCATGGTTAAAGATAAATAAGGGGGCAGATAAAGATTTTATTAAGCGTAAGCTTGCATGCACATTTATAACATTACATAGCTAAAAAAATGAATTCCTGCATAAATCCAGGGGGTTTAAATACACAGAAGAAAGAAATAGGAGGAGGGGAGAGGTGGGGGTAGTTTGGTGGGATTGTGGTGGGGTGTTTTTTTATATGCTTATTGGAAACGTAATATAAGCTATACTTGTGTATAAAAATAAAACAAATTTATAACAAAAAAAAAGAAGAAAAAAAAAAAAAGAAGAAAAAAAGAAAGAAAAAAAAAAAAAAGAAGAAAAAAAGAATATATGGCAATAGAAAAGCTGTTCTAGTAGAAAAAGAAACCAAGTTAAAGTGCAGACAAGAACCTCTTACTTGTTGCCTTGTAATAGAAATCAAATGTTACTTCTTCCTCTGCAGCCTTCTGAAGATGCCTTTTCTCTTCAATCAGTCCAAGAGCTATAATATGCAAAACCTGTAGACACAGTAACACGTTAAATTACAAAACAAACCCTGGAGGATTTTCTACATGAAATACCACATAAAGTCACCCAAATTCTTCAAATAACGGTTTTTAATCTGAATATATTCCATACACCAGAGACATAGGTGGACCAGCTTTGAATAAGAAGGTATTGTGTCAAGTTTGTCCAACTTTTGATCTCAGGAATGTTGGAAAAAATATATTTTAACTTTCTATATAATAAATATATATATATTATATATATATAAATAAAAAAAACAAACAAACACAGTTTTCATTGTGCTTATACTATTGGAGTATAGATGCATCAGTTTTTTTCGGCCAGTTTGACTCCTGTACAACTTGCTCTGTCTAATTTTTTCGCTACAATTAGTGGTGAAGGATATAGCCTGCCGGTTGAACGAGAAAAAAAATAAAAAAAATAAAATCTAATTTAACTGTATTCCCTCCGTCCACCTCGAATATGCCACCCCGATGAGCAATTGTACTCCGACAGTGGGGAGACTTCCTAGCCATCAAAACACAGTGACCTCCTTTGCAGGCTATAGCCTTCAGCACTGGTTGAAGCGGGAAAAAACAGAGCTGTTGCACAGAAGACAAAACGGCCGAACTTGATCCATGTATGGCCAGTTTACGAAATAGAGCAGTCTCTGAACAGACTTCCCTTGGAACATTCATCAATCACATATGTCCACTGTGCTGATACTAATGGTGCTTTAGGGGCTAAGCAACCCAGACTTTTTCTAGAATGGCAAGTGTTTCCTGAGACATTTCAAGATATTCATGCAATATAGAAAAAACACCCTATGCAGTAATTATTAGGTCTGCTTTGCGGTCTCTTCCCAGTTGGATGTGCCTTATATTGCTCCAATGGACGCTTCCAAGGTAGCATTACTAGATCATTTTAGAATCACTTCAGCTGGCCGCTCTCAGCTTCAAAGAATTGTATATAGATATAGGTCTATAAAGTATCTAAAAATATTCCACTATACGTAAAGTCTACAGATGCTGTAAAATGTACTTGTACTTTTGGTCTTTATCCACAGCTCACTACCCAGAGGTCAACGCACTTAATGTGTAAAACACAAAATCTGAAACTACTATACAGTACTTAGGAGGGATAAAAATGTCATTCTATATCTAATTGATGCATGCATTAAGGGACCAATTACTTATTACTAATCCACATTTAGCAGTTAAAATCAGAGTTCACAAGAAGGAGGTTTATGTACAATAAAACACTATACCAGCTGTATCATGCCTTCTGTCCACATTGTTGGATCTTCCTCTGTTGCCCTCTGCAGGATGGTCCGAAGAATGTGCATCATGACATCACAGCACAGGAGCCTGCCAACGTTGTGGAAAGCTGTACTGAAGACTGGAGGAGGAGGTGGTGGTAATGCTGTACAGAGCATGAACAAGATAGTTTAGTGACTCCGCTTTATTATATAGATTACTATGTACTATATTTCTGTATTTTTGTGCAGTTGCCTATGTGGATTCCTTTTCACTGTACTCTACCTTCAGAGCTATTTTCCTGTTTCCGTCTTTTCTTCTGTGCGTGCTCAGCCTGTATAACAAAAAGTTTGACCCCTTTACTGCTAAAGTCAATGTAATCAAAAGGTAACAATACAGCATTTTATCGATCAATCAATGATGATACACAAGTACAAGGAGTGATTTCAGCACATGGCTTATTAAGGGGTGTTAATTTTTTCAGGCAGTAATAGGCAGCTTTCTTCAATGCATAAGAAATATAGACCCCCCAAAAGTCATTTTTTTGTAAATAAAATACAAAAAAAAGTCAATTAAAATTGAATACAGGTGTCCATAGTGCAATTTACACACCTAAGAAATGCATTTGCAGCAGTCAGTACTGCTCTGTATACAAGTGGAAGATTAAAGGGGTTGTAAACCTTCATGTTTTGTCACCTTAATACAAACATCCTCTACTTAATGGCCCATCAGTCCCCCCCCCCCCCCCGTTTACTTACCTGAGCCTTTGAAAGCCCTGCGTCGACAACACGCTTGCTTCTCGGCTCTTCATTGGATAGATTGATAGCAGCGCAGCCATTGGCTCGCGCTGCTGTCAATCAACTGCAATGACACGAGGGCTGGCTATGGATGCTGGATACAGGACTCAGGAGTGTGCCTGCAAGATAACCCCCTTGGGAGAGAGTTTTCCAGGGGGGTTACTAGAAGTGGGGAGGAGCCGAGACAGCCACCGAGTGACCCCAGAAGACAAGGATCGGGTCCACTCTGTGCAAAACTAGCTGCACAGTGGAGGTAAGTTTGATATGTATGTTATGTATATAAAAAAAAATGGAAGCTTTACAACCCCTTTACGTGTGCTGTGGGCTCTGGGTTGTTTAACCTAGTACTGGCCTTGCAATCTAGTTTCTGGTAGGTCAACCAAAAATAATAAAAACAACACAACACACACAAAACACAAACAACTTAATAGGAGAAAAGGAATAGTTTGCTTGCTTACCTTGCTGCGCTGGGTCTTTGTATAATGATAGAAGAAGACGTTGAACTGGTCAAGGTATTCCTCTTTTAGCTCATAAACTCCATGACCCGATAGCCCTGGCTTTCTAAATGTAAACGGTAAGGAAGGCTCCATGAATATGCAAACATTTTTCAAAACGAAAGCCTCAGGGAAATCTCAGATACTACAGCTTGGTATTTTCTCACATGCACCTATGAATGATGCTCTCTTCTTGCATCTTAACCACTAAAGGGGTCTTTTTCTTTTATAATTTACAAAGCACTGCTGTGTGCTTTATACCAAGCAATTATATCATCACAGGGACAGGGTACAATAAAAAATAGATACAAATCTTGGGTAGACTAAAGCCAGCCATATACGGATCGGATCAATCTATGGGCAGGCTGGTTGTACGCAAGTAGATATATAGGATAATTTTTACATGCGATTTTGGCCAGCCATCATAGCCACTAGCAGGAATCATGTTCTGCAGGCAAGGAAGGCTACATACTGGCAGAACATAATAGCAATGCAGGAGTGTTTCCCTCATCAACCTTGAATGTGTTGATTTAGGAATAAAAGAAAATCGCATAATCTATGGGCTGCTTAACAAACCTGTCGCATGACCAGTATAAGGCAAGGTTTTGCAGAGAACACACTGCAAGACAACAGAGAACACTGCACTCTCAATTTTATAAATTGAATGTAAAATGCAGATGCAGTTGAAGTGTGAGCAGAATGGAAACTATGGGTCTTTAAAGTAATTGTAAAGGTTTGTTATTTGAAAAGCAAAAAACGAAACGTGTCATATTTACAGCAGCACCGATCCTCATTTTCTGGGGTGTCCCGGGCTCTCTCTCTCTTCATTGGGTGCCCCCACAGAGAGCCACTTTTCATGGGAGCTCCCGTGTGGGCGTACTTACGAGTCCCGCTGTTGCGTCCATTGACACAGACAGCAGGACTCAGCCTCTGTGTCACTGGATTTGATTGACAGCAGCAGGAACCAATGGCTCCTGCTAATATCAATCTATCCAATGAGGACTCGAGACAGTGGCTGAAGCCGCTGGGTTTGTGCTTGTTGCTGAAACGATTGTGTCTGGGGGGCAGCTGAAGGACAGAAGGTTTCTCGCCTTAATGCACTGAATGCATTAAAGGTAAAAACATCATGAGACTATAAAACCACTTTAAATCTTAGCCATTTTTTTTTTTTGACTTGTTTCACTAAAGAGAAAATGCAAATACATATTTTTTAAGGCCCCTTTCACACTACCATGACTTCAAAGTCACGTGATTTAGGGGGTGACTTGAGGTCTAGGAATCTGAACTGGCATCAAAGTCTGACCAAAGTTCTGCAGGGACTACTTTGAAGTCGGCACGACTTGAAGTCATACCAATATGAATGGTTGTCATTGGAAATCATAGGTAACAACTTGGCATGCTACATTGCAGTCTGAAATCATGGGACAAGTCGTGCAAGTGTGAAAAGGGCCTCAGTCATCAACACTCCTGGATAGAAGTGTGGCCTTGAAGCTTTATCTTGCAAAACCATGCATCTGCATTGGCAGAATTTAAGATTTGATGGCATGCTATTTATTTTATGGCATTTTTTATTTTACCTACAAGCCGGGAGCTTTTAGCTTTTTAGCATTTCAAAAGGAGGAATTTTTGCTCTAGAATTGTTCATATCCATATCAACCTAAACTGCATTTGAATACCAAGCACAAAATATTAAGGCTGCTTTCACACTGGGGCCGCGCCATCGGTACTTCACCGTTGTTTAGCGGCGCTTTTCGGCTGCTAGCGGGGGACTTTTTACCACTGCTAGCAGTCATATACAGCCCTCCCAAACCGCCCCAAAAGATGCTGCTTGCAACACTTTTTGTAACGTCCCGCAAGTGCACCGCCTTAGTGTGAACGCATTCCGTCTTTCACACTGGGGAGGTATGGGAGGCTGAAAACCACCTTCAGTGTGAAAGGGGTCTAAGTGTTAAAGTAATTGTAAAAGGAAAACATTACAAAAAATAAACAAACAGAATTAAAAATGTACCTGCTCTGTACAGTGGTTTTCCACAAACCAGCCCTGATCCTCTTCTCAAGTCCCCTCTGGTGCTCTGGGCCCCTCCCCCTTGCAGAGTACCACCAAAGCAAGCCGCTTGCTATGGGGGCACTCATACATGCACGCTCCCTGTGTCCATAAGACACAGAGCGTGGCTCAGCTCTGCCCCTGCCTTACTAGCTGTGATTAACAGCAGCAGGAGCCAAGGTCTCATGCATCTTATCCAATTGGGAGGGACACATCGCTGGATCGAGATCAACTTTAAGTATCAGGGGGGCTGAGGGAAGAGCTGCACAATAAAGATTTTAATACCTTCATGTGAAGAATGCATGAGGGGAAAAACCCCTCAACTTTACAACCACTTTAAATATCAATGATAAGTTCCCACGTCCATTTCTGAAAGCCTCTGTTGCCATAGAGCAGGACCTGGCACGCGTGGACCTTAGAGCTCTGTTGTGGGGATATAGGTCAGAGTTTATGCGCATGCCCCCTCTCTCCCCACTAACTTTGGCATCTCTCAAGATCTGGTATAACAGGGGGTTGTGCTCCCTACTATCCTCTGATCCTTCCCCATTGACCTCTGTTTGATAATCCTTCCTTCCCTCAGGGTCTCGGGGTCCAGTCTTTAGGTCCCTTCAAACGGACCGCATGGCCACAGGCGCGCTCTTTTGTACACCCGCAGCGGGGGTCGTCTGTGATACTGGCAGGATGACATGATTGGCTAACTGCTATCCACCTCTCTACACTCACTAGACACCTACATTCCTCCTCCCAAATACACCGCTCCTGTACTGAATTGGAACGGCTGTGTTCACTCTCGGAGACCCCTAGACACCCTTTATCAGCCATATATAGTCTCCTTCAGGCACTCACACATACCGAGCTACCCTCTTACACCAGGACGTGGTCGGCAGACTTGGGTGAGGATGTTTCAGATCATGAATGGCAGACTTCATTCCATTTTACTCACAAGTCCAAAATTTCCTGCTACTCTCAAGAAAAAAACGACAAGATTCTCTCAAGGTGGTACAGGGTCCCCGCTACGCTACACAGAATATTTCCGTCCACCCCAGCGTCCTGTTGGCGGTGTTCTTCAGCTGTTAGGATGCAATCTGCATGTCTGGTGGGAATGTGAGAGGATCCGCCCCTTTTGGACCCAGGTATTTGACTGTTACAATAAGACTTATTGTGAATCGCTAGTCCCCCTCCCCTAAGATTGCCCTCCTTTCTGTACTCCCTGGCTCGATAGCATCGCAGTTTCGATTATGAATGACACTATAAGAATGGAGGAAATGTTGGCTCTTGACAATGATACCTATGATAAATACAGGCAGTTGTGGCTCATCTGGCTTAATTTCTCTTCTTCCGATACCCTAACATGCCGTCCCCTTCGACGTGATCGTTACCTTATTTCCTTCTGCTCTATGGCCGGTTAGACTTGCGCTCTTGGGTCTCTCTCCCCCCACGCCTACCCTATTTTGCCTTTCCCCACCTGTCTTGGGGGCGGCCTCATGCCCCCCTTTCCATGTTCCCCTCTCATCCACCCTGACCTGTCTCCCTTTCTCTTCCTCCCCTCTTCTTTTCCCGCCTTTCTCTATTTTCGCCCCCTGTTCCCTCGTCTTCCCAATGTCTTTCATTCTAATTTTACTGCGTTTCCAGCTCTGCCTGTCCTTACCTTTCCCTTTCTTCTGGTTTTTCTTTTATTACATTATTGTTTCTATACTTTAAGTTACTGTTACAGTTCTACCTAAAGAAAGAGCCTCTAATGTTTGCACATGCTTTTTGTTTGCAGTCCCGGTTGTGGTGGCTCATTTTGATATAAATATTGTTTGGGGGGGGGGTTCTGCTGTGGGCGATAGCCATCAGGCTGACTCCCCCCCTGATCATTTCTTTGAAAGTGTGTAGACTGTAACGCCTCTTGTTAATCGTCTTTTATTTTATGTTTTGTATTATTCAAATACCAAAAAATATATTTTCAACTCTAAATATCAATGATGAAATCTAAAACACATTTATACATTAAACATTTGACATATAAACAAAAAAAAGTTTTTTCATGCATAAAAAAAAAAAGACACTTAAACTAAACACGCCAATCTCTTCTTGCTTTATGGCTGAGGGCTAGTAAGTTGGGCTTTAAAGGCACACGGTAACAAGTAGTATGAAAAACTAGAATTTTTTTTATTCGTATAGCAATATAAAAGCAGTTATAAAAATAAAATCACAAAAGAAATTAAATGAATAGCTGGTTCCACATAGAATCATATAACCTGTGTATTAACCTAACAGACAGCTTAGACATAAAGCATAATTATGAGGTAGGTTATATCATATGTAACCGAGTGGTGATCCAAAAGGGACAGGAGGACTTGCTCAACATGTTGCGCGCTTATGAATAGCGCTTCCTCAGGAGCATAGATATTTCAATGAATTGTAAACCAAGTTGGAGGTTGGTCTTTTATTAGCCCATCATTGGCTGGGGTTCAAAAGAATACTGATTCAACCAATTAGGGGGATAGTATCATGACAAAAAAGCAAAATAGCAAAAGGTGGTAAGGTAATCAGTTGCTGGTAAGCAACAAGAAAGAATCTGTTCCAGGGATGTATACACAGGTAGGCTGTATGCTGAGAGTAGAGGGCCAGACACCGGTGAGCAGATGGGTAAATCTAATTTAGCAGTAGCCAGCCTGAAAATCCTCAATCCATAGCCATGGATTAGGTTGCAGGCAATGGCAATACAGTCCTTGAAGCCCAGATTAAGCGTTTGGCCTTAGTGTGTTCCTGGTTTGTGGATAGCGCCAGTACTGAGGAAGCGCTATTCATAAGCGTGCAACATGTTAAGCAAGTCCTCCTGTCCCTTTGGATCACCACTCGGTTACATATGATATAACCTACCTCATAATTATGCTTTATATCCAAGCTGTCTATGTTAGAATCATATAACCTGTGTATTAACCTATGTGGAACCAGCTATTAATTTAATTTATTTTTTGATTTTATTTTTATAAATGCTTTTATGATATGATATTTCTATACGAATAAGAAAAGTCTAGTTTTTCATACTACTTGTTACCGTGTGCCTTTAAAGCCCAACTTACTAGCCCTCAGCCATTTTCAATACTATCGGGCGGTGGCACATCAGATATTGGTGCATCGGCAGTATCACCCTATGATCGATGCACGTTAATCTAGGCCCCTTATTCTTTCATCCTCTTGCTTTATGCTGGTGTGTAACTTACAAGTGTTACATTCAAATGCTTTACAATAGGGTTGCAACGGTGGCATTTTATTTTTATTTTAAATTGGTGAGTACCAATACTTGTGCTCAAGTACTCGCCATTACCGATAACTTGCAAAATGAATGGGTTCAAAAAACACACTGAAAAGAACCGCATGCGATTTGAACAGGAACACAGTGCGATTCCTGTCTGAATAGCATGCGGTTTCCCGCACCACTCCTGAAGTCACTACGACAAGCCACACAGGAGCAGTGGGGAAAACCTCATGTAATCACACTGCATGCCTGTTTCAATCACATGCAGTTCTTTCTAGTGCAATTTGAGCACAGTAATGTTGTATGGGCTCAAATCCCACCGTAAAGGTATCAGTTTCAGATATCTCAAGTACTCCCGCAAATGCTTTGTATTAGCACCGATAATGGTGCAACCCTATTTTACAAACAGATTATAAATTATGGACATGCCAAAATGCAGGTTATTTGCCAAAGGGCTGCAGTGGCTTCTGCAAATATGCATATACTGAAAATCAGCAAGATGCATTTTATACACCAACTCCTTTGAGCCAAGAGTCTTTCACACGATAGCACCAGCTCTATGGTGTGGTAAAAAGATATGCAGGGTGTACTGTGAATATCTTTTACAACACTTGAAAAAAGTTAATTTTTTCATAAATACATTTTTATTAGGTGGCTATTTAACAATTGGATAAAAACTAACCAGCACTAAAACACTTACTTAAAATTGGCCACTTTGTTGATCAAGGTATCCAAGCAAATGTCTGTATTTTCCTTAAAAAGAAAAAACAAGAATAAGGAATATACGAATATGTACTACCACACTAGAAAGCACCAGAACAAAGTATTTAGAATTGAACTTTACCGTGCGTGCACAGAAGAAACAGTACTTTTGTAATGTACATAAATGTTGGTTATAAGCGAGTACAATATTTTGTATAAAAAACAACTTTATTGAAACAGCATGTCCCTGCCAGGGAATCGCAGCGATTAATTGTTAGCGGCTATGACAGCCGTTAGAGATAGTTGCATGTAAAATCAACTTAGGTACATTCAGCCTGCCCAATTTTGTTTTAAGTTTAAATCTTGGCCCGGTTGGCTTTTGGTACATGCTATTACTACAGTCTACATTATCATTGGAGATTTTCTTTCACTTTCTGTCTTGGTGACAATCTTCCCAGAGCCAGAAAAAGCAGTAAAAACCTGACGTAGGTTGGAATGATATGCAAAGACCATAATGAGAAAATGTTATGGCAGGCAGTGTTACTATGTGTGAAAGAACACTACTGGACAAGCAACTGGCATCTAAGCTTACAGTATCTGGCAACGCCTTGGCAATGACACTGTGAGCCATGGGTTCAATGCAGAGCAGGTGGATTATCTCTCTCATCATGCATTCTTCTTTGGTGATATCACTGATTCCTGGCACATAACGCTCACCTGAAAGTGGAAACAAAGACAGACTTTAAATTCAATTCCATTCATCCATCACTTGTTTTAATGGTGCCGCCACATCTGAATCCAGTTTAAAAAATAAATTTATGACATATACACCAGTTAGGAATTGAAAAATAACTTTTGAGTATGGACTTGCCCGTTACTGCGCATTCAGCAAAAAGGCTCCTCTTCAGAAGGCGCAATAGGGGTGTTGAAAATAAACTCAAAATTGATGCATCGCGATTGCACGAATGACGTCATCACAACGCACCCTGCCAGTATACTCTAAAGTTAAAAAAAAAAAACACACTGGCAGCACCTTTGTTTTATGAATCCATCCTACACTGTGCAAGTGGTAGTGTAAACCGATGCCTCTAAATACATCATCTCCGATCTTTTATGGCCAGTCACATGACCGCCGGCTGCTCTCCTACTCCAATGTAAAGGCTACAAGTTGGAGGGCCTGAAATACCCTCTGACGTCAGCCAGGGAGGTCTCGTGACCGGCTGCTGTGCTGGCTAGCCATAAAAGATCGGAGGTTAGGTATTTAGAGGCATCAGTTTATACTAACACCTACACAGTGTAGGATGGATTCATAAACAGTGTGACTGGCAGTTTTTTTTTAATTTAGAGCAGGCTTGACAAGGCTCACCAGAGACCGGGGGGGGGTCTCCTGGGAGTGCAGGCAGGGGGGGCTGTGGAATGTAATGGGGTGCCATTTAGACTTTGCTACATGCAGGAAGTGTCTTGACAGGATATTCGTAATGGGATCCTGAGACCAGTGAAAATGCACACCTCTGAAATTATGTGTCGCTTCTTTTGCGATTTGGCTTTCAGGGAGCATTCCTTGGAGCCTTCCATGCCCTCTATCTAAACCCTAGTACTCGCATTAAGATCCCGGGAGCAGCTCTTATTTCTTCCAGCTCGGCATGGGCACTAGACAGGGGTGTCCGTTATCCCCCTTAATTTTTTCCCTAGCTGTCGAACCCCTTGCCATAGCTATTCTGCAACACCCAGATATTACTGGTTACAATAAAGCAGAGTCCGAATGTAAATTTTGCATGTACGTAGATGAGGTTCTTCTTTTTTTGACCAATCCCATAATAACGCTACCGAATCTTCTTCAGACCCTTTCTATTTTTGCAGACAGCTCAGGCCTGTCAGTTAACGTGTCTAAGTCCCTGGCCCTCCTTGTCGGGTTCCCCCCTGCTGAGCTGGAAGCGTTAAAACATTTCTTCTCCTGGGCCCGATTCGCTCTCCCCTACCTTGGGATTAAGCTTTATTCCTTTTAAACTCCCCCCCCCCCCCCCAATAGCCAATCTGAAACAATTACTGAGGACATAGAACATAGATTTATTTGGCAAGACAAACCTAGATTTTCTAGAGATGTACTATAGATAGACCCTATAGGATTAGGTGGCTTGGGCGTTCCCCAAATTTGGTTAGGTTATGTAGTGAATAGACTCTCCCAGCATATTTTGGGAGTGTGAGAAAATCTTGCCCGTTTGGAAGGAAGCCTTCGACCTTATAAACTGACAGGTAGTCACATGGCTCGACACAGACATTGCTTACTGTTTAAGAAGATTCCCGATACCCCAAAACTCATGAGGCAACTGTTGCATACCATTTGTATTGCCATGCTCTGGGCTATTGCCCTGAACTGGAAGTCACCAACGGTCCCTTTTGCTCCGGTCCTTACTAGGATCGATCAAATAATGTTGTCTGAACAAATTTTTCATTGGCTTCACGACACCACCCCCATCTGTGATGCCAAGTGGAACCCATGGTGGCTGTTGCGTTTCCAAGAATGACCCCGACGTTGTTCATTTTAGATGCGACTTTATTCTATATCTTCTTTTCTTTTTTCTATATTTCCCTTTTTAGTTCTTTTGTCTCTTTGTTTGGCTTGTTGAGGTAGATTGGTTTGCACTTGTATATTTATCTCTATGAACGGTGTTCTGGTAACAATGACATTTGTGGACTCAATATATTTTGTAGACCATCAGTACTCGTCATCTGATTGCTGGCTAACTTCTTTTGGATTATTCATATGCCTTATTTTGAATGATATGATATGTATTGTTGTATTGCATAGCAAACCTCTGTCTTTTTGTTTTACTTCAATAAAGCTATTTCCAGTAAAAAAAAATAATGCGTACCTTTAATGTGTAAGTGATGTTTTTTTCTGCCTCTAAACACTCCAGCTTCTAAAGGTCTGTAAATGCATATGTGCGCACTGACACATAGGCCAACATGTAGAAGCATTTAGGGGCAGAGAAAAAAAGTCAAGTCAAACAGTTTTTGAGCAGCAGTATGTATAAGCCCTGAATCCAACAAGAATTTGTTTTTGGACACACCACTTAGTATCCAACTAAAACCTAAACGTACTCCATGAAAATTCATGTGACCCCTCTCACCTTTTCTGCCCCTCATATATGACTCTTCACATTGAATACAGTTCACATAACATAACATCCCTATGCAATGGAGAGAGGGGGTTTTCAGTCTAAATCAGGAGGAGAGCAGACTGAGACCGCATATACACGATCGAACATGTCCGCTGAAACTGGTCCGCAGACCAGTTTCAGCGGACATGTTGGATCGTGTGTACGGACATGCTTGAAAACATGTCCGCTGGAAACCTGTCCGTCAGACAGGTTCGATAGTTAGTACACAAACAATCAGACCAAAATCCCCCGCATGCGCAGAATCAAGTCGACGCATGCTTGGAAGCATTGAACTTCTTTTTTCATCACGTCGTTGTGTTCTACGTCACCGCGTTCTGGTCTGAGGGGATTTTGGTCCGATGGTGTGTACGCACATCAGTCCAGCAGACCACTTCAGCGTGGTCCGATGAAAACGGTCCGTCGGACAAGTTTCCTCGGACATGTCTGATCGTGTGTACGCGGCCTAAGAGACAACAGGAATTCTCTATAGATACAATATAAGTGTTGTCACTAAGGCAATCACTACACTTAGGGACTGAAGCTGTAATATATTTTTATATTTAATTTTAGATGCTCTTTAACATTTTTAAAACCTCATATGAAAACATTTGTACTTCAAATAGATACCAACCAATTATACAGATCAGAACATGCAGCATCTCCTCAATAAGTATGTTCCATTGTCTTGACAAGTCCTAAGATAAACAATAACAAAATATAAAAAAAACAATTGGTGATTTATGTCTGTAGACATACACACACACCACAGATAAAACTACTAAGATAACGATGGTAGCATATATTGTGAGCAGCAAAGTACAACTATTGTGTAGCAAAAAAAAGCTGACACCAGGGTCCATGTTCACGCCAGCTGTTTTTAACAGATTGGATCCAATGCCGGCGGGTGTCAGCAGGACATTCGCCGTCCAATAGAAATAAACGATTGGTCCGTATGGGTCTACCGAAAAAACGGACAGGCAGACTCAATCGGTCCACTGGTGTGAAAAGGGCCATTACTACAGTGATTCTAGCCATGTAATCTGAAGCAATATCTGTATATACTTGATAATATAGCTAAGCTTTCAAAAATAAAGCATTTCCTGTGTGGCTATTATCTTGTTTAAACATTCTACCCATTAAATTAATAAACATATTTTTGACAAGGGGATCTAGGCAGTGCTGCACTTTAGCCCTTAGCTTCTGCTAACAATGAAAAACATTCTTTAAAAAGGGGTCAGTTTCAAAATATAGATTATATTCTGATAACTGTGTGCCGTCACTGTTACCCATGCACTATATTCAAATGCCTTTGACTTTATATCCACACACCAAACATATAAAAAGCGCATAGAACACAGGCAAATGCAAAAATGTTCATAAGCACATAGTACACACTCCATACGTGTGGGGCAATGTCCCAGATTTCTGGGGGCTTTCTATGGTCCTCGGAACATCAGCATAGGCCAATTCATGTTCCTGTTCATGCTAATAGCAACTGCGCACATGCAACGCACATTAATGCACATGCGCACACATCTGTTGCTCGTACTGGCACAAGAGGGCTATTTAAACTGATCCTGTGCTATGCTTCAGTGCCATCTTGTCTACTACTGTTATTGACCCAGCTTGTTTCGACTACTTCTGAACTTTGCCTGCATTGATCCTGCTTTGCCTCTGACTATGTTTCTGCCAGTTTCCTTTGCTGCTGCTCCATTGATTTGTTACCGACTTCCTGTATCCTGACATTTCTCCTGCAGATGTATCTGTACCTGTGTATGACCTGGTAATTTGCCTGCTACGAGCTTCTGCCAATATTCCACGGTGTCCATTCGGCACTTCTGCTCCACTGTGGTCTACTGATGATCTCAGCCTGCTCCTGTGTCTCTTGCTCACTGGTGTCCACCCAGCACTCCTTTTTCGCTGTGATCTATTGACTGTCTTCCCCTGCTTGTTCTAAGAGTTCGTCCAGCACTGCTGCTCGCAAGACAAATAGCACTCCTCTGCTACCTGTCTGGCCCTATCAGAGGCCCCCCAAGTCAGAGGTGAAAGAGAGGCCTTCCTCACCGTGTCAGGCTCTTCCACCAGGTATGTGACAATGTTCAGGGCAATTAAACCTTACCTTCTCCCTAGGTGTTAATTTCACTGTGGCTTTGACTCCCAGGTAAGGCAATACACTTAAAACAAATAGAGAGAACTCGTGCTTTCTATAGCCATCTCTTATTAAAAACTCATTAGGGGTGCTGGCTTTGGGCATCCCTGATGCTCACTACCATTCCCACCGGAGCGGTCTTTCACCACTCCAAGCACTGCAGGGGGGGGGGGGGGGGGCGCCGAGCTCCCCGGTTGACAGCTTGAAGAAGAGGAGATCAGCTTAGCGCCACTGTACCGAAGGTATTTGATACAATTGATTTACAGAAACACGCACCTTTAGTAGTAGAGTGGATTCTACCATTTTACAACCACTTTAAACTAGTTCTTATACTTGTGGTGGGGCCAAGATGTCAGCCTTCCCTGAAAACCACAGTAGGGCTTATTAATCAGGGTAGGTCTTATTTTCGGGGGAAACATGGTAACTTTAAATCATGGCTGAGTATCAGGGCTCAAGTCCTGCGGGAACGTGTGGGAACAGAGTCCCTGCACTTTTTTCACAGCAGGAACGCAGTTCTCCTTGCAGGACTAGAGCTGCCGAGCCACCCGAGCCAATCCTTTACTAAGCGGCGATGCCTAGCTCGAGTCACTGTCAGGGGCAGGAGAACCTTAGTAATCCTTTGTTACTGGCCACTTCCTGTATATGGATTCATTGGGTAGTGTGCGGGTATTCGTCACTTCCTCTATGCCGCAATGTCTCCTGGGAGCTTTTGTCATTGTTCCCAGGAGACATTGCGGAGGTCTGCCGTGAGTTATGGCGGGATTTAGAAAGAACTTGATTAAAAAAAAACAAAAAAAACATGCAGTTTAGTAATTATGCATATGAGCATATCTTTTTTTTTTTGGTGGGTGGATCTTGGGTGGGAGTTCCCACACTTTTTTCCCCAGGACTTGACTCCTGCTGAGTATATTGGAGTACTGGATACTACACAGATTTCAGTGTGGACACGATTATAATGGACATAAATCTTCATATACAGGACATTGAAAACAGACTGTGGTTTTATAAGAGTCGGTTCACACTGGGGCAACAAGACTTCTAGCACGACTTTGGGAGGCAACTTGGACACGACTTGAGTATGAATCATCAGGCAAGTTGCCTCCAGGACAGTACAAGGCAACTTCAAGTCGCCTCCAGGACAGGAGGCTTTCCAGTGGCCAATCAAACAACAATCAGCTCTGGGGGAGGGAGGGGTTTGCCTGAGAAATGCAAGTCAGAGCAACTTCAGTAGTGTGTATTAAGACGGCTCCATTCACTTCCATTGATTTTCTCAACCGCATGACTTGGGGCAACTTCAAGTCTGATCCCAGGTCGCCCCTGTATGAACCGGCTCTTAACCGATTGCCGACCGCCCGCCGTCATATTACTGCGGGACAGTGGCACTCCTGGGCGAGAGCCCGTAGCTATACGTCCGCCTTAAAGCGTTCACCGCCGGGCACCCGCGATTGCTCGTTACAAAGCGGGGAACGGGAGCTATGTGTGTAAACACATAGCTCTCGTTCCTGTCAGCGGGGAAAACGCTGATTTTCTGTTCATACAATGTATGAACAGAAGATCGGTGATTTCCCCTAGTGAGGCCACCCCCCCATACAGTTAAAACACACCCAGGAACACACAAAAAAACGCTGATCGCCGCCATTACTAGTAAAAAAAAAAAAAAAAAAAATGCCATAAAACAACCCCCTATTTTGTAAATGCTATAACTTTTGCGCAAACCAATCAATAAATCCTTTTTGCGAATTTTTTTAACAAAAAATATGTAGAAGAATACGTATCGGCCTAAACTGAGGAAAAAAATGTTTTTTTATATATTTTTGGGGGATATTTATTATAGCAAAAAGTAAAAAATATTGCATTTTTTTCAAAATTGTTGCTCTATTTTTGTTTATAGCGCAAAAAATAAAAACCGCAGAGATGATTAAATACCACCAAAAGAAAGCTCTATTTGTGAAAAAAAAAAGGATGCCAATTTTGTTTGGGAGCCACGTCGCACGACCGCGCAATTGTCAGTTAAAGCGACGCAGTGCCGAATCACAAAAAGTGCTCTGGTCATTGGACAGCAATATGGTCCAGGGGCTAAAGTGGTTAATGTATATGTTAGGTGTGTATAATCACTACAGCAAAGCACTTATGTTCAGAATTCAGTTTGTGGTGGTTATTCACTGATCAGTGCAGGCCAACTCATTTCAGATAATAGATTTATCGCAGCACAGTAATAAAATAAAATTCAGAGTTGTTCAGAACTACCCCTATAGGTCAACCTCAAGTGAGCAAAACCTTTTGTAAAAATGTAAAGGATCATACCATGTCTTTGGTGGGCATCACAATGTTTGAGAGGGCTTCCACAAGCTCATATTTGTCAAGTAACATTAGCAAGAAATTGTTTGGGTCCATGTATGAAGCGCCAACCTACAGAAAGCAGACGAACCATTTTCATTTTCAGTGAAACTCTACCACATAAAACACAATCTTTATAAACAGTTTTCACCTTAACATAATCTTCATCAAAAATATGATTTTATGCGTTAACATTCTATATACAGTCACTTTGCTTTATGATTTACATGCACTAAACTAATACAGGCTTAAAAGTTAACTTGACACAGGTAAAATGACAGTTCAACTCCAGCTGAAAAAAATTCTACAAAATGCATTTAAAATATGTCAATAGGAACGCGATTTCATAATAGCCAACAAAGGGATGCTAAAGCAGGCCACAGACGATTTGATTTTGTTTCCTTCCAAGGAGGAAAAAAAATAAAAAATTTCACCTTCACAGTCAGTGGGGAAATTCGAGCACGGGGAGCCTTTCCGGCCAGGAAAACACAATGATTACTGCTAGCCACTACAGCAGTCGGCAGTAATCGAATTAAAAACATCCAACAGGCTGGTTGTATCCATGTCGATTTATGGATTGACTTGGGTACAATCAGCCCACCCATTAATGGATCGGATCTGAACCAGTTCAGCAGGGATCCATGTCAATTCATGTCTGTCCCGTTTAAGAGTCCTGGATTGGGTCAGGTACCTATTGCTTGCACAACATGTGGAGCTGGTATTGGGCAGGACAACCTAACATGTGGTACAATACTGATCAAGGCCTGATAGCTTTAATATACCTTACTTGCAAATTGTTCAAGAATGCTTGTTCCCTGGCAGACTCCAACTACAGTGATGTGTCACTAGGCATCCTCTGTGAGATTAAAATTGAGCCTATGAGCCCCAAGGACACAACTCCACCATCAAACATGGAGGTGGAAACATTATGCTTTGGGGATGTCTTTCTGCCAAGGAGACAGTACAACTTCACTGCATCAAAAGGGACTATGGACTGGGCCATGTACCATCAAATATTGGGCCTTGACCTCCAATCGCAAACAAGGGTTTTTGTCACCAAGTACGAAGTCATGTTTTGCGAAGGGGTCAAATACTTATTTCATACATTGAAATGCAAATCAATTTATAACTGTTTTTGAAATGCGATTTTCTTCCTTTTGGTTTTTATTCTGTCTCTCACTTTTAAAATAACATACCATTAGAATTATAGGCTGATCATGTCTTTGTCAGTGGGCAAATTCAGGTAAAATCTGTTAAAACAAAAACTGTGCAGCCTCAGGACCCTTAGCCCATAGTTTATTCAAAAGGAAAAACATATACACCTTAGAAAGCTATTCCATATTTTCAAATCTTTTAACCCCTTAAACTGCTTTATCTTAAGGGTGAATATGTTAATTTAACGTCTCCTTACTGAGAATATCCTCCACACTACTTTTTTAATACAACTATCCACTTTAAAAAAAAAAAAATGTATTATATGATTAGCATATGCAAGATAAGGCACAAATGCAGTGCAGTTGTAAAATTATGTCATGATTTAACCAATACCAATTTTAATCCTTTGATATGGATTTAACACATTATACAGACAGGTATAATAGTTCTTGCATCCAAGATTGACAAGTTCTTGTACCTGTAACATTACGATGTCTTTATCAAACATCTCCTCCCTGCATTTGACATCTTGGTAGTAGTAAACCTACAATTAAAGAAACACTTTAACAGAGAACAGACACAATATAACATATTAAAAACACATAAATAAGTTATTTAAAAGTGCATCTAATGGCTAGTACACAGGGGCCGAATTTCGGGAGACATTGGCCAGTTTAATAAAAACCATCCGACATTGGGCCCGTGTGTATGTCAGCCAGTCTGAAGTTTTTTTTTTTAACCTTGGGTGATTGTGTGTGGAAAAAAAGGGAGCGATACATTCCTATAAGGGAAGATTATATGGACGGAGTGTTAAACTGTTTTTATGCACAACATCTAGCATTTGGTGTATAATTATAATAGATTTGATTAATAAAAGCTTGGTTATTTGTGGAAGGCTATATATATATATATATATATATATATATATATATATATATATATATATATATATAGTGGTTTTGTCACTATTGTTGCAAGTTTAAATGGTATTTTAATACAGAAGTGATTTAAGGGAGTGAATATTTGACAAATTATTTCAGATTTATATTATATACCTGTACAAATGTATATTTTTGGGTGTTAGTTTATGGCAGTGAGGAGTGGGGATTTATTATAAATCATCTATTGTCCTTTCCATTTGCTCATGAATGGGGAATGTCTTATAACCATTTTTGCAGGTCTTTTTGTACCCAAAAGGGACATGGGAAGACAGTAGAATCAAGAATTACAATGCAGAGGCATTTGCACACAGCAGTGAGCTTATCCACATTAAGCAAGCACGTTGTGTGAAACTCCTTCAGCATAAAAGTGTGGGGCATATATTTTTTTTCTACAGTCTAATACACTGCTTCTATATCCTCCAAATTCAGGTCTGTCTACCTAGTCTAGAGCAAGCATAGTGGGCTCCAACTTGGGTAGAGACGGAAAAGCTGGGGAAAAGGTGTGGCATTTTGTAGCCCTGGACAAAGATGGCTGTATTAATGCTGTTAGTTGTCTGAGGAATTGTGATATACATGCATAGAATTCTGCTTTTGTCAGGCAGGCAGCTTGTTATAAAATTGATGCAGAGACCACTGTTGAAATCAGCTCTTGCTCCAATGCAAGGAAAGCACGGAAACTTTGAGGTTGAGTGTTGTGCGCACCTTCAGCAGAGCAAACATTTTGCCGAGGTTTAGCTATGGCTCCCTTTCCCCTAGTTTCTGCCATAGGGAAGGGTGCAGGTATACGCAGGGACTATGGTGCAGAATAGAAGGTTAGCTTGTCCAGGAGTATGCAGTAACCCAGGTATAGAACTTCTTGTAACAAATCCTCATGGCAAAGTGGCGTAAGGTGTGCGACCACCTGAGACTGAGCTCCAAGTGGTTGAACTTTTAGCACCAAATGAAAAGTTTACACAGTAAAGTCAATATATTCCAAACATAGCCCAGTTTTCAAAATAATGCTCAGAGATACAGGGTGACTCAGTCTTATTTGTCCAAGATGCCCGAATGTATATAAAGTCCAGACTTCACCCATAATGGTAGGCATACCCCAGAAGGGGTCCCCAAGTTCTGGGTTCCATAACAATGGACCTGCGCAGCATCCTGGGGCCGACTACAACTTGTTGCACAAAGTGACAAGGTGAGCACCCGTGCACGGTGCCCAAAGCAACATTACAGGACATCCACACTGTATCAGGTTCAGGTACAGCTCAGTTTTACAGAGGTTAACCAATCTGGATACATGATTTTTATTTGTGGTTTTAGAAGGCAATAAAAAGGAGATTAAAAGACAGACTAAAGATAAAACAATGTAATGATAAACTAGTTAAAAGAACAGTGATTTTTCCACAAAAGGAGAAAGGGTCCATCACCTTCGAACACTAGCAAAGTGGCTGCCAAGATGTTTGAAACCGAGTTGACACTTTCAAGTTGATTTTTCAGCATTTTGAGCAATCTAGTGGTAATCTCTTGGAATTTCATCACGCTTTATGAAACATAGTTACCTCACTATGAACTGAATACCAAACAACTGTCTTCAGATGGGGAATCCAAGTTCTGCCAATTACCCAAAAACTTCAAAACCCAAAAGTCAGCAGTAAAAAGTCATAGCTATGGTTTTATTGCATAGACCTTCCACTCTGCTTATCAGATCATTTTCAGTTTCAAAACCTCTAAAAGAATTTGAAAGGGAGGACATTTTTCAAATGATGCAGAGATAACCAAAGAAGCTGGGCACTATCAGTTTTTTTTTTTTAGAAGGGTTAAAGAACAACGCTCCAAGTGTGGTGAACTCTAGGGTAAATAAGTGGTATAGCATGCAAGTTTCACGGCTCTAGATCATTCCTTTTTGGTTGCGTCTAGAACTTTTCAGATACTCCTTGCAAGATAGAAGAAAGACAGACAGCAACAAGTATTCTGCAGATACAACTCAACTTTACAGATAAAACAACACAGGACATGGCAACTTTATAGGAACAAGAAGGTCTTTGATTAATTCCTACCTGGCTAATAATGGTGAGGCCATTTCTCCTCCACATTTCAGCAGCCACTTGCCCGACAAGCACCAGACACCTCAATGGACTTTCAACGAGAAGTTCTACCTGGAAGTCTTTCTAAACAGTAATAACAAATATGTCAGGAGGTTTCAAGGTACATAAGAAAACAAGATAATTCAACACACATCTTTAGCATTTAAATATAATCAACTTTCAGGTTCTGCACAGAAATCACAAGTGGAAGAGGTAAAGTCTGGACAGCAGCACTCCAAAAAAAAATGCCTTTATTGTGCAAAATAACAAAAGTACAAACCACAGCAGGGTACAAGATAAAAACGTTGACACTTTTCACACTCTCAACAGTGCTTAGTCATAGCTATATAACCCAAGACTTTGCTACAAATATATACTAGTGCATATTAACCACTTGCCCACCGGGCCTGTTTTTCAGATTCGGTGTTTACGGGAATTTTTTTTGCTAGAAAATTACTTAAACCCCCAAACATTATATATATATTTTTTCTAACACCCTAGAGAATAAAATGGCAGTCATTGCAATACTTTTTGTCACACCGTATTTGCGCAGCGGTCTTACAAGCGCACTTTTTTTGAAAAAAAATCACTTTTTGAATTCACTTTTTTGAATAAAAAGATAAGACAACAATAAATTTGGCCCAATTTTTTTATATATTGTGAAAGATAATGTTACGCCGAGTAAAATGATACCCAACATGTCACGCTTAAAAATTGCGCCCGCTCGTGGCATGGCGTCAAACCTTTACCCTTAAAAATCTCGATAGGCGACGTTTAAAAAATTCTACAGGTTGCATTTTTTGAGATACAGAGGAGGTCTAGGGCTAGAATTATTGCTCTCGCTCTAACGATCGCGGCGATACCTCACTTGTGTGGTTTGAACACCGTTTTCATATGCGGGCGCTACTCGCATATGCGTTCGCTTCTGTGCGCGAGCTCGTCGGGATGGGGCGTTTTAATATTTTTTTTTTGTTTTCTTATTTATTTTAAATTAGTTTATAATTTTATACACCGAAATAAATAAAAATAAAAAAAATATCACTTTTATTCCTATTACAAGGAATGTAAACATCCCTTGTAATAGAAAAAAGCATGACAGGTCCTCTTAAAGATGAGATCTGGAGTCAAAAAGACCTCAGATCTCATATTTAGGCTTAAATGCAAAAAAAAAAAAAAAAAGAGCTATGGGGGACGGGTGGGGGCTATTTTTCCCTCACTCGTATCCCAACACAGCTGCCGACAGGACCCGATCGCCTCTCCCGCCACCGATAACGGCGATCTCGCGGCGAATCCGCCGCGGAGACCGCCATTATCGCGTACAGGACTGCCCACGGAAAAGATGGATATCTCGGTTGTGGCAGCAACTGCTGCCATTACCGAGATATCCATGTTTAAAAACATGACGTCTTTTTACCATGACGCCGTGGGCAAGTGGTTAAACATGTGATCAGTTGTGTAGTTAGTGTCAATTATTTAAATGAAATTTGGTTAAAAACAAACATGTGTGGTTTGATGTAGGGGCACATATGTGTATCCAGGTGAATTAACTTAAAGTGAACCTGAAAAAAAAAAATTATTAATTTTCTAGAACTATAAGTGCTGGATGAATGTGCATGTATATTGCTATCAAAAAAAAATAATTGATTATTGTATAATGTTTCTCATTCATATACATTCAATAAATACATCATTAAAAGACATATACATATAAAAAGTGCATTTGTGTATAAAAGGAAAAATATGTGTCTGTATCTATATACCATATTTATCGGCGTATTCCCCATAAAATCAGGGGGAAATCGTGGGTGCGCGATATATGCCGATAGCATACCTCGGAGGGGAACGAGCGCCCGCCGGAAATTACCGAGCCGTCATCTCCTCTCGACTCTCACTCGGCTGTCACGTCACACACACAGTCCAGCCTCCGCCACCAGCATTGAACCAGTGTTCCGTCTGTCACAGGAGATGGTCCAATGCCGATGGCGGAGGCGGGACTGTGCATGTGTGACGTGACAGCCGAGACGGCTCAGTGATTTTTCCGGCAGGCGCTCGCCCCCCTCCTTCCCCTCTGAGGTATGTAATCATATCCTAGGACTTCTGCGCTGGATACTTTGTGCCCCCCAGGAAAAATTTTGCTCTGTCATTCGAGGTGTCTATGCTCCTTAAGTCATCAGAGTGTACATAGAGATATCTGCAGTCAACATTCCCTGCTTAGCCAGGTGTGTAAGTGTGTTCTTTTTGCAGAGCCCTGGGCAGAGAAAAGGACACCCAACGCATCAAGGGGCTCATTTGGCAGTAAGCGCTACATTATCAATAGATTATACTGGTAACTTCTTATTTATTTACTTTGGTCATACACTGAGCCACTCATGATGATCATCACACAACCTTTCATGGGCACTGACCCTTAGATTGCTTCTTCAAAGTTGTTAATTTAAAAAAAAAATTCCCTCTTAAAATTGGGGTGCGCGCTATACGCCGGCGCGTGTTATATGCCGATAAATACGGTAATAAGTGTACAGTGATAGACTAAATACCTAGAATGTTACCTATATGTATATAGGTGTAAATATGAGAAATAAAAATTATTTTTATATGAACAAAAATACATATGCAATATACAAGCATTTAAAGCGGAGGTTCACCCTAAATATAATATCTCCCATGCGATCCAGCATACTGGCGTCAGCGCCAGTATGCTGTTTTTTTTTTTTTTTAATAGCACACTTACTGTATTATTGTAGAATTCCTTTTCTGTCCCCCGCGGTGGACGGCTGTAGTATAGCGCGTCACATCTTCCTAAAATACCCGATATGGACTCGGGTAATCTCGGCGAAAATGCGGCGCCTGCGCACAGACCTAGGAGCTGACTGCGCAGGCGCCGTATTTCTCCGAGTCCTATTTCGGAGGGCGTGACGCGCCATAGCCGTAGGACTCGGAGAAATACGGCGCCTGCGCAGTCAGCTCCTAGGTCTGTGCGCAGGCGCCGTATTTTCGCCGAGATTACCCGAGTGCATATCGGGTATTTTAGGAAGATGTGACGCGCTATACTGGCGCCGTCCACCACGGGGGACAGAAAAGGAATTCTACAATAATACAGTAAGTGTGCTATTAAAAAAAAAAAAAACAGCATACTGGAGCTGACGCCAGTATGCTGGATCGCATGGGAGATATTATGTTTAGGGTGAAATACCGCTTTAAAATGCATTTATCAAATACATGCACAAAATACAGTTTGTGCATCCTTACCCATTCATTCAGTAGCCACAATGAGTTATAAAATCTGATATGAAATAAACTCAATAGTTTAAATGTTTTGATAATAATGTAATCATTCATATGGGATGGGCAAAAGGAAAATATAGTAGAAACCTCAAGATTGGGAGTAAGGAAGAGCCACGCAAAGTCTGGATGGAGATGGCAATACAATAGTGGCCAAATAGTCGCTAAGAACATGAGGTCCTATACATAGACAATATAGATCTATCTATCTAGATATACACACACAGTACAGACCAAAAGCTTGGACACCTTCTCATTCCAAGAGTTTTCTTTTCTACAATGAAAATTGTAGATTCACACTGAAGGCATCAAAACGTGGAATTATATACATAACAAAAAAGTGTGAAACAACTGAAAATATGTCATATTCTAGGTTCTTCAAAGTAGCCACCTTTTGCTTTGATTACTGCTTTGCACACTCTTGGCATTCTCTTGATTAGCTTCAAGAGGTAGTCACCTGAAATGGTCTCCCAACAGTCTTGAAGGAGTTCCCAGAGATGCTTAGCACTTGTTGGCCCTTTTGCCTTCACTCTGCGGTCCAGCTCACCTCAAACCATCTCGATTGGGTTCAGGTCCGGTGACTGTAGAGGCCAGGTCATCTGGCGCAGCACCCCATCACTCTCCTTCTTGGTCAAATAGCCCTTACACAGCCTGTTGAAAAATAAATGGTCCAACTAAACGCAAACCGGATGGAATAGCATGCCGCTGCAAGATGCTGTGGTAGCCATGCTGGTTCAGTATGCCTTCAATTTTGAATAAATGCCAAACAGTGTCACCAGCAATGCACCCCCACACTATCACACCTCCTCCTCCATGCTTCACGGTGGGAACCAGGCATGTAGAGTCCATCCGTTCACCTTTTCTGCGTTGCACAAAGACACGGTGGTTGGAACCAAAGATCTCAAATTTGGACTCATCAGACCAAAGCACAGATTTCCACTGGTCTAATGTCCATTCCTTGTGTTCTTTAGCCAAACAAGTCTCTTCTGCTTGTTGCCTTTCTTTAGCAGTGGTTTCCTAGCAGACATTCTACCATGAAGGCCTGATTCACACAGTCTCCTCTTAACAGTTGTTCTAGAGAGGTGTCTTCTGCAAAAGGTGGCTACTTTGAAGAACCTAGAATATGACATATTTTCATTTTTTTCACACTTTTTTGTTATGTATATAATTCCACATGTGTTAATTCATAGTTTTGATGCCTTCAGTTTGACTCTACAATTTTCATAGTCATGAAAATAAGGAAAAATCTTGGAATGAGAGGGTGTTTCCAAACTTTTGGTCTGTACTATACATTATATTCTATGGGCCAGATTCAGGTAGATGCGCGCATCTTTTCGCCAGCGCAACGCATATACGCTGCGCTGATGCAAACTAGCGAATGAAGTACTGTATTCACCAAGCGCATGGCCGTTACTTTGCGACGGATTAACGAAGATGCGTTGGCGCAACCCGACGCAAGTGGAAGTGGGTGTGATCATATGTAAATGATGGGCGGAGCCCAGCGCAGAGGCTTACGTTCAGCGCATCATCCACGGAGCATGCGCAGTGAGGGAGGCTTCACTCGGCCCCCTGTGCGCATGCTCACAACTTCCGTCGGCACCACTTCACGGGAAACGTCAGCGCAATGTGTTCCGCTGCGCGTATAAAAGCGACAGCGGAAGCGCCATTCCGGCGCAAAAGTATTTCCGTTTCCCCCCACCCCAGGGAAGTTACTTTTGCACAGAGATGGCTGCTCCCGCTACCCCCAAAGAGAGGAAAAACTTGAATTTCAATGCCCAGGAGGTCTCTGTGGTAATCTCCGCTATGGAGACTTATAATGACTTTCTCCACGGAAAGAAAAGTCAGAAGACCAGCCGGGAGAGGAAGCAGGCCATCCTGGACACCATTGCTGGCAGGGTGAATGTGTTGGGGTACTCCACCCGGACTGCTGGTGATATCCAAAAGAAAATTAACGACCTGCGGCGCAAGGTCCGTGGCAAGGTGGCCACCATCAGGAGGCATGAGAGGGGCATGGGTGGTGGACCCCCATGTGCGGTCAGCCTGACCACAGGAGGAGGAGGTGGTCGCCCGCTGCCTGGACAGGGAGCAGTTGGAGGAGGTCCCTGGATATGACTCCATGGAGGAAGGCTCCAGGACAGGTAAGTGTTTTTCTATCCCATATTTGGTGTGTTGCATGTGGGGGGGGGGGGGTACATGTGCCAAGTGTGTGGGACCACCAACATGTGTCTGCTTTGTGTCAACCACAGATGACGGAGCTGGGCCATCATCTGTTGCCGGCCATTCCACCCCAACGGGATCCTGAGGACGAGCTCCTGGGTGCTGAAGACACCGAGGTGGAGGAGAGTGCCCACACCACTTCTGCAGAGATGGTTGAGGAGGAGCCTGTTCCTCAGCAGGAGTTTATTTTGGTTTTGTCAGAGTCCTCCCCTTCTGCAGGGCCGTCTGCCATCCCCTCACCCATCCTCGGTAGCCCCTCAAGGGTGACTCCATTCCCACAGGGACAACCTTCTCCTGGCCCCAGGAAGGCAACACGGAAGACCAGGGGGGTGTCTGATCTAGTCCAGGACCAGGTGGCGATGGACCACGCCAGGCAAACTCAGCAGATGGGGGAGATTGCTGGCCACTTGGACCGGCTCACTGACAGCCTGGGCTCCGTGTCGCAGCTGCCCAGTTGTGTGCAGGACGTTGTGACCAGCCTGGGGGAGGTGCAGGCTGATGTACGGCACCTCACAGCAGCCGTCCACGCCAACACAGCTGCCATCCGGGAAGAGGGGAGGCAGCGGCAGCGTGACCAGTGGCATAATGTCACCCGCCAGCTGAGAATGCAGGCCCAGACCAACCTCTATCTGAGCCGGATTGCCGTGGCCTTGGAGGGCATGCAGCCAACAGCTGCCAGGAGTGGCCCACCCGGGGATCAGCCTCCTCCAGATGCCCCCCCCACCCCCACCCACTCCCTCCAGGCAGCTGAGGAGCCCGAGAGTGCCCACAAGGAGGAGCCCCCGTCATCCCAGATGAGGGTGTGTTTTTTTTGGGGTTAATATTCCTTTTTTTTTTTCTTGCTCAGGTTATGAGAGTTTATATTTTATTTTATTACTCATGTTATGAGATATTTTATTTTTAACTGCACACGGTCAGGAGTGCAGGGGACAGTGTGAATGTGAGGGGGTGGCACTCCTGCCAGTAAGGGGTGTCATCCTCGGCCATGGTGGAGAAGTTATCCCCACGGCTGTATGAATGACGTGTGAATGGTGTATGAATGGACAGCGACATCATTGGGGCCTTGACGCTGGCGTTGCTGCTCCCAAGTCCCACATGTTGGACTTGGGCTAATCCAATGTGATGAGGATGTGGTGTGTGTGATCTAGGGACATCAGTGGTGTGCATGCATGCATTGTCTGTGTGATTAATGTTTTGGTTTAGTGTCCAAAGATGCCTACGGCGAGGACCCTCCTGACTGCTCTTCCATCAGCAGACTGGTTCTCCTCTGGCAGGTGGGGACTGTGTGGGTCGGGGGTGAGGTCATCACGTATGTCAATCTGCAGGCCTTTTCTCATAGCAAAGTTGTGCAGAATTCAACACGCACCGATGATCTGACACACGAAGGTAGGGGAATACAATAGGGCCCCCCCAGACTTATCCAGGCAGCGGAAACGGGACTTCAGGAGCCCAAATGTTTGCTCCACCACTGCACGGGTTTTGATGTGTGCTTCATTGTATTTTCTCTCTCCTCTGGTTTGGGGGTTTCGGAAAGGAGTCATTAGATGGGGTCCCAGTGCATATGCAGAGTCACCTGGAAGGGAAAAGACAGGAGGATGTTAGTAGTGCATGTGCCACTTGTGATGTGTGCATCATGGGAGGGGATAGTCATGCCTGCCACCCATGTCACTCACCAACCAGCTGTCCCCATACATGTTCTGCTCGAATTCTGCTGTGATGGGGCTCTGACGGTATATGAAGCTGTCATCGCTGGACCCGGGGTGTTTGGCACGGAAGTGCCATATGAGGCGTTGGGCATCGGCTATCACCTGTACGTTGATGGAATGCCAATGCTTCCGATTGCGGTATATGTGCTCTGTGGCACTGGGGGGCTGAAGGGCCACATGTGTGCAATCAATGGCCCCCACAGTGCGTGGGAATCTGGCAATGCTGTAGAAATCTGTCATTGCCTTCAGCTGCAGCTCCTCAGTGGTGGGTCCGATGAACTGGTTGGACATGCGTCTGAGGATTGCAGGGACAACCTGGTGCACACATCTGCTCATGGAGGACTGTGACATCCCAGCCACCACGCCACTTGTACGCTGGAATGATCCACTTGCAAGGAAATGAAGTGTTGCCTGTACCTTCACCAGTGGCTGCACTGCTTGTGAGCGGTGTGTCTTGCTGGTGATGTCACCCTGCAGGGTTGTGGTTAGTTCAAGTATTGCATCAGGGCTGAATCTGAAGAGGCGATACACCTCCTCATCCCCCATGCCAAAGAGGCTCATGCGCGTGTGGTATATCCTCTCACGTGCCCGCCTCCTTCGTTCCGGGGGACCCAGTACTAGTGCTAGGACCGCGACTGCCCCTGGCATGTTGGCACACAGAGGTGTTGTCCTTGCAAGTGTGGTTGTTCATCTTGCTAGTTTCGTCGGTAACGCTGCTGCTGTAGCTGCTCCTCCTGCTGACCTGTGGCTGTCTGGAGTAAAGATAAAGCAGCTATTTGTAGAAATAACTTTGCGCCGGACGGACGAGATACGCGCGGCGCATGTAGCCAGCGTATGGTGCTAATCCGTTCGCGAAATCTCCCTCATTTGCATGGAAAATCAGTAGGCGCGACTGATGCGCCAAGCGAAATTATGCGCTGACGATACTCTGGCGTCGGAAAGTTAAGCCGGTCGGGGAAAGCCCGTTTTCTGTCGCATCTAGTTTGGTGGGTACGGCCACATAGATACTACGGCGCATCTTCACAGTTACGCGGCGCATATCAAAATACTCCAGCGCAAGTCTTGCTGAATCTGGCCCTATGAGTCTATGTATAGGACCTCATGTTATTAGCGACTATTTGGCCACTATTTTATTGCCATCTCATCTACCTCAACTTCTTGTGTCCCACCCAATTTGTTCTTTATTTTCATCGATCTACACATACATTTAATAGAGATTATTCTAATTTATAGAACTGCTTTTTCTGATATACAGTGTCCATCCAGTCTTTGCGTGGCTCTCCCTTACTCCCAATCTTGAGGTTTCTACTATATTTTCCATGCACATTCATTACTTTTGCCCATCCCATATGAATGATTACATTATTATCAAAATATTTAAACTATTGAATTTATTTTTTATACCAGATTTTTTAACTCCTTTTGGCTACTAAATTAATGGGTACGGATGCACACAACGTATTTTGTGCATGTATTTGATATATACATTTTAATTTATGTTTTTCTATCACAAATTTTTTCATATGCATATACAAATTAGGGTTGTCCCGGTGCCACTTTTTTAGGACCGAGTACAAGTACCGATACTTTATCATGTATTCGCCGATACCGAATACCGATACTTTTTTTTAAATGTGTCCCCAAATGCAGCCATGTCCCCCCACATATATTGCAGCCATGTCTCCCCACATATATCCAGCCCCACATATATCCAGCCATGTCCCCCCACATATATGCAGCCATGTCCTGTCCCCCACATATATGCAGCCATGTCCTGTCCCCCACATATATGCAGCCATGTCCTGTCCCCCACATATATGCAGCCATGTCCCCCATACCTAGTAGTAGATGATGATGCCACCGCTTAACCCCATCTTGGCAGGAAATCCGACACCACCATTGTATAATGTTACTAATTCATATACAGTCAATAAATACATTAAAGACTTATACACACACACACACACACACACACACACATATATAGTGGATTTGTGTATAAAGGAAAAATGTGTCTGTATCTAAATAAGTTTATGAGACACTAGAATGCTACCTATATGTATATAGGTGTAAATATCAGAAAAAAATATTATTTATATTAGGGTTGTCCCGATACCTATACCAGTATAGGTATCGGGACCGGTACTTGTACTTGTACTCCCGCAAATACCCCCGATACCTGAATAGAATACTCCCCCCCCCCCCCCCCCGCAGCCGCCGCCGCGTTAATCCTCGTGCATTACAGGTATCGGGGGTATTTGCGGGAGTACAAGTACTCCCGCAAATACTCGGTATCGGTCCCGATACCGATACTGGTATCGGTACAACCCTAATACAAATAATATTTTTTTCTGATATTTACACCTATATACATATAGGTAGCATTCTAGTGTCTCATGCACTTATTTAGATACAGACACATTTTTCCTTTATACACAAATCCACTTATACATATAGATATATATATAAGTCTTTAATGTATTTATTGACTGTATATGAATTAGTAACATTATACAATGGTGGTGTCGGATTTCCTGCCAAGATGGGGTTAAAAATAAAACATCACTACGATAAGGGGTTCACACACGTAGGATATACTGGGTATTTTAACTGGGAGTCAGATGATATGAAGCTACATGAATGGTGGAGAGGAATATAAATCTTTTCATAGTACTAAAGGCTGAAACTTTTTTGCATGGATATAAATCACTTTAAACATAACGCACAATACTAGTAAACTTATACTTTAAGGCCCCTTTCACATGAGCGGACCGTTCGCCATAGGGGATAGCGGAGGAGAGACAGGGCGGTCCCTGCACAATGTACGGAGTCCGCCGACAGCTCAGTGGGACCCCCCGCTGAGCCGACGGACACACACGGAGCGGACCGAAAAACGGACCGCTCCGTGTGAAAGAGGCCTTGTAATTGTATTGCCTTATGTCTATCAGCCTCCAGCTTCTCTGGGTTCAGATGCTGATCTGCCCTGCACAGGACCCTGAAGTTAATGTAAATGTTGGATTTAATTTTTTTCTTTTTTTAAACGTGTCATACTTACCTGCTCTGTGTAATGGTTTTGCACAGAGCATCCCTGTTTGTCCACCTCTGGGGTCCTCCGCAGGAGCTCCTCCTGCTTTCAGAGGGCCGAAAATTATTTAGAGTGCCCCTACACCATAATTAACAAAAAAAATCTGCCTTTAGAATCACCCACTTCCTTCTGCTGCCCAGGACTACATGTCCCATGAGGCATCGCGCCTCACACATTCACAGGCACTGACATATATGGATGCTGTACTGATCTCTATGTGTACGGAGTATACTGACATGTATTAGTGTACCGAGTGTGTGCTGCACATTTTCTATGTAAACAAATAATGCATTCTGTAGACAGGTCAACTAATCAGCTGACCAACTAATCAATTTAGAAAAAAGTTAAAAACTATTTTCCTAATCGATTATGCCGATTAGTTGTTTCGGCCCTACTATAAATCTAGTCTTGTTACCACACCAGTGAATATAGAATCCAATAAGTTTGCCTACAAACTTGGGACTTTCATATCCGATATAAACATGCAGAGTTGAGGACTACTCACAAGGGGGATATACTCATGGAGCTTGGTAAAGACACCAGTTTTACTCATCTGTGAATGCAAACCTAAAAACAAAAAACACAAGTGTCAAATGTCTGACATACTGAGGTGCCCTGTAAGTGCATGGTTTCAGAAAACAAGAAAACCACTAAAGCAGCATCGATTCCTTTTTTGGGGATTACAGCATTCAGTCCACCCAATGTAAACACAGAAATAAAGAATAGTTTTGCAAACAAGCCTGGTGTTCCCATCATTGTATTCTATGCATATATGGAAAGTAGGCATTTACAGTACAGTAACTAAAGTGAGTACACCCTTCACATTTTTGTAATTTTTTTTATATGTTTTCATGTGACAACACCAAAGAAATGTCACTTTGCTACAATGTAAAGTAGTGAGTGTACAGCTTGTATAACTGTGTAAAATTTGCTGTCCCCCTCAAAATAACTCAACACACAAAAGCGAGTACATCCCTTAGTGAAAAATGTCACAGAACATGTTGGCACTCTTGGTTCCCCCCAATGAACTGTAGCTCCCCAGTTCTGGCAGCACTCGTGCAGCCCCAGACCATGGCACTCCCACCTACCATGCTTGACTGTAGGCAAGACACACGTGTCTTTGTACTCCTCACCTCGCTGCCGCAACACACACCATCTGAACCAAATAAGTTTATCTTGGTCTCATCAGACCACAGGACATGGTTCCAGTAATCCATGTCCTTAGTCCGCTTGTCTTCAGCAAACTGTTTGTGGGCTTTCTTGTGCATCATCTTTTAGAAAAGAGGTTTCCTTTTGGGAAGACAGCCATCCAGACCAATTAGATGCAGTGTGCGGAGTATGGTCTGAGCACTGACAGGCTGACCTCCCAACTTTTCAACCTCTCCAGCAATGCTGGCAGCACTCATATGTCTATCTACCAAGGATAACCTCTGTATAGGAGGCAGAGCGCGTGCACTCAACTTCTTTGGTCGACAATGGCAGCGCCTGTTCTGAGTGAAACCTGTCCTGATAAACCGCTGTATGGTCTTGGCCACCGTGCTGCAGCTCAGTTTCAGGGTCTTGACGATCTTTTTATAAAGTTTTGCCATGAGGTGCCATGTTGAACTTCTAGTGACCAGTAAGAGAGAGCAAAAACACAAAATTTAACACACCGAGGGAGGGAAAATGGCTAATTTGGCCCAATTTGGACATTTTGACTTAGGGGTGTACTCACTTTTGTTGCCAGCAGTTAAAAACATTAATGGCTGTGTGTTGAGTAATTTTGAGAGGACAGCAAATTTACACTGTTATACAAGCTGTACACTCACTACCTTATATTGTAGCAAAGTGTAATTTCTTCAGTGTTGTCACATGAAAAGATAAAAAAAACAAAAAAATTACAAAAATGAGGTGTGTACTCACTTTTCTGAGATACTGTATATTCACACTACACATCTGTTAATATATTGTTCAATCGAAATTTACTGATGTTAAGGTAATCAAGTAGGCATAAAAGGTGTGTAAAAAAAAAAAAAGAAGAAGAATCGTCAATAGTATCAGCAAACAAAGAAAATCATACAATAATTACCTTTATTGGCCTTCAAAATAAATAGCCACCCTTCACAACACAACACACTTTTCGCAACGTTTATAAAGCTTCTGGAAACGGTCAGCAAAAGGCCTCCTATGGAATCGATCACAGAACCACTGTCATGCATTCTTGGATTGCTAGCACGTCCACAAATCTTGCGCCTTTCACGATGCTCTTCAGTCAGAGAAATAGAAAGAAGTGCAAGCGCCAGATCTATAGAGTACGGTGGATGATCGAGATCAGCTTGTGTGGCACAAACCAGGAACAGATCTTCCGCTTACCCAAAACTATGCGGACGATGGTCCTTGCTAATGCCCAATTCCTCCACAATCAACTGTAGTGTCAGTTGCGGATCTCATGCCAGGATTTCTCACACTCGCTCGATCACGTTTGGGGTTTTGCTTGTCGAGGGTCGACCCGAACGGGACTTATCCGGAGTCGTTTCCTTCCCATTGTGAAAGTGTTTGTACCAGTTGTAAACATTTTCTGCTTGCGGCTTCTGTCCCCTACATTTGCAACAACATTTCATGTGTCTGTCGCTGGTTTCCCCAACTTGTAGCAGAACTTTATATTCACTCCTTGCTCCATTGTACCGTGACCCCACCTCTCACACAGACTATGTTCGACTGCCCGCATTGGGTTTACCCTGATGGTCAGCTGTACTCCACGCTAGGTGGCACTCAACATGTCTCTGGATAGCCTTGTGCATAAGGTGTGCACCTGCCCCAAGTTGCCAATTTAAACTTTTTAGACACACCTTGTATAAACAGTAGAGCAGAGAGAGGGGGGGATAAAAGGAAAATAGAGGGGGCGGGGTTGAAAAGGTGGGGGGGGGGTGCAGGAAAGGTGGGGGAGTGATAAGGGATAGGGGGCTGTATATAGGTAGTAAACATGGGCCCAATCAACTCAAAAATAGTCCTCAAAACTGGAAGAGGACCCGGCGTTGCTGCATTTCTACAAAACCCAGCTGCCTGCATAGTGTCGAACATACTTCATTACAGGCAAGTTAGTCCACCAAAGCTATACCGAACGTTTTTTTTCCCCTCTCTCAAATATCTTTAAAATCTTTAATCCTGTAAGAACAGAGGCAGCATGGTATAGAAAAACATCAGGGGCATCACTGCCACCCTGGGATATAAGTGGGGGAGGATTGTTTTAAGGGGCTGCGGACACTGCGATCCCCCAGATGAAAATTACATGTGTAGGCATGATGAAATCTCCTGGGAAGCATCAACGGGGATGCTCTGAAATGTATGGCATAAGTCTTTTTTTAAATATTAATTCTGCCAAACCCAAGTATAGAGTCCGCGGTTATAAGTCTTTCAACCTGAGAGTTTTGTGAAGTGAAGGCATGTGGTTCAAGGAACAAAGTTAATAGAGGTCCGCAAGGATACGGATGCTTAAATTCTTTAGAGGGCTTGGACAACAATTAAAAGGAAAGGGGGCCTATTGGACGCTTGAGATTAAGGGACTGCTCCTAAGGGCATTATCTAGGTGCTCCATCATAATGAACACTGAGTGGGGAAAGGGGGCACCCCTGTTGTGTGCCATTACAAATGCTAAAGATGGGGGATAGAGAGCCGCTGACTTGGACCCTTGGAGGATAAGGAGTGTAGCACTAGAGTGATTTGGGTCTAATCCTAATTGTATAGGAGTAGGTTGGTGAAGAGGCCACCTGTCCCAGTCGAATGCCTGTTCTGCATCAAAAGACCAGCATAAAAAGGCGTGCAATTGGTTTGAGCTTAGTGGGTCAACAGAATTTGTGGTGCGAGCGCAAATCTCGTATACCTGGAAAAATCTTGACCTTGATGAATTGTTTGTGGAAAAAGGATTTGCAAACAAGTAGCTAACATTTTAGGTTAGGTTTTTGGACCAAAAACTATTGGGCAATAGTTGCCACAAAGGGAATGGTCACTGTCTGGCTTTGGAATGAAGGAAGTCTGGAAAACATTTATGGATCAAGAGGGGAATGTATTGTATGCAGACCGAGTTGAAAACTTTGATTTGGAAGAGGGCGAAAAGTTAATTTTTTATATAAATTTAGGAGTAAACTCATCTGGAACAGGACTTTTATCCATTTCCATTAACATATTTAGCACTTCACTACTGAGAACTTTCACCCCCTTCCTGCCAAGGCCAATTTTTAGTGCCGTCACATTTTGAATCACAATTGCGCAGTCATGTAACACTATAACCCAAATAACATTTTTATCATTATTTTGAGACAGATAGCATTTTCTTTTGTTGGTATTTAATCACCACTGGGGTTTTTTTTTTTATACGATTAAATTATCACTGATGTGCACTGATGAAGCTGCACTAATTGGCACTGCACTGTGATGATCAGTGCCCGTATTCTCAGTGTAAACAGTGAGCCGACTGGCTTGCTGGTTTTTGGCACTCCTTTCCTCACACAAACACAGAGGAAAGTTCTGCGGATAACCAGCAAGCCTGTTTACATGTGATAAGCTGTGATTGGACACAGCTGATATCATGGGCTGCGGTGATTGGCCCTTTACCCCGATCTGTGATCAGCTGTATCCAAAGGACACAGCAGGCAGAGAACGTGCCCGGTATGTGCCGCAGGAGAAGGGGTTCTGGGAGGAAGTCTATAGTCTATAGACATCAGCGAGTACCACGCTGTAGCCGTCTTTTGGCTATAGCGCGGTACTAAAGCGGTTAAAACATTGTCATTAGAAAAAGCCTGACATTATAAAAACTCTGACGAACTTTGGAAAATACCAAGTAACCTGCTGTCAAGTTTAGCCGTTAAATAGATACTTTGCGCCCACCTAGAAAAAAGGATGCAGATCTGGCTTTATTCTGACATATGAGATCGGACTACTTGTTCTCGGTCAATTAAAAGTGCTAAAGCAAGAAGGTTAGAATAACCACAAGGATAAAGACCGGACTGTTTCTAAAAGAAGCAATGCCAGGGGAAGAGAATATCAATATTACAAACCAAAAAAACTTCCGAACCTCAAATCAAAACTAGCTTGAGATCTGTTTAGTCAATGCAGACTGTAAAGATAAAACCCAGTAGTACCTACCTGCCAGCATCCGGGTGAGGGGTAGATATATACTGACGGGATCTCTGGAAACTCTAAATGGGTAGGTTTCAAAGGAATAACCACACATTTCTACGCAAGTCTTTTGTTGGGAGCGAACAGGTTTAAAACACTGAAGAACTCTTTGATAGCAGTCCTTGTAAGTCTGGAGCAGTATCTCTTCCTTTGTAAAAAGAGAGTAACAAAAACAAGGTTATACAACCAGTAGGGGCAGGAGAAAGATTCTGCCACTCCTTTCGAGTATGGCGTTACCACCTGTGTGACTTTTTCACAGCCTGGCCACATAGAGCCCAAACATGCAGGGAGCACCATCAGGTGTTCTAAGAACATAAATTACACATCTAATGTCATTCCTACCCATCACACTTTTGAAGGTCCTGGAGCACCAAGACAATTCAATTACCCACAAAATGACCCAATTTTGGAACACAAACACCCCAATTTGAGATCTCAAATCGATACCACTCTCCCAAGTTAAATTCCAGATAGATTCCATAATCAGAGTGGGGAAAAAAATAATTTCATATTACTGGGTTTAGGAACACTTTAGCTATTCTATGAAAAATGTCAATCTCTGTGTACCATCTTCTGCAATCTTTTATTATAAAAGTTTGTAAACAAAAAAATAAATAAAAAAATCCTGACATGATAAAAATGAACCCCGTTTAAAGCAATTTTTACTAAGCGATCAGGAGTGCAAAAAACAAAATGTTTTATCGTGGTCTTTCATGACGGGAGAATATATTTCAGGATACACTTACATTGCTGGCACACCACTCCTGCACTAACATCAAGACGTTATTCAGTTGCATTTGCATGGCTATTGCGGTCTCCCAGTCAAAGTCCATCTCAACATGTTGTCCCATCATTCGACCTGTAGCTTCCATGCCCTAAAACAAGCAAATGTCATGTTAATGGGTTCTCAACATCTCCCAAAAGGTAAAATCAGATCTGGTAGGCGAAATGGTATAGTTCTTAAAAAACAAAACTTACACACCTCTTGGAGAGTAGACTTTCATTAAAAGAGAAAAAGTTACATTTTTTTCAGAATCATACCTCAGATTCATACTTACCTAGGTGGATGCAGCATCGGTCCGAAGCAGTATCTGTCCCCTGGCGCCTCTGCACTTGGAACCGAGCGATCGAACACAGCTGATCGTTCAGTTTTCCCAAGTTCCATGAGCAGAGAGCTGCAGACGGTCAGTCACACTCTTTTCTCCCCTCGCTCATTGGAGCACTTGGCTTTGGAGGGGGCAGTGGTGGCCAGCTCAGGGAATTACAGGAGTGCAAAACGTACTGCACTCCCATGATCCATAGGAGGAGAAGTACAACCAAACAAGCTTTGGCTGGACTTTTCCTTTAAATTGTTAACTATGTCAACCCTGTTAAAGCCAAAGCAAACCACCACCTCCCCCATAATGAGAAAACCTTTTCTAATGAGGAACCATCAACCATGAAGTCAAGACTGCCAGATATCTTCTAATACGTCTGTCTGAACCACAAAACTATCACTATTCCCCCCAAATTTTTTTTTTACTTTTATACTGCCCAACCAATTCATAATATTTGAGCAATGCCAACATATTGGAATCATTAGTACATTGTACTGTATTTGGGAGGTACAAAATATATCATTACAATAGAACTATAACATTTATTTTGCCTTTTATTACGAGCATATATTAAGAATAATCACCCCCATGTTATGTCCTAGTGGGCATAATCACAAAAAAAAAAATTGTATGATAGGATTACCTGCATACATGTTAACATATGAAGAAAAGATTTAAACCCCTCCAAAAACTTCTCTTGCAGTTTCTCCGACCAAGATGTGGGTGTACTTATCAGGATATATCTAAAATGGAATAAATATATATATTGCATAAAAAAGGGAGGTGGAGGATAAAAATACATAAAAACAAGTAATACAAAGACATACTAGTTATAAAAGCAATTAAAGCCCCCTGTAAACGTATCTCTGAAAATTCTGGCTGCTTGGATGCGGTTATGGCTTTCATTTTTCATAAATCACAAAAGCAGAACAAGTTGCAGATAAGCAAAGAAGAGTCAGAAGACTTTATATATGCATACTTGTTCCTGGTCAGTGACAGAATACTGAAAGTGGCATTAAACCCAAAAGCAAACATTTATAGTATTGCAGCCTTCCAATGCTTAGATGTGATTGCTTTGTTTTCTTTTTTTAGACTTTCTTGGTCTGGTGATCCAGTCAGTTTTTCAAAAGAACAAGCTTGCTTGCACATCTAAGGCTGCGTACACACGAGGGGATATGTCCGCTGAAAACGGTCCGATGGACTGTTTCAGCAGACATCTCCGCTCGTGTGTATGGGCTAGCGGACAGATTTCTCCACCCGACAGATTTCAAAGCAAGCTTTGAAATCTATCCGGTGGGGATCTGTCCGCCCGACATGTCTGCTGGTTAGTACACTTACCAGCAGACATGTCGTCCCCCACCGCCGCCGCCGAATGGATTCGGCGCATGCGCGGAAGTGTTTTACTTCCTGGTGCGGTGACGTGGCGGTGACGCGGCGGCGTCAACGTCACCGCCGCGTCACCGCGCCGTCCGGCGGCGGGGAATTTGATCCGATGGTGTGTACACGCCATCGGATCAAACTCCCGATCGGACATATCCGATGGAAATGGTCCGCGGACCGTTTTCATCGGATATGTCCGATCGTGTGTATGGGGCCTAAGACTACTGTCCCACCAGACCAATAATTTTGCTGTCAATGCGTGTCCACTGTTCTCATTCATCCAGAGTGAATGCATGAATACAGGAGGTATAATACTGACCAGATTACAAGGCGAAGGGAAAAAGAAGAAAAACCAAAAAACGAAACGAGCCACCATATCCAATTAGTGATTGGCAAGCTGCAATACAAAAACATTTTTGGTTTTGGGTTTAATACTGCTTTAAGTATAAGGCTCAACATGACAGCCATTTCCCATCGCTGAATCAAAAAAGATACCCAAAGTTAAAGAGGAGTTCCACCCAAATTTGGAACTTTCTCTTGTTCCACTCCTCACCCCCTTACATGCCACATTTGGCATGTCATTTTTTGGGGGGGGGGGGGGGGGGAGTGGGGGCTTCAGTAGGAGTGGGACTTCCTGTCCCACTTCCTGCTTCCGCCGTGGGGCTGGGTAGGCGATTAAGGCTTAATCGACTACACCAGCCCCTCCCTGTAGGCGATCACATGGGACACTGACAGGTCCCATGCGATCGCCTCTCCAATCAGCGGCGAGCCGCGCCACGTGTGCATGCGCAGTGCAGCTCGCGCATGCGCAGTGGGTGCCCGGCCGTGAAGCCGAAGGCTGTCACGGCTGGGTGCCCACAGTCGGGATGGAGATGCCGGCCGGAGAGGGGGGGAGAGGAGCGGAGCCCCGGTCGGTGCGTCGCTGGAACGCAGGAGCAGGTAAGTGTCTGTTTATTAAAAGCTAGGGGGGCGTGGCCGGATGTGAACGAGGCAGCAAGTGTTTCTCTGGAGCTCCGCGCTGATCCTGACATTCAATCCGTTTTTCGGGCGATATACTGCACTTTTCGGAGCTTTGCACAGCCAGGCAGTGTTGGTGACATCCTGGTCATGAGAAGGAGTGGGCACAAGCAGGGGAGGATACGGCAGAACTCGCAGCGCCAGACCCGCTCTGCACGTGGCATTGATCCGGGAGCAGCCGCGGCCATCTTGCCTCCCAGTGTAACTACCAGAAACCTGGGGAAGAAGAATAGGGATATGACGGAGCCTGCAGTGAGTGGCAGTGGCGGCTCGGAGGGACCCCTGCCTGATCCCCAGGGCCATGGAGCGCAGTCGGATGCTATCACCAGACCCATCCTGGAGGCCATTGATGCTAGCAAGGCGGCAGTGATGGTGAGAATTGACCATGTTCCCACAGAGTGCACGCTTATTCGGCATGAACTAGACAAGTTCCGGGGCCGGCTCACTGAGGCTGAAGGGCGGATTTCTGAGGTAGAGGATGTAGCCCACTCTCATGGAGCACAGCTGAGGGAGCTGAGGGACCAGGTGAATTCCCTCCAACGCAGAGCTGACGACGCAGAAGACCGCCAAAGGAGGAACAATGTCCGGGTGGTGGGGCTGCCTGAGGGGGCTGAGGGGACCGCGGCTGTCACCTTTGCAGAACGCTTCTTTAAACAAATCCTGCAATTGGGGGATCTCCCCCCTACTTATGTGGCCGAACGGGCGCATAGAGTCCCTACAGGAGTGCGCCCCCCGGGTGCGTTCCCGCGCCCCTTCCTCGTGCGGTTTCTCAACTACCGAGATCGGGACATGATTCTGCGGGAGTCCAGGAAGCATCAGGAGCTGCGTTTCAAAAACACCAAGGTGATGCTCTTCCCTGATTTTTCAGCAGAAACCCAGCGCAAACGGCGATCCTTTAACGACATCCGCAGGAGGCTGAGGGAGAAAGGGATCCAATACAGTATGCTGTACCCCAACAGGCTCCGGGTTCAACATAATGGATCGGTCAAGTTCTTTGAATCCCCAGGGGAGGCATGTGAGTGGCTGGACCGCAATCCGTGATAGGAGCAGCAGCTGAACACACTGCCTTCTTCCCATTGTGTTTGGGGGTGTCCTCACCTATCATCTCCATTTTCCCTTCTCTCTGTGTGCATTTATTTTTATTTATTTTTTTTTACTTGGGGGGCTGGCGTATCTTACCTTCTCCTGGAGCGGCTGCAAGAGACCCGATTTTCCTGGACCTCGGTGCTACACTTTCTTCATGGCTCAGGTACGTCTCGTGTTTCCCCCATTTTATGTTTTTTGTTTTTTCATCTTCTAAGTCCTTTCCTGAGCCAACTGTCCTCTTTTTTTTTTGTGCCCCAATTCCCCTGATAGTGGCATCTGAGTGGCCACTAGGTGGCGTTCTTGGACTGCAGGACTGTTTTATGCAGCTCGACCAGTGCACAGTACTTATCCAAGCTTTTCATCTGTCCCTGTCTCAGTGCATGGAGCTCCCTGGAGAGACACAGGATTTATTCTACTTCTACTTTTTTTTATTTTATTTTTTCTCAAGATCTTTTTGCTGAACAATTCGTTAAGAGGTCAAGGATTCTCCATTTAGATTTTTGTTTTCTCCCATTTTTTTATTGGGAGTTTGGGACTAAGCTGCGTACCAAGTCGTTTGTTTTTGTTTAACCTGTTTGGTTTTGGTATGATGGCAGGGGGGGGGAAGTTATAACTCAGTGCACCACCTACCGTTGAAAATCTGTGCTGCACATCTATGGCGTGGGTATGAGGTATCTGCCAGCTCAGGTGGTATATTTCAAGTGTTACACCCTGGTCGGTTACAGTCAGTATTTTACATGGCTTGTTCTCTACTGTATTTGTATATTATCATTTTCCAGTGGATAGATGGCGGATAGGGTTAATCTAGTGTCATGGAATGTTCGGGGTCTGAATAACAAATTTAAGAGGGCCTCAGTTTTTCAAATGCTTAAACAGTGTAAACCGCATATCGCCCTTCTGCAGGAGACGCACCTCGATGGCAGTAGGGTCCTGGCTCTACGCAGGGCCTGGGTCCAGAAGTCCTTTCATGCTACCTACTCCACCTTTGCAAGGGGGGCGACTATCCTAATTAGTAAAGCTCTGCCGTGCACCATACACCAGGTGTTTTCGGATCCGGGGGGGGGGGGCGATATGTAGCGGTTCTCCTGGAGGTATTCCAATACAAAATGCTGTTGGTGAATGTTTATCTGCCCCCGCCTGTAAATGTTCAAGTGTTATATGATATGTTTGCTCGGCTGGCCCCCTTTGCTCACCTTCCTATGGTGGTAATGGGCGACTTCAACGCCATTTTGGATGTGTTGGACTCGTCCAATCCCGGGAGGCAGGGGTCAGCGGAACTGCTAGCGTGGGTATCAATGACAGGGCTGACAGAGGTGTGGCGGGCTCGGAACCCTCTTCGGAGGGCCTACTCCCACGTCTCTGCGGTCCATCGCTCCTCGGCCAGGATAGATCTGGTTTTTGGTAATTCGGCCCTGCTGCCTGTGGTACAGGACGTTGCTTACCTGGCCGGGGGAGTATCTGATCACTGCCCCCTATCTCTCACTCTCGGCCTGTCTGCTGGGAGGGGGAGGGGGGGATGGCGGTTGTCACCAGGTTGGCTGCAAAACGATAAGGTGGTGGATCTCCTGAGAGAGGCGGCTGCCTCTTATTGGCCAATAAATGTGGATACAGCAGATCCACCGGTGGTTTGGGACTCCTTTAAGGCAGCAATGAGGGGTGAATGTGTATCCGCCATCAAGGCAGAGAGGGCGACTCAAAATGATGAATTACATACACTACAAGAGGCGGAACCGGAGTGGACAGAGAGACATGCCAGCAGCCCCTCTGATGTTTCCTATTTATCCATGATGGATGCTCGGCGTTCTCTGTCCCTGCACTTCTCAGATCTGGCACACACTGAGGTTAGACGTAGAACCGAATCGATTTTCTCAGAGGGGGACAAGAATGGGAAGTTGCTGGCAAGATTGGTAGCGATAGACAATCAGGTCACCAATATCCCCGCAATTAAGAATAAGGAAGGGACCCTGGTTAGCGACCCCACTGAGGTGCTGGGGGTCTTCCAGGAATACTTTTCTGATCTCTATAAGCCAATCCCGAGCTATGACACTACTGAGTTGGATGCCCTCTTGGGGGGCCTGGCCCTCCCGGGTTGTCAGACGGTGACCGAGAATCCCTGGATGCTCCCATTACTAACAAAGAAATAGTGGCAGCCATTTTTGCCTTTCCCCCCCATAAAGCCCCGGGACCGGATGGTTTCCCGGCAGACTTTTATAAATGTTTTGCTGAGGAGATAGCCCCTAGATTAAATGCCCTACTGGCTCAATGTTTGAAGTTGAACAGGCTCCCTGCCTCCATGCTAGACGCCTACATGGTGTTACTGCCCAAGCCCGGTAAAGACCCGCTAGACTGCTCTGCATACAGACCTATTGCCCTTCTGAACGTGGATCTAAAAATTCTGACAAAGGTTCTGGCCACACGGCTGGTGGGGGTGATCTCCTCCCTGGTTGACATTGACCAGACGGGGTTCATGCCCGGAAAGTCTACGGACACGAATTTACGGCCATTGTTCACACATCTTCAGCTCCCCGGGCCTGAGGGGGGTACCAGGATTATTGTGTCAATCGACATAGAAAAGGCATTTGACTCGATTGATTGGGGGTATATGCATCAAGTTCTGGAGAGGATGGGGTTTGGTCCGGTTTTTAGGCAATGGGTAACGTTATTGTACAGTGCCCCCAGAGCTGCCATTAGACTAGGCCACTCGGTCTCCCCTTTCTTCTCAGTGGGTCGGGGAACTAGACAGGGGTGCCCATTGTCCCCTTTTCTTTTTGCCCTCACCATGGAGCCCTTGGCTGTGGCGCTTAGGAAGTCTACCGAAGTAGGGGCTATTCGAGTGGGCACCATACGGGAATGTCTGGCATTATATGCTGATGACATGTTACTATTTCTTGAGGATCCTGGTCCCTCGCTTCGGGCGGCCCTACGGATTCTGAATGATTTCACTATTTTTTCTGGTCTGAAGGTGAACTGGGGCAAGTCCTCGGTTGTGCCATTGGATGAAGGGGCCAGGGGTGGAGCGGATCCAGACTTGCCCCTGCAGTGGGTTTCGTCCATCACTTACCTGGGGGTTAGGATCACGGCCAACAGCGCAGACTATTTGACTCTTAATTTAACCCCCCTATTATCCTTTTTTAGGCAAAAAGCACAGGCGTGGCAGAAACTACCGCTCTCACTGATTGCAAGAATAAGCCTGCTTAAAATGAAAATTCTACCGGTAATCTTGTATTTCTTATGGCACGCTCCAGTGCGAATCCCTAAGTCCTTTTTTAAACAATTGGACGGCATTACTAGTTCCTTTCTATGGGCCCCCAAAATGCCGCGTATAGGGCTCAAGGTGCTTCAGGAACCCTGGGGTCAGGGGGGGGCTAGCTCTGCCGGATTGGAGAAAGTACTATCTCGCAGGCCAAATGGTTTTTGTTCACAGGTGGCTCTCCACTGATGATGGGGACTCTGCCACGGTGCTGGAGGCAGCTCACATGGGGTCTTACGAGACTCTGAGACTGGCTATTCATAGGGGTGGGGGGTCTGACCTACCGCTGAAGTCGGCCATGCGGGCGACTGTCAGAGCGTGGGACGAGGCGGTGGCCCCGCCTGCCCCAACTATTTGGGATTCTCGCCGCAGACTCCGCTGTGGGGGAATCCCAAACTGCCTCATTTTTATTCTTACTCGGATCCAGTGGTATGGGCAATTAAGGATATAAAGCTTCTCAAGGACATAACTAGCTATGGGGAGTTGCTCACCTTTGACCAGCTTAAGGCTAGATTTGATCTCCCGAACTCCTATTTTTTCAGGTACATTCAGCTTCGTCATGCCTTCCAGGCTCAGTTCCGGGAGAGGACGATTGAATCCATCAGATCGTCTCTCAAGGACATGCTCATGGAGGAAGATCTTCCTAAGACCTTATCGGTTACATACAAAGAGATGTTTAAAAAGAGCCCGGCGGCCCTAATTAAATGTAGGGAGAGGTGGGAGAGAGAGGTCCCTGATATAGATAGTGAGGATTGGGACGACATGTGGGACTGTCCCTTTCGGCACTTGGTGTCGGCGAGAGATAGATTGATACATTTTAAATTTCTGCACAAAATCTATTTCACCCCGGCGAGACTCTTTTTTGTTCCCCTCGGTCTCCTCGGAATGCTGGAGGTGCTCCTTCTCACCGGCTGATGCTACACATATCTTCTGGGAATGCCCGCAAATAAAAGTGTTCTGGGAAGGGGTGGTTTCTTGCCTAACGGATATCCTACATGTGCCTGTTACGTTATCGGTGCAGGTCTGTCTTCTGGGCTTAGTGGATGAAGTGGTCCCCTCCAGGGCCCTTAGAACACTACTGAACATATTATTGTTTTATGGGAGGAAGGCCATCCTACTTAAGTGGAAATCCCCTGCCCCGCCGGGGCTAGCGTTCTGGAAGGGCCTGGTGAACTCAATGATGCCCCTGTACAAAGCAACTTATATATCCAGGGGGTGCGAGAAAAAGTTTAATAAGGTCTGGCGGGCTTGGTTTGACGCGGACATCACTGCAGGATAGATTGTAAGGCTGAATAGGGGGTCTCGTTCCTGACATAGTTACCTTGCACGTAACACCGATGGGTGCGCCTCTGCTACATCGGTGGAGGGGGAGCCATGCTGACTCCTGTTGAGACCAGTCACAGGGTGGGGTGAGATGTGGGCGGGGAGTGTGTCCTATTTACTGAACTGTATGCTATGTTTATGTTAATAACTGTCTATGGTACTGATCCCAAGTACAGGACTCTCCTTTTGCTTGTGCCAACGCCAGATGTGGTGGTGGACTGAGTTATAGGGTTACGGGAGGGAGGGGGGGTGGGAGAAGTTGGGGGGGCATGTTTTGTTTGACCTTTTACCTAACATAGGTAACTGCCTATGTTATGACCATGTTGGTCGCGAGGGGCATGGTGTTGTGCCATGGCACTCTCTTTTGTTGGTGTCTGTATGTCTTGTTGAAAAATCACAATAAAAATAATTTTCAAAAAAAAAAGCTAGCAGCTACACTTTTTGTAGCTGCTGACTTTTAATAAACACATTTTTTGGCTGGAACACCCCTTTAATCCAGAGGAAGGTGAAAAACCCCAGCAGAGCATGATCTAATTTGCTACAGAAATTCCTTCCTGATCGCCCATGAGGTAATTGGATTTTCCTCAGATCAACTTTACCTACAAATGTTAGTACTCGGTTATATTATGTACATTTAGGAAAGTATCCAGGCTTTTCTTAACCACTTGTCCTCTGCCCACCGTCAAATGACGGGGGGCGGAGGACTCCATTGTCCTGACATCACGTCATATGACGTGATGTCCTTTTAAAGCCGCGGGCGGCGTGCGCGCACACCCGATGCACTGCTGGGATCCCGGTGCGAGTGCCTGGCGGCAACGATCGCCGCCGGGCACACGCGATTGCCCAGTAACTGAGCGGGGACGTGGAGCTCTGCGTGTAAACACAGAGCTCCACGTCCTGTCAGGGAGAGAGGAGACCGTTGCTGTGTCCCTTGTACATAGGGACACAAATCAGGGAGAGAGGAGACCGTTGCTGTGTCCCTTGTACATAGGGACACAAATCGGTCACCTCCCCCAGTCACCCCCCCTCCCCCTACAGTTAGAACACTCATAGGACACACATTTAACCCCTTCCCCGCCCCCTAGTGGTTAAACCCTTCACGGCCAGTCACATTTATACAGTAATCAATGCATATTTATAGCATTGTTCACTGTATAAATGTAAATGGTCCCAAAAATGTCAGAAAAGTGTCCGAAGTGTCCGCCATAACGTCGCAGTCCCAATAAAAAATAAAAAATAAAAAAATCGCAGATCGCCGCCATTAATAGTTAAAAAAAAAAAAAATGCCATAAACTATCCCCTATTTTGTAAACACTATAAATTTTGCGCAAACCAATCGATAAACGCTTATTGCATTTTTTTTTAACCAAAAATATGTAGAAGAATACGTACCGGCCTAAACTGAGGAAATAGTATTCATTACTATGTGGGTTATATGGAGTACCTTCAGGTGTGGACACTGGCAATCTCAAACAGGAAGTCCCCTCCCTATATAACCCCCTCCCCTAGAGGGAGTCCCTCAGTTTTGTAGCAAGCAGTATGCCTCCCAAAAAAGGTCACCCAAAAGAGGGGTGGGAGCTCTGTGTCCCGTGATGTACTCCAAGAAAAGGATTTTACAGGTAAGCTGTATTTAAAAATCCCTTTTTCTTTCTCGTACATCACGGGACACAGAGCGGCATATTCATTACTATATGGGATGTCCGAAAGCAATGCTTTAATGAGGGGAGGGAGACATCTTCCAAAGAAGGATTCAATTTAGAGGTATACTCAATAATAATAATTCCAACTTAGTCAAGAAAAAACTTTTTTTTTTTTTTTTTTCTCTCTTTTACAACCAAGGGTGCTTCTGATCCCGAGGATCTTAAACTGCAGCCTGTAGTACTGCCTGTCCAAAGGCAGAATCCGCATTCCTTCTCACGTCTAGTTGATAAAACTTTGTAAACGTGTGGACTGATGACCACGTCGCCGCCTTGCATATCTGAGCCATAGAGATCTGATGGTGTGCTGCCCAGGAGGCGCCCATGGCCCTGGTAGAATGGGCCTTTACCGACAAAGGAGGAGGCAACCTCTTCAAACCGTAGGCTTGAATGATTAATTGTCTAATCCATCTCGAGATGGTGGATTTTGCAGCTGCCTGCCCCTTCTTGGGGCCATCTGGTAGAACGAATAACACATCTATCTTCCGGATCTTTTCTGTAGCTTTAAGATAGGCCTTCATGGCCCGGACAATATCCAAGGTATGCAGCAACCCCTCCTTTCTAGATGTGGGTTTTGGAAAGAAGGATGGAAGTACCAAATCCTGGTTCAAGTGAAATTTGGATATAACCTTTGGTAGAAAGGAAGGATGGGGCCGGAGAACTGCCCTGTCCTTATGCAGAACGAGATATGGTTCCTTACACGATAAGGCTGCTAATTCTGACACTCTCCTGGCCGAAACTATGGCGACCAAGAAAACCAACTTTCTTGTCAGTAAGACTAAAGGAATCTCAGCCAACGGCTCAAAGGGTTGTTTCTGTAGAGTGGACAGGACAAGATTTAAGTCCCATGGACAAATTGGTGACTTGACAGGAGGATTAATACGCAAGACCCCGTGTAAGAAGGTCTTTACCAGCGAGTGGGTGGCCAGCGGCCTCTGAAACCACACTGACAGAGCTGAGATCTGTCCCTTGATTGTGCTTAGTGCCAGGCCTTTATCCACTCCTAGCTGGAGAAAACTTAACACCCTATCAATAGTATATTTGCGGGAATTCCATCTTTTGGATTCACACCAGCCTACGTAGTTCCTCCACACCCTGTAATATATCACCCTGGAGACCGGCTTTCTAGCCCTAATCAGGGTAGGAATTACCTGCCTAGACAGACCTCTACCCCTGAGAATCAGGGATTCAGCCTCCAGGCCGTCAAATTTAGACGCTGTAATGTAGGGTGGAGGATCGGGCCTTGTGAGAGTAGGTCTGGTTGTAGAGGAAGAGTCCAAGGGTCTCCCACTGCCATCTTCAGGACTAGTGAGTACCAAGTCCTCCGGGGCCAAGCCGGAGCTACTAGAATGACTGGCTTGTGCTCCACTCTGATCCTGCGCAACAGGCGAGGGAGTAACTGTAGCGGAGGGAATGCATATAGAAGTTTGAATTGATGCCAAGGGCAAACCAACGCATCGGTTCCGCAGGCCATAGGATCCCTCGCTCGAGACACGAACCTGTCTAGTTTCTTGTTGAACCTGGATGCCATTATATCTACGTCCGGCATTCCCCACCTCTGGCAGATTGTCTGAAAGACCTGGGGATGCAGAGACCACTCCCCTGGCAACAGACTCTGGCGACTTAAGAAGTCTGCCTGCAGGTTGTCCACTCCGGGAATGAATATCGCCGAAATGCAGGGTACATGAACCTCTGCCCACTGAAAAATCAAGCTCACCTCCCTCTGAGCGGCCTGACTCCTGGTTCCCCCTTGGTGGTTTATGTATGCCACCGCCGTGGCATTGTCTGACTGGATTCTCACCGGGAACCCCTGTAATCTGGAGGTCCATGCCAGAAGGGCTAGGCGAGCAGCTCTGATCTCCAAGATATTGATGGGGAGCTGCCTCTCTGCTTTCACCCAAGTTCCCTGGCGAGAGAACCCCTCGAAGACCGCCCCCCAGCCTGCCAGGCTGGCGTCTGTGGTAACTACCTTCCAGACAACAGGGCTGAAGGATTTTCCCTTTAGAAGATTCTGAGGGTTCAACCACCAGGCCAGGCTTTGTCGGACCCTTGATGATAGCGTCAAAGGGGACTCTAAGGCATGTGCCCTCTTGCCTCAGGCTGCTAGAATGGCTGCCTGTAGGACGCGAGTGTGGATCTGAGCGTATGGTACTGCCTCGAACGTGGCCACTAGCTTGCCTAGTACTCGCATACACAGGCGAATAGTTGTTTTTTTCTTGTTTAGAACCAACTGAACCAGCCCCTTGATAGCCTCGATCTTTACAAGGGGCAGGAACACCCTTTGCTGTTCTGTGTCTAACCTCATGCCGAGGTATTCCAACTGCTTTGTAGGCTGGAACGCTGACTTTCCCCGGTTTAGGACCCAGCCGAATCCTTCGAGGTACCGAACCGTGAGGTTTACTGCCTGTTGCAGACCCGGCCGTGAGTGATCTTATGATTAAAAGGTCGTCCAAGTATGCTAGGACTGTGACCCCTTGGATCCTTAAATTGGCCAGAACTGGGGCTAGGATCTTCGTGAATACCCGGGGGGCCGTGGCCAGCCCGAAGGGGAGCGCCCTGAATTGGAAGTGTCGCTGCCCCACCGCGAAGCGTAAAAATCTTTGATGCGACTGAAAGATTGGTACATGAAGGTAAGCATCCTTTATGTCTATGGAGGCCAGAAAATCGTCCCTCTGAAGCGCGGCGGCTGCTGACCGGATGGATTCCGTCCGGAAGGAACGAACCTTTAGGTAACCGTTTAACCTTTTTAGGTCCAAGATTGGCCTGACATCGCCGTTGGGCTTTGGTATGACAAAGAGATTGGAATAGAAACCTAGCCCTTGCTCTTGGGCTGGCACCTCTATTATTACGTCCTGGCAAAGCAGGTGATCCAAAGCTGCCAGCAATGAGGCCTTCCTTGCTGGATCCTTTGGTAGCCTTGATTCTTGAAAATGAGGCGGAGGACACCTTAGAAACTCCAGTCTGTAGCCTGTGGTTACAGATGCCCGGACCCATTTGTCGGGGATCTTGGCTTCCCAAACTTCTGAGAAGAAACGAAGCCTTCCCCCCACCCGCGAGAGTGGGGGCGCCCCTTCATAAGGCAGACTTAGGGGCTGTCTTTGTCGGCTTGCGATACCATGGCCTCTTACCCCCAGGGGCCTGTCCCTGCGATCTACTGTTAACGTTGGATCGTGCAGGCGGCCGTCGATACTGCCTGGAATTTGAGGGCCCCGAGACAGGAAAGAGCTGCCTTTTAAATGTAGGACCCCGGAATGTCTTTTTGACCGGTAAAAGGGTACTCTTGCCACTTGAAATAGTCTGAATATAATTATCCAGATCCTCTCCGAAGAGTCGTCCTCCATGGAAGGGAAACCCTGCCAGAAGCTTTTTGCATGGGGGCTCCGCCGCCCAGTTCTTCAACCATAAGAGCCTTCTCATGTGCACCAAAAATAGTGATAAACGAGAGGCCTGCTGGATGGAATCTTTTATAGCATCTACAGCAAAACACAGAGCTCTGGGAATGTCAGAAAACTCTTCTGCTTGTTGGGTAGGCATGTCCTTTAACATTTCTTTTGTCTGGTCTTTTAATGCCTGACAAACTCCAATTGCAGCCACAGCTGGCTGTACCACTGCTCCTGCCGTAGCAAAGGATGCTTTTAAAAGTGTCTCTAACCGTTTATCAACCGGATCTTTAAACATATGTATGTTTTCCACCGGGCAAGTTAGTGATTTATTCACACATGAGATGGCTGCATCCACTACTGGGAGCCTCCACCTCTTGGAGAATTTTTCCTCCATGGGGTAAATGACCGCAAATCTTTTCGGTGGCAGAAAAATCCTGTCCGGCCGTACCCAATCCCGAAAGATCAATTCCTCCAAGAGAGGATGGACCGGAAAAACTGCGTTGCTTAACGGAGCTTTCAAAGAGCCCAGAGAGGATACCGGAGGAACCTGAGGCTCTGGCAATGGTAAACTAAATGCCGAGCGGACCATGTCCGTCAAAGACTGTACCCACAGTCTTTCTGTCTGGGAGTCTGAAAATGGTTCCTCAGAGGCAGATCCCTCAATCCCTGAACCCTCTTGGTTCAGGTCTAGTTGATCCTCCTGTGATTCCAATTCCTCCGGAGAGAGAATCTCAGCATCTGAGGATACACCTCTTGGTGATGGGGATCTAACCCGTTTCTTACCAGGAATAGCTCTAGCGATCAATGCTGCTATTCTCTCTTCTAGCCCCCCTAGGGATACGGCTAGCATCTCCTCTGTGATAAACACAGGGCTGGGCTGATCTGGGCCAGCCTCCGCACCAGATCCCCCTAATGGCTCATCCAAGGCGCCCTTTATGTTAATAAGTTGCGGGGAAAGTATCGGCATATCATCAGAATCAGAGGGGGAACCCCTTTGTTTTTTGGTGTTTTTTGTACCCTTTGACCCCGAACCTTTGGAAGCCATAATACAAAATCGAGGGACTCCGCCAACAACAACAGACTGTAGTGGGCAGGAGTACAAAACCAGAGTTTAGGGGACAATAGATCACTAATGCCCAAAAACTGATGGGGCCCCGTATGTTTTTCTTTTTTTTTTTTTTTTTTTTTTTAAATATATATTATATATATATATTTTTTTTTTTTTAAAACATACAGTGACCCCAAACTTAGTTTGCCAGCCTCCAACCTGCTGCAAAAAGGGGAATTTCTTGGCTTAACAAAAAAGGCATTGGAACAAAGTGCAGCATGTACTACCCCTCTTCCGCCACCGGGAGTCACTGTTCTGCCGCTCTGCGTCCTCTCCTTCTGAAATCAGCCTCAGACTGAGCACGGACAATGCCTGCTGATCTATAACAGCACAAGGCGCGCCCCTGTATGACGCCGCAGGCACGCCCCCCCCCGCCCTCCTCTCTGAACGGCGCGAAAAAATGTCTATAAGACGTGCGCGAGCACGCGCGCGCGCGTATGCCGGAACAGGAGGAACATGGAGGAGCCGCGCTGCTGGAGACCCAGGACTGCAGTATCAGGCGGCAGATTCAAACCCCCGGCCAGGTAGGACTCTCCAAAAGGCCCCATAGGGATCCTTACCAGTCCTAGGAAGAAAGCAGCAGGTTAGCTAGCAACACATTCTTAGACAGGGGAACCTAGTGATGGGGGAAAAAAGGGGTCATCCTGTCTTTCTCAGACATAGTGAGCAAGGTTGCCAATGCAGAGCATACTTAGGCTATCCCCCCTTTTAGGTTACCCCGGAGAGCCTGCTGTCGAACCAAGTCCCGCAGGCTCCCCCTTACCTGCTCCATGCTGCAGGATGTTTGTCCAGCTAAACGATCCAATCTTCTCCCATCTCCGTGGGTAGCGTAGTAGACCTTCAGGCCCTGGGGTCCTATGAAGGTACCCACTGTCCTGGACCTATATAGCACCCTGGCAAACAGGCACTTATGGTTTTTACAAACTCCAAGTCCTGGGCCCAGCCCTCCAAAGAGGAGCATTATAGGCAAAACCCCACGGTTTGGGGCCCGGGTACTGTCCACTTTGGCACTGAGGCTCCTTGGACAGATCCGGTTAGCCCGCCCTTAATCCCAAGGATGTGGAGCAAAGCTATTCCGTGACCAACACCTAAGACACTGGCGAAAAAACTGAGGGACTCCCTCTAGGGGAGGGGGTTATATAGGGAGGGGACTTCCTGTTTGAGATTGCCAGTGTCCACACCTGAAGGTACTCCATATAACCCATATAGTAATGAATATGCCGCTCTGTGTCCCGTGATGTACGGGAAAGAAAAAGGACGCCAATTTTGTTTGGGAGCCACGTCGCACGACCGCGCAATTGTCAGTTAAAGCGACGCAGTGCCGGAAGTTTATATTTTGTCTGGGCAGGAAGGGGGTGTAGGTGCACAGTAGGCAAGTGGTTAAAGCAATATACTGGGCTGGCCAGAACCACCTCTGCCGGGTGTCTATTCCACATTTTCACAGCTCTTACTGTGAATAAACCATTCCATATTTGGAGATGAAATCTCTTTTCTTCTAGACGTAAAGTGTTCCCCCTTGTCCTTTGTGTGTACCGTAAAGTGAATAACTGAACTACATTGATCCCATATATATTTGTACACGTTGATCATATGCCCCCATGATGCTGTAAATAGGATTCAACTTACAAAAAGCCAACCTACAGCATTATATCTGCACCTTTAAAGATAGCCTGGAGGTGGAGCCTAGTACTACTGCCCCACATAAGCCAAGTGTATTGGAATGCCGCCTCCTCCTCCCCCAGTCCACTGGTTAGCCTTCATCACATAGTATAAAACTAAAATTAAATATGTATAAATGCGCTAAATTCAACTAATTGTGTACTACCAATACAGTATGATAACGATAACATGAATTCAAGTCCCAATCTTGTGTGTAATTCAGTGGCAATGCTGCTAGCAATCCCAGCTCAGCACTGTAATCACAGGGTTAATGACACAGTCTTCACCACCGCTCAGATATTTCCACCAAAGGAGCTTCACTATAAACACTCACACACACACTGCATATAGGTCAGGCATGTAAATCAGGTATGCGTCACGTCTTCAAACAATCCGCGCTCAGATGTTTCCCAAGAAAGAAAGAAAGGAAAAAAACATAGCATAATACTGTTAATCCAGAACTAATGACGATTAGTTCATTCATGCACTCACGAATCCTCTGGGGCTATCAAGTGTATATGCCGCTCAGTGCTCTGGACTCCTCATTACGATGAGAGATCGAAAGTCCCGTCACATAGGCTCCTCCCCCACGCGTTACGTCACTCGCCACGTGACTTATTCATGGGTATTGTTTTTCACCCATGAATTGGGTATTGTTTTTTACCCATGAATAAGTCACGTGGCGAGTGACTTAACGCGTGACGGGACTTTCGATCTCTCATCGTAATGAGGAGTCCAGAGCATATACACTTTATAGCCCCAGAGGATTTGTGAGTGCATGAATGAACTAATCGTCATTAGTTCTAAATGAACAGTATTATGCTATGTTTTTTCCTTTCTTTCTTTCTTGGGAAACATCTGAGTGCGGATTGTTTGTTTGAAGACGTGACGCATACCTGATTACATGCCTGACCTATATGCAAAGACACCGAGTGTTTATAGTGAAGCTCCTTTGGTGGAAACATCTGAGCGGTGTTGAAGCGTGTGTCATTAACCCTGTGATTACAGTGCTGAGCTGGGATTGCTAGCAGCATTGCCACTAAATTACACACAAGATTGGGACTTGAATTCATGTTATCGTTATCAGCTCTTATACATATTTAATTTTATCTTTTTTGGGTTTGGTTCACCTCTCACTATTTGCAACTTTTTTTATTTGGTTATTAATTTGTGTTTTGTTTATCACTAATTATTAGTAGCACTGTAGTACACATATTTACTAATAGTATAAAACTAAAAACTATATATGCAATTTGGTGTACAAATTCAAAGCGCATAAGCTGTAAAATGAATAAAAATATGGACATTTTTAAATAAAATAAAAAATGTTTAAATATTTTTCAATAGTAACATTTCAAATACAAAATTGCAAGCACCTAGTATGTCCACTTACTTGAGGTCACAAATGATAGCGTATACTCTGCAGAATCTGTCCTGACTGTAGCCCTGAAAGTTAAACTTGCCGTCTGTGTCCAGATGTTTGGGCAGAACCTCCAGCATGGCCTCAGTAATAACGGTGATTACATTCTGTTCTTCTATGAGCAGCCGAGCCTGTATAAGAGAAATGTATTTTTAAATTGGGGCAAGTTTTATCATCATTTACCTGAAAAAATAATGTCTGCATAATGAACTGCACATAAGCTATTCTCAATAGTTTACGCCAAAAACAGACAAAACAAAAAATTGCAAAATTAAAAGGTCATGTCACCTAAAAATAAGACTCTGAAGGGGCGATTTACTAAAGTTGGACCACAATCAGGTTCACCAGTTGGTTACCAACCGCTACACTATGGCCATGAAATTATGGGCTCAATTAACCTAAGCAATAAGGCATTTGTTATTTGCCGTAATAAACTTATTTTCAGCAATGTCATTTTCTGTTCTCTTTAGGTGATGGAAAATCTATTCTCACAGCTTAGTAAAATAAAAGTAGGGCCGAAACTATTAGATTAATCGACAACTAAGCGATTATGAAATTAATCGATTACAATTTTCATAATCTATTAATCGCCAACATATTGGGGTTAAAAAAACTAAAATTAGCCCTTTATAGTCCAAAAAAGCAAAATCGCTACTGTAAATATTACTTTCACTGTCCCATGGTAAAAAATTAACCCCTTACAGTAGCAATTATTTTCTCTTTTTTTTTTTTACTTATTTTTGTTTTTTTAACCCCATTATGTTACTAAACATCTCAGGCCTGGGTTCACACCTCTGTTTTTTAATGCTTTTTGCAGAAACACACCACAGTTCATTTACATGTTTTCCTATGGAACACGTTCACATCCATGATTTTTTTTTCAGCTGCTGCATATTTGGAAAGAGCAAGGACTTTTTAACTCAAAACGGTGCAATTTTTTTGGTTCAATATACTTCAATGGAGAAGCTGCAGAAAAGCATGTAATGTGTTTTTGCAGCAATTTGTGTTTTGTAATCTGCCCAACAACAAGTTGGCCCAAAATAATTTAAAAATGCAATTAATTTTTAATTTTTTTAAGGCTATTATGCGATTAATCTTAACAATAAATCGGCCAACTAATCGATTATGAAAATAATAGTTACCGGTAGTTGCAGCCCTAAATAAATGTATTTTACAATCCTGCAGTAAATAAATTAAACATAAAGGACCTTTTTTCTGTAATTTTTTTTTAATATGTCATAAGGGTCTGGCCTCTATATTAATAATTTTGCTAAAAGTTATACAAGAATCTCAGAAAGACTCACATTGGATGCTGATGTTTATTTATACAGGAGATGTGGGAGTGAAACTGCTCAGAGACATGTGTTACTGAATAAGATACCATAGAAATGTCCTAGAACAGCAGACAATATACAACATGACATTCCCGAGATAATAAACATATGTTGCAATAAGGATAAGAATGTATTATTATAAAACAATATTGCTTTGTCTCCAATAGCGAGAAATAAAAATAGAAAACTAGGGCTTGGTTTTGCTTACCAGGGTGGGGACAGTGAAGACTTGGACTGAAATAGCAGTAACTGCGATGTTTCGATCACGATCATCATCCATGTACTCTTTTTGAACTGGTTTGTAATACTAACAAGAAACAAAAACAAATAGATAAAAAAAAATGTCCTTAGATGGTCTTTGCAACTGGTGAGCATTCCAGTTATCACACTGCACAAATTACACCAATTTAAAACCAAATGCTAAATGTTTACAAACGGATTTTATTAATGGATAAGGTCATAGTATAAGCATTTAACAGTGGTAAAACATGAACAAGTGAGAGAGTCATTTACATTATACATTGTATACAAGTAAAGATATATCACATGAGAAGATGCATACATTTGATTTATAGATCCATACGATCTCCGTGGGAAAAAAATTGGTGGATGTGCTAAAGTAGAACACCTGTAATGGATATTATGTCAGTAGCGAGGTTTCCCACAAAGACCATTTTTTTTGGAATATATGCAGTGTCATATAGCGTGTGATGTATTCTTTCTGATAATTTGATATTTTCCATACGGTTAAGAATTTGAGGCCATGGCACTTTGGTTGAACGCCAGTTGAAAGCTATGGCCCAGTGGATAGAGCCAAGAAGAGTGTGGATTAATCTGGAACTTGCTATTGGTATGTCTTGTATGGGGGGCAAATAGAAGGCACATTTGAGGTTTCATTGGGATCTTTCTGCCTGAAATTCGATCAATCATAAGACTTGCATTGTGCCAGATGGGTTTAAGGTGGGAGCATTCCCAAAATATATGTAATAGTGTCCCGTGTGTAGGACAACCCCTGAAACAGAGCGGAGAAGTTGATGGGTAAAATAAATTAAGTTTGGCGGGGGTGAGATACCATCTGTAAAGCAGTTTAGTGGCAGATTCTCTGATGGTGGTAGTTTTGGTACATCTGTGTAAAATTTTCAAATATGGTATATCCCATTGTTCGGGGGAGAATGAAACGTTTAAGTCTGAACCAAATGCTAAGAGTCGGTTCACACTAGGGCGACACGACTTCCAGCACGACTTTCAGAAGCAACTTCAACACGACTTGAGCATGAACCACAGGACAATCTGGGGAGATTTACAACACGACTTGAAGTCCTTTTCAGGTCAAGAGACATTCCAGTGGCCAATAAAACAACAATCAGCTCAGGGAGAGGGAGGGGGAAGGAGGGGTTTGCCTGAGAAATGTATGTTATCTTCCTGGAAAGTAGCTTCAATTAAAACAGTGATCAGACTTGGAAGCGACTTCTATTGAAATCAATGGGTACAAATCGCCTAGAAGTCTGATTGAAGTAGTACAGGAACCTCTTCTGAAGTCGGAGCGACCTCAGTAGTGTGTATTAACACTGCTCCCATTCACTTACATTGCTTTTCTGGACAGCGCGACTTGGGACGACTTGAGACGACTTCAAGTCGGATCCCAAGTCGCCCCAGTGTGAACTGACTCTAAATGTAAGGGAAATCGAGTTACTTTGCTGCATTCACACTGTAACAGGGCTTCCCTTTACCGCGAGTATCGGCGACAAATGTGAGGCGTTTTGTACCGCGATTTGCGGCTACAAAACGCCTCGTTTTTAACCCCCTTTTTGGAGCGGTCTACTATCTCACATGCCGAACGCCGAAGCTGCCGGAAAAAAAGGCTCCGGGACTTCTTTTGAGCTTAAGGCGTCCGGCGTGGAGATGTGAACCATCTCCATAGAGGGGAATTTTAAATTTCCCCTCTGGCGTATGCGGCGTCGGGCGTATATACGCCTAGATGTGAATGGATCAAAGTCAAATGCTTTTTGGAAAAGGGTAAACAAAACATAAACGTTATTGTTTTAAAATAGAGCGTTTGCTTCATACACTGCAGTCTGAAATGGCAGAACTTTTTTGGTCAAGCCAGCAGAAAGCAGTACACAGGGACCTAACGTCAGTTTCTATTGAACGAGCCGATGCCACCCAACATTCAGCCCGTGTACCAGGCTTTATGGAGAATAAGCATTGCTAATTACAGCACTGTGGTTGTGACAAGGCAAGGGGTGTCAGACCGCTATAGAGAGACCGTTGCTCTCACAGAGTGCAGCAGTCTTTAGCTCTAGCCTATGGATGGGTACTTTTTCTGTTTGGGATAGGGGGAAGTTTCCAAAACAAAAGCAAGGTATTTAAAGAACCCCGACTTTATTGGTTTCTAATTTCTTAACCTACAGTTGGGCTTTAAAGGATTAGTTCACACCCCGGTGAACAAAGGGTTAAATGCGGCCCTTTGGCATACGATGTACAGCCCTCAGACCTAAGCAGTCTGTAGTGGGCACATTGATTGGGGTAATACAACACATCCATACTAGCCTCATGTAAAATGTTCCTGGTTTCATATTTTTTTCTGCAGCATTTTGCCAAGCCAAAAATGTAGCATGTGCAGTCTGACAATCATTTCCTCTTGGGCCTGCAGTAGAGTTGCCACCTCATCCCTTTAAAACCGAACACATGAATAACACAGGTTATGGGGCCAATTTAAGGCACCGAGTTTAATTACCACCTTAATCAGCCACAGAACCTGTGTAACATATATGTGTTCAGGATTAAAGGGTTAAGGTGGCAACCATAGTCGGCAGTCATCTCAAGCTACCTGCATTTGGTGTGTCATTATCTTTCCATTGACACCCTTTTGTAGATCACAAATGGTGTGCATAATGCAAATGGTGCGAATCGCATAGGAAAGCACAGCATGTTCCTGTGTAATTCATGTGCAAGCACAGTGTGAACCAGCCCCCAATCCCTCCCTCTCTTCTAGCATCTTAAAAATCCCTCACTGGATTCCACCAATCTTAACCTACATCCCATCTCTTTGAACATCTGGTCTACAAACTACTACGCTACCAACTCACTGAGAATAACCCTGCTTGATCCTCTTCAGTTTACATTTCATCCTCAACACTACACAGAAACGGCTTTCCTAAAACTCACAAATGATTCACTTATATCTAAAAACTAATGGTCACCACTCTGTACTCCTACCCAAGGATCTCTATGCTGCCTTTGGCACAGTTGACCACCATCTCCTCCTCAAAAAACTCCACTCCTTTGTCGTGACACTACTGCTCGTTGGCTCTCATCTTGCCTATCCCATTGCACTGTCAGTGTCACTTACAATTCCACCTAGTCGTCGCCACTTTGGTATTTCTGTTGGGGCCCCCCCCCCAAAAGGTTCTGTACTTGGACCTCTACTATGCTCGATCTACACTTCCTTTCTGGGTTAGCCGATAGCCTCCCATGGCTTTCATTTCAATTTCTTTGCCAATAACACCCAAATCTATCTCTGCTCCTCAGCTCACTCTTTCAGTCTGCTCACACACCAGTGATTTACTAACAGACATATCATTCTAGAAGTCACACCTCAAACTCAATCTAACCAAAACCAAGCTCTTAATATTTCCTCCCCAATGTGCCCCTCCCCCTTTAACCTGTATCCGCACTCTCCTTTTGGCTCCAAATCCAATCACTGTCCCAATCTTGCCGCCTCAAACGCCACAACATCCCCAAAATTTGCTTCTTCTTAACTAAAGACACCACAAAACGTCTAATTCACTCCCTGGATATCTCATCTTGCCTACCGAAAATCCTTCCTCACTGGATTACCATAGGCTATTCCCAATTCAGTTCATTATGAATGCTGCTGCCAGACTCCATTCCACCAACCATTTTGAGTCCATTCACACTTGCGCGACTTAGAACTCATGGGATTTACATTGCAACTTTGTTACGACTTTGGCTTTAACCAATGTGATTGTTTTGTTTGTGCTCCACAAAGTCATTCATTTTGGTTTGGTCTCTATTTTTCTATCAAATTCAATTTTTTTAGAAGGATTCGAATGGGTCGAAAACTGATCGACCGATTCCAATTCTATTCTGGTTGTTAGGAGCGAGCCAGGAAGTCTGCTGTCGTGTCCCTAACAACCGATGAGTTTAATAAGAATGCCAGCAATGAAAAATAATTAAAAGGAAAAATGATGTGGCGTCCCCCTCCAATGCATACCAGGCCCTTCGGGTAAAGTATGGATTTTAAGGTGAACCCACATACCAAAAACTAAAAAAAACTGTGGGTCCCCTCAAAATCCAGACCCTTATCTGAGCAAGTAGCCAGGCAGGCCAGGAAATAGGGGGGGGGGAATTACACACTAGCAAGCACACACCCCCTCCTGTACCATACTAGGCTCTGGCGTGAGGTCTGCAACTTGTTGATGGGGAAAAAGGCCTCTTCTCCTGTACCATACTAGGCTCTGGCCGAGTCTGCGGGCAGAAGGTTTATCGGAATCTGGAAGCCTCCTTTAATAAAGGGGCCCCATATCGTGTCCGCCCAGCCCCCCCTCCATGTCAATGGGTATGGGGTACCCATTCACCCCAACAAAAAAAACGCGAGTAAAGACAATATGATTTTGAGAAGTCCTTTATTAAAAAAAAAAAAAAAAGTAAAAATGTTTTAAATGTCCCCAGTGTAGATCCATTGTTAATCATGAAACCCACAGCTGACATAAAAATAAAATAAAAACCTGCGCCTCTCACGAAGGCTCCCGCCATCTGCCTTCTCTGCCATGAGACGTCTCTTAAATATCCCTCTTGTGCAGTCACCAAGTCGCACTTGAATCATGCAGGCGCAACTGTCAGCCAACTTTTGAGGCTTTACATTAAGGCCTATGGACCTCAAGTCGCATAAAAGTCTACTTTGAAATCGCTCAGATATGAACAGTTATCATTGGTAAACATGGGGTGAGACTTGTTAAGCGACTTTGGGATCCATATGGGGAGAGCGCTACAATCATAATTTATTGTTTTACTTTCCAAAAGATTCTTTCTCCCTTTTCATAAAATTTTATGAGAAGAAAAATGTTATGCTTCTAGAAGACAACAGACATGTGAGAAAGTGGGCTGTTTGAAGAAAAAATAATATTTTTCTCAACTTCCTTTTCAAGTCAAGAAAATAAAATAAAGATAGATATGTTGCAAGTAAATATTTAAAAAATAGTTTTTATGTGCATTTACATACAATTTTCACTTTCAATATATATTCATTGAAAACATTTAAAGTACAAAAAATAAAATAAATTGTGTAAAAGGAGAAGTCCAGGCAAAAACGAACTAACGCTAAACCTGCTCTGTGCCACATTTTAAGCCTAACCTACCTAACCCTGTAAAGCAAAACTCGCTGTAATTGCCTATACTGCACAAGATCTGGGCCGGTCTCCAGCGATAGATGCTCTGTGCAGGAAAGTACCAACAACGGATGTAAAATGAATAGAAAGCGACGTCACCCATATACTTACCATGGGGTCTTCCGTTGTCAGGTGCCTCTCCTGCACCAGCCTTCACAGGGAAGCCCCAGCTGATGCTGGGACCAGACCGGATTGGCTGCAGGATAAGCAAGTATAATGTTTTTTTCTTTACAGGTTTAGATTAGGTTAAGAATGTGGCACAGAGCAAGTTTAGCATTAGTTGGGTTTTTCCTGGACTTCTCTTTTTGTAATTGCCAAGATGTTATACCTGCAATTTTCCAAGTTGGTGACGCGGTCAGTTTAACACATGCAGTTCTACACATGAGAGAAGGGAATTAGTTACCTTTACAAACTCAATGGCAAACAGCTTCTTATACTCCATCTCCATAAAGAAGCTGCTGAAGATCAGATCATGCAGCGCTTTCTTGAAACCTACAAAAATATTTCCGTTCAGTGTCCATGTAAATAAGGCAACACATAAGACTTGAAGAGGCGCTCCAGCCCCCCAACCAAAAAAATTTAAATAAAAGTCACTAGCTTTTAATATAAAGTAAACTTACCTTTCCAAGGATCCCATGATGTTGGAACCCTAGCCGATTTTTCAAATCGTCTCTCGGGTGCTGCTGCTGCCATTCGTTATAAGGGAAACTGGCAGCAGGCCTTGCGGCTTCACAGCTGGTTCCCTACTGCGCATACACGCTGTGAATGGGGGAAAGAGGAGAGAGCAGAACTTCCCCAGAAGTGGGGACGGGTGGATAGGTACCCACTTCCCCCCAAATGGTGGCAAATGTGGCAGCGGAGGGGGGGATGCAAACAACCGGAGCCTTATGCCGCGTACACACGATCATTTTTTCGGGTTGTAAAAAAACTATGTTTTTTCAGGCTCTTTTTTTTGCTCTGAGGGCTTCACAAGATGGTTTTAACCACTTAAGCCCCGGACCAATATGCTGCTAAATGCTCAGAAGCGTTTTTCCAATTCGGCACTGCGTCGCTTCAACAGACAATTGCGCGGTCGTGCAACGTGGCTCCCAAACAAAATTCACATCCTTTTCTTCCCACAAATAGAGCTTTCTTTTGATGGTATTTGATTGCCTCTGCGATTTTTATTTTTTGCGCTATAAACAAAAGTAGAGCGACATTTTTGAAAAAAAAAACAATATTTTTTAGTTTTTGTTATAAGAAAAATCGAATAAACTAAATTTTAGTCAAACATTTAGGCCAGAATTTATTCAGCCACATGTCTTTAGTAAAAAAATAAAAATAATCAGCTACCTAGCGCCAACAGCGACACTAATACAGCGATCAGAAAAATGATCGCTTAGTGACGCTGGTAATAGGGGGTGAAAGGGTTAACTAGGGAGGTGATCAAGGGGTTAAAACTTTATTAGGGGGGGTACGGGGCTACCCTGGACCTAACACTAACTGCCTGTCACACCGACACTAAATGCAGTGATCAGTAAATATATGATCACTGCAATCAGTGACAGTGTGACGGGGGGGTGATCGCAAGGGGGTTAAATGTGCCTATGTGTACTGGTGTCAGTGTAGTGTTAGGTGCGACTTACTGTGAGTGTTCTCTCCTCTCGGCGGATTGAAAATATCGCCGAAAGGAGAGCTGCATCACTTCCTCTGCCAGTGCTTACATTACGCAGGCAGAGGAAGTGACACGGCGGAGGCTCACGGGATTGGCTGGGAGAGATCACGAGGGGGCGGACAGAAAAGAACAGCCGCCCCCTCAGGATGGATCGCTGCCGCAGGTAAGCCACCCGCCGCACGCAGCGGAGGGGGTCCCGATCGGACCCCTGACCCGCTAGAAGGCAGGGACGTATATATATACGCCCATCTGCCTGTACGTGCAATTCTGTGGACGTACATAGTTGTGCGACGGGCGTTAAGTGGTTAAATGACATTTTTAAAAAACTTTGTTTTTTACAATCCGAAAAACGATCGTGTGTACGTGGCATTACATTGGCCTATGCATTGATTTTTTTTTTTTTTTCATATAATATTCAAAATAAAAAACTCTAAAAATTTAAATTGAAGTAACAGCCAAAACATAATTTCTTATTGGTTAGAATAGTCGGTTGAGGCTGGAATTACATTTTAACAATAAAACGCACCTTTATGAAGTTTGGCATCACACATAATTAATAAGCTGACATAGCACAATTCCCTTGCTCTAGTAGTTCTGATTGGTTCCAGACACACGTGACAAAAGATCTGTCGGAAGTCACCTGTAAAATAAAAAAAATAAAAATACATTGCAGATAAGAGTGAAGAATTATTCCGAGCCTTATAAATGTTATAATTCACAGCCATTTAAAGATGATCAAAAGGAACTACGCTGGGATCAACACACTATGCAGTTTCTGTAAACACTTGCTTGTGAATATCGCACATTGTGTAGCCATTTATCACTGTGTGATGCAAATTAACAAAGATTATGTAGAAATGCTGGAAAATCTCTTTGCAAAAGAAAGCTGGCATAAGAAGAGAGCTGACTAAGAGGGGGGCCTACACCCACTACTGTTGCACTTTTCCTGTGTCAATCAGCAAGCCTAGAAGGATGGTTTAACTACTTCAACCCCCAGAAAGATTTACCCCCCTTAAACACTTCCCTACTGGATGCCGTCATATGACGTTGGGGATATCTGAATGATGCCTGCAGCTACAGGCATCATTCAGATATTCTTTGCAGCTGGTGATTCTGCACACGATAAGAACGATCGAAGTGGCAGTTCCACCGCTTGATCGTTTTTATAGGCAACGGAAGTCTTATTGACCTCGCATCTCTCCATAAAGAGGACCTGTCACAATAGATTCCTATTACAAGGGACGTTTACATTCCCTGTAATAGGAATAAAAGTGATCCAAAAAAAATGTAAACACATCCCCGTCCCAGTTCACTCACGCTCAAAAGCGAACACATGCGCAAGTCCTGCCCACATATGTAAATGCCATTCAAACCACACATGTGAGGTATCGCCACGTTCGTTAGAACGAGTGCAACAATTCTAGTGCCTGACATCCTCTAACTCTAAACTGGTAGTGTAGCCTATGGAAATTTTTAAGTATTGAAGTTTGGCGGTATTCCATGAGTGTGCGTAATTTTCAAGCGCGACATGTTGGGTATATTGTTACTCGGCGTACCATCATCTTTCCCATTATACAAAAATAAATTATGAAGGAGAGAAGTGCCAGAATAGGCCCAGTATGGCAGGCTATTTTTTGCGATACGGCACTGCATCGCTTTACCTAAACAACATTTTTGTCTTTTTTTTTTTACCAACAAACAGAGCTTTCTGTTGGTGGCATTTGAGCACCTTTGCAGATTTTTTTTTTTTTTTTACACTTAAAATAAAAAAAATTACTTTCTGCTATAAAACATTTCCCCTTAAAAAAAACAAAAAAAAAAAACAACCAAAATATATTCATCAATTAAGGCCAATTTGTATTTTGCTACATATTTTTTGGGGAAAAAAATCCCAATCAGCGTATATCAATTGGTTTGCGGAAAGGTTATCGCATCTACAAAATAGGGGATAGATTTATGGCATTTTTATTATTTTTTTTTTTTACTAGTAATGGCAGTGATTAGTGATTTTTAGGTTCAAAAAGTTTTTATTACATTTTTCAGACAAGCATAACAGAAAACAAAAGAAAAATCGGGCCAAGAGCCCGGTAAAGGGCAGCCCAAACTGCAAAATGTAAAACATGGACGTGTTGATTAGTGATTTTTAGTGGGATTGCAGTGAACAGATCGGACACCCAACAGATATTTTTGACACTTTTTGAGGAACCAGTGCCTAAAATATGCACTGTTATTGTACCGACACTGGCAGGTAAGGGGGTTAACATCAGGGGTGATCGAAGGGTTAACTGTGTTCCCTCCCTGTGTTCTAACTGTATGGGGGGAGGGCCTTCTGGGACAATACACAGATCAGTCTTTCTGCATATCAGAAATTCAGGATCTGTGCGATTTCCCCTGACAGAATGGAGAATTGCCTTGTTTGTACAGACAGATACCCGTTCTGTCACTGCGGGGAACGATCGCAAGTGCTTATTGGATCCCTTGCTGGCCAATGGGAGCACGAGCAAGTTTCTGGCACGCGCCCACAAATAGCCATGTACGAGCCCGATGTACACCTACAGCGATGCTGCATCCAGTCCTAGCACATGTGCCGTTCGATACGCTTGTGGAGCTGTCAGAACCGAGCGACGGACTGTCATTCACAGCTCTCTACCCTGCCCCCTCCTCGCTCACTGGAGCGCTAGGCTGTTTAAGGGGGCAGCCGGCTCAGGCGCTTAATGGCTCACTGAGAGGCTGAGCCGTGTGTCGGTTCATGCACCTGGCAATTATGCAGTGCCTGGTTTCAGGAGTGCAAAATTAATTGCATAGGAAAGTATAGCTAAACAAGCTTTGGATATACGACTGTATTGGCCTGTGTAAATCTTACTGAAAATATTGAAATGCAAGTACTTTGACAGGTAAAACAGCTGCCTTACAAGTATTTATTCTGCATTTCTCCAGGGTTTTGCTTTTATTGAGGACTGGCAGATGTCTCACTTTGTTACTGGTGAACCGGCGCCCCAACATTGATTCCAGGAGCTCTTCTTGTTGGGTCTGAAAGAGTGACCGTCCCCCAGGGCGAGAACTGTCCCAGTAGTAATCGGCGCACGTACCTACCAGTAGGACGTGTGGCTCCTCAGCAGGCCTATTCATCAGCCTTCCCTGGCCGCTTCTCACTCTCCTAAGGACCTCTCCAGGTAAGCCCCTGCTACTCAGGGTGATCTACACCTCCCCAGGACCCGTAGGTGGCCGTCCTTGTTAGGACAGCCGCGGCGGCAGCCTAATCTCCTCCATCGGAGAAACAACCCCCCCGCGATCCGCTTCCTCCAGCCCCCCGAACAACCAGCCGGAATTGGAAGGCTCCCCTGCTCCTTTCCTCTGTCCCATACGCCCCCCATACAGCCATCGCCATCAGAGGCACCCTCCTGCCACCTCTCCGCGGCAATCCCGCCATCCCAGGGCTTTTCTGGACATCCGCGCCAGACCTCTCTCAAACGCGGGGCCGCAATCCAGGAAAGACCGCGGCTTCACCTGCGGCCTAACGCCGCGCCGCCTCTCACACCCAGAATCCCCTCCAAGTCACCAGAAACTTCCCAGGAGTTCACCCCCAGCTCCTGCAGGACTCATCCACCCCTGGCTTCAACAACCAGTCCCCCCCCCGGCTCACCAATCCACCCAGCTGGCTACACACCAGCCTGGGTCCCATGTCCTGCCCCTGGTCGAGGGCCATCTTGGTACACCCCAGCAGCAGTCACAGCTCTCACCCCCCTTTTTTTTTTTCACAACTTAACAGCACTTGATCCAGGGGTTTCGCCCGATCGCCGTTCAGGGATCAGGAAGGAATTTTTTTCCCCTACCAAAGCAAATTGGCATAGCACAGCTAGGGTTTTTTTTGCCTTCCTCTGGACCAAGCCGGGAGGATTCGCCGAATCCTTTCTCCATCGCAACCACCAAAAAAACTACTTTGCCCCCGGTGAATGGCGACCATGGCTAAACTGCAGTACTCTGCAGAAACCATTTGGGGTCTGAGGAGTTTCGCCGCAATACTGCCAGCCATCACCAAAAAGACCCTAAGAATGGAGCAACTTTTGAAGATCGATCGACTGTCAAAAATTTTAGCCGTTTACCCCAGCTTAAGCACATTTCATGTGCTTTGATTAACACAAGATCGGCAGTAAAACACTGACTTGAAATCCATGATTTCATTCTACAACACGATCTAGATTGCCTCTTCATTACAGAGAGCTGGCTTACAGCCAACTGTAACACCATTCTAGGAGAACTGGTGCCAGAAAACTACCGTATTATAACGGAAAACAGAATAGGACAAAGAGAAGGAGGCCTGGCAGTGATCCACAAGACTCACCTTGCGATCACTAAACCAGTCCTTCAAAACCCTCTTCCATTCATGGAAACCCTTACTCTGCAACTACAGACAAATTCAAAGGAGACCGTCCACATTCTGCTCTGCTATAGGCCACCGGGCCCAAAATCGCAGCTGCGATCATCATGGACGGATTTCTTCTCCACTTACACCCTCAACAGCAAACACCTTTTGCTGCTCGGGGATTTCAACCTCTGGGCCAATTCCTCACAAGACCCCGTTGCCGATGCCTGTATTGACCACCTGGAAGATTTAGGGTTACAGCAACTAGTATGTGGGCCCACACATGCTTCAGGTCACACACTTGATCTTATCTTCAGACAAGATCTGGAAATAAAAATTTTGGAAAATGAAAAGTTGCCATGGACAGACACCACCATGCAATTAAATTCATTATTTCCACAATCCCCCCCGCAACAAAAACATCAAATCCAGTGACAACACACTGGACTAGATGTCAGAAGAAGCTCCACTCGGAACTCTTCAAAACCACTTTAAGGAAAAAAATAGAAACAAGTCAGCCGCATCAAACGGCCGTTGAAACACTGGATGCCATAAATTCGGCCATGCTACAGTCAGCCGACTTGGTAGCGCCGAAACGTAAAACCCGCATCCGGAAAAACAACCGCAGCTGGTTTAACAACCAGCTGTCGTTACTGAAGCAAGAACGCAGAAGGGCCGAATCTGCCTGGAAAAGAAGTTCTTCAGAGCTAAACCTGTCCATCTACAAGGCGGCGACAAGAAAATACCACAAAGAAATTTTCCAAGCCAAGAAAAATTATTTTCCGGAGGCTATCAACAGCGCCTTAAACCGCCCCCGCGAACTCTTCAAGATGGTCACTCAGACCATGAAACCAGGATGTATTGAAGCCCCCAATGCAGACACACAAGAATTTTGCAATGAACTATCGGATTGCTTCATTAATAAAAAAGGGATTTTTAAATACAGCTTACCTGTAAAATCCTTTTCTTGGAGTACATCACGGGACACAGAGCGGCATATTCATTACTATGTGGGTTATATGGAGTACCTTCAGGTGTGGACACTGGCAATCTCAAACAGGAAGTCCCCTCCCTATATAACCCCCTCCCCTAGAGGGAGTCCCTCAGTTTTGTAGCAAGCAGAATGCCTCCCAAAATGGTCACCCAAAAGAGGGGTGGGAGCTCTGTGTCCCGTGATGTACTCCAAGAAAAGGATTTTACAGGAAAGCTGTATTTAAAAATCCCTTTTTCTTTCTCGTACATCACGGGACACAGAGCGGCATATTCATTACTATGTGGGATGTCCGAAAGCAATGCTTTAATGAGGGGAGGGAGACATCTTCCAAAGAAGGATTCAAATTAGAGGTAAACTCAAATAATAATAATAATTCCAACTTAGTCAAGAAAAAAACTTCTTTTTTTTTTTAACCCAGGGTGCTTCTGATCCCGAGGATTTTAAACTGCAGCCTGTAGTACTGCCTGTCCAAAGGCAGAATCTGCATTCCTTCTCACGTCTAGTTGATAAAACCTTGTAAACGTGTGGACTGATGACCACGTTGCCGCCTTGCATATCTGAGCCATAGAGATCTGATGGTGTGCTGCCCAAGAGGCGCCCATGGCCCTGGTAGAATGGGCCTTTACCGACAACGGAGGAGGCAACCTCTTCAATCCGTAGGCTTGAATGATTAACTGTCTAATCCATCTCGAGATGGTGGATTTTGCAGCTGCCTGCCCCTTCTTGGGGCCATCTGGTAGAACGAATAACACATCTATCTTCCGGATCTTTTCTGTAGCTTTAAGATAGGCCTTCATGGCCCGGACAATATCCAAGGTATGCAGCAACCCCTCCTTTCTAGATGTAGGTTTTGGAAAGAAGGATGGAAGTACCAAATCCTGGTTTAAGTGAAATTTGGATATAACCTTTGGTAGAAAGGAAGGATGGGGCCGGAGAACTGCCCTGTCCTTATGCAGAACGAGATATGGTTCCTTACACGATAAGGCTGCTAATTCTGACACTCTCCTGGCCGAAACTATGGCGACCAAGAAAACCAACTTTCTTGTCAGTAAGACTAAAGGAATCTCAGCCAACGGCTCAAAGGGTTGTTTCTGTAAAGTGGACAGGACAAGATTTAAGTCCCATGGACAAATTGGTGACTTGACAGGAGGATTAATACGCAAGACCCCCTGTAAGAAGGTCTTTACCAGCGAGTGGGTGGCCAGCGGCCTCTGAAACCACACTGACAGAGCTGAGATCTGTCCCTTGATTGTGCTTAGTGCCAGGCCTTTATCCACTCCTAGCTGGAGAAAACTTAACACCCTATCAATAGTATATTTGCGGGAATTCCATCTTTTGGATTCACACCAGCCTACGTAGTTCCTCCACACCCTGTAATAAATCACCCTGGAGACCGGCTTTCTAGCCCTAATCAGGGTAGGGATTACCTGCCTAGACAGACCTCTACCCCTGAGAATCAGGGATTCAGCCTCCAGGCCGTCAAATTTAGACGCTGTAATGTAGGGTGGAGGATCGGGCCTTGTGAGAGTAGGTCTGGTTGTAGAGGAAGAGTCCAAGGGTCTCCCACTGCCATCTTCAGGACTAGTGAGTACCAAGTCCTCCGGGGCCAAGCCGGAGCTACTAGAATGACTGGCTTGTGCTCCACTCCTTGCGCAACAGGCGAGGGAGTAACTGTAGTGGAGGGAATGCATATAGAAGTTTGAATTGATGCCAAGGGCAAACCAACGCATCGGTTCCGCAGGCCATCGGATCCCTCGCTCGAGACACGAACCTGTCTAGTTTCTTGTTGAACCTGGATGCCATTATATCTACGTCCGGCATTCCCCACCTCTGGCAGATTGTCTGAAAGACCTGGGGATGCAGAGACCACTCCCCTGGCAACAGACTCTGGCGACTTAAGAAGTCTGCCTGCAGGTTGTCCACTCCGGGAATGAATATCGCCGAAATGCAGGGTACATGAACCTCTGCCCACTGAAAAATCAAGCTCACCTCCCTCTGAGCGGCCTGACTCCTGGTTCCCCCTTGGTGGTTTATGTATGCCACCGCCGTGGCATTGTCTGACTGGATTCTCACCAGGAACCCCTTTAATCTGGAGGTCCATGCCAGAAGGGCTAGGCGAGCAGCTCTGATCTCCAAGATATTGATGGGGAGCTGCCTCTCCGCTTTCACCCAAGTTCCCTGGCGAGAGAACCCCTCGAAGACCGCCCCCCAGCCTGCCAGGCTGGCGTCTGTGGTAACTACCTTCCAGACAATAGGGCTGAAGGATTTTCCCTTTAGAAGGTTCTGAGGGTTCAACCACCAGGCCAGGCATTGTCGGACCCTTGATGATAGCGTCAAAGGGGACTCTAAGGCATGTGCCCTCTTGCCCCAGGCTGCTAGAATGGCTGCCTGTAGGACGCGAGTGTGGATCTGAGCGTATGGTACTGCCTCGAACGTGGCCACTAGCTTGCCTAGTACTCGCATACACAGGCGAATAGTTGGTTTTTTCTTGTTTAGAACCAACTGAACCAACCCCTTGATAGCTTCGATCTTTACCAGGGGCAGGAACACCTTTTGCTGTTCTGTGTCTAACCTCATGCCGAGGTATTCCAACTGCTTTGTAGGCTGGAACGCTGACTTTCCCCGGTTTAGGACCCAGCCGAATTCTTCGAGGTACCGAACCGTGAGGTTTACTGCCTTTTGCAGACCCGGCCGTGAGTGATCTATGATTAAAAGGTCGTCCAAGTATGCTAGGACTGTGACCCCCTGGATCCTTAAATTGGCCAGAACTGGGGCTAGGATCTTCGTGAATACCCGGGGGGCCGTGGCCAGCCCGAAGGGGAGCGCCCTGAATTGGAAGTGTCGCTGCCCCACCGCGAAGCGTAAAAATCTTTGATGCAACTGAAAGATTGGTACATGAAGGTAAGCATCCTTTATGTCTATGGAGGCCAGAAAATCGTCCTTCTGAAGCGCGGCGGCTGCTGACCGGATGGATTCCATCCGGAAGGAACGAACCCTTAGGTAACCGTTTAACCACTTTAGGTCCAAGATTGGCCTGACATCGCCGTTGGGCTTTGGTATGACAAAGAGATTGGAATAGAAACCTAGCCCTTGCTCTTGGGCTGGCACTTCTATAATTACGTCCTGGCAAAGCAGGTGATCCAAAGCTGCCAGCATTGAGGCCTTCCTTGCTGGATCCGTTGGTAGCCTTGATTCTTGAAAATGAGGCGGAGGATACCTTAGAAACTCCAGTCTGTAACCTGTGGTTACCGATGCCCGGACCCATTTGTCGGGGATCTTGGCTTCCCAAACTTCTGAGAAGAAACGAAGCCTTCCCCCCACCCGCGAGAGTGGGGGCGCCCCTTCATAAGGCAGACTTAGGGGCTGTTTTTGACGGCTTGCGATACCACGGCCTCTTACCCCCAGGGGCCTGTCCCTGCGATCTACTGTTAACGTTGGATCGTGCAGGCGGCCGTCGATACTGCCTGGAATTTGAGGGCCCCGAGACAGGAAAGAGCTGCCTTTTAAATGTAGGAGCCCGGAATGTCTTTTTGACCGGTAAAAGGGTACTCTTGCCATTTGAAATAGTCTGAATATATTTATCCAGATCCTCTCCGAAGAGTCGTCCTCCATGGAAGGGAAACCCTGCCAGAAGCTTTTTGCATGGGGGCTCCGCCGCCCAGTTCTTCAACCATAAGAGCCTTCTCATGTGCACCAAAAATAGTGATAAACGAGAGGCCTGCTGGATGGAATCTTTTATAGCATCTACAGCAAAACACAGAGCTCTGGGAATGTCAGAAAACTCTTCTGCTTGTTGGGTAGGCATGTCCTTTAACATTTCCTTTGTCTGGTCTTTTAACGCCTGACAAACACCAATCGCAGCCACCGCTGGCTGCACCACTGCTCCTGCCGTAGCAAAGGATGCTTTTAAAAGTGTCTCTAATCTTTTATCAACCGGATCTTTAAACATATGTATGTTTTCCACCGGGCAAGTTAGTGATTTATTCACACATGAGATGGCTGCATCCACTACTGGGAGCCTCCACCTCTTGGAGAATTTTTCCTCCATGGGGTAAATGACCGCAAATCTTTTCGGTGGCAGAAAAATCCTGTCCGGCCGTACCCAATCCCGAAAGATCAATTCCTCCAAAAGAGGATGGACCGGAAAAACTGCGTTGCTTAACGGAGCTTTCAAAGAGCCCAGAGAGGATACCGGAGGAACCTGAGGCTCTGGCAATGGTAAACTAAATGCCGAGCGGACCATGTCCGTCAAAGACTGTACCCACAGTTTTACAACATACAGTGACCCCAAACTTAGTTTGCCAGCCTCCAACCTGCTGCAAAAAGGGGAATTTTTTGGCTTAACAAAAAAGGCATTGGAACAAAGTCCAGCATGTACTACCCCTCTTCCGCCACCGGGAGTCACTGTTCTGCCGCTCTGCGTCCTCTCCTTCTGAAAATCAGCCTCAGACTGAGCACTGACAATGCCTGCTGTCTATAACAGCACAAAGGCGCGCCTTGAAAATGGTTCCTCCGAGGCAGACCCCTCAATCCCTGAACCCTCTTGGTTCAGGTCTAGTTGATCCTCCTGTGATTCCAATTCCTCCGGAGAGAGAATCTCAGCATCTGAGGATACACCTCTTGGTGATGGGGATCTAACCCGTTTCTTACCAGGAATAGCTCTAGCGATCAATGCTGCTATTCTCTCTTCTAGCCCCCCTAGGGATACGGCTAGCATCTCCTCTGTGATAAACACAGGGCTGGGCTGATCTGGGCCAGCCTCCGCACCAGATCCCCCTAATGGCTCATCCAAGGCGCCTTTTATGTTAATAAGTTGCGGGGAAAGTATCGGCATATCATCAGAATCAGAAAGGGAACCCTTTTGTTTTTTGGTCTTTTTTGTACCCTTTGACCCCGAACCTTTGGAAGCCATAATACAAAATCGAGGGACTCCGCCCACACAACAGACTGTAGTGGCCAGGAGTACAAAACCAGAGTTTAGGGGACAATAGATCACTAATGCCCAAAAACTGATGGGATCCCGTATGTTTTGTATGACGCCGCAGGCACGCCCCCCCCCCGCCCTCCTGTCTGAACGGCGCGAAAAACGTCTATAAGACGTGCGCGCGCGCGCGTAAGCCGGAAACAGGAGGAACATGGAGGAGCCGCGCTGCTGGAGATCCAGGAACGCAGAAACAGGCGGCAGATTCAAACCCCCGGCCAGGTAGGACTCTCCAAAGGCCCCTAGGGATCCTTACTAGCCCTAGGAAGAAAACAGCAGGTTTAGCTAGCAACACATTCTTAGACAGGGGAACCTAGTGATGGGGGAGAAAGGGTGTCATCCTGTCTCTCTTAGACATAGTGAACAAGGTTGCCCATGCAGAGCATACTTAGGCTATCCCCCCTTTTAGGTTACCCCGGAGAGCCTGCTGTCGAACCAAGTCCCGCAGGCTCCCCCTTACCTGCTCCATGCTGCAGGATGTTTGTCCAGCAAACTGATCCAATCTTCTCCCATCTCCGTGGGTAGCGTAGTAGACCTTCAGGCCCTGGGGTCCTATGAAGGTACCCACTGTCCTGGACCTATATAGCACCCTGGCAAACAGGAACTTATGGTTTTTACAAACTCCAAGTCCTGGGCCCAGGGTCCAGCCCTCCAAAGAGGAGCATTATAGGCAAAACCCCACGGCCTGGGGCCCGGGTACTGTCCACTTTGGCACTGAGGCTCCTTGGACAGATCCGGTTAGCCCGCCCTTAATCCCAAGGATGTGGAGCAAAGCTATTCCGTGACCAACACCTAAGACACTGGCGAAAAAACTGAGGGACACCCTCTAGGGGAGGGGGTTATATAGGGAGGGGACTTCCTGTTTGAGATTGCCAGTGTCCACACCTGAAGGTACTCCATATAACCCACATAGTAATGAATATGCCGCTCTGTGTCCCGTGATGTACGAGAAAGAAATCGAGGCAATCCGTGAAAGCATTCAGCAAAACAATTCAGGCCCCCCTGCAGCCTCTCACACAACACCCATAGTAATTCTCCTATATCAGGTAAGTTCACCCTGGAACCCATCTCCATCGAGACCACTAAGAATGTCATTTGTACTCTGCGTAATAGCACAGCGCCAAATGACATTATCCCCACAAAACTGCAGAAGGAATGCGCCTACATCCTGGCTCCTCCCATCACGCAGCTTATCAACCAGTCTTTCTTGGAGGGCATAGTACCCTCACAGTTGAAAGAGGGTATAATCCAACCCATCCTGAAGAAACCTTCCCTGGACCCCAAGGACCCACTCCACCGCTGTCCCATAACAAGCCTCAATGTGCTCTCAAAGGTAATGGAAAAAGTAGTGGTACAACAGCTGCAACGGCATCTAGATACCTACAAGCTACTTGACCCATTGCAATCAGGGTTCCGCCCCGGACACGGGACTGAAACCGCATTGCTCAAAATATGGGACGATGTTCTCGAGGCCACAGACGAAGGAGAATCTTGTCTTCTGGTCCTGTTGGACCTAAGCGCAGCTTTTGACACTGTAGACCACAAACTGTTACTGACTCGGCTTGCTGAAGCAGCCAGAGTCGCAGAAGGCGATTTATCTTGGTTCTCCTCTTTTCTGGAAAACCGATCGCAAACAGTGAAGTTAGGACCTTTTACATCTGAGAAACGCACAGTATCATGCAGAGTCCCTCAAGGATCGCCTCTGTCACCGGTGCTGTTTAACATCTACCTTCGTCCTCTTTTTGAGATTATCAGCAGCCAAAAACTGCTCCATCACTCATATGCAGACGACACGCAATTGTATTTCCGCATCTGCAACAGAAAGGATCACCACCTCAATCTAGAGACAGGTCTCTCTTTGATAGAGAACTGGATGACAAAGAGTTATCTTAAACTCAACGGAGCGAAAACAGAACTTCTCCTGTTTTACGCCAAGCGCAGGAATCAACCTTCAACAGCATGGACACCCCCGCCTATTCTGGGCAAAATCATCACCCCTAGCGCCAAAGTCAAAAGTCTCGGGGTCATTTTTGACTCCTTTATGACAATGGACGCACAAATAGGGTCAGTAGTCAGTGGATCTCACCATCTGCTGCGCCTACTACGCAGATTTACTCCGTTCATCCCCAAAGAAGATTTAGCGGTCGTGGTGGGAGCAATTGTCAACTCCAGGCTGGATTATGCAAATGCCCTTTACCTCGGACTCCCCAAGTACCAAATCGCTCGTCTGCCAGTCGTTCAGAATACGGCCGCCAGACTTGTGACTGGGAAAAAACCATGGGAATCCATCTCACCTTCTCTGAGATCCCTTCACTGGTTACCAGTTAAAGACAGAATTGCTTTTAAAGCTCTCTGTCTTACGCATAGATGTGTCCATGGGAATGCCCCCCTTTACCTATGCGAAAAAATAAAAGCTCATAATCCCAATCGCATTTTGCGATCCACCAATCAAAACCTGCTCCAGGTTCCGAAAGCCAACTACAAGACCAAAGGAGAAAGAAGATTCGCGATCCAAGGTCCCAGACTATGGAACACTTTACCAACCAGCATTCGGTTGGAGGAGAACCACCTAGCATTCAGGAAAAAGGTCAAGACTCATCTCTTTTGATATCAAAGGAGACAGAAACAACAAGCGCCCAGAGGCGATTCAGTTCGCATGTGCTGCGCTATATAAGTTTTCATTCATTCATTCATTCATTCATTCATTCATTCCACCTTAGAAATCTGCCTCTTTCTAACCAATGATTGCCAAAAAAAAAAAAAAAGGCTAGGCAGAGCTCCCAATTCAAAAAACACAATACAATAATACTTGCTTGAGTGTCCCATGAGTTTATTCAACCACGTTCCAAGACTGCATGCAAAGTTCTGATGTGCCATGACCGAAGAATTCAGCACTTCAACATGCAGAGGTCGCTGAGACACATTTTCTGAGTGTTTCTAGGAGAAAAAAAAAATGACATAGGAAATGTAATATCAATCTTTCAACCACTGATGTGCCCCAGATTTAATGGACTAGAGCTAAAGAGCATCTAAACCCAAGTAAATTTATATATTGAAGCTCTCTAGCCCTTAGATGTGGTGGTTGAATTTGCAGACTTTTCTGTTTTCACCTGGTGATCCTGCCAATACCACCTTTCCTGTTCTGAGGGGACAACCATCATTAAAGCAGAGTTCCACCCATTTTTTTTATACTCTATTTTACTTGCACACCCATGGATCATGCTTTTACTAATGGACATTTTTTTTTTCCTGGCATGTAAATACCTTTATTCTAAAGTATCACTCGCATCTCCGGCATTTCCCTGCCTAAGGTCTCCTGGGATGGTGGCGTCATGTATCCCAGGAGTCCTTACGAATCGCCTACTGACGAAATTTCGCATTATTTACAGACAGTAAATTATGCAAACGTGTCTGATTGACCGGTTGCTATAGCAATGGGGCTGGAACTTCCACCGATATTGTTATGGCAACCTGTCAGAAAGATGGAGAGCCATGCAGCGGCATTACTGCGCATGTGCGAAATCGAGAGAAAATCCCGGAAATAAAGACAGGATGGCTTCAGAGATCATGAGGTACAAAACTAATTTTTAAAGAAAGTAAAATTGCAACACATGACATGTTGCAACTGTTAATGTACGTTTGGACAAATGCAGAGTGTGTGTGTGTGTGTGATATATATATATATATATATATATTTTAGGGCTGTGCAAATTAACTTTTAATTAATCGATTAATCTTAAATTTTTTTGATCAAAATCTTTTTTGACCAATTAAAATTCTTTTGATTGGTACTTACCTCTCCGCCGTCTTCTGGGTCTTCAGGGAGTTCCGTCGGAGATCCGGTAACGTCACGGACACCGGCAGGGCTTGCCGTGTCCATCTGAAGGGCTCCTTTACTGTGCCTTCATATCTGCATGCCGGCGGGATCTTACTATCTGCCACACACAAGGGCTGTTACACTTCCCTCTATCACTTCCATCTATAGACCTGGGATTCTACAGCCACCCACTGGGAGTTGTTATAGTTCCCTTCATGGGACATCTACATGCCAACGGACTGATGTGGTATCGTACACATTTTTATACCAGTATCATACTTGGCTACATGTTTTTATGACTGCTTTTGCTAACGTTTGCTATTACCATTTTTACAGTTTATGTAGCTACATCGATTTTATCTCCAGTGCAATATTTATTTAGTTACCTACTTAAAGACTATAAAAGTTTTAATGCTATTCCCATCGAGCGCTGCCTTTGTATGTTTTTTGTATTCTGCTATCCATTTTTCCAGTTGTTGGTAGCTACACTGGGAATCAGCCTGCAAGGAGATCACCTAAAAGTAGTTGGATCTGTATGTGCGTTACAATTAATCGAAATTAGTCGATTAATCGATTAAAAAACAAAACGATTAATCGAACACAAAAATTTAGATCAGTAACAGCCCTTTATATATATATATATATATATATATATATATTATATATATATATATAAGTTTGGGGAACTGGAATTTTTCGCTTTAACTACACTGTCTATGGAGGAACAGTGCTGTCACCTTAGGACAGGAAGTCGATTAGGACTACAAAACAAACAACACCTCTTTTCATCTCCATAGCATAGGGGAGAAGTGTCGCCTGTAGTCTGCAATAAGTTATGGGAACAATGTAACCAACAAGAAATTAACATACGTAGAGAAAACTAGATTTGTATTTATTAAACAAATCTAACAAAACACTTTCAAGGGTAGATAAAAAAAAAAAAAAAATGTACGCAATAAATATATATATATATATATATATATATATATATTCATTGATAGGTTTCCATAAACTATACCTATGCTTTGCTCTTACGGCTACCCAACTTTCAATTTTCCATATAAAAGGAATGCAACAGGCAGATTAAGATTCCCTTGCTTATCACTGTATAGGGTGCAGAAGGGACAAATGTGGGGTATTCAAGTGTTAATATGGCAGGGTTGGAATTCCCAGAAGTATAAGCAACATCTGCAATCACGCTTGCAGTGTCTAGTCAAACTTTCTAAAGTCAATTAAGCTAACCTGTCTACGTAAAACACTGACAGAGTTGGTGCCTAAAAAAATAAATGGTTTACCTTAAGTTTATCTGCAGTTTCTTTGCATTCTTCTAAATTTCCTTCTTTCAAAGTTGTGCGACCCTAAACAGGAAATAATTATAGAAATCCAAATAAGGTTTTTTTTCTTTTCACATGTACATCCTTGGGTTAATAACCACTGAGCAAACACGTTGTATAAAATAATTTGTACTATTAAGAACATTCTACAATTCCTAAAAGAAAAGGGTTTATTACATAAAAACAAGTTAAACTGCTTGTCCAGGGTGATGAATGAAAATCCAGTTTTGTAGATCTTTTCTCCAAAGCGTTTTGCGGGCTGACTCGCTTCGTCAGGGCCTCAGATCCTGACAAATACAGTGTCGTGTGGTGGCAAGTGGCCTGGGGAGCCCGTGGGGAAAAGTCCACAAAACCCCAAAAATTAAAACACCCTGCATTTGTTTATTATAGTAGTGGTCTGGTTCTCTGGTATTCGTTGAAGACAACATATGAGCTAGACTGTTTCAAAGACCTTTTTCTTTTTCATTCTACAATAAACATAATATATATGCATACTGACCTCCCTCTCTGCTGCACTTGTTATAGTCTGTGATTCTTTCACATCACATCCTAGAGATCTCTGTAGACTGTAGATGAAGTGGTCATTGGAGTGGTGATCATCACTGTAGAGCACACAGCAATGCTGCTTTGACTTTTTCTGGCTAAAAGAAAATGTGGTTGGTCAGAGCACCTAAAATGTAGGCTTGCAGCCCTCAGCCAGTTTTAGAAAAGTTACCACTTAAAGTGAATGTAAACGCCAATTTATTTATTTTTGATGTCACAATGTAGAGTATAAGATTTCCTATCATCTGTGCCCATTCTTGCCACACAGTTAAAGGAGTGGTAAAGGAAAATATTTTTTTTTTGCTGAAATGCTTGTTTACAGGGTATAGAGACATAATAGTTAACTGATTCCTTTTGAAAATTATTAAAAATACATAAAAATCTATCTTTTAATGTGCCTACAGTTTCAGTTTCACTTTTCATCTAGTTTCATGCTTGTGTGAAATACAGAGACACAGAGCCAATACAGGGCAATGTTTGTTTTTAAAATGAAACTGATTGGTTCTGAGGGGGTTTTAGACACACAGTAATCACACCTCCTTGATTAGAGACCACAGAGAGAAGCTCCCGGTATTTTTTTCATAAGGAAACAGACAACCAGGAAGTGTGCAGAACAGAGAAGGATTACAGCAAAAAACAAACAATGAGGACAAGAAACCAGGACTGCATTAGGGTAAAGGAAGCCATTTAGCTTAAAAAAATATTTCCTTTAGTGACCCTTTAATCTAGCTGTGAGCAATCCTCTTATCGTTCAGTGAAATAAAACGGACTTAGAGAAAAATCTTAGCCCATTCCGCCCCCTTACTGTGAGTGACAGGTTTACATATCTCATGCACTACCCTGGAGACAGGCATTATTTTTTTATTCCCACCACCACTCCTTTTGTGAGGTCATGTGGTTACTTTTCTGGATTGGATGTTAGTGATCATAGCAGAATTTAGTGTAAGAAATACATAGGAAAAAATGCATGTTGACAAGGGGAGTGTAGAGGAGGGCATGTGAGGTGAGAACAGCAGATAAATGGCATTTCCTGTTTACCTGTGATCAGCTGTGATAGGATACAGCTGATCACATGGGTGAAGAGCCGCATCATCGGTTGTTTACCGAGATTGGGGGGTCACAGTGTTATTCAGTGACACAGCGATCCCTAGATCACTACGGGCATGCAAGTGTGGCGAGACTGTCAGTCATATAATGTCGCCCCACAGAACATCAGAGCATCCCGCTCGCTGTCATTGATCTATACGGCGGCCGGGAGGTAGTTACACAGAGTTACCCCATTCAGTTTTTACAGTAAGGCCCTGTGGTGTTTAGACCATAGTTTCCTGCAATGTGGTATGCGATTTAGCAGTCATACCCTGTATTTAAATAACCAGGCAGACATTTTTCCTCCTCCCAGATAAGCATGTCCACAATGTACTTGACGATGACAGGGAACACTTTTCTAGTCTGGGCCAAGATCTCTTCTGGTAATCGAAATCCAGAATCCTGAAGAGTAACAAAAAAAACACACATTATATTCTGTCATCTATGTAATACTGCCAAACTTATCCAACCACTGGTTTATTGATATGTGCACAGACACTAATCCTGAGCTAAAAGCATTTTCAATCATTTTAGATCGCAACAAAACAATTTAGACACAAAATCATGAACTCCACACTTAAATATGTTTTGGTGCAGACTTCTCAAGGCTAGATGCTAACTGTAGGCGCCGGCAAACAAAGCAGCAGCAATCAATCTAAGCAATCCAATACATTGGGGGTTAATAACGAAAGGCAAATCCACGTTACACTACAAGTGCAAACTACAAGTGCAAAGTGAACTTAAATTTGCACTGAAAGTGCAATCGCTGTAAATCTGAGGGGTAGATCTGAAGTGACGAGAAGCTCTGCTGATTTTATAATCCAATCATGTGCAAGCTAAAATGCTGTTTTTTATTTTCCTTGCATGTTCCCCTCAGATGTACAGAGATTGCACTTGAAGTGCAAAGTGGATTTGTCTTTCGTAAATAACCCCCACATGTTTAAATAAAAGCCTCTTACAAGCCAAGCTGGCTAAAATGTGCTTTATACGTGATACAATTAGCCAATAGAAGATACCAAAAAAACAACACAGGTTTCCATCATAGTACACATATAAAAAGGTCTGTATGGGTCAAAAGAAGAATGAGAGATAGCATTTCTCAGAGCATACAGGTCTTCTGTTGCCTACAGCAGGGGTCTCTAAACTGCGACCTGAGGGCCAGATGTGGCCATTCGGTGGACTTTATCCGGCCCTTGGGGCACTATTCTTCCTACTGAGGATGGGCCCATGACATTTTCTGCCCCTGTTAGCCACAATTCGGCCCCCCTAAAGTCTGAAGGTAAATAAACCGGCCCTTTGTTTGAAAAGTTTGAAGACCCCTGGCCTACGAAAATATAATATGATTTGTAGGAGGAACCTAAGGAGATGAGGGATTAACTATTCGCTGACTCAATAAATTAGGTGTGGTCTATACAAAAACAAGAAAACAATTGACAAAAAAAGGTGGATAGTTGTATGCATTATAAAAAATATATGTAATTTTGTATTTATTATTAAAAAGGATTTATATAGCACCAACAGTTTGCGCAGGGCTTTATATCGTGTGTGTGTGTGTGTATGTATATATATGTATATATATATATATATATTAGGGCTGTGCAAATTAACTTTTAATTAATTTTTAATTTTTTTTGATCGATTAAAATTCTTTTGATTGGTACTCACCTCTCCGCCGGCTTCTGGGCCTTCAGGGAGTTCCGTCAGAGATGCGGTAACATCACAGACACCGGCGGGGCTTGCGGCATCCATCTTGAAGGGCTTCTTTGCTGTGCCTTCATATCTACATGCCGGCGGGACCTAACAATCTGCCACACGCAAGGGCTGTTACATTTCCCTCTATCAACCTGGGATTCTACAGCCATCCACTGGGAGTTGTGATAGTTCCCTTCACGGACATCTACATGCCGACGAACTGATGTTAACCCCTCCCCATCTGGATTCAGCAGTGGTATCGTTGTACACATTTTTATACCAGTATCATACTTAGCTACATATTTTTATGACTGCTTTTGGTACCGTTTCCCAGTGCAGCATTTTTACAGTTTATGTAGCTACATCGATTTTATCTCCAGTGCAATATTTATTTGGTTACCTACTTGAAGACTATAAAAGTTTTAATGCTATTCCCATCGAACGCCTTTGTGTGTTTTTTGTTATCCTGCTATCCATTTTTCCAGTGGTTGGTAGCTGCACTGGGAATCGGCCTGCAAGGAGATCTGCTAAAAGTAGTTGGATCTGTATGTGCGTTATAATTAATCAAAATTAGTCGATTAATCGATTAAAAAAACAAACGATTAATCGAACACAAAATTTTTGATCAGTAACAGCCCTAATATATATAATTTTCTTTTTATCACACACACATTATATAATATATACACACACATACATTCATACACACACCAGGTCTTCCAAAATTGGATATGGTACAAAACATACAAATTTACAGTAATAAACAATGCCTGGTGGTTACTCAGGTTAATGAAAAGTCAAAACAAAGTTCCAGAGTGGGCTGCTGTATATATCGCAGTTTAACCCAGATCAACGCTGTATCCTAGCCTAGGCCAACAAGGCCCAGGCCTAGGGCAGCACTTTTCAGGGGGGCAGCACGGAAAGAGTCCACGCCGTTAGTGTAGTGCCCCCATAAAGCAGCTGCACTGCTCCCGGTATGTGGACGGCTAGCATTCCGCAACTGTGGGGGGCAGTACTGCTTCAAATTTTGACTGTCCCATCATCCTGGACCACAAACCTTCTGCACTATTGGCATGGTTATATCTTCTTAATCCTCTCTATAAAATTAAAGTAGAACTATAGGCAACACTGTTTTTTTTTTTTTTTGGACAGAGTAAGGGAGGGTTTTAGCCCCCCTCAGTTTATTTTTTACCATCCCTGTCCCATTGCAGAGATTTCCCTTCACTTCTTGCCCCATAGCCAAACAGGAAGTTAGAGGAAATCTATGCAAATTAAGAGAAACCAATGCCCCAATGCCCACCCCCCAGGACCTCCTAACTAGTGTTCCCACTAGAAAATTTCAGGGCAGGTCTTAAACAGAATGGGGTGTGGCCATGACGGGAAGGGGTGGGTCATATTTAAATTGGGGGGTGCACGAGTTTAGTCAGGCCTAGGGCAGCACAAAACCTAAATGCACTACTGACCCAGATTGATAGCTGTAATACATTGGAATGAATATTAAGTTCTTGAGCAGCTCTACAATGCGATTCTTGATCAACACTTATCATTGAAATTGATTGGTACACATAGCTTTCTTCAACGCTACCCACACTATCAAACATATACTCTCCAACATCTGCCATTGGAAAATTATCACCTTGAATTCACAGAGTCTGCGTTGTTATCCCAATGCATTACATCAATCTGGGTTACACTGCGATATATAGCAGCCCACTTAGGAATCCATCATGTTATCTAGATTGGATACCAGAACTCATTCACAATCATTATCCTCCATTTGATTCATTTTTATTTGGACTTTTCATTACACTGAGTAACCACCGGGATTGTTGTTATTACTGTATGTTTTGTGCCATTTCCAATTTCGGAAGACTGGTTCATTCACATGGATGTTATACCATATATATTTTTTTTTATTATTATTATTTCAGTTGCCTACCATTCATACTATAACATCAGAATGCCTCTTAAAAGAACCTATCCATGTTCCAAAAGTAAATGGAAAGTCCTTTTTGTAGTAGGTTCTATGCTTTCTCTGGCATCTATGTAGTAGATTGTACGACCTTATAATTGACAGTAGACATGTGACTATCTGATCAGATTAAGTCCCTTAATGGTTTTCCTTTTAGTCTTTTTGTCATATTGCCTTTGATATGGCTTATGTACATGCTTACCTGTACGTAAAATTCTTAAAATAAAAAAAAAAGAAGAAGAATAAAGTCCATGAGCAAGAGGTTTCCATTCCATTTTTGCCGAGATCCTAAACTACTTAAAGAGGAATTTCACCCTAAATATAAGCCCTCCCATGTGATCCAGCATACTGGCGTCAGCGCCAGTATGCTGTTTTTTTTTTTTAAATCCATGTACTTACTGTCTTATTCAGAATTTTATTTTTTTTACCCCGCGGTGGACGGCGCCAGTATAGCGCGTCACATCTTACGAAAGTACCCGAAAAGGACTCGGGTAATCTCGGCGAAAATGCGGCGCCTGCGCACAGACCTAGGAGCTGACTGCTCAGGCGCCGTATTTCTCCGAGTCCTACGGCTATGGCACGTCACGCCCTCCGAAAAACGCCGAAATAGGACTCGGAGAAATACGGCGCCTGCGCAGTCAGCTCCTAGGTCTGTGCGCAGGCGCCGCATTTTCACCGCGATTACCCGAGTCCTTTTCGGGTACTTTCGTAAGATGTGACGTGCTATACTGGGGCCGTCCACCGCGGGGTAAAAAAAATAAAATTCTGAATAAGACAGTTAGTACATGGATTTAAAAAAAAAAAAACAGCATACTGGCGCTGACGCCAGTATGCTGGATCACATGGGAAGGACTTATATTTAGGGTGAAACTCCGCTTTAAAAAGACACCTTTAACTTTTTTATAGGTAAAGGGACAATATCACTGCAAAGGGCTTTCAACCCAAGTAAACTCCATTTGTTAGCACCCCCAATCGCTCCTTCCTCCTCTACAGCCAGTAACAGTAAAATGTCAGTTCTGAGTATCTGGAGGAGCATGTGTCATCCTCCAGCCCAGTGTTTCTCAACCTTTTTCCAGTCGGGGCGCCCTTGAAAAAATGTTTCAGTCTTGAGGCACCCCTGTCCAAGACTTGGTTCACGTCGCTGTGTGTTGCGAAACATGCGCAAAATCGCGCTCGTTCTTGACACACAGACAAATGCTCTGCTCTTTAGGTGTGCCATTAATTCTTAATGGTGCCCCATCCATTGGCAAACATGGGTTGCTTTTGTTGTGGCACAATTAAAAAAAAAAAAAAAGGTCGGGGACTTTGTTTCCCGCATTACTGCGGGTAGGGAAATGAATGGGCTGCCCTACACGCAGCACGCAGTAAAACCACATAGTTGAGCTGTTTTTACCACCCCCGAATGGGGCTTAAAACAGGTGGTGAGGAGGCAAGATATGCCTCTTTATTGGCTGACAAATGCCCCTGAAAAGCGATATGAACACAAATTGCTTTTCAGATGAGCAGCAGTCCTTGCTGCTATCTCGAACAAGCCCTACAAAAGTAGTTGTGATTTTACAGGAATAGGGGGGTCAGGCTTAAAAGTAACATACATACAGACAGATGCGCACGGACACAAACAGGCACACGTACAAACACACCCAGTGTGTGTGTTTGTACGTGTGTCTGTGTGCGTTCGCATCTGTCTGTATGTATGTTACTTTTAATCCTGACCCCCCCTATTCCTGTACCATCAGAACTACTTTTGTCACACACACACACTAACAGACATGTGTACACATGCACACATACACGGAAAGAAGAACTGTCAGAGCTGCACAACAACCAATCAGATCCAGAGTGCTGTAGCCATGAATGGAGGATGTGGGGTGTCAGTGACTGTGACAGCTTGTTATTCATAGCAGAACCCCCCCCCCCCTCACCACCTTACCCTTGGCCTCGCAGTCAGCACAGTACTTGTTGTCCTCCTCCCTCAGCATACGAGACAGGATGGCCTGGTGCTGCTCATTCAGCTTCAGGGCCTTCTCCCTCTCTGAGCGGGTGGCCATGTCTGCGGGCAGGGGAGCAGTGTTGGTCACAGTGGCTCTACCCTTTCTTCTTCCCCCTCAGGGAAAAGCGTGCCAGGCAGAGTTCAGGACGGTACCCGCGGCTCTCGCGTCACAGAAGCAGTGCGTGCGTCCGACCCTCCCATAGCAACCGATGACGTATTCGGTTGGCATGATGCGGTCGGGAGGCCCGCACAGCCAGCACAGCTTCCCGAGTGTCGGGAAGTGAGTTTTACACAGCGAACCGGCACCGCTGTAAAGACAAATGATAACAACGTGCCCAGTAGTAGAGTTGCATTAGATAGCAGCCATAGCTGCCAATATTTGGGGTAATTTTGCCGCAGCACACCTGGGGACTCTTCAGGGCACACTGGTTGAGAAACGTTGCTCCAGCCAACCACTACGCCAAATTCACTCCCTCTCTCTATTTGTGCTAGTGACCATTATGCCAGGGACTTAAAGCAGTTGTATACCCGCATATACAATTTCTTTTTACACCTGCAAAACCAAGCCATAATGAGCTAGTATGCACCGCATAACAACTCATTATGAAATACTTACCTCGGAACGAGGAGACGAGAACTTACCTGGTCCACGCCGAGCGAGATGTCATCTGGACTCGGCGTGTCTTCCGAGTATCGACGCACCAGTGCTGTGATTGGCTGGAGCAGCGATGTTGTCACTCCCGCGCGCGTTGGAATTCAATTCGGCAAGGTCCGGCGGCTGCTGGTCCTTTAGCCAAGGATCCCCCCCTGCACATAAATTAGCAGCGCATTGCGAGGGGAATATATCCTAAACCGCACAGGTTTAGGAGATATTTTCTATACCTACAGGTAAGCCTTATTATCCGACGAGGTTCTCGGCCGGCCGTCGAGTTTGTCGGAAAAGGTGTCGAGCCATTAGTCCAGATGGCCCGTCGAGCAAATAGAAAACCTGCTCTCTATTTTGGCTCAACGAGCTTCCGGACGGGACGCTCGACGAAAGTGTACACACGATCAAGCTTCTCGGCAGAATATGGATCCCAGCGAGCTTCTCGCTGGATTCTGCCGAGAAACTCGGTCGTGTGTACGGGGCCTTACCTGTAGATAAAAGTTAAAAAAAAAGGCTATACAACCACTTTAAAGTCCAAGGCCTGGTTCACACCAGTGCACTGTGGTTTGGGTGCATTGCGATTGTATCTGCATTTAACATACGGCCTTTTGACTTCTATTAGACATCACGTTTTCTGAAAGTACACCAAGATGCCGTATGCAGGACCTTGAAGCACTTTCATGAAAATGGATAGTGTAATAGAGGTCACAATGGAAATGCACCTAAAACTGCATGTAAATCACAATCCAAAATGTGCTGCACCCAAACTACAGCAAACCTGCTCCAAGATAGGATTTTATTTAGTTTGGAGTTCATTTTTTCTACTTTGTTGTATTTAGAGATACCAAGTGAAGGAAACCCTCACATATACCCAGTGAAGTGAACAGCCTCAGGTGATACAGTGATTAAAAAAAATCTCCCTACAAAGTTTTACATATATATCTGCTGTCTTCATCTTTATAAAGCCTTTAGAAAGTGCTCTTTGTGTTAGAAGATTTTCTCTCCCTGGTTAACACAGCAGAGAAGTCTAGGCATAAAATACAGTGCATGTGAACCCAAAATTATATATTTTTTGAATTAGGGCTTGAACAGTATAGGTTTTAATTTCATCTGTGTCCAGTCTTGCCACAAAGAGTTAATCCAGCTCTGAGCAGTCCTTTTATCTTTTTTTCAGTGAGCTAAAACCAACACACACATAGGAAATAGGAGTCAGTTCTTCCCCCTTGCTGTGATTGACAGACGATTTACACATCTCATGCACAAGACATTGGGCCAGATTCAGATAGAATTGCCTATCTTTAGGCGGGCGTAGCGTATCTCAGATACACTACGCCGTTGTAACTCAGAGAGGCAACTACAGTATTCATAAAGCACTTGCACCTAACTTTGCGCCGGCGTAACTTAATTCCTTCGGCGTAAGCCGGTGCAAGTGGAAGTGGGTGTGACCTTATGCAAATGAATGGTCTAGTGATTTACGCCCGGCGTATCTTGAACGGAGCATGCTCAGTACGTTCGTTCCCTTGTGAGCATGCTCACAACTATGCCGGCCCAACTTACAGAGATACGCCGGTCCAACTTACGCCCGGCCGATGCAAAAGTACATCCAGATTTATTCCCCCCCAGGGAAGGTACTTTTGCTGTGAGATGGCTGCTCCCGTTCCCCACAGGCAGAGGAGGAAAAAAAACTTTAACACCCAGGAGATGTCAGCCTTCATATCAGCAATGGAGACTTATTACCAGGGCCACCATCAGGGGGGTACAGGCAGTACACCTGTAAGGGGCCCGGGGGTCCCCAGGGGCCCAGATGGGAACCCCCCTTTTTTATTTTTTATTTATTTATATTTTTTTGATGGACAAGAAGGCCTGACTTGCAGTCTCTGCTCTAATTCATTTCTAAGGTGTTCTATCGAGTTGAGGTCAGGACTCTGTGCAGGCCAGTCAAGTTCCTCCACCCCAAACTTGCTCATCCGTGTCTTTATGGACCTTGCTTTGTGCACTGGTGAGCAGTCATGTTGGAACAGGAAAGGGCCGTCCCCAAACTGTTTCTACAAAGTTGGGAGCATGAAATTGTCCAAAATGTCTTGGTATGCTGACGCCTTAAGAGTTCCCTTCACTGGAACTAAGGGGCCAAGTCCAACCCCTGAAAACAACCCCGCACCATAACCCCCCTTTCATCAAATGATTTGGACCAGTCCACAAAGCAAGGACCATAAAGACATAAATCAGTGAGTTTGGGGTGGAGGAACTGGACTGACCTGCACAGAGTCCTGACCTCAACACCTTTGGGATGAATTAGAGCGGAGACTGCGAGCCGGGCCTTCTTGTCCAACATCAGTTCCTGACCTCACAAATACACTTCTGGAAGAATGGTCAAACATTCCCATGGACACACTCCTAAACCTTGTGGACGGCCTTCCCAGAAGAGTTGAAAATTTTTATAGCTGCAAAGGGTGAGCCAACCCAATATTGAACCCTACAGGCTAAAGGATCGCACACACGATCGAATATTCAGATGGACGTGTTTTGTCGTATAATCAAACCGTCTGTACGCTCCATCGGACAAAAGAGCAGAAAAACTACGTATTTTCGTGAATGTTGGCTGAAAAAGTTCTGCCGTCTGTATGCAGAACAAGTTCACGGCCAGTGCCTTTAGGACAAATATATATATATATATATATAATTATTATTATCATTATTATTATTAAAGGGCCCAGAGGTCCCGGATGGAAAGCCCCCTTTATTTGGTAATTTATTTTTATATAAAAAAAGGGAGGTTGCCATCTGGGGCCCTGGTGGCCTCCGGACCCCTAAAAAAGAAAAAAAAAAAAAAAAAGGTTTCTTTTTTTAAGGGGGTTCCCATTCGGGCCCCTGGGGACCCCCGGGCCCCTTACAGGTGTACTGCCTGTATCCCCCTGATGGCAGCCCTGGTGGCGGGGGACCCATTAGTAGTGCTAGGACCACGGCTGCCATGTCTTGTCCTGTAACGGTGCTGCTGAAGCTGCTCTCCAGCTGACTTGAGCAAGTCTGGTGCAAAGTTACCCCTGCTTTATGAGGGGTAACTTTAGGCCGGCCAAACAGCTTAGGCACACCGCACGTAGCCTGCACCGAACAGGCCTATGTTCGGAAATCGGCGTATCTCCCTCATTTGCATAGGAAATCAATGGGTTTGCCAGATGCGTCCGGCATAAATATGCACCTAGGATATGCAGGCGTAGGCAAGTTACACCAGTCGGGAGTAGCCTATTTTGGTGCGTATCTAGTTCTGTGGGTACAGTGCATAGATACTCCGGCGCAAATTTAGACTTAGGCGGCACATCTCGAGATACTCCGGAATAAGTCCTATCTGAATCTGGCCCATTGTGTTCTTCAGATTCCCTCCTCCAGCTCTCCCAGGATTGGCTTCTCCACACCTCATCATGATTGGACATGCTGAAGTCTTGTGGCGACTTTTCTGGGTTTTGACTGGATGTTAGGGACTATAATCAGAAGTTTAGTGTAAGAAATACACAGTTGAAAATGCATATTGACAAGAGGAGTGTAAAGGTGGGCGGGGAGTCTGACTTCACGATTCCACCCACAAGCTCCGAACAGACCCACCCACAGAAGCTGCAGTTTTTTGGGTCTCATAACAGACAGAGGGGAGACATTTGACAGGTAAGGATACATGCAGGAGGCATGTATATCCTTATAGAAAAACCACTATGGCAGTAGTTTAGAAAGGAAGCTTAAAAAAATAAAATAAATACAAAAAGTTGATTATGAATTTTATTACATAACTGAACAAATGATTTCTTATGCGATGCCTCATTGCTTGTATTGCAAGCCAATATCGCCAGAGCATTTATTACCTGATCTGAAGCCCCTGGCTCATGGATCTTGCAGTACGGACCAGCTTTCCAGGCTTCTGTGTCACCACAATCGCAAAACCCCCCTCCCATTGAAGAGTGCATCTGTAAGATTTTATAGGAGATGTTATCAAATAGTTTAAGTTGCACTTTTATTCCACCAACATCTTACTCGTATAAGATTCTAGAATGCAAAAAAATAAAAAAAGACACACACACACACACACACGGTATAGCCCAGCTCATACCTTGTAGCGATGAGTCTTGTGAATGCTGTTCTGGAAGCAGTTAATGCAAAGCACACAGGTGGGATCCATTGCACAGTCCCTACAATAAAAAATAAATTAAAATAATAAAATAAAAGTCTCTTAACACAAAATGTATTTCTTAGAAATGTTAAAAATTGTAGTCGTTAAACTGTCTACAAGTGTCTCCAAAATTTTTAAACAAGTTAACTGTCCTTGTGGATTGTGGCCAGTGGGGGTAAAAAAATTCCTAGGCCCAGCATTAGTGAATATAAACATTGGCCCAGGGTTGGTCAGTAGAAGTAGTAATGCCCCAGCACTGGTATTAGTTGCAGGAACAATGCCCCACTGTTGGGGTCAGAGGGAGTTCTAGTGCCCCATGGGCTGGGCAAATGGTTAGCTCTCTTCCAGCCCTTGGACTGCAGTTTTGAGACCAATAGAACAGGAAATGTAATCTACTGCAGCTTACCAGTCCTTATATATATTGGCTGCAATAGATCTCTTAGCTCAAATTTGTATTTAATTTCCTTAATTTACCTGGTGATCCTGCTAGTAACACACTTCCTGCCCTAGGCTTGTTTCAAAGTGGATGTAAACACAAGTCATGAAATTTGTGCTGGGCACATATATGCATTGTTTTCTCATCTCTCTTCAAAGCACTATGTCCCATAGCTGTCTCCTGCCCTGTTCTTCTGTTATCAGCATGAGAACAGGAGAGGATGCTATAAGTAGATTAGCAGAGTGCTGAACCATTCAACGAACAGATCTGAAAGTCTCTACCTATGAGGAGAGGGGGTGTGTGTGCGCGCCTTTCCTACAATCGGATGTCTTGGCTGTATGCGCAGGTTTCACTGCAGGAAAATAACATTTCCTAACACAATCTGAACTTTCTAAATATATAAAGCTGATATACATGTAAAACTTATGTATGGAGATTTATTTCATCACTGTGTATTATCTGAGGCTGTTCACTTCACTGGGTATATGTGAGGTTTACATTCACTTTAATGTACTGCATCTAAAAGGAGCAAAATTATTACCCAGGGACAGGAGGTATGTTAGCACTAAAGAGCACCTTCCCCTCTTCTCTTCTTCAGAACATAAGCGGCTGGTGTTTTGTAGTTCAGACAAAATTGGGGAAAATGAGAACAGTCAGCATGCACAGAAAGTTTGCTAGATTTCTGGTAGGATCGACAGATTACCTTATGGAAGATATAAATCAGCATTGAATTTCATAAAACTTTTTCAACTGAGCATAAAAATACACTTTTTTTCTGCTTTAAAAGGAATTTGCAACAACCACTTCACACACCTATTCAGCACTTATTTAGCTCAAGGTAGACAAGCGCTGCCGTCGTGTTCTTGGACTAAGTTCTTAAAGCAGAAGAACTATATCCAAAATGTTAAAAGTTTTGCCTCGAGCATGGGAGGGTTAAGAACCTGTCTTTTTTTTTTATTTATTTTTTTATGCAATTTCTGTCTCTTCGCAGAGATTTCCATTCACTTGCTGTCCTATGGCCAAAACAGTAAGTGAGAGGAAATCGCTGCAAATTACATTAACCACTTTAGCCCCGGACCATATTGCTGTCCAATGACCAGAGCCCTTTTTTGTGATTCGGCACTGCGTCGCTTTAACTGACAATAGAGCGACAATTTTGAAAAAAATGCAATATTTTTTACTTTTTGCTATAATAAATATCCCCCAAAAATGTATAAAAAAACGTTTTTTTTCCTCCGTTTAGGCCAATACGTATTCTTCTACATATTTTTTGTTAAAAAAAAAATTCGCAATAAGCGTTTATTGATTCGTTTGCGCAAAAGTTCTAGCGTTTACAAAATAGGGGGTCATTTCATGGCATTTTTATTAATATTTTTTTTTTACTAGTAATGGCGGCGATCAGCATTTTTTTTCAGTACTGCGACATTATGGCAGGCACTTCGGACACTTTTGACACATTTTTGGGGCCATTGGCATTTTTATAGCGATCAATGCTATAAAAATGCATTGTATTACTATAAAAATGACATTGGCAGTGAAAGGGTTAACACTAGGGGCAGGGAAGGGGTTAAGTGTGTTCCTGGTGTGTTCCAACTGTATGGGGGGGTGGGTGGCCTCACTAGGGGAAATCACTGATCTTCTGTTCATACATTGTATGAACAGAAGATAAGCTTTTCCCCCGCTGACAGGACCGGGAGCTTTGTGTTTACACACAAAGCTCCCGTTCCCCGCTCTGTAACGAGTAATTGCGGGTGCCCAGCGGCGATCGTACCCGCCGGGCACACACGCGTGACTCGGGGGCGAGCGGGAACGCGCCCCCTAGCGGTCGATTTAAAGCGGACATATAGCTACGGGCTCTCGTCCAGGAGTGCCGCCGTCCCGCAGTAATATGACGGCGGGCGGTCGGCAAGCAGTTAAGGGAATTCCCCCCCTTAAGTCACCAGAACTAGTGCCCCCTTCGAAAGATTTTCCCATATTACTTTTCTAGGGGAAAACCCAAAATTAGCATGTTTCTTTTTACTTTCAATGATAAACTGGACAGTGGACATATCTCCTGGAGGCACAGACGGCAGTAAAAAAAGGTATAGGTGTTCAAATCCCTCTTCATTCAGGGAGTTTTGCCTTTAGTTATACTTTTAATATTGTCAACTCACAGACTGAGCTTACCTGCAAGAATAAGTGGTCTCCCCTCCTCTAAATACTAGACCACATAAGGGAGGTGCCTCGCTCTGACGCAACTTCTCCACAAAGACATTAGGGTCCTCTCCAAACAGGTACCACTCCAAAGGGGTGAAGATACAGTCCTGTGCCAGCTTTTCTTGCCTGTCCACTTGTGGCTGCACATAGCTTGTGTATATACGGGGGACATACTTGGCCAAATACTGATGAAAGGCTGAGGCAAAATCCTCTGAACTATCCAAGTGCTAAGAGAATAAAAAAATAAAAAAAAAGGCGTATAAGGGTTAATAAAGTTTTGAAACATTTAATTGTATCAATGTTGCTTATGGTTCTACTATTCTCTAAAGCATCATTTTAAATAAAAAGTTTGGGCCAGATCCACAAAGAACTTACGGCGGTGTATCTATCGATACGCCGTGTAAGTTCTACGATGCGCCGTCCTATCTTTGTTTTGTATTCACAAAACAAGATACGCCGGAATTTTGCTAAGATAAGACCGACGTAAGTCTCTTACGCCGTCTTATGTTAGTTGCATATTTACGCTGGCTGCTAGGTTGCGCTTCCGTATATTTCTGCGTCGAATATGTAAATGAGCTAGATACGCCGATCCACGAACGTACTGGCGTATTGGCATATCAATATACGCTTTTTACGTAAGGCGTACGACCGGCTTAAAGTTTCCCCTGCTATATGAGGCGCAGCCAATGTTAAGTATGGACGTCGGAACAGCCATCAAAATTTACATCGTTTGCGTAAGTCGTACGCGAATAGGGATGTGCGAAAGTTGCGTTCACGTCGGAGGCATTTTGAGACGTATCTTAGGAATTTGATCGGACATGAGTCGGAGCATGCGCACTGGGTTACGTCCACGGACTGCGCATGCGCCGCTCGTACGGACATGCATCTACATGGGGTCAAGCCTCATAATACTACACCCCCACAACCTGCCTACTTCGAAATACGCAGGCTTACGCCGGCCCAATAACACTACGCCGCCGTAATTTAGGACGCAAGCGGTTTGTGAATATGGCACTTGACTCTCTAAGTTGCGGCGGCGTAGCGTAAAGAAGATACGCTACACCCGTTCAAAGATCCGCTGAGGTCTGTGGATCTGGCCCTCTATATATAATTTTTTTATTGAATTGAAATCAATTCATACAACTCATTGGAAGTTTATTTTCTTTTCTTTGCAGCAGAAGAACAACTAATGCAGTAGTTAAATCTTTTTAGCAAAATATGGAAAAAGAAAACTAGAACATTGCAACAGGTGGAAGGTTTCACTAGATATAGCCCCATTTGGGGGAATAAAAGCTACTTAGAGCTGGAATAATTACAATACGGTAAAAAAAAATGTCAACAGTACGGGATTACTTATATGATGCAAATTTAATTTTCCAGGATGGTAAGCTGCGCCCATTTGCGAAGCTGAGGGCGGACTTTCAGCTCCCTGCCTCTATGCAGTTTTATTATTTTCAACTCCAACATGCTGTCAGAACCAGGGGGGGGGGGGGGTACAGAACGCCACACCAATTTTTAACTAGAACATGCTGTCAGAACCAGGGGGGGGGGGGTACAGAACGCCACACCAATTTTTAACTACATGAGAGATGTGGCCTCATTTAAAGGTTTCATATCCTGCAGTTACTCCATGCTCCTCAGTAAATTCCTTCCTGACAACACAGCAGGCATTATAGCAAAGTGGGAGAGGGATGTGGGAGCTTTTGTGGAGGACCAATGGGAAGAGGCTCTTTTGGCGGTTCCCGAGTTCTCTGAACGTGGCCCAAAGGCTGTCGCAGCTGTACATTTTGCTGCGTGTGCATTACACACCGGCTCAACTGGTGGCTATGGGGGTGAGAGAAGACCCGGCCTGCACTAGCTGAATGAGGGATCATGGCGACCTCATCCATATGCTGTGGAGGTGTCCCAAGTTACATCTTTACTGGACGGAGGTCATGGACACCGTCAACTGTGTATTTCAGGTGCAACTAGCTCCACATCCTAAGTTGTGCCTGCTGGGAATAATTGAGAATGTGCCGGAGGAGGATCCAGTTAGGCTGGGGATAGTAAATCTTTATAGCATTTAGGATACTGGATTTAACCTAATATACATATGAGTGAGTATTTTGAAATATTTTCACACAATCTTCATCTAGGAATCTCACATATTTGATTGAATCCTAGTTAAAAAAACTTTTACAAAATAGATCCAATAATGTTTGTAGGAGGTTTTGGGGACTTCTACTAGTGCTATGTGAAAACTATTTGAAGTATGACATTATGTATACATAACTACAACCCTAATTCCAAAGAAGTTGGGATGCTGTGTAAAATCTACACAAAAAGAAAAAAAAAAAATGAAATAATTTGCATATCTCATTAACCTATGTTATTCACAATAGAGAATATATAAAATGTTTAACCTACAGAAGATTTACCCCCCTTCATGACCAGGTCAGCCTTTGCAAAATGCCACTGCTTCACTTCTACAGAAAAACAAATTGCTTAGTCGTGCAACGCTGTACCCAAATAAAATATGTCATTTTATTCCCACAAAAATAAAGCTTTTTGGTGGCATTTGATGACCTCAGCATTTATTTATTTTTGTGCTAGAAAACCAAAAAATCAATAAATATTTCTTACTTAAAGCGGATCTCCACCCTAAAGTGAAGATCCGCTGATCGGAACCCTCCCCCCCTCCGGCGTCACATTTGACACCTTTCAGGGGGAGGGGGGTGCAGATACCTGTCTAAAGACAGGTATCTGCACCCACTTCCGGCCCGCAGTCTCGGGCAAAAGACAGGCTTTTCCCGTTGCGTGCTGGGAACTCTCGGCTCCCAGCACACAGCGGGAGCCAATCGGCGGGCGCAGCGCGAGTAGGGAACCGGGCAGTGAAGCCGGAGCGCTTCACTTCCTGGTTCCCTCACCGTGGATGGAGGGGGGAGCAGCAGGGAGACGAGCGATCGCTCATCCTCTGCTGCGGACGCCGCTGGACTCCAGGACAGGTAAGTGTCCTAATATTAAAAGTCAGCAGCTGCAGTATTTGTTGCTGCTGGCTTTTAATATTTTTTTTTGGTGAACCATCCGCTTTAAACTATCCAATAAAAATTCTGCTACAGGTTTTTGGTAACGAAAAACCCAATAAGCGTATATTGATTGGATTTAGATTGTAATAACCAGCGTCCACAAATCTATCTACCAGCCCTAATGACACTAGCTGGGAAGGGGTTAAAAATTTAGGGCAATCAAAGGGTTATCTGTTGTGCCTAGCCAGTGTCTTTCTGTGAGAGGGAGAGAGAGAGACCGCAACCAACCACCTGCAATGCACACAGTTGCAGGATGGTTGCAGTGCAGCCCCATTTACCCTGGGTATACTTCCAACCGCGATCACAGCATGTGTACAACTGCAGCTTTTGCCTCTGCAGCTTAAAGCGGATGGCCCATTAAAAAAGTATATTAAAAGCCAGCAGGTACAGATACTGCAGCTGCTGACTTTTAATATTAGGACACTTACCTGTCCTGGAGTCCAGCGGCGTTCGCTCGTCTCTCTGCTGTTCCCCTTTCCATCCACGGTGAGGGAACGAGGAAGTGAAGCGCTCCGGCTTCACTGCCCGTTTACCTACGGCGCATGCGCGAGTCGTAGGGAACCGGGCAGTGAAGCCGGAGCGCTTCACCTCCTGGTTCCATCACCGTGGATGGAGGGGGGAGCAGCAGGGAGGCGAGAGTTCCCAGCACACAACGGGGGGGCGACGGGATGTTGCAAAAAAACCTGACTTTTGCCCGAGACTGCGGTGTCAATTGTGACACCAGAGGGGGGGGGGTTCCGATCAGCGGATCTTCACTTTAGGGTGGAGATCCGCTTTAAGGAAAAGCAGTTGAAGGTGGTAAAAATACAGCTTGACCACATGGTTTTACTGCCCCCCAACCTCACATGTAAACAAATCCTTGGTTCATGTCTGTGCGACTGCGTACAGGGCAGCCAATTCATTTCAATTGGGAATTAAAGACACCCCTAAAGCCAGAACATTTGTCTGTCGGGAACAAGTGCGATTTTGCACGCACTCCATGACACACAGCAACGCGAGTTCCACCCAAATCTTATATAACATTTGGCACCGTTTTTGACAGATCCCCTTCTTTACTTCCAGGAGGCAGACCGCGGCCCGATCTCCCTGAAGTTCAGCCCCCTGCCCCTCCTTCCCCCACTACAAATTGGGTTTTCATCTCCCCCAATGGGTCACAAAACCCGTCCTTGCCTGAGCTCACAAATTTGTTATGTGTGTGCAGAAATAGTTTTACCTTGGGCCTAACAGCTTCTATCTGCCATCTGACTTCCACAAAAAAAAAAAAAAAAAGACAGGAAAGAATAGACAGATGAAAACCCTTTTTACAATGCCTTTTCTACATCACAAGCACAGCCTTTTTCCAATAGAACGTTACTGTGGAAGTTAATCATGTCTGAGTTTATTCCAGTAAAGAGCGTGAGAATGCATGTTACATGGAGTACAGCCAAGAGACACGGGGCTCTCACCAAAAGTTGTACCCCCCTCCTCCCCACAACAGAAATGTGTGCAAACTATTTTTTTTGGGTGGGGGGAGAGGGGGTTTGCAAGTACATGACTTCTAAAATAACATAAGCATAATTGAAAATGTAATTCCTATAATTGTGTTGATATATCCTGTGTCCTTCATTTTAAGTAAAAAACAAAAAAGAATATATTGCATTTTACCAGTTCACTGCACTAGCTTCCTTTTTCCCAGCTTTCTTCCTTTTTGAAAACACTCAGACAGTCAACTGTATGTATGGAGGCAAAGCGTTGTGACTACTGAACACCTCCCCCCTTCTATTTTCCATAGCAAGGGGAGGGATCTGTAGTTCACAGAAAGAACTGGAAACAATGCTAACTGTAACTGATAATAGTTAGTGGCAGAGAACACAAAGTTATCGGCTCACAATATTTATTGGCAAGGTCAGTTATTAGTTTTGCATTTTACCATTATTTACTACATTTTTATGGACTACAAATCGTCTATTTTTCTGATACCAACAGCAGTCCACCTCCTATTCCTGGTAGCAGAACGTGCAGCTGCAAGGGGTCTTCAGGTCAGTGTCTTACACTGGGCATAATAGGGCACAGTAGCGGCTATATCGGCACAACGGCAACCTGTCTATCGTGATCTACCCATCAATCGCATGCAGGCGACAGGTAGATCGCGTCCCTTGGTTGCTGACCCTGGAGAGCTGTGGGGGGGCACCATTTAGTGGAACTGATGGCTGTATTTTCCTCCCTGCAGCAGCTGAATGCTGGTAATGCACGCTTCTCCTCCTCACCTTATCGTCAATATTTAGCTACTGCAGGGAGGAAAAAACAGCCATCGGTTCCACTACTTACCATCCCCTCCAGGATCCTCTTCTTTGTTACATAGTTAGTCAGGTTGAAAAAGAGACACAAGTCCATCCAGTTCAACCATAAAAAAAATGAAATAAAATAAAAAATATCGTACAATCCCATATATCCAATTCTATACCCATATATCTATATATCCTTTGTGTTGCCTTGCCCTCGTGTGCTCCAAAAGGAACCCCCTACAGCAGGGGTGCCCAACCTTTTGAAGAGCAAGGGCCACTTAAATCGACTTAGTAATCGGTCGCGGGCCACAATGAGCAGGTGGATGGCATGTCCGCTGTGCATATGCAAGGACACAGCCCACCATACTTTTCAGCTCAAGGCCGCTTTCACACTGATGCGCTGCAGTTTACCCACATCACGGATACTTTGGCTTTCCTGCACTTTGCAATAGATTTTTCTTATATTCTGCAGGTTTGGTGCACTTTCAGAAAGCTCACCAAACTTGTGGGTAATAACATAAGTCTATCACTCAGTACAGGTACCCCACAGGTAAACTGCTTTGCACCTGTGGATCAGTTTGAAAGCAGCCCAGTAACCACTGCAGAAAAGATATGCCCATATATACACTGTGATTTTAGTAATTTTTAGTAATAAACTGACCTTTAATAACAGTATTATATTCCATCCCAGAGCAGGAGGTCGCGGGCCACATCAGAGGGCTCCGCGGGCCACATGTGGCCCCCGGGCCACTGGTTGGGCATCCCTGCCCTACAGCGCTGCCAGGTTCCCCTCCTCACCTCTCCTGCGGGGGGTGTCAGGGTGGAGAGCAGGGAATGGGCCAGTAAATATGTAATTTACCAGCCCCTGCCTTTTCTAAATATGGTCAGCAATCGGTACCGATCACTGACTGTCCATTCATAACTGAAGCATAGTAAACTGAAGTATAGTATTATATTGAAACAAAGGGAGGCATAATGGAGCAATCTTTTGAACACTTTACAGCCTAAAGCAGGCCATAGATTAGGACATTTCCTTTACTTCCAATGCAGGTGGAAGGAAAGAAAATAGCTTTATTCCCCCAAAAACAGTCAGTGTTGATGGGGGAATCTCTGCCACCGCACAATTGTGTTCTGCTGGCCGGGAACCTTCCCTGTCTGCAGAACACAATGAATAGATTTGCCAGCTGTAGTCATTAGTACTAATTGTTAATGAAAATCCTGACAGGCTGGTTTTACACAAATGAGGGGTTCTGATGAAACCAAACCACGGTCAGGTAGACCAACTAAATTTTCAGCCACAACTGCCAGGAAAATTGTTCGGGATACAAAGAAAAACCCACAAATAACTGAAATACAGAACTCTCTGAAACATGTGGTGTGGCCGTTTTAAGATGAACAATAAGGAGGCACTTGAACAAGGAGGAGGATTGATGATGTTTTGAGGATGTGTGATAACATACTGCATTCATCTTGCCGTAAATGTATCGAAAAAAACACTGGTGGAACATTTGCAAAAAACACAAGGCCAAGCTGACCTGTCATTGGCTACAGCAGAATAAAGTGAAGGTTCTGCAGTGGCCATCTCAGCCTTCTCCCCAGAGTAGCTCAATGATATTGAGGTCAGAACTAAAACGTGCAGTTCATGCAAGACAGCCCAATAATTTACAGGAACTGGAGGCTTTTTGCCAAGAGGAATGGGCAGCTTTACCATCTGAGAAAATGAAGACCCTCATCAACAAAATACTTCAAGATGATAAAGGGGGCAATACACAGTTAAGAAATGGGGTATGTAAACTTTTGATCAGGGCCATTTGGGTATTTTCTGTTTCCATTATAATTCAAGAGTAAACACAGTTAATAAATTGCTTCAGCCAGACACTAACCATGAGTGAAAAAAGTTTGTTATTTATATTCTCTGAAAAATGGCCAAGAAATCATAAATTCTGCCAGGGTATGTAAACTTATGAGAACTGAATGTGCTTTGTTATTTGTTATCTTTTTGGGGAGTATGTGTGTTGACAGATGTGTCATCTATTGATGCACAATATATATATATATATGCACATGATACATAATTATTTATTGTCTGATATATTTATTCTGCTTAGTAGACCATTATTAGTAGTCTCTTCCAATGTCTATGAGGATTGCCACAGACAGAGAGGAGGTATGCAAACTGTTAAAGTTCAAATTCACCCTTATGCAAAAAGTACAGTTAGGTCCATATATATTTGGACACAGGCACATTCCCCGCTCCCCCCGCCCCCCCACCAGATATTTACCAAAACATATTCAAGTTGAAGTTATATAAAAACAGATATGGGCTGAAAGTGCACTCTCAAGTTTAATTTTAGTGTATGTACAACATCCAAACCAAAAGGAAGGTTTTAGGAATTACAACTCTTAAAAATAGCGTTAACCCAGAGTCAAAAACCGTTTTCATTGTCCTTTGTTATTTCTTCATCAATTAAGCAGGTAAAAGGTCTGGAGTTGATCCTAAGTTTGGTATTTGGAATCTATTGCTGTGAAACTACATCATGCGTTCAAAGGAGAGGTCCATGCAAGAAAAAACAGGCCACGATAAGGCTTTTAAAAATTAAACTAATCCATCAGAGAGATGGCAGCAATATTGGGAGTGGCCAAATCAACTGTTAAGTACATTCTGAGGAAAGAAGAACGAACTGGTGAGCTCAGCAACATAAAAGGCCTGGACATCTACGGAAGACAACAGTGGTGGATGATCGCAGAAACCCATTCACAACGACCAGACAAGTAAAGGACACTCTCCAGGAAGTGGGTGTATCATTGTCAAAGTCTACAATTAAGAGAAGACTTCACAAGAACAAATACAGAGGGTTCAAAACAAGGTGCAAACCATTCAAAAGCCTGAAGAATAGAAAAGCCTGATTAAACTTTGCCAACATTTAAAAAAGCCAGACCAGTTCTGGAAAAGCATTCTTTGGACGGATGAAAGATTAATTTGTACCAGAATGACTGGAAGAAGTGTGGAGAAGGCTTGGAACAGCTCATGATCCAAAGCACACAACTTCATCTGTAAAACATAGAGCTGGCAGTGTGATTGCATGGGCATGCATGGCTTCCAGTGGCACTGGGTCATTGATGATGTGACAGAAGCAGACGGCAGAGTTTAGAGATATACTTTCAGCCAAATGCAGCAAAGTTGATTGAATGGCGCTTTACAGTACAGACGGACAATGATCCAAAAACACTCTGCAAAAGCAACCCAGGAGCTTTTGAAAGAAAAGAAGTGGAATATTCTGCAATGGCCAAGTCAAATCACCTGATCTCATTCCAATTGAGCATTGTGAGTAAAGGATTCTCAACAATATATTATTGAAGATTTTATTTATGAATATATTAATTCGCCCAAATACATTTGAGCCCCTAAAAAAGGGGGGGGGTGCTGTGTATACAAATGTTTTCAGTTCCTAAAATTTGTACTTGATATCCATGTTCAACCCCTTAAATTAAAGCCGAAAGTCTGCACTTCAAATTAATTTGGATTGCATCAATTTAATTTTATTTTGGAGGCATACAGAGCCAAAAAGTATGAAAATTGATCATGCCTGTGGCCAAATATATATGGACCCAACTGTAAATGCACTTTTTGCTGGGGGGATGCTTTTATTTTTCTTAAAACAGCCTGGAAAGTATTGCACCTGCGATCAGCGGATTGTGGGTACAATGTCAGGCTCGTCGCACAGCTCCGATGCCCATATCTACGTACCTATAGACGGTGTGAATAAACTTCAGGCGCGCTGATCAGCACACCTGCAGTTCAAACGGCAAGTAAATTTACCGGATGACATTACTTTATTCATTCAAAGTAAAACTGAATGAATGAATGAATGAATGAATGATGTGGCTGTGTGGTTGCAGCGGAATCCCCACCTTCAGACATAGGGAGGGAAATCAGGGAAAGGGCACATCTTACACGTTCCAATGGAAAAACAGGTGAAACATTTTCCAAAGGTGGTTTTAAAGCTTGACTATTTGAACCTTCATGCAGTAAAGAGGAACTGCAGTCTGCTCACATAAATTTGTAATATAAATATATTAGAAATTCCCTTCAACCACTTTGCATATCTTTACACACACACAGCTCTCATTGGTCCTCTTATGACTCACCCCCCTCCCTCCCTGGCAAACTCTCAGGAGAATGGGAGCTGTGCATGATGTCACAAGGTAAAACAAGGGCAGAAGATTTAATAGATGGAAAGTTCAAAAAATGACTGAAGGTCTGCTTTAAAAAAAACTTTAGTATGCAGGCAGCACTGTAGGCACCGATGGGCACTGTTGGGGCTGCACTGATAATTAGGACACTGAACAACCAATTAACCTGTCTAACAGTATGCGTTAAAAACATATATAGTATAGCAAAAAGCACAATATATTTTTTCCTAAATTGAAGCTCTTTTTTCTTTATAGCGCCAAAAAATAAAAAATGCATTGACGTCAATTTTGTTTGGGTACAGTGTCGCATGACCACGCAATTGTCAGTTAAGACGACGCAGTGCCGGATGGCAAAAAATGGCCTGGTCATTCTTCCGGGGCTGAAGTAGTTAAACTCTCCAGTATTTTCCCAACTATAGAAGTTAAACTAACAGGTCTGTAGTTACTTGGTAAATACTCTGTTCCCTTTTTAAATAGGCACCACATTTCCTTGTTCACATAAAAGTACATTTTTCCTTCATTCCACAGAAAACACAAGAAGCCATACGAAAACAAATACAGTTAGGGTCCTTTCACATGTGCGGACCGTTCGTCGGTTTTTTACAAGTCCGTTTACGGACTCCCCCCCATGGGATCGCGTCCGTTAGCGGATGATGCATCCGCTAACGTCCGTAAAGATCCGCGTCCGTAAAGATCCGTTTTTTCGGATGGAAGAAAACCCTATTTTTCTTCCGTCCGGCGGATCGGATGAATACGGACAGACGGTCCGTATTCATCCGATTCCCCATAGGGGAGAGCGGAGGAAAGATAGGGCGGTCTCTGCACAGTGTGCGGGGACTGCCCTGTCCGCCGACAGCTCAGCGGGGATTCCCGCTGATCCCCGCTGATCCCCGCTGAGCCGACAGACACAAAAACGTGTGAAAGGACCCTTACGTGTCGGTATAACACTCTCTTCACTTGACAAGCAATGTAATTTGATACATTTTGTGAACATGACACATTTAGTATCAGTAACCACAAAACCATGGACCAATACAGAGATGTACAAGAGAAAAATTAGAAGTTTAAAGGGACACTAAAGTCAGGGCTTTTTTAAAAAAAAAATAACAAACATGTTCTACTTACCTCCACTGTGCAGTTCATTTTGCACAGAGTGGCCCGGAAAGCTGTCTTCTGGGGTCCCTCGGCGGCTGTCTGGGCTCCTCCTCGCAAAAGCTTTCCCTCTTCATGCGAGGGCGCTCGCATGGAGGAAAGCTTTTGCGAGCGCGCTCCCGTGATACAGCGGCGGCCATAGCCGCCGACTCTATCACTCGGCTCCGCCCCCGGCGCGCCGCATCATCCGCTCTGATTGACAGCAGCGCTAGCCAATGGCTGCGCTGCTATCAATCCGCCCAGCCTAGCCAATCAACGGCCAGGCTGGGAACCGAAGAGGATGACGTGGACGCGCCCGGGAGATTCGAACGGTCAGGTAAGTACAACGGGGGCTCGGGGGGGGCCAGTGCTGTGAGATGTTTATTTACCTTAATGCATAGGATGCATTAACCACTTGCCCACTGTGCACCTACACCCCCTTCCTGCTCAGACAAAATTTAAGCTTCCGGCACTGCGTCGCTTTAACCAACAATTGCGCGGTCGTGCGACGTGGCTCCCAAACAAAATTGGCGTCCTTTTTTTCCCCACAAATAGAGCTTTCTTTTGGTGGTATTTGATCACCTCTGCGGTTTTTATTTTTTGCGCTATATACAAAAATAGAGCGTCAATTTTAAAAAAAAATGCAATATTTTTTCCTTTTTGCTATAATAAATAACCCCAAAAATATATAAAACAAAATATTTTTTTCCTCAGTTTAGGCCGATACGTATTCTTCTACATATTTTTGGTAAAAAAAAAATGCAATAAGCGTTTATCGATTGGTTTGCGCAAAATTTATAGTGTTTACAAAATAGGGGATAGTTTATGGCATTTTTTTTTTTTTTTTTTACTATTAATGGCGGCTATCTGCGATTTTTTTATTGGGACTGCGACGTTATGGCGGACATTTCGGACACTTTTCTGACATTTTTGGGACCATTTACATTTATACAGTGAACAATGCTATAAATATGCATTGATTACTGTATAAATGTGACTGGCAGTGAAGGGGTTAACCACTAGGGGGCGGGGAAGGGGTTAAATGTGTGTCCTATGAGTGTTCTAACTGTGGGGGGAGGGGGGGTGACTGGGGGAGGTGACCGATTGTGTCCCTATGTACAAGGGACACAATCGATCTCCTCTCTCCCTGACAGGGACGTGCAGCTCTGTGTTTACATACAGAGCTCCACGTCCCCGCTCAGTTACTGAGCAATCGTCTGTGCCCGGCGGCGATCGTTGCCGCCGGCACTCGCATGGGATCCCCGCAGAGCGGCGGGTGCGCGCGCGCCGCCGGCGACGCGCGCCTTTAAAGGGACATCACGTCATATGACGTGATGTCAGGATAATGGAGTCCTCTGCCCGCCGTCATTTGACGGTGGGCAGAGGACAAGTGGTTAAGGTAAAAAAACATGTACCTTTACAACCCCTTTAATTATCTTCCATCTGGCAGCTACATGTCAGATATTAAACTAGTTAACGTGCGCTACAAAGCAAGCCCCAGAAGCTGTACCAGGTGTATGGATTTAGCCATCTGTTTCCCTGTTCTGTGTAACAGTGGTCATAGCTTTTTATAGGCACCAGACACACTGCTTTGTACTATGTCCCGACTATTATCAGTAGCAGAAGCAGGCAAATTTATATTCCACATTTCAGACAAATGAGAATACAAGAGCAAAAAAAATACTAAAGATATGAATCATCTGGAGAAGAAAAAACAAGTACGCACGCACACATAAAATGTTTGTTCCCATTACAAATAAAAAAAAAGCCTTGGGAGGGGTGAAGGCCTTCCAAAAACACTTTTTGCAATTTCTTGCAACAAGTCATGGGTTCTAGCGTAAGAACCCTGGAGTTCTGCTTAACCACAAACTAACCATTTGGCTGGCCAGGTCACTTTTTGCGATTCGGCACTGAGTCGCTTTAACTGACAATTGCACGGTCGTGCGACATGGCTCCCAAACATAACTGACGTTATGGTGGTATTTGACCACCTCTGCGGTTTTTATTTTTTGTGCTATAAACAAAAGTAGAGCGACAATTTTGAACAAAATGCAATATCTTTTACTTTTTGCTAAAATAAATATCCCCCAAAAATATATTGCTGTTCCTGATGACAGGGAACAGACGATCAGTGACAGGTCACTAGGAATAACAGGGAGACGTTGTGTTTACGCTGACATCTCCCCGTTCTTCAGCTCTGTGACCCGATTGTGGGACACCACAGACATCAAGTCCGCGGGTCCCGTAGCTCACGTCAGTGTGGCGAGCGTGCTGCCGGCAGCACGTGACCACACAGCGGCACATTAAAAGGAGACGTACCTGTACACCCATTTGCCCAGCCATTCTGTCAACGTAAATATGCATGCAGCGGTCCAACACATGTGTGCATGAGTAGACATCATCCTGCGCTACCCAAATACTTAAAAACCCAGAAGGAGATTGTCAGCTTTGCTCAATGGAGGATAGAAAGCTTGCAGCTCTAGACTGGTGTTAAGGGCTGCTGATTTTAGTTCTAAAGTTATTTTTAAGATATAATGCCCCTCTCAGCCAATTCCTCCACAGGCTTATACTAGCCCAATGTATTGAATATACAAATCACATCATAAAAGTCTATCCACAACACTGCCCACCCAACTACATCAACCTCATCTCAGGATATTACCCACATCATCCTCTTCACTCTTTCCAAGACCTTGTGCTTTCTAGCTCCCTTGTTACCTTACCATTCTTGCCTCCAGAACAGCTCCTTTACTCTCCAACTCCCTTCCCCGGTATATCCAGTTGCTCCTACACGGTCTACCTTTTTTTTTTATTATTAAAGTTTTATGAACATACAGAACACATATACCTTTAGTGCTTACAGTATATCATGGAGAGAAGGGTGAAAACAGTACATTTGGCAATGTAAACATAAGTACGACAAAAGCGACAGAGCCAGGGTACACCAAATCTTGGCCATATACCACCCGAAAGATATACACGGTCTACCTTTAGGCGATCCCTGAAGATACATTTATTCGGGGAAGTATATATATATACACACACACACACACACACACACACACACACTTTGGCCTACTCCGTCAGATCTGAAGGACGACCAGAACTCTGCTTGGTCTTCTGTTTTATACTAGAAAAGCAATAATAGTCCTTCAGTGGAAAGGAAAAATAAAATCAAGCTCCCCTAACCTGGACAGAAGGAAATCAGTAATAAACGCTTTATTAGCACTTTATACGTTCAATAAAATTTGGTCCTTGTGGCTGGAGTCCTCAGACTCCACAGTCTTATCTTGAGTGCTCTTTTCCAGCTTGGCATGCTGTCCCGCAGCTTCAGTGGGGGTTCTCAGTAAATTGGGTAATACCCCTGCTGATTCTCCTTTTGGCCCCATTTCCTTATGCTATTCAGTAGGATGAATTATGCTCTTAATACTGAAGGTTGCCTTTTGTGACCTATTAGGAGTACTCACGAAAGGTGGCGTATGAAATGGAGCACCACTACTGGTATGACACAGATAACTCATAACAAGTAATGTGGCAGTTGCATAGATTGTAACATACACGTGAAAAACATAGAAAATAGTACAGATTGCCACAGTGAACAGGTGCCACATTCATAAAAAAAATATCCATTAAACAGGGGGACCATGGGAGAGAGGACTACTTTTATTTTTGAGCACAGTTAGTGACCATGTTTTGTACACTTTTAGTACATGTATAAATTTGACATTAAATAATAATTAAAAAAAATACCCTCCCCACACATACAAGCAGGTTAAATAATGAAGCCACCATATCAGATTTTATAAGCTTCAATTTTTTTTTTTTTTAGGTTTATTTCCACTTTAAAATTCTCAACTGTATGCATGAGGCGTCCCAAGATCCACAAGGACAGAAGGGATAATAAATATCTCACACACACACACACACACACACACACACAGGCTTTAGCAAAAACTATCAAAAATGCTGAGCTACTTTTCTGCTGCAGCAAGAGGAATGAGACTGAGGCACAGCACACATGAAGCTGTTCCAGTTGGTTCAAACTACAAGTTCCCACCCATGACTGAAACATCTGTATTGCGGGACTGACCCAGCAACAACCTAACACAAAATGAAGTAGTAACTATATGCACTTTAGTGAACGTTAATAGAATGATCAGTAAAATGGGTTGAGTTGCCCTTTAAGTGCTCTCGGCACTGTGTAAGAAGTAAAATATTTATAATGTAAATAAACAAGAGGGCGAGATGCAACATCCTATTGTCTGTAGACTGAAACACTGCAGGAAACAACAATATGCCAACAGTCGGGCAGGATGAAAACGCCCATACCCTTCAGGACTATTCAAGCTTGTAAATGGGCTTATTCAGTATAGCAACCTAAGGAAAAGCAAAGAGAACCTGTACTAACCCAGAGAAACTAATCAGAGATCACCAATATAAAAGAGGACTAGCTTCCAGGGGTTGTTCTTTATATGTCAATAAGTGATCTTTGTTGCCTAACTGAATAAGAGTAATTGCCAGAGAAAAGATACCCAAGAGAAATTATTGACCATTTAAAGTAGTGGCCATAACATTCAAGATCCTGCATAGTTGACATGTGCATTCGTTTTCGTTAGAATGCATTTTCGTTCAAAAATCTGGTATTTTCATTATCGTTTTAACGAACGAAAACAAAAGCGCAAGAAACTAAAACCAAAAGATCCGACATAAAAAATGCTTTATTTTCGTTTTCATTCAGACGATTTTCGAATGCTTTGTCGAATTTTCGTCGTTCAATTCGACAAAGCATCGAAAATCATCGTCTGAATACAGTGAATAGGTAGAAATGAAACGATGAAAATTCGACGATTTTCAATGCTTTGTCAAATTTTCGTCGTTTAATTTCTACCTATTCACTGTATTCAGTTCAATTTTCAATGCTTTGTCGAACTGAACAACGAAAATTCGACAAAGCATCGAAAATTGTCATTTTCGGACGAAAACTTTCCCGACGAAAACGACATAAATCAAAACGATTTTCGGGAGTAACTAAATAAATTTATTTTCCAAACGAAAAAACAAAACGAAATATTCCAGTCTGCACATGTCTACTGCATAGCTTTAAAAAAATAAAAAAAAAAACGCACACAGTAGTCTATAATGTGGCCCAAGGCAAGTCTTCTTCCTAGGCAATCATTACTCCATTCCACCTTCCACAAAAAAAAAAGTGTAATGTCCATTGTCCTTTTTTTGCAACATCCATTAACCACTTCAGGCCCAGAAGGTTTTACCTCTTTAATGACCAGGCACTGCATCGATTTGACAGTTGCGTGGTGGTGTGATGCTGTACCCAAACAAAATTTATGCCCTTTTTTTCCTCCACAAATAGAGCCATTTGGTGGTATTTAATCACCTCTGCGTGTTCTTAAAGACTGACAATTTTGAAAAACAAAATTATGTTTTTATATATTTTTTTTAAATAAATTTAATTCATCAGTTTAGGCTCATATGTATTGCGCTATATATTTTTGGTAAAGAAAAAAAAAAAATATCCCAATAAGGAAATATTGATTGGTTTGCGCAAAAGTTATAGCGTCTACACAAAAGGGGATAGATTTAAGGACATTTACCTTTTTAATTACTATTTTTACTTTTTCTTCATCGGGGTAGTTCAATGTCACCATAGCAACACTGTTCTATTAGGGATTGATTTGTTTTATACTTTGATTGTTGTTACAATCATCATTGTAAAACGCCATGTTTTGAATTGTCATGAATGAGTTAAATTCAAGAAAGCTGTGATTACTAGTGAACTAATGATCTGCGATTGGCTACAACTAATCTCATGGTACACAGTGCTGTGATTGGACCAGGTACCATGTTATAGCTGTGGGCCAATCACAGCTCACTAGTATAAAAAGCAGAGCTAGTATGAATTTGTTTACATTGAGATCATGTGGTCCCTGGCACCGGATGGGTACTGCGGTCAGCAATCCGGGACCTGGGGGAGGGGTTCTCCTAAACCACAGCAAGCACAATGACATACATGCAATTGTACAAGATTGTGCCTGCAGGTATTGATACATAAAATTCTTGTGGCAGGTCGGCAAGTGGTTAACTACTTGTCTATTGCGGTATGTTTATAAACAGCATGGTTCTGGTCCCTTTAACATGATCTGTCTAACCCATTCGGACACTCCATTCACCATTCACTTGTGTCCATTTACACCTGCCTTCTTCCAATCCGATCTGCTAAAAAAACACCTGGATCCGCCCCCTTCCATTTGATCAGATGAGAGGGCCCATAGAGTAGAGTGGGCTGCGTCTGCTTTGCATACGCAGAGTGGACCCTGAACTGTCATCTGCTCATTGTAGCCCGCGACTGCTTACCAAGTCGCTTAAGTGGCCCACGCTCTTCAAAAGGTAGGGCACACCTGCTTTAGATGTAGAAAAGAATGGGGGGGGGGGGGGGAATAGGGAAGAGACAGTTTGGGGTATTTTTTTCATATTTTACGACGTGCCGCATTCTCTATGGGCAACAGTGACTCAATCCATTTATCTAGGAATTGGACTACGTCCTTAGGCTTAGTGTTTTACCCATACATCCACCATATACGATGGTTTCTGCATTGTACTATTGTTTTTGTCGTACCATTGTTTTTTTTTCTGACGCCATGGAACTTGTCTTAAATAAAAGATTTGAAAAAAAAAAAAAAGGGGAAGAACAAAGGGCGTTTTTAGGCACCAAAGCTTAACGCGTAGTTCCACCCAAAAGTGGAACTTCCGCTTAATCCACTCTTCGCCCCCTTACATGCCACATTTGGCATGTAATTTGTTTTTGGGTAGGGGGGGGGCCTCAGGAGGAGTGGGACATCCTGTCCCACTTCCTCCTTCCGCCGAGGGGCCGCTAAGGCGATACGTCATATTGCCTTTTGGCGGCCCCTCCCTGTAGTCGATCGCCTGTCCAATCAGATAGCGCAACGCCGCTCGCGCATGCACAGTGAGTGCCCAGCCGTGAAGCCAAAAGCTGTCGGCCGGGTGCCCACAGTAACAATGAGGACGCCGGCCGGAGAGGGGGGGGGGGGACAAAGGAGGAGGAGCTCCTGCCAGCGCGTCGCTGGAACGTGGAGCAGGTGAGTGCATGTTTATTAAAAGCCAGTAGCTACACTTTTTGTAGCTGCTAACAACTTTTAATAAACATTTTTTAATAAACATTAAAAATGTCTGGAACACCCCTTTAACAAAGGCTTTTATTTCACATCTTAAAAAACATATAGCTAAAAATACATGAATAGATCAAGATACTCAAAATAAGCTACTGGTAGGGTAGTTGGATTCACACCGATCCTAGAAAAGTATTCATACGTCAGCTATAGGTTAGAGGGTTCCAGTTGCATGTCTTCTGAGGCTCGTTTAATGCTCATGTGAGGAAACCACATATGACCATTAGCTTTCACGTTGGTCTGGGCCAGTTGTAAGGTGGAATACGTTGAAAGTTGTGATGTAAAGACATCTGGAGTTGCAGTGATCTCCTGGTCTTTTAGATGTTCTGCATTATTCATACTCTGCAATAACCTAATGCTACCTTTTACCACTATAACTTTCAGATCTCCCACTAAGGGAAATCTACACAGAACTTACTATACCAACAGTGTCCCTTAAAGTGGAAGTCCACCCCACTCACCAGAAACAATGGACCCTCAGCTTTGCAGTCTGGGGTCAAAAAAAAAATCAGTGATCTAGGGATGTGTGGGATGGTTCCTCAAAAAACTTCTTCCAAGAGGGTACTTTATAGGAAGGACACGCCAAACTCCATAGATGGGGAAATAGAGAGAAAAAAAAAACTCATAGTGAAATACCGCTATCAAGCACATTACAGGATATATGGCAAAGACAGTCATCAGTAAAAATTCACTACGTGCATTCCAGGGAGGCGAAAAAAATTGCGTCAATGCTTTTTGTCCCTCCTCCAGCGCGTCATCATAGGAGGTCCTTTGATTGAGCACTGGAGAAGGGGGGAAACACATTGATGCACTATTGGTTTACGCCAACCATTGATGCAACTTTTGCCTCCGTGGAACGCACGCTTACAGCAGCAAACCTGGATGTTTTTTTTTTACTGATGCCTGTCTTTGCTAGATATTCTGTAAGTGGCACCTGTAATGCACTTGATAAGCTATTTTAGAGGTATTTCCCTGAGTTTTTTCTGCTATTTCCCCCCTCATCTATGGAGTGTGGCATATCCATACTATAAAAGTACCCTCTTGGAAGAAGTTTTTTAAGGAACCATCCTACACATCCCCAGATGTATAGATCACTGCTTTTTTCACCCCAGACTGCGAAGCTGAGGGTCCATTGTTTCTGGCGAGCCACTGAAGGAGGAGTCACCTCACAAGTTTCGAGCACCATTGCACTTTTCATATAAGCACTTTATAGATTGGTGCACATTATATATAATGTTGTTGCATTATGTATGGCACCAACACATTGTTGTACATGTCCTCTGCAGAGCTTGCACCACCAGAGACCGGATAAAAAAATAAAGTTATGCATGCTCATTTCTTCTTCAGGCCGGGTTCATACTATAGCAAATTGGATGCGGGATCCCCACATTCAGTAAGCAATAGCAAGAGAATGTAAATGGCTCTTTATGGAGCCATTTCACATATCACCAATCTGTCTCCTGTGCGTCTTTTGGTCCGAATACAGCCAAAAAGTCGGGCTGAAATCGCACCTGGAATAGAGAACCAGAATGCACTAGACGCCGCATTGGCATTATGTGTGAACGAAGCCTTACAGGGCTAGATATGTTAGATCGTGGATGTCTGCAGATGCACGGATTTTAGTGTTAGGGTGGACTTGCACATTAAGAACCTGGAAGGTCTTGTGCCTGGTGTACTCAATAAAAATTGAGGAAGAACTTTGCCGTAATACACGTTAATACGCCAATCCTTTTTTGAACACCTCCAGCGCTCTAACCTACAGCTGATATATGAATACTCTTCTAGGATCGGTGTGAATCCACCAATCCTAACAGTAGTTAATTTGAGTATATTGATCAAATTTTTTCCCCCATAAAATCTGTATTCAGCAGAGACAATATACACATGCAGAACATCAGGTAAGTAAATGTTATATGAGAAACATCACATAATGCACAATATCTTGATCTATTTATGTATTTTTTTTTAGCGATTGTATGCATTTTATAATGAAATATATGTTTTTATTTTATATTTACAAACCTTTGTATGTCATGGTGCCTAAAAGGTCCATGGTCACAAAGTCCAGAACATGGGTTGGAGCCCACTAACCATTAGAAAAATCAAATCAACATTTTCTCACAAAGGTTTAGATTTATATGAAAAGGTTTTGGCCTTCAGGGGCACCATGGTTGTCCTTCTCCCCCCACCATTCTGCATCTTCTGGCCCTGTGCTTCATGCTTTGTTTAGCAATTCTCCCAATGTCAAGGGGTGAAACATGCCTGGGTTACATAAATGAAGGATCACACAGACTCACAACAATGGAACCTAGAGACACGCCATGCATGTATGTGTTTACTATGTAAATATTACACCACATGTCTCTGCTGCAGATTTCACTTCAAAAATATATATTTTTTATATAATAATACACACATACACAGTATATAGTGCATATTGTCATTTAGTACACGTTCCTCTAGATTAGAAAGATATAACATGAGAAGACATTATCAGTGAAAGGACAGTCTTCCAGCAGGGAATCCCCTGAGCTTCCTGCACCCTCCATTTCCTCTCCCACAACAAAAAACAACATAGAGTAATAGCACAGTGGCAGCAGTGTCATGGGTGAGCTCTCACCAGGCTGGGAATATCCTCTGCCCTCAGTTCTCCTCCTGTAGCTCCCTCCATCATCTCAGCTCCCAGAGAGGCTGAGCAGAATCACAAAACTGCACGACACTGCGCCTTGCAGCCAAGCAGCTGGGGTGTGGTTTACGACTTTAGACGCGCCTTCCGGCAGGCATGTGACCAGAGATGAACTTCAGACAGGCGACCGCTAGGGGGCGCTCATTCATTAGTTACAATAGCCAGTCCTTCCAAGAAAATGTGGTATTGACAAGCCAGCCCCGCCCCTCGGCTAGCAGAGTTGTGTCTAGTAGTGTCATGTTTGTTGCATTAAAGTTCGCAGAAAAAAAAAACTGGAGTGGAGGACACATGTTTCCTGTCAGAAGTGGAGTTCCAGTCTGCAGCCAGATGCCTTTGGTCCGTTCTCTCTATGGTGGCTGTCAACAGGGCGGAAGTGATAGACGCGGAAGCGTTGAGGCTGACTTGTCAGGAGTGGGGCGGGGCAAGCAAGAGAGCCTCTGCATGTGTCTCAGTCCTGGAAAGATGCTGAAGCTGGTGGCTGGGTTGTTGGTGGGGCTGGTGCTGGCTCTGATACTGGGTACCTATAGCAGTACTGAACGCAGGGCTCAGCTCAGGGCCAGCCGTGGAAGAGACCTAACACCACCATGGCCAGGGAAGGAGCTCAGTCACACCTTCTGGGCTGTACAGGTGAGGAGAGGTCATGTGTTCCGACTGGTATGTCACGTGTTCCGACTGGTATGTCACGTGTTCCGACTGGTATGTCACGTGTTCCGACTGGTATGTCACGTGTTCCGACTGGTATGTCACGTGTTCCGACTGGTATGTCACGTGTTCCGACTGGTATGTCACGTGTTCCGACTGGTATGTCACGTGTTCCGACTGGTATGTAACCTGTTCCGACTGGTATGTCACGTGTTCCGACTGGTATGTCACGCGTTGCGACTTGTATGTCACGCGTTGCGACTTGTATGTCACGCGTTGCGACTTGTATGTCACGCGTTGCGACTTGTATGTCACGCGTTGCGACTTGTATGTCACGTGTTCCGACTGGTATGTCACGCGTTGCGACTTGTATGTCACGCGTTGCGACTTGTATGTCACGCGTTGCGACTTGTATGTCACGCGTTGCGACTTGTATGTCACGCGTTGCGACTTGTATGTCACGCGTGTTGTTACCAGGGGTGGACTGACAACTCATGGGGCCCCCGGGCAATATAAGATTATGGGGCCCCCGGGCTTACAGATGGCCACCACGCCAGGAGGCAGTACAGAGGCGGGGCAGCTAAAATCTCAGGATTTTCACATCAAAAGCATGTCGGGTTAAGACTTATCAGGGACAGATGTAAAAAGAAAACACAGATTTTTACATACTGTCCCTGGTTTTATTGAGCCTGGCAACCCTGATGGGGCCCCCTAGTGGCATGGGGCCCTCGGGCAGTGCCCGAAAGTCCCAATGGTCAGTCCGCCCCTGGTTGTTACAACCCATTAGTAAATTATACCTTTTGGCTTCTATTTGGTGGTAAATGCCAGGGTGGATTTGATTTAAATCGCTAGTAAAAAGGTTTGATTTGAATCGACTCGATTTAAATCATAATTTTCAAAGGGTGACTGTCATCTCTGTCCCTCAGTGGCTCCTCCCTCTGACATGCTGTTGACTCACCGACAGTCCCATTCACTTTAAAGGGACGGCTGATGATGCAGCAGTGACACAACAAGGTGAGGGATGTGGCAGCAGCAGGTGAGTGGATGCCCGCTAACAGGTGCTGCCATGATGGATCTGAAATGACAGGTGCTCTTTAAATCTAAGGACTGGTAGTTAGAATCTTTAATATTTGCAAACAAAATGAAGGTTTCCTATTTAGAATAATAAGTCGGCTTAGTAAAACGGCAATTGGAACAGATTCAATCATACAGTTTGTAGTGTACATAAGTTTGCAAAACAATGGGATAAAGGGATATTCCTGAACTTTGTTTTATCTCATGGTTACTGTGAAAGTGTGTGAATGCATCAGTGCATGTTATCTCAGCTTGCAGAGCTTGGATTAATTGAATGAGTTTACCAAAAATGTAAATATTGCAGAATATATAGCCGCATGCTGCATAACAAAGCTCAATTTAATTCTAAATAAACAAAATTATTAATGTATGTTAAATAGAAAATTACCTTTAGATAGATTTGTACTCCAAAAGAATGTTATCAAAATAAATTTAATAGAAAAAAAAAAACAGATTTACATAAAAAAAACTTTTTCTTTTCTTTTTTTTATCTTTATTCACCCTGGTAAATGGGTAATGAATATCTCCTGTGTTTTTTTTTTTGTTTTTTTATTTATTTATTTTTTTGTCCCAAAATATAGCTGTATATTTCTTGTTGCTCCCATAAACTACACCCAAAGATCAACTCAAAATAAATTCTCCTGCTCCTGACGATTGCAGTGATACCAGTAAATAAATTATTCAGCGCTAGAAGATAACAAAACAAAAATAATACAATAATAATGCAAGCCAGCACTGAAGGTAAATTCAAATAAAACACCCCAATAGTCATATAAACAGAGAAAGTGCAGCGCAAACAATTAATAATTACATAAATAACATAAGTGACACCACAAAGAAAAACAGTGTAAAATGTCCATAAGGCGGCGTACAGACGATCGGATATATCCGATGAAAACGGTCCGCGGACCATTTCCATCGGATATGTCCGATCGGGAGTTTGATCCGATGGCGTGTACACACCATCGGATCAAATTCCCCGCCGCCGGACGGCGCGGTGACGTAGTGGTGACGCGGCGGTGACGTTGACGCCGCCACGTCACCGCCACGTCACCGCACCAGGAAGTAAAACACTTCCGCGCATGCGCCGAATCCATTCGGCAGCGGCGCGGCGGCGGTGGGAGCCGACATGTCTGCTGGTAAGTGTACTAACCAGCAGACATGTCGGGCGGACAGATTCCCACCGGATAGATTTCAAAGCATGCTTTGAAATCTGTCGGGTGGAGAAATCTGTCCGCTAGCCCATACACACGAGCGGAGATGTCTGCTGAAACGGTCCATCGGACCGTTTTCAGCGGACATATCCCCTCGTGTGTACGCGGCCTAAGTGCTTAATAATCCAATGTAAATGTGCAGGACCGAATCCAGAATGTGTTTGAAGCAAGCAGAAGAAAACCTCCACCAAAAAGGTAAGGATGGCCTCTCACCTTAATGAAAAGGTTAAACAGCATGTATAAACAGGAATCTCCTCAATCATCCAGTTAATCCAACAGTGGTAGAACAGCATATAGAGACAAGGATCTCCTCAGTCATCCAGTATTCCAGCAGCAGATCACTTAATTAAGGCATCAATGGACTCAGCGCCAAACAATTATGCAAAAAAAATAGAGAAAGAATCTAGTGCTCTCTGAAGCATAACTGAATTTATTGCATAAAAAAGGTAAAAAACTCACATAAAAAGCACTCGTGACTGAGTGCTAGGTATACAGGCAGGCAGACAGGGATCAACCAACAGGTATCCAGAAACACAATGTGCAGTGTGCAGTCGCGGGTGACGTCACGCCAATCACTCCCCCCTTGTACGTCGTTACGTCCCCTGGACGGGACTTCTTCAGCGTGGGGTAGGAAGGAACAACCTTATGTGTATCTTAGTTGTTGTTTGCATCCGTAGTAAAGCCCAGCAACAATGATATTCATTTTGCTTTTCCCTTTAACCACCTAAAGCATTGTAATATGACGGCGGCAGGAACCCTCCGTCCCTACGGGCCGCCATCATATAATGTCCTCGGCTTCCCGTCATTGTAGCGAGTGAGCGTGCTCGCCGCAATACTCGGGACCTGATGTGCGTGCATCCGCGATTGTCCGTTAATACAGCAGGACCGTGAATCTGTGTAAACACACAGATCCACGTCCTGTCAGGTGAGAGGAGACCGATAGTGTGTTCCCAGTACAGAGGAACACCAATCGGTCTCCTCCCCTTGGGAGTCCCCTCCCCCTACGGTTAGAATCACTCCCTAGGTAACACAATTAACCCCTTGGTTGCCCCCTAGTGTTAACCCCTTCCCTGCCAGTCACATTTACACAATAAGCAATGCATTTTTATACCAAATATACCATTTTTATACCACTGATCGCTGTATAAATGTGAATGGTCCCAAAATAGTGTCAAAAGTGTCCGATGTGTCCGCCGCAATGTGACACTCCCGATAGAAATCGCAGATCGCCACCATTACTAGTAAAAAAATAAAATACAAAATGCCATAAATCTATCCCCTATTTTGTAGACGCTTTAACTTTTGCACAATCCAATCAATATACGCTTATTGCGATTTTTTTTTTTTTTATATAATAATAATATTTATAATAGCAAAAACTAATAAACGTTGTGTTTTTTTTGTTTTTTTTTTTTAATTGGGAAAAAAAACGATCAAAATTTTATTTGGATACAACGTCACACGACTGCGCAATTGTTATTCAAAAAGTTACGGTGCTAAAAATTGGCCTGGGCAGGAAGGGGGTGAAAATGCCCTGTATTGAAGTGGTTCAACGATGTTATTTAAAAAAAATCCTGTCCAAAATGTACTGACTCTGACATGTTAACCCTTACTTGACCCAAACACTAACCCTGGCACTGACCTAGATCAAACGTTGATCTTGGTATTTTTTTTTCTTTACTATTATTATTGTTTTTCATTTTGTTTCTTTCTGCAGGGGGAGGGGAGAGATGCAATGTACAGTATCTTTCCTCTCCATTCACAGAGAGAGTAACGCAGGGGAGGGCTTCACAGTGACTGAATGTCATAGCCAATCAGAGCCAATCAGAGTCTATCACAGCGATCAGGTGAACCTGGGATTTCTGTGTCCCGATTGCGCAACTCCCAGCACAAACCGCGCAGACCTCACGGAACAAAGCCCAGTCCAGCGAGGCCGCATATCTGCATACGTTTGGCGTCAAGGGGTTAATAGCAAAGTAAAACTGCCCCAAAATAGGGGGGGGGATAATCTTTTAAAATGTATTCGTAGATTTCTTGCTATTTCCATAATCTACCTCCCAAAATAAATCTCCTGTACCCGACAATCGCAGCGGTACCACATGTGAATGTTATTTGTTCTTTGTACCCGTAGTACAGCCCAGACACAATAGTGTTCCTTTTATCCTCCCTAAAACACACAAACTGGCGATAACTCATACTTATTTAAAAATAGATTTTATTTTTGATCCTACCTAAAAATACGATGACCTTGACCTTTGACCCAAATACTGATCTGACAGATTTTTCCTGACTTTTTTTTTTTTTACATGCTTCTTTGTTTTTACTTTTCTTCTGTAGCAAGGAGAAAAGGATAAAATGTATTATTTTTCTCCATTCAAAGGGAGAAAACACATGGGTTGGCTGTACAGCGAACGATCACTGCATTAGCTCGTCAGAGGCTATCGCAGCAATCCGGTGATCAGGAACTCGGCTTCCTGGTTAGTACTGGACCCGGGGCTTTCAAGGAGAAGCCAGTCTCTATGCTGGGAATGTGCCATGCCGCACAAACAGTTATGCATGTATGTGGCCCCGCTAATAAAGACCCACTTTCGTGAGGTCACATACATGTAGAGCTGCACGATTAATCGTTAAGAATCTAAATCGCAATCTTTTTCCCTTCCCGATCTTCAAAACAGCATGTCATGATCTTTCTTACAAGTGCAGAGAGTTCTCACAGCTGGGGAAAAAAAAAAATCCAGGCAGTCTGCCAAGTTTTATTACAACATGCTAATAAGTAGAAACAAAGTATCTCAGACCAGGTAGGCTTCATACCCGGTAGGGAGAGTAAGGACAACGGGGTCAGAGCACTCCTCATCCTCCAGCAGATTAAAGAAAATGGGTCCCCCAGTCTATTCCTGTCAGTCGACGCCGAAAAAGCGTTTGACAGGGTAGACTGGGGGCTCATGATGTATACACTAGAAAACATAGGCATAGGTGCGAGGACGATGGGGAGGATTAAAACATTATACCATCACCCACGTGCAAGGGTTAAAATCAATGGGTCCCTGTCAGCATCTTTCGAGATGAGGAACGGGACCAGGCAGGGCTGCCCTTGTCTCCTCTCCTTTTCGTCCTGTCCCTAGAACCCCTTCTGGCAAAGCTCAGCGAAGCTGGCCCCCCTACAATCAGCACAAATAAAAACTCAAGTGTGTTTCTTTAGTGCTACGTTTGTGCTGTTTTGTGCCGCAAAAAATTACGTTTGTGCTGCTTTTATTTTGAAGATATTAGCAATTGTTTTTTCCAGACTATGACATCATCTAGCCCCCCTACAAGCCCAAATGACACGAAACTGGTCTCATTGGTTAGTGCTACGTTTGTGCTGTTTTGTGCTGCTAATATTTCCGTTCTATCTTTTATCGTTTTTGTGTTATTAATGATTTATTAAAGGTCACCAAAGGTCACACAGCCCCCCTACAAGCCCAAATGACACGAAACTGGTCTGGTTGGTTAGTGCTACGTTTGTGCTGTTTTGTGCTGCTAATATTTCCGTTCTATCTTTTATCGTTTTTGCGTTATTAATGATTTATTAAAGGTCACCAAAGGTCACACAGCCCCCCTACAAGCCCAAATGACACGAAACTGGTCTGGTTGGTTAGTGCTACGTTTGTGCTGTTTTGTGCTGCTAATATTTCCATTTTATCTTTTATCGTTTTTGCGTTATTAATGATTTATTAAAGGTCACCAAAGGTCAATCAGCCCCCCTACAACGCCCAAATGACACGAAACTGGTCTCATTGGTTAGTGCTACGTTTGTGCTGGTTTGTGCTGCTAATATTTTTATTTGTGCTGTTATGGTTTTAAAGTTATAACAGTTTATTTATTTTTTTCAAACCCCACTCACTTTGCCCATCTTACAATCAGCACAAATAAAAACTCAAGTGTGTTTCTTTAGTGCTATGTTTGTGCTGTTTTGTGCTGTTTAAATTTCCTTTCTATCTTTTATCGTTTTTGTGTTATTAATGATTTATTAAAGGTCACCAAAGGTCACACAGCCCCCCTACAAGCCCAAATGACACGAAACTGGTCTGGTTGGTTAGTGCTACGTTTGTGCTGTTTTGTGCTGCTAATATTTCCGTTCTATCTTTTATCGTTTTTGTGTTATTAATGATTTATTAAAGGTCACCAAAGGTCACACAGCCCCCCTACAAGCCCAAATGACACGAAACTGGTCTGGTTGGTTAGTGCTACGTTAGTGCTGTTTTGTGCTGCTAATATTTCCATTCTATCTTTTATCGTTTTTGCGTTATTAATGATTTATTAAAGGTCACCAAAGGTCACACAGCCCCCCTACAAGCCCAAATGAGCTCAGCGAAGCTGGCCCCCCTACAATCAGCACAAATAAAAACTCAAGTGTGTTTCTTTAGTGCTACGTTTGTGCTGTTTTGTGCCGCAAAAAATTACATTTGTGCTGCTTTTATTTTGAAGATATTAGCAATTGTTTTTTTCCAGACTATGACATCATCTAGCCCCCCTACAAGCCCAAATGTCACAAAACTGGTCTCATTAGTTAGTGCTACGTTTGTGCTGTTTTGTGCTGCTAATATTTCCGTTCTATCTTTCATCGTTTTTGCGTTATTAATGATTTATTAAAGGTCACCAAAGGTCACACAGCACCCCTACAAGCCCAAACGACACAAAACTGGTCTTTGTGGTTAGTGCTACGTTTGTGCTGTTTTGTGCTGCTAATATTTCCGTTCTATCTTTTATCGTTTTTGCGTTATTAATGATTTATTAAAGGTCACCAAAGGTCACACAGCACCCCTACAAGCCCAAACGACACGGAACTGGTCTGGTTGGTTAGTGCTACGTTTGTGCTGTTTTGTGCTGCTAATATTTCTGTTCTATCTTTTATCGTTTTTGCGTTATTAATGATTTATTAAAGGTCACCAAAGGTCAATCAGCCCCCCTACAACGCCCAAATGACACGAAACTGGTCTCATTGGTTAGTGCTACGTTTGTGCTGGTTTGTGCTGCTAATATTTTTATTTGTGCTGTTATGGTTTTAAAGTTATAACAGTTTATTTATTTTTTTCAAACCCCACTCACTTTGCCCATCTTACAATCAGCACAAATAAAAACTCAAGTGTGTTTCTTTAGTGCTATGTTTGTGCTGTTTTGTGCTGTTTACATTTCCTTTCTATCTTTTATTGTTTTTGTGTTATTAATGATTTATTAAAGGTCACCAAAGGTCACACAGCCCCCCTACAAGCCCAAATGACACGAAACTGGTCTCATTGGTTAGTGCTACGTTTGTGCTGTTTTGTGCTGCTAATATTTCCATTCTATCTTTTATCGTTTTTGCGTTATTAATGATTTAATAAAGGTCACCAAAGGTCACACAGCCCCCCTACAAGCCCAAATGACACGAAACTGGTCTCATTGGTTAGTGCTACGTTTGTGCTGTTTTGTGCTGCTTATATTTCCGTTCTATCTTTTATCGTTTTCGCGTTATTAATGATTTATTAAAGGTCACCAAAGGTCACACAGCCCCCCTACAAGCCCAAATGACACGAAACTGGTCTCATTGGTTAGTGCTACGTTTGTGCTGTTTTGTGCTGCTAATATTTCCGTTCTATCTTTTATCGTTTTTGCGTTATTAATGATTTATTAAAGGTCACCAAAGGTCACACAGCCCCCCTACAAGCCCAAATGACACGAAACTGGTCTCATTGGTTAGTGCTACGTTTGTGCTGTTTTGTGCTGCTAATATTTCCGTTCTATCTTTTATTGTTTTTGCGTTATTAATGATTTATTAAAGAGCTCAGCGAAGCTGGCCCCCCTACAATCAGCACAAATAAAAACTCAAGTGTCTTTCTTTAGTGCTACGTTTGTGCTGTTTTGTGCCGCAAAAAATTACGTTTGTGCTGCTTTTATTTTGAAGATATTAGCAATGTTTTTTTTACAGACTATGACAGCCCTCAAAATTTCCACTCGCCTGCTAGCATTTGGCGAGTGGATTTAAGCTGGGGGCGAGTGATGACAGGGCTACATGACCAATCTCCCTCCAATCTGTGCCTACACTTAGAGTCCCGATGAGATTGGCGGCTGAAGAGGAAAGGTGCATGCTCGTGAAAAATAGTCTTTGTGAGCACAGGCAGAGCAGTACACAGGTGCTCTCCTTACAATTCTCATTAAGCCATGGGACTTAACAGTATGACCTCTCTGAGCCTACCCCGCTCCCCCGACCAATGTGCCTGGAAAGAAAAAAGTAATGAGTGAGGTGGAGGATTGGGAAAATTACCACTCCGTTGCAGTGCTCACTGAAAGTTGCCCTGACATGAGAGCGGTAGCCTTCCAGTTTGTGCAGTTTTCTTCTCCTTGTGCTCTATGTAAGCGTCCAACAGTTCAGCCTGAGCACTGTGAACAGTCTGGTCTCAATGTGTGCTGTGCGGTGTCAGTGTGCGCTGTGCTATGGTGTCAATGGCTGTAAAATTGTGCTGAATTTGTACTTCCTCCTGCTGTGCTGCAGCTCCTCTCCTCACTGCCAGCCTGATTAAAAGGGGGAAGTGGGGACATGCAAGCGTGGAGCCGCACACACAGGCCCCTACTGATGAGATGAGATGAGACGCAGAGGAGACAGCAAGAGAATGGGGAAGAGACCCAGTTCTAGTGCCATGTCCCTCTGGTCTGACCCCAGTGCCCTGTCCCTCTGGTCTGACCCCAGTGCCCTGTCCCTCTGGTCTGACCCCAGTGCCCTGTCCCTCTGGTCTGACCCCAGTGCCCTGTCCGATTTTGTTAAAGTTGTTGTTGGTAATATTTAATTTTGTAACTTGATTCTGCATAAAACATATAACAGTGTCATTCCATGAGATAATCTACGAGGGCGTGTTTACGGGTGCAATTAGGCGCAGGGCAGTGTATGAATTAGGTGGGGCAACTGGTGGCGAGTATCTCTTGAGGCCTGGCTAGTAGCTCAGGACTTGAAATTTTGAGCCCTGGACTATGACATCATCTAGCCCCCCTACAACACCCAAATGACACAAAACTGGTCTTGTTGGTTAGTGCTACGTTTGTGCTGGTTTGTGCTGCTAATATTTTTATTTGTGCTGTTATGCTTTTAAAGTCATAACAGTTTATTTATTTTTTTCAAACCCCACTCACTTTGCCCACCTCACAATCAGCACAAATAAAAACTGAAGTGTGTTTCTTTAGTGCTATGTTTGTGCTGTTTTGTGCTTAAATTGTGTTTAAATTTCCATTCTATCTTTTATTGTTTTTGTGTTATTAATGATTTATCAAAGGACACCAAAGGTCACACAGCCCCCCTACAACGCCCAAATGACACAAAACTGGTCTCATTGGTTAGTGCTACGTTTTTGCTGCTAATATTTTCGTTGCATGGTGGCACCAGTCAGCTGGTGGATGTGACAACAGAACCGGCTGATGGCATATAAGCTGGCACTGAGCTTGGCTGGCGGCAGACTGTGGGTAAGCAGCAGGAAGCAGGAGACAGGTGAAACCTTGCTGGACTGAAGAGCTGTAGCAGGATGCAGGGTCAGATGAGCCGGGTCCATAATGGTTGGGCAGATCAGGCATAGACGGCAGACAACAAGATAGTTGGGTCACAAGCCAAATCAGCAACGGGAGTTAGATCAGGCAAGAACAGAAGGCAGAATCCAACGGAGGTCAGGAGCAAGCTGGGTTAGGATCAGAAGTCAAACGCAGCAATCAGGAGCGAACACACAGAAGCTGCACACCAAACTGCAGCCTGTTTAAATAGTCTGTCTGGCGCCAGCATTGATGACAGGCTCACGCTCATCTGCCCGGCCAGTTGCCAGTCTGCGCATGCGCATATGTATGCACAGGGAGACATCATTTGTGCTATGGGCAAGCCTTTGCTGACAACCCCTACAACAGCCAAACAAAATGAAAAGGGGCTGGTTGGTTGCCACGTTTGTGTTGGTTTGTGCCATTTTACTCTCCATTCTAGCTCCTTTTTGTTTTTCATTTATTGTTGATTTAATAAAGGTCACCCAGCAGCCCTACAAGAGACACAAGACATGAAACCAGGCTGGTTGGTGCCTCCTTTGTGCTGGTTTGTGCTGTTTAAGTATCAGTTCTACTGCTTTTTGTTTTTCAGCTATTTACTATTTATTAAAGGTCAGTAAAGGTCACTGGGTTGGTTGGTTAGTGCCGCGTTAGTGCTGTTAAAATTACTATGTGTGCTGCTTTTTTATTGCAAACTTTTTTTTAATTAATCAAACCCCACCTTCCCCACTATAAAAGCATAAGGATGTGAAACTGGCTGATTAGTTAGTGCTGCTACTGTGCTGCTTAAACATCCATTCTCTCAGGTTTTGATATTTTAAGTTATTTTTTTTTATATAGTATATACTATAGTTTTACACCATATTTTTGTACAATTTGTATGTAAATATAAGCAACTTTTGTTATTCCCTATGTCACTTACATAACTATAATTTTATGTACAGTATATTGCTATATTACATGCTATAATGGGTTATTTTTAGACCTTTTATTTGTGTTACATTGTAACCATGTTCATGTGTCTGCACATAACAAAATTTAGTTTTAGGCTCCTTTTACACATGCTGTCTGATCAGGTGCGCCTGTCCGTTTTTCAGTTGTACCTGATCGGATCGGACACTCCATTCACCTCTATGGAGCAACAGATGTCAGCGATGACATGTCTGCTGACATACACCGTCATCCGATCCGATCTATTCCGCCAAATCCAGATGGATGGAGGTCCTATTTTACATCCTTCTGGAGGATCAGATCAGATAGGATCAGATAAAAATAGACAGAGTCCCATAGAAGAGAGCAGAACTCTGACAGGTCCATCTCAGCACAGTGAGCTGAGAAAGATCTGTCATCGGCTTGCTCAGCACGTATTAACAGAGTCCATCAAAATGAACGTACCCCATGTGAAAGGGGCTTATGGGTTGACTGTATTGATTGGGAAATGTGTCACCACAGTCTCACTTTGAATACTCAGTGCTAACAGCACAATTGTTGTAATGGATGGAGCAGGTGATAAGATGTGCTTCTTGTTGTCTTATTTCACAATTTCAATTGCGCAGCACTGGATTAATAGCTCTTTTTCTTTCTTCTTCAAGTTTTACATCCATGGCATAAGACTTAAAGGAGAAGTCCAGTCTGAGCTTTGTAGGCTGGGCTTCTCCTAAGGGTCTAAGGAGTGCAATTAATTTTGCACTCCTATGACCCGTTTTCAGTAGAGAGCGGTCTGAAGTCCACTCTCTGCTGACGTCACTGGAATCAGTCGGGGCAGCGCATCATCACGACTTCCCAAGTCTGGATCCGCCAGCTGCCCTGATTGATGGCAATCTCAGCGAGTCACTGACACAGCCTCTACCCGCCCCTCCACTGCCCAGTGCTCCAATGAGCGCTGAGAAGTAGAGCAAGGCGATGCTGACTGACAGGGGAGGAGTGAGAACCCAGCCATCGGCGGTGTTCGGTGGCTCGGTTCTCAGTGTAGAGACAGCTGGGACATGTGCAGCATCAGCCTGACGCTGCATCCACCGAGGTAAGTATGAATATAAAAAAAAACAAAAACATACCGTATTTATTGGCGTATATAACACGCACTTCAATTTAAGAGGGAAGTTTCAGGATTTTTTTTGCCGTATTCTCCAAGCACTTGCTCCGTAATTCAAAGTGGGGGGCTTGTATTTAAATTAAGCACGCCCCCGCGCCGATCGAACTGCGCATGCGCCGGCCGTACAAATAGCCCAGTGCGCAAGATCCAGCTCACGACGGAAAACGTCATTGAAGCCGACGTGAGCATCATTGACATAAAGCCCTATTCGCGAACGACTTTGTCATTGACGTAAAGCCCTATTTACGAACGACTTAGTAAAACTACGTAAACGACGGAAAAAGACGACGCTGTCCCGAGGCCATACTTAACATGGCATACGACGGACCTTCGGAAACCTACCCCTCATATAGCAGGGGTAGGTTTACGCTTACGGAAATGACGTAAACGACGACGAGGCAGCGCAAAAACTTTCGGGAATCAGCATATCAGGCTCATTTGCATAGTCAAATGAGAAAACAATGTAAACGCCACCTAGCGGCCAGAAAAAAATGACATCGAAGATCCGACGGTGTAAGTGTCTTACACCTGTCGGCTCTACGCCGTATCTATGCGTAAGTGATTCTAGGAATCAGACGCATAGATACCCGGGCCAAAAAACAGAGATACGGCGGTGTATCTTAACTCCCGTTGCTGATTTGGCTTGTGACCCAACTATCCTGTTGTCTGCCGTCTATGCCTGATCTGCCCGACCATTATGGACCCGGCTCATCTGACCCTGCATCCTGCTACAGCTCTTCAGTCCAGTAAGGTTTCACCTGTCTCCTGCTTCCAGCTGCTTACCCACAGTCTGCCGCCAGCCAAGCTCAGTGCCAGCTTATATGCCATCAGCCGGTTCTGTTGTCACATCCACCAGCTGACTGGTGCCACCATGCAGTCTATTGGACTGATCACAGGCACTCATACTTTGCTGTGCTTCAATTGCTGCTTTCTAACCAGGAGATCACTAACCAGGTATGGGACAGGAGGGCAGGGTGATGTCATTGTCTGGGAAAAAACTAATTGCTATTATCTTAAAAATAAAAGCAGCACAAATGTGTATTTTTATGACAAAAAAAAGCACAAACGTAGCACTAACAAATAGTATGTTTGTTTGTAAGATTTAATAACATGGGGGGCAAAGTGAGTGGGTTATTATCAAATAAAAACAAGCTGCTGTATATTAAAAACCATAACGGCACAAATAAAAATATTAGCAGCACAAACATAGCACTAAAGAAACATTTGAGTTTTTATTTGTGCTGATTGTAAGGGGGGGGGGGGGTGGTGAGTGGGGTTTGAAAAAAACAAAATAAATGTTATAACTTAAAAACCATAACAGCACAAATATTTTTTTAGCAGCACAAAACAGCACAAACGTAGCACTAACCAACGAGACCAGTTTTGTGTCATTTGGGCGTTGTAGGGGCGCTGTGTGACCTTTGATGACCTTTGATAAATCATTAATAACACAAAAACAATAAAAGATAGAATGGAAATTTAAACAGCACAAAACAGCACCAACATAGCACTAAAGAAACACACTTCAGTTTTTATTTGTGCTGATTGTGAGGTGGGCAAAGTGAGTGGGGTTTGAAAAAAATAAATAAACTGTTATGACTTTAAAAGCATAACAGCACAAATAAAAATATTAGCAGCACAAACCAGCACAAACGTAGCACTAACCAACAAGACCAGTTTTGTGTCATTTGGGTGTTGTAGGGGGGCTAGATGATGTCATAGTCCAGGGCTCAAAATTTCAAGTCCTGAGCTACTAGCCAGGCCTCAAGAGATACTCGCCACCAGTTGCCCCACCTAATTCATACACTGCCCTGCGCCTAATTGCACCTGTAAACACGCCCTCGTAGATTATCTCATGGAATGACACTGTTATATGTTTTATGCAGAATCAAGTTACAAAATTAAATATTACCAACAACAACTTTAACAAAATCGGACAGGGCACTGGGGTCAGACCAGAGGGACAGGGCACTGGGGTCAGACCAGAGGGACAGGGCACTGGGGTCAGACCAGAGGGACATGGCACTAGAACTGGGTCTCTTCCCCATTCTCTTGCTGTCTCCTCTGCGTCTCATCTCATCTCATCAGTAGGGGCCTGTGTGTGCGGCTCCACGCTTGCATGTCCCCACTTCCCCCTTTTAATCAGGCTGGCAGTGAGGAGAGGAGCTGCAGCACAGCAGGAGGAAGTACAAATTCAGCACAATTTTACAGCCATTGACACCATAGCACAGCACACACTGACACCGCACAGCACACATTGAGACCAGACTGTTCACAGTGCTCAGGCTGAACTGTTGGACGCTTACATAGAGCACAAGGAGAAGAAAACTGCACAAACTGGAAGGCTACCGCTCTCATGTCAGGGCAACTTTCAGTGAGCACTGCAACGGAGTGGTAATTTTCCCAATCCTCCACCTCACTCATTACTTTTTTCTTTCCAGGCACATTGGTCGGGGGAGCGGGGTAGGCTCAGAGAGGTCATACTGTTAAGTCCCATGGCTTAATGAGAATTGTAAGGAGAGCACCTGTGTACTGCTCTGCCTGTGCTCACAAAGACTATTTTTCACGAGCATGCACCTTTCCTCTTCAGCCGCCAATCTCATCGGGACTCTAAGTGTAGGCACAGATTGGAGGGAGATTGGTCATGTAGCCCTGTCATCACTCGCCCCCAGCTTAAATCCACTCGCCAAATGCTAGCAGGCGAGTGGAAATTTTGAGGGCTGTCATAGTCTGTAAAAAAAACATTGCTAATATCTTCAAAATAAAAGCAGCACAAACGTAATTTTTTGCGGCACAAAACAGCACAAACGTAGCACTAAAGAAAGACACTTGAGTTTTTATTTGTGCTGATTGTAGGGGGGCCAGCTTCGCTGAGCTCTTTAATAAATCATTAATAACGCAAAAACAATAAAAGATAGAACGGAAATATTAGCAGCACAAAACAGCACAAACGTAGCACTAACCAATGAGACCAGTTTCGTGTCATTTGGGCTTGTAGGGGGGCTGTGTGACCTTTGGTGACCTTTAATAAATCATTAATAACGCAAAAACGATAAAAGATAGAACGGAAATATTAGCAGCACAAAACAGCACAAACGTAGCACTAACCAATGAGACCAGTTTCGTGTCATTTGGGCTTGTAGGGGGGCTGTGTGACCTTTGGTGACCTTTAATAAATCATTAATAACGCGAAAACGATAAAAGATAGAACGGAAATATAAGCAGCACAAAACAGCACAAACGTAGCACTAACCAATGAGACCAGTTTCGTGTCATTTGGGCTTGTAGGGGGGCTGTGTGACCTTTGGTGACCTTTATTAAATCATTAATAACGCAAAAACGATAAAAGATAGAATGGAAATATTAGCAGCACAAACGTAGCACTAACCAATGAGACCAGTTTCGTGTCATTTGGGCTTGTAGGGGGGCTGTGTGACCTTTGGTGACCTTTAATAAATCATTAATAACACAAAAACAATAAAAGATAGAAAGGAAATGTAAACAGCACAAAACAGCACAAACATAGCACTAAAGAAACACACTTGAGTTTTATTTGTGCTGATTGTAAGATGGGCAAAGTGAGTGGGGTTTGAAAAAAATAAATAAACTGTTATAACTTTAAAACCATAACAGCACAAATAAAAATATTAGCAGCACAAACCAGCACAAACGTAGCACTAACCAATGAGACCAGTTTCGTGTCATTTGGGCGTTGTAGGGGGGCTGATTGACCTTTGGTGACCTTTAATAAATCATTAATAACGCAAAAACGATAAAAGATAGAACAGAAATATTAGCAGCACAAAACAGCACAAACGTAGCACTAACCAACCAGACCAGTTCCGTGTCGTTTGGGCTTGTAGGGGTGCTGTGTGACCTTTGGTGACCTTTAATAAATCATTAATAACGCAAAAACGATAAAAGATAGAACGGAAATATTAGCAGCACAAAACAGCACAAACGTAGCACTAACCACAAAGACCAGTTTTGTGTCGTTTGGGCTTGTAGGGGTGCTGTGTGACCTTTGGTGACCTTTAATAAATCATTAATAACGCAAAAACGATGAAAGATAGAACGGAAATATTAGCAGCACAAAACAGCACAAACGTAGCACTAACTAATGAGACCAGTTTTGTGACATTTGGGCTTGTAGGGGGGCTAGATGATGTCATAGTCTGGAAAAAACAATTGCTAATATCTTCAAAATAAAAGCAGCACAAATGTAATTTTTTGCGGCACAAAACAGCACAAACGTAGCACTAAAGAAACACACTTGAGTTTTTATTTGTGCTGATTGTAGGGGGGCCAGCTTCGCTGAGCTCATTTGGGCTTGTAGGGGGGCTGTGTGACCTTTGGTGACCTTTAATAAATCATTAATAACGCAAAAACGATAAAAGATAGAATGGAAATATTAGCAGCACAAAACAGCACTAACGTAGCACTAACCAACCAGACCAGTTTCGTGTCATTTGGGCTTGTAGGGGGGCTGTGTGACCTTTGGTGACCTTTAATAAATCATTAATAACACAAAAACGATAAAAGATAGAACGGAAATATTAGCAGCACAAAACAGCACAAACGTAGCACTAACCAACCAGACCAGTTTCGTGTCATTTGGGCTTGTAGGGGGGCTGTGTGACCTTTGGTGACCTTTAATAAATCATTAATAACACAAAAACGATAAAAGATAGAAAGGAAATTTAAACAGCACAAAACAGCACAAACATAGCACTAAAGAAACACACTTGAGTTTTTATTTGTGCTGATTGTAAGATGGGCAAAGTGAGTGGGGTTTGAAAAAAATAAATAAACTGTTATAACTTTAAAACCATAACAGCACAAATAAAAATATTAGCAGCACAAACCAGCACAAACGTAGCACTAACCAATGAGACCAGTTTCGTGTCATTTGGGCGTTGTAGGGGGGCTGATTGACCTTTGGTGACCTTTAATAAATCATTAATAACGCAAAAACGATAAAAGATAAAATGGAAATATTAGCAGCACAAAACAGCACAAACGTAGCACTAACCAACCAGACCAGTTTCGTGTCATTTGGGCTTGTAGGGGGGCTGTGTGACCTTTGGTGACCTTTAATAAATCATTAATAACGCAAAAACGATAAAAGATAGAACGGAAATATTAGCAGCACAAAACAGCACAAACGTAGCACTAACCAACCAGACCAGTTTCGTGTCATTTGGGCTTGTAGGGGGGCTGTGTGACCTTTGGTGACCTTTAATAAATCATTAATAACACAAAAACGATAAAAGATAGAACGGAAATATTAGCAGCACAAAACAGCACAAACGTAGCACTAACCAATGAGACCAGTTTCGTGTCATTTGGGCTTGTAGGGGGGCTAGATGATGTCATAGTCTGGAAAAAACAATTGCTAATATCTTCAAAATAAAAGCAGCACAAACGTAATTTTTTGCGGCACAAAACAGCACAAACGTAGCACTAAAGAAACACACTTGAGTTTTTATTTGTGCTGATTGTAGGGGGGCCAGCTTCGCTGAGCTGGGCAATGGTCCGAAATAATCCTAACATCGAGGGAGTAAGAGTAGGAGAAGACGAGCACAAATTATCTGCATTCGCCGACGATATATTATTTTTTGTGAGAAACCCGAAGTCTACAATTCCCAATCTAATGGCCAATATTAAACAGTATAGCGAGATCTCTAACTTTAAGATGAACATATCGAAGACAGAAATATTAATATAAATAAGGAGGAGGAGCGATCTTTTAAAAAGGAGTACAGGTTTGCTTGGCAGAAAGAGATAAAGTACTAAAGAAACTGTACAGGCTAAATTATATCGCCCTCTTAGATGAAATAAAATGTGAAATTAAAAATTACCAATCAGCCAATCTCCTGGTTCGGAAGAATAAACGTAGTAAAAATGATATTAGTTCCGAAAATCTTATATAAATTTCAAATGGTCCCAGTTGCCTTACCACAATCTTATTTCGCCATACTTAACTCCTTGTTAATGAATTATATATGGAATAAAAAAAAACATAGGATTTCCTTCCACGTGTTAAAACAGAGTAAAAAACAGGGAGGCCTGGCGGTGCCGGACATTAGAAAGTATTATAACGCCTCGGTTATTTGTCGGGTAATAAAGATGGCTTAACATTGAATGCGCACTTGCAAGGGCACAGTTAGGAAGAATAATATGGAATCCACCACAATTCAGAACCTTACATACAACTACACATGCAATCACACGTACGACACTACGGATATGGGATAGAGTTCACAAACACTTAAGATCGGAATATAATTCCCCACTTATAGATTTAAAAGACAACGAATTCTTTGCACCAGGGACAAAAGGGGTGGGGGGAAATTGGATTAAAAATAGAACTCAGGTAAGAGATTTGATACAAAAGGGAAAATTAATGAAATTTCACGACATTAGGTCGAAGATAGAGTTCACAGGGTTAGACGAGTGGCGATACCTACAACTCTCCTCCTTCATCGGAAATTTACCGGGACCTCTACGTGAACATAAGGAATATACTATACTAGAACAACTATGTGTAACCGATAGTTCAAGGGGGAATATCTCCAAAATTTACAAATTCCTGATAAGGGCGGAAGAGTTGGGGACACCCCCGTATATTCACAAATGGGGAAGGGAACTGGAAATAAATAGGGGGGAAAACCACAGTAGATAGAATCATTAATCTGACACATTCCTCAGCAATTGATGTGAGAACGGCTGAGATGAATTTCAAGTGTATCACTGGTTGGTACAATACCCCAGATAAAATCAGTAAGTATAGAGAAGGACAGTCGGCAGACTGTTGGAGGGGATGTCCAACCAGTGGTACCATGGCCCATCTATGGTGGGAGTGTCCCAAGATAAAAAGTTATTGGAAGAAAATTTTGACACTGATCAAAGACATAACCAAAAAAGAGATAGAAGAAGATCCATGGGTGGTCCTTTTTCACGGGGGAGTAGAAAACATAAAAGAATATAAAGGATCCTTGACACCACACCTCCTGAATGCAGCCAAACGGCTGATCCCCAAAAAATGGAGGGAATCTGAAAGCCCACAGGTCTGGGAGTGGATCGACTCGGTGGAAGAAACATATAGGAGGGAAGGGTTGAAATACAGGTGGGAGCAGGGCTGGACTGAGACAGACATTTGGCCCTGGACTTCATCCAGACTGGCCCACTTTGACAGGTCCCTCCAATGGCGGCCGGACAACTCCAGCACCCTTCCCCAGCCACTCAAGCCCCCTCTCCCGCTTCATTAGCAGTTCTACTTTATTAGAGTAGAATGGCTGGTATTGGTACTCTTATAGGCAGTACCAGTGGGGAAGCTAGACATTATTTCAACCAGGGCAAAGAATCATTTCGGTGGCCCCCCCCTTATGGGACAAGATTAGGCAGAAGGGAGAAACTCCCAGGCCATAGGTGTTGAGTCAGCTGTCTGTCCCCTCCCCTATGCTCCTCTGGTCCTTCTCCTGCTTCTTTGTTCCCCCCCCCCCCCCAGGTGGGCGCTGCGAGAAGGGAGAGACAGAGGAGCGGAGGGGGCGGCGGTCCACTGTCACCTCAATTACCGGCTGGCACGGGCCGACACGATTGTGGGGCGCACGGAGACACAGGATACCCCATCCTGTGTCTCCGTGCGCCCCCCCCACGCGCGATCACGTCAGGCCGGGCCGACCAGTAATTGAGGCTGCGGCCTTCTGCAGGCCTATGCTTTCTTCTGTGATCTGGCGCTATCTTTTGGTGGCCGTTGGCATGACAAGTAAACCAGCAATTCTAATGGAGCTTCCCCACTGTTTTCACTGCCATCTCCTTCCCTCTAATTGGAGCCCCCAAACATTATATGTATTTTTTATTCTAACACCCTAGAGAATAAAATAGCGGTTGTTGCAATACTTTCTGTCGCACCGTATTTGTGCAGCGGTCTTACAAATGCACTTTCTTGGGAAAAAAATACTTTTTTTTAATAAAAAAATAAGACAACAGTAAAGTTATCCCAAATTTTTTTGTTTTATATTGTGAAAGATAAATTTACGCAGAGTAAATTGATACCCAACGTGTCACGCTTCAGAATTGCGTCCGCTTGTGGAATGGCGACAAACTTTTACCCTTTAAAATCTTCATAGGCGACGTTTAGAAAATTCTACAGGTTGCATGTTTTGTTACAGAGGAGGTCCAGAGCTAGAATTATTGCTCTCGCTCTACCAATCGCAGCAATACCTCACATGTGTGGTTTGAACACTGTTTACATATGCGGCGATACTCACGTATGCGTTCGCTTCTGCGCGCGAGCTTGACGGGATGCGTTTTCTGGCTGCTAACTTTTTTTTTGTCAAACCCTGGGTTAATGTTACTCTGTTATTGTGTATACATCGTTACATTTTTTGTTTTAGGTGCAAGCAATGTAACTAGCTAAATATAGGCTGTCTACTGTACAGCAGAGCTCAAAGAGCAGGACGGAGAAGCAGCACAATGAGACAGCTAGGTGTGGTGCAGTGAAAGAAGAATGCTGATAGGAGGAGAGATCAGATTGATGGAGAGCTAAACTCATCAACCTGCAGCGTCTCTATTCACTGTCCAGTCACAGGGTGAGGAGGGGATCAGTAAGTGAAACTGTTAAAAAAAAAAAACACCTACTTGCTTTTCTTGCAGCTACTCCATTAAAGAACGCTTCTTTTTTTCCTGACCCTTTCCAAAAATGCAAAGGCACAAATATGAATTCATGTGAACATGTTCCATAGGAACTCATGTTAATAATGCCATGCGTTTCTGCAGAAAGATGTAAAAATGCATTTGTGTGAATGGAGCATTAATAGGACTTCCCACCCTGTTAGAACTCTGTAATCTGTCCCTTGGTAACAATCTCTGCAGAGAGCGATTTATAGAGCTGCTTTTCTGAGGAAGCCATTATGACACCTGAGGCATTGGACTTGTTCTTTATGTTTTTTGCACGCATATTTTTTTAAGTGAAATGTTTAGGCCTGAAGAATAGTTAAACCTCAAGCAGTGAAAAAATTAATTATTAATAAAAATGCCATAAAACTATCCCCTATTTTGTAAACGCAATACATTTTGCGCAAACCAATTAATAAACGGTTATTGCGTTTTTTTGTTTTGTTTGTTTGTTTTACCAAAAATTTGTAGAATAATACGTATCGGCCTAAACTGAGGAAAAAAATTTTTTTTATATAGATATAGATATAGATATATATAGATATAGATATAGATATAGATATATAATATATATATATATATATATAATATTTATTATAGCAAAAGTATAAATATTGTTTTTTTTTTTAAATTGTTGCTCTATTTTTGTTTATAGCGCAAAAAATAAAAACTGCAGAGGTGATCAAATACCACCAAAAGAAAGCTCTATTTGTGGGGGGAAAAAAGGATGCCAATTTTGTTTGGGAGCCATGTCGCCCGACCGCGCATTTGTCAGAAACGCAAAAAGGGGCCTGGTCCTTTACCTGCATAATGGTCCGGAGCTTAAGTGGTTAATAATAAATAATAAAAAATGTTGACATGCTTTTACTTGTGGCACCTCATAGGACATTAACCAATATTTTAGTTTGTCACTAGAACTATTTATTGTCCCTTTTGGAAGATTTCTCCTCTGTTCCTGTTCTGGCGACAACCCAAAATGTTTTTTTTTTATTTTTTTATTATTTTTTTCACTTTGTGATCACAGTAAGAAGAACAAATAGAGAGTGTGAAGCTCCCTAACGGGGGAGCAATTGGCGGTAAAAACGAATGTGTTGCCTTTAGTTATACTTTTAAAGGGGTGTTCCAGCCAAAAATTGTGTTTATTAAAAGTCAGCAGCTACAAAAAGTGTAGCTGCTGGCTTTTAATAAACACTCACTTACCTGCGCCTGCGTTCCAGCGACGTGCCGACCGGGGCTCCGCTCCTCTCCCCCCCTCCCCAGACGGCGTCTCCATCCCGACTGTGGGCACCCAGCCGTGACAGCCTTCGGCTTCACGGCCGGGCACCCACTGCGCATGCGCGAGCCGCACTGCGCATGCGAGCGCGGCTCGCCGCTGATGGGAGGGGCGATCGCATGGGACCTGTCATGTGTCCCATGTGATCGCCTACAGGGAGGGGCTGGTGTAGGCGATTAAGGCTAAATCGCCTAACCAGACCCTCGGCGGAAGCAGGAAGTGGGACAGGAAGTCCCACTCCTACTGAAGCCCCCACTTCCCCCCCCAAAAAAAATACATGCCAAATGTGGCATGTAAGGGGGAGGGGAGGGGATTAAACAAAAGTCATTTTTTAGGGTGGAACTCCTCTTTAAGTGTATATTAACCAGATTTTTATTTTTTTCGGTTGTACAGGTGACTGATATCCACATTAGTAAATTCCTGGAAACTGAAAGGGTGTCAGAGTTTGAATCTTTTTGTACCGAAAGCCTTGGAATCATCCAGCCTGCCCTTGTTCTAGTAACAGGTGAGAGAATATTTAATTGGCACTTCTGTTTATTTTGAAGATATATATATATATATATATATATATATATACATACATACATACATACATACATACATACATACATACATACATACATAATATACACTCTTTGGTCACTTTTATTAGGTACATATGTTCAGGTGCTTGGTAACACAAATTGCTAATCGGCCAATCACATGGCAGCAACTCATTGCATTTAGGCAGGAAGACGTGGCGAAGATGTCTTGCTGAAGTTAAAACTGAGCATCAGAATAGAGAAGAAAGGGTATTTAAGTGACTTTGAAAGTGACATGGTTGTTGGTGCCAGATGGGCTGGTCTGAGTGTTTCAAAAAACTGCTGATCTATTGGGATTTTCACACATAACCATCTCTAGGGTTTACAGAAAAAGAGAAAATATCCAGTGAGCTGAAATTGTGTAGAGGAAAATGCCTTATTGATGTCAGAGGAGAATGGGCAAACTGGTTTGAGATAATAGAAAGGCGACAGTAACTCAACCACTCATTGGTCACCTTGAAGCAGATAGGCTACAGCAGCAGAAGACCACACCGGGTGCCACTCGTGTCAGCTAAGAGCAGGAAACAGGCTCACCTAAATTGGACAATAGAAGATTTAAAAAATGTTGCCTGGTCCGAGTCTCGCTTTCAGCTGCGACATTCAGATGGTAGGGTTAAAATTTGGCATAAACATTAAAGTGGAAGTTCACCCTAAAAAAAAAATTCAAAAATTACCTTGAGCCGACCGGTTAGACTGCGAGAAGGCTGGGGTTTTTATTTATTTTTTTCGTACATACCGTGCTAGCGGCGTTTCATCCCTCGCCTTCCGGGTACGATTCTTGCGTGGCTGGGCGTTCCTAGTTGATTGACGTTCCTTCGACCGGCACCTACTGCGCGTCACGACTTTCCTAAAGAAGCCGAACATCATTGCGCAGGCGCCGTATAGAGTCGGCTCTATACGGCGTCTGCGCAGCGACGTTCGGCTTCTTTCGGAAAGTCGTGACGCGCAGTATGCGCCGGTCGAAGGAACGTCAATCAACTAGGAACGCCCAGCCACGCAAGAATCGTACCCGGAAGGCGAGGGATGAAACGCCGCTAGCATGGTATGTACGAAAAAAAAAAAAAAACAGCCTATTCGCAGTCTAACCGGTCGGCTCAAGGTGTTTTTTTTTTTTAAATCTTTATTTACTTACAGCAGGAAACACATCCACATGGGCTCAAGGTATTTTTAGAAAAAAAATTAGGATGAACTTCCACTTTGAAGCAATGATTCATCCTGCCTTGTATCAATGGTTTGGCTGGTGGTGTAATGGTGTGGGGGATATTTTCTTGGCACACTTTGGGCCTCTTAGTACCAATTGAGCATAGTTTAAATGCCACGGCCTACCTGAGTTTTGTTGCTGACCATGTCCATCCCTTTATGACTACAGTGTACCCATCTTCTGATGGCTCCTTCCAGCAGGATAATGCCACAAAGATCAAATCACCTCACCACTGGTTTCTTGAACATAATGAGTTCCTTGTACTCCAATGGCCTCCACAGTCACAGATCTCAATCCAATAGAGCACATTTGGGATGTGGTGGAAAGGGAGATTTGCATCATGGATGTGCAGCTGACAAATCTGCAGCAACTGGGTGATGCAATCATGTCACTATGGACCAAAATCTCTAAAGAGTGTGTGTGTGTGTGTGTGATAGATAGATAGATATCTATCTATCTCTAATATATTTGCATACTATCTCACAAAAGTAAGTACACCCCTCACATTTTATGAAGAAATTACACTTTGCTACAATGTAAAGTAGTGAGTGTACAGCTTGTATAACGGTGTAAATTTGATGTCCCCTCAAGATAACTCAACACAGCCATTAATGTCTAAACCGCTGGCAACAAAAGTGAGTACACCCCTGAAAATGTCCATATTGGGCCCAAAGTGTCAATTTGTGTGGCCACCATTATTTTCCAGCAATGCCTTAACCCTCTTGGGCAAGCAGTTCACCAGAACTTTACAGATTGCCACTGGAGTCCTCTTCCACTCCTCCATGATGACATCACAGAGCTGGTGGATGTTGGAGACCTTGTGTTCCTCCGTCTTCTGTTTGACAGATGCTCAATAGGGTTTTGGTCTGGAGACATGCTTGGCCAGTCCATCACCTTTACCCTCAGCTTCTTTAGCAAGGCAGTGGTCGTCTTGGAGGTGTGTTTGGGGTCGCTATGTTGGAATACTGCCCTGCTGCCCAGTCCTTGCTTCAATATGTCACAGTACATGTTGGCGTGTATGGTTCTCTCAATGAACTGTAGCTCCCCAGTGTTGGCAGCACTCATGCAGCCCCAGATTACAACACTCCCACCACCATGCTTGACTGTAGGCAAGGCACACTTGTCTTTGTACTCCTCACCTGGCTGCCGCCACACTAGCTTTACATTATCTGAACCAAATAAGTTTATCTTGGTCTCATCCGATCACAGGACATGGTTCCAGTAATTCATGTCCTTAGTCTGCTTGTCTTCAGCAAACTGTTTGCGGGCTTTCTTGTGCATCATCTTCTGGGAAGACAGCCATGCAGACCAATTGGATGCAGTGTGCGGTGTATGGTCTGAGCCTTGACAGGCTGACCCACCCTTCAACCTCTGCAGCAATGCTGGCAGCACTCATACATCTATTTCCCAAAGACAACCTCTGGATCCATGGCGAGGTCTGTTCTGAGTGGAACTCGTCCTGTTAAACCACTGTATGGTCTTGGCCACTGTGCTGCAGCTTAGTTTTGGGGTCTTGGCAATCTTATTATAGCCTAGGCCATCTTTATGTAGAGCAACAATTCTTTTTTCTCACTCCGTCTTTCAGGACAGCACTTGGAGAGAGCGCAGCTCCACCCACTTCCCAGGAAACACTGCAGTCATTGCTTTAACTTCCGCCCACCTCCACCATGGCCTCAGTTGTAGTGTTTCCTCCGACCATGGTGGAAGCGCTGCAGGGAACCAGGAGGATGCTGGACTCTCTCCAGGAGGAGATGGATGGAGAGCATACCTGCGATCGGTTGTTTTTTTCGGGAGGCAGACCCAACCTCCCCCCCTGACGCGTGGGGGATGTTTCGGTGCTCCCCTCTTCTCGAGCCCGGCGAGGGTAAAGGCTGCCGGAGGTTCCGCTCCAGTAGGCTGGGCATTGCAGGCTGTTTTGGAGCGGTTAGATGCCGGTCTCCTGGGGCTGCGATCTCCCGGTACGTCATTTCCGGTGGAGGCGGGACTTCCGGCGATGCGTGGCGGCTTCTGGTTCCGGCCGCTGGGACGCAGAAGGGAGGGGCAGCCTTGGCGGTGCAATTTCCGGTTCCCACAGCTCTGGGAGAATGGAGCCAGAAGACGCAGCGGAGGTGGCGGGAGCAGGAGCCACATGCACCAGCCCGGCCCAGGTAGGAAAACCAGCGGTTTAAGTCTACCTGGTTCCTTGTTATGTCCCTCCTACTGCCCCTTTTGGGTAGAGGAGCCTGCCTCACTCACCCTAGTCACGTCCCTGGGAGAGTGTTGTCTGTTTTGGTACAGCAGTGATGGGACCTGGTGTGTTTTTGTTCACTGGCTGTTTTGTGGTGGTGGTGGTTTGGGTCTGAGACACAAAAAGTTAAACATGGGGTTGTTGTCTTTTGTGTTTTTTTAGAAAGCTAAAGAAAAGCTAAAAATTGCAGTGCCCCCTCCTAAGAAACGGTGTGCTACTTGCAAAACAACCCTTAAAGGGTCTTGGACTAAGCCGTTATGCAAGGCATGCATCGCGGACATAGTCAAAGGGGAAGCCTCTACTAGTGCAGCCTCCGAACAACCCAAAGAGATGCTCTCTTCCTTTCGGAAGGAGCTAGAAGAGACCTTTCAGTCGTTCCGCTCCTATTTGGACAGAGGGACGGCGTCAGGGTCAGCAGCTAAGGCCTCCACTAGTGCACCCTTGGATTATAGAGGGGCAGGTAGTGAGTCTGAGGAGGAAGAACCTAGCAGCATAGTCTCAGGGTCAGAGGCAGAAGAAGAATATACAGGAGAATCTTCTTCACGTTACAAGTTGTCCTTCGAGGAAGTGGACGACTTGCTGAAAACTATTCATTCCACCTTTAAACATTAAGGTGGATAAGACGCATTTATCTCTGCATGACAAGATGTACCAGGGTTTAGACGAAGTCAAGCATCGAACCTTTCCAGTACATAGAGTATTGTCAGATGCGGTTAAAAGGGAGTGGAAAGACCCAGAGAGGGCTCCTTTCTTTTCCCGGTCACTTAAGAGGAGATTTCCTTTTGATGAGGATCCAGCGCAGGTATGGAATAAGAAACCTAAGCTGGATGCTGCGTTCTCAAAGGTATCCCGAAATACGGACTTGGCCTTTGAGGATACGGCACCTTAAAGGATCCCCTGGATAAAAGAGCAGAGGCGCTCTTAAAAAAGGCTTGGGATGCCTCCCTGGCCAACTGCAAACCGGCTATGGCATCCACAGTAGTGGCCAGGAACCTTGAGCATTGGTTGGAACAGCTGAAGGGTCACATTGAGTCCGGGACCTCACGCAGAGAGTTGCTAGAGTCCTTCCCGATCTTCTGAAGGCAGTAGGCTACATGGCGGATGCCTCAGCCGAGTCAGTGAGAATATCAGCCCGTTCCTTGGCCCTAGTGAATTCGGCCAGGAGGGCTCTCTGGGTCAAAACTTGGACTGGGGACACGGCTTCGAAGGCTAAGTTATGTGGCCTGCCCTTCGATGGAGATCTAGTATTTGGCGCCGGTCTGGACGCTGTTCTGGATAGGACGGCGGATAGGAAAAAAGCCTTTCCCTTAAAGAAGGTAGTACCGCGGACCAGGAAAAATTTTCGTCCTTTTTTCCAGCCCCAAGATCCTAAAGAGACGCAAAAAGGTCAGGGTGGAAGGTCCTGGCGGCCTCAGAGGGGTAGAGGGAGACCCGGGGTGTTGTTTCGCTCCCCTAGCCAGCCCGCTAAACCCCAGTGACGGTCGCCCGGCTGTGGGAGGACGACTTCAGTCGTTCCTTCCACAGTGGGCAGAGGCGACTTCCAGTGCGTACATCCTCAAGGTTATTTCAGAGGGCTATGCGCTGGATTTCTCCGAGAAACCACCGTCGCGTTTTTACGCGACTCAGTTGCCCAGGGATCAGGAGATAACCAGGGCAATATTGTCGCTCTTAGAGGAATTTCTCCAGCAGAGGGTGATCTCCCCGGTACCCCAACAAGAGCAGGGGACGGGTTGCTACTCCCATGTGTTTCTAGTAAAAAAGCCGTCAGGAAAATTTCGGTTGATTCTGAACTTAAAATTCCTGAATCGGTCAATCAAGTACAAGAGGTTCCGGATGGATACCATCTACTCGGTCAGAAGGCTTCTTCCAGCGGGTTGCTTTCTGGCCTCGATAGACCTAAGGGATGCTTATCTTCACGTCCCGATAAGAGCTTCTTCTCAGCGTTTCCTGCGTCTAGCGATCAGGACAGGAAGCGAGATCAGACACTTTCAGTTCAGGGCCCTGCCGTTCGGTCTCTCCTCCTCTCCGAGGATCTTTTCGAAGGTGGTGGCAGAGGCCTTGGCACCTCTCAGGCTGGAAGGAGTTTTGGTAATTCCATACTTGGACGACCTCCTGTTGTTCGCCAAGACGGAAGATCAGCTTCTCAAAGACCTGTGGAGGACTCAGGCTCATTTGGAGGGCCTAGGTTGGATTATGAACAGAGAGAAGTCAAATCTAGTCCCCTCTCAGGTCATAGTCTTTTTGGGGTACACCATAGACTCCATCCAGGGGAAGTTATTTCTACCAGATGAGAAAATAACCAAGGTCCAAGCAGCAGTGAAGGCAGTGCAGACGAATCTGTCAGTATCAGTTCGTACAGCTATGTCCACCCTGGGACTACTCGCATCCTCCATTCCTGCGGTTCAGTGGGCCCGCCTGCATTCAAGGAGTCTCCAGCAGGCGATTCTACAGAATTGGACGCATTGAGAACCCCTAGAAAAGGAGATCAGGGTTCCAGCTTCAGTAAAAAGGAAACTTTGGTGGTGGAGGGCTCACGCAAATTTGAGTCAGGGTCTGGTGTGGTCCTTCCCCGCTACAATGGTCCTAACTACGGATGCCAGCTCCTGGGGGTGGGGTGCTCACCTCAGGGGCCAGTTGGCCAAGGGGTCCTGGTCCAGGGAAGAGTCCAAGAGATCCTCCAATTGGAAGGGAACTCAAAGCCGTTTGCCTGGGGCTCTGGGCCTTCCAGGAGACAATACAGGGTCAGTATGTCCAGATACTGTCGGACAATGCTACAGCGGTGAAAAAAGTGGAAATACTGCGCTGTCTATGTGAATGGCCCAGGACGAAGTCCTTTTGAGACGAAACGGCGTAGGGTGGCGGCGTGCTGACGTCTTTTAAACCGCAAACTGTGTCCCGGAGTGAACGGGTGTGCTAGCCGGCCGGCTATATATTCACATGCAAATTTTATCTACTTTCCTGTAAGTGTGATTTTAATTTTTTTTATTAAACAAGTTATATGGGTTCACACTATGTAGTTTTTTTCTTCTCCACACTGGTTTCATTACAACACGGATCATCGGTCCACTGTTGGAGAAGTCTCGGCTCTTGGATATCCTGCCAGGTTAACCCCTGGCTGGGGATTAAGCCATCTGCTGTCAGAAGATCTCTAGTTGGGATCTTCCCCTCTAGTAAGGGGCGGTGTGATTGAAAGGTGGAGGTGTTTATCTATCCATGCACTGATTCTGAGGTTTTTTGCATTTGAGGTCACCATCTATCTGGAGGAAAGAATCATTTTTTCTGCTATCAGTTTCCATCAGATGCATAATGTGTTCCGTACTTGATTAATGGACTTTTTCATTTTGTCACTTATTTTATATATCACTTGTAATACGGGACTTTCACTTATTCTACACAGGACTGCTATTGGAGTTCTACATTGTAGTGTTCATATTTGCGCAGCTTTTTCTTGTTTAATGCTACAGCGGTAGCTTACGTCTCAAGGCAGGGGTGCACGAGGAGCAGGGTTCTCCTGAACCTGGCCTTACACATTCTTTACTGGGCAGAGACAAACTTGGCATCTCTGTCTGCAGTACACCTAAAGGGCAGTTTGAACCACCTGGCAGACTTCCTAAGCAGGAGGAGGGTTCTAGAATCCGAGTGGAGTCTAAATTCAGAGGTGTTCCAGAAAATAGTAGACAGGTGGGGAACCCCTCAGATAGACCCGTTCGCGTCCCAAGCCAACGCCAAGGTTCTGGTTTTCTTTTCCCTCAACAGACTGGATCAAGCGGAGGGTCTAGATGCGTTAGTTCAGCCTTGGCCCTTCCGTTTGTGTTATGCTTTCCCCCCAGTACAAATGAATCCATTAGTTCTGCGGAAACTGCAGGTAGAAAAGACGACTCTTATGGTGATAGCCCCATACTGGCCCAAAAGGCCTTGGTTTTCAACCCTGCTGAAACTGGCAATAGAACCTCATCAGCTACTTCCAGTCAGAAAGGACTTGTTATACCAGGGTCCTCTGCTCCATCCCAACGTGGACCGGCTCAACCTGGCGGCCTGGTTACTGAAGAGTTGATCTTAAGTAGGAAGGGTTTATCTAAACGTTTAGTGGATATGCTACTTAGTAGCAGAAAGGAAGTTACCAGGGCGATTTATTTCAAGACCTGGAGGGTCTTTAATTCCTGGTGCAGTTCAAAAAATTGTTCCCCCATGAATAATTTTTCGGTCCTTTAAGTTTTTTCCCAAGTGGGACTTATCTGTGGTTTTGGGGGTCTGACAAAAAGACCTTTCGAACCACTGTTAGAAGCATCTTTAAAATTTTGGACCCTGAAAGTGGTCCTTTTAGTAGCCGTCACCTCGGCTAGGAGAATTAGTGAGCTACAGGCTCTTTCTATTGTGGAACCCTTCTTGACCATCTTCCCAGATAGAGTCGTGTTGAGGACAGATCCTGGGTTCCTTCCTAAGGTGGTGTCGGCCTTCCATAGGACACAAGAAATAGTGTTACCTACCTTTTGTCCGGCTCCTTCCGGTTCAAGGGAAGAAGAGTTTCATACCTTAGATGTCAGAAGGTGCATTATGCACTACCTGGAAGTCACCAGGGAATTTAGGAAATCCAATTCTCTGTTTGTGTTGTTCTCGGGTGCACGTAGGGGGTACGGTGCTTCCAAAAGTACGCTAGCCAGATGGCTCCGTATGGCTATCCATGAGGCCTATAAAGCTAGGGATATAGAACCTCCCCCAGGGGTGGTGGCACATTCTACAAGGGCAGTGGCAATTTCCTGGGCAGAACGGGCTGGAGCTTCGCCAGAGCTTATCTGCAAGGCAGCTACGTGGACGAGTTTTTCCACTTTTACTCACCACTACAGGATGGATCTGCTCTCAGCGGCAGAGCAGTCTTTTGGCAGGAAGGTCCTGCAAGCGGTGGTCCCACCCTAGAGTAAGTACTCGGTTATCATCTCCAAGTGCTGTCCTGAAAGACGAAGTGAGAAAACCTTAGTTAGACTTACCGGTAACAGTATTTCTATGAGTCTTTCAGGACAGCACCGATAACCCACCCTTCTCTCTTCTGGTGTGTGTGTGTGTGTGTATATATATATATATATATATATATATATATATAATGTGTTGTACTAACATGTTTGATTGCTATGTTCTGCTTATCTCATTTCAGTATGGCCGGAGGTGCTCGTGTACAACTGAGGCCATGGTGGAGGTGGGCGGAAGTTAAAGCAATGACTGCAGTGTTTCCTGGGAAGTGGGTGGAGCTGCGCTCTCTCCAAGTGCTGTCCTGAAAGAATCATAGAAATACCGTTACTGGTAAGTCTAACTAAGGTTTTTTCAGATACTCAGAGTTCTTCCCAGTATGAGAGAGTAAAAGCGATAACACCACTCTTAACACACCTGCTCCCCATTCACACCTGAGACCTTGTCATGTGACTAACGAGGAGGGAAAATGGCTAATTGGGCCCAGTTTGGACATTTTCACTTGGGGGTATACTCACTTCTGTTGCCAGTGGTTTAGACATTAATGGCTGTGTGTTGTTATTTTTAGGGGACAGCAAATTTACACTGTTATACAAGCTGTACACTCACTACTTTACATTTTAGCAAAGTGTAATTTCTTCAGTGTTGTCACATGAAAAGATAAAATATTTACACAAATGTGAGGGGTGTATTCACTTTTGTGAGATACTGTAAATGTGTGTGTGTTCCCAATTCTTTTACCAATATTTTAAAGTGTAATTCCAGGTTCCAGCGAAACACATGACCCTGTGCCTATCCTAAATGTAATCACAAAGAACAAAAAAAGTTTAAAAGAACGTAATTTCTCATAGCAATTGGGCTTCTGCGCTCTTTTGCGTTGGTCATACACTATAACAGTCACAATGATTTGAAAGTATATTTTCTCTCTCTGGACTTCACCTTTTGTATGACATTGCTATGGCTGTCAGGACTATGTTTCCCAGCATGCCCCACCACAGGTAGTGAAGTAAGGATGTAACACTTGGTGTGGATAAAACTGGTCTTTTTAGGTGCCTGGACTTCACTTGTAAAAAGTAACTGCAAAAAAGTTTTGGTTAGATTGTAAGCTTCAGTGTTTAGAAATGTAATAACTGCTGACTTTGCACTTGTTACAAGGTGATCTAACAGATGGCAAAACCAAAGATAAATTGGGATCGGACCAATTTGAGGAAGAGTGGCAGATTTATAGATCTATTCTGAAGAAGTCCCGGATACTGGAGAAAACAAAATGGATTGACATTCGTGGAAATCATGGTAGGAGACTATTTCATGCTTGCTTTGGACTCTACATACAAGAGTATTTCACTCCTGCATTTTTTTTGTTCAAATCATTTATTTAAAGGGCAAAGATACATGAAATACAACATCCATTGGTAACATAAGAAAAAGATTTATAGTGGTGTAAGATGAATTGAGCTACATAATATGACATAGGGTGTCAAAGTACAAAAGGGAAAAAAAACACTTGGACCTATAATCTTACCCATCCTTAACATCTAACATCTCCTAGCTGGAGAGACTAATTGCTTGCAGTCAACCCATTCCCCAGCTGGGACAAAGTCTCTTCCTCTGAAAACCCACTTGTGGAATAATGGAACGGTATAGGTGTATGGGGGCAGCACATGGGACCCCACACACCCATACATATAGAAACAGAGAAAAAAGAAAAAAAAGCGGAGAAAGGGGAAGGAAATGGGGAAGGGGAAAAGGGGAGAAGTGGGAAAAAGGAGGGATGGGGAAATTAAGGACTCATGGAGGCAGCGCACACGGCCATCTCGGGCAACGAGCACGAAGTGGTATTTTTTTTATTTTTTTATTGCATTTTTTGGGAAAAAATACATCCTAATGAATTTTTGTAAACACAATATAATAAAAAAAAATTGGGGGGTAAAATATAAAAGCTGATGTTGCACTGAGTATAAATACCAAGCATGTCACAAAGTAAAATTGCACAGGCTTGGTTATCCATAGGTGACGCAAAAAGTCTTTGCAGGTTACCAGTTTAGATTTACACAGGGGGTCTGGTGCTAGCATTATTGCTTTTACTCTCACGTTCGTGGTGATACCTCACATGTATGGTGCAATCACTGTTTGCATATGGGTGGGGGACCAACGTGTGCTTTCACCACTGCATGCGAGCACGGGTGAGGGGGGTGCTTTAAAAAAAAAAAATATATATATATATATATATATATATATATATATATATATATTTTAATTTTTACAGTGTTTCTTTCAAAAAAAAGATTTTGATCACTTTTATTGCTGTCAAGAGAATGTAAATGTCTCCTTTTGATAGCAATGACAGGTACTCTTTATGGAGAGATCAGGGGTCTATTATTCACCCCCCCCCCCCCCCCCCATCGCTTCTTTTGGGCTCCAGTGCAGCTGATCAGACACAGATCGGTCTGATCGGCTGCTTCACTGGTCACATAGCAGAGCCAGAACCAGAAGTGACAAAATAGTCATTGCTTCCAAGTTCTGACCTCACACAGTGGGAGGGAGGAAAGGCTTCAGTTCCTCGCTGTGAGGCCGGAGCTGGATGCTGCTGGCTGGCATCGTTACTGGACTTCCCAATGGGACCCCCTTCCGCCACCTGTAAAAGTATTCCAGCGGCTGCCCAGCCGATCAGAGTACTTTTAAATGAAAGCGAATCGACGGCCCTAAAAAATTATACTTGGATCAAAATTGTAGCCTCAACCATCATCCCGATATAACCGCTTCCCTACCGTGATGCACATATACTGTGGAAGGGAAGCTGTTACATTTTTTTCTGTATATTTTACCAGATTTCCTGCCAGTCCAATCTGGTGTGTGGCAATAAAACACTGAGCTTTTGTATGAAGGCTAATGTGTTTGACTAGTTGAGTGTTACTCCTCTGAGCGCAAGTAGAGGATTTCTATTACAAGGAAAAATACTGTAGAGCAGGCATCACTAAATGGCAGACTGTGGTCCAGTTCTGGCCCCAGTAGGCATCCTACCCACGCTATCCTACCGCAGCCTTGCCAAATAGTTGCCTGTGTTTCCTCTGCCTGCTACCGGCTCGCCTGGCTGCTGCTGCTATATTCACAGCATGGCAGGCGTGCATGGGTCTGTCCCTTTGATCAGACCACTGCACTGCCCCCTCCCCACACTGCCTGTCCTATTCACACAAGATGTAAAAAGTGGCCACACTGTACAAAGAGCCACGAGGGATCCCAGGACTTTCGTGGTCCACTCTGTGCAGCACAAACTGCACAGTGGAGGTACTGTAAGTATGACATGTTTGTAAAGGTTCAGATTTCTTTTAAAAATAAAATAACAATCACTTTAAAGAGCAAAGCAATCAAAAAGTCCAGAACTAAAGCCTCGTACACGCGCTTGGTTTACTCGGCAAGAAAAATGCTGGCGGAGCTTTCTTGCCGAGTATACTAAGCGTGTGTACAAGGCTTTCAAGTTTCTTGACAAGAAAACTGCCCAGAATCTAGACAAGAACATGTTCTCTATTTTCTCTGCAGTTTTCCTGCCGAGAAACCCGAGAGTGTGTATACTTGCCTGTCGCCGTGGAAACCCGTGCATGCTTGAAACGACTGACGCATGCATGGTAGCTTCCTAAGCATAGGTAGGGTAGCAAGATTGCGGCGACGGCATCGAATGTGACGAGTGCCTGCCAATAAATGCGGTTCTTTTGAAAGGAGTGTCTGTACACGCGGGCGGCAAGAGATTCTTGCTAAGAATCTCGTTGGGGAAAAACATTTTTTTTTCCTGACGAGATTCTGGCCCGTGTGTTCAAGGCTTTAGTTTTGCATTTACTTTTTCAGTAACCAGAGCATTCCCTGGAAACAAACATGATCAGACCACATTTGAATTTTATTTGTGTTTATAAATATTTCTGACAAACCGCTAGATACATAACATCAGTTTATAAGCATGTTGACTGACTCCTTTGTTTCCTTTCTATAATGCAGATTCATTTAACATTGCACACCTGGGCAGCACCAATAACTACTACAGGTACAGAACCTGGAAATGTGACGTTACCATTGGGGTATGTGGGATAAATACAGCATTATACAGTACCTACCAGTTTTTTGTTTAGTTTTTTTATTTAGAGCGGACACATATTGAGTTGGTTCAGTGGTTACTTTAAGATGAATGTGTGCACAGGCTATGGGCATTCAAGTAAAGCAATAAAAAAAAGCTTTAAAGGAGTTGTAAAGGAAAATAAATGTTTTCCTAAAATTAATGTCTGCAAGGTAGACAGACAGAATAGTGTAATGATTCTGTTAAAAAAACAAGTAAATACCTATTAAATTCCTTCATCTATATCACCTCAGGCGTTCTAGTTTTTGTTCTCTCATTCACTTCCTGGTTTGCGGCGATCGTTCATGTAAGAACTACATTTCCCAGTGTGCATTGCAGCACGCCCAGTAATTCACAACTCCTTGAAGTCACAACTCCTTGAAGTCTCTAACTCGTAGAGAGCATCCTGCCAACACAGATGTAGTTCCCAGGAGGGGGCGAGCACGTCACTGACCACCGCAGTAAAGCCTCCCTTCGCAGTGGTGAGTAACAATCGGACAAGTAGGAAGTGAACAGAACAGAGAAGAAATGGAGCAACTTCTGAGAAAAAACGAACAATGAGGAAGTGAAAATAAGAATGTCTGCAGGTAAAGGATGCTTATTATGAAAATAATACCCCTTTTAAAATATGCTTTTACGGCCTCTGAAGCTGCAAACTCTGTGGAGCAATTCATTGTCAAAGTTCACAGTATCGTCCAAATTGTTCTGCTAGCATGTCCGCTCACGTTACTGATATTGGCCCTGTATAGCCTGCCTGTAGCATCAGTTACATGAAATACGTAGCACTTTATTCCAGCAGCAGCAGTACAAAGGCTTCTATCTGCTGCCAGAACAAAATCGATTTGGGCTCAGGGCTTGTTCAGGGAAAGAAGCATTCTGTTTTTTGTACCGCAGGGGAATGTGCTGCCATTGTGAGACACATGTGGGTGCAAATTAACTGTTAATGCTACCCCCGATCCATCTCACAAACATAGCCCAAGGGGGGCACCAAATGCTGTCTGGTGAAGTGCAATCTGAAAATTAATGGGCACCTGACAGCACGGGAACATGTGCTATCAAGTGTGAACAGGGCCCTGAATGCTTCTTAGACATTCACAAAAAGCCTTCAATTTGTGTCAGTGAGTACAAGGCTTCCTCTGATTGGCTGAGGTGGAGACCATGATGTCATCCGCCACCTCAGCCAATCGGAGGAAGGCTTCCATTCACTGATGATAACAAAATGCTTAGCGCAAAAGAAGGTCTCCATATTGCTACTGGAACACAGCGTGCCATACTGTATGAAGCTGATATAGTTTATACAGCAGCAATTGGTAAAAAAATAAACAGTTTGTTGGGGCCGGCTTGGCCCAAATTAACTTTTGAAGTGGCAGAAAACATGGATTTCCCTTCCATTTCTGTCGTATTCCTGTCAGTGTCAGTGATAGCCATGAACAGAACCAACAGAGAGGGAAAAGCAACAACGCCATTATTGACATGCTGGTCTAGTGGCTTCAATTCTTTTAATTTATTGATAATTTATTGATTCCTGACTGCTGTTTGGCTTCCTTTTGCTCTTTGCTCCTGTGACCAGTTTTCAGCTGACATTGGTCTAAAGCCCACTGTTTGCTGATGTCCCACAGCCGGGCCAGGTTCGGCAAAGATTCCAACCATGTGGTTGGGATCCACCCAGATGCCTGGATGGGCACTTATCTCCGAGCCTAAGCAAGCCCCTCTTGCCCTCTACACAGCCCAGAGCTCCAGTGAGTGCTAAAGGGGATAGCAGCAGAGAGCAGTGTTTGAGTGCTCAATTCTCACTGCAGAGCCGGCGGGGGACAGGTGCTGCATTAAATTGATTAATCTACCTAGGTGAAAAAAGTTTATACTTCTCTCTTATTTCACACTGCCTACAGCTCAGTAACTGACTGCCTGCCCATACAGAAGTATGGACACAGTTGTAGGCAGTGTGTGCAGGAGCCTGGTATTGACCCCGTGATCCACTGGTCGTGGATGCAATGCTTTGCAGGTTCCAGTGGGGGAAAAAGAAATGCTAATTTTTCCCTGTAAAAATATGCGCATTTATTACTTTTTTTCATAAAGGGGAACTTCGCCTTTTAAGTTCTTTAATTTACTGACTAAACACAGTTTTAAGTAAGATCTGACCTGATCTGCATGCTTATTAGCGGTAGTTGAAATCTGAGTCAGTATGACACCCAGGCATTTGTCATTTTTACAAGGTAATCGGAAAGGAGAACCCCTATATTTCTTAAATGATAGACTTCCTTTAATACTATGGAGGGATTAATGTAGTATTACACAATTCAGTTTCTCCAATTCAGTTGCTTCTTTCATAGCAGTTTGCAAATCCATATGGAAAGCTAAAAAATACCTAGGGTAAAATCATATGTAATCTTCAAGTGCCTATATGAATTGCAAGTCATTACATGTGGAGCCTCTTGGATCATAGGACCAAGCTGGACAAGGCTTTTTCGAACATTAAGCCTAAAGTGGATGTTGACCCTATTCAAGAAATCCCAACCTATCTGTAGTGTTTAATTATCTCATTCCAAAGCCCTAAGTCCTGTGTGTTTCTGCTGCTCCATTCCTCTGTTATCAGCATGTTAACTTCTGACAAGTTCTCTGACACTTGAGATGAAAGCAGCTGGAAATTTCTTTATCGTACATCACGGGACACAGAGCGCATAGCCATTACACTTGGGTTATATGGGTACCTTCAGGTGTGGACACTGGTGTAATCAATTTCACAGGAAGTTTCCTCCCTATATAACCCCCTCCCACTGGGAGTGCTTCAGTTTTTTCGCCAGTGTCTTAGGTGTTGGTCACGTCTAGCTGTCCCTCGGAGGTCTCGGGACCCAGGATAGCTAGCCGGATCCGTCCGAAATGCTTCAAAGCCAAGGTGTACGGTACCCGGGCCCTGCTGGAGTGGGGTTTTGCCTATAATGCCTCTCCTTGGAGGGCTGGATTCTGGGCTCCAGTGCCTTAGTCTCTTCCAAGAACTAAACGCTACTGATGCCAGGATGCTATATAGGTCCAGGGGTGTGGGTTCCTTAACACAGGACCCCGGTCCCTGAAGGTCCAAGACAATACCCACGGAGATGGGGGAAGGCTGGGCCTCTTGCAGTTTGCAATACCCTGCGGCGTGGAGCAGGTAAGAGGGAACCTGCGGGACTTGGTTCGACAGTAGGTATCCCCCTGGGGGTTCTGGGTTGGCTAATGGTATGCTTGTGCATCAGCCACTATCTCCACTATGTCTGTTGAGGCAGGATGGGATGTACTAATGTTTACCCAGATAACATGTAGATATATATATGCTTTTAAAAGATATGTATTTTGCTACTCCCCCCAGATTTGCCTGTTAGCATGATACTGCAGCCCCACGTGTATAGAGAGGAAGGGCTGACAAAACTCCTGTTCCTAGGAAGCCTAGGAAGACGGCTTCCTCTATGTGTGCACTACAAAGATAGTGGCTTACCAGGTGTCTGTGTTCTAGCGCTGGTCCGGGCTTCTCCTCTGCTCTCTGCTTCCTCCATGTTGGTTTCAGCGTGGGGGGGGGGCACGCGTGCGCGCCGCCTTTTACAACGTCAGCGGGCGTGGGGGGGGGGCGGGCCAGCAGCGTCAGTCTCAGATAAAGCAAAAAAGCATTTCCTGGCTGGTCATTCCCTCCTGAGAGCAGTGGAGAGTGAGGACATAGAGCGCGCAGCTGAGCCAGTTCTGGCTAACAGTGACACCCAGTGGTGGTTTGTGGATCTTCAGGTCTGGACTTAAAAGTCCACACTGACAAAAAAAAAAAAAAAAAAAAAAAATATTTTTTTGCTTAAAGGGACTCAGCCTTAGATCCGGCAGTATCTGAGTCGGTGCAACCTTGGACTCCAGCTAACGGGCATTGGTGTGGCAATACTCACAGGACTTTCCTCTGTATTGCCGCCTTCTCAGGCGTATGAAAATTTTGAAAAGATTTTACATAGCCTGTCCTTATTAATGTTTCACTTCTAGCTACAACAGTTGGGTGTTGGCTGTAGGGGTGTCTCAAGGTTGTGCAATGGCTCCCAAGGGATCAGGACCAGCTAAGGCTGCAAAAGGTGCCAAAAAAGTAAAGGGGTCTCCAACGGGGTCAGAGGATTTGGGCCAGGCTCCAGTGGTCCCACCCTCACCAGATAGACCACCGAACAGCATCGTGCAGGAGCCATTGAGGGTGCTAGGGGCAGAGGCGGCCCCCAATCAACCCATTCCCGTTTATGTTACGGAAGAAATGCTAGAATCCACCCTGGGTGGGCTAGAGAAAAGGTTAACTGCTTTAATTGCCCGCTCTTTGCCGGGTGGCAAACGGGCTAGATCCCCGTCACCTAAAACTGTGTGTTCAGATGCAGAGGTCCTCTCTTCGGAGGAATTGGACCCACAGGGGGATCAAGCGGACCTGAGTCCTGACGGGTCAGACATTGAAGATTCCACTATAGATGACATTTTTTCGGCTTCTCAAGCAGAGAGCCTGTGGATCCAGTCTCTGACGGATATGGTTCGCACTGCTTTTAAACTTCCAGTGTCAGAACAAGTAGCCCCCGCGGTATCCTCTTTAGGTTTCCTTGAAGGCACCATTGGGTGGTGCATCTTTCCCGGTTCACCCCCTTCTGGAGAGCGTGATTTTTCAGGATTGGGCTCGACCTGATAGGATTTTTATCCCTCCTAAAAGGTTTACCATTCTCTATCCTATGGAAGAAGAATTTGCAAAGAAATGGGCACTCCCTACCGTGGACGCAGCCATTTCCTGCGTAAATAAATCCCTGACCTGTCCGGTGGAAAATGTCCAGGTGTTTAAAGATCCAGTCGACAAAAAATTGGAGACCCTACTGAAGGCTTCTTTTACCACAGTAGGTGCCGTGGTTCAGCCAGCAGTGGCAGCCATTGGCGTTTGTCAGGCTTTAAAGGATCAGACTAAACAGATATTAAGGGACATACCGGCTCAGCAAGCTCGTGAATTGGCTGACCTCCCAAGAGCTCTCTGCTTTGCAGTAGATGCTATTAAGGACTCCGTTCAACAGGCGTCCCGTTTATCTCTGCTGTTGGTTCATATGCGTCGCCAAAAAACTGGTCAGCAGAGGCACCCTGCAAAAAGCTTTTAGCAGGATTTCCCTTTCATGGTGGGAGACTATTCGGTGAAGACCTAGATAAATATATCCAGACCATATCAGGTGGTAAAAGTTCTTTCTTGCCCATCAAGAAAAGATCACGTGGGCCCGCATTTAAGCGACAGGCCTTCGCAGGCTCGGCCCCTTCAACTTCCCGTCAGTATCGACGGCCTCCCGGGCGTTCGGCATTTAATAGCCGCCCACAAGGACAAGCCACGACAGGCAAGAGGCCATGGTCTCGCAAGCCGGTTAAACCAGTCCTTAAGTCAGATTCATGAAGGGGCGCCCCCACTCTCTTGGGTGGGGGGAAGGCTTCGGTTCTTCTCCGAAGTGTGGAAGACCAGAATTCACGACTCTTGGGTAAGATCCGTGGTAACCACGGGCTACAAGCTAGAGTTTCGGGAAGTCCCCCCTCCTCATTTTCAGGGGTCAAGTCTTCCAAGGGACCCATTAAAGAGGGCCTCTCTTGCAAAAGCATTGGATCGTCTCTTACTCCAAGGAGTAATCGTAGAAGTACCAACCCAGGAATGGGGTCTGGGATTCTACTCCAACCTTTTCATAATACCAAAGCCCAATGGCGACGTCAGGCCTATCTTGGACCTCAAACGCCTAAATCGCTTTCTAAACATTCAGACCTTTCGTATGGAGTCCATACGTTCGGTGGCAGCCAGCCTACATCAAGACGACTTTCTAGCATCTATAGACATAAAAGATGCGTATCTGCACGTGCCGATCTACCCGGCACATCACAGGTTTCTTCGGTTTATGATAGATCACCGCCATTACCAGTTCGTAGCCCTCCCTTTCGGGTTGGCAACAGCTCCGCGGGTATTCACAAAGGTGTTAGCCCCGGTGCTAGCCGTCCTAAGGACAGAAGGCATTTTAGTCTTGGCATACTTGGACGATCTTCTGGTTATCGACAGCTCAGCCTCCAACCTCAATCAGGCAGTAGGTCGCACAGTTCAGCATCTAGAGGAATTCGGATGGATTGTAAATCTAGAAAAATCGGTATTGAAACCCACAAGGCAGTTGGAATATCTAGGCCTTCGGCTAGATACAGACTGCCAGAGGATAATTTTACCTCAAGCAAAGATCAGATCAATAGCCCAAGCAGTTCAAATGATCTTAGGCAAGAAGAGGCCGACTATTCGCCTATGTATGCGACTGCTGGGGAAGATGGTGGCCGCCTTCGAGGCTGTGCCCTACGCCCAGATCCATACCAGATATCTTCAGGCAGCCATTCTCTCTGCTTGGAACAAGTCCATTCAGGCGTTAGATCGTCCGTTAGTGCTCTCCCCAAAGGTCCGGCGCAGCCTGTCTTGGTGGCTGGTCTCTCAAAATTTGTCAAAAGGGAAATCCTTTTGCCCCATCTCGTGGAAGATAGTATCCACGGATGCCAGCCTGTTAGGTTGGGGGGCAGTTCTAGAAGAACAGACCCAGCAAGGGCTGTGGTCGGGGGCAGAGAAACTGCTTCCCATCAATATCTTGGAAATCAGAGCTGCTCGACTGGCCCTGATCGCCTGGACTCTCCCCCTTCAGGGTCTGCCAGTAAGGATACAGTCCGACAACGCCACTACGGTGGCATACATAAACCACCAGGGGGGCACGAAGAGCCCAGCAGCCCAAAGAGAAGTAAACCTGATTTTCTCATGGGCCGAAGCCCATGTACCCTGCATCTCGGCGGTGTTCATCCCAGGGATAGACAATTCTCAAGCAGATTTTTTGAGTCGTCAACAGTTGCTCCCGGGGGAATGGTCGCTTCACCCCCAGGTATTCCAAGAGATTTGCCAAAGATTTGGAGTCCCAGACGTGGACATTATGGCAACGAGATCCAACAAAAAGTTGGACAAATTCATATCCCGAGCCAGGGATCCCTCGGCCTACGGGACCGATGCCTTGGTTTGCCCTTGGCACCAGTTTTCTCTTCTGTATGCGTTCCCTCCACTGCAGATGATTCCCCGCCTTCTACGGAGAATCCGGGTGGAGCGCAGGCCTGTGATCCTGGTGGCTCCAGCCTGGCCCAGGAGGGCTTGGTACGCACTCATCGTGAAGATGTCAGTCGGGGCGCCGTGGCCGCTCCCCCTGCGCCCAGATCTGCTGTCTCAAGGCCCAATCTGCCATCCTGCTTCACAGCAGCTAAATTTGACGGCTTGGCGGCTGAATCCCTAATTCTTAAAGGCAGAGGCCTCTCAGATCAGGTAATAGCTACGTTGATTCAGGCTAGGAAACCGGTCTCCAGAAATATTTATTACAGAGTCTGGAGAACCTATGTGGAGTGGTGCGAGTCTCAAAAATGGCATCCTCGAAAGTTTTTTATTGACAGGATCTTGCGATTCCTCCAGGTTGGCGTTGACAAAGGGTTGGCTCTTAGTACTCTAAAGGGGCAGGTGTCGGCTTTATCAATATGGTTTCAAAGACCCTTGGCCACCCATTCGCTTATGAAAACCTTCTTGCAGGGGGTCTTGCATGTGAATCCCCCTATTAGAGCTCCCCTCTGCCCCTGGAATTTAAATCTGGTCTTGTCAGCTTTACAAAGGCAGCCGTTTGAACCTCTGACAGAAATCCCTCTTGTGCTACTAACCCGAAAGTTAGTTTTCTTGGTGGCTATGGCTTCAGCCAGAAGGGTTACCGAGCTGGCAGCCTTATCATGCAGGGAGCCATACCTTATTCTGCATAAGGACAGAGTTGTTCTGCGGCCTCAACCTTCTTTCCTTCCTAAGGTCATATCCAGTTTTCACTTGAATCAGGACCTAGTCCTACCTTCCTTCTTTCCTACTCCCCAGTCCAGAGAGGAAAGACGGCTTCATACTTTGGACGTGGTTCGAGCCATGAGGGTCTATCTCAAGGCTACAGAGAAGATTCGGAAAACAGATGTGCTTTTTGTTCTTCCGGATGGCCCCAAGAAGGGTCAGCCGGCTGCCAAGTCTTCCTTGGCTAGGTGGATTAAGCAGCTGATTTTTCAGGCCTATGGTCTGAAGCGCGTTCCACCTCCCTTATCAGTTAAAGCCCATTCTACGAGGGCCATGAGTGCCTCCTGGGCGGCACACCATCAGATTTCTATGGCACAGGTTTGCAAGGCGGCAACCTGGTCTTCCGTACATACGTTTACTAAATTTTATAAGTTGGACGTTGCAAAGAGTACGGACGCAGCTTTTTGGCAGGCGGTCCTACGGGCAGCAGTATAGAATCCTCTGGCCCGGTTCACGCCCCCTTGTGTTTCTGTTGATGGAGCCATGTTTTCTCCTGACAATGTTTTTATTTGGCTATTCTTGGCCTTACGGTCTCCCTCCCTTCATAGAGCATTGCTTTAGGACATCCCAAGTGTAATGGCTATGCGCTCTGTGTCCCGTGATGTACGATAAAGAAAAAAGGATTTTTAATAAACAGCTTACCTGTAAAATCCTTTTCTTGAAGTACATCACGGGACACAGAGCTCCCACCCCTCTTTTGGGGAACATTGTGTAACCTCGGGAGAATTGCTTGCTACAAAACTGAAGCACTCCCAGTGGGAGGGGGTTATATAGGGAGGAAACTTCCTGTGAAATTGATTACACCAGTGTCCACACCTGAAGGTACCCATATAACCCAAGTGTAATGGCTATGCTCTCTGTGTCCCGTGATGTACTTCAAGAAAAGGATTTTACAGGTAAGCTGTTTATTAAAAATCCTTTTCTTTCTCGTACATCACGGGACACAGAGCGGCATATTCATTACTATATGGGTTATATGAAGTACCTTCAGATGTGGACACTGGCAATCTCAAACAGGAAGTCCCCTCCCTATATAACCCCCTCCCCTAGAGGGAGTCCCTCAGTTTTTTCGCCAGTGTCTTAGGTGTTGGTCATGGAATAGCTTTGCTCCACATCCTTGGGATTAAGGGCGGGCTAACCGGATCTGTCCAAGGAGCCTCAGTGCCAAAGTGGACAGTACCCGGGACCCAAACCGTGGGGTTTTGCCTATAATGCTCCTCTTTGGAGGGCTGGATCCTGGGCCCAGGACTTGGAGTTCATAAAGACCATAAGTTCCTGTTTGCCAGGGTGCTATATAGGACCCCAGGGCCTGAAGGTCTACTATGCTACCCACGGAGATGGGAGAAGATTGGATTGTTTTGCTGGACAAACATCCTGCAGCATGGAGCAGGTAAGAGGGGAGCCTGCGGGACTTGGTTCGACAGCAGGCTCTCCGGGGTAACCTAAAAGGGGGGTAGCCTAAGTATGCTCTGCATTGGCAACCTTGCTCACTATGTCTGAGAAAGACAGGATGATCCCATTTCCCCCATCACTAGGTTCCCCTGTCTAAGAATGGTGTTGCTAGCTACCTGCTGCTTTCTTCCTAGGACTGGTAAGGATCCCTATGGGGCCTTTTGGAGAGTCCTACCTGGCCGGGGGTTTGAATCTGCCGCCTGATACTGCAGTCCTGGGTCTCCAGCAGCGCGGCTCCTCCATGTTCCTCCTGCTCCGGCATACGCGCGCGTGCGCGCGCACGTCTTATAGACGTTTTTCGCGCCGTTCGGAGAGGAGGGCGGGGGGAGGGCGTGCCTGCAGCGTCATACAGGGGCGCGCCTTGTGCTGTTATAGATCAGCAGGCATTGTCAGTGCTCAGTCTGAGGCTGATCTCAAAGGGAGAGGACGCAGAGCGGCAGAACAGTGACTCCCGGTGGCGGAAGAGGGGTAGTACATGCTGGACTCTGTTCCAATGCCTTTTTGTTAAGCCAAGAAATTCCCCTTTTTGCAGCAGGTTGGAGGCTGGCAAACTAAGTTTGGGGTCACTGTATGTTTGAAAAAAAAAAAAAAAAAAAGAAAGAGACTTATATATATTTAAAAAAAAAAAAACATACGGGGCCCCATCAGTTTTTGGGCATTAGTGATCTATTGTCCCCTAAGCTCTAGTTTTGTACTCCTGGCCACTACAGTCTGTTGTTGTTGGCGGAGTCCCTCGATTTTGTATTATGGCTTCCAAAGGTTCGGGGTCAAAGGGTACAAAAAAGACCAAAAAACAAAGGGGTTCCCCCTCTGATTCTGATGATATGCCGATACTTTCCCCGCAACTTATTCCCATAAAGGTCGCCTTGGATGAGCCATTAGGGGGGTCTGGTGCGGAGGCTGGCCCAGATCAGCCCAGCCCTGTGTTTATCACAGAGGAGATGCTAGCTGTATCCCTAGGGGGGCTAGAAGAGAGAATAGCAGCATTGATCGCTAGAGCTATTCCTGGCAAGAAACGGGTTAGATCCCCATCACCAAGAGGTGTATCCTCAGATGCTGAGATTCTCTCTCCGGAGGAATTGGAATCGCAGGAGGATCAACTAGACCTGAACCAAGAGGGTTCAGGGATTGAGGGATCTACCTCTGAGGAACCATTTTCAGACTCCCAGACAGAGAGACTGTGGGTGCAGTCTTTGACGGACATGGTCCGCTCGGCATTTAGTTTACCATTGCCAGAGCCTCAGGTTCCTCCGGTATCCTCTCTGGGCTCTTTGAAAGCTCCGTTAAGCAACGCAGTTTTTCCGGTCCATCCTCTCTTGGAGGAATTGATCTTTCGGGATTGGGTACGGCCGGACAGGATTTTTCTGCCACCGAAGAGATTTGCGGTCATTTACCCCATGGAGGAAAAATTCTCCAAGAGGTGGAGGCTCCCAGTGGTGGATGCAGCCATCTCATGTGTGAATAAATCACTAACTTGCCAGGTGGAAAACATACATATGTTTAAAGATCCGGTTAGAGACACTTTTAAAAGCATCCTTTGCTACGGCAGGAGCAGTGGTACAGCCAGCTGTGGCTGCAATTGGAGTTTGTCAGGCGTTAAAGAACCAGACAAAAGAAATGTTAAAGGACATGCCTACCCAACAAGCAGAAGAGTTTTCTGACATTCCCAGAGCTCTGTGTTTTGCTGTAGATGCTATAAAGGATTCCATCCAGCAGGCCTCTCGTTTATCACTATTTTTGGTGCACATGAGAAGGCTCTTATGGTTAAAGAACTGTGCGGCGGAGCCCCCATGCAAAAAGCTTCTGGCAGGGTTTCCCTTCCATGGAGGACGACTCTTCGGGGAGGATCTGGATAAATACATTCAGACTATTTCAAGTGGCAAAAGTACCCTTTTACCGGTCAAAAAGACATTCCGGGGTCCTACACTTAAAAGGCAGCTCTTTCCTGTCTCAGGGCCCTCAAATTCCAGGCAGTATCGACGGCCGCCTGCACGATCCAACGTTAACAGTAGATCGCAGGGACAGGCCCCTGGGGGTAAGAGGCCATGGTATCGCAAGCCGACAAAGACAGCCCCTAAGTCTGCCTTATGAAGGGGCGCCCCCACTCTCGCGGGTGGGGGGAAGGCTTCGTTTCTTCTCAGAAGTTTGGGAAGCCAAGATCCCCGACAAATGGGTTCGGGCGTCTGTAACCGCAGGCTACAGACTGAAGTTTCTAAACTTTCCTCCGCCTCATTTTCAAGAGTCAAGGCTACCAAAGGATCCAGCAAGGAAGGCCTCAATGCTGGCAGCTTTGGATCACCTGCTTTGTCAGGACGTAATAATAGAGGTGCCAGCCCAAGAGCAAGGGCTAGGTTTCTATTCCAATCTCTTTGTCATACCAAAGCCCAACGGCGATGTCAGGCCAATCTTGGACCTAAAGAGGTTAAACGGTTACCTAAGGGTTCGTTCCTTCCGGATGGAATCCATCCGGTCAGCAGCCGCCGCGCTTCAGAGGGACGATTTTCTGGCTTCCATAGACATAAAGGATGCTTACCTTCATGTACCAATCTTTCAGTCGCATCAAAGATTTTTACGCTTCGCGGTGGGGCAGCGACACTTCCAATTCAGGGCGCTCCCCTTCGGGCTGGCCACGGCCCCCCGGGTATTCACGAAGATCCTAGCCCCAGTTCTGGCCAATTTAAGGATCCAAGGGGTCACAGTCCTAGCGTACTTGGACGACCTTTTAATCATAGATCACTCACGGCCGTGTCTGCAACAGGCAGTAAACCTCACGGTTCAGTACCTCGAAGGATTCGGCTGGGTCTCAAACCGGGAAAAGTCAGCGTTCCAGCCTACAAAGCAGTTGGAATACCTCGGCATGAGGTTAGACACAGAACAGCAAAGGGTGTTCCTGCCCCTTGTAAAGATCGAGGCTATCAAGGGGTTGGTTCAGTTGGTTCTAAGCAAGAAAAAACCAACTATTCGCCTGTGTATGCGATTACTAGGCAAGCTAGTGGCCACGTTCGAGGCAGTACCATACGCTCAGATCCACACTCGCGTCCTACAGGCAGCCATTCTAGCAGCCTGGGGCAAGAGAGCACATGCCTTGGAGTCCCCTTTGACGCTATCATCAAGGGTCCGACAAAGCCTGGCCTGGTGGTTGAACCCTCAGAATCTTCTAAAGGGAAGATCCTTCAGCCCTGTTGTCTGGAAGGTAGTTACCACAGACGCCAGCCTGGCAGGCTGGGGGGCGGTCTTCGAGGGGTTCTCTCGCCAGGGAACTTGGGTGAAAACAGAGAGGCAGCTCCCCATCAATATCTTGGAGATCAGAGCTGCTCGCCTAGCCCTTCTGGCATGGACCTCCAGATTACAGGGGTTCCCGGTGAGAATCCAGTCAGACAATGCCACAGCGGTGGCATACATAAACCACCAAGGGGGAACCAGGAGTCAGGCCGCTCAGAGGGAGGTGAGCTTGATTTTTCAGTGGGCAGAGGTTCATGTACCCTGCATTTCGGCGATATTCATTCCCGGAGTGGACAACCTGCAGGCAGACTTCTTAAGTCGCCAGATTCTGTCGCCAGGGGAGTGGTCTCTGCATCCCCAGGTCTTTCAGACAATCTGCCAGAGGTGGGGAATGCCAGACGTAGATATAATGGCATCCAGGTTCAACAAGAAACTAGACAGGTTCGTGTCTCGAGCGAGGGACCCTATGGCCTGCAGAACCGATGCGTTGGTTTGCCCTTGGCATCAATTCAAACTTCTATATGCATTCCCTCCGCTACAGTTACTTCCTCGCCTGTTGCGCAGGATCAGAGTGGAGCACAAGCCGGTCATTCTAGTAGCTCCAGCTTGGCCCCGAAGGACGTGGTACTCACTAGTCCTGAAGATGGCAGTGGGAGACCCTTGGACTCTTCCTCTACGACCTGACCTACTCTCACAAGGCCCGATCCTCCACCCTACATTACAACGTCTAAATTTGACGGCCTGGAGGCTGAATCCCTGATTCTCAGGGGTAGAGGTCTGTCTAGGCAGGTAATTCCTACCCTGATTAGGGCTAGAAAGCCGGCCTCCAGGGTGATTTATTACAGGGTGTGGAGGAACTACGTAGGCTGGTGTGAATCCAAAAGATGGAATTCCCGCAAATATACCATTGATAGGGTGTTAAGTTTTCTCCAGCTAGGAGTGGATAAAGGCCTGGCATTAAGCACAATCAAGGGACAGATTTCAGCTCTGTCAGTGTGGTTTCAGAGGCCGCTGGCCACCCACTCGCTGGTAAAGACCTTCATACAGGGGGTCTTGCGTATTAATCCTCCTGTCAAGTCACCAATTTGTCCATGGGACTTAAATCTTGTCCTGTCCACTCTACAGAAACAACCCTTTGAGCCGTTGGCTGAGATTCCTTTAGTTTTACTGACAAGAAAGTTGGTTTTCTTGGTCGCCATAGTTTCGGCCAGGAGAGTGTCAGAATTAGCAGCCTTATCGTGTAAGGAACCATATCTCGTTCTACATAAGGACAGGGCAGTTCTCCGGCCCCATCCTTCCTTTCTACCAAAGGTTATATCCAATTTTCACTTGAACCAGGATTTGGTACTTCCATCCTTCTTTCCGAAACCCACATCTAGAAAGGAGGGGTTGCTGCATACCTTGGATATTGTCCGGGCCATGAAGGCCTATCTTAAAGCTACAGAAAAGATCCGGAAAACAGATGTGTTGTTCGTTCTACCAGATGGCCCCAAGAAGGGGCAGGCAGCTGCAAAATCCACCATCTCGAGATGGATTAGACAATTAATCATTCAAGCCTACGGTTTGAAGAGGTTGCCTCCTCCTTTGTCGGTAAAGGCCCATTCTACCAGGGCCATGGGCGCCTCCTGGGCAGCACACCATCAGATCTCTATGGCTCAGATATGCAAGGCGGCGACGTGGTCATCAGTCCACACGTTTACAAAGTTTTATCAACTAGATGTGAGAAGGAATGCGGATTCTGCCTTTGGACAGGCAGTACTACAGGCTGCAGTTTAAGATCCTCGGGATCAGGGGCACCCTTGGTTGTAAAAAAGAAAAAAAAAAAAAAAAGTTTTTTTCTTGACTAAGTTGGAATTATTATTATTATTTGAGTATACCTCTAAATTGAATCCTTCTTTGGAAGATGTCTCCCTCCCCTCATTAAAGCATTGCTTTCGGACATCCCATATAGTAATGAATATGCCGCTCTGTGTCCTGTGATGTACGAGAAAGAAAAAGGGATTTTTAAATACAGCTTACCTGTAAAATCCTTTTCTTGGAGTACATCACGGGACACAGAGCTCCCACCCCTCTTTTGGGAGAACATTTTGGGAGGCATACTGCTTGCTACAAAACTGAGGGACTCCCTCTAGGGGAGGGGGTTATATAGGGAGGGGACTTCCTGTTTGAGATTGCCAGTGTCCACACCTGAAGGTACTCCATATAACCCATATAGTAATGAATATGCCGCTCTGTGTCCCGTGATGTACTCCAAGAAAAGGATTTTACAGGTAAGCTGTATTTAAAAATCCCTTTTTTTTTGTCGCGGAGGGTGCTATAAATATGTAGCGGATGGTTGCTACGAGTTACTCTCATCCACCATCTTCACCCTGCAGCCAGACCTCCATACATCACTCTCCAGTAGACAATGAACAGTCATTTGCTTTTGTTTTTGTTTATTTGGGTAATATAATTTAGTTGGGTAAAGGGTATGGGATGCCCAAAGAATAGATCACTTTTGCCATCGTTCTTAAAGAGTTGTTGAATCGGTTGCTCTTGGAGCAAATGATAGACAATAAAATTTACAGTGTCAACTTTACTCCTCCTCTGTATAACCCCTTGCAGACTGTTACTCCCAGGACTCTTCTCCTCCTGCATAAACTTCACTGTACAATGAATAATCCCTGATGATTGCTCAACTTTGCTGAATTCTGATAGGCCGGGGGCCTGCAGTACCCCTTCTTGATGGCCTAGTTGTTTAGCAGCATTAGATAGTTGGTGGACTACTGATCCCAGTCAGTCCTTCTTGCAAGCCCAGTGACGCAAAACCCCACAGTCTCTCCTCTGGCCTTGCACCCAGCTCCCCTGTCATGCCTCCTCCAGATATCCACTGTGCCTCACTCACCGAACTTCTCCTGCCTTGAGTCCTTGATGAAGAATTTACCCGAACATGCATACCAGCTCCTCTGTTTCAGGACACCTCCTCCATGACCATTTATGGAGAGGCTCCCTTCCAGCTCCCAAGCTCCTCCGCCGAGGCCTTCACCCCCACTCCCCCATATGGGGATGGGCCTCCTGCTGCAGTCTAACATTCAATTCTTCATTTCACCCAGCTGACAACTCCCCTTTGGTGGGCTGGACCTGAGCTTATATAGGAGGCCTGCCCCCTGCCAATTCCAATTGGGGATTGGTCAGGCCTCCTCATATGAGCCCCCTGTTACTCCAATTTCCAGCTCTGCCCCTCTTCTAGAACATTCTCCCTGGAAGCAGGGGGGGCGCCCAAGAACTGAAGGATATTAAGAAGGCTCCATTCACTTACATTGATTTTCTCATGCAGCGCGACTTGAGGCGACTAGGGGCGAATTAGGGCGACTTAAATTCGGATCCAAAGTTGTCCCTGTGTCAATGGGCTCTAAAGAATATAGAAGGGGAAAGACCAGATATACATGTAAAACTCATAAAGGGAGATATTTTTAATCTCTGTGTCTCATCTGAGGCTGTCCACTTTACTGGGTATAGGTGAGGGTTTAAATCCACTTTTAAACCACAATAATTTACAAGGTGGAATGAGGCTTAATCTCATTTTAGAGATAAGACCAGGTTTTATGTTTAGCCTTGCTTTAGGATGGATTCAAGGAACTCTTAGGAACAGAGAATTGATCCAAGACATTTTTATGAGTACTTGCAAAAGCACTACAAGGTGCATGCAATTTAGCATTATTACATTTTAGGTCAGGTCAGGTTTACTTAAGCTGTTGAAGATTATAGGAGAGGTTTGTTAGGGGCTTGGTAGCAGAGAGAATGTTAATGAATTTCCAGCTACTAAAATGTTTAAACTTATTTTTCAGGAAATACTCAGGATGGCAAAAAGAAGGTTCCTTTCATTATATTCACCAAACTCCATTTGGGAATTACTCCTTCATCTGTGTAGATGCCACTCTCACTCCAGGACCCAAAAGGCCGTACAACTTCTTTGGAATACTTGGGAAGGTAAAAGCTCTTTTCACCCTAACCTGTAATTCAGTCTCATCACTTGTCATTGATGTAGTCAATGTTGTTGTTTTTTTCCCCTCACCTCTGAAACTCTGTATTTGCTGATAGTCCATGTATTCTAAAGTCTTCACACAATCAAAGCAAGATAGTAAACAATTTAACAATTTAATTTGTCCAAGTTATTAATACTGTGCTTCTATGTTAGTACAATGAGGGAAAAAAGTGTTTTGACCCACTGTTGATTTTGAACGTTTGCCCACTGACAAATGATCAGTCTATAATTTTAATGGTGGGTTTATTTTAACTGTGAGAGACTGTGAGAGAAAAAAATGCATTTTAAAATTATGAATTTGATTTTCATTTTAATAAGTGAAATAAATATTTCACCACTTCGCAAAACATGGCTTAGTATTTGGTGGCAAAACCCTTCTTGGCAATCAGAGGTCAGACGTTTCTTGTAGTTGGCCAACAGGTTTTCACACTTCTCAGGAGGGATTTTGACCCACTCCTCTTTGCAGATCCTCTCCAAGTCATTAAAGAGGAAGTAAACCCTGTACAATTTTTTTAATATACATATGCTTTAAACTATTGCAAAGCCACACACATTTAAATTGACCAAATACAAAGCTTGGAAATACCTTATTTTTCTTTTTTTAGTATTTCTTGTCTTCTGGTTATTGCCCGCGCCATTCCTACTCCTGGTTGTTGAATTGTTTGTGGACATCATTTCCGCCCTCATTTTCTCTCCCTGTCCAAATCTCGCGAATGCGCCATAGCACATAGCGTTGGAAACCAAGCCTCTAGCTCCCCTGGAAGGAGAGGATCAGAGTAAAGCTTCGTGAGGCTTCCCTCTGTGACATTTTAAGCGGAAGATAATGAGAAGATACAGAAACGGCACACATCGTGTGCCGTTAAACAATATACCCAATGCTCAAACGCGGCTGACATCAATCTACACTCTTGGACGATTTATAGGACATCTGAAAAAGTGAGTGAAATTTCACAGGCAGCGATCAGCTGCCTGTGCTATATACATTACAAAGAGCCATAGTTATACTGGAGGGTTTACAACCACTTTAAGGTTTCGAGGCTGACACTTGGTAACTCATATTTTCTATGGATTAAGGTCTGGAGACTGGCTAGGCCACTCCCGGACCTTAATTTGCTTCTTCTTGAGCCACTCTTTTGTTGCCTTGGCTGCGTGTTTTTTGTCATTGTACTCCTAGATATTCCTCCTCCTCCTCCTCCAAATGCGGCCAGTTAGGTTGGTGCCAAAGAGCTAAATTTTGGTCTTATCTGACCACAACACTTTCACCCAGTTCTCTGAATCATTCAGATGTTCATTAGCAGACTTCATAAGGGCTTGTACATGTGCTTTCTTGAGCAGGGGGACCTTGCGGGCGCTGCAGGATTTCAGTCCTTCACAGCTTGGTGTGTTACCAATTGTTTTCCTGGTGACTATGGTCCCAGCTGTCTTGAGATCATTGACAAGATTCTCATATGTAGTTCTGGACTGATTCCTCACCATTCTCATGATCATTGAATGGATATCTTGCATGGAGCCCCAGACTAAGAGAGATTGACGGTTATTTTGTGTTTTTTCCATTTGTAAATAATCCTGCCAACTGTTGTCACCCTCTCACCAAGCTGCTTGGAGATTCCAGCCATTCCAGCCTTGTTTAGGTCTACAATCTTGTCCTCGGCGTCCTTGGACAGCTCTTTGGACTTGGCCATGGTGGAGAGTTTGGAATCTGATTTGCTTCTATGGACAGGTGTCTTTCATACAGGTAGCAAGCTGAGACTAGGAGCACTCCCTTTTAAGAGAGTGTTCCTAATCTCAGCTCATTAACTGTATAGAAGACACCTGGGAGCGAGAAATATTGCTGATTGATAGAGGCTTAAATATTTCACTTATTAAAATGCAAATCAATTTATTACTTTTTTGAAATGTGTTTTTCTGTATACTTTTGTTATTTTTCTGACTCTCGCTGTTGAAGTAAACCTACCATAAAAATATAGATTGATCATGTCAGTGGGTAAATGTACAAAATAAGCAGAGGATCAAAAAATAGTTTTTTCCTTGCGGTAGGTCGAATGTGACCTGGTATCTCCTGTACTTGTCATGTTTGTACACGTTAACAGGAGAAGCATTATTTGATAAAACTAAACATCCTAGTATTGTGGTCCTTTACAATGTACAGCGCAACAAAATTCTCCCCTCCATTTATTTCCATCATATTAGAAAAGTCATTACATGCTATTAAACCCTGTCAAGAGGGATGACTTATCAAAATGTTCAATATACAAACAGAAGTAAGAAAATATTTAACTGTTTACTTCACAAGAAAGGGTGTTTTTTATTTTTCCCATCAAATGATGAACCGATGCTTTATCTGCACCAAGTCTGGCTCAGTCTTCTGTTCTCCTAAATAAGACGTCTCATTGAAATGCACAATTGGTGCCAGCTAGAAGCTGGTGGTATTCTAAGGGCTCTAATTTGCAGGATCTTCATTGTGAATTGACTTTTCCATTCAAAAACCCATAATGTACAGTGCATGCATGAATGTCAGATGATCATGGTAATGGCACCCAGCCAAAATGTTTAATTTTGTTTTAATTTAGTTCGTTTTTTTTATTGCTGTTTGGTGAGGAATAGCGAGAATATCTCACGATTAGAGGTGCGCATCTTCACTGGTCTCACGATTCGATTACGATCATCCTGTCAATGATTCAATTTCACAATGCATCACGATTTGCTGCCTATGGTTTTCAGCAAAAAATAAATAAAAAATTCAAGCAGTCAGAAGTACCCTGCCAGCGTACGGTACTGTAAAGTAAAACAAAAAATCTTCATTATATAAATGCCAGTGTAAATCGATGCCTCAAAATACCTCATCTCCAATCTTTTATGGCCAGACAGCACAGTAAGTTGGTCACCAGTGGCGGCTGGTGCTCAATTTTTTTTTTGGGGGGGGGGGCACACAAACCTGGCCCCCTCACTCCCCCCCCTATCAACCCCCTTTCCCTCGATCGCCACTTGGCCCACCAGCCCTGCACTTAACCTGACCAGGTTGTGGCTTCAGCAACTCCCAGCCCCCCCCCCCCGATCTTCTCCCGGTCTCATCGTTCGCTTCTCCTCCTGGCCAGTGGTGTCTTGGGAGGAGAAGCAGGAGGATATTAGCGAATATTAATTCGCTAATGTCACACAAATGGGTGGGCAAGTGAGCCCACCCTTTTTGAAGCCAAGCCTGGGGCTCTAATTGTGTGCATTGAAATCCATGCGTCTGGCGCCCTGTATGGAGATTTGGGGGGCACCCTTTTGAGCGGCTGCCACTCGCATGACCTCCACGACATTAGAGCATCTCGGCCCCTCCCGATGTAGCCCTTACATCGGAGGAGGAGAGTGGTTGGGGGGTCACGTAAATGGCCATAAGAGATCAGAGATGAGGTATTTGAGGCATCGGTTTACACAAAGGTTGGGCTCGGGAGTGTTCGTAGGGCCACATGCCCAAACCCACCAGGAAGCTTACACTGTGCAGCGCTAACTACAGGCAGCGAGACATTTCCTGGTCTCTGCAGCTGTGGAAGGGGGAATCTTGCGGCCTGTGGTTAGCGCTGCACAGTGTAAGCTTCCTGGCGGCCTCAGGCATGTGGAGCTGTGAACACTCCTGAGTCTATCCTTTGTTTACACGAATACTGAATCAGGACAGCAGGGCTCTCCCAGGAGAGGCAGGACGCTGGGATGACGTTATTTATCCTCCCTGGCGGTCTTCCCGTGTGTGGCACGGGGTGAGATTTTAAAGCTACGATCGATAACCCCGTGCCACACACGGACTTGCCTCGCTGGATGCAGAAAAAAGTTTACTTACCTTTTCTCTGCGATCCAGCGATGAATCCCCGCAGTACACGGCGGGCGGATGTCCGCCTGATGCTGTGTGTTCCGCCGATTCCCTTCCCTGCGAGCGTCGCGACGTAGGGGGGGGAACGGCGTCAAATTTAAAAAAGTAAACAAACACTATACATACAGTACACTGTAATCTTATAGATTACAGTACTGTATGTAAAAAATACACACCCCCCATGTCCCTAGTGGTCTGCCCTGTACACTACATGTCCTTTTATATAATAAAAACTGTTCTTTCTCCCTGCAAACTGTAGATTGCCCATAGCAACCAAAAGTGTCCCTTTATGGCAAAAATTGTTTTAGAGCAGCTAAAAAACAGCGATAATAAATCAGAATCACTTGCAGAATTTAGCGATAGCGATTTATGGGGAAATTCGTCATTAAAAAAAAAAAATAATGACAGCAAAAATTCTGCAACTGAGCAAATTTCAGTGATTTTGATTTGATTACATTATTGAATAATTTTTACTATAATTATATTATTATTTGTTATAATTTTTTATAATTATTTATTATATTATAATTTTTAATAAGAAAAAAAAAAAAAAATCATACCCAGGATGCCTATTAGACTCTTGTTTGGATAGATTTCAGTGAGTTATTCCTAAGAATTACAAGCCTACAGTATAAAACGCCAAATTCCCTTGCAAATAATGGTACCGCTTTTAGCACCTAAAATCTGAAAGAATCATACCGCCAGGGAGGTTAAGCAATCGCGATGCAGCCATCCTCTGCATCGATGCAAAATCTTTCAAGGTTGCATCGCACAATGCATTGATTCAACAATTGTTTTCAACACCCATACTGATGATGGTGAAGTGAAGTGATTTTTAAACGGGAAATTTAGCTAAAAGAAATGGGTGTACAGGTAGGATCTTTAATGCAGAAGAGACGTGCTCTGTCCACCCCTGTACAGTGAGCAGCCCACTGTAGAAATTCAGCAATGCCAAAGCGGACTGCGCTACCACGCCTGCGCAGAAGTAACGTCACCCCTGCCTGGCCAGTAAAAGTGGCCATCAATTGAGACCTGGAAGCCAGCAACCTGAAGATGTCGGCAGGGAGCTGCGGGACACCACATCGGTGAATCCAGGGTGAGTATAGTTATGCTTTAAAGTGGTTCTAAATGCATTCTCTGCATTAAGTAAAAAAAATGTCTAGGTGTTGTATCAGGTGTGCTGCAGTGCAAGGATCCATGCTGATAAGAGAAGAGAGCAGCGTGGCAGAGATGAGCTCATCTGAGTGTTGCCTATCCTTTCACTATTTATTTTTTTGGGTGGAAAGGAGACCTGCAAGTGAAAGTAAAACTGCAGCAGAGAAAAATCAGCTACCCTCTGATGCTAAAGAGAGCTGTGCTTTGGGTTACAGCTGTGTGTATCTCTGGGTATTTTATCTGTGTATTTAACTGTTTGCCTGGAGCTCAACTCTGCTAGTCAAACACAGTACAGTTTTCAGCTATTTCATTCCCCTTCAAACCCTTTTCATTTGCAAAATTAATCCACCAAGGCAACCATGAGCATCTTAGAAGATTGATCTTGTATGCATCCAATATATCTCAGAGTTGTCCATGATATTGGTCCCAAAATACTGTTTATGCTATCGTATGCTTACACTTCCTATGTGATCAGGGCTTTTTTTCAGGGGGAACTTGGGGGAACTCAGTTCCACCACCTTTGGCTCAAACCCTTTAGTGCCTGCTCACCACAATCACTTGTAAACACAGAAGTCTGGTTTCTGTGTTTACAAGTGACAGCTCTGCACTCTGTGTGTAACCCCCCCCCCCCCTGAACTCTGTACTCTGTATGTAATGCAATCCTGGTATTTAATGACCCTTTAAGACCCTTCTACTGTTTGTGAAATCTGAATGGGTCATGGTTGAGTTCCTGCACCTATTTTCTGAGAAAAAAAAGCTCTGTATGTGATTAACCCTCTTCTAGGATCAGATGCAGGCGCTGTCAACATTGGCTGCAGAGAGTCTACATAGCAATCAGTCTGTGTGGTTTGGTCACTACCCCACTTCAACCATTGTGTCTTCTTCCCCTGGTATCCGGGAAGTAATGAGGTCAGTCACTTGCATACAATATCCATCTATTTATTAATCCTACTTACAGAAATATATTGTAAACAATTCCTCTTTTTTGGCATATTTATTTACAACCTTTTGCTTCACAAAGCAACTCCCAAAATGCTTTTTTTTTTTTGGCTAGATGTACCATGCTGTGTAATATCTCATCCTTGTATACATGGCTCCCAGTGTTACTCGGTAGGCCCCGCACTGTACGATATAATCGGTCCAAAAAAAAAAATTATATGCAACTAGTGAAAGAGTGATACTAGATTCACACAACAGGTGGCACTCCAAACAAGGAATCCCCCCTAAGCAAAAGCCCGCAAAGCAGTGACAAAATGAGACAAAATATAATCCCTTTTACTAAATGTGCATAAATATGTGAATAATTAGTCCATATAGATCATCAAGTGATTTAAAAAGAATAAATCCGCTCCAATTATCTAAAAGTGATTAATTCAATTCAATTATTAAGCTGCTCCTCTAATAGTAAAAAAATAGAATTCTTACTACGAAGTGATATGTGAAGAAGGAGGGCGCTAGAAAGTGGTTATAAAAAACACTCATAAATAATAAATATACTAAATTGAGAAAAATACAAATCATAAAATTCTCCCAAGTGGATTAAACAGTGATATACAGTTAGTGGTAATAAATCTTTAAAATAAATCACCAAAAGGTATTGCACATATAATAGAAGTCCATAAAGAAAGTGTTTGACTCTTTCTAAGGAAAAATATACAAGGCAAAAAAGATAAAAAATTGTCCCAATTGAAAAAAAACAAATAATGTGATTTATTTCCAAAATCCATCCACTAACAAAAAACAAAATCTTGCTGTAAAAGGATTGTTGTCCAGACAGTGCAAACTTGTTCCTTTACCATACGCAAAGATAAGACACCCAAAGTGCACAGAAGGAGTATGTGCTTACCAGACTCAATGGATCTTTTTGATTAGAAAAAGATCTCATGCGCTTAGCAGGAGCATGCCTGCACACTTGGCCATAAACGGGAGATGTGGGTATTGGCTCAAGATCTCCATTGCAGAGATAGAACTCGGAATGAGAAAGCCAAAACTTCCATAGTGCAAACCATTTAATAAAATAATAAAATGACAGAACAAAAGGGCCAAATGAGCGCTTACATTAAAAGGTGCCCAACCCGGCACTGGGGCTGTAGACTCGTAAGGAAAAGCACTTGTGGTTCCTCCACTTCCTCAACGGCGTGCGTTCCACCAGTCGGAAGCTCAAGCCAGATTGCCGGATGTGATGTAGGGAGTACACGTGACCAGGCTGCGCCGTGACGTTCGTTTCGTAAAATTAACGTCTTCAAGCAGGTGTGCCTTGTCACAAAAAGTCATGTAATTTGTACTCTGATGGAGGGAAGTAGAGTTAGTGTGAGCCAATAGTAAATCTTGACTGCAACCACAGTTCCGACCTGAGCATACCGCCGTATAGACACACAAATGCCTTGTAAGAATCTCCCAATTGTGCACATAAAAACATTTAATAAATAAACTTAAACTTGAATGAAAAAAAAAAAACATTTGATAAAACATTGCCTCAGTGGACAGATAATTAGGCAGGCATTAATATTATACGGGCAATAATATTAGAAACCTAAACCCACAAGAGGGAAAAATTGTTCTTTTAGTTATATTTGACTGAAAATTAGTGATCTTTTTAGGCTCTCCTGATTTTCTTGTGGTTTTGCACACCTTACATCTAGTGCAATGATGGAACCCAGACCCATATAAAAAGGTAACCAATTTTCTAGGAGGATCTGGTACATTAGGAGCTATTTGGTTCCTAAGACCAAGGGCTCATCGATAAATGAACTTAGGTTTGGAGGAGATGGTAGATTTTAAGTCATTATCTTTGAGCACGATGGGCCAACAGTTTTTAAAAATAGCTTCTATTTGTCTGAACTGTCTATGAAATCCCAACACAAAAGCCAGTTCACCCCCAAATTTATTTTTCAGCTTAATAATTCCCTATCCATTAGGCAACCTGAGATTTCACCTTTCCTAGTAATTCAGTATTATAACCCTTTTTTCTAGAAATTTACCCTTCAGGATATTTGCTTCTGACTCAAAATCATCATCATTGTTTACACAATTTGGTCTCAAAGTTATTACCTTTTTTACTGATGATGAGATCTAGATAATTAACGGTATTGAGACTAGACTCCGCTGTAAATTTTAAACCATAGATATTTCTATTCATATATGCCAGAACCCCACTTAAATCAGTCTCAGTCCCCTCCCACAGCAAGATCACATAGTCTATGTATCTCCTGTAAAAGGATAAGGACTGGTTCCTATTTTGAAAAATACTTTCATGTTCCCATTTATTAAGTACCACATTTGCAACACTGGGAGCATAACGCGCTCCCATAGCTACTCCGCTAGTTTGGCAATAGTACTGGTTATTGGCCCAGAAAAAAATATTACTCATGGCTAAATCCAAGCCTCTAATCCGATATTTAATCTAAGTTTGAGCTTAGATTGTTTGATATTTTTTTATCTTTTTTGCTTTGTATATTTTTCCTTAGAGTCAAACACTTTCTTTATGGACTTATATTATATGTCCAATACTTTTTGGTGATTTATTTTAAAGATGTATTACCACTAACTGTATGTCACTGTTTTACTCACTTTAGTATATTTATTATTTATGAGTGTTTTTTATAACCACTTTCTAGCGCCCTCCTTTTTCACATATTTACATATAGATCATCAACCTTTATTCTGAGGGGAACTATGATGTCTGCTCATGGTTCGATTTCACTCTATGCGTGAAGAAGCCATCCAGACATCTTATACTCAGGGTGGTCAAACTCCAATTTTATCGTGGGCCGCTTCAGCATAATGATTGCCCTCAGAAAGGGCAGGTTGTATCTGTAAGATTAGATGTCCAGCGCATCCCCTCCCAGGGGCAGACTGACCACTCGGGCACCGCCCGAGGGCCCCATGCCACTAGGGGCTCCATCGGGGCTGCCGGATTCAGTAAAACTAGGGACAGTATGTAAGTCTGCGCTGTATATAGCCAAATGGCAGCTCTGCATGTTCGGCTTCTTTTGAAAACGCCGTGACTCGGACGCGCCTACGCAATACGGGGGGCAGGGCCTTATAAGCCGGTAAGGAACTTTTTCTGAAAGGACATCAATCAACTGGGTGACCTCCCAGATGACATGCCTCCTCAGAAAAGAAACTCCCACTACCGCAGGGAGAAGTACCCAAAAGCCGGATTGGAAATATACATTACAGGGTATGTACAGCCTAAAAAAAAAAATTGCGGAATGTACATGTTACAGGTCTAAAGAAGTTGGTCTGATATAAATATTATTTGGGTGAACCTCCGCTGAGCTAACCGAGGAAAGTTGCAGATGCACTGCACCCGCATTACAGGTAAACCACAGCACCTCAGTGTGAAAGCAGTCTTATAGGTGGTTCAGAACAGTAATGCCACGTACACACGGTCGGAATCTCCGACAACAAATGTTCGATGGGAGCTTGTTGTCGGAAAATCCGCTCCATCGGACATTTGCTGTCGGAATTTCTGACAACGCATGTTTGAGAGCTGGTTCTCAATTTTTCCAACAACAAAAGTTCTTGTCAGAAATTCCGATCGTTGGTAGCCAATTCCGACACACAAAAATCCTACGCATGCTCTGAATCAATTTGACGCATTCTCGGATTCCTTGAACTTAATTTTTCTTAGCTCATCGTAGTGTTGTACATGACTCTTGACATGTTCTTGACGTTCGGAATTTCCAAATACATTTGTGTGATCGTGCGTATACAAGACAAGTTTGAGCGAGCAATCCGTCTGGGGGAAAAAAATCCACGGTTTTAATGTCGGCATGTCCAATTGTGTGTACGCGGCTTAAGGGTTCATTTACATTTCCAATTTGGGGAGTGGTAAAACCCCATAGTTAATTCCTGTATTTATCACTCCGCCCTAACCAACTCCCTTTTGCTGCAGTAGCCAGGGGTGTACACATGTCGCAGCCACAGTGGGAGCATGACACATTCAAATGAATAAGGCCACTCTGCAAGAGTCCTGCAACCTTGTGCAGTACAGAAAACAAGGGGTTAATGCACTGTGTTGCTTTCTCATCACTTGCTTTGACTCCCTTGGACCCTGCAGAAGCATGCCCAATTGCTGGAATGGGTCACGATTGGCAGGTGGTGGCATCTACCAAAAGCATCAGGGGACCTAATTTCCCCCCCCCCCCCCACCAACTTTACACATGAACAAGCACTGAGGGTGCCGCTGCTGAATTCAACTAAGAGCTTATCCATAAGTGCAGCAGGCACTGCTGCTCTTTTGAAAAAATGATCCAAATGTGTTTGACAGGTGATGAGGAGGCAACATTACTGTGCAATGCATGCAATTTACAACACTGTAGTACGACAATTGGAGGATTAAATCGGGTGTGAGGAGGCGACACTGGGCGGCACTGTGCCTGTTTGATTTCTCCCATGTTGTCCAGGTAGCTCTCCACCTCTTTAAGGTTGCCTACCCCTTTTGTACATGGTATAGGGACAGGGGGTGAGGCACCTTAACTAACTACGGGAGATACAAGCATGCTGTGTGTCAGCACATTTTAGTACCAATACCGGGTATGCTGACCGACCACGCCAGCACATATCTGCACCTATGCTTGGCATAACTAAGAACAGGAAGCAAGAGGAAATGACAGGATCACCAAGTATTTGATAGCAAACTAAGAAATAAGAGAACATAAAATATGCATTTTGGGGTTATACACTTTTAAGGGGTCCATTTTTTAAAAGGGGGGGGAATTGCTGTATTTACCACTTCAATACTGGGCACCTTCATCCCCTTCCTGTCCAGGCCAATTTTCAGCTTTCAGTGCTTTCACGCTTTGAATGACAATTACTCAGTCATGCAACACTGTATCCAAATTAAATTTGCTTCTTTTTATTTATTTTTTTAACACAAATAGAGCCTTCTCTTCGTGGTATTTAATCACTAGTGGGTTTTTTTTATGCTATAAATAAAAAAATACCGAAAATATTTATTTGTTTCTGTCATAAAATGTTACAAATTAGTAATTTTTCTTCATAAAATAACCCTAATTAGTGTATGCTATTTGGTCTTTGTGAAAGCTAGAGTCTACAAGCTATAGTTCCAATCATTAAAAATGTATCACACCTTATGCACTGAAGGCATATCTCATTTCTTGAGACACTAACAAGCCAGGAAAGTACAAATACTTTACAAATTACCCCATTTTTGGAAAGTGGACATCCCAAGGTATTAAGTCACATGGTGAGTTTTTTTAAGTTGTAATTGTGGGATGTCAGTACAAGCCTCATCATTGAAGAAGAAAAATTACTTTTTCTCCAAACTATAACAAACTAAATTTTATATATATATATATATATATATATATATATATATATATATATATATATATATATATATATATATATATATATATATATATATATATATATATAGTTTGTTTTAGTTTAGCAAACAAGTAAAAAACAAAAAAAAAACAGTGGTAATTAAATACCACCAAAAGAAAGTTCTGTGTCCAAAAAATTATAAAAATTTCATGAGTACACTGTTGCATGACCACCAATATTCATTCAAAGTGCAACAGCATTGAAAGCTGAAAATTAGCCTGGGCAGAAAGTGCCCAATATTGAAATTTTGGAATTGTTCACATTGGAGCTGTCATTAAATTGGTGGTACTGTCTTTATTTTTCTAGAAGAAAGTAGAACATCTAACATCTAAAACATTTGGTATACAAAATTGGTAAGTTTTACCTAGGGAAAAGGTCACAGGTTGCAAACATTTTGTTGTGTTTTTCTTCGTAGTTCAGCTGTGGCATATATGTGTGGTCACCTGCACACTCTGGGAGGGCTGGCACCTGTCCTGCATAGTCAACATCAGCAGGGCACCCTGGAGCTGGAGCTTGGAGACTGGATGAAGAATAGGAGGTAACATTAATATCTTATTTGTACAGTACAGGACACAGAATGGGTATTCCTAGACCACGGGTTACTGTATATGTTGCTACTTTTTAAGGTCATTGGACACTGGCAAATATCTTTTCTAGGGCAGCCCCTAGAGCAGTGATGGCAAACCTTGGCACCCCAGGTGTTTTAGAACTACATTTCCCATGATGCTCATGCAATCTGCAGTGTAGTTGAGTAATATGGGAAATGTATTTCTAAAGCATCTGGGGTGCCAAGGTTCACCATCACTCTCCTAGAGCATTACCATATAACCCACTCCATGAGGTTCCAGTTTTTTTCTAGTGACCTTAGGCGATGGATCTGTTGTCCTAGTGAAGTTTTTTTATTTTTTTTTCCCAACTGAATCCTCTATCAAAAGCTAACAGCTTATTGGCTTGCACTACCTAGCAGTTTCTGGAATAGTTACCCTTGGTGTGTATCTTGAGGACCATACCCCAACCCCACTAAGTGGAGCTGGCCTGTAATGTTTGCTACAAGCATTGGATCCTGCATTCGGCGCCCACCTTGGCACGAAGTTTAGGGCGTAAAGTTATCTGCATTGTGCTTTACAGGTCCAGGGCCATTGTCTGTCTATTTCTGTGGTTCCTGGACCCTGAAGACCCCTTTGGGAGGGTGTGCTCTCTGTGGGAGGGTGTGCTCACTGTGACCGGTATAGCCTGGACCTTATTATGGCCTAGAATCATGGAAAAGGTAAGGGCTTCTCTGTACATGGACTCAGGTTCCTGGCTTTAGCATAGAACAGTTTAGTGGTTGTTCACTTTATTCTGCATTCTCAATCTTGTAAAGAGCCTTTTTCTTGTTTTGCACTTGGACAAAGTGGTTTTGAGACCAACACCTTCTTGTTGCCAACAATGAGAGAGATGGCTGCACTCCAAGATCAATTAAAATTCTTTAATATCCAAACATCCTAAGTGTTACAAACGGACATGCAGCTACCTACCTGTCTGTTTGTAACACTTGGAGGATCGAACAGGGGCGTGCACCCGTGAAATCGTCAGACTTCCCATCTCACCTGGAGCAAGTGAGTTCTTTTGTTTGGACCTTCTTTTTGCCTAAGGTGGTCTCCTCTAATCACCTCCAATAAAGATATCATCCTTCCTTCCCTGTGTCCTGCCTCAAAACATGACAAGGAAATTGCCCTACATTGCCTAAATGTGGACAGGGCTGTTAGGGTCACCTAAGAGCAATAGCCTGTTCTCGTAAGACTTTGTCCTGCCTGTTGGTCCTTTTGGAGGACACCCTGCCATTTCCAGGTGGATTCAGACTAGTTATTCCCAGATCCTACACCTTTGAGGAAAAGGTTCCTCCCTTTTTCATTAGAGCATATTGCACCAGAGCTGTTGGTATCTCCTGGGCATTTTAGCATCAGGCATCTGTATCCCAGATTTGCAAGGCTGCCACCTGGTCTTCTGCTCTAATGTTCTTCAAGATCTTACAAGTTATTAGTGTTCAGGCCTCAGCTGATGTGAGTTTCGTCCACAAGGTACTTCAGGCTGTTATCTGAGCATTTGTTTGGATCCTTGTTTCTCTTGTTGGTCTGTTGGTGGTTTAGTTGCTATGTTGCCTGTAGTTGTATTGTTTGGGTATGCCTCATGGTCTATGAATACCAGTCCTGTATCCTTTACTGTAGTGGTCATCAACCCTGTCCTGCAGGGCCCACTAACAGGCCAGGTTTGCAAGATAACTGAAATGTATCACAGGTGATGCTCAATGATTGCAGTATTCCAGTCTGCATCTCCCTCCAAGGTAATACATAAAACCTGGCCTGTTAGTGGACCCTGCAGGACAGGGTTGATGACCACTGCTTTACTGCACTGTTAGGATAATAGGAATTTTTGACTTGCCAGTAAATTCCTCATCTTGGAGTATAGTACAGGTCAGGACTCCAGTGGTTCCTCCCCTCTGTGTCTTTATCGCCCTTATCGCTTGCTAAAAACCTGAACCTGGAGCCCCATAGAAGCGTGGGTGGTGGTATTTTAGGTATGCCCTATGGAGCAGCTTTAGCAAAAGTTGTTGCCTGTTTCTAATTACCTGAAGGCATATAACCCTGGTGTATGAATACCAGTCATATGTCCTGTACTGTACTCTAAGATAAGAAATTTACAATCGTAATTCATATTTTCTTAGTATTCGGCCTTGCTAACCAGGTGAGACTATATAGTTCTTTCAACTAAGCTGTGTTAGTTGAGGTAAATCGTAGTTTCACAACAACTTTACAGCAGTGCTCTGTTTTAAATTGGCGGCACCATAAAAAACAGATGTCTTTTATAGTCCGTTCTGCTTTTAAAGAGACACCGTCAAGAATACCCTAAGGCCCCTTTTACGCGGTCTGACCTTTCAAGTCCGCCTGTCGGTTTTGTTGATGGATCTGAATGGCCGCTCCATTCTTCTCTATGGAGCGTCGGATGTCGGCAGAGACATGTCCGCTGACATCTTTTTCGCTAAAATCTGACAGATCGGATGACCGACCATGACTGATCGGATCGGATAAGATCTGATGAAAACGGACATGCTGTCCGTTTTCATCAGATCTCTCCATAGGAGTCAGCGGCACTGCACAAGCCCCTCCCCGCTCAGTGAGCAGAGAGGGACTTGTCATCTGCGGAGAGATCTCCTGCTGAGATGGCGGACCGATGAAAGCGGATCCGTCCCCGCGTGAAGGGGCCTTACCCCAAGAACAAAAATGTAATGGATTTCATATTGCCAGTCCTCAGATGTAATGGTTGCATTAATTTTCTTTTTATTTCACCTGGTTATCTTCCCAGTAACACACTCTGTCCTGGAGTAATTGCACTGTATGTATGGAGGAGCCCCAGTTTTATCCAGGATAAAATGTGTTTTAGAACTACAGAACACTTCCCCCCTCTTTTTTTCTCATTGCATAGGGAAAAGGAGTTCCGTTTTTTTACTAAAATTCTTTATAGGTTTAATTTAGTCCCTTTTGCTGGGTAGCAGTGCATAGTGCTGAGAATATTGTTGTAGGTAAACAAGGCAGGTTTTCTTTGTACAAATTATGTTTATAATTTGATAATTTAACTGATTTTCTTGCACAGATACCGGATATTTGTCTTCGATCATGACCTGTTCAGCTTCATTGACCTGCAACATGATGAGTGGCCTGCAATTCTCATTACTAACCCCAAATCTGTTTTGTATACAAACCCGGCAGTGGAGCCATTGAAGAGAATCCAGCACTCCACACACATCAGGTATCAGATGCTTTATGTGTTGCAAATGGGAGGTTTTGCCACCACCAGCGGGCTTCCCCCATGCGTGCTTAAAAGTTGCTCTAGCCTCCTGCTCCTGAAGGTGGCAGCATCAAACCCATCCATCAGAAGTTCAGCAATGTCCTTCAATTAAATCAGAGAGAGGATTTTACTAGGGCCAAAACAACTAATCGATTCTGAAATTAATCGATTACTATTTCTATAATTGATTAATTGACCAGTAACATAATGGGGGTAAAAAATAAAAGATTAGCCCTTTATAGTACAAAAAGAGCAAATAATTGCTACTGTAAATATTACTTTCACTCTAACAGTAAAAAAAAAAATTGTAGCGATTTATTTGCTCTTTTTGAACTAAACGGCAATTTTTTTATTTTTATTTTTTTTAACCTCATTAGGTCACTAACTGTCTTGGGCCTGGTTCACACCTATGCGTTTCTTGGTGCTTTTTGCAGAAACACACTACAGTTCATGTAACAAGGTTTTCTATGGGACACATTCACATCTATGCTTTTTTCTGCCGCTGCCCATTTGGAGAGGGTCATGGTACTTATTTCAACGCAAAACAGGGATTTTTTGGTTTAATATACTTCAATAGAGAAGCTGCAGAAAAGCATGTAATGCGTTTTTGCAGCAATTTGTGTTTTTTAATCTGCCCAACAACAAATTGGTAAAAAAAAAAAGCATTAAAAAAAAATGCAAATTGCAGCTAATTCACGTGAGCAAAAATCAAAATGCACAGCAAAACACACTGCAGAAACAGATCAAAAGCAAGCTGCATAGGTGTGCACCAAGAATAGGTGTGCGCGGCCTTTGGCATTAGGGTGTGCACCCCAAAGCTCAAACACACTCTACCAATCACTAATGATGTTCATTCAGAAAGGAAGGGGCCGGTAAATGGCATATATACTGGCCCCTTCATCCTAAAACATCCACAGCAACAACCAGTGGGAGAGGAGGGAAGCCGGCAGTGCTGTGGGGGGAAGAAAGGGGAGCCAAATCAGTAGAGTGAATCTGTTCTGCACAGGGTGATTAGGGTGTGCCTGGGCACACCTGGCACACCCTGTGCGCACGCCTATGGCACCAAGCCGTATGCTGGCCACACAGATCAATTTTCAGACGAGAATATTCATACGAAAAATGTTTGTACATTCGCTGAATGAAAGAATGTTGTTTGAAATTCACTTGCTTTTAACATTCAGTTTTAAAATTAATGTAATTTCTGAATGAAAACCACATACACTGTCTGAGAATTACTTTGACCAAGAAGTTTATGAATTCAAAATTTTCCTATCACTGTGGTTGAAAAACAAATGTCGATTTGACCCCACTAACGATTAGAAAATCGAACAAACATTCTTACTTTTTTTTAAGGAAGACATTGTTTTTGTATGGCTAGCATATAATATATTACAGTTCTGTTTGAACATCTGCAAAACAGCCTAATTTCTTTCCTTTAAAGTGGTAGTAAAGTCTTTACTACCACTTTTACCTACAGGTAAGCCTATAATAAGGCTTACCTGTAGGTATAAAAAATATCTCCTAAACCTGTACGGTTTAGAAGATATTCCCCTCGCAATGCAACGCTGATTGCAGCGGCGCATGCGCAGCAGGGATCCTCGGCTAAAGGGCCGGCAGCCACCGGACCTTGCCGGAATGAAGTATCCCGTGCGAATGCGCTGGAGCGGCGATACCCAGAAGACACGCAGAGGAAAGATGACATCTCGCTCGGCGTGGACCAGGTAAGTTCTCTACACCTCGTTCTAAGGTAAGTGTTTCATAATGAGCTAGTATGCGGTGAATACTAGCTCATTATGGCTTTTGCCTTTCAGGTGTAGAAAAAAAAATGTTGCGGGTGTACAACCGCTTTAAATTAAAATGTGATCCCTGATATTTACCAGATTCACCTCTAAAGCCCTGTACACACGAACGGTTTGTCCGATGGACTGTTTTCATCGGACAAACCGATCGTGTGTGGCCCCATCAGTTTGTTTTCCATCGGTGAAAAAAAATAGTACATGTTTTAAATTTTTCCTATGGATAAAAAAACGATTGTCTGTGTGGAAATCCATCTGTCAAAAATCCACACATGCTTAGAATCAAGTCGACGCATGCTCGAAAGCATTGAACTTGTTCTCAGCACGTCGTAGTGTTTTACGTCACCGCGTTTTGGCACGTTCAGATTTTTGACTGCAGGTGTGTAGGCAAGACTGATAAAAGTCTGCTTCATCGGATATCCAACGAAAAAATCCATCGGATTAGATTCCATCAGATATCTGATCGTGTGTACAGGGCTTAAGACCCCTTTCAACCTGGCTTGTTTTTCAGGCGCTCTAGTGTTAAAAAATAAGCGCCTGTAACGTGCCTGAAAGAAGCCTCATCTGCAGTCCCAATGTGAAAGCCTGAGTGCTTTCACACTGAGATGCTGCACTGGCTGGGTGTCAAAAAAGTAATGCAAGCAGCTTCTTTGCAGCGCTTTAGGAGCGTTGAATACACCGCTCCTAAAGCGCCCTTTCCCATTGATGCACTTTTTTAACGCCAACGCGCCTGGAAAATGCCCCAGTGTGAAAGAGGTCTTAGAGGATCTTTAGCAACTTTTTTCAGGCGCTGGCAGTGTTAACGGCTCTGAAAGCACTCGCCCTTTCACATTGGGATTGCAGCTGAGGCTTCAATCAGGAGACTTTTTTTAACGCCAAAGCGCCTGAAAAACGCCCCAGTGTGAAAGGGGTCTTATAGTATATATAGTATATCTCTCCTCTGTCAGTTATTCTCAGCGAATTGGAGATTTTGCTCCCCAACCATATAGTTGGTTATTAATATTTCCCACTTCAGATATTTAAGAGTAAATTGACTTTTTTTTTAAACTTTACATATTTAACTAAAATATACACCACACTTTAAGGTTATTAACCGATTAATCAAAACAATAATCGGCCAACTAATCGATTATGAAAATAATCATTCGTTGCAGCCCTAGATTTTACAGTGAGTACAAAAATGCAAATGCTACCAATGAGAGAAGTAATTATTGATTCTGTTTGTTTTTAAGAGTGCTGGTATTTTCCCCGGATCCCATCATCTCTGTCAAGGTGTTCATAGACGGCATTGAAATGGGAGACGCTGAGAATTCCTCTGGTCCATTGTACGTGTTAGAGTGGAGTGCTGAAGCATATATGACTGGACTACATGAGATCAAAGTCCAAGTGAAGGTAAACAAAAAAACAAAACATATACAGAAACTGTCTGCGCGGTACTTGGCAACTGTAAAATAAAGGTAATGAGGAGTGTGCTTATACAAGAATTTAGATATCTAGTCTTCTGTTTTTAGAACTGAGCGATCTTGCCTTGGCATATTTTTCATTAACCACTTAAGACCCGGACCAAAATGCAGGTAAAGGACCTTGCCCCTTTTTTGCGATTCGGCACTGCGTCGTTTTAACTGACAATTGCGCGGTCGTGCGACGTGGCTCCCAAACAAAATTGGCGTCCTTTTTTCCCCACAAATAGAGCTTTCTTTTGGTGGTATTTGATCACCTCTGCGGTTTTTATTCTATAAACAAAAATAGAGCGACAATTTAAAAAAAAATGCAATATTTTTTACTTTTTGCTATAATATCCCCCAAAAATATATAAAAAAACATTTTTTTTCCTCAGTTTAGGCCGCTACGTATTCTTCTACCTAGTTTTGGTAAAAAAAATCGCAATAAGCGTTTATCGGTTGGTTTTCGCAAAATTTATAGCGTTTACAAAATAAGGGATAGTTTTATTGCATTTTTATTAATTATTTTTTTTTTTACTACTAATAGCGGCGATCAGAGATTTTTTTTTCGTTACTGCGACATTATGGCGGACACTTCGGACAATTTTGACACATTTTTGGGGCAATTGTCATTTTCACAGCAAAAAATGCATTTAAATTGCATTGTTTACTGTGGAAATGACAGTTGCAGTTTGGGAGTTAACCACAGGTGGCGCTGTAGGGGATGTGTGACCTATGTGTTGTGTTTACAACTGTAGGGGGGTGTGGCTGTAGGTGTGACGTCATCGATCGCGTCCCCCTATTACAGGGATGACGCGATCGATGCTACGGCCACAGAGAAGCACGGGGAAGCCGTGTTTACACACGGCTCTCCCCGTTCTTCCACTCCAGGGACGGATCGCCGCACTGCAGCGGCGATCGGGTCCGCGAATCCCGCGGTCCCGGTCCTGGAGCTTCGGACCGGGTCACGGGCGCGCGCCCGCGACCCACGGCTGGGTACTAAAATCAACGTATATATACGTTGATGTGCCCAGCCGTGCCATTCTGCCGACGTAAATGTGCAGTAGGCGGTCCTTAAGTGGTTAAAGTGTTACTAAACCCAGGACGCTGCATTCACTATATCTTGTCCCGCACAGCACACTGAACATGGAAATGCATTTGTTTTAGTAAATAAAAACTGCTAAATACCCTTTCTCGTCAGCAGTTGAAAAAGTCTTGTGACTTCTATCAGTCTATATGTCTGGTTAAAGCTTGCAGGAGGAGTTCTAATTATTCCATAATTGTCCTATGAGGCTGCAGAACCCCTGACCCTATGTCCGGACAGTGCTGATTGGTTTTGTGCTGATTATATGCACTCTATAAAGGGGGGAAAAAAATAACCTCTAGCAATACACACCAAACCATACACACCAAACTGAGCATATGCAGCATGACCTCAAGGCTCTGTTCTATTAGGAAATGGATTGTAGACAGTAGAAGGTGGGGAGGATCAGAGAAGACAGGATTAAACAGCCTTTTTACATGCAGAGGGATTAACCCCTTAGGCCCCACAGTGAGTATAACGAGCATGCTTTACTGCATATATAGACTGATTTTTACTTATGTGGGTTTAGTAACAAGTCAGTGGGAATGCAAAACAACCCAAAGTAAGTTTATGCAGGTTTGATGCGCCTTTCAGTTAACTGAAAGCTCCCAAAAGTATTTCAATTTAAGCTTGAATTCAAGCATGATGCCCCCGAAGGTACATTACATCTTTCTATCAACTCAAGCCCGTAGTTTGAGCCAGACACGTAAACCTCAGGTTCAAAAATTGGTGATCACAAAGTCAGGCAGTTGCTGCCTGAATTTTCACAGTAAATGTTTTTTTGCTTTGGTTGAGGTAGTACCGTATATACTTTTTTTGGCTGAAAATGCCCCCCTCGGCTTATACTCGAGTCGGTGTACCTTGCGATATTGAGAGGCTGCGGGCGTCCATCATTTTAAAACTCGTGGTCACCTCTTGTCCCTTCCATGATAGGCGGAACTCTGTCTGAGAAACACCTATCACAAACATTCTCTCATCCTCACCCATCCCAGCAGACACTGTGTTCAGTGTTCCACCAATTACAGGCGCGTTTTCATCCTCGGACGTAAGTGATTGGCGGAACACTGAACACAGTGTCTGCTGGGAAACTGAGTCAGAGGATTAGAGAACGTCCGTGATAGGCGGAAATGTGTCAGCTGCCTATCACGGAAGGGACCAGGAGGAGACCGCAAGTTTTAAACATGGACGTCCGCAGCCTCAATTTCTTCAATTTCAGGTACGTGGGCACAGTGACGACAATGGGCACAGTGATGACAAGGGGCACAGTGAGGATGGTCACGGTGACAATGGGCACATTGACATTACAATTGGCATAGTGAGGTGTGCAAATGGGCTGTTGACCCACGTTTCCTCTTACAGTAGCTGCTGCATAGTCACCCTAGGCTTATACTCGAGTCAATAGGTTTTCCCAGTTTTTTGTGGTAAAATTGGGTACCTCGGCTTATATTCAGGTCGGCTTATACTCGAGTATATACAGTAAGTTTTTGTGCTGATTGCTTTCACTTTATCTTTGGATTAAATTTTTTACTACTTGTCTACCAACGTCGTTTATAAAGGGCAGCTGGCGGCTGGAAGAACAGGGTTTTAAATATACTGCAGCTGGTTTTGTTCAGCCAGTGATGTACTTTCTGTTTTAAGCTGGCTGATCTTTTTCACAGTCTGAAGGTACATTAGCATTCCCACCCAGGTCATCCACAAAGTTTTATATTGAGATGCATTTAACATGTGCCTGAATTGCTAAGATACTTATTCTCCTTCGTTGACTTTAACAGACCTCAACAAAAGTCTGTGGGTAGATGAACAGAGCTTTCTGCAGGGTATACATATGGGAACTGTGTGCCTATATCCGCAAATGAGTTGTCAAAATATGCACATAAATGTAGAGTTATATTGACATGCCATGTGCCTTTTGATAACCTAAATTCATCATATACGTTTTTCTCTGTCTGCAGATACATATTGGATGACCTTGTCCTTTACTAATGCATGTATTCCGATCGTTTGCCTTTTTGTATGTTTTTACTGATTAAAAATGTGCTTGTATAAACCTTGGTTGAGGATGAGCCCAATAATTGCACCAACCCCTTCTTCATGGGTGTGCACCCCAAAGCAATAGGGCAATGGACAGTGTCGGTAGAGCAGTGGATGATGTGGAAAGGGCAGAGGCTGGTGTCTGTTTTTTTTTTTAATTATTATTACTTTTTTTACAATTCTATAAAAACATTTTTTACAATATATTCTGTTTTTTTTACAATATTATTTTATTTTTAAAAACTGTTTTTTTTTTGGAGCCCCATGGTGGCCTAGGTGAAATATCAGGGGTCTAAACCCTTGATGTCTCGCTTTTGAGACAGAGAAATGGACTGAGGACAGAGATTCCCCAGTTCAGCTTTCTCTGCAGCCAAGTAGCAGGTGGAATCTGCTCAGCACAGGGTCATTAGGGTGTGCCCAGGCACACCCTGTGCACATGTCTATGCCCTTCTTGTTCATACGTTGAGCATACATATTTAATCTTGCTACCTTCTCTAGTTTGGCCTTATACATGTGTGGTGACACTCTAAAAATGTGTTCTGACTAAGTATGGTTGTAATGAAATTTGTCCCTAGACTAAATTTTCAAGGAACACAAAATACACAAAAAAACAAACAAATCGGCATCCGATTTGACCAGATGATTTTTGTATTAAATGATCACTTTGGGTCCAGGCTTCTAGTGGAGGCTCTGTGTGGCCAGCAATCATAGGGTTTATTTTATCAACACTTCGCCATTTGTATCGTAGGATTCTGCTGAGCGGAAACAAACCAGAAGCCATCTGTTCAGCTTAGAAGATGATGTTTCTGTCAGCTTCAGCCTGTTTCCATCTCTGATTCTCCTTACAGATCACCACGTTGTGGTAAGTTAGGATTGTTTTTTTTTTTCTTTAACCACTTTAGCCCCAGAAGGATTTACCCCCTTCCTGACCAGAGCACTTTTTGTGATTCGGCACTGCGTCATTTTAACTGACAATTGCGCGGTCGTGCGATGTGGCTCCCAAACAAAATTGTCATCCTTTTTTTCCCACAAATAGAGCTTTCTTTTAGTGGTATTTGATCATCTCTGCGGTTATTATTTTTTGCGCTATAAACAAAAATAGAGCCACTATTTTGAAAAAAATGCAATATTTTTTAAATTTTGCTATAATAAATATCCCCAAAAAATATCTAAAAAAAACATTTTTTTTCCTCAGTTTAGGCCGATACGTATTCTTCTACATATTTTTCGTAAAAAAAATTTATAGCGTTTACAAAAAAGGGGGTAGTTTTATGGCATTTTTATTAATATTTTTTTTTACTAGTAATGGCGGCGATCAGTGTTTTTTTTCGGTACTGCGATATTATGGTGGACAATTTTTACACATTTTTGGGACCCATTGGCATTTTTATAGCGATCAATGCTATAAAAATGCCATTGGCAGTAAAGGGGTTAACACTAGGAGGCAGGGAAGGGGTTAAGTGTGTTCCTGGTGTGTTCTAACTGTATGGGGGGGTGGCCTCACTAGGGGAAATCACTGATCTTCTGTCCATACATTGTATGAACAGGAGATCAGCGTTTCCCCGCTGACAGGACCGAGAGCTATGTGTTTACACACATAGCTCCCGGTCCCCGCTCTGTAACGAACGAGCGTGCGTTCCCGGCGGGGGGGCGCGCGCGCCCCCTAGCGGCCGCAAAAGATAGGACGTAGAGCTACGCGCTCTCGCCTAGGAGTGCCGACCTGTCGCCGTATAACTGCGGTGCACGGTCTGCAAGCAGTTAAAGCAAACCTGTCTCAATGGAAAATCCATAAAACTGGTAAAGTTTAAATCATTTATATATTTTTTATATATATGTCATATTTTTTAAACATTGTCTGACCTTTTATTTCCCTAAATTTCGGACTCCAAATTCTAAAAATACTGTATATGTCCCTTTTGTCTTTGCACAGGCACAGGCGCTATTTATTGTCATTGTGCTGGGTCAACTCCTTGTACTTCTTGTTTTCAGAATAAGAAAGAAGCCAAAGCTAAGAGGTATGTGTCAACTAGTCTAGTGCTTCCATTATAGTATTGAGGTCATGCTTTTGTTGCCTGGTACAAAACGGGCTATAACCATGTAATAAAAGAAAATCTTGTAGGAGAGAAATGTAAGCATGGTGTAACCTTTTTCTCATAAGTTGTATATTAAAGTATATTAAAGTTTTAAAGGCTCAAGGTTTTGTACCTTTGTGGATGAAGATATAAAATCTTCTGGTTGCATTGGCACCCCCCAGCCCCCCCCCCTAAAACTTATCTGAGCTCCCTCTCGATCCAGTGCCAATTACAACCAGTGAGCCAATTAGGAGAGAGCAGGGGTCTATGCTCTTTTTCTTATGGACACATAGAGCAGGTCTCGGGCGCTAGCACGCACCAGTGTCCCCAGAGTCATTGACCTACTATTGGGGGCACTGGCTGAAGAGGAGGAACCAGGAGCGCCAACAGGGGACACAAAAAGAGGAGGATCGGGGCTGCTCTGTGCAAAACCACTGCAGTGCAGGTAAGTATAACAACATGTTTGTTATTTTAAAACAAATTAGCCTTTAATGTCACTTAACCCTTTCAAGCAGGTCGCCTTCTAGCCCTTTACAAGTTCTAAAAGCCAGAAGGCGGAAGCGGGCATTAAAAGAGTTGTTAAGGAAAAAAAATGTTTTTTGCTGAAATGACTGTTTACAGGGTATAGAGACATAATAGTTAACTGATTCCTTTTAAAAATGATTAAAAACAGATAAAAATCAATCGTATAATGTGCCTGCAGTTTCAGTTTAGTTTTTCATCTAGTTTCATGTTTCTGTGAAGGACAGAGACACAGAGCCAATACAGGGCAGTGTTTGTTTTTATAATGAAACTGATTGGTTCTGAGGGGTTTTAGACGCACAGTAATCACACCTTCTTGATTAGAGACCACAGAGAGAAGCTCCCAGTACTTTTTTCATAAGGAAACAAACAACCAGGAAGTGTGCAGAACAGAGAAGGATTACAGCAAAAATGAACAATGAGGACATGAAACCAGGACTGCATTAGGCTAAAGGAAGCTATTTAGCTAAAAAAAATCCTTTAGTGACCCTTTAAGGTCATGTGACCACTGTGATTTTCTGTCACAGCAGTCACATGATTGGAAAGCTCCTGATCGCAAGTTTGCATTGACAGCTTACCGATCTCCGACAGCTATCGTGCTGCAATCATGCTTTCAGTATAAGTGGTTTACACGGGGCTGCATATATTATACAGGATTTATATAGCACCAACAGTTTGTGCAGCGCTTTACATCAGGGAATACAGTACAGTCACAATACAAATCAATAAAGGAGGGATCAGAGGGCCCTGCTCGTTAGAGCTTACAATCTTTCTAGAGGGATATGCGGCCACTCTAGGCTGCATATATGCATACTGCTGGCGTAAAGAGGTTAAAAAAAGTTTCATATTTTAGTGTTAAAGGATAAGTTCACCTTGGGAATATGTTACATGTTCCACCTGTTTTTAGGGTAGAACATGTTCTCACTCCTGCAGTCTCTCCCTGATCTGTCACATCCGTCGTGAGCCAGGGATCTTCACACAACCTTACAGTACTAAGGACTTTCTTCACAGCCCCAACTGTCAGATGTGTCCTGGATTTCTGACTCCAATGCTCCAATTTAAGCTATTCATCCAGTTAGCTTTAGCAATTAAGCTACTCAGCATTCCCAGGCATTTTCTGCAGGAAATGCATTTTCTAGTTGTAGATGGTCTTATATCTTTTCAATTGAGCTTGTAAATATTCATTATATATGGTATGCATTACAGTCTCGCGCACTGGGACAGGAAATTAGGGGACGTATACCCCCTTTTATGTTTAAGGGGAAATGGCAGTAAAACATTTTCTGCTGTTGGAAACCATAAAGGCTCTGTCTAGAGTTTGCGTTTAACTCCACAGGTAATGAATGCATTTCTTTAAAATGTTTAGCTAAAAGTTCTCTGACCTAAACATTTTCAGAGGAAGAAAAGTAGGGATCTGACCTTGGCATTTCTTTTCATTTACACCAGTGTGAGCTGGAACACAGTGGTAATGTTTTGGGTCATGTTCTTGTTGAAAAATGAATAGGTTTATTATTACAGGAGAGCTGAAGTCACAATGCAGCCACAATTATTAATAATTACTGTAGTGAAATTAGTGAGTCGGACTCTAGACAGCCATGTAGGTCAGGTCATGGCACTAGTTCCACTTTTGGTACAACACGGTTTATTGCTCCTGCAGTTCAGTCCTTTCATCACATCCTACCTTGCTCTCACTCAGTAAGGGTTGCCTCTTGTGAACCTTTGTTCTACAGCCCGACTTGATCATACCAGAAATTGAGCAATTTTGATTGTTCAATTTTTTTTTTTCTATTATAGGTGCCATTAGGAGGTTTGTATCTCAATCTTTGTAATTCAACTGTCTTCTGAGAACCGCATACAGTGTTCCTAATCAGGAATATTGGTGATGATTTTGATTCTGCCACACATTTTCTTTTATTACCTGGAAAGATTACATTTTGTCAACCAGAACATTTTCGAGCTATAAGCTGATTGGGTAACCCATTTCAACCAATGCCGTCTAACAAAATGGCAACACCATGCAGCAAAACTCTGTTAAATGTCATTTTAATACAAATGTTTGTGCTGGTCAAAACAATTGGGTTAAATCTTGTCATTTTAAAACAGTTGACTAGCTATGCAGCTAATAAGAGACACTCGTGGAATGGAGAATGTAAGAAAAACGGGCAAAAAAATCTTTGTCATACAAAGGGAAATAAAGAGGTCTGGAGAATGAGATGAAAATTATGCTAATTTTAGACTGGATGTCTGATTTTTATCTCCAGCTTTCTATGGGGGGTGTTGTGTATTACATGCAAGTTTTAGTATTGAGTTCCTATACGAATCTGTTCAAAAGCAATACAGAATAATCTCAAGCATGCCATTTTTCCTTGCAAGTTTTTGAAAGTGTGCCAGGATCGACTTGCTTCCGAGTCAGATGCTTTTTGACGTGCACACACGTAACATTTTGTAGGGTTGAGCTGCAAGAGTTGTAAATCTTTCAGTTATGCATTGCCCCTCTTTTTTTATATTTTCTATACCAACTGACAGTTCTACAGCTCTGCTGCTTGACAGTCTACTTAGTTTTACTTTGGAACACTGCTGCTTATACTTAGTATGGCCGTGCAGTCCAAATGGTGGAAATTGCATCACAGAGGTAGCCCCATCGAACGCGTTTCATTGGTAGGATGTCTTCAGAGATCGGTACCCACCTTCTGTCACTCTGCTCTTCATATACCCTTAGCTGGCTAATCTTTTCTAATGCCCATCTTGGGGTAGATATTGCTGCTTGTGATATTTTCAATATCAATTGCAATTCCCTAAAATCTTAGACACCCAATGTTTAAAACATACACAAAAAATATATACATTTAAAATCATTGGAAAACATCAACTCTTATCCTTGAGCTGCTTGAAATAACATATTTAAATGTAATTTTAATAAAACAATTTAAAATTGATATCCATGTGAAGACCACTCGGTGTCAGAGTATCCAGTTTGTACATCCACTGGGTCTCGTTCTGCAATACAGGCTGTGCACGCTGGCCTCTTCAGGCAGCAGTCTTGCCTGTATGCTGAAGAAGTGCAGTGTGCCTCTGTTTAATGATCTAATTGTCAGAACATTTACAGTTTTAAAAAAAATACCAAATTTTTCCTTTTTTGTCCAATTTTTTTTTTTAGCCTACAATAAAAACAGTATTTTATTACAATGTACCAAATAAATGCTTCAAATCCTCAAAAATCCTTTCAAATTACAATTTATCTATGAGCAAGGTTAGTCTAGCTAATAGCCATGAAAACTTTAAAGAAAGTTAGAATGTGATAATGGACTCCGCTCGTTTTCGCAACATCATTATTTACATTTCTAAAAAAAACAAAATCATAGCAATATTCACTACCAGTATTTTATTTGTATTTTGTATGCTTCTAGGACCCCCTGGAAATTTTGCACTGGCCTCTTTCTCTTTGCATGTACTAAGCAAGAACAGTGTTTTCTTCTATGCCATTGTACTGTTGACTCTTTTCACAGCCGTAGGTAAGTCTATTAAAAAATTGCAGATTGAGGACTTAATGGCTACATGATGCCTTCATTAGGAGAACATGTCACCTGCACTTTACGATCACAATGCCTTTCCCTTTGTCGTAATAAAAGATAAGTGAAAACAAAGTAAAGAAAAGGTGTTAAACACTTTTTCCTGCAGGCCCCCTGGAATGCCACTTTACACCTCAGGGGGCCAAACCATTTTTTCAATATTTCAGTTTTATTTTATATTTACAGCTTTCAGAGTTTCTAAAAGACCTATCTAAAACATATGTGGTAGTACAGAGTGCTTCCTGCTCATTTGTAAAACAATTCAATCATAAACCAGAATGGCAACTTTTTGAATGAATTGCTATGATCATAGCTATTTATTAAATCAGCAGTCAATATAGTTCTGCTGGAAGCGTTACTGTGCCACCGTATGCTTTATGCCAGTAGCAGCAAAACAGTTAAAGTTTGTGTTTTATATTTAACAGGAGATTTAGAGATGCAATTAAAATTTTATACCAACATTTTTTAGACTTGACAAACAGTTAAGCAAATGTCTTGCAACAAAAAAGTTCAACTGTGTTTTTTTTTTGTTCTTTACGTCCTCTGCTTTCAGAAAATAAATGCGCATTTTATTAAATATTTGAGCAAAGGGAGAATTGGTCCTGAAGTGGCAGGAGATTAAGGTATATTTAACCACTTCAGCCCCGGAAGGATTTACCCACTTCCTGACCAGAGCCTTTTTGCGATTCGACACTGCGTCGCTTTAACTGACAATTGCGTGGTCATGCAACATTGTGCACAAACAAAATGTATATCCTTTTTACCCCATATAGAGCTTTCTTTTGGTGCTATTTGATCACCTCTACAGTTTATTTGAATTTTTTTGTACTATAAACAAAAAGAGCGACAATTTTGCTATAATAAATTAGCCCCAAAAAAACTAAAACTACATTTCTTTATCAGTTTAGGCCAATATGTATTCTACATATTTTTGGTAAAAAAAAAAAATCGCAATAAGCGTATATTGATGGGTTTGCGCAAAAGTCATAGCGTTTATAAAATGGAGGATATATTTATGACATTTTAATTATTTTGTTTTTTATTACTAGTATTGGCGGTGATCAGCAATTTTTAGCAGGACTGCCACATTGTGGTCGACAGATCAGACACTTTTTTTGGGACCAGTGACATTTATACAGCGTTCGGTGCTAAAAATAGCCAGATTACTGTATAAATGTCACTGGCAGGGAAGGGGTTAACACTAGGGGGCCGATCAAAGGTTAAGTGTTCCCTAGGGAGGTGTCTCTAACTGTGGGGGGAGTGGACTGACAGGGAGTAAAGGGAGAGCGCTGTTCCTGATTACTAGGAACAGCAGATCTCTCTACTTCCCTGAGAGAATGGGGATCTGTCTGTTTACATTGACAGATCCATATTTTGGCTCTTTGAGGAGCGATTGCTGGTCGCCCGTGGACACTGCGGCCACACGTGTCAGCACAGTGCCGTGGGCGCACTTCCCATATAGCTCTTATAGCGCCTGACGTACACCTACGGCAGTTTGCGCAGCTGTGCCAACCTGCCACAGTATGACGGTGACTGGTTAGCAAGAGGTTGTAAAACTCAAAAAAAAAAAACAACCTGAGAGACAAAGGCATAATGAGCTAGTGCGCATGACATCACATATTGGCTCATTCTCCAATGCTTCTCTGCGTTGATTGGATAGATTGATAGCAGCGCAGCCATTGGCTCCTGCTGCTGTTTATCAAATCCAATGACGTGGCCTCCGGGGGGCAGGACTGAGTCATACACTCTGTGTCTATGGACGCATTGTGTATGAAAGGGAGCGCACCCGCAAGCTAACTTGGGTTAGAGCATCCCAGAGGGGTGGGGAGGAGCCGTGACAGCCTCCGAGGGACCCCAGAACAGGAGGATTGGGGCCACTCTGTGCAAAACGAACTGCACAGTGGAGGTAAGTATGACATGTTTGTTATTTAAAAAAAAAAAATGTAAACCTTTACAACCACTTCAAGCTTTTAGAAATTCTCCAGTTATTCTTTTATCAAGCATTCTTACCTGTGATTTCAGGTCCTTGGTTTATTGGGGAAATTATAGATGGCCACATGGGAGTTTGCTTTGCCTTTGGAGTGATTGTTGGAGGACATTTCCTAGATGGAAGTCTCACATACGTTGTTGGAATAATGCAGGTTTGTGTCATTAACCTTCTCATCCTAGCAGTGTGATCCATTATAATTATTGTACTAATTTGAGGTTGGTGAAAGCACATCCAGCTGCGATCACCACAGGTAATCGCTTGCTGTGCAGGAAATGGGGAATACCTGCGACCAGTCTCTAAAGTAAATTGGGCCAGCGGCTGCGAAAGGAACTGCTGTTACAATTCGCACTGGTGTGACTGTAGCCTTAAATTCCGACATCACATAGTAAATCTGATATGTAGTAACCCGTTGATACAAAATAACTTGGTAACACAGTGTTACGTTGCACTGAATCATCCTGGTAACAGTTACAGTGCTTACAGAAGCAGGCACCACCGTAAATAAAGGGATTTTTAATAACAGCTTACCTGTAAAATCCTTTTCTTGGAGTACATCACGGGACACAGAGCGCATAGTCATTACATATGGGTTATATGGAGTACCTTCAGGTGTGGACACTGGTGTAATCAACTTCACAGGAAGTTCCTCCCTATATAACCCCCTCCCACTGAGAGTGCTTTAGTTTTGTAGCAAGCAATTTCTCTGAGGTTACACAATGTTCCCACAAAGAGGGGTGGGAGCTCTGTGTCCCGTGATGTACTCCAAGAAAAGGATTTTACAGGTAAGCTGTTATTAAAAATCCCTTTTTCTTGATCGTACATCACGGGACACAGAGCGCATAGTCATTACATATGGGATGTCCCAAAGCAATGCTCTATGAAGGGAGGGAGACCGTAAGGCCAAAAATAGCCAAACAGAAACTATATCAGGAGGTAAAATAGCTCCACCAACAGAAAAAGGGGGCGTGAACCGGGCCAGAGGATTCTATACTGCTGCCCGTAGGACCGCCTGCCCAAATGCTGCGTCCGCAGCCTTTGTGACGTCCAACTTATAAAATTTAGTAAACGTATGTACGGAAGACCAGGTTGCCGCTTTGCAAACCTGTGCCATAGAGATCTGATGGTGTGCCGCCCAAGAGGCACTCATGGCCCTCGTAGAATGGGCCTTAACTGATAAGGGCGGTGGAACGCGCTTCAGACCATAGGCCTGAAAAATCAGCTGCTTAATCCACCTAGCCAAGGAAGACTTGGCAGCCGGCTGACCCTTCTTGGGGCCATCCGGAAGAATGAAAAGCACATCTGTTTTCCTAATCTTTTCTGTAGCCTTGAGATAAACTCTCATGGCTCGGACCACATCCAAAGTATGAAGCAATCTTTCCTCTCTGGACTGGGGGGTAGGAAAGAAGGATGGTAGGACTAGGTCCTGATTCAAGTGAAAACTGGATATGACCTTAGGAAGGAAAGAAGGCTGAGGCCGCAGAACCACTCTGTCCTTATGCAGAATAAGGTACGGTTCCCTGCAAGACAAGGCTGCCAGCTCGGAGACCCTTCTGGCCGAAGCCATAGCCACCAAGAAAACCAACTTTCGGGTTAGCAGCACAAGAGGGATTTCTGCCAGAGGTTCAAACGGCTGCTTTTGTAAAGCTGACAAGACCAGATTTAAATTCCAGGGGCAGAGGGGAGCTCTAATAGGGGGATGTACATGCAAGACCCCCTGCAAAAAGGTTTTTACAAGCGAATGTGTGGCCAAAGGCCTTTGAAACCATATCGATAAGGCAGACACCTGCCCCTTTAGAGTACTAAGAGCCAACCCCTTGTCAACGCCAACCTGGAGGAATCGCAAGATCCTGTCAATAAAAAACTTGCGAGGATGCCCTCCTTGAGACTCGCACCACTCCACATAGGTTCTCCAGACTCTGTAATAGATATTTCTAGAGACTGGCTTTCTAGCTTGAATTAACGTAGATATGACTTGGGCAGAGAGGCCTCTGCCCTTAAGAATTAGAGATTCAGCCGCCAAGCCATCAAATTTAGCTGCTGTGAAGCAGGGTGGTAGATCGGGCCCTGAGACAGCAGATCTGGGCGCAGGGGGAGTGGCCACGGTGCCCTTACTGACATCCTCACGATGAGTGCGTACCAAGCCCTTCTGGGCCAGGCTGGGGCCACCAGGATCACCGGCCTGCGCTCCACCCTGATCCTTCGTAGAAGGCGGGGAATCATCTGTAGTGGAGGGAACGCATACAGGAGAGAAAACTGGTGCCAGGGGCAAACCAACGCATCGGTCCCGTAGGCCGAGGGGTCCCTGGCTCGGGATACAAATTTGTCCAATTTCTTGTTGAATCTTGTTGCCATGATGTCCACATCGGGAACTCCGAATCTTTGGCAAATCTCTTGGAATACCTGGGGGTGAAGAGACCACTCTCCCGGGAGTAACTGTTGACGACTCAAAAAATCTGCTTGAGAATTGTCTATCCCTGGGATGAACACTGCTGAGATGCAGGGTACATGGGCTTCGGCCCATGCAAAAATTAGGTTTACTTCCCTTTGAGCCGCCAGGCTCTTTGTGCCCCCCTGGTGGTTTATGTATGCCACCGCCGTGGCATTGTCGGACTGTATCCTTACTGGCAGACCCTGCAGGGGGAGAGTCCAGGCGACCAGGGCCAACCGAACAGCTCTGATCTCTAGGACATTGATGGGAAGCAGACTTTCTGCCTCTGACCACTGTCCCTGCTGGGTCCGTTTTCCTAAGATTGCCCCCCAACCTGTTAGGCTGGCATCTGTGGTTACTATTTTCCACGAGATGGGGCAAAAGGTTTTCCCTTTTGATAATTTTTGAGGGATCAGCCACCAGTACAGGCTGTGCCTGACTTCTGGAGAAAGAACTAATGGACGGTCTAATGCCTGTATGGACTTGTTCCAAGCAGAAAGAATAGCTGCTTGCAGAATTCTGGTATGGATCTGGGCGTAGGGCGCTGCTTCGAAGGCGGCCACCATCTTCCCCAGCAGTCGCATGCATAGGCGAATAGTCGGCTTCTTTTTGCCTAAGACTATTTGAATCGTTTGAATCAACGACCTGATCTTCTCTTGAGGTAAAAATACCCTCTGGCATTCTGTATCTAACCGAAAGCCTAGATATTCCAACTGTCTTGTGGGATGTAACCTTGATTTTTCTTGGTTCACAATCCACCCGAACTCTTCTAGATGCCGCACTGTGCGGACTACTGCATGATTGAGGTTGGAAGCTGAACTGTCGATAACCAGGAGATCGTCCAGGTATGCTAGGACCAAGATGCCTTCTGTCCTTAGGACGGCTAGTACCGGGGCTAACACCTTTGTGAATACCCGTGGAGCTGTTGCCAACCCGAAAGGGAGGGCTACGAACTGATAATGACTTTGGTTTATCGTAAAACGAAGAAACTTGTGATGTGCTGGGTAAATTGGCACATGCAGATATGCATCCTTTATGTCTATAGATGCTAGGAAGTCGCCCTGATGCAGGCTGGTTGTCACTGAACGTATGGAGTCCATACGGAAGGTCTGAATCCTTAGAAAGCGATTTAGGCGTTTGAGGTCTAATATAGGCCTGACGTCGCCATTGGGTTTTGGTATAACAAAAAGGTTGGAGTAGAATCCCAGACCCCTTTCTTGGGTTGGTACTTCTACAATTACTCCTTGGAGCAAGAGGCGATCCAACGCCTTTACGAGAGAGGCCCTCTTTAACGGGTCGCTTGGAAGACTTGACCCCTGAAAATGAGGAGGGGGGATTTCTTGAAACTCTAGTTTGTAGCCTGAGGCTACTACGGACCGAACCCAAGAGTCGGGAATTCTGGCCTTCCAGACTTCGGAGAAAAACTGAAGTCTTCCCCCCACCCAAGAGAGTGGGGGCGCCCCTTCATGAATCTGATTTGATGACTGGTTTAGCCGGCTTGCGAGACCAGGGCCTCTTGTTTGCCGCGGCTTGTCCCTGTGGGCGGCTATTAACTGCTGAACGCCCGGGAGGCCGTCGATACTGACGGGAAGTCGAAGGGGCCGAGCCTGCAATGGCCTGTCGTTTAAACGTGGGCCCACGCGGTCTTTTCTTGACCGGTAAGGAAGTACTTTTTCCACTTGATATGGTGTGGATATATTTATCTAGGTCTTCCCCGAATAGTCTTCCCCCATGAAAGGGAAACCCTGCTAGAAGCTTTTTGCAGGGTGCCTCTGCTGACCAGTTCTTTAGCCACAAAAGACGACGCATGTGAACCATCAGTAGAGATAAACGAGATGCCTGTTGGATGGAGTCCTTAATAGCATCTACTGCAAAGCAGAGAGCCCTAGGGAATTCTGCTAATTCATGAGTATGCTGAGCCGGCATGTCCTTCAATATATGCTTTGCCTGATCCTTCAAGGCCTGACAAACACCAATGGCTGCTACTGCTGGCTGAACCATGGCACCTACTGAGGTAAAAGCTGCTTTCAGTAGTGTCTCGAATTTCTTGTCGACCGGATCCTTGAACATATGGACATTTTCAACCGGACAAGTCAGGGATTTATTCACGCAGGAAATGGCTGCGTCCACTGTAGGGAGAGCCCATTTCTTTACATATTCCTCTTCCATAGGGTAGAGAATAGAGAATCTTTTAGGAGGGACAAAGATTCTATCAGGTCGAGCCCAATCTTGGTAAATCACGTTCCGCAGAAGGGGGTGCATTGGAAAAGATGCACCAGTTAATGGGGCCTTTAAAGAACCCAATGAGGATACCTCCGGGGCTACTAGTTCTGGCACTGGAAGTTTAAAGGCAGTGCGAACCATATCTGTCAAAGACTGGATCCACAGGCCCTCCGCTTGAGAGGCCGAAAAATATTCATCTATAGTGGAATTTTCCCTGTCTGAACCGTCGGGACTTGGGTCTGCCTGATCCCCTTGTGGGTCCCGTTCCTCTGAAGAGGAGACCTCCGCATCTGAAAACCCCACACTGGGTGAGGGGGATCTAGCCCGCTTGCTACTTGGGCAAGGACGGGAAAACAACGCAGTTAACCTTTTCTCTAGCCCACACATGGTGGCTGCTAGCATTTCTTCCGTCACGTAAACGGGAATGGGTGGATCGGGGGCCGCCTCTGCCCCCAGCACCCCCAATGGCTCTTGTACTATGCCACTCGGTGTCCTGACTGGCGAGGGTGGGGCCGTAGAAGCCTGGCCCAAATCCTCTGACCCCGATGGAGACCCCTTTTGCTTTTTGGTACCTTTAGCAGCCTTGGCTGGTCCAGATCCCTTTGGAGCCATTGTACAACCTTGGGTCACCCCTATAGCCAACACCTGACTGTTGTAGCTAGGAATAACCAATATGAGGGCAGGTATGAGAAAAATGAAAAAGAACTAATTTCTCTCTTTTTCTTTTATATTTCTCTTTTTTTTTTTTTTTTTTTTCAAAAAAATTTTTACCCGCCTGGGAGGTGACAATACCGAGGAAGCCTGTGAGTATTGACACACCAATGCCCGTTAGCCGGAGTCCAAGGTAGACTCAGATACTGCTGGATCTAAGGCTGAGTCCCTTTTTGCAAAAAAACTTTTTTTTTTTTTTTTTTTTTTTTCTGGTCAATAGTGGACCTAAGTCCTAGACCTGAAGATCCACAAAACCGCCACTAGGTGTCCCTGTGTGGCCAAAAGACCCAGCTGCACGCTCTGTATCCTTTCTTCCTCTGCCTCCAGGAGGGAAAAAAACAGCCAGAGAAAAAGTTTTTCCTTTATACAGACCCTGACGCTGCTGGCCCGCCCCCCCGACGCACGCCGACGCTATAAAAGGCGGCGTGCACGCGCGCGCGCACACACGCGCGCACGATCGCGCGCACCACGCTGAACCCACATGGAGGAAGCAGAGCAGAGGAACAACATGGACCAGCGTTATGCAGCACCAACAGACACCAGGTAAGCACTAATCTTATTGTAGTGCACACACAGCGAGGAAGCTGTCCCCATGGGCTTCCTAAGAAACAGGAGTTTTTTACCAGCAATTTCCTCTTTAAAACATGTGGGGTTGCAGTATCAGTGTTAACAGGCAGACCTGGGGTGAGTAGAAAATATATAACTTACACAAGTATACATATATTTACATATTATCTGGGTAAACATTGTAATCCCATCCTGCCTCAACAGACATAGTGGAGATAGTGGCTGATGCACCAGCATACTGTTAGCCAACCCAGAACCCCCAGGGGGATACCTACTGTCGAACCAAGTCCCGCAGGTTCCCTCTTACCTGCTCCACGCCGCAGGGTATTGCAAAATGCAAGAGGCCCAGCCTTCCCCCATCTCCGTGGGTATTGTCTTGGACCTTCAGGGACCGGGGTCCTGTGTTAAGGAACCCACACCCCTGGACCTATATAGCATCCTGGCATCAGTAGCGTTTAGTTCTTGGAAGAGACTAAGGCACTGGAGCCCAGAATCCAGCCCTCCAAGGAGAGGCATTATAGGCACAACCCCACTCCAGCAGGGCCCGGGTACCGTACATCTTGGCTCTGAAGCACTTCGGACGGATCCGGCTAGCTATCCTGGGTCCCGAGACCTCCGAGGGACAGCTAGACGTGACCAACACCTAAGACACTGGCGAAAAAACTAAAGCACTCTCAGTGGGAGGGGGTTATATAGGGAGGAACTTCCTGTGAAGTTGATTACACCAGTGTCCACACCTGAAGGTACTCCATATAACCCATATGTAATGACTATGCGCTCTGTGTCCCGTGATGTACGATCAAGAAAACCACCATTTGCTTACACACTTTTAATTTGCGGGATGGTCACAGCCTGACCTTTTTGGGGACGGGGCATGGCATAAATACATAAGCTAGCCATACTTGGATTAAAATGTGTCCGGTTCGTCAGGGACCAGCTGAATTTTGATCCATGTATGCTAACTATGATTAAACAGAAGACAATCTATTGATCGACTTTTGTTCAACCACCCTGTGAAATTTTAGCCACTGTAGCCTGCAGACTGATCTGTGTATTCTGACTAATGTATGGACACAAGTTCACACCCTTTTTAAGTTGTGCAGGGCGTTTCATATAAAGTGGAAAGTCTTAAAGAAGTTGTAAGGGAAATTTCAAAATAGGCTGTGAAGCGACTGACCACTATTTTTACAAAAAATTGGTGGCAGCAACATATCTCAAAAAAAGGTAGGCTAGTGCGATGAAAAGCTGGCAAAGTAAGTGGTGCTAACAAGAGAGAGCTGAAAGAACTAATTGGGTTAACTGGCAACTGGTCAGTAACATGACTGGGTATAAAAAGAGCATTTTAAGAGAGTCTGTGTCTTTCGAAGTAAACATGGTTAGAGAAAAACTGCACCTAAAAATTAAAAAATAATAATGTTCCTCAACATAAAATTGCAAAAACTTGAAATATATCATTGTCTACAGTATATAATATCAAGATTCCAAGAATCTGGAGAAATCTTTGTGTGCAAGGGACAAAATGCAGTATTGAATGCATGTGATCTGCCAATGACACTCACAGGGAAGGGGTTGCCACTAGTCAATGGTTTAAGTGTGTCCTAGGGAGGTGTTTCTAACTGTGGGGGGAGTGGACTGACTGGGAGTACAGAGAGATCGCTGTTCCTGATCACTAGGAACCGACTATCTCTTTACTCCACTGTGAAAATGGGGGATCTGCTTTGCTTACATTTTTAGATTCCCATTCTGCCTCTCTTGCCAGACCCATGCATCTTCTGTGCAGCAGGCTCGCGTCCATGGTGTCTTGTGCATGAAATGACATACAGGTGCGTTGTTTCACGCAATAGGGCCACCCTGACGCAGTATATATGCAGGAGCGGTTCTTAAATGATTAAAGGGCTTAGTTCAAAAACCTGTATTTCTGATGGAATGGCCAGTTTGCACATCTGGAAAGACACCATCAATGCTGAAAGATGTATATCCAAGTTTTAGAGCAGTTTATGTTCTCATGCAGACAACTTCAGTTTCAGGGAAGGCCTTGCATATTTCAGCAGGATAATACCATGCTACATCAATGACAACAACATGGCTTAGTAGTAATAGAGTCCGGGTGCTTACCCGGCCTGCCTGCAGTCTGACCCTTTCACCAAACTGAAAATATTTCTCACATTTTGAAATGAAAAATACAACAAAGACCCAGGAATGTTGAGCAGTTAGAATCCTATATCGGGCCAGAATGAGACAACAGTCCTCTTCAGAAACTGGTTTCTTTAATTCCCAGACACTGTGGTAAATCTGGCCCAATACAAACTTTTTTGAGACATGTTGCTGCCATCAATTTTCAAAATTACCATTTTTTCTTAAAATAGTACATGATCTCAATTTAAACATTTGTTATGTGTTCTATTTTGTATTGTGAATAAAATATAGGTTTATGAGATTGGCAACTTTTTTGGAACTGGGGTTGTAGTTTTACAGATTCAGTTAAGATATCTTACCAGTATTCATGTGCCTAACTAATCCTTAAGGCCCTTTTCAGACTGGGGCGGGAGCCGCGTTGGCGGTATAGCGGCGCTATCCCGCCGGAATTGCCGCAGGAATCAGCCACTAGCGGTGCGGTATTAACCCCCACTAGCGGCCGATAAGGGATAATACCGCCCGCAATATGCCTCTATAGAAGCGCATTGCGGGCGGTATTGCCACGGTTTCCCATTGTTTTCAATGGGAAGGAGCGGTATACACACCGCTCCAAAGATGCTGCTGACAGGAGATTTTTTTTTCTCCCGCCAGCGCATCGCCTCAGTGTAAAAGCCCTCGGGCTTTCACATTGAGGTTGCTTGGCAGTAGTTTTTCAGGCAGTATAGCAGCGCTATTTTTAGCGCTGTACCGCCTAAAAAACTCCTCACTGTGAAAGGGGTTTAATGGTGCAATTTTTAGTGAAGAATGTCTTCTCATAATCCTGTATCATATGTGGACTCATTACTTTTTTTGATTTTTGCAGATGGCGTTCTTTAATATTCCCCTGACTGCATACCTGTGCTGGTGTTTACTTTGTAGATGCAAGGGTCATGGTTTCTTTTCCCATCTGCGACACACTAGGAAGATGGTCTGTGTGCCAATTCACTTCTTCATGTTCCTCCTTTTGGTTTGGCAGATCTATTCCTGCTTTTTCCTCTTATTGACTTATGGCACCTTAGCGACTTTCCTCTCTCCAATGAAGCTGTGGCTGGTGGTGGCTACGTTGGTCTTGGGCAGGAGAGTGTGGGTGTTCAACTCCCCAGAACTAAGGTCTTATGTCATTGAGCTGAAGAACTGCCAGAGCACATGACAGCTACCCGATGACCACCGGGAAACGTAGGTGCGGGATTATGTGGCTGCATTTTTGCATAGAATCCTCATTTATACCCGGAAAGTACTTCTAAGGCCAATTGCTCATTTGATTATTGAATAGCAAATCATGCACATTAATGACTTGAGCCTTCTATAGCATCATGTGGTTTACTTTAAAACCCACCACTCCTATGTAATACTTCTCAGAAGAATGAAGGACACAAAATGCTGAGATTGTAATTTTAATATTTTCTAGATTTATTCTGTCATTATGCAATAATATTTTCTCTTGCTGGAAAATTGAGACCCTCGCAGTGTATACAGTAATAGTCTGAATTTTCAACCCTGAGATTTTGTCTATGGGTGAAACTGGTGGGGGGTGAACCACTGCTGCAGCAGACGGAGCTTCTGGGACTCCTACAGATATGTCATTGCCTGTATCTCCGTCAGTCCTATTTAAAACACTAGAATGTACCCAGAACTGAAGTATCAATTCTTTGCAGACCGGTCCTACAAAAAATGAGTTGGATGTAGAGAATGACTCCAAATCAACAAAATCTAATGAAGCTGCCCATAGAAGAGCAGATATAGTATGTAGAGAGGTTAAAAAAAAAAAAAACGGCAAATAATATTCATTAATTCTTTCATTATGTCCCTCTTCTTCATATAACTTTTGGTTTGAAACAACACATTGGAAAATCACTAATGCCTCTGATTGGCAATGGCACTTATTACTGCCCTTTATCTGTTAAATATCAATAGTTGCAAGTGAAGCTTAGGCTTCATGTACACGGGTCGTTTTTACAACCTCTCCTGAACGATTTAACTTGATAGTAACACATGTTTAAACATTTTTTTTTTTTTTTTTAAATAGCCAAAAAACGAAAAACGCCTATAAACAAAACGTGGGTTACCGCGTTTAGCGTCTGAACTCATTTTTTTTTTTAAATGTCCAACTGCCTTTGAACGTCTGTTTAACAACGTCCCGTGTACATGGAGCCTTAAAGCGGTAGTAAATCCGCTGCTGCTTTTTTTTTTTTTTTTACATACCTGAAAGGCAAAAGGCATAATGAGCTCATTATGAAATACTTACCTTAGAATGAGGCATTGGTAACTTACCTGGTCCACGCCGAGGGAGGTGTTACTGCTCCAGTGCTGTCGGTGGCTGGAGCGTCGATGTCATCACTCCTGCGTATGCGCGTGGGAGACTTCTTTCCGGCAAGGTACGGTGGCTGCTGAGCATGCGCCGCTGCAGTCAGCGGCTCATTGCGAGGGGAATATCTTCTAAACCGTACAGATTTAGGAGATATTCTTTGTACCTACAGGTAAGCCTTATCATAGGCTTACTTGTAATTAAAAGTTGGAGTACAGAGTATACTACCACTTTAAAGTAGAACTAGATAACCTTTGTTTGTTTTTTTACATTTTGGATAAAGTAAGGGAGGGTTCTAACCTTTTGAGATTTTCTTTTTTTTTTCAATGATATTGGTAAACAGGATAAATAGAGGGCACATCTTAGTCCACACCAATATCTAATCTTGAAAAGTGCGTGTGTAAATACACACCTGAATATTGAATTTGGGATTTTGCTGTGGCTTCCCTTAGTGCTTATTTAAAATGGTTAATTGAGTGTTAGTTCATTTAGAATTAGTGTTTCTGTTTAAGTGCTGGTTCACACATATGCAATGACAGGCATGGCATGTGATTCACACTGCATTGTTGTGTGGATCACATGCAGTGTCTGTGCGATGCAAATTTCAGCCACACAATCTCTATGGCTCTCTATTTTTTTTTGGTCCACACTGGAATTAGATTGCATGAGATCCGATTTTGCACCATTTGACAGTTCACACTGCGATATGCAAACTGATCTGGGGGTGTCATTAACTTTCTATTGACACCCGCAACGGTTCGCGTAGGGCAGTGTGAACCGCCAGTGGGTGACATGTGATGTGTGAATCTGCAGTGGAATTGTTTGGGTTCTCGCATCGCATATGTGTGAACCGAGCCTAAAGAGACCTAAAAAAAAATATTCCATAGCACAGCTCCCTCACTCGTTGAAAATCCTAGCCCTTGCTTCAAAGAGTTTCTAACTACTGTCTGCTGGGCAAATTCTTATCCCCGTACACATGAGCGGTTTTCCCGTCTGAAAAAAAAAAAACGTATTGTTTTTCCGACAGAATTTCGCTCAAGCCTGCCTTGCATAAATACGGTTACACAAAAGTTTGGTGAACTTTTGACTGCCAAGAACCCGGTGACGCAAGACTACGACGAGCCGAAAAAATGAAGTTCTATGTTTCTAAGCATGCGTTGGGATTTGTACACACGATCGGATCAGATTTTTTCCTGACTAGGGGGAAAAAAAAAGAGATCCTACTCTCTTTATCTTTTTCCAGCAGTTTTTCCGTTGGAAAAAGTCTGATGGCGCATACACAGTCAGGATTCCCAACCAAAAGCTCTCATCAGACTTTTTCCAACAGGAAAACCGATGGTGTGTACGGGGCATTAGACTTCACCTTTCCACATAGACTTCTATGTATCTTCCTGGGGAGTAGTGAAATATAAAATGTCACTTGAGGGACAGCTCTGAGCCTGCTGGGGTTGCTGACATTACATCCAAATGCACATATAATCTTATTGGAAGATTTGTTATTTAAATCAACAGTATGGTGACCGTATCTCTTTAACTTAAAGGGTAACTCCACTTTTGTGAGAAAATCGGCAAACAAAATAATGAAATAATATAGCGTATACAATTGTGACTCAATAGTCATATTCGTATTGTAATAATTGTAATCGTAAAATGATTTCTATAAAATGCAATGCAATATGGCTACCTAGGACCTAGGTATCCTGTACCCATGTGTGGTGTACAGAACACCCCTGAAAATTGTATTTCTTGCTTGTGTGATTGGCTCACTGTATTTCCTAGAAGTCTTCACTAAGATACAAGTTAGATTTTGAGCACCCCCTGCAACAAAAATGTCACGGGAAAAGGGAAATCACAATGAAAGGGATGCAGACCCTGACACTTTCCTCAGAGCCCTGCAGGTGCAGCAGCTGATTCATAAGTATAAAACCACTCCCATACAGATTCACTCTACACATGGACAAAGACGAACAAACGGCTATTCCTTCAGAATTACAAAAGGTCTGCTGTTTGTCTGTGTCCATGTTTAGAGTGAATCTGCAATGTTTGTTAAAATCCTTGCAATGTACACAGATCACCCAGAAGGAAATGTTGTTTTTTTCCTTAACAAAAGTGGAGTTGTGCTTTAACCACTTAAGGACCCCTCACTGTGTGTGTGTGTATATATATATATATATATGTGTGTGTGTGTGTATATATATATATATATATATATATATATATATATATATATATGTGTATGTGTGTGTCATTTTTTTTAAAAGATGGATATCTCGGTAACGGCAGCAGCCGCTGCCACAACTGAGATGTCCATCTTTTCAGTGAGCGTTCCTCTAAACGATAACTGTGGTCTCCGAGGCAGATTCGCCGCGAGATCACAGTTATCGGCGGCGGGAGAGGGCCCTCCCACTCCCTCCGCCGCTTACCGGAGCCCTCGGCAGCGGCGGAGGCGATTGGGTCCTCTCTCCTGCTTGCTGTGGATGCGAATGAGGGCAAGATGGCCCCCACCCGTCTCCATAGCATAGCAGGGCGGAAGCGACATCAAAATGTCACTTCCGCCAATGCTTCTTAAAGGGACATTTTCTTGTTATTTTTTTCAAATGGCAATTTTTTTTTTTTTTGCATTTTAGTCTAAATATGAGATCTGGGGTCCCCTTGACCCCAGATCTCATATTTAAGAGGACCTGTCATGCTTTTTTCACGCATACGTGAGTAGCGCTCGCATATGAAAATGGTGTTCAAACCACACAAGTATCACCGCAATTGTTGGAGCGAGAGCAATAATTCTAGCCCCAGACCTCCTCTGTAACTCAAAAGATGCAACCTATGGAGATTTTTAAGGGTAAAAGTTTGATGCCATTCCAAGAGCGGGTGCAATTTTGAAGCGTGACATGTTGGGTATCAATTTACTCAGCGTAACATTATCTTTCACAATATAAAAAAAAATTGGGCTAACTTTACTGCTAAACTGCTTTATTGGGCTAAAAGTGCACTTGTAAGACCGCTGCGCAAATACGGTGTGACAAAAAGTATTGCAATGACCGCAATTTTATTCTCTAGGGTGTTATAAAAAACTATATATATATATATATATATATATATATATATATATATATATATATATATATATATATACACACACACACACATATACAATGTTTCGGGGTTTTAAGCAATTTTCTAGCAAAAAAAAACAAAACTGTTTTAATCTAGTAAACGCCAAATCTGAAATACAGGCAAGGTCCCTAAGTGGTTAAGGCACCCTTTAGTCTAACGGAGAAAGTGTGACTGCTCATTTAGCAAATTTGTTCTTTATTTTCAAAAGATCTTTGTGGCTGAAATGGCTTTACAAAAAAATCAGTGTATTTAAATTCTTGACAAATTACTTTTGGGTAGTAGTTTATAAATGTAAATGTTGTTGGTTTTATTTATAATATATACATATACGTATCTAAGAATTCTTGCTGCTCAAATCATCTATATGCTATTTCCCATAATGCATTGGGACAATACAATTTAGTTATTTATTTGTATTCCCAATATTATATCTCACACCTGTAATAGATATAATCACCTCGATCATGAACTCCGGGCTATGTATACAAACCTCTTAAGGTGCCCATACACTGGACATCGGCCAGATGGTTATACAGTTTGTTCACAATGTCAGCCAAATTGTCCAATGGATGGGGACAATGTCTTTTGTCATATGCTCAGAATGGCACATTTGTGTTTATGGTGCTTATATTGATAGTGTGTGTGATCATTACCTCTTATATTGCCTTCCAATGACTATCTGAGGTCTTTTATTTTTCTGTGTTATACAGTCTATGTTGGTGGCATCGTCGGGTTTTCTTTATACAGTTCCTGAACTAAACTGTCCCAGAGTGGAGGTGTTGGGCACGTTATCTCAGTAATGAAGAGACATTTTACATGTGGGGATGTTGCATTGTAATGTGAATTGGTCAGGATGTGTTACTAGATTCTTTCCCAAGTGTGAGATGTTTTCTGTAAATCTCCCATAGTGTTCTCTGTGTGATGTACAGCCTTCAAGTTATCCACCTAAAGAGATGGGGCTGTATGAGGTGCGGACCCAATTCACTGACCACCCATATCATAGTCTGGCTGCTATGGAATGACGTGTCCTGTAAATACCTATTGATGCCTGTATAGTTTTGGCCAAGTGTTTGTTAACTCTTCTTTTGTTAATCTACCAGATTGAACCTCAGAGATCTGTACATCAACATAGACCTGTATTGCCTTTTATTACTGTAGTTATTCAATGACGGTTTAGGCACCACTGTGGACTTCTCTTTAGCCAAAAATGTGAATGTTTAAGAGTAACTTTACACTCCCCCCCCCCCCTCTTTTTTTTTTTCTTCTTAACCCCCACTTACCATGTTGCAGGTCCTGCACATTTAGGAGACTTGCCCACCAATTGGATCCAGCTGCGATCTGCTTCTTTTTCTGCACCCCCCTCGGTCCCCTGCCACCATCTTCTTTTGTTACCTCAACGGTAAGCTGCCAGCTCTTCCTGACTAAGGCCCCTTTCACGCTACTGCAACTTCAAAGTCCCACAATTTAGGGCTGCGATTTCAGGGAATGCCTGTGTTAGTGGCATCAAAATCGGACCAAATTACAGGGACTACTTTGAAGTCGTAATTATATGAATGGTTGTCAATGGAAGTCATGGGGAACGACTTGTCATGCTACTTTGCCATCACAAATCGTGGGACAAGTCGTATAAGTGTGAAAGGGGCATAAGCCTCATGGGATGTGTAGTTCTGCAACAGCTGTAGTTTGAATCTTACCTGTGCTACAGAAAGAAGCAAAAATTATTTTAAAAGGCATATTCCACCTTTAGTCAAAAAATAAAATTGCAATTAAAATTTTGCAGTTAAGCCTGCTTAAACATTCCATCTGCGGTAGACACAGTGTGGGTGCAATGCACATGGAGGTACAGACTTTCGGTTATGGAGCTGGAGAAAGTATAGGACTATGAGTGCAATGACCACACTTGTGCTTTGTTGAGAACTAAGGGTCTCCGTTGCAGATAGGTCTTAAATTAATGGATCGTTAATGGGTGTCTTGGTTGTGCAGGTGGAGCCATATAGCCACATCAAATAAAAGACTGTATTCTGTGCTGATCGAGCAGGAAAATCTTACAGGCTGCTTGTATCGGGTTGATCAGTAGATTTTAAAGAGATCACATAATCTGATTGGTGCATGGACTACCCTACAATAACATATCTTGTGTAATTTTTCTGAACAACCCATTTCATTCATATTCATTCATGCCTGCCTTGTATAACTTTTCATAAATCCAAATGATGAGAAATGTGAAGCATGTAGCTAGCTCTGTTTTCGCCAGTAAGGTAAGGACTGGCATTTTCTCCACTCAGGGCCAGTTCACACCAGACGCAGTTCCGTGCGCTTTTTTTCTGCACAAAATGCATGCACAGTGTTTTTCCATGTATTCCAATGGCTCTACTTCACACCATGCAGTCAGTTTCTGCACCGAAAACTGACTGCATGGTGTGAACTAGAGCCATTGGAATACATGGAAAACACTGCACGTGGAACTGCGTCTGGTGTGAACTGGCCCCTCAAAGCAGATTTGAATTATTCTTTTCTAGAGCAGATCTAAATCTGACTGGTAACTGTGAAGTATAGTTTTATACAAAACTATGAAATGTTCCAAATGTTTTGAGACTGGTCATAGACCATGTTTGCAGATTGAAGGTAATCCTTCCCAATAGAATCTGTATGCTGTCATTCTTATCTGGCTATGTACACACATTCTGTTCAACATTATGTTCTGAAAGACACTGATCACAGTTTGAAAATTGTATTTTATTTTGCAACTTCAACCATTGCAGTATGCACTTGTGTTTTTTTTTTTTTTATATTTATGATTCTGTAGCAGATTATATTTTTAATTGATAATAAAACAATACTATCCTATTCCTGCCTCCTGTTTCATTAGGACTTTGTGTTACTAAACCCACAACAGTAAAAGTCTGTATATGCAGTGAAGCATTCTTGTTATACTGACTTTGGAACCTAAGGGATCAATCCTCCACATTATGTAAAAAGGCTGTTTGATCCTGTCTTCTCTAATCCTCCCCTTCTTCCACGGTCCCCAATCCATTTCCTGATAGTACAGGAGCCTTGGGGGCAAAAGGGGAAGAGAAGCGCCAGGAAAAATCCTAGTGCAGCAGAATTTTATTTTATTAGAATATAAATTGTTGACAGTGTAAGGTGCACTTGCATAGTTCTAATGATGGTAGATGCTTTCCAGATTCAGCATCACAGAAGAGCTGATAGGTTGTCTATGTAGAGGAGTCCACTAACGCTGTGTGTCAGTGGGAAGCAAAAGCCTCCAGGGACCTGGGGAGGATGCTGGCTGTGTAACTGTGTGTTGGATTTTTTTTCCAGGGCTGTCAGTGGGGAGTCACCTACCACTGAGTCTAGCCATGCTCAGTTTGGTGTGTATTGCTAGAGTGTTTTTTATATATATATATATATAATATATATTAGGGCTGTGGCAATTAAAGATGAATTCCCCCGATTAATCGTAATTTTTTTTGATCGATCAAAATTATTTTGATCAGTACTAGTGGTGCAACAGATCGTAAATGATCCGTGATCCGAATGGGTCACCATATGCGGATCGGCTCACCACATGACCTGCGGAGTTCCGCTGCTGCCTCTGCCATAGAAAAGGCAGCGGCGGCCATCTTGATCCACCTGGCAGTGGCCTAGGTGAGCCTAGAGCGGCACGCTGACGTCATCACCCGGCCTCAACTGCTCGTGTTCGACCGGCTTCTCTGGTAAGACTAAACGAGCACTAATCTTCCTATACAGTGGGGAAAATGTCTGTGGATATTACAGTGGGGGAGAGTTCTGTGGATATTACAGTGGGGACTTTATATGGTGGTGATCCGAAAAATGTACGTGTGTTTATTAAACATGAAAATTGTAATCAGTAACAGATTTTATATATATAGTGTGTATAAAAATTCTTGGGGGGTGAGTGCATGTGATCAGCTTAGGGCCAAGCGGCACTGTCCAGACAGAGTCGGGGATCATGCAGCCTCATAGGACAGTCACATAGTTGGTAAGGTTGAATAAAGACAATAGTCCATCCAGTTCAATGTGTAAGCGTCTATAATTTCCCATATCCCTGTACGGTGTGTGTTCATTAAGATGCACATCCAAGAGTATTTAAAAAATATACATACACCACATCATTGTTGCCTTGACCGTGAAAAACCCTCTGTGCAGTTTAAGAGTTTGGAGGCTCTTCAGTTCCAGCAGTCAGAGGAGAATGAAAACTCCTCTTACAAGCTTTAACCAGTGCTCAGTCACACACTTAAAGGGGAGTTCCACCCACAATTTCACTTTTTAAATATAAATACCCCTGTAATACACAAGCTTAATGTATTCTAGTAAAGTTAGTCTGTAAACTAAGGTCTGTTTTGTTAGGTTGTTACAGCATTTAGATTTTAGTTTATAATCTAGAACTAGACAGTGGCCATCTTAAGTGTGGGCATCATGAAGCCAGACTGTATGACTTCCTGGATTTCAGCTTTGCATATCTTGCACATGCTCAGTGCTGCACAAGCAATGTAATAGGTTTCAGTCAGGTTTGCAAGGACTACTAGGAAATATGATGCCTATCCCAGAAACCCTTGCAAATAGCCTTGTGACTTAATAGCCTAGGCTAATAAGGAGGAGGAAGTAATGAAGGACTACAAAATAAAGGTATTTACAAGCAACAAAATAAATAAAAATTGTCCATTCTGAACACTATAAGATTAGGGCATGCATCACAGACAAACATAAAAAAAATGGGTGGAACTCCACTTTAAAAAATTCACAAGACTGCTATATACTGTTGATGAGCAAAGATATTTAGCAGATTATATTTACTAAAACAGTTGCATTTTCATGTACTGTGGGAGGCCAGATATAGTGAATGCAGGGTCCTGGATTTAGTAAAAACTTTAAATGTATATTTTACAACAAATTGTTCTAGTTGCTACATAAACATATGTTTGGTCTCGTAGTAGAGCAATCTCATTCTGGAATGATTTTATCATTGCCTTTTTAGAGCTGTAGGTTCTTGGAGCCCATTCATGTTGCAGCTGCGGCTTAGCGGCACTCTTTTAACCCTCGCTAGTGGCCAAGGCAAGGATTAATAGTAGGGCTGTTGCTGATCAAATTTGTTGTGTTCCATTAATCGTTTTTGGTTTTTTTAATCGATCGACTAATTTCGATTAATTATAACGCACATACAGATCCAACTACTTTTAGCTGATCTCCTTGCAGGCTGATTCCCAGTTCAGCTACCAACCACTGGAAAAATTGATAGCAGGATACAAAAAACACACAAAAGCAGCGCTCGATGGGAATAGCATTAAAACATTTATAATCTTTAAGTAGGTAACCAAATAAATATTGCACTGCACTGAAGATAAAATCGATGTAGCTACATAAACTGTAAAAATGGTGCGAGTAATACCAAACGGTAGGAAAAGCAGTCATACAAATATGTAGCAAAGTATGATACCGGTATAAAAATGTGTACAACGATACCACTGCTGAATCCAGATGAGGAGAGGTAACATCAGTCCGTTGGCATGTAGATGTCCCGTGAAGGGAACTATCGCAACTCCCAGTGGATGTCTGTAGAATCCCAGGGTGATAGAGGGAAGTGTAACAGCCCTTGCATGTGGCAGATAGTAAGGTCCCGCCGGCATGCAGATATGAAGGCACAGCAAAGGAGCCCTTCAGATGGACACGACCAGCCCCGCCGGTGTACATGACATCACCGGAACTCCATGAGGGCCCAGGAGCCGGTGGAGAGGTGAGTACCAATCAAAAGAATTTTAATCGATCAAAAAGATTTTTGATTGATCAACATTTTTTAAAGATTAATCGATTTAAATAAAACTTAATTTGCACAGCCCTAATTAATAGCGCTGGTGTAGCGCCGCTGCCAAAGCGCATTCATTTCAATCGCCCCAAAGATGCTGCTTGCAGGATTTTTTTTTGATTTTTTTAACATCCTGCCAGTACAGCGCCCCAATGTGAAAGCACTCGGGCTCTCACACTGGGACTGCAGGAGAGGCATTTTTCAGGTGCTTTACAGGCACTATTTTTAGCACTAAAGCGCCTAAAAAATGCCCCCCGTGTGAAAGGGGTCTTAAAGTGGTATTAAACCCAAAACCAATTGTGTAATATATTGCAACTTACCAATCATTAGATGAGATGACTGTATATATGTATATATATATATATATATATATATATATATATATATATATATATATATTTATTAGGCTTTTTTCCCTCTTATTTTCACCTGGTGATCTGGCCAGTAATATATATCCTGTAGAGTGACCCCACTCTGGATAAAGGCGCACATGTGGACAGCAGCATTGTCAATTTGAATACATAAATTGCTTTTTATAATATATAAGCTGGAGTTTGGCTTCCGTTACAGCAGTTTTTTTTTTTATCCTTTTGGGATAAAGATTTTATATAACACTGATCATTGTAAGCACCCTGCTGTTGGAAAATGGTTTGTGTCATCCCTGTAACTGATACAATCTGCTGGAGAGCTTGTTCTTTAGAGAAAAAAAATACCAGATGAAAACAGAAGAAGGAACGCCTAAAAAAAAAAAGAAAACTAATGTAGCCATCACATCTAAGAATTGGTAAGCTGCAATAGAAAACAAAATGTATAGTTTGGGGTTTTCTACCATTTTAATGAATGTGAAGGCAAACCTACCATGATGGAAAAATGGAGGCCAACCTCTCACTCTAGTGTTTCTCAACTCCAGTCATCAAGGCGCACCAACAGGTCATGTTTTCAGGATTGCCATTATTTTGCACAGGTGATTTGATCAGTTTCACTGCCTTAGTAATCACCACAGCCATTTCATCTGAGGGAAATCCTGGAAACATGACCTGTTGTGGTGCCTTGAGGACTGGAGTTGACAAAACACTGTCTTAGGATGGGTTCACACTACACGACTTTCATCCTACTTTGCTCTGCAACATTTGTCCTACATTGATCCTACATTGGTCCAACATCCATCCTACTTTCATGAACAGGATACTACTTTGGTCCTACTTTGTGATAGACTGACTTGTTCTTTGACCAATCAAAACAATCCCAGAGTGAGATAAATTCCTTTTACTGGTGCTGTAATCACATGTCAGATGGCAAAAGTCGGATGGTTAGGCCTCTTTCACATTGAGGCGTGGAGCCGCGGTGACGGTATAGCCGCGCTATTTGTAGCGCCGCTATACCGTCGTGTTTACCGCGATATTCGGGCGCTAGCGGTGAGGTTTAACCCCCGCTAGCGGCCGAAAAAGGGTTAATACCGCCCGCGGTTTCCCATTGATTCCAATGGGAAGGCGCGCTATAGGAGCAGTGAACACACCGCTCCTATACCGCGGTAAAGATGCGGCTAGCAGGACTTTTGGAGCGTTCCTGCCAGCGCACCGCTTCAGTGTGAAAGCCTTCGGGCTTTCACATTGAACACTACAGGGCATGATTTTTCATGCGGTATAGCAGCGCTATTTTTAGCGCTGTACCGCATGAAAAACGCCTCAATGTGAAAGGGGCCTTAGGACAAGGCTCCTACTTTGGTCCTACTTCAATGATATTCAATGGGCTGAAGTAGGATCAATGTAGGACCAAAGTAGTACAGGGAGTAGTTTCAAAGTCGGACCGACTTGTGTAGGACCAGTTAAGACAGCTCTCATAGGGAAACATTGATTTTCACACGTCATGCTACATGAGCTCCCAATGTAGGAGCGTTGTCGGAACAAGTGTGATCCCAGCCTGACTCCAAGTCTTCAAACCAGGTTATCGGCACAACAGCTTGCAATTTATAAGATCGTAAAAAGATTTGTTCACTCGCATATGCTTATTCTAGGTCGGTGACACAACTATTAAGGCCAGACATTTTGCTTTTCCAGAAATGCCAGCCCACACATCTCCCTCATGACAGGTGTACTTGGTCAAGTAGATTTATCCTTTGCGACTATTCACAGATGTATCTAAAAAAAGTTCCTGTGCCTGGAGTTCACAAAATGGCAATGAAGCATATTGTTAACCACTTTAGCCCCGGACCATATTGCTGTCCAAAGACCAGAGCACTTTTTGTGATTCGGCACTGTCGCTTTAACTGACAATTGCATGGTCGTGCGACGTGGCTCCCAAACAAAATTGGCGTCCTTTTTTTTCCCACAAATAGAGCTTTCTTTTGGTGGTATTTGATCATCTCTGTGGTTTTTATTTTTTGCGCTATAAACAAAAATAGAGCGACAATTTTGAAAAAAATGCAATATTGTTTACATTTTGCTATAATAAATATCCCCAAAAAAGATATAAAAAAATTTTTTTTTTCCTGTTTAGGCCGATACGTATTCTTCTACATATTTTTCGTAAAAAAAAAAAATCGCAATTAGAGTTTGATTGGTTTGCGCAAAATTTATAGCGTTTACAAAAAAGGGGGTAGTTTTATGGCATTTTTATTAATATATATATTTTTTTTTTACTAGTAATGGCGGCGATCAGCGTTTTTTTTTGGTACTGCGATATTATGGCGGACACATCGGACACTTTTGACACATTTTTGGGACCATTGGCATTTTTATAGCGATCAATGCTATAAAAATGCATTGTATTACTATAAAAATGCCATTAGCAGTAAAGGGGTTAACACTAGGGGGCGGGGAAGGGGTTAAGTGTGTTCCTGTTTGTGTTCTAACTGTATGGGGGGGTGGACTCACTAGGGGAAATCACTGATCTTCTGTTCATACATTGTATGAGCAGAAAATCAGCGTTTCCCCCGCTGACAGGAACGAGAGCTTTGTGTTTACACACAAAGCTCCCGTTCCCCGCTCTGTAACAAAGGATCGTGTGTGCCCGGCGGCGATCGTACCCGCCGGGCACGCGCGCACCCCCTAGTGGCTGCTAAAGAGAGGACGTAGAGCTACGTGCTCTCGCGGAACAGTGCCACCGTCCCGCAGTAATATGACGGCGGGAGGTCGGCAAGTAGTTAAAGCTGAACATCTCTGGGAGGCACTTGTATGAAGCTGCTCATATACGAGTCCCCTTTTCTTTTTTTAAACGTTCAGCCAACTGAAAACGGACCTGATTCCCGCATCTGCACATTTAAAGTGTATAGGGCAGTGATGGCGAACCTTGGCACCCCAGATGTTTTGGAACTACATTTCCCATGATGCTCATGCACTCTGCAGTGTAGTGGAGCATCATGGGAAATGTAGTTCCAAAACATCTGGGGTGCCAAGGTTCGCCATCACTGGTATAGGGGAATCCTCCCTACTGTGTCTTTGTATCCTGTCAGTGGGAAGGCTTATCACAAGATCCAGGCTGTATAAATTCTCTGCTTCTTTGAGAGGTAAAATATAATCCGTAGAGCCACGATCATCAAGAAAACGATGTTCTACAAAATGCCCTCTGCATTATATTAGGCATACAGACAGGGTTGAATTTATATCTCAGAAGCCAATAGGCATAGAATTCTGACGCGTGTGCCCCGACCCTCCCCCCACCAAAACACAGTAAGACCACCTATCTTTTTTTTTTCTTATAATACATTTTTTTTTTTATATAAGTATGTGTAAAAGGGAATTCTGATGTAAGGGAGACACTGCAAACCATAATATAAAGATGAACTCTGAAGTAAGGTGGTCTGCAGCGTTCGCCTTTACACCAGAGCTCCCCTTTACAAGAGAGAGATAGAATTGGGCTTTAATACTGCATGTCACACAGTATTTTCCTGAAATGCTTTTATCTTTTGAATATATTTTTTCTTAGCTGACCTTGTTGAGTCTGTTTTCCTTACTGAATTTACAGCATAATGACATGCCTGCTGGTTTTTGTGGGTAGACCAAGAACTCTGGCAGGGAGCAGAGCGGGCACATCAGAGAGCCCTCAGTTGCTGCAGTATGTACAAATGTACATACACCAGTATGGAGACATATAAGGTTGCCAATTAGTGTGTTAGGGCTCTTTCACACGGACGTTCCGTATGTCCGTTTTTCATCCATCCGTTGTCGGATGAAAAACGGACATACATGTATCCCTATGGGATTGCAGATATCAGCGGAGACATGTCCGCTGACATCCCCTCCGATCCGCCAAGGTATGCCGGAGGAAAAATCTACTTTTCCTCCCGTCGATCGGATGAACACGGACAGACGGTCCGTGTTCATCCGATTCCCCATAGGGGAGAGCAGAGAAAAGACAGGGCGGTCCTTGCACAGTGTGCGGGGACCGCCCTGTCATCCGGCAGCTCAGCGGAGATCAACAGAGCGATCCCCGCTGAGCAAACAGAGGTGCACGGGGCGGATCAGTAATTAAGGCAAACCAAATAAAGAGAATCTAATCAATATAATATAAAAAAAGTATATAAATTATGTATGTTTATTTTTGTAGAAATTGCTATGGTCGTACCTTCCAGACAAATCCCTGATGAAGGGACCATCTATGTGTCCCGAACTGTGTTGGGTGGACCAATGACCATCATTACTGCTTTTGTGCAAATTGTTCTGTTATTTTTCATTGTTGGTGTCTCCTACACCATCTCTTATTTTTTTAATTTGTCATTAAATTATATACTTTTTATATTATATTGATTAGTTTCTCTTTATTTGGTTTGCCTTAAAAATCCCATAACTCTTGTTTTTGGGGATACTTGCCCTTTTCTCTCAGTTGATGCAGTCCACCCAGCCCCTGTACAGGTGCAAATTCCCCGACAGGGCGCTCTGCCATCCAGACATAATCTGAATGAGAGAGGTACCCAGGGTGGAATGTTCCTGTAATCTGGAGATTAGAGTGGTGCAGAGGATCCTCTCCTGCAACCCTCCCATGATCCAGCCCCGGGGGGTGATCAGCAGTCCTGGGGGGGGGGGGTCCCTATATGGGTCCTGGAAGGAGATCAGGTCCTGTGGGTCGGTGTCTGCACAGTCCAGGCTTGGAGGGATGGTCTGGTCTGTAGCACAGCCCTGCTCATACAGATGGGCGCCTGTAGGCATATGCCTAAAATGTCTAATGGGAAATCCGGCTCTGCATACAGACTTCATATGCCTTATCCTGTTCTATGATCGTCTCATTACTCACTGTGATGTGCCTTCTCTTATGCAACACCATAGAGGGTGAATAGTCTGTATTTTCCTTTTTAGTAAGACATTTCCAATCATTTTTCATGATCAAAGTGACCCTAAATTGACACAAACCAAGACCTAGAAAAGGATTTATAATCCAGTTGTTCCTCAAATCTTTATCTCTCTTGCAGAGCAGAAGCTTCCAGTTGTTCAATTACTGCTCCGCTGTGGCTTCTACCTTCTGCCCCATTGTCACTACAGGACAGAGAAATAATATAGGTGTCAGTGGAAGAAACCTCAGTGGTGGGGGATACAGGAAATTACACACTCTCAAAGTGTCAAATGTGAAAATTCTTTGGCTGGCCACAGCTAGGTGAGTAAAAACCCTTTTCTTTTTGCAGGTAATACTTATGACTGTTCCTGTATTAAAATCATGAGATGACCAACATGATTGTCCTCAATAAATGTTTATTATTATACCTCTGTCAATATAATTCTTTTGTATAAGCTGAAGTGACCGATCATTGCGTTTTCCATCGTGGTTAGTGTAATCTACAGTTGTTCAGTAACTTGGACTATCTGCTTTCCAATGTTTCCTCCTCTCATCATTGACAGGAAAGCACCTAAAAAAAAAAAAAAGTGTGATGATAAATGGGCTGTAAACTCTTGAGGTTTGCATTAAGGTGAAAAACTTTCTGAAGTGCAGCACCCCCCTTTAACTTACCTGAACCCAAACTTTTCTAACAACGGGATGCTCCAGCTGCTGGGTCAGGTCCTCATTGGATAGATTGATAGATAGCCATTGGCTCCCACTGCCATCAATCAAATCCAATGACGCAGGGGCGGGACCAAGGCCTGCTGTCTGTGTCACTGGATGCAGCAACTGGACATAGGGAGAGTGCCCCCATGCAAAGCACTCTGCCGTGGGGGCATTAGAGAAGAGGAGGAACCAGGAGTGCCGCAGAGGGACTCCAGAAGAGGAGGATCAGGGCCATTCTGTGCAAAACCCCTTGCACAGAGGAGTATGACATGTTTGTTATTTAATAAAAAAAGGAACCTTTACAACCCCTTTAAGCACAGTACAGCGTAGTGAAAAATACTTTTTTTTTTTACAATAAACAGAACTATGCATTTTGCTACTAAAAGCATACGAAGTTCCCAGTATTGCAGCCAATAATCCAATCGTCCCAATATGCAGTTTAGTACGTCCCTGGTTAAAATGATTTTGAGAATAAGTAATTGTTTTTGTTTAATAACTATCAGTAAATCAAAAGTAACCCCAATACTTATCCTGTAAGATAAACTAGGGATCTAATTTAAAGAGGGGAGTAGATATTGCAGCCTGCACTCTGTATGAGGACTCTATAAAGCAGCTTCCATTTTGCTGAACATTCATAAAATGCAGGAACTTTGTCACATGACTAGGTGCACCTCTGAGATTTTTCTTTTACACTTTCACCCTTAATTTTAAGACCTCTTTCACACAGGACGGATCCGTGATGATCCGATTCGTTGATCCCCGCTGAGCTGGCAGATGACAGGGCAGTCCCCGCATACTGTGCAGGGACCGCCCTGTCAGATCTCCTCTATAGGGGGATCGGCTGAACACGGACAGTCTGTCCATGTTCTCCCAATCCGATCCGCAGACGGATGGGAAAAATAGGGTTTTCCTCCGTCTGCAGAATTGGAGGATTGAACACTGATGATATCGCGTGTCAGCAAATGTTTATCCACTGACACCCGCAATCTCATTGAGATCAATGTATGTCCCTTTTTCATCCGTACACAGATAGATGAAAAAGTGGACATACGGTCCGCCTATGTGAAAGAGCCTTAAGAACTTGGGAGCACCAAGCACATATAGAAATCAAATGGCTTAATATAACCAAACTTTACTCTCTCAATCCACAGTCGCTGTAATGAGCCAATGAAAAGCATTAACTAAAGACGTTAAAATGTCTCAGAATTGGCATTTTGGGGTGCTCTTGAAGCTGTGTAAAAGTATATTCAGAAATCTATGGGCATCGCCTTTCTAGCCATATAGCTACCGTGCTAATAATGGGAACATTACATTAGATTCCTGTAAATGAGGGTTGTTACTGGTCATCATGTTACTGATATTCTGCAGCTGTATATTTCTTGTCATAAAAATGCAATTGAATATTACCTGCTGTGTTTTCAATCCCGTGAACAATAGTTTCCTTAACCTGTTCAGGAAACACAAGAAAACAGTCACATTCTGATATTCTGTGCATATATGTATTACTAAAACACCAAGAACACATTCAGGGCTTGTTTAAACCAGAGGCAGTTAGGTAAGTTTTTAAACACTTAAGACCCAGACCAAAATGCAGGTAAAGGACCAGGCCCCTTTCTGAGATTCGGCACTGACAATTGCGCGATCGTGCGACGTGGCTCCCAAACAAAATTTGCGCCCTTTTCTTCCCACAAATAGAGCTTTCTTTTGGTGGTATTTGATCGCCTCTGCGATTTTTCTTTTTTGCGCTATATACAAAAATAGAGCGACATTTTTGAAAAAAAATCTATATTTTTTAATTTTTGTTATAAGAAAAATCAAATAAACAAAATTTTAGTCAAACATTTAGGCCAAAGTTTATTTAGCCACATGTCTTTAGTAAGAAAAAAAAAAAAAAATAGCTACCTAGCGGGAACAGCGACACTAATACAGCGATCAGAAAAATGATCGCTTAGTGACGCTGGCAATAGGGAGTGAAAGGGTTAACTAGGGCGGTGATCAAGGGGTTAAAACTTTATTAGGGGGGGGGTTACGGGGCTACCCTGGACCTAACACTGATTGTCACACTGACACTAAATACAGTAATCATACATATATGATTACTGCATTCAGTGACACTGTGATGGGGGGGGGGGGGGTGTGATCGCAAGGGGTTAATGTGCCTATGTGTAGTGTGTGTCAGTGTAGTGTTGTGCAGACTTACTGTGCGATGTGATCTCTCCTCAGCGGCGGTTGAAAAAAAAACGCCCAGAGCAGAGATCACATCACTTCCCCCTTCCTGTGTTTACACAGGAGGAGGAAGTGCAGAGCAGGGGAGCGTGCGCATTGGCTGGGAGCGATCCGGAGGGGGCGGACAAAAACAAATAGCCGCCCCCTCAGCACGGATCGCTCCTACAGCAACCGGGACCATCGCATGTACCGGGGGGGGAGGGGTCCCGATCGGACCCCCGACCCACGTCAAGGCAGCAATGTATATATACGTTGATGTGCCTGCCTGTGCCATTCTGCCGACGTAAATGTACATGCGGCGGTCCATAGGGGGTTAAAACAGTACAAATGCATTTGCAAGAATGTATTTCAATGAACCTTGCGGTGCTTTCATGTCCATTTAAAAAAAAGGAAAAAAGGAAGCTGCATTTTTCTGCACTGAAACACTACAAATGTGATCTCAAAGTGACAAAAATAAAATCTATGCAGACTTGCATAGTGAATGCGGGATTGTGGTGTAAATGGCACCTCAACATGAAATATGTGATGAGGTTGGGAAATAATGTAGCAGTGACTTTAGGACAGTGATGGCAAACCTTGGAACCCTAGATGTTTTGGAACAACATTTCCCATGATGCTCAACAACACTGCAGAGTGCATGGGCATCATGGGAAATGTAGTTCCAAAACATCTGGGGTGCCAAGGTTCTGGCAAACTAGCCAATGCTCTATACTAGTGCCAGGCAGTACATCTTGAAGCAACCCAGTTGCTAAGAAAAAAACAATATCCAAAACATCTGTCTCTGTGAAGAAGGCATATTGTAAAATACTCTTCACTCCACCACTCCTGAGTTTAGGCCTTGTTCACAGGGGTGATTACTTGTGTGTCTCGTGCAGGGCTGAGTTTTGCTGGTATGGTGATGCACAGGTATTGAGCGAATACTTGTGCTGGCAGTTCAATAGATGTCTATTGAGACATGCAGCTATATGGACCCTGAATGCACCCACACAGATGTTACATTGGAACACAGCGGCTGTGTCTGTGCAGCCACATGTCCCAACAAACATCTATAAGACTGCCAGCAAAACACGGCCCGGCACAGGACATGCAAGTAATCACCCGTGTGAATGAGGCCTGGCTGTCCTGTAGGCATCTAGTATCTCGGAGAGGAACTCAGCAATAGAAGCTCCCATTTTTCTCACAGGATCGGTTTCCCAATAAAAAGTGTGATCTTGGCAAACCCCAACCTGCGAGAGTAAAGGTGCCCCCTAATGAGTATCTGCACAATTCAGGTCATAAAAATGGCCCACATACATAATTCTCTTCATTCTTAGAACTATGGCGCCATCATGGATCGGAACCGGCAGTAAGTGGAAACAAGTGCCAGCTTGGGAAATTAGTTCAAAAGAGTTTTACCTTCAGCCTTCCTGTCTTCACCCATTCACTGAGCTGTGCAAGGGCCGATCCCTCTTGATCGGTATAGTTCAGCACAAGAAATCTTTCCCTAGATTAAACAGAAACAAGCAAGTTTATTCACTAGTTAAGATTCTGCAAACTTGTATAAACAGACAGAAAGATAATAGATGTTCTTCATATTGTATACGTCGTAAACCAAATCACAAGGATCTCAGATGCTTTAACACAGTAAAGCGGACCTTCACCCTAAAGTATGTCATTATGTATGTCATATTGCTTTGCCGCCTCCTCCCCTCCCCCTCTTACAACTGGACATCATTTATTTTTGATGCCATTTATAGTATTTGTGCAGATCTACCGCATTTTTCACCTACGCAAGGATTACATTTATTGTACTCCCCGCAACATGTGTGTGCGCAGATGTGCTTCAAGTCCTGAGTGAGCCCTGCAGCACATCTACGCATGCAAAGTTTCCTGCACAAAGACGACTAATTGAGGAGGAATTAAACATTCGCTGTCCTTGCATGCACAGGAAAGTATAGACGTGCCCAAGGACTCTGCTAGGACTTAAAGTCAAGGCAGAGCCAATTGGCACATCTCTACACACTTTAGAATAACAGCAGCGGGGTGAAAGTTTCAAGCCCCTCTAGAGGCTGAAATTCCTCTTTAAAGTGGAGCTACCAATACTGCAGCTGCTAACTTTTAATATTAGGACACTTACCCTCCCCAGGATCCCACGATGTCGACACCCCAGACGATTTCTCGATCACCTCTTGTGTGCTCCCACCGCCATTCCTTGTAAGGGAAACCAGCAGTGAAGCCGGCTCCCTACTGCAGTGCACTTTGTGAATGGGCCAGCGGCAAGGGAAAGAGAATGGGGGCTGCGGTGAGGTCCCCCAGAAGTGGGGACAGTTACATGTCAGAAAAAGGTACCTGCTGCCCCCCCCCCCCCAAAAAAGGTGCCAAATGTGGCAGCGGAGGAGGGGGAGCAAACAAGCGGAGCTTCCCTTGTTGGGTGGAGCTCCGCTTTAACCACTTAAGCCCCAAGCATGTTTTTCAGATTCGGTGTTTACAAGACTAAAACAGTTTTTTTTTTGCTAGAAAATTACTTAAACCCCCCAAACATTATATATATTTTTTTTCTAGCACCCAAGAGAATAAAATGGCGGTCATTGCAATACTTTTTGTCACACCGTATTTGCGCAGCGGTCTTACAAGCGCACTTTTTTTTGGAAAAAATTCACTTTTTTGAATTAAAAAATAGGACAACAATAAATTTGGCCCAATTTTTTTTATATATTGTGAAAGATAATGTTACGCCGAGTAAAATGATACCCAACATGTCACACTTAAAAATTGCGCCCGCTCGTGGCATGGCGTCAAACTTTTACCTTTAAAAATCTCGATAGGCGACGTTTAAAAAAATTCTACAGGTTGCATTTTTTGAGTTACAGAGGAGGTCTAGAGGTAGAATTATTGCTCTCGCTCTAACGATCGCGGTGATACCTAACTTGTGTGGTTTGAACACCGTTTTCATATGCGGGCGCTACTCACATATGCATTCGCTTCTGAACGCAAGCTTGTCGGGATAAGGCGCTTTAAAAAAAAAAAAAGAATTGTTTTCTAATATAATTTTTTTTATTTTATCATTTTTTTCACAAAAATTTAAAATAAAAATGTTCACTTTTATTCCTATTACAAGGAATGTAAACATCCCTTGTAATAGAAAAAAACATGACAGGTCCTCTTAAATATGAGATCTGGGGTCAAAAAGACCTCACATCTCATATTTAGACTTAAATGCAAAAAAAAAGAAAAATGGAAACTGTAATTTTTTCAAATGACAAAGAAAAATATGTTTCTTTAAGACGCATGGACGGGACTGACGTTTTGATGTCACTTCCGCCCAGCAGAGCTATGGGGACGGGTGGGGGCCATTTTGCCCTCACTCACATCCCCACACAGACAGTCGAAAGACCCGATCGCCTCCGCCGCTACTGATGTCTTCGGTAAGCAGCGGAGGGCGTGGGGGGGGGGGGTTGGCGTGGGGCCCTCTCCCGCCACCGATAACGCAGATGTTGCGGCGAATCCGCCGCAGAGACCGCCGTTATCATTGACAGGACCGCCCGATGAAGAGATAGATATCTCGGTTGTGGCAGCAGCTGCTGCTGTTACCGAGATATCCATCTTTAAAAACAGGACGTATATTTAAAGTGGGCGGGCGTTAAGCAGTTAATGAAATATTAAAAGTAGTTTTCAAATCACTTTTAAAGCTCAACTCCAAAAGAACTGAACAGATGAACAGATACTGTAGCCAATCTGTGGGAGCCACAATTATTGCTGGTTGGTAGCGGATCAAATACTTATTTTACTCACTGAACTGCAACTCAATTTATAATATTTGTATTGTGTTAATTTTTTGGATTTTTTGTTGATATTCTGTCTCTATCATTTAAATAGATCTATGATAAAAATGATAGACCCTTCATTTCTTTGTAAGTGGGCAAACTTACAGTATCTGCAGGAGATCGAATACTTACTTTCCCCCACTGTTGCATTACAGAAATGAAAGTAAATGTGGTCACAGTGTGGTCAACTTGGTAATATTAGGCAGTGCCACAAAATGCATACAGAATATCCCTAGCCAATCATAGCACAGTACACCAACCTTGTAATATTGCGTTCTTTCAGGATGGACTCCGTTTGGGGGTTGAGTGGGGGCGGATAGGGAACATCCTTGTTATACTGAGAGATCTGACCACACAGAATAACATGGCTGCTTTTGTTCATCTACTGACAAGAAAGTACAATAGGATCAGCACTTCATGCACTTTATCATCTTACTAAATGAAAAATACATTTTTAGCCGAGTCACCACATTCAGATCCATAGTCTATAATAAATGTGATTAATTAAAGGAACCCTGCCCTGCAGGGAAATAGTAAGTTGCCATTACCTACATATTGTTTAAAACAGTGGTCTCCAAACTGGGGCCCTTTGCTTGCTTTTATCCTGCCCTTGGGGCACTATCCACGCCCTGACCCTCCACTGTCAGCAACAGTGGAGCATAGTTCCTGCCGCTGGCACCGACAATGGGCATTTGTCCTCTGACTGACACTAACTATGGCACATTATTTCTCCCATTGATACCTACGGGGCACTGTTCCTCTCACTGACACCAATAATGGGGAACTATTCTTCCCACTGACACCGACAATGGGACACTATTTCCCTATCGATACCAATGATGGGGCATTGTTTAATCCCATTGATGCCAGGACATTTTCTTCCCCCAGTGGCAACAGCCCCCCCCCCCCCCCCCCCCAAGGAAGCTCTGAGACCCCTGGTTTAGAAAATGCCAGTTGTCTGCATGTCCTATATAATCAAGGGCTTAAAAAATATAAGTCAATTAACTTGACGATTACACAGATGCATAATTCTGCATGCTTGTGCCAGGTCAATGGCACCATGTATTGTAGCTATAATACAGCCAAACCAAACCAAACATTTTCAGAAAGGAGTCATTAAGACCCCTTTTACACTGGGTCACTTTGCAGGCACTATAAAAGGTAAAAATAGTACCTGAAAAGCACCCTGAAACAGCCGATGCTGTCTCTCCAGTGTGAAAGCAATGAGGGATTTCACACTGGAGCGGTGCGCTAGCAGGATGGTAAAAAAAAAGTCCTGCCAGCAGCACCTTTGAAGCGGCGAAGGAGTGGTGTGTATACTGCTCCTCTGCCTCTCCTGCCCATTGAATTCAATAGGGCACCGCGGCTATACCACCAGCAAAGCGCCTCTGCAGAGGCACTTTGCAGTGATTTTAACCCTTTCTTGGCCGCTAACCAGGGGGTAAAAGCACCCGCTAGTGGCCAAATAGCGCAGCGAATTTGACGGTAAAGCGCTGCTAAAAATATCGGCACTTTACCGCTAACGCCGCACCTGCCCCAGTGTGAAAGGGGCCTAACGGTGTTATTATTTAAGATAATTTGTCTGAAAATATTTGTTTTGCCAGTCACAATTTCTTGCAAAGCTGATGTTTCAAAATTTGTTAATGAAAAATATACACATTTTCTACACGTGTATGCACAGCTATAAGAGGACAACCCAATCTGCAGATAAAAAACAGTGCCAAGGAAGAGTTAAAGGGTCACTAAAGGAAAACAATTTTTTGCTGAAATGACTGTTTACAGGATAGAGACATAACAGTTAACTGATTCCTTTTAAAAATGATCAAAAATAGATAAAAATCAATCATATAATGTGCCTCTAGTTTCACTTTCATTTTTAAACTGGTTTCATGTTTCTGTGAGGTAGAGAGAGACACAGAACAAAAACAAACAAATCCAGGGCAGTGTTTTGTTTTTAAAATGAATCTGATTGGTTCTGAGGAGTTTTAGACACACAGTAATGACAGCTTGGACCACAGTGAAAAGCTGCCATGAGATTTTTCATAAGGAGCCAGGCAAGCAGGAAGTGTGGAGATCAGAGCAGAATTACAGCATCTTCAAAGCAAAAACGAACAATGAGGATATGAAACCAGGACTGCAGTAGGGTAAAGGAAGCTATTTAGCTAAAAAAAAATCCTTTAAGACTTGTTGTCTATGACTCCCAATGGGGAGATCTTTAATCACTTCCTGTCCCTGTGACACCTATAAAAGCAATCAGGTGAGGGTTGCGTCTGTAAATGGTTAGCCAGACCGTAATAAAAAGTGTCAGGAATTATATCCCTATTCTAACAAATCTGAACAGCGTTTATAAACACTGATCAAAGGGTCAATTTTTTTACACCAGTAATGACGATTGCTGTATTCAGGGGGAAGGACACGGTGTGCATGGTATGCCTTGTGTACTTGGGTGATTTTTGTGGGCAAACGTTGCATGCCACAATGGTTAAGCACTGGCCACTTGAACATGTATATTTATCTATTGACCTGGAAAGGTTTTTACATAAAGCCAGGATATAGTTTCTGATAACACAAAAGTTGGCAGGTCTGTCCACTTTCCTGTGTTTTAAATACAAGACTAATATAATTATGAACTTTAAAAATGCAGTTGCCATATGCATGGTCCCAACCATGGCATTGTATAAAATACACACACTCCTATACAGTACATAAGCAATCTTATTTACCTGACTGATAACAATATCGCTGATCTCTCCTCCAACATTGTCGAAGTAGATATCCACACCATCAGGGCAGCAGACTCTTAACCTTTCTCCAAGTCCTGGCTCCTTGTAGCTCAAAGCCTCATCAAAACCCAACTCTGAGGTCAAAATGGCACATTTTTCATTTGTGCCACAGATTCCTACAATATGGGAGCAGCCGAGGAGGTGGCCGATCTAGGGTCAAGCATCGATATTAGAGATGGCATTGGTGTCAGGAAGGCTGTCACAGCAACAATTGGAAAGCTGAAAACTATCCTGTATTTAGTGAGAGAGCAGCAGACTTACAGTCCTGAAATCCTGGAAGCATGCACCGATTATATGCTTTTGGTCTCATGCACATGGGCATAAAAAAACACTGCTTTTACAGATATACATCCTATTTTTATTTATGCCTGTAAATACAAAATGTTAGCCTATGTGGCCTTGCACATTAAAGTGGTTGTAAAGGCTGAAAGTTTTGTACCTTTATGCATTCTTTGCATTCCCCCCCACAGAGCCCTTAATACTCACCTGAGCCCCCTCTCAATCCAACGATGTGCATGAGAGCCTTGGCTGTCTCAGGACTCCCTCTCCTCATTGGCTGAGACAGCAGCGGAGCTATTGACTTCCACTGCTAAGTCCCCAGATTCAGATCCATAGTCTATAATAAATGTGATTAATTAAAAGGAATCCTGCACTGCAGGGGAAATTTGCCATTACCTACATATTGTTTAAAAACAGTGGTCTGCAAACTGGGGCCCTTTGCTTGCTTTTATCCTGCCCTTGGGGCACTATCCACGCCCTGACCCCCCACTGTCAGCAACAGTGGAGCATAGTTCCTGCCGCTGGCACTGACAATGGGCATTAGTCCTCTGACTGACACTAACTATGGCACATTATTTCTCCCATTGATACCTACGGGGCACTGTTCCTCTCACTGACACCAATAATGGGGAACTATTCTTCCCACTGACACCGACAATGGGACACTATTTCCCTATCGATACCAATGATGGGGCATTGTTTAATCCCACTGATGCCAGGCCATTTTCTTCCCCCAATGGCAACAGTCCACCCTAAAGGAAGCTCTGAGACCCCTGGTTTAGAAAATGCTAGTTGTCTGCATGTCCTATATAATCAAGGGCTTCAAAAATAGTCTATTAACTTGACGAGTACACAGATGCATAATTCTGCATGCTTGTGCCAGGTCAATGGCACCATGTATTGTAGCTATAATACACCCAAACCGCTAACATTTTCAGAAAGGGGTCATTAAGACCCCTTTCACCCCGGTACCTGCAAAGCACCCTGCTGTCTCTCCAGTCTGAAAGCCACGAGGGATTTCACACTGGAGCAGTGCGCTAGCAGGACGGTAAAAAAAGTCCTGCCAGCAGCACCTTTGGAGCGGCGAAGGAGTGGTTTGTATACCGCTCCTCCGCCTCTCCTGCCCATTGAAATCAATAGGGCACCACGGCTATACCACCAGCAAAGCGCCTCTGCAGAGGTGCTTTGCAGTGATTTTAACCCTTTCTTGCCCACAAGCAGGGGGTAAAAGCACCCGCTAGTGGCCAAATAGCGCAGCGAAATTAACAGTAAAGCGTTGCTAAAAATATCGGCACTTTACCGCCAACGCCGCACCTGCCCCAGTGTGAAAGGGGCCTAACGGTGTTATTATTTAAGTTAATTTGGAAGGGGCCCCTCTTTACGGAATCCCCCTTGATTTGAACACCTTTTATGACAGTACACAATTTCTTGCAAAGCTGGGTCCATGTTTCAAAATGGATTATCCAGAAAAAAACACTGTTTTTACAGATATACATCCCATTTTTATTTATGATACCTGTAATTACATCAAATGTTTAGCCTATGTGGCCTTGCACATTAAAGTGGTGGCAGACGCCCGGTGTAAAGGCTGGTGGGAATGCCCAAAAATTAAAATATATTGGGAAGCAATTTGGATTGAGAGATACCTTTATTCACGCATTCCTCCCACACAGAGTGTAATTCCCCTAATACTAGATTTTGGAAACACCAACATTAGAGCTGGAAAAGGGAAGTAAACCGGATAATGGAGGCCTCTCAATCCAACGATGTGCATGAGAGCCTTGGCTGTCTCAGGACTCCCTCTCCTCATTGGCTGAGACAGCAGCGGAGCTATTGACTTCCACTGCTAATCATCACAGCCAATGAGGAGAGAGCAGGGGGCTGGGCCGAACCTTGGCTCTGAGTCTTATGGATGCATAAAGCAGGGCTCGAAAGCGAGCTTGCACAAGTGACCCCATAGAAAGCGGCTTACTCTTGGAGGCACTGGTCAAAGAACCAGGAGTGTCAGTGGGGCACCCGAGAAGAAGAGGTTCGGGGCTGCTCTGTGCAAAACCATTGCACAGAGCAGGTAGGTAGAACGTGTTTGTTTGAAAGAAAAAAAAAGAAGGAAGCTGAACCTTTAATACTACCTGGGGGTTGTAAAGGTAAAAAAAAACAATTCCCCTAAATAGCTTCCTTTACCTTAGTGCAGTCCTCCTTCACTTACCTCATCCTTCTATATTGCTTTTAAATGTCCTTATTTCTTCTGAGAAATCCTCACTTCCTGTTCTTCTGTCTAACTCACCACTGTAATGCGAGGCTTTCTCCCTGGTGTGGAGAAAGCCTCTTGAGGGGGGAGGAGGCGAGATAGAGAAAGGAGCTGTGTGGTAGTGGGCATCCTGACACTCCTGCTCACCCCCTCCCCCCTCAAGAGGCTTTCTCCACACCAGGGAGGAAGCCTCACATTACGGTGTGTAGTTACAGACAGAAGAACAGGAAGTGAGCATTTCTCAGAAGAAATAAGGACATTTAAAAGCAAAATGGAAGGATGAGGTAAGTGAAGGAGGACTGCACTAAGATAAAGGAAGCTATTTAGGAAAACAATTTTTTAGCATTTAGATAAGTATTTTAACCACTTGCCGACCAGCCACTGTATATATACAGCGGCAGGTCGTCTCAATTGTGCCGGCGACCCGCAAACGCGGTACGCAGAGGCAGAACGGGGATCTGCCTATGTCAATAAGGCAGATCCCAGTTCTGACAGGAGATATGATGGAGATCTGCTGTTCCCAGTGATCGGGAACAGCGATCTCTGTGGTGTTCCAGTGAGCCCATCCCCCATACAGTTAGAACACACTGAGGGAACACAGTTAACCCCTTGACCCCTTTTGTGCAAACCAAAAAATTGCAATTTTTATTTATTTTTTTACAAAAATACGTAAAAGAATATATATTGACCTAAACTGATGAATAAATTTGTTGTATAGCAGAAAGTAAAATTATATATTTATACATACATATATATATATACATATATATATATATTTTAAATTGCCAGCCTTTTTTTGTTTATAGCGAAAAAAAAAAAAAAGACGCAGAGATGATCAAATACCACAAAAAGAAAGCTTAATTTGTAGAGAAAAAAAAAAGGGACATCAATTTTGTTTGGGTAAAACGTTGCACGACATCGCAATTGTCAGTTAAAGCAATGCAGTGCAATATCGCAAAAAAATTGCCTTGTCATTAACCACCTAAGACCCGGACCAATATGCAGGTAAAGGACCTTGCCCCTTTTTGCGGCACTACGTCGCTTTAACTGAAGGTCGTGCGACGTGGCTCCCAAACAAAATTGGCGCCCTTTTTTTCCAACAAATAGAGCTTTCTTTTGGTGGTATTTGATCACCTTTGCGGTTTTTATTTTTTGAGCTATAAATAAAAACAGAGCGACATTTTTGAAAAAAAATGCAGATTTTTTTTACTTTTTGCTATAATAAATATCCCACAAAAAAATATATAAAATGTTTTTTTTTTTCCCTCTGTTTAGGCTGATACGTATTCTTCTACCTATTTTTGGTAAAAAAATAAATGAAAAAAAAATCGCAATAAACGTTTAACGATTGGTTTGTGCAAAATTTATAGCGTTTACAAAATAGGGGATAGTTTTATTGCATTTTTATTAATATTTTTTTTTTTACTAGTAATAGCGGCGATCAGCGATTTTTTTTCGTGACTGCAACATTATGGGGGACACATCGAAAATTTTGACACATTTTTGGGACCATTGTCATTTCACAGCAAAAAGTGCTATAAACATGCACCGATTACTGTGAAAATGACAAATTGCAGTTTAGGAGTTAACCACTAGGGGGCGATGTAGGGGTCATGTGTGACCTTATATGTGTTTCTAACTGTAGGGGGGCAGGGCTGAACTTATGAGGTCATTGATCGTCTTTCCCTATATCAGGGAACAGACGATCAGTGACACTGTCACTGTGAAGAACGGGGAAGGTGTGTTTACACACAGCTCTCCCCATTCTTCCGCTCCTGTGACCGATCACGGGACACCAGCGGCGATCGTGTCCCACGGCCGCGGTCACGGAGCTTCGGACCAAGTCGCGGGCGCTGGGCACTTAAAGGGGACGTACCTGTACGTGCCTGTGCCCAGCCGTGCCATTCTGCCGACGTATATCGGCGTTAGGCGGTCCTTAAGTGGTTGAGGGGGTAAAAGTGGTTAAGAGGCAAAATACATTCCCCAAAGTTGCGTTAGAAAAGATTATGAGCATTACACACCAAGACAAGCATATTTTATGCTTAATTTTTCTGTCATGTCCACGCAGAAAGATCCAGCAGAAATAGGAGTATTTTAAATGCCCATGTACAAGCAGAAATGATGAGCATGGATACACAATCAGTATTGAGTCCAGTGTGACAATATTCCCATGCTTGTTATCAATGCATACAAGAAATACAGTGCATAACTTATACATAATATAGGATATTAAACCTCCTAGCATCACCTGATTACTAATACCTCGTGCACACGATCGCGATTTCCGACAAGAAATTCAGAACATCAAGAACGTGGTGATGTACAACACGTACGACGAGCCGAGATCAATGAAGTTCAATAGGCAGTTCGGCTCTTCTGCTTGATTCTGAGCATGCGTGTTTTTTTTTTGCATCGTAATTGCATACAGACAAACGCGATTCGTGACAGCTCTCAATCTGTTTTTGGCGGAATTCTGACAGAAAAAGTGTGATGGAGCATACACACAGTCAGAATAAACGTCAAAAAGCTCACATCGCACTTTTGTCTTCGGGAATCGCGATCGTGTGTACGAGGCATTAGAACAGTCATATTATAAGTCTCTACAGAACACAACACGACACAACATGAAACACATAGGATTTTTTTATTTATCACAATAGCTATATGTAACAGCCTTTACATATGTTTACAGGATCAAAATAAGGGAAATGTTAGAATTTAAAATTCTCAATTGTACCTCAGAGCAGGGGTCTCCAAACTTTCTAAACAAAAGGCCAATTTACGGTCCTTTAGACTTTAGGGGGCCAGACTAGGGCCATTGGGAGTAAAAAAATGTGGGAGTAAATACCATATCTTTGGTGACAGTGGGAGGACCAGTGCCCCATCTTTGGTGTTAATGGGAAGAATTGATGGTTTCAGTTGGAAGAATAGTGCCCCATTGGTGTCGGCAACAAGAATTATGCCCCATTTAAATTGGATGGAATAATGCCCCAAGGGCCGCATTAAGGGACACAAAGGGCCACATCTGGCCCCAGGTTTGGAGTTTGGAGACCCCTGCCTCAGAGGATGAAAGAATTTCACACTGCCTAATGAAGTTAAAGATACAGTGACTTACCTGACCAGCTAGGGAACCACAAGCTCCAGCAGCACCACTAACCACCATCGTCTGATTAGCTCCAGGGATCACATGACCCTTCTCCTTCACACCAAGGAAAGCCGTCAAGCCGGTCATTCCAACGGCACCCAACAAAAGTGACAAGTGGCCGTCCACAAGATTCTGGTCCACCTATATTAAAAATAAATAGGGGTAACACTTCTGTTACACTGAGTGATCTGTAGTCAGTGTCACTATAGTTTTGTTTCTTCTATTATTTGAATACATCAAGGGTAATGGTTTTAGATTCTGCTTTACTGGATCCTTGAACTCACTCCTTCATAGGGAGAATGTAAAATTGTTAGCTTTATTGCATACGGTTTATAGTTTCATTTTTAAAGTGATAACAATATGTAGATTAGACAGCAAGTCCAGATTTGCAGCCTTGGCTCCATTCAGACCTAGGCGTTTTGTCGCCTGAAGCCAGACGCTGAAGCAGCCTGACATACGCTGGAGGGGAGAATTTACATTGTCGGCTATGGAGATGGTTCACATCTCCACGCCGAACGCCGATACGCCAGACGCCTGAAACAAGTCCCGGCTTTTTTTTAGGCCTATCGGGCGTTCGGCAATAGCAGACAATGTTAAAATCACCGTTCCAGCAAAAAGAAAAGGGCGTTTTGTTGCCGCAAATCGCGGGGACAAAACGCCTTTTTCATGTCGCCCAAATACGCTGCTGCCGCAGACGCATAGGTCTGAATGCAGCCTAGGGTGAAGTGGCTGGAGGAGAGAGTGGCTTTGTATGTATGCTGATGATTTGCTATTGTTTCTTTTTTAACAAGAATTTGCTATTGTTTCTAAATGATGCTGGTGCCTCTCTGCAGGGAGCCGACTTCTCGTCCTTTACGGGATTACGGGTAAACTAGCACAAATCATTACTGTTCCCGATGGATGAGGGGGCTAGGTCCTGCGAGCCTTCTTTTAGGCTGCTTTCACACTGAGGCACTATTGCGCTAAAAATAGTGCCTGTGTAGTGTCACATTCCGCTTCCTATCACAGAATGCTGCGGAAGTGACGTTTTTTCGCCGCCATCTTGCTCCACCCCACACTCCTGCACAGTAATGATAGAGTGAGAAGGGGCAAGCGGACATCTTGTTACACCCACCGGAGTTTTAGATTTGACACTTATTTTCAACACAAAACGGACCTTATTTGCTTAAAGACAGTATTTGGAAATCCGACGGACTGTTTAAAAGTTACATTTTAAAAGCAGCAGCAAACCTGATGACCTTACATGGTTGCTCATGTGACAAAACACCTCTGATTTTCACATTTAAAATCGGATTTAAAAACACTGTATTTAAAGCGGATCTCCACCCTAAAGTGAAGATCCGCTGATCGGAACCCTCCCCCCCCTCCGGTGTCACATTTGTCACCTTTCAGGGGGGAGGGGGGTGCAGATACCTGTCTAAAGACAGGTATCTTCACCCCCTTCCGGCCCACAGTCTCGGGCAAAAGACGGGTTTTTCCCGTTGTGTGCTGGAAACTCTCGGCTCCCAGCACACAGCGGGAGCCAATCGGCTGGCGCAGCGCGACTCGCGCATGCTCCGTAGGGAACCGGGCAGTGAAGCCGCAGCTCTTCACTTCCTGGTTCCCTCACCGTGGATGGAGGGGGGAGCAGCAGGGTGACGAGCGAACGATTGTCCTCTGCTGCGGACGGCACTGGACTCCAGGACAGGTAAGTGTCCTAATATTAAAAGTCAGCAGCTGCAGTATTTGTAGCTGCTGGCTTTTAAAAAAAAAATGTAATGGGCCATCCGCTTTAAGCACATAAGCTCTGTTTGGGTTGAAAATAAGTGTGAAATCTAAAACTGCGATGGGTGTAACAAGACGTCCGCTTGCCCCCTTCTCACTCTATCATTACTGTGCAGGAGTGTGGGGTGTAGCATGATGGCGGCGACGGAACGTCACTTCCCGAGCATTCTGTGATGGGGAGCAGAATGTGACAACACACCTGCAATGCGCCCGGAAAGAGCCGCTCCTTTCTATCCAGTGTGAAAGCCTGAGGGCTTTCACACTTCAACATTGCACTGGCAGGACGCTAAAAAAAAGTCCTGCCAGCCACATCTTTGAGGTGCGGTAGGAGCATAAAAATACCATTCCTCTATCGCCCCTGCCCATTGAAAAAAATGGTGTAGCGCCTCAAACCCTTTTTCAGCCGCTAGCGGGGGTTAAAACCGCAACGCTAGCGGACAAAAATCACGGCAATTTTTTTTTAAAGGCCACTAAAAATATTGTCGTTTTACCGCCAGTGCTTCAGTGTCAAAGTAGCCTAACTCCATCAAAAGCCTTTTTTTTACTTTCTGTGGGGGTCTAAGCCACCTAGGTACAAATACACAGCCCTAATCAGACCAACGGCTAGAAGGGGCCTAGCTATGCCCGATTGCTATAAATATTTCCTGGCACCGCAACTGGTGACGGCTCATTAGTGGTTTGCAATCTGACCTCACAAACTTGGCCGCAGTGTTGGAAACAGCAATAGTTAAATTCCTGTAGGTAGGAACGTAGTCGCCCTCTCTTATTTGCTTCTGAGATGGACTAAAGTCTAGGGATACAAATAATATATTTGTAGTGTGCATAGAGCAGTGCACATGACTGTAACTAATATGCACTGCTCACTCCAAACAAACGAAAGTGAGAGGGAAAATTAGAGGCTCAGGAGCTCACAGAGCATGTTACATGGAGGCGCAGCCACGACCACTGGTTTCCCCAGAGCTGGGACGGGAGGCACAGGGGGAAGTTACCCTGGACACAGCAGTTTCATAGGGAGGAGGGGGCAGTTTAGAATCTACAGCCGGGGCTCCCCTGCTATGCTCTGCTACAAGTGGGTTGTGTTGTCATTGTTTTGCCTTTGCCAAGGACGAATACAGGAGTAGAAGAAGAGGTGTCCTCCCTCTTCAGCCTCCTCCCATCACATGTGGCAAACACCCAGCCTGTCGGATCGCCTGGACCAGCACCCTGATAGACATCCCACTTGCCCCATACTGTGCAATACCTGCCTGGGATTGGATGTGACATCGCCCGGGGGATTATTATCTATGTGTGCAAGTGTGTAGTGGGGGGCTCCACTCATGTCCCATGCTTAATCATCGCCCGACACTCTGATCTCCTGGTTGGATCACTTCTATCAGACTGGAGCTGGTCCCTGCAAGGAGGACACATGGAACAGGGGGGCTTCACCATGGCTGTGTGTGCAGTGCTGGGTGATCAGAGGCTGGGGACTACTTACGTGTGCATTGCGTAGTGATCAGAGGCTGGGGACACCTCTCACGTGTAATGCTGGGTGATCAGAGGCTGGGTACACCTCTCACATGTGTAATGCTGGGTGATCAGAGGCTGGGTACACCTTACACATGTGTAATGCTGGGTGATCAGAGGCTGGGTACACCTTACACATGTGTAATGCTGGGTGATCAGAGGCTGGGTACACCTTACACATGTGTAATGCTGGGTGATCAGAGGCTGGGTACACCTCACACATGTGTAATGCTGGGTGATTAGAGGCTGGGTACACCTTACACATGTGTAATGCTGGGTACACCTCACACCACACATGTGTAATGCTGGGTACACCTTACACATGTGTAATGCTGGGTAATCAGAGGCTGGGTACACCTCACACATGTGTAATGCTGGGTGATCAGAGGTTGGGTATACCTCACATATGTGTAATGCTGGGTGATCAGAGGCTGGGTACACCTCACACGTGTGTAATGCTGGGTGATCAGAGGTTGGGTATACCTCACACATGTGTAATGCTGGGTGATCAGAGGCTGGGTACACCTCACACATGTGTAATGCTGGGTGATCAGAGGCTGGGTACACCTTACACATGTGTAATGCTGGGTGATCAGAGGCTGGGTACACCTCACACATGTGTAATGCGGGGTACACCTCACACATGTGTAATGCTGGGTGATCAGAGGCTGGGTATACCTCACATATGTGTAATGCTGGGTACACCTCACACATGTGTAATGCTGGGTAATCAGAGGCTGGGTACACCTTACACATGTGTAATGCTGGGTGATCAGAGGCTGGGGACACCTCACACATGTGTAATGCTGGGTGATCAGAGGCTGGGTATACCTCACATATGTGTAATGCTGGGTACACCTCACACATGTATAATGCTGGGTGATCAGAGGCTGGGTACACCTTACACATGTGTAATGCTGGGTGATCAGAGGCTGGGTACACCTCTCACATGTGTAATGCTGGGTGATCAGAGGCTGGGGACACCTCTCACATGTGTAATGCTGGGTGATCAGAGGCTGGGGACACCTCTCACATGTGTAATGCTGGGTGATCAGAGGCTGGGGACATCTCTCACGTGTAATGCTGGGTGATCAGAGGCTGGGGACACCTCTCACATGTGTAATGCTGGGTGATCAGAGGCTGGGTACACCTTACACATGTGTAATGCTGGGTAATAAAAACATTTTTTTTAATTTTGAAGATTTATTTTTCTTACGGGGGGGGGTTTAGCAATTAGCTGGTCTTGCCTAACGAGCAAAATAGTCTAGCACCAGCCCTGGTAGTGGATATGTGTGGATTAATTTTGGAGCATAAGGGTTCAGTGTTACTTTAATGTTAAAGTGGAACCCCGTCCATATTTTATATTTTTGTATTGAGGAAGGGTTTAAACTTTTGCAAGGTTTTAAATCACACTTTGTGTGCCAGTTAGAGAAACTCTCTCTCTCTATCTTTACAACAGGGACCAGACTACAATGTAAACATGGCAATAATTATTACTCTTCCCAGCTACCAAAAAACTGTTTGTATTTCTGCCTGTGTCCTCAGGGAAAGGTATTTCCGTACCCCTTTCATTGACCACAAAGTAAAAATTATTTAAAAAAATTTACTAAAATTAATGGAATAAAATACGAAAGCAATTAATACCAAGTTGTATTACTTTTTTCAATGTGTTACCATCCAGAATGCACTGTGTCTGCCAAGGCCAGGTAAAACTCGTGACAATGTCCCCAACTTTGAGGTGGCTGTTTTTGCTTCTTTCAATCATTCCAATCCCACCGCTGTCAAGGACTTCAGAGACCTTCCATGGCTGCATGTAATTTGTCCCCGTTTCCTCATTCATGCGACATCGCTGAAAAAAATTAAAATACAACACTAGCAAAATATATGATTTAAAGTGAACTTTCTGCCAAGCCACAGGTTAATCTATTTTATTTCCTTCCACTATTAGTGGATGGAAAGAAAATCACTCAATTCCTCCATCAATGCATTCAGTGTGCCTCCCGCAGTGCTATTGTGTTCTGCCATCAGGGGGGCATGGAGAGCCTTCTTGGCCGGCAGAATTCAATGTTACTGCTAGCAACTATAGCCGTTGACAGTAATCGCATGAAGAAAAATCAGAAAGGCTGGTTGTGCCCAAGTACAGGGTAGGCCATTTATATGGATACACCTTAATAAAATGGGAATGGGTGGTGATATTAACTTCCTGTTTGTGGCACATTAGTATATGTGAGGGGGGAAACTTTTCAAGATGGGTGGTGACCATGGCGGCCATTTTGAAGTTGGCCATTTTGAATCCAACTTTTTGTTTTAATAGGAAGAGGGTCATGTGATGATGTGACACATCAAACTTATTGGGAATTTCACAAAAAAACAAAAGGTGTGCTTGGTTTTAACTTAACTTTATTCTTTCATGAGTTATTTACAAGTTTCTGACCACTTATAAAATGTGTTCAATGTGCTTCCCATTGTGTTGGATTTTCAATGCAACCCTCTTCTCCCACTCTTCGCACACTGATAGCAACACAGCAGGAGAAATGCTAGCACAGGCTTCCAGTATCCGTAGTTTAAAACAAAAGTTGGATTCAAAATGACCGACTTCAAAATGGCCGCCATGGTCACCACCAATCTTGAAAAGTTTCCCCCCTCACATATACTAATGTGCCACAAACAGGAAGTTAATATCACCAACCATTCCCATTTTATTAAGGTGTATCCATATAAATGGCCCACCCGGTGTATCCATATAAATGGCCCACCCGGTGTATCCATATAAATGGCCCACACTGTAGATCGACTCTGGTACATTCAGCCTGCCCAGATATGGATTGAAATTCAGCTGGTTCCTGCTAAACCGGCTGAATTTCCGTCCATGTATGGTCAGCTTAACATATCAGCAAAGTGTCTTTTGTTCTACAGAGAGAATAGTGTATTGTGCTCACCAGATAAGGATCCACAGAGATGTACAAGGTTTTGGCCAAGACTTGCCCATCTTTAAGCTCTTCTGAAAGTTCAGCTTCTTCCAAGCGGAAGTTCTCAGGCACCGGCTCCCCATCGTTTCCTGGTTAAGAGAGCATCATACAATCAGTCCTATGTATTGTGGAGAATTCAGAATTTACTTTATTTTGACTCTCAACTAGGTGAGAATGATGTAATCAGACCCCGCCCATGTGTAGAAACAGCTCAGATTCCTGCCAGTGATATGATGGAGACCCCGCGATGTGTCTGCACATGCGCAAGATCTCACAAACTGCATCCTGAGATCTGTGAAACTCCAGGGGGCATTTGGCAAAATCCTGTGCATGCGTAGACATGCCGTGAGGTCTGTGGCATAATGCCGACAGGGCCCTGAAACATTTCTGTGTAGAACCAGGAGATAGTGACATTGTCAAGGTCATAGACCTGGCAGAGAGAACTGCAGAAATAGGGAAAACTTTTCCTGCAAGCAGGACAACATTTGGGATCAATGGACTAGTAAGTATGGCCCGGATTCACATACATCGGCGCATCTTTATGCCGCCGTAGCGTATCTTCTTTACGCTAAGCCGGCGCAACGCAGAGAGGGACGCAGAGAGGGACGCAGAGAGGGACGCATGGCATTCACAAAGCAAATGCTCCCAACGTTGCACCGGCGTAGCGTATACTCGTAGGCGTAAGGCAGCGGAAGTGGGCGTGATACATTTTAATGAAGCGTGACCCCATGCAAATGATGGGCTGAGCTTCAGACAAGAACTTAAAATGAACTGCGCGTGCGTCGTACCTTGGACGTATCCCAGTGCGCATGCTCACAATCACGTCAAACTAACTGGCTAAGATACGTCGAATCACTGCCTACGACGTGAACGTAACCTACGCCCAGCCCTATTCACGTACTAAAATTTGACGGCGTTCGTTCCCTGGTCCATACCTTTGCATGAGTTGCGCCTCCAATATGGGGAATAACTTTACGCCGGACGTAAACCTTACGCAAATCGCTTAAAACATGCGTTGGGTGCAAGTACATTCGTGAATCAGCGTATCTTACTTATTTGCATCGTAAATCAATGGGAGTGCCAAATGTGTCCAGCGTAACTATGCGCCCACTATACGCCAGCGTAGGAAAGTTACGTCGGTCGGATGAAGTCAGTTTTTAGGCGTATCTTAGTTCTGTGGGCACGGCGCACAGATACGACGGCGCATATTTACACTTATGTGGCGTATCTCGAGATACGTCGGCCTAAGTGCTTTGTGAATCCGGGCCTATGTGTTTTTTTATTTTGTAAGCAGGGAAAAGTGTTAGGGAGCGTGGAGTTCCTCCTTAAGTCATGCGTGCGCTACTTGTATGCCAGGCTTCTCTGTGCTGGAACAGCTTTCTTACCGAGTGCCATTTTTTGAACATTGTGATCAAGCGTTCTGACCCTCCCCAACCCCTTGTGCTTTAAGACTGCTCAGTGAGGGTGTCAATCATAGCAATGGGCCTATAGTAAAGTGTCGTGGGATCAAGTGTACCAGACCCCCAACTATAGATTGACTGAGATTTGCATAATACAGTGCCCTGGGTTTTAGGGGGTGCCAAGTGGTTCAACAGAAAAGCTGTACCAGGTAATCACTTACTATGGGATACGAGCAGCATTTTGGTAACGTTACTGTAGCTACATATTTGACATATGTAAACCTTCACTAAAACCTCATACATGATTTAACATATTAATGTCATTTAAAAAAAAAAAAATTCAATATTTTGAAATCTGCAGCATTCATTAAAATAATATATTTTGATCCTTTTTTTTTAACCACTTCCTGTTATAGGCTAACACTGCTCTGTCCCTGCCTCCCAATTATGTCAATGTGTGCCAGCCTGTAATACTTCTGATGGAGAGAACAAGTGGTTGTATTAACACACATTACGCAGACATGGTCCAATGTTGTCACTATCATAAAACCGATCCTGAAAAATGCCATTCTGCAGTCATCGCTTGAGTGCATCTAGACCACGAATCCTTAAACTACGGCCCTCCAGCTGTTGTAGAACTACACATCCCATGAGGCATTGTAACACACCGACATTCACAGACATGACTAGGCATTAAGACTGCAACTAACGATTATTTTCATAATCGATTAGTTGGCCGATTATTATTTCGATTCATCGACTAATCGCATAATCTTAAAAAAAAAGTGTGGTGTACAATTTAGTTAATATGTAAATAAAAAAAAAAAAAAGGCAATTTATTCTTAAATATCCAGACGCAGTGGTAAATATAAATAACCAAGTACAGTAATTGTAATGCCTTCTATTACCTCCACTTTCTCTGGGTTCAGATGCTGATCTTCCCTGCACAGAGTCTTTAAAGTGATTTTTTTTTTTTAAACAAACTTGTTATACTTACCTGCTCTGTGTAATGGTTTTGCACAGAGCAGCCCAGATCCTCCACTTCTGGGGTCCCTCACCGATGCTTCTGGCTCCTCCTGCCTTCAGAGTGCCTCAATAGCAAGCTGCAAAGTATAGTATAGAGCGCCGGCTATAGCAAGGTAAAAAAAACTTCTGCCTTTAGAACCACTCACTTCCTTCCCAGGACTACATGTCCCATGAGACATTGCTCCTCACACTTCCACATTCACAAATTCTCAGGCACTTAGTGACATGTATAAATGGTGTACTGAGCTGTATGTGTGCTGCACTGTATTTCCTGATATGTAAACAAATAATGCATTCTATATGCAGGCCAACTAATCAACTGGCCGATTAATCGATTACGAAAATAGTTGACAACTATTTTCATAATCGATTAGTTGTCGATTAATGGTTTCGGCCCTACTAGGCATAATGGGAATTGTACTTCCTGAACAACTGGAGGGCCGTAGTTTGAAGACCCCTGATCGAGACAGAAGTGACTTCAAAAATGCTGCAGGGCATCAGCAGCACTGAGATGCAACAAAATATGTAAAGAAATTTTTTTTTATTTTATTTAAAAATAATAGTGATTGTATACGTTGTTTATGCTATACAATGTTTTGGCAAACTAATGTCATTACATTGGGGATTACATCTATTTTAAAGTGAACCTGTCATATCTGCTGGTAGGTTGATTAGTGCCTGTCTAAATTTGCCCTCTCCTTCTCTTTTTCTGGGCTTGTTAAAAATATTTTTTTGGTTTGTTTTTCTGGTATAAGTGTCTTATAGTTTTTTTGTTTTGGTCTTAGTGGGAGGGGGGCATGACAAACTGACAATGTGTCTTATGTAGTACGCTATGTTTTCTTCTTTTGTTATTTAGTTTTTTATATAGAAAAGAAAATGTGGTGCAATAAAAAAGGATTTGACAAAAAAAAAAAAAAGGCACATGGTATGTGTATGAATGCGTGCGAGTTCACTCCTTGAAGCTCGGTTCACACTGCCACAACCTAAAAAATGCGACTTTGCAAGGTGACTTTGCCGCGACTTGACACGACTTTAGCACCGCTTTGAAGCGACTTCAGGGAATGCCTGTGTAATCTTCCTGTAATGTCAGATCCAAAATCACCTGATGTAAAGGGGCGCTGGAATGGGGACACCTGATGTAAAGGGGCGCTGGGATGGGGACACCTGATGTAAAGGAGCGCTGGGATGGGGACACCTGATGTAAAGGAGCGCTGGGATGGGGACACCTGATGTAAAGGAGCGCTGGGATGGGGACACCTGATGTAAAGGAGCGCTGGGATGGGGACACCTGATGTAAAGGAGCACTGGGATGGGGACACCTGATGTAAAGGGGCGCTGGGATGGGGACACCTGATGTAAAGGGGCGCTGGGATGGGGACACCTGATGTAAAGGGGCGCTGGGATGGGGACACCTGATGTAAAGGGGCACTGGGATGGGGACACCTGATGTAAAGGGGCACTGGGATGGGGACACCTGATGTAAAGGGGCACTGGGATGGGGACACCTGATGTAAAGGGGCACTGGGATGGGGACACCTGATGTAAAGGGGCACTGGGATGGGGACACCTGATGTAAAGGGGCACTGGGATGGGGACACCTGATGTAAAGGGGCACTGGGATGGGGACACCTGATGTAAAGGGGCACTGGGATGGGGACACCTGATGTAAAGGGGCACTGGGATGGGGACACCTGATGTAAAGGGGCACTGGGATGGGGACACCTGATGTAAAGGGGCACTGGGATGGGGACACCTGATGTAAAGGGGCACTGGGATGGGGACACCTGATGTAAAGGGGCACTGGGATGGGGACACCTGATGTAAAGGGGCACTGGGATGGGGACACCTGATGTAAAGGGGCACTGGGATGGGGACACCTGATGTAAAGGGGCACTGGGATGGGGACACCTGATGTAAAGGGGCACTGGGATGGGGACACCTGATGTAAAGGGGCACTGGGATGGGGACACCTGATGTAAAGGCCCTCCTTGACTTTTAATTCAGTACCCCTGCTGTAGTGCGTTTCTGCAAAACTGAATACACATTAAAAAAAAATGCATAAGTGTGAAGCAGGCCTGAGTCAGACTACAAACCACAACAAACCCACACAATAGCGTGCAGGGAAATTATTATTTGCATTAGATAAGTTGCCAACAAAACCTTCAAAATTGTAAGATAGCCGGTTCATACAGGGGCGACCTGTCTGGTGACTGACACGTCACGGTCCGCTCTATTCAATAGAACCGTTCTAACAGAAGCGACACTTCTGTACGACTTTGGGGGCGACTCGGGGCGACTTGCATTGACTTCAATACAGAAGTCATTTTGCAAGTTGCCTCTCGCCTTGCTGAGTCGCCCCCAAAGTCGTGCCACCTGTGTGTGAACCGGGTCTTGCTATAATAAAATGGACATCAAGACATAATTTTTCACCATTCTATGCTGGATCCACATTGCAAACACACCATGGAATTTTGCTTTTAATCCCATTACCTACTGTACACTAAAATAAAATAAAAAATTTGGGCTTCCACAACGCCTGGCTCTGAACATATTGGTGAATGAGATCTTGGAAAGGGAGGGTTTAAACATTCTGTATCACTTGCCATCTGCACCAAAGCCAATTCGAGGGGCTACATATGTCACTAGGGCCCTATGCATGGCAAATAGGGTTCGCTTTAGTCATGAGACACAAAGATCTACAAGGGGGAGGAAAGGTGGCTATAAGACCCACAGGAAATGTGTCATTTTTTTTTTGTTCACAATCACCTATTATTTTTTCATTAATCTAAATGCACTATCAGCACTTGCATGCATTCCACTCTGTTTGGACATGGCGGCTAAACTGTAGGTAGACACAGCTGTACATCTAGGTACACATACAGTCATAGCTCAGCCTTTCACACTCCACACTCTTCTGGGTGCTTCTTTCCACTCCCGTGTGTATGAGGCCTTGAAGGACAGCAGGGAAGAGGAGGGTGTATTTCAGAGAGCAGTGTCACAATGCAGCCACCTATACCATTGAGAATGTGGATATTCCTTTATTTTCCTGGTATTTCATGCCTTGGATACTACAGTAATGAAGCACAAAACAACAACACTTACCTGGCCTTGATGCCAAGACAAACCTATTTATCTTCATACTTTACAGGTAATGGAGGTTTCTCTGTACCAGCAGGGCCCTAAAATAGAATATAAGCATGTTCAGTAACAAGAAACCGGTTTAGTAAAAGCAGCAAAAGTGACCTGTCCTCAGTGTGCGCCGTCCCCTCCATGACCAGTCCCCAGTGTGCTCCGTCCCCTCCATGACCGGTCCTCAGTGTGCGCCGTCCCCTCCATGACCAGTCCCCAGTGTGCTCCGTCCTCTCCATGACCGGTCCCCAGTGTGCGGCGTCCCCTCCATGACCGGTCCTCAGTGTGCGCTGTCCCCTCCATGACCAGTCTCCAGTGTGCTCCGTCCCCTTCATGACCAGTCTCCAGTGTGCTCCGTCCCCTCCATGACCGGTCTCCCCAGTGTGCACCGTCACCTCCATGACCAGTCTCCAGTGTGATCCGTCCCCTCCATGACCAGTCTCCAGTGTGCTCCGTCCCCTCCATGACCGGTCTCCCCAGTGTGCACCGTCCCCTCCATGACCGGTCTCCCCAGTGTGCTCCTTCCCCTCCATGACCAGTCCCCAGTGTGCTCCGTCCCCTCCATGACCTGTCCTCAGTGTGCGCCGTCCCCTCCATGACCGGTCCTCAGTGTGCGCCGTCCCCTCCATGACCAGTCTCCAGTGTGCTCCGTCCCCTCCATGACCGGTCCCCAGTGTGCTCCGTCCCCTCCATGACCGGTCCCCAGTGTTCTCCGTCCCCTCCATGACCGGTCCCCAGTGTGCTCCGTCCCCTCCATGACCGGTCCCCAGTGTGCTCCGTCCCCTCCATGACCGGTCCTCAGTGTGCGCCGTCCCCTCCATGACCGGTCCCCAGTGTGCTCCGTCCCCTCCATGACCGGTCCCCAGTGTGCTCCGTCCCCTCCATGACCGGTCCCCAGTGTGCTCCGTCCCCTCCATGACCGGTCCCCAGTGTGCTCCGTCCCCTCCATGACCGGTCCCCAGTGTGCTCCGTCCCCTCCATGACCAGTCTCCAGTGTGCTCCGTCCCCTCCATGACCAGTCTCCAGTGTTCTCCGTCCCCTCCATGACCGGTCCCCAGTGTGCTCCGTCCCCTCCATGACCAGTCTCCAGTGTGCTCCGTCCCCTCCATGACCAGTCTCCAGTGTGCTCTGTCCCCTCCATGACCGGTCTCCCCATTGTACACCGTCCCCTCCATGACCAGTCCCCAGTGTGCGCCGTCCCCTCCATGACCGGTTCTCAGTGTGCGCCGTCCCCTCCATGACCGGTCCCCAGTGTGCTCCGTCCCCTCCATGACCAGTCTCCAGTGTTCTCCATCCCCTCCATGACCGGTCCCCAGTGTGCGCCGTCCCCTCCATGACCGGTCCCCAGTGTGCGCCGTCCCCTCCATGACCGGTCCCCAGTGTGCTCCGTCCCCTCCATGACCGGTCCCCAGTGTGCTCTGTCCCCTCCATGACCGGTCCCCAGTGTGCTCTGTCCCCTCCATGACCGGTCCCCAGTGTTCTCCGTCCCCTCCATGACCGGTCCCCAGTGTGCTCCGTCCCCTCCATGACCGGTCCCCAGTGTGCTCCGTCCCCTCCATGACCGGTCCCCAGTGTGCTCCTTCCCCTCCATGACCGGTCCCCAGTGTGCTCCGTCCCCTCCATGACCGGTCCCCAGTGTGCGCCGTCCCCTCCATGACCGGTCCCCAGTGTGCGCCGTCCCCTCCATGACCGGTCCTCAGTGTGCGCCGTCCCCTCCATGACCGGTCCCCAGTGTGCTCCGTCCCCTCCATGACCGGTCCCCAGTGTGCTCCGTCCCTTCCATGACCGGTCCCCAGTGTGCTCCGTCCCCTCCATGACCGGTCCCCAGTGTACTCCGTCCCCTCCATGACCGGTCCTCAGTGTGCGCTGTCCCCTCCATGACCAGTCTCCAGTGTGCTCCGTCCCCTTCATGACCAGTCTCCAGTGTGCTCCGTCCCCTCCATGACCGGTCTCCCCAGTGTGCACCGTCACCTCCATGACCAGTCTCCAGTGTGATCCGTCCCCTCCATGACCAGTCTCCAGTGTGCTCCGTCCCCTCCATGACCGGTCTCCCCAGTGTGCACCGTCCCCTCCATGACCGGTCTCCCCAGTGTGCTCCTTCCCCTCCATGACCAGTCCCCAGTGTGCTCCGTCCCCTCCATGACCGGTCCCCAGTGTGCGCCGTCCCCTCCATGACCGGTCCTCAGTGTGCGCCGTCCCCTCCATGACCAGTCCCCAGTGTGCTGCGTCCCCTCCATGACCGGTCCCCAGTGTGCTCCGTCCCCTCCATGACCGGTCCCCAGTGTTCTCCGTCCCCTCCATGACCGGTCCCCAGTGTGCTCCATCCCCTCCATGACCGGTCCCCAGTGTGCTCCGTCCCCTCCATGACCGGTCCTCAGTGTGCGCCGTCCCCTCCATGACCGGTCCCCAGTGTGCTCCGTCCCCTCCATGACCGGTCCCCAGTGTGCTCCGTCCCCTCCATGACCGGTCCCCAGTGTGCTCCGTCCCCTCCATGACCGGTCCCCAGTGTGCTCCGTCCCCTCCATGACCGGTCCCCAGTGTGCTCCGTCCCCTCCATGACCGGTCCCCAGTGTACTCCGTCCCCTCCATGACCGGTCCTCAGTGTGCGCTGTCCCCTCCATGACCAGTCTCCAGTGTGCTCCGTCCCCTCCATGACCGGTCTCCCCAGTGTGCACCGTCACCTCCATGACCGGTCCCCAGTGTGCGCCGTCCCCTCCATGACCGGTCCCCAGTGTGCGCCGTCCCCTCCATGACCGGTCCCCAGTGTGCGCCGTCCCCTCCATGACCGGTCCCCAGTGTGCGCCGTCCCCTCCATGACCGGTCCCCAGTGTGCGCCGTCCCCTCCATGACCGGTCTCCAGTGTGCTCCGTCCCCTCCATGACCAGTCTCCAGTGTGCTCCGTCCCCTTCATGACCAGTCTCCAGTGTGCTCCGTCCCCTCCATGACCGGTCCTCAGTGTGCGCTGTCCCCTCCATGACCAGTCTCCAGTGTGCTCCGTCCCCTTCATGACCAGTCTCCAGTGTGCTCCGTCCCCTCCATGACCGGTCTCCCCAGTGTGCACCGTCACCTCCATGACCGGTCCCCAGTGTGCGCCGTCCCCTCCATGACCGGTCCCCAGTGTGCGCCGTCCCCTCCATGACCGGTCCCCAGTGTGCGCCGTCCCCTCCATGACCGGTCCCCAGTGTGCGCCGTCCCTTCCATGACCGGTCCCCAGTGTGCGCCGTCCCCTCCTTGACCGGTCCCCAGTGTGCGCCGTCCCCTCCATGACCGGTCCCCAGTGTGCTCCGTCCCCTCCATGACCGGTCCCCAGTGTGCTCTGTCCCCTCCATGACCGGTCCCCAGTGTGCTCCGTCCCCTCCATGACCGGTCCCCAGTGTTCTCCGTCCCCTCCATGACCGGTCCCCAGTGTGCTCCGTCCCCTCCATGACCGGTCCCCAGTGTGCTCCGTCCCCTCCATGACCGGTCCCCAGTGTGCTCCGTCCCCTCCATGACCGGTCCCCAGTGTGCTCCGTCCCCTCCATGACCGGTCCCCAGTGTGCGCCGTCCCCTCCATGACCGGTCCCCAGTGTGCGCCGTCCCCTCCATGACCGGTCCTCAGTGTGCGCCGTCCCCTCCATGACCAGTCCCCAGTGTGCTCCGTCCCCTCCATGACCAGTCTCCAGTGTGCTCCGTCCCCTCCATGACCGGTCCCCAGTGTGCTCCGTCCCCTCCATGACCGGTCCCCAGTGTACTCCGTCCCCTCCATGACCGGTCCTCAGTGTGCGCTGTCCCCTCCATGACCAGTCTCCAGTGTGCTCCGTCCCCTTCATGACCAGTCTCCAGTGTGCTCCGTCCCCTCCATGACCGGTCTCCCCAGTGTGCACCGTCACCTCCATGACCAGTCTCCAGTGTGATCCGTCCCCTCCATGACCAGTCTCCAGTGTGCTCCGTCCCCTCCATGACCGGTCTCCCCAGTGTGCACCGTCCCCTCCATGACCGGTCTCCCCAGTGTGCACCGTCCCCTCCATGACCGGTCTCCCCAGTGTGCACCGTCCCCTCCATGACCAGTCCCCAGTGTGCGCCGTCCCCTCCATGACCAGTCCCCAGTGTGCGCCGTCCCCTCCATGACCGGTCTCCAGTGTTCTCCGTCCCCTCCATGACCAGTCCCCAGTGTGCTCCGTCCCCTCCATGACCAGTCCCCAGTGTGCGCCGTCCCCTCCATGACCAGTCTCCAGTGTTCTCCGTCCCCTCCATGACCGGTCCCCAGTGTGCTCCGTCCCCTCCATGACCATTCCCCAGTGTGCGCCGTCCCCTCCATGACCGGTCCCCATTGTGCGCCGTCCCCTCAATGACCGATCTCCAGTGTTCTCCGTCCCCTCCATGAGCAGTCTCCAGTGTTCTCCGTCCCCTCCATGAGCAGTCTCCAGTGTTCTCCGTCCCCTCCATGAGCAGTCTCCAGTGTGCTCCGTCCCCTCCGTGACCAGTCCCAGAGGGCTGACATCCGTTGGTAGTGAGTTAGTGACACCGATACCAGTGTCCGCTACTCCGCTTCCCTACACTGTGATCTGCCCCTAAAGGGTCTTTCAGCGGAGTGGACTGAAGCCCCACCTCCACCTCCTCTCTGTTTACGTCCACACCGGAGCAGGAGGAGTCCGAGGGACACACATAGCTGTGATTGTATATATCCATCCGCGCTGTTCTGACTGAGGTCTGTACACTTCCTTATTTACTATATGTAGATGGGCATGTGTGAGGGGGGGAGGCGCTATACTGAGGGGGGTATGCACTGGGGTGTCTATACTGGGGGGGTATGCACTTAGGGGGGTATGCACTGAGGGGGGTATGCACTAATGGGGTCTATACTGATGGAGGGGTATGCACCAAGGGGGTCTATATTGAGAAGGGGTATGCACTGAGGGGGGTCTATACTGATGAGGGGTATGCACTGAGGGGAGGGAGGGGGGTCTGTACAGAGGGGGAGGTCTATACTGAGGGGGGGTATGCACTAAGAGGGTCTGGTAATGTATATTGTTGTATTATGGCAGCCACACTACATTATAGTGGTTTTGCTGAGGGTTCTTTGATTTTGGACCCCCCCCATTTTGCTTTCTCTTCTACACTGCCTGTATATAATAGACTGTGCACATTATATATAATGCTGACACCATCTGCTGAAGAGGACATATGTCTATGTATGTACCAGTAAACATTGTGTTATGACATGTACAGTGCTGTGTGCCCATTGCTGCCATACCTGTGTTATGTGAGTGACAGAAGTGACATCACAGTCCTCCTCCCCAGTGTGGGAGATGAAGGTCGCTTTGAATCCCTGCAGCTTGTAAAGTCCAGAAGACAAACTTTCTGAGACACGCATGTGCAGGAACTACTCGAGAAATCCTATGAATGCACCTGCGGGTCCCCGAGAGTTTCTATTCACCTTGGTCTTCAATAACATGGCCACTCTCGTTATTGTCTCCAACCCCATGCTAAAGTGCGGCAGCCATTTTGGGTGAGGCAGTTACTGTAAGTGGGGAAAAGTCCATGGCCATGCTGAAGGGCAGAGCTCTCTGGGTTGTCTCCATTCCCGGAAGTCAGCTCAGCCTGTCTGTTCATCAGTGGAACTGCCTTTGTTAAAGTATAACTAAAGACAGAACTAAATAACTAACTGGAGCAATAAAAACTGCCTGCTATTCTATTCTATCTCCACTGTATCCAAAATTAAATAAAAGCTCTGCCTTAGTTCTGTTACATAGCTTGGACCCCTGTACACTGTGCTGTATGTTACATACTCCAGATTGCTCCACACTGTTCTGTATGTTCATTTACACTGCTGAAGAAACATGTTGTGTTATACATTACTCACATTAAACTGCTGTACCATGTGTTATATGCAGGGTTGCCAATCGCCAGTAAATTTACTGGCAGTTTGTATAAATCTGTGATTTTTTTTACAACTGCCAGTAAATAATCAGGGGCAATCATTTCATGCTGTGTTGACTTTTTACGTGTAAATCAAGCAAATTCATTTGTTATAGGTATTGTCAGTGCTTCCATATCGTATACTGTTCAAATATTCACCGTGTTAGTTTTCAGTAGGAGTTCTGTCATTTCTCAGGTTGTGAGTAAAAAAATATGCTCCGCAAGTACATTTTCCATGTTTTGTCAGTAAAAAATGCTCCTGGAGCTTGGCAACCCTGGTTATATGTTTCACACACCAGACTGCTTTACCCTGTGCTATATTCTACATACACCAGACTGCTTTACCCTGTGCTATATCCTACATACACCAGACTGCTGTACCCTGTGCTATATCCTACATACACCAGACTGCTTTACCCTGTGCTATATCCTACATACACCAGACTGCTGTACCCTGTGCTATATCCTACATACACCAGACTGCTTTACCCTGTGCTATATCCTACATACACCAGACTGCTGTACCCTGTGCTATATCCTACATACACCAGACTGCTGTACCCTGTGCTATATTCTACATACACCAGACTGCTTTACCCTGTGCTATATCCTACATACACCAGACTGCTCTACCCTGTGCTATATTCTACATACACCAGACTGCTGTACCCTGTGCTATATTCTACATACACCAGACTGCTTTACCCTGTGCTATATCCTACATACACCAGACTGCTTTACCCTGTGCTATATCCTACATACACCAGACTGCTTTACCCTGTGCTATATCCTACATACACCAGACTGCTGTACCCTGTGCTATATTCTACATACACCAGACTGCTTTACCCTGTGCTATATCCTACATACACCAGACTGCTGTACCCTGTGCTATATCCTACATACACCAGACTGCTGTACCCTGTGCTATATTCTACATACACCAGACTGCTTTACCCTGTGCTATATCCTACATACACCAGACTGCTCTACCCTGTGCTATATTCTACATACACCAGACTGCTGTACCCTGTGCTATATTCTACATACACCAGACTGCTTTACCCTGTGCTATATTCTACATACACCAGACTGCTGTACCCTGTGCTATATTCTACATACACCAGACTGCTGTACCCTGTGCTATATCCTACATACACCAGACTGCTGTACCCTGTGCTTTATTCTACATACACCAGACTGCTGTACCCTGTGCTATATTCTACATACACCAGACTGCTGTACCCTGTGCTATATCCTACATACACCAGACTGCTGTACCCTGTGCTATATCCTACATACACCAGACTGCTTTACCCTGTGCTATATCCTACATACACCAGACTGCTTTACCCTGTGCTATATTCTACATACACCAGACTGCTTTACCCTGTGCTATATTCTACATACACCAGACTGCTGTACCCTGTGCTATATTCTACATACACCAGACTGCTGTACCCTGTGCTATATCCTACATACACCAGACCGCTGTACCCTGTGCTATATCCTACATACACCAGACCGCTGTACCCTGTGCTATATCCTACATACACCAGACTGCTTTACCCTGTGCTATATCCTACATACACCAGACTGCTTTACCCTGTGCTATATCCTACATACACCAGACTGCTGTACCCTGTGCTATATTCTACATACACCAGACTGCTTTACCCTGTGCTATATCCTACATACACCAGACTGCTTTACCCTGTGCTATATTCTACATACACCAGACTGCTTTACCCTGTGCTATATCCTACATACACCAGACTGCTTTACCCTGTGCTATATCCTACATACACCAGACTGCTGTACCCTGTGCTATATTCTACACACACCAGACTGCTTTACCCTGTGCTATATTCTACATACACCAGACTGCTGTACCCTGTGCTATATTCTACATACACCAGACTGCTGTACCATGTGCTATATCCTACATACACCAGACTGCTGTACCCTGTGCTATATCCTACATACACCAGACTGCTTTACCCTGTGCTATATTCTACACACACCAGACTGCTTTACCCTGTGCTATATTCTACATACACCAGACTGCTGTACCAGACTGCTGTACTGTGCTATATTCTACATACACCAGACTGCTGTACCCTGTGCTATATTCTACATACACCAGACTGCTTTACCCTGTGCTATATTCTACATACACCAGACTGCTGTACCATGTGCTATATCCTACATGCTTTACATATCCACATACACCAGACTGCTTTACCCTGTGCTATACATCACTGCTTTACCCTGTGCTATACCTACATACACCAGACTGCTTTACCCTGTGCTATATTCCATACATGCTGTACCCTGTGCTACTACATACACCAGACTGCTTTACCCTGTGCTATATCCATACATGCTGTACATATCCACATACACCAGACTGCTTTACCCTGTGCTATATTACTACATGCTTTACCCTGTGCTATATCCTACATACACCAGACTGCTGTACCCTGTGCTATATTCTACATACACCAGACTGCTTTACCCTGTGCTATATCCTACATACACCAGACTGCTGTACACTGTGCTATATTCTACATACACCGACTGCTGTACCCTGTGCTATATTCTACACACACCAGACTGCTTTACCCTGTGCTATATCCTACATACACCAGACTGCTGTACCCTGTGCTATATTCTACATACACCAGACTGCTTTACCCTGTGCTATATTCTACATACACCAGACTGCTGTACCCTGTGCTATATTCCTACATACACCAGACTGCTTTACCCTGTGCTATATTCCTACATACACCAGACTGCTTTACCCTGTGCTATATCCTACATACACCAGACTGCTGTACCTGTGCTATATTCCTACATACACCAGACTGCTGTTACCCTGTGCTATACCCTTCATACACAGACACCCTGTGCTAGACTGCTTTACCCTGTGCTATATCTACTACATGCTTTACCCTGTGCTACCACATACACCAGACTGCTGTTACCCTGTGCTATATCCTACATACACCAGACTGCTGTTACCCTGTGCTATATCCTACATACACCAGACTGCTGTACCCTGTGCTATATCCTACATACACCAGACTGCTTTACCCTGTGCTATATTCCATACTGCTTTACCCTGTGTTATACTACATACACCAGACTGCCCTTGCTACTACCACCAGACTGCTGTACTGTGCTATATTCCATACATGCTGTACCCTGTGCTACTACATACACCAGACTGCTTTACCCTGTGCTATATTCTACATACACCAGACTGCTTTACCCTGTGCTATATCCTACATACACCAGACTGCTTTACCCTGTGCTATATCATACATACACCAGACTGCTTTACCCTGTGCTATATCTACATACATGCTGTACCCTGTGCTACCACATACACCAGACTGCTTTACCCTGTATATTCCATACACCAGTGCTACCCTATCATACTACTTCCTTTATGTGTTACTACATACACCAGACTGTTGTACTGTTACTACCACCAGACTGCTGTACTGTGCTATATTCCTACATACACCAGACTGCTTACCCTATATTCCATACTGTTTACCCTGTGCTATATTCCTACATACACCAGACTGCTACCCTGTGCTACTACCACCAGACTGTTTACCCTGCTATATTACTACACCAGACTACATATTCCAGACTGTTGTACTGTGCTACCCATGACTGCTTTATGTGCTATATCCTACATACACCAGACTGCTTTACCCTGTATATCCCATGACTGCTTTATGTGCTATATCCTACATACACCAGACTGCTGTGTGCTACACACCAGACTGCTGTACTGTGCTATATCCTCATACACCAGACTACACCTATATTCTACATACACCGACTGCTGTTACCCTGTGCTATATTCTACACACACCAGACTGCTTTACCCTGTGCTACCACATACACCAGACTGCTTACACTATATTCCATACTGTGCCCTATATCCTGCTTTACCCTGTGCTATACCTACATACACCAGACTGCTGTACCTGTGCTGACTGCTTTATGTGCTATATCTACATACACCAGACTGCTGTACCCTGTGCTACTACATGACTGCTTTACCCTGTGCTATATCCATACACCAGACTGCTGTACCCTGTGCTATATTCTACATACACCAGACTGTTGTACTGTATGTGCTATATCCTACATACACCAGACTGCTGTACCCTGTGCTATATCCTACATACACCAGACTGCTGTTACCCTGTGCTATATTCCTACATACACCAGACTGCTTTACATATTCCTACATACACCAGACTGCTGTACTGTGCTATATCATACATACACCAGACTGCTGTTACCCTGTGCTATATCCTACATACACCAGTGCTGTTACCCTGTGCTATTCTACATACACCAGACTGTTTACCCTGTGCTATATCCAATACACCAGACTGTTACCCTGTGCTACCTACATACACCAGACTGCTTTACCCTGTGCTATATTCCATACACCAGACTGCTTTACCCTGTGTTACTACCACCAGACTGTGTACTGTGCTATATTCTACATACACCAGACTGCTGTACATATTCTACATACAGACTGCTTACACCTACCCTGTGCTATATTCATACATACACCAGACTGCTGTACCCTGTGCTATATTCTACATACACCAGACTGCTTGTACCATGTGCTGCTATATCCTACATACACCAGACTGCTTTACCCTGTGCTATATCCTACATACACCAGACTGCTGTTACCCTGTGCTATATTCCTACATACACCAGACTGCTTTACCCTGTGCTATATTCTACATACACCAGACTGCTGTACCCTGTGCTATATTCTACATACACCAACTGCTGTACCCTGTGCTGACTACCTGTGCTATATTCTACATACACCGTGCTACCCTATCTACTGCTTTACCCTGTGCTATACCTACATACACCAGACTGCTTACACTATATTCCATACTGTGCCCTATATCTACTGCTTTACATATCACCAGACTGCTGTACACCTGACTGCTTTATGTGCTATATTCCATACATGCTGTACCCTGTGCTACTACATACACCAGACTGCTTTACCCTGTGCTATATCCATACACCAGACTACATATTCCAGACTGTTGTACTGTGCTACCCATGACTGCTTTATGTGCTATATCCTACATACACCAGACTGCTTTACCCTGTGCTATATCTACTACATGCTTTACCCTGTGCTACATACATACACCAGACTGCTGTGTACCCTGTGCTACTGTGTACTGTGCTATATTCCTCATACACCAGTGCTTTACCCTGTGCTATATCCTACATACACCAGACTGCTGTATGTGCTATATCCTACATACACCAGACTGCTTTACCCTGTATATCCTACTACACCAGACTGCTGTACACCTGTGCTATATTCTACATACACCGACTGCTGTACCCTGTGCTATATTCCTACATACACCAGACTGCTTTACCCTGTGCTATATCCTACATACACCAGACTGCTGTACACCTGTGCTATATTCTACATGCTTTACATATCCACATACACCAGACTGCTGTTGTGCTACTACCACCGACTGCTGTACTGTGCTATATTCTACATGCTTTACATATCCACATACACCAGACTGCTGTTACCTGTGCTGACTGCTTTATGTGCTATATCCTACATACACCAGACTGCTGTTGTGCTACTACCACCAGACTGCTGTGCTATATTCATACATACACCAGACTGCTGTACCCTGTGCTATATTCTACATACACCAGACTGTTGTACCATGTGCTATATCCTACATACACCAGACTGCTTTACCCTGTGCTATATCCTACATACACCAGACTGCTTTACCCTGTGCTATATCCTACATACACCAGACTGCTGTACCCTGTGCTATATTGTACATACACCAGACTGCTTTACTCTGTGCTATATCCTACATACACCAGACTGCTGTTACACCTGTGCTATATTCCTACATACACCAGACTGCTGTACCCTGTGCTATATTCTACACACACCAGACTGCTTTACCCTGTGCTATATCCTACATACACCAGACTGCTGTACACTGTGCTATATTCTACATACACCAGACTGCTGTACCCTGTGCTATATTCTACACACACCAGACTGCTTTACCCTGTGCTATATCCTACATACACCAGACTGCTGTACCTGTGCTGACTGCTGTATGTGCTATCTACTGCTTTACCCTGTGCTATACCTACATACACCAGACTGCTTACCTATATCCCATGACTGCTTTATGTGCTATTTCTACATACACCAGACTGCTGTACCCTGTGCTATATCCTACATACACCAGACTGCTTTACCCTGTACTATATCCTATATAAACCAGACTGCTTTACCCTGTGCTATATTCTACATACACCAGACTGCTGTACCCTGTGCTATATTCTACATACACCAGACTGCTTTACCCTGTGCTATATTCTACATACACCAGACTGCTGTACCCTGTGCTATATTCTACATACACCAGACTGCTGTACCCTGTGCTATATCCTACATACACCAGACTGCTTTACCCTGTGCTATATTCTACATACACCAGACTGCTTTACCCTGTGCTATATTCTACATACACCAGACTGCTTTACCCTGTGCTATATCCTACATACACCAGACTGCTGTACACTGTGCTATATCCTACATACACCAGACTGCTTTACCCTGTGCCATATACTATATACACCAGACTGCTGTACCCTGTGCTATATTCTATAAATTAATTTATGGAAACAACCATGCTGATGTGGCATTGGCTATTAAGCATTTGCCTATTTTCAGCATATGCTGGTGATTACAAGGTAAGTAAGGGATACCATCTTTGGGATTTGAACCTATAGACCTGAGTCTTTCTAGGTATGAGCACAATTATACCAAATATTACATATTCAATGTAGCGCCTCCTTACTTTCAGTGCGGGCGCTACGCTAAAGTTAGTGGGTGAATGGGAGAGTTACTTTGCTCCCATTCCTTATTTGTTAAATTGCAGGCTGCTGCTGTTTCAGAAATGTCCTGTTGGCCGGTCTGCGGCCCCCGAGGTGTGAATACACCCCTGGGCGACAGTTGGCGCTAGAGGGATCTGACGGAGCCACTTTTCCCCAGCAGCCAATTGGAGGAGTTCTTCCCTCGCTGGGCATGCTGGGGAGGGGTATATCTGTGGCAGCTGCCGCGTGTTCTGGGTTTTCGGTTAGGCGGTCGGTTCTTCTTCTCTGCACAGGGTCCACGTTCCAGGTGCGGCATCCACCTTCAGGGTGAAACCAGGACTGCAGTAAGGTAAAGGAAGCTAAAAGCTAAAAAAAAAAATCCTTTAGCGATCCTTTAATATGCCGATCCCAAACAACAACCAGCGGCTCCTGAGGGGGTAGCGCTACATCAAATATATTGATACATAGCAACAGCCAGCTCATAAGTTCAAATTCCACCCATGCTACCACCTCCCTAAAGTTTCAATGACAAATGCATATGTGCTTTGGCTTACTTATAAGTGCCATTAGTGAAATAAATAAACCCTATTGTACAATATTTATACTGCAGGGTTTAAATGTATTGTGCGGGTGGCAATTTAGCTTTTCTCCACGCACCATTAAAACTTTAGGGAATTGGTTGGTAGCACAGGTGGGATTTGAACCCATGACCTGACTTTTGCTAGTAAGGTATGCACTATGCTATGCAGAGCAGTAAGCCACTGTGCTTACTACAACTATGCAGTGTGTAGTTTATGTGGAGGATTTTTCCTCAAAACAAAAATGGACTTACTGTGTAAAACAGTGCTGGGAAAATATTTTTACAATGGCAATTAACTAGGATAATGGCAAAAAACACATTTACGGGAACGGTCTTGGCACTTCCTGGGAAAGTATTTAATCTCGGTTCCCAACAGCGAAGGGATGGACCCTTGTGGCTATCTCCAAATTACCCCTTATGGTGTAATAGATCTTTGAGAGAGTTTTTTAAATGACCAGATGGGCAGTTGACATGGGCAAAATATGGCATAAAATATCTACACCACATCTGCCACTGCCAGGATAATGGTCTCTGTACTTTTTCACAATTAAAGCGGAGCTCCACCCTGATATTTTCTAAAAAAAAAAATAAAAAAAATTAAATGGAAAAAAATAAATAAAAATACTCACCCTAAATAGGCTGTTGCTATGCGGAAGTCCCGAATCTGCCCTCATGATCCGCGGTGTGGTTTTCTTCCTCCTCCTCTTCTCGGTGTCTTCTTGTGAATGGGCCGCGCTGCATTCTGGGAACTGTGTGTATCCCAGAAACGTCACACAGCAGCTGTGTGACGTAAGAGGACTGAGCTCCTCCCTCCTGTACGCGTATTTCCATATGATTGGCTTCTTCAGTAGGATCCGTAACGCATCTGCCGAATGGTGTGGTCAGCAGTCTGTCGATCTTTTGATGATTAAGACACGCTGTCTTGTAAGTGTATTTTAATTGAAGCATTTTAATAAATGAATTAAACAGAGAACACTATGGAGTTGCCTTTGTGTTACATGGGGTCTATGTCAGGAGTATTGGCTCAGACAGGAGTACTAGGCCTAGGAAGGAAGTTTAACATCCACTTCAGAGGGACTGGCGGGAGTTGTAAAAAAACACTGTTTTAGCAGGAGTGAAGTGAGCGTTCAATTCACCTGGTGGTGGCGGCACTATTTCATCTGTTTTAAAGGAGTTGTAAAGGAAAAGGGTATTGTCTAAATTGCCTAAAATTATTGGGCCAGATTCAGAGAGCCGTAACTCCTGTCTAACTGGTGTTAGACTGGAGTAATTTCAAATTACGCGTGTTTTTTTGGATTGGATTGGATTGGATTAAATACTTATAGAGCGCCAAATGCAAGTTGTGATACTCGCGTCTAAGCGCTTACCAACAAGCTAAAAAAAAAAAAAAAACAGAAATATAAAAAGAAGGGGGGGGGGGTTTCAGGGCACAGCAAGCCTATCCCTACTCCCTGACAATGGACCGCAGCCTAGGATTAAGGCAGCGTCCTGCTAAGGGCTTGGAAGGGCAGGTCTCTATCTATAGGCTTGTGAAAACAAAAGTGTCTTCAAGCCCTTACGGAAGGCCAGCTAGTCGGAAACCTCAAACCATGAATAGACGGCTGCGGGCTTCAATTCGACTGGATTACGTGTTTGTACGCCTTCGGATCTACGCTGCAATAAAATTGCGGCCACTGGGTGGACTTCCCGTCGTTTTCCGCGTCGGGGTATGCTAATGAGCTTTTGCCGGCGATCCCAGAAATTACTATCTTCAATTGCAATCTCTTACGGCATCTTTAGTCATCTTTTTTTTGCGTAACACTATACCAGCTTTTTGCTGCTCTAATATTAGACAGCCCATGTTAAGTATGGCCGTCGTTCCCGCGTCGAATTTCTACGTTTTCCGACATCTTTTATTATTTTTTTACGCAAGTCGTCCGGCAACAGGAATGTTCGTAAACGACGCTACTCAAACAACGAATGACGTAACGACGTGATTTCGCGCAATGCACGGTGGGAAATTTCTGAACGGAGCATGCGCAGTTCGATCGCCGCGGGGACGCGCCTAATTTAAATGCTTCACGCCCCCTAATCGCGTATTTCGATTACGCAGCAAGAAATAGACTACGCCACCGTAGCGTACGGGCAAAAATCTACCAGAATTCGATGTAGAGCCTGGTAAAATACGGCAGCGTAGAGTATTTCGATTACGCAGCGCAAAATTAAGTGTATCTGAATCTGGCCCATTGTCTGCAAGGTAGACAGACAGAATGGTGTAATGATTCTGTTAAAAAAAACGAGTAAATACCTATTAAATTCCTTCATCTATATCACCTCCGGCGTTCTAGTTTATGTTCTCTCATTCACTTCCAGGTTTGCGGTGCTCGTTCATGTAAGAACTACATTTCCCAGTATGCATTGCGGCACACCCAGTAATTCACACCTCCTCAAAGTCTCTAACACGTAGAGAGCGTCCTGCCACACAGATGTAGTTCGGGGGGGGCGAGCATGTTACTGACCACCGCAGTAAAGTCTCCCTTCACGGTGGTGAGTAACAATCAGACAAGCAGGAAGTGAACAGAACAGAGATGAAATAGAGCAACTTCTGAGCAAAAACGAACAATGAGGAAGTGAAAAGAGGAATGTCTGCAGGTAAAGGATGCTTATTATGAAAAAAAATGTTTTCCTTTACAACCCCTTTAAGAAGATTTGATTTGAGAATGGCAATGGAATGTGTATAAAGACTCTTATCTATACACATTTTATATGTTTATTATTATTAATTTACTAATGTTATGTTTTATTTTGTGATTCATTAGTAACTGTTTGCAGTATAGGATATTGAGCGGCGCTGTACCATAAAATGTATATATTGATTATTCCCTAGTGTGGGGAAATCAGTATCACTAATAGGTGTTCAGCAGAATTGTCACTTGGCAACAAAAGCCACATATGAGTTAACCACTTCAGAATTTGCTTTACAGACTTATATGCTATACTTGTCATGAGTTTTTTCTTGTAAATGTCATTTTTTTTAAAAAAAATTTTTTTTAACAATTCAAAAAGTACAGCAGATTAGCTATAGCAAGAAATATTATCGAATATAAATTGTCATGGGTTTTATTTAACAGTGAGATTGAAAAATATGTAATTGGTCCCCAAAAAAACGTTTTCCACAGTGGCGGTAAACTTACTCCTCCCTTCACTTTTGTTTTATGATTAGCTGTCACAGCTGAACATAAATGCTCTTCATAATTATCTTTATCAAAAGACTTTATGATTGCTGCAAAAGCACTAAAATCAATAGACTGACTCATCCACGAGCTTTGATTTGTGTGTAGTGTGATTTACACTTATTGCTCAGCTACTTGTACAATCTGTTTTCCGATGTTTCCTCCTTTCATCATGGACAGGAAAGCACCTGAAAGGTAAACATATCTCATGAATTATAAAAAAAAGTACATTGTATTCTTTTATCTCATTGTCGCATTATAATGATTGTTAAAAACATTTTGCAAATAAAACCCACATACAGCATCTTGGGGTGCACTCACACTGGCAGTTTTAACTGTGCCCACTCATGGTTCACCCCTTGGTCCAATTTATTTGTGTAGTGTGAGTGCGCCAAACCGCTTTAGGGAATGGTTAAGCATACCATGCCCATGTATTGTATGCATAATAAGTAATGTATGCTATAAAGTAATTATATTAATTATTTTATTATTTATAAACAACATTAAGTGAAATTTTTGGATAAAATCTAATGGACACTACCCAAATCATCAATTCTTATCATTAGAATTTAAAGTAGAAAATGTTTTTCTTTTTTTTTTCTTTTTTTTAAGAGAAGACATTCACACGTGTAAAATAAATACCTTTACTACCACTTTAACTGAAGATGTTCCATGGATGCTGGCACTGCTGAGTGACCCCCTGTGTATTACTCAGATACTTAAAAATCAACAAAAAAAGTTCTTTACTTCCTATTTAAGCTGAATCCTTGGTATACATTTTATTGCATAGTTACTCAGATACTTAAAAATCAAAAAAAAAGTGCTTTACTTCCTATTTAAGCTGAATCCTTGGTATACATTTTATTGCATAGTTAAATTAGTTCAGCTAGGACCACTGTAGGTATGCATATCTCATACCGTACATCCCTTTTGGAAGCTGTGAATCATTGATGTAGTAGGTACTAGTACAATGATAGCAGCGATCTTCTGAGTCCTGTGCCGAGCAGCTTCTCTTCTACATAGTAGACACAGGGGGTCACTCAGCAGTGCCAGCATCCACGGAACATCTTCAGTTAAAGTGGTAGTAAAGGTATTTATTTTACCTTTAGCTACAGGTAAGCCTATAATAAGGCTTACCTGTAGGTAAAAAAAAATCTCCTAAACCTTTATGGTTTAGGAGATATTCCACTCACAATGAGCCGCTGAATGCAGCGGCGCATGTGCACAGGGGATTCTCGGCTTAAGGCCCGGCAGCCGCCAGACCTTGCCAGAAAGAAGTCTCCCGCACGCATGCGACATTGCGGCTCCAGCCACTCACAGCGATGGAGACGCGATACCCGGAAGCTGCCTCGGCGTGGCCCGGGAGGGACACCAACGCTTCTTTCTAAGGTAAGTATACTAGCTCATTATGCCTTTTTTCCTTAGGCCGCGTACACACGGAGGGACATGTCCGCTGAAACATTTCTGACGGACCGCTTGCAGCGGACATGTCTCATCGGATTTTAGTCCGATGGCGTGTACACACCATCGGATCAAAATCCCCGCCGGCAGACAGCGCAGTGACGTAGCGGTGACGTTGACGCCGCCACGTCACCAAACCAGGAAGTGAAAAACTTCCACGCATGAGTCAAATCCATTAGTGTACTAACCAGCGGACATATCCGACGGACATGTTTCCGGCGGACAAATTTTAAAGCATACTTTGAAATTTGTCCGCTGGACAAACATGTCCCCTAGCGCATTCACACGATCGGATTTGTCTGCTGAAACGGTCCATCGGACCAGTTTCAGCAGACAAATTCGATCGTGTGTACGCGGCCTTACAGGTGTAAGAAAAAAAAAAAAGCGGGTTTGCTACCGCTTTAGTACAAGATGTGCTCTGAATAATTGAGGCAGGCCAGTGATGTCGCAATCTCCACCGCGTCCATCGTATAACCCTCAGTTTGTGTAAAGCTGGGCTTGGGGAGCATGGGGCTCAAACACACAATGATGGCCAGAAGAACCAAAAATATTGTACATAATTTACTTCTTACACCAGATGATATTAAATCATAAAACGGATGAAAGGTGAAGTAATGCCTATACCACTATACCATTAAAAAAATAGTCTTGGAATTTTAGGTCAATTGTAAAATAAGACCTACATTATATCCTTACCTGCTGTGTTCTCTAATCCATGAACAATAGTTTCCTTAGCCTGTCCAGGAGACAAAAAAAGAGGAAACATTAAAGCGGAAATTCACTCCAGATTTTAGGTCCATGCCCCCCTTAACGATAACAGCAGCCATGTTTTTGAGAAGGCTATTTTTAGGGGGGGGGGGGGGTAGGGAAGTGAGCGAACAACAGATCGCTGCACAACAACACTGAGGTTCACACCAATGCCTTTTTGCAGGCTGCGTTTGCTCAGGCAATGGCAGCCCATTCAAATGAATAGACTGCCGTGCCTGCATTTCTGTAAAAAAAAGGTGCATGCACCATATGACAGAACCTTCTGTCACTGTGTGTTTTGGAAGGGACTGTGGGCTGGCCCCCTGCAAACAGACTATGGCCCAGAAGAGACTGAGAGACTTGGAATGGCATTGGGATCATGTAATGTAAGGTAATGCTAAATCCCTTTTCCTCCATCCCCTCCTCTTGTTGCTGTGTTTAATTGTGTTGGGTCATGGCACATAGACAATGGTCTGGACTGGAGACATCTCTTAGCAGGGGACGTGTAAGGAGGGGCTGCCTGCTTATCATAATCCCTTTATGTTTTAACTGTAGTTTTTGTTTCAATGTACAAGTGTTGATTTCCCATTGGTTCTTCCTTGTCCCCTAGCCCCTCTATGACAAGGTTAAGGGGAGTGTCCCTAACTGTGTTTAAAAGTTTATGTTTGGTACTTAATAAAGAGTTGATGCTCTGCATGTTTAACCCTCAACACCTGTGTGGCTTGTCACGTGATTGAGGGGTTAAGGGCAGATTATGGCAAATCTACAGGCTGCGGGTGCGTTTGGAGGACAGGAGACACAGGTCTGGCGAATGTGCCCACCTGGGGTATCCGAAATCCGTCACACACCATTTAAAAAATGCGGCAGCAGGGAAATCACATGTGCTTTTTGACCATGCGATTTCCCTGCAGTTCCCGCACACGCACTGCAATTTTACATGCGTGGGAGTGCCATTCAAAGTGCACTATTTTACAGAGCAGTGCGTTTTCACTGTGGGTGGTTGCGGGTGCAGGAATTGCTGCGATTTCTGCACCCGCAGCCACATGCAGTGTGAACCAAGCTTGTATTGGTGGTGGATCAAGTGTTGGAATTGGATCACTATTATGTCTATGACAGGAACCATTGTCATGATTGCACGCAATTTGTTTGGACTTCCTTGAAATATACTCTGAGCACCTAACGCACAATTAGTATTATTAGTGCTGCATATTTTGTATTTGAGTTTGGGCAGCAAGCCTGTTATTTTTCATTTTCCTTAGGCAAACCAATCACCAAGTAAAAAATAAATAAATAAGAAAACCAATGGAGCCAACAGGTCTAATGCCGCGTACACACGGTCGTTTTTTGCGATGAAAAAAAACGACGTTTTCTGTGAAGTAAAAAACGACGTTTTTGAAACGTCACTTTTCAAAGACAATTTTGCATACACACCATCGTTTTTTCACAAAAAGTGAGGTTACGTTCACCACTCTTTTCCATTGAAGCTCGCTTCATAACTAGCTTCTGGGCATGCGCGGGTTGAAAAACGTCGTTTTGAACGACGTGTTTGCTACACACGGTGACTTTTTGTGAAACAAAAAACGACGTTTTGAAAAACGACACAAAAAATTCAAGCATGTTGGAATTTTTTTTTGGTCGTTTTTTTGAAGACAAAAAACGAAGTTTTGCCCACACACGATCAATTTAAATGACGTTTTAAAAAACGTCGTTTTTTTTTCATCGCAAAAAACGACCGTGTGTACGCGGCATAAGGTTTGGTAAACGGTGATATGATAAAAAAAAATAAAAAATGAATACGTTTTTTAGGAAACTACGTTTTTACATTATTTTTTTACAGTATTTCCATTTTTGTCATACAGAATTATTTTTGAAAATGCAATCTGTATGCAAAGCTGGAACTAAAGGGGAACGCTAGCTTATCTCTCTCTTACAATGTTTTTCATACCTTCAGCTTTCCTGCTCTGACCCATTCACTGAGCTGTAGAGTGGCAGATTCAAATTGATCTGAATAGTTCAGGAGCAGAAACAGTTCTCTGTACAAACATAAATAAACATAAATAAAGAATATCAATAGTTAATACTTCTATCATGTCTGTTACGCATTAAAACTAGGGTTGTCCCGGTGCCTCTTTTTTAGGACCGAGTACAAGTACCGATACTTTTTTCCATGTACTCACCGAATACCGATACTTTTTTTAATGTGTCCCCAAATGCAGCCATGTCCCCCCACATATTGCAGCCATGTCCCCCCACATATTGCAGCCATGTCCCCCCACATATTGCAGCCATGTCCCCCCACATATTGCAGCCATGTCATGTCCCCCCACATATTGCAGCCATGTCATGTCCCCCCACATATTGCAGCCATGTCATGTCCCCCACATATTGCAGCCATGTCATGTCCCCCACATATTGCAGCCATGTCATGTCCCCCACATATTGCAGTCATGTCATGTCCCCCACATATTGCAGCCATGTCATATTGCAGCCATGTCATGTCCCCCACATATATGCAGCCATGTCATGTCCCCCACATATTGCAGCCATGTCATGTCCCCCACAAATTGCAGCCATGTCATGTCCCCCACATATTGCAGTCATGTCCCCCACATATTGCAGCCATGTCATGTCCCCCACATATTGCAGCCATGTAATGTACCCCACATATTGCAGCCATGTCATGTCCCCCACATATTGCAGCCACGTCCTGTGCCCCCACACATTGCAGCCATGCCCCTCATACCTGGCACCACCGCTGCTACTGCCGGTGCAGTGTCATATTCTGCGGTTTAATCCCTGTGCAAAATACAGCGGGTATTACAAGCCACGCCATCTATAGACACTCCCCTTCTCTGGATTGGATAGATCCGTCCAATCGCGAGCAAGGGGGAGTGTCTTTACACATGGATTTGTGCATAGACACTCCCCCTTGCTCGCGATTGGACAGATCCGTCCAATCCAGAGAAGGGGAGTGTCTATAGATGGCGTGGCGGGCATTACAAGTATACAAACGAAAACTTGTAATGCCCGCTGTATTGCACGGCGATTATCGCGGCGGTATGCAGCGGCGGCTTTGCGGCGGGGGGGGGGGGAGGGAAGTATTCTATTTAAGCATCGGGAGTATTTGCGCGAGTACAAGTACTAGTGCAAATACTCAGCATCGGTCCCGATACCGATACTAGTATCGGTATCGGGACAACCCTAATTAAAACCAACACATCATTACAGTGGGCATGCTCCTTCTCTCAACTGTTAATATGCGCCACACTGCAAACCACCGCCATATCAAATCAGCAGTGGGTTGGAAGCTGAGTTACTCTAAAAATTGTACTTCTGCAATTCTTATGCTGAGAGAAATATGTAGGATGCCACTGCTGACCTTCTGCTAATACTAGTTGTCTGACACTCTCACACTTCACTATTTTCTGATTCACTGACCTGGAACAAGCATGCAGCTTCTTTGTATTTTTGTTAAAAGAGAAGTATGAACTTTCAAAAAACTAAAAACAAACATATATACTAACCTTGTTGCATGCAGTATTGATCCGATGTTTACCTATGCCTTGCCAGCTCTGCAGTGGGAATTGAGCGATTAAACACCGCTGATCGCTCAGTGCTCCCCTCCACTGAGCAGAGAGCCGTGACTGTTGGTCAATGGGTCTTTGCTCTGCCCCCCTGCGCTCACTGGGGCAGGGGCAGCTAGCTCAGGCTGAGCCACATGCCAGTCCAGGCATCTGGGTGGATCCCGGCCATTTAGTCTGAATCTTTTCAGACCCTGGACCGGCAGAGTAACGTCAGCCAACAACAGACTTTAGCCCGCTGTCAGCATAAAACCGTCAGCAGGAGTACAGAACTAACTGCACTCTTGTGACCTACAGGAGATGTATAGCCAAAATAGCTTTAGCTATACTTTTCCTTTAAGGGTCAGTGGCTCAGAAAGCACTAAAATCAGAAAGTAAGCATGGCAACCAGGCAACTAGCATTTTTTTAGATTGCTAGTGATGTTGGCCAGTAAGGTCTCATTCACATGGGTGTCCTATAGCATTTGCTAGAGCTGTGTTGCCTGTACAGGAATGCACAAGTGTTCTGCGCAACCTCATGCAGGTAGTTCTATTTATGTCAATTGGGACGCATCGGCAGCACGGATATAGCTGCTGCTCCCAATTTGGCAGCACAAGTTATTCCTTAATGCCTTAAAATTAATCCAGGACACATTTCCATTGAAAGATTTAACTAGCAACATAGAGAGACCATGTACCCTATGCTTTGCATTAACACATGTATGTTAACATCAATGTGCAATTAAACCAGAGGTCCACCCTAAAAAAAAAAGAAAAATAGACAAAAAGGCTCCAAAAAATAGAATTGTTTTTTATATGCTTACCAGAAATGGCTTCTCCTCCTCGTGTTGTCTTCAGGGACATTTGGGTTCGCTGTCTTCTGGGACCTGTGTGTGTTCTAGAAGACAGCCGGCCATTCACACAGCCGGCCATTCACAAAGTGCCACATGATTCGCGCATGTGGTGCCGGGACCCGATCCGATGGACGGATCGGCCTCGTTCGTTCGACATCGCAGTCACCCTGGACAAGTAAGTGTGCTTTTTAAAAGTCAGCAGCTACAGTGTTTGTAGCTGCTGACTTTTATTTTTTTACAGCTGGACCTCCACTTTAGGTAAAACCATGGGCATTAATAAAATATGTGCTGCAGCACTTATTTATAATTGTATCTGCAAGTACAGGTGTCATTTGTACCCCCTGAAAAGTCCCACAAATACCTCTTGAACATACCAGCGATGAGGTGGCAATGATGCTGCACTGCTCCTGAATTAAGCAGAGTTGTCACCCTCATGTAGGTTGTGCCTGTATATACTAAAGTGAAAAAGTTACCCACTGCAAGAGATAATTTTACATTTTCCTGGAGTTGGGCATTTAAGGTAAGCTATGTTTTGGCAGCCTATGAAAGGCATATTTTATTTCTCCATCTCCACTTTCTCTCCTTCACGCTCTGCCTTCTCCTTCCCCCCACCGCCCCCCCAAATCCCAGTGACTCTTTTTGAAAGCCAATTAGTATTTAGTGGGCTGTCATCGCAGACCAACACACCAAAAAATAGACTCTGCACAATTTTTGCCACACAGCCTAAGCATCTATGTGTTTGTTAGCGGGATGGAAATAGCCAGTTAGGTGCTGTCCTGGACAAGAGGGTAAGAGTTAATACTTTTCTGATTCCTTGGTTTTTGCTGGGTTTTTTTCTGGTTCTGACCCACTGATCTTGCGTTATAACAGTGGGACAGTGCCTCAGAGCAGAGAGCCCTGAGGTGAAGAAAGAGATCAGAAGGGGGGCCCAGTGCCCATAAGGGAAAGAGACAGAGAGCAGCACCCGTGAGAAACAACATAATGTCGCTTACCACTGCCATGATGTAAAGGTCATCAGAATTTGGTGTTCGCCCAAAAGACACACGTTTTTGGAAAATGCCATGGATGGACTCTGTACAAAACACATACTCTACCTCTGTAGTTATGTCGGGACAGTGCGTAGCCTAAGTTAGGGTTAGGGATGTACGATAGAATAAAGATTCTGCATGTTGGACTTTGTACATCTTTTTCACTTTTCAAGTAAAGTGTTGAAACCTTGTTCCCATCTGGTCTGAGGTTACTGAAAGGGCTGTAATGCAAGTAACCGTCGCAGTGGCGGCTGGTGCTCAAAATTGGGGGGGGGGGGCGCAAACTGAAAAATTAAGTGTACCCTAATGTGCTTATATGCTGTGCATACTTGTACATTGTGGCATAACCTACCTCAGGGTCTCTAAAAAATAGTCATTTCAGGAAAGTTTACTACCGCTTTAATATGACAGTATCCTCTCGTGGGGCCCCCTACTCACCCAGTGGCCCTTGGGCAGTGCCTAAGTGCATAGTTGCCAACATTCAAAAAATATTTTCAGGGACACTTTTTTTCACAAGTGCTATATTTAGAGTAGCTGAGATCCCGTATGTTCCTCTATACATCACAGTAGTAATCACAAAATTAAATAAGTTCTAATAATGGGGCAGAACAAATATGAGAACTGAGATTTCCTTTAGTTGAACAAAAGTGTGTCCATTCTAGAGCTGGTAACATTGAGGGTATTCAGTATCATTTTAAAGAACTGTTTTTGCGTGTAAGCGACATAGGGGAGGAGTACGGATGGTATATAAGTGGGAAGTATGTGCAGGTGAGGGAGAGGAATGTGGAGGGTCTAACATTGGGCACTATGTACAGGAGAGGAGTGCAAAGGGTACAGCAAAGGAGTGTGGATGGTATGACAGTGGGCAGTATGTACAGGAGAGAGGTGTGGAGGGTACGACAGTGGGCAGTATGTACAGGAGAGAAGTGTATGACAGCAGGCACTATGTACAGGAGAGGAGTGTGAAGGGTATGACAGTGGGCAGTATGTACAGGAGGAGTGTGGGGGTATGGAAGAGGGTAGTATGTACCAGAGAGAAGCGTTGAGGGTATGACAGTGGGCAGTATGTACAGGAGAGGAGTGTGGAGGGTATGATTGCGTGCACTATGTATAGTAGAGGAGTGTGGAGGGTATGACAGTGAGCAGTATGTACCGGAGAGGAGTGTGGAGGGTGTGACAGTGGGCACTATGTACAGGAGAGGAGTGTGGAGAGTATGACAGTGAGCACTATGTACAGGAGTGGAAGGATGTTTAGGGACTGCGTAGTGGTTAAGCGGGTCATACATGGATTGAAATTACGCCAATTATGCAGAGACCAGCCATAGTCGATCTATGTATGGGCTAGCTGGTTTTACACAAGTCAATCTATTAATCGACTTGAGTACAACCAGCCTGTTTTTCCCAAAACAATCAGTGCTGCTATAGTTAGCAACACTGATCATTGTACTCACTGGCAGAACACAATTTCCAAAATGTTTGAAAAATTGCTACGCATATACCGTGCTAGAGCTGCACAATTAATCATTAAAAAATCATGATCTCAATTCAACCCCCCTGACAATCTCCAATGCAGAGTTTGCTGATTCTTTCATATAACAAGTGGAGAGACTTTCAGCTGTCAAAAGAAAATATCTGGGCAGTCTGCCAAGTTTTTAACAGGAAACATTGTAACTAACACTTTCTTCTTAGATCAAAGGGATAAACTTCTGTGTGTTTGTGTGTGTAAAGAAAAAAATCGGGCAGCCTGCCAAGTTTGTAAGAACATGAAACATTGTAACTAACTTCCTTCTTAGATCAAACTTCTGTGTGTAAATGCAAGAAATGTAACCACTTAAATTCCAATGGCCAGATTCAGAAAGACTTACGCGTATCTCGAGATATGCACTTGGGCCCCATCTCATGACTCCATTATGGAATCCCTAAACCAGAGGAGAGATAAACTACAATGCTGCACACATACGTACCCGTGCAGTGGTGGAACAAATATTTGGCCTCCTGAAGTCCAGTTTCCGATGCCTGGATAATTCTGGGGGGGCCCTGTTGTATTCCCCAAACTTTGTGTGTCAGATCATCTGTGCATGTTGCATGCTGCACAACTACGCCATGAGAAAGGGCCTGCAGATTGACATATGTGATGACCTGACCCCCGAACCACACAGTCCCCCCCTGCCCCAGGCTACCCCATCTGCTGAGGGAAGAGCAGTCAGGAGGTGCCTCATGGTAGGCATCTTTGGACGTTAAAAATACACATTCATCATGGCACACGGACAATGCACGCATGCACACCACTGTGGTCCTTAGATCACACACACCATATCCACATCACATTGGAGTAGCCCAAGTCCGGCATGCAGGACTTGGGGGCAGCAACGCCACGCCAAGGCCCCAATGGTGTCGCTGTCCATTCATGCCACATTCACACGGCCGTGTGGATAACTTCTCCACCACGACCCAGGGTGACACCCCTTACTGGCAGGAGTGTCACCCCCACATTCACACACCATTCACACTGTAGTCTGCACTACTGACCGTGTGCAGTCATAAAAAAAATAAAAGGCTCATGACCTGAGCATAAAACAAATAAAAAAACTCAGAGCAGAAACAGTAAGAAAAAAAAATATTATGAGGGGAAAAAAAACGGCACTAATTTGGCCTGATGGGGGCTGCGTCTGGTGCCACCTCTCTGGCTCCTCAGCTGCCTGGAGGGAGCCTCGGGTGGGGGGGGGTGGGGCATCTGGAGGTGGCTCATCCCCGGGTGGGCCACTCCTGGCAGGAGAAGGCCATGGCAATGCGGCTGAGGTAGTGATTAGTCTGGGCCTGCATCCTCAGCTGGCGGTTTAGATTGTGGCGCTGGTTGTGCTGCCTCTGCCTCCCCTCATCCCGGATGGCAGCCATGTTGGCCTGGACCGCCCCAGTAAGGGTGTGAACCTCTGCCTGCAGCTCCCCCAGGCTGGTGACCACTGCAGCACAGTTGCAGCTGACATCCTGCACTGCATCAGTCATCTGTGCCACGGAGGCCAGGCTGTCAGCCACCGGTAGAGGTGTACGGCTAGTTCCCCAATATGCTGGGTCTGCTGGACCTGGTCCCTTGCCATTTGATCATGGACCGCATCAGAAACACCCCTGGTCTTCCGTGTCGCCTTCCTGGGGGCAGAGGATGATTGGACCCAGATGTAAGGTGTCGCCCTTGAGGGACTTACCCTGCTGGTGGCTGAGCCAGAGGGGCTTCCCCTGATGGGGGAGGGGGTGTAAGAGGGCCCGGCCAAAGAGGAGGAATCCTCAAAATAAAGGTAACCATGATCTAAGGTCACCGTCTCTTTTTTTTTCTTTGCAACCCCACACCCTCCCCCCCAATGGCAGGTCAAGTTATCCACATCCCCCCCCCCCCCGGTTGGCCCGACACATACCCCATCTATGGCATGTTGATTTCCTCCTGCGTCTCCTCGGCATCACGACAGCTGTGCATCTCCTCCCTCCTCCTCTTAGGTCAATAGGATCGTTTCTCCTTTTGGCCAATCAGGAAACATGTCTCGCAATTGTCATACAACTGGGTGGGCTTGGGGCGCAGTGCAGTGGGCCGAGGCCCACCCTTTTTTGAAGCCTATTAGAGCCTCTGGCTCTAATTACGTGCTTCAAAAAAAATAAAAACACCATTGGAATCCATACATCCATGTAAATTAGGTTGCCTGACACATGGATAGGGGGGTGGCACCCCTGCGCCCCTAATGGAGCAGCCAACACTGTTTGATTGACAAATCACCACAATTCCCATGAAGGCAATACCGTGCATAATAAGGAAAAACACTTTTATGTCTTTCAACTGTAAATTCAGCAGTTTTCCTTCATTTCCCCTTGCAATCAAAGAACTACATTTAGTTTTCCAGGAAAATATCAAATTTACCGAATGTGTGGCAGACTGCAAACTGTTTTTCTCTTTTCATGCTATCAACAGAAACTTGGAAGCAGCTACTGAAAACCTGAAGCAGATGATAATATAATATTGCCACTGGTGGCAATTGCAATGCTACACAAAAAGGACATACCCTTACCTAAAAAAAAAAAAATCAGAAACACTTACCTTGCAATGTTACGTTCTTTCAAAGTGGTCTCAGTCTGGGGTTCGAGAGTGAAAGGAGGACTCTTGTTATACTGGGAGATCTGACCACTTAATACCAAGTGACTGTTTTTCTTCATCTGTGCAGAACAGGTATAAATAAACTTAGGGTGTTTCTTTAACCAGTGTTCAGAAAATAGTTTTATAGAGAGAAAAAAACAGGAAATCTACATTATTACTGATCATGGCAGGGTCTTCAAGAGCCAATACAACAAGTGGGCAGAGCTGTATCCTGGCCTAGGCCAACAAGGCCCAGGCCTAGGGCATCGCGTTGCAGGGGGGCAGCACGGAAAGAGTCTCTGTCGGCTTGCACTATTAGTGTAGCACCAGTCTTATGGGGCGGACTGGGCAGAGAGGCAAGCATTCCTCAACTGTAGGGGGGCGGAGCTTCTAATTTTGACTGTCCTATCATCCTGGACCACAAACCTTCCTCACTGTGCTATATGTTTTCTGCTGTACCATTGGCATGATTATATCTTTTTAGTCCTCTCCATAAAATTATCAAAATGTTGTGCCTAAAGTAGAACTATAGGAACACTTTTCTATTTAATTTTGGATAGAGTAAGGGTAAGGTAAGGGAAGGGCATGTCTTTAACAGCAAGGGGTGTGGCCTTGACTGGAAGGGGTGGGTCATATTTAAATTAGGGGTGCACGAGTTTAGTCAGGCCTAGGACAGCACAAAACCAAAATACATCCCTGCAAGTGAGTTTAAATGGGAACCATAGTACTAAGTTATGTTATAAATCTATAATGTTTTTTTTTTACTTTCATTTTAGAATGTAAAAATCAACTGAAGTTTTGGTATTTATTACTAATGCTGTATCACTACTACTATGTGCTGGCAGCATGTTGAAGCGTCGGACTACTGATCACATACAGCACAACAGTCCAGGTCTCCAGCAGTGCGATACTCCCTCCATCACATTGCTCCTATCAACAATGTTAGAGAGCATAAGCGCTGTTTGTAAAAGCATTGTGCAGGGACATCTTGGACCTCTGGAGACCTTGGACACTGCATTGTGTGAACGAGCAGCGTTCTCCAATGTGCTGCTTGCACAGGGCATTTAACCCATATTGCAACACTAAGGGCCAGATTCTCATAGAATTCCGGCGGCATAGCGTAAGCCATTTACACTACGCCGCCGCATCGTACTAGAGCAAGTGCTTTAATCTCAAAGCACTTGCTCCGTAGTTTTTGCCGGTGTCGCATAAATCGCCCAGCGTAAACCCGCGCAATTCAAATGGGACGGCTTGTATTTAAATTAAGCACGCCCCCGCGTCGAACGAACTGCGCATGCGCCGGCCGGGGAAAAAGCCCAGTGCGCATGCTCCAGCTCACGTCGGAAAGCGTTGTTGAAACCGACGTCAAAACGACGTGAGCGTAATTTACGCAACTCCCTATTCGCGAACGAGTTAGTAAAACGACGTAAGCGACGGAAAAAGCCGACGCTGACCCGACGCCATACTTAACATGGCATCCGACGGCACCCGACGGCATCCGACTGTACTTCGTAAGGTTACTCCACATAGAAGCTGGGGTAACCTTACGTGGACGAAAACGACGTACGCGACGACGGGGCGGCGTAAAAGCGATCGGGAATCGGCGTACTAGCCTCATTTGCATATGCAAATGGTAAAACAACGTAAAGGCCACCTAGTGGCCGGAGTTGTCATTACACCTACGATCCGCAAGTGTAATGGTTTTACACTTGTCGGATGTTGCAGCGTATCTATGCAAAAGTGATGCTAAGCATCACGAGCATAGATACGAGGCAAAAAAAACGGCGATACGACGGGGTATCTGAGATACTCCGTCATATCGCCGCTGAGAATCTGGCCCTATGTAATTAACCGGTTGTCGCTCAGCCACAGTACATTTACTGCCACAGGGCAGCACAGGCAGGCTGGATTACATACATGTACATCATCAAACCTGCTCTAGGTTAGAAGCATGCAGCGCACCACTCCTGCAACTGCTGTGTCCACCAGACAGTGCAAATTGCGGTTCCCAGTACCTGGCTATTTTAAGTGGCCATGGGATCATGTGATCGCTAAGCAATCACATAATCACAATGTCAACAAAGCTGTTATGAATACACTTTATTCATAACAGCTATGATCCCTAAAGTGATGCTGTGATTGGCCCACGGCTATCACATGGTACCTGGGCCAATCACAGCACCCTGTGCCATGTGATAGCTGTGGGCCATTCACAACACACAATAGTAATTCACAACGGCCAGCCGATTGAGAAAGGCTTCACTGCCAGTTTCCCCTATCCAAGATGGCGGAGGCAGCACCCGAGAGCTGATTCATGGCCTGTTAGGACACTGCTGAATGCCTGGCAGGTAAGTACCCTAATAGTAAAAGTGAGCAGCTACAGTAGCTTCTGATTTTTTTTTTGATTTTTTTTGGGGGGAGGGGGGGCGGAATTCCTTTTTAAGTAAAACAATCCAAAACACCAAATATGTTGTGTTTTTTGGGCGGCAACACAGGATACCTATAAATACAATTTATAAATATAAGCAATGTTTATTACGTTGTAACAGGTTCATCTAATTGCCCACCTCTTGCAGACACAAAGGGCCAGATTCACAAACAAATTTCAAATCTGCGCCGGCGTATCATTGTTTTTGTATCCACAAAACAAGATACGCCTTTTTTTTGCGTAGATACGCCGTCGTCCTAAAGTGTCATATTTACGCTGGACGCTAGGGGCGCTTCCACGTCAAATATGCAAATGAGGTAGATACGCCGATCCACTAACGTACGTACGTACGCCCGGCGCAGTGTTTTTAGGTCGTTTGCGTAAGCGTAGGTCCGGTGTAAAGTTACCCCTGCTGTATAGAGGCGTACGTAATGTTAAGTATGGATGTCGGGCCAGCGTCGATTTTTCCGTTCCGTCGTTCACGCCGTTTGCGTAAAACGTTTGCAAATAGGGATTTGCGTAGGTTACGTTCACGTCGTTTTCATTGCTGTTTTGCAACGTGATTTCGCGCATGCGCACTGGGATATGTCCTCGGACGGCGCATGCGCCGTTAAAAAAAAACATCAAATACGTGGGGTCATGTTGATCTACATGACATCATGCCCACAGCCACCTTATTTGAATTGCGTGGCCTTACGCCGCAACACGTAAGTTACAGCGGAAAGTGTTAGTGGATAAGGATACGCCACTGTAACTTACAGCGGCGTAGTGTAACTGGAATAGGCTACGCCAGCGCCAGCCCTTTGTGGATCTGGCCCAAAATGTCCCCTGTGAAGACCAGTTTTTTGATGCAACTACTGGCTTGTTCGTTATGTATGATTTACACATAGAAGTGTGGGAGAATTACAGAATATGGTAGAGAGGGCTAACCCAGCCCTACACTTATAGGTCATCAACCCAATCTAATATATAGCATCAAGAAAAAAAGAAAAGTAAAGGTCGTTCAAGGATGGCCCATTAGTATCAAAAGTACAAAAAAACATCTAAAACATAAAAAGTAATATAAATGGTGAATCCAAAACTATATCCCCATCTATAGATATTTTTTAGGTATAGAAGTAGCAAATGGCATTGTCACCTATTCGAAAAGTGAATGCGTTTTGCGGTTGTTGCCGCTTTTTCAGGATTTTAAAATTTTTAAATGACAGATGCCTTGTTGCATATAATTTAAATACCTAGCAACAATATACAGTATAGCTGGGGAGATGGTCACAGACCCTAAGGCCTTGTACACACGATCGAATTTGTCCGCTGAAAACGGTCCGATGGACCGTTTCAGCAGACATCTCCGATCGTGTGTATGGGCTAGCGGACAGATTTGTCCACCCGACAGATTTCAAAGCATGCTTTGAAATCTATCCGGTGGGAATCTGTCCGCCCGACATGTCTGCTGGTTAGTACACTTACCAGCAGACATGTCGTCCCGCTCCGCCGCCGCACCGCCGCCGAATGGATTTGGCGCATGCGCGGAAGTGTTTTACTTCCTGGTGCGGTGACGTGGCGGCGTCAACGTCACCGCCACGTCACCGACACGTCAGCGCGCTCTCTGCTGGCGGGGATTTTGGTTTGCTCGTGTGTACACGCGAGCAAACCAAAATCCCAGCAGACAGATTTGTTCAAATCTGTCGGACGGACAGATTTGAACAAATCTGTCCGCTCGTGTGTATGGGGCCTAAGGCTGTGGGGTGGCAGATAAGGATAGCAAACAGAGAGTACACTCCAGGATATTCAACACTCGATCACAAGAGTCCACAGAGGTAGCAACATGTGCGTATAATGCAAATGGGGAGAACTTATATTCAGCATATGGAAAATTCGCAATCGCAGGGTGTGGTGCGATTCGGGTAAGCTCTGCTTTTTTGGTTCCCCCCCTTTGCTGACACTTTTGGCACCTGTTTTTGACAGGTACCAATACCCACTTCCAGGAGACCTTGCCACAGCGAGATCCCTCAGAAGTTTTGCCCCCCCCCCCTCCTCCTTCCCCCACCGCTGGGCCATTCACAAAGCACAGCATGCTTCACGCTTACACAGTAGGGAACAGGCTGTGAAGCTGTTAGTGTCTCCCTTTCTCTGCTCTTCCACATGTTTTACAGAGGTTCTGGACACTCTCTGAGGATGACTGCCTTCTTTTAACTGCTTGCCTTAGTCATCAGTATGGACTATTAGGCTATGCTATTACAGCCATTGCCCATTGTTTTATATAAAGGACATACACCATTTGGAGCGCCAAACCTCTCTTCACTATTTGCTACTGTATACCTAACAAATATCTAGAGATGATGATATCATTTTGGACCTGTGATTTATTTGACTTTTTATATTTAGATTATTTTTTGTAATAAAATACATGTTTTCTATGAGTTCGGTGCCATTTTGATACAGATGGACAAAGCACATGATTCTGTCCCACTTCTGAATGTTGTCACATAGGGGCAGGAAAAGAGTCAGCTGTAAGCTGTAAGTCAACCTTTTTGCCCTACATTAGCAAATTAGTTTATTTATTCATAAATAAATAAATAAAATATGTATATATCTGGGTACCTGACTGATAACAATGTCACTGATCTCTCCACCAACATTGTCAAAGTAGATATCCACGCCATTTGGACAGCAGGCCTTTAGCTTGTATGTAAGTCCTGGCATCTTGTAGTTCAAAGCCTCATCAAATCCCAACTCGGAGGTCAAAAATGAACACTTTTCCTTTGTTCCACAGATCCCTATAACACGGGAGCAGCCGAGAAGGTGACCAATCTACAGAGGATTTGAGAGAATGAAATGAGAAAAACAATAATACGAGTCATGGATCTTCTATTCGTGATATACAATATATATGAAAAAATAAAACACTTGTACAAAACCATTTAGATAATCGGATGCAATTGTCTAGATTAGAGACCATTTTGTTCTATTTCCATTCAACTATCGGTTTGCCATTGCTCTAAGACCCCACAAAATGCACTACTGAGGACAAGACAGATAGGTGACAACACTTTAATTTCCTGCACAGTAACATACCACTTTACCTGCCCAGCCAATGAACCAACACCACCAGCAGCACCGCTAACCACCATCATCTGATTAGCTCCAGGGGTCACATGTCCTTGTTCCCTTATGCCAATTAGAGCTGTTAAACCAGTACTTCCAAGAAGACCCAGGTAATGAGACACGTGTCCATCCACAAGACTGGGGTCCAGCTGTGTTTAAAAAATGAATAACAGTTACAGTCATTCAGACATTTATAGTACATTTATGAGAGCTATCTTTTATGCTGTGGGATGTGTTTTGCCTGAGAAATGTATGTTATCTTGCTGGAAAGTAGATTCAATTAAAACAGTGATCAGACTTGGAAGCGACTTCCATTGAAATCAATGGGTACAAATCGCCTAGAAGTCTGATTGAAGTAGTACAGGAACCTCTTCTGAAGTCGGAGCGACATGAATAGTGTGTATTAACACCGCTCCCATTCACTTACATTGCTTTTCTGGACAGCGCGACTTGGGACGACTTTAGACGACTTCAAGTCGGATCCCAAGTCGCCCCAGTGTGAACCGACTCTAAATATACAGAGATTATATATAAAGAGTAAATAATACTTTCAGGTGGACTGGGTTGAACATGACTTACTTTTTTCAGTGAGCTGCCATCCAAGATGCATTTTGTCTGCCAGGGCCAGTTAAAATCTGAGACGATATCCCCAACTTTCAGCTGGTTACTCTTGCTTTGCTCAACCACTCCAATGCCATTACTGAAAACAACTTCAGAGATCATCCATATCTGAAGGTAGCTTCCAGCTGATTCTTCATTCATGCAATAGCGCTAAGAGCAAAAAACAAAGGTGGTATCTACATTGGCAACTTGTAAAGACTCGGGCCCAGATGGATATTCCTCTAGAGGTCTATATTAGATACTATTAGATACATATATATTATTCCTTGAATTCTGCCAAAAGTATATGGGACAGTATATGGGTCAGCCTTTCAGCAAACTACGATCCCTCCTTTAATGTACACTGATACGGTTATCTTTTTGCTGAAATGGGATAAAGACCGGCCAATCACATTATTAAATATTGTCTACAAAATATTAGCTAAGGACCTTGCTAGGAGACTCAATGAGATAATTCTTTCCATTATACACACACACGGGTCAACTTCAAGTGGGCTTTATGCCTGGAAAAGCTACAACTATAAACATACGCAGAAGTAGCAAATAGCATTGTCACCTATCCGAAAAGTGAATGCGTTTTGCGGTTGTTGCCGCTTTTTCAGGATTTTAAAATTTTTAAATGACAGATGCCTTGTTACATATAATTTAAATACCTAGCAACAATATACAGTATAGCTGGGGAGATGGTCACAGACCCTAAGGCCTCGTACACACGATCGAATTTGTCCGCTGAAAACGGTCCGATGGACCGTTTCAGCAGACATCTCCGATCGTGTGTATGGGCTAGCGGACAGATTTGTCCACCCGACAGATTTCAAAGCATGCTTTGAAATCTATCCGGTGGGAATCTGTCCGCCCGACATGTCTGCTGGTTAGTACACTTACCAGCAGACATGTCGTCCCGCTCCGCCGCCGCACCGCCGCTGAATGGATTTGGCGCATGCGCGGAAGTGTTTTACTTCCTGGTGCGGTGACGTGGCGTCGTCAACGTCACCGCCACGTCACCGACACGTCAGCGCGCTCTCTGCTGGCGGGGATTTTGGTTTGCTCGTGTGTACACGCGAGCAAACCAAAATCCCAGCAGACAGATTTGTTCAAACATACGCAGAATGCAGATTCTAGCCCAACTGTTTATGTTTGCCCCTGAATCGAGTGCCCTGGCTTCTCTTGACACTGGCCTTTAATTTGATAGAATGTCTATTCTTACAAGCTGCATTAAGACACTTTGGCTTTGGGGGCAAATTTAGAAAATGATTTTACATTCTATTGTCACTTCATTGCTCTAATTTTCTGCTGAATGCCATATTATTTCCCCTGGTAATTCTGTATATGGGGATGTGACAGGGATGTTCAATGTACCCTCTTTTATTTGCATTAGGAATAGAATAACTGCCAATGAGGTTTCGTCAGACTCGGAGGAGGTGTAGCCATAGGGGGGAGACCGGACAATATTGGCCTTCATGCCGATTATATTATCCTATACATGCAGGACCCCCATAATACTTTAGATATAGCCATGCATATGATAGAACTCTTTGGTACCTTTTCGGGGCTTAAGATAACCTGGCAAAATGTCCTAATATCCTTACGTTCCACACCACAAGTGGTCCATCCGAATTCCCCCACTAATGCTGCGCACACACACACAATCGGAAATTCCATCAAGAAAGGTCCGATGTGAGCTTTTGGTCAGAAATTCCGACCGTGTGTATGCTCCATCTGACTTTTGCTGTCGGAATTTCCGCTACCAAAAGAGATTGAGAGCAGGTTCTCTTTTTCTGATGGAAAAATTCCTATCGGAAAATCCGCTCATCTTTATGCAATTCCGACGTGCAAAAAAACACGCATGCTCAGAATCAATCAGAAGAGCCGAACTACCTATTGAACTTCATTGATCTCGACTTGTCCTACACCCTATACGTCACCAGGTTCTTGATGGTCGGAATTTCCGACAAGATTTGAGGGACCATGTGTATGCAACACAAGCTTGAGCCAACATTCCGTCAGAAAAAATCCACGGTTTTCTTGACGGAATTTCCGATCGTGTGTACGTGGCATAAAAGTAGTCGCCTCCAGAAAACCTGGGGATTAGGGCGGCAACTAATGATTATTTTCATAATCGATTAGTTGGCCAATTATTGTTTTGATTAATCGGATAGTATCCTTAAAAAAAGTATGCTGTATAATTTAGTTAATATGTAAAAAAATCAACATCAATGGCAGTGAGGAGGACGGTCTATGTGGACAGAATTATCCCGGATGCCTGCATACTTAGATGTGCCTGTTTCATTAATCAACCATGTGAGTTTCTAAATGTTGTACCTTCATTAATTGTAACCATATTGCAACACTTGGAGGCGCCTCTCTTCTCTTTGTGACAAGACGCTACTCTTATATCAAGACATCGCTTGTATAGCAAGTCAAAATGAATAAAACATTTTGCTTGTCTTGCAAAACGCTATCAAACCAAGTTACCCTTAAACCAAGGTTTTACTGCATATCTTCTGTCTTCATCTTTATAGACTGTTTAGAAAGCGCACATCCTATTAGAATGGTCTCTTCCTAATTTACCTGTAAGGCCGCGTACACATGAGGAGACATGTCCGCTGAAACTGGTCCGCAGACCAGTTTCAGCGGACATGTTCGATCGTGTGTACGGCCTAGCGGACAGGTTTTCGGCGGACAAAAGTTTCTAAGCATGCTCAGAAACTTGTCCGCTGGAAACCTGTCCGTCAGACATGTCCGATGGTTAGTACGCCCAACCATCGGACCGAAATCCCGCGCATGCATCAAATTGATTTGACGCATGCGTGGAAGCATTGAACTTCCTTGTTTGAGCACGTCGGTGTGTTATACGTCACCGCATTCTCTGTCCGCTGGGATTTTGGTCTGAGGCCTCGTACACACGAGGGGATATGTCCGCTGAAAACGGTCCGATGGACCGTTCCAGCAGACATCTCCGATCGTGTGTATGGGCTAGCGGACAGATTTGTCCACCCGACAGATTTCAAAGCATGCTTTGAAATCTATCGGGTGGAATCCGTCCGCCCGACATGTCTGCTGGTTAGTACACTTACCAGCAGACATGTCGTCCCGCACCGCCGCCGCGCCGCCGCCGAATGGATTCGGCGCATGCGCGGAAGTGTTTTACTTCCTGGTGCGGTGACGTGGCGGCGTCAACGTCACCGCCACGTCACCGCACCGTCCGCCGGCGGGGAATTTGATCCGATGGTGTGTACACGCCATCGGATCAAACTCCTGATCGGACATATCCGATGGAAATGGTCCGCGGACCGTTTTCATCGGATATGTCCGATCGTGTGTACGAGGCCTCATAGTGTGTACACACATCAGACCAAAATATCCCTGGAGACATGTCCGATGAAAACGGTCCATCGGACCTGTCTCATCGGACATGTCTCCTCGTGTGTACGCGGCCTAAGAGTGGATTATTGCTAGACACTGTGAGACAGCAGATTGGAGGAAAGGCACACACCCCCTCCCCAAACATGCAGAGGTTGCCTGTGTATATTTTAGCTGTGTGCTAATCTATTTATAGCAACCTCTCCCGAAACACACTGTTCAGGCTCTTGTCTTGGGGAGAGCATGTCAAAGGTTATCAGGCTGATAACAGAGCAAGAGAAAGTTATGGGACATAGAGCTTTGTAGAGAGATAAGTAAACACTGCAGATATATACACCCAGCTCAAATTTCATGAATTGGGTTCACATCCACTTTAAGATTACAAATAACAAAACTGTAATTTCCAACTGTTATGCCCCTGACACACGATCGGTTTTCCTGTTGGAAAAAGTCTGATGAGAGCTTTTGGTCAGGAATCCCGACCGTGTGTGCGCTCCATCAGACTTTTTCCAATGGAAAAACTGCTGGAAAAAGATAGAGAGCAAGATCTCTTTTTTCCTATCAGGAAAAAAACTGATTGGAATTTCCAATCGTGTGTACAAATCCCAAAGCGCAAAATTCCTAGACATGTTCGGAAACAATTCGACGCATGCTCAGAAGCATTGAACTTGATTTTCTTGGCTCGTCGTCTTTTACGCCACCCTGTTCTTGGCAGTCAAAAGTTCACCAAGGCAGGCTTAAGAGGAATTCCATCTGAAAAACCATCCAACTTTTTTCCAACGGGAAAACCGATCATGTGTATGGGGCATAAGATTTTAGTACAGCCTTTCTCCTCCTTTTTAACCCGGAGGAACCCTTGAAATTATTTTTAGGTCCTAGGAAACCCTGCCTGAAATATACGCTGATTGGGATTTTTTTTAACTAAAGATATGTAGAACAGTCTTTTTCAACTCCAGTCCTCAAGGCACACCAACAGGTCATGTTTTCAGGCTTTCCATTATATTGTACAGGTGATTTGATCAGTTTCACTGCCTTAGTAATCACCACAGCCATTTCATCTGAGGGAAATCCTGAAAACTTGACCTGTTGGTGTGCCTTGAGGACTGGAGTTGAAAAACACTGATGTAGAAGAATACATGTTGGCCTAAACTGAGGAAGAAATGTGTTTTTTTGTACATTTTGTTTTGGGATATTTATTTTAGCAAAAAGTAAAAAATATATATTTTTTTTCCAAAATTGTCGCTTTCTTTTGTTTATAGCGCAAAAAAAATTGCAGAGGTGATCAAATACCACCAAAAGAAAGCTCTATTTGTGGGGAAAAAGGACATACATTTTGTTTGGGTACAACATTGCATGACCAATTGTCAGTTAAAGAAACGCTGTAATGTATCGCAAAAAATAGCCTGTGAACGTAAAGATTGCTCTGGGGGACCCATGGATCCTTCCACCTCGTCCAGACCTGCTCTCACAAGGTCCAATATTCCACCCTTCCTTACATACTCTAAATTTGACGGTCTGGCTATTGAATCCTGCATTCTAAGAAAATATGTTTTTTTCTGTGTTATCTACCCTGGTTAATGCAAGGAAACCGGCTTCCAGAGTCATATGTGTCTTGGTGTGAAACCAAGGGTTGGCATCCTTCAAAGTATGTCATAGATAGAAATTCTTGCCTTCATACAGTTGGCTGTGGAAATGAAGCTGGCCTTGAGTACTATCAAGGGTCAGGTCTCGGCTTTGTCGGTATTGTTTCAAAGACCGCTGGCTATGCATTCTTTGGTTCGTACCTTTATACAGGGGATAACACGAATCAATTCGCCAGTCAAGTCACCCTTGTGTCCATGGAACTTGAATTTGGTTCTGTCTGCATTGCAGAAGCAGCCTTTTGAGCCTTTATGCCATGTTCCCTTAGTCCTTTTGACCAGAGCTTTTTTTCTCAGAAAATAGGTGCAGGAACTCAACCACGACCCATTCAGATTTCACAAACAGTAGAAGGGTCTTAAAGGGGCATTAAATACCAGAATTGCATTACATACAGTGTGCAGAGTTCAGGGGGTTACAAAGCAGTCACTTGTAAACACAGAAACCAGACTTCTGTGTTCACAAGTGATTGTGGTGAGCGGGCACCAAAGGGTCTGAGCCAAAGGTGGTGGAACTGAGTTCCCCCAAGTTCCCCCAGAAAAAAAGCCCTGCTTTTGACCAGAAAATTGGTTTTCCCGGTGGCTATTTCCTCTGCTAGAAGGGTATCAGAATTGGCTGCTCTTTCTTGTAAGGAGCCTTATTTGATTATTCAGAAGAATACGGTAATGTTGCGTCCTCATCCAACCTTTCTACCTAAAGTGGTATCAGATTTTCATTTCAACCAAGATATTGTTCTCCTTCATTTTTTCCAGAACCCTGTTCTGTGGAAGAGAAGTCATTACATTCTTTGGATGTAGTGAGAGCAGTTAAGGTCTATGTGAAGACAACTGCTCAGATTTGAAAAACTGATGTTTTCTTTGTGCTGCCAGAAGGTCCCAGGAAGGGGCAATCAGCATCGAAATCTACCATTTCCAAGTGGATTTGGCTAGTTATTCAGACTTATGGTTTGAAAGGGAAAATTCCACTTTTTCAAGTTAGAGCACACTCTACCAAAGCAATTAGTGCTTCATAGGCAGTGCATCACTAAGCCTCCATGACTCAGATCTGCAAAGCCGCAACTTGGTCTTCAATCCATACATTCACTAGATTCTATCAGGTGGATGTAAGAAGGCATGAGGATATCGCCTTTGGGCGCAGTGTGTTGGGGGCCACAGTATAGGTCCTCACGCTTGATGGTGCCCTGTTTATTTGGTGTCTCCCTCCCCTCAGATGGCATTGCTTTGGGACATCCCACATAGTTATTACCATGTAGCTCTGTGTCCCAAGATATACAAAAAAGAAAATAGGATTTTTATAACAGCTTACCTGTAAAATCCTTTTCTTGGAGTACATCACGGGACACAGAGCTCCCACCCCTCTTCTGCTTATTGCTTATTGCTTTGCTACAAAAACTGAGGTACTTCTAGTTTGGGAGGGGTTATATAGAGGAGGGGACTTCCTGTCTTGGGTGTGCCAGTGTCCATCACCTAAAGGCCTATAATCCACATAGTTCTTACTATGCAGCTCTGTGTCCCATGATGTACTCAAAGAAAATTATTTGACAGGTAAGCTGTTATACAAATCCATTTTTTCTGTACTTACTAAGTATTTGCCTGAAAAAAATAGAAACAAATGGAGCCATCACATCTAAGGATTTGTAATCTGTAATGTATTGCATTTTTGTTCTGGGCTTATTCATACTATAAAATAAATATATCACTCTGAATGTGATATCTCATGCCCTATAATGAATAAAGTGTAACCTGCTTACCAGGTAAGGATCTACAGAGAGATACAAGGTTTTGGCCAAGACTTGTCCATCTGAGAGCTCTTCTTGAACATCAGCTTCCTCTAGGCGAAAGTTTTCTGGCCCTGGCTCCTTATCAATCCCTGGGTAAGAGAATAAAGTTACTGCTACATTTCACATACAAGATTCTTAATAGAAATCTGGAGGCTTACATTACTAGCCTCTTATGCCGCATACACACGATCAGTCCATCTGATGAGAACGGTCTGATGGATCGTTTTCATCGGTTAACCGATGAAGCTGACTGATGGTCCGTCCTGCCTACACACCATTTTTTTAACCATAAAAAGTTCAAGTTTATTGAGATGTAACATAAAAGAAAAGAAAAAGGAATACATACATGTATAAATGTCAGTGGGCCAACATAGCCCCCAGATCGAACGCTACAGCAGATACCATTACACATATCCTATAAATTCCATGCACTTGGCACATATTAAGACATAAGCGACTAGATATCCCGACATCTTCATACAAAAGAAATATGCTTTAGGAGGTGTGCCCACTCTGTATAGCTAAATGACACTACTCCGCTCCCCCCGCCCCATCTAGTGTGATTCTGTAGGGTAGGGTGGTTTATCTCGTGCATGTTTCGCCGTCCCCCAGCCACCTGTCCCATACATTTGCAAATTTTTGCGGTCTCCCTCTATGTACATATATAATTTTCCTGTACGGGAGAATGGCATTGACCTCTCTCTTCCAGTCCTCCAATGTCGGGGCCCTTGGTTGCATCCAGGTCTTTGCCACCAACTTTCTGGCCAAGAAAAGTGATTCATATATAAAAATGGCTTGGTACTTTTCTGTATCCACATCTGGGAGTAGTCCCAGTAGGCACAGCTTGGGATCCATGCCCACCGGGGTTCCCATGCAGTCATGCAGAAATTGCGTCACCTGGAGCCAGTATGCCTGTACATCGGGGCAATGCCAAAGCATATGGTAAAAAGAGCCCTCTGTTACTGAACACATAGGACACAGTGGGCTCCTAGTGGGCTGAAATTTCACCAGCCTCTGGGGTGTAATATACGCTCGGTGGAGGATATATAGTTGAGTCAACCTGTCTGATAATTTAGGGGACGTGCTCTTTACGCCCTCCAGTATCTCATCCCACTCTGTATCCTCTATGGGGCCCACATCATCCTCCCACTTTATCTTGGCCGCCTGCACTATCCCGCTGATCCGATGTCGCCGGATAACATAATATAGATTGGACGTGAGTCTGGCAGAATCCTTCCCAAAGATCACGTCCAACACCTGTGGACTGCTCACATCTACAACCTCCGATCCCAGTTGGGCTCTAAGGGCATGCCTGAGCTGCATATATCTAAAACGAAACTGCGGCGGGAGGGAAAATTCTTCCCTGAGTCTCGCAAACGGCTTGATTCCTGTACTATTCACTACCTGTGATAGGTACCGTACTCCATACGATGCCCATATCCCTGGATCAGGGACCGTGGCCAGCTCAGGCATAAAACCATTTTCCCACAATGGGGTGTGTGAGTGTATATGGGATCTGCCTTGTTTTTTTAGAGCCACTTCCCACACCTTTTGGTGGTGCGTAAGCATGTCCGCTCCAAACCGGGCAGACCTGCATCCGCCATGACCACCCCTGAAAATTGCCTGTACCGACGTGTGGAGGGGGCTATCCGGTTTATTACAAACCAGCGACCCATATCTCTGCGACTCAGATGAATTGAAATAGTATAAGTGAGATAGTTGTGAGGCCACATAGTAGTCCTGTAGATCCGGGAGGGAGCAGCCCCCCTCTGTACTGGGATTTTTGAGTATATGCCAGGCTAATTTGTGCCGGCCAGATCCCCACACGAACGAGTTTAATATTGCTTCAAGCTGTTTGAAAATTTTAAGGGGTATGTACAGAAGGGCATGCCAGACCATGTATAGAATTTTGGGTAGTATAATCATTTTGATCAGGTTTATCCTACCCATCACCCATAGTGGTAGTTTTGTCCATGCCTGGGTTCTGGATTTAATTATTGCGAATAAAGGTTCTATATTAAGAGGAACATAATCCTTTAGATCCTTTGTAACCCGCACTCCTAGATATTTGACTTCCGCTACTCTTTTCAAGGGTAATTCAGGGGACATCGTAGGGGGGGGGAATTGATCTAGGGGTAGAATTTGGGACTTGTCCCAGTTAATCCGTAGGCCTGAGTATTTTCCCACTTCCTCTATAATGTTTAATGCCTTTCTTAACGAGGGTCCCTGGTCTGCTAAATATAGGATTGTATCATCCGCATATAGGCCGATCTTTTCCCATCTGTCTCCCTTCCTAAGACCCACCACCTCTGGGCTCATTCTGATGGCCATGGCCATGGGCTCAGCCGCTAAGGCGTACAGCAGCGGTGACAGAGGGCACCCCTGCCTCGTGCCTCTCTCCAGGGAGAACTGCTCCGAGAGCCACCCGTTAACAAAAACTCTGGCCTTAGGGGTCTGGTATAAAAGCTGTACCCATTTAATAAAATTTGGGCCAAAGCCGTAACAGCTCAGGCATTCCCATAGGTACTGCCATTCGACCGAGTCGAAGGCCTTGGCCGTGTCCAAAGCCACCACCACCCTGGTCCCCGTGTTATCGTGTTGCGCCTGTATATTCATGAATAACCGCCTAACATTCATTGCTGTATTCTTCCCTGGCATGAAACCCGTTTGGTCATCATGGATCAAAGAAAGGATTGCTGAGTTTAATCTGGTCGACAGGACTTTTGCCAAGATTTTAATGTCTACTGGTAGCAGAGATATGGGTCTATAGGATTCTGGGTATTGTGGGTTCTTACCTGGCTTAGGAAGAACAATTATCTGTGCCTCCTGCATAGTGTTGAGCAGAATATGCCATATTCGAATTCGCGATATATCTCGAATATATAGTCGAATATTCGACATATATTCGCTAAATACGAATATTCGTGATATTTTTTGGAAATTAAATGATTGCGAATTTTCGCGAATTTTTGCGAATGCGAATTGCGAATTGCGAATTGCGAATATTCAAGAAATGCGGAATGGAGCACTCTGATTGGCTCAGAATATTCGTGATATATTACAATATAAAATAATTGCGAATATTCGAGAAATGCGGAATGGAGCACTCTGATTGGCTCAGAATATTCGTGATATATTACAATACAAAATAATTGCGAATATTCGAGAAATGCGGAAGGAGCACTCTGATTGGCTCAGAATATTCGTGATATATTACAATACACAATAATTGCGAATATTCGAGAAATGCGGAAGGAGCACTCTGATTGGCTCAGAATATTCGTGATATATTACAATACACAAAAATTGCGAATATTCGGCAAATGCGGAAGGAGCACTCTGATTGGCTCAGAATATTCGTGATATATTACAATATAAAATAATTGCGAAATTTCGAGAAATGCGGAATGGAGCACTCTGATTGGCTCAGAATATTCGTGATATATTACAATATAAAATAATCGCGCGATATCGCTATTACCGAATAATCGCATTGCGATTTTTCGGCAATATAAAATGAGCGCTGCAGCTACTCGGCCCAAGGTCTCTAATCATACCAGCAATGCTTTTAGACGTCGATGGGGATCTCTAGGATGTGATCTGTTCTAAAAAAAAAATTAAAACATTCGAATATTCGAAATAGCGAATATTCGCCGCGATATTCGCGTTATTCGCGAATACTCGAATATGCAATATTCGTAGCGAATATTCGCAATGCGAATATTCGTGAGCAACACTACTCCTGCATAGAGGCGGGAAGCGTTCCCAGCTCGAACATAGAAAGATACAAAGCCTTCAGCTTGGGGACTAGCGTTTCTGAATACGTGGTATAGAATTCTAATGGTAAGCCATCAAGCCCCGGAGCCTTGGACTTTGCCAGTTGTGACATTGCCGTGGCAATGTCTTCGGCTGTAATTGGGGCTTCAAGCATCTGCATTTGTTCCCTATTCAACTGTGGAAATTGTAGCGTGTGGAGATATTCCCGTATTTCCTGTGGTGTGTGTTTACATTGGGAGCTATATAGGTCCTTATAGAAGTCCATAAACTTGCCGGCCACTACCTGGGGATCCGTGACTATCGAGCCGTCTGGCTCGGCCAGGGACACTACCACCGGTGGCCTATCCTCTAGGTGTGCTAAATACGCTAGCATTTTCCCAGCTTTCTCCCCATGTTCATATACCCGCGTTTTGCTAAAAAAGATACGCCGCTTAGCCTTTTCTATGTGCATCTGTGTAACCAGCCTGCTCTGCATTCTCACCCTGGTCAAGTTCTCTGCTGTGGGCTGTGTGGTATAGGTGCCCTCAAGGTTCTGCAACTTGTCTTCTGCGCTACTCACATCTATTTGGGAGGATTGTTTAAATCTACGGATCTTGGTGTCCAACACTCTACATGCATGGGTTTTAAACTCATCCCACCGGGAGTTAATGTCAAGGGGCCCTTGCCCATCAGGAAGAAGGAACCGTAGTTCCTGTTCAATGCTGTCATGTTCCGTTAGGGCTGTCAACCAGAAAGGGTTGAGTCTCCATATCCTCTTAGGGGCTCTGTCCAGCAGGGACAACTGTACCCAACATGGCGAGTGATCCGACAGGGCCCTAGGTGCGAACCCGGCCCCCCCCACTCTAGGTAGCAGTGTGGCCGAGACCAGAATGTAGTCAATGCGAGACATGGTTGCGTGACTAGCCGAGTGGCACGTGTACGCCCTGGCCTGAGGGTTCCTCTGTCTCCACGCATCTATCAGAGCAAATTCCTGTAGCAAGCGGCCCATTCTGGTCAGACCAGGAGCCCTCACAGGCCCCCCCGGCGTCACCGGTCGGTCCAGGCGAGGGTCCATAGTCATGTTAAAATCACCCATCCACACAGCCGGTACCATCGGGTGCTTGGCCATAAACGCCAGCCCCAAAGCAATGACTTCCGAGCTGTATGGAGGGGGGATATAGCATGCAATCAGCAAGAGAGGTAGTCCCCCAATACGGGAATGTAAAAACAAAAATCTCCCCTGCTGGTCCGATTCCAGGGTTATTAAATCAAAAGGAGTGGCCTTTGTCACCAGGAGTGATACTCCTCTGGAGAAGCTCGAGTGCGTACTATGATATGCCCACCCTATCCAGGGGCGCTTTAATGCCGCCTGCAAGTGACCAGTAACGTGTGTCTCTGTTAATGCAATAACGTTTGCCTTCTGTGCTTTAAGATAGGCTAGTGCCGCCGTACGCTTGATCTTGTTCCTCACCCCCCTTACATTCCATGTTAGGAATTTAATCGTGGTCATGGTGGCTGTGTGTGGAATTTGCGGATTCGGATCGACCTTGCATTCGTCCGATACAACATAGTGACCTGCCTAGAATCACATGCTTGCCATGTACCCTCTGCTACGCCCGGCCTTTGTATCATTACACCTCTACAGCACATACCATATTCCATCATACTTGCAGGGTCCCAACAGTGGCCCTGATAATTCCCCCCCCCCCTCCCCCCTCCCAGCCCAACACCCCCCCAACTTGGTGTGAGCATTCCATCCCCGAAAAGAACAACCATTACAACAAAAAAAATAAACATTACTTCCAGCAGTAAGATCTGTCTGGAGGCGCATTTCTTAATTACTGTGTGCACCATGGCATCACCATCGTACACGAGTCTGTGGGGACGATTGTTCACTGAGCAACACGCGTAGTTGACCCGGGTGACGCATGACATAACTCAAATACCGTACTGTCTTGCTCCTCCAGCCTTCCAAGGTTAGGCCCTTTGTCATCCCCATCTTCGTGTTATATCAAACTAAGGTTAAACTTGCAATCTCTGCGGCGGCATAAATGGCCAAACTGGACTTTCCTCCCCCCTGGAAGAAAACAGTAAACCCCAAAAAATTTTAAAGAAATAAAAGTACAAACGAGGGGGTCCCAAAGATTATCTCAGTTAGTCCTCGTACTGGTTCTGATTCAACTTATCTTGCACCCACCAACCTCCGGGACATCCTCTGCAGGTAGTATGAGAGGGGGGGGGAAATACTTAAAACACTAATAAAAGAGTAGTAGGGGGAAAAAGAAAAGTCCTAGAACACAGATCCCGCATCTCCAACTCCTCGGTGGACAGCAGTAATCCTTTCCCAGCCAAGGTTTATGCAGGGTGCGGAGGGGACCCCCGGAATGCCCTCCCCACCCCCTCTGTACAGTACTCACAGTTCTCCATGCCATGCCTTAATCCTTTCTCCCCTTTGATCCAGCCATGCAGCAGCCGCCGCGGGAGTATCAAAAAACTGTGCACGTCCATCCTCTTCTACACGCAGCCTCGCTGGGAATAACATGGCATATTTTAAGTGTAACACTCTTAGGCGACGCTTCACATCCTGGTATTGGGCCCTCTTCTTCTGTACCTCAGAGGAAAAGTCCGGAAACACCGCTACCTGAACGTTATCCACTCGCATGTTCCCTTTTTCTCTGGATAGGCGCAGGATTTTATCGCGGAAGTTCAAAAACTTAGCAATGAACGTGCGGGGGGGCGCCCCTTCAGGAGGGGGCTTCGCTGGAATCCTGTGCGCCCTCTCCACCGCAAACATGGCGGAAAACGCCTCTCTGCCGTACTCCCCGACCAGTAATCTTTCCAGGTACTCCGCCGGGTCTCTACCTTCCGATCGCTCTGGCAATCCAATGAAGCGCAAGTTACAGCGGCGGAGTCTATTCTCCATCTCGTCCTGGTGAGCGTGCAGCTGCTGGATTTGACGCTGCATGCCCTCGGTGGCCCGTTGTAGGGGGTACAGGACATCCTCCGCTGCGCCGATACGTTCCTCCGTCTCCTTGACCCGCTCCCGGACCGCAGACAAATCCTGTCTCATAAGGGAGATGTCAATCTTGACTTCATCTATTTTGGTGGTTAACGTGCCTTGCAGGGCAGCTATCGCCTCCAACACCTTAGCCGTCTCCACCGCGTGGCGATCTTCCTCCGGGGCCTCTTCGGCGCCATCTTTGGCCTGTCCCTCATCTCCCTCGTGCCGAAACTTGGCCAGCTTCTCCACCGCAGCAGAATTTTTCTTGGATGGGGACATACTGCCTGCCTGTCCCAGCAAGTCCAGGTAGATTCAGGGATAAATTTTCCGCCAAAATAGCCGTTCAGGATGGTATAAAGGAGTATTGGCCAGAGGAGCTCCTTCTACCCACGTCCTACTCCATCGCCTGCCAGGCCACGCCCCTCCTGCCTACACACCATTAGTTAAAAAAACGATTGTGTCAGAATGCGGTGACGTAAAACACAATGATGTGCTGAAAAAAATGAAGTTCAATACTTCCAAGCATGCATCGACTTAATTCTGAGCATGCGTGGATTTTTAACCAATGGTCGTGCCTACTAATGATCGTTTTTTTTTCTATCGGTTAGGTATCCACAGGATCGGTTTGGACCGATGAAAACGGTCCATCAGACCGCTCTCATCGGTTTAACCGATCGTGTGTATGTGGCATTAGTAATGGAAGCCTCCAGGTTTTTCTTATGATAGAATGACTTTAAAGAACAGCTGTACCATCCCATCATATAAGCGAGCATTTGCTTGCTGCTTGGTTGTCATTCTGATCCACCAGCTTCACAACTTTGAGTCACTGAATTAGAACAAGTTTTCAGATAATAACATTGGAATTGTTTCGATCTTGCTCACCTGCAAAGTTGCTTCAGGTATGTTTTCCAGATGGTCAGCATGACAGCCAGGCAACTACCATTTTTGGAAGGTCAGCCAGCCTCTTTATTTCTGTCATGACAGGTTTATCTATAAAAATCCTATGTTTGGCTACTATATAGAAAAAAAGTGTGAGAAGCTGCATAAGATGAGATTTATTTTTTGTTTAATCACATTTTATTAAATATTTTGTTTGTTTTTTTACACACAGGTTTCACTCATAGCATATGTAGCATTACCCCCAGTGCAGGGCCGGCGCTACCACTAGGCGGACTAGGCGACCGCCTAGAGCGCACTGCCGCCGAGGGCGCCCGGCTGCTTGTTGTATTACTCCTGCAATGAGCTTCAAGTTCCACACAATCCACCAGCGCCCTGACATCATGTCAAACAGCGCCGCTAGGCAGACGGATGGAAGCATGGATAGGTCCCGGCTGCTACCCCCCTCCCAGGGTGCTCTCCGCTGTTGTACAATACAGTACTGTCACGTCCTCTGTGTGTCACTGTGTCCAGCATCCCCCTGTATGCAATGCTCTGAGATTAACTTTTCAGAACGAGCCGACTCAGCCGAGGCAGAAGCAGCCCCTCCCTTCTCTGCTCTCTGTCCACACTGTCCCTCCCCCCCTCTCCTGGCCGTGTCAGTGTGGAGCAGACATGGAGGATGCCGCGCGATGCATCAAAGTGCAGGCTTTGGGGGACAGGTCAGATGGAGCCTGGAAGAGGCACCGTGCCACTGACACAGAGGCAGCAGGCAGCATGTACACAGCAGAGGTGATGTCATGTGAGTGAGGAACAGGCAGCCACTACAGGATTCACCATTCAAATTGGTGTGGTGAGTTAGTAAAACTTTTGTACATTGTGTATGTGATGACAATGACATTTTTTTAAATGTATGTGTGCATTAAAATATCTGCCCCCCCCCCCCCCCCCCAGAGATTGATTTGCATTGATTGGCACTGTGGCAAACCTAGCCACTTCTAGAACGCTGGACGTTACATGTTAAAAGGTTGTCTGTTTTATAGGCTGTGTATTCTGCTGGGTCTTATGTGGGCATAGTAATTGGTATGCTGGCAGCCGTAAGCCACTAGCATTCAAGTACTTTGTTTTATGTTGCCCAATCGGTGTTCGGCAGTTTTAAACCGAACTCCCACAACACATAACCCCAGACCCCAGCTATCAACCGACTTTTCCCTCATGCAGCAATGCCTGATGGGAGAATTATCCAAAATGTTAAGTTCCCCATCTGGTCCTCCCTGTATTACCCCTGTTAAATCTATTTGGCTGTTTGGAAACCCCTTGCATGGGGAATTCTATAAATATGGAAGCCTGTGAATAAAAAGTCAGTTGACTCTCAGAGCGTTTGTTGTCCGGTTACTGGGGAGATTTGGGACATTGCCTTACTTTTCAATGCTGACTGTGGATTTACCCTGGTTACCAGTGGAGATCGTGGAGTTTAATATTGTACTCCGCTACAATTGGTGGCAAGCGACGGGATCCAACCTTACAGCCGATAAGCGCAATTCGTGCAATGTGAACTACCGATGTAAATGGAGACGGATTATTCTAGGCTAAAGCGGCAGACGTTAAAGGAACTGCTAGAAGCCAGGGGTAAGGTAGCCAGCAACAAATCCAAAGCTGTACTAACTGCCGAGCTGATGGAGGGAGACAGAGCCTGCATCGCTACACCACCAGCAGCCATGGAAGAAACCCTCTACCAGAGAGAAATGAGGACCAGGCTGGAATTTTTGCCACAGCCTATATCAGATGCCATGCTGCACATGGTAATGGCGAATGTGCAGGAGTACGTGATGGCACACAGTCCGCAGTATACATGGTCTCGAGCAGAATCCACTACTGGGTCACTCTACAACCAGGTAAAACCCAAAATTCCCTATCATGCCTTTAAAATGTTTTGCGAGGAGAAGGATGAGATTGATGGGTATTTACAGGATTTTGAGAGACTGTGTGATTTACATGACTTGGAACGGACAGTATGGGTCCCATTGCTAGCAGGCAAGCTGGCAGGTCGGGCAGCAGAAGCATATCGCGCTGTACCCAGTGAGGACAGCAAGGATTATGATAAAGTGAAGCGAGCGATATTAGAGAGATACGCCATTACTCCAGAGGCATACCGGCGCAAGTTTAGAAACCTGCGCAAACCAGAGAAGGATTCACATGCTGAATGGGCACACAAGCTGGACCAAGCTTCCCAAGGGTGGATACAAGCCAGCCAAGCCACTACTATGGAGGAACTGAGACAGTTAATGCTGTTGGAGCAATTCTTCAACGGTTTGTCCCCAGAGACACAAGAATGGGTGCGAGACAGGAAACCTCTCACCCTAACCGAAGCAGCTCGATTAGCGGATCAGCATTTTGATGCGAGGAGACATCATGGGCCCCTAACCAAGAGTTATCCTCGACCCACGGGACCACCCAGTACTCTACCACCCCCCGCTCTCACAGCCTCCCCTTTTCGTCAATCCCAAGGGACTTTACCACCACCCTCCAGATATAACGGACGTGCCAACATCCAATGCCACACCTGCAAACAGTGTGGACATATGGCACGCGAGTGCACCCAAAACCGGGGCACACCCACCTGGAACCAAGGCCGACCGAACCCGGCACCAAGGGCTGCTGCCCATCATTATCAACGGGAGCCGGCCACTCAAGAGATGTTGAGCATTCCAGCGGAAGAACCCCTGGGAATCTTGCATGAGGTGATGACAGTCCGAGCCATGGATAACCGGCAGCATCATCGACAGCCAGTGACCTTGGAGGGGAAAGAAGTCCAGGGGCTTCGGGATTCAGGAGCTACTTTAACCTTGATAGCACCCCATTTGGTCCCTGACTTGGCACACACTCGCGGATCTGTGGCAGTACGAGTGGCAGGGGGAGCAGTGTACCGACTACCCATTGCCAAAGTACATTTGGATTGGGGTGTGGGAGGGGGGACGGTAGAAGTGGGCCTCATGCAAAATTTACCAGCAGATGTTATGCTGGGAAATGACTTGGGCCAGATGACCTCTGCTTTTGTACCCCAGGCCCCATACCAGGAAGCCCATCCAGTGACCACACGGCAACAGGCTCGCACCACGGTTCCACCGACACACTCTGAGGCTCCGGTAAGAGACCATGACCCCCACACGACACTTATGTCCTGGGATACCCCGACTAAGTTTGAGGCCGAGGTGAGGTCAGACCCCACGCTACAGGTATACAGGGACAGGGTACACGCTGACCAGGCTGGGCTAGAGGGGGAGCGGTACACCTGGGAGAAAGGGCTACTTTACCGCATTGCTGAAAGACAAGTGGGAGGGTCGGCCACAGTAACGACTAAACAGTTAGTGGTTCCCCAGAAGTATAGGCAAGAACTGCTTCGGATTGCCCACGACATTCCCCTGTCTGGGCATGTGGGGATGACACGTACCCGATACAGGTTGACCCACGCTTTCTTCTGGCCAGGGATCTGCAAGGATGTGAGGCAATACTGCACCTCCTGTGACATTTACCAGCGAGTAGGCAAGCGAGGTGACCGCCACAAAGCCAAGTTATGTCCTCTTCCCATTATTGAAGAACCCTTCAGTAGGGTGGTCGTAGATATAGTGGGGTCCTTACCAAAACCCAGTCCTTCCGGGAAAAGATATATTTTAACTGTAGTGGACTATGCCACCCGGTACCCCGAGGCTATAGCCCTCACCAACATTCATGCCGAAACTGTGGCAGAGGCCTTAATGAAAATATTTTCCAGGGTGGGGTTTCCCCAAGAAATCATATCCGATAGAGGCACCCAGTTCACCGCCGAGGTAACCCAACAACTATGGAAGATATGTGGCATTAAGCCAATAGTAAATTTGGCGTACCACCCCCAGTCCAATGGTCTATGCGAAAGGTTTAATGGTACGCTGAAGCAGATGCTCCCTACATTTGGAGAGGCTCATAAAGACTGGGAGCGCTTTCTACCCCATCTGCTCTTCGCTTATAGAGAGGTACCCCAAGAGTCAACAGGGTTTTCCCCTTTTGAATTACTGTTTGGGAAAAGGGTGCGAGGGCCACTAGACCTAATTAGAGAGAATTGGGAGGGGAAGAGTAGCTCAGACGGAACCCCTATTGTATCCTACGTACTGGAGTTCAGGGACCGTCTGGAGGCGCTAACCCAGGCTGTGCGCACCAACCTCCGGGCGGCCCAACAACGTCAGCGCCGCTGGTACGATAGGGGAGCCAGAGACCGCAGCTTTCAGGTGGGACAAAAGGTTTTGATTTTAAAACCGGTTCACACAGACAAGCTGCAGGCCATCTGGCAAGGCCCATACCAGGTGGTGGAACAGAGATGTGACACCACCTATGTGATTGGCCCCTGCTCAGGGGTAGGGGAGAGACGCATGTTCCATGTGAATATGCTCAAACCATACCATGAGAGGATAGAGGATGTGGCCGCCATATGCGCTTCCACCTCGGAGGATCAGGAGAATCTGCCACTACCTGACCTCTTAGAACAGGAGGGACAGATGAAGCCCTCCAAGGGGGTTCAGCTGGGGGAGCGGCTAAGCCCTCAGGAGCGTGCCCAGGTACAAGAGCTGATTGTAGCTAAGAAAGCTACCTTCTCCAATTTACCTGGGTACACTCCGCTGGCCACTCCGGGACAGCTACCCATGCGGCAAACCCCATATCGTGTCCCTGAAGCAGTCGGGACGCATATGAAGACTGAGATTGACGAGATGTAGCAGCTGGGGGTTATTGAACCTTCCGATAGCCCCTGGGCATCGCCAGTAGTGCTGGTACCAAAGGAGGACGGCACGACACGTTTCTGACAAAACGGTGTCTGATGCCTATCCGATGCCCCGGATAGACGAGCTGCTGGATAAGATGGCACGGGGCCAGTATCTCACTACCATAGACTTATGTAAGGGATACTGGCAGATTCCACTGGCTGAGGAGGCCATCCCCAAGTCAGCGTTTGCCACCCCGTTTGGCCTGTATCAATTTCGGGTCATGCCATTCGGGATGAAGAACGCTCCGGCAACTTTTCAGCGGATGGTCGATTGGTTATTGGACGGATTCCAGGAATACGCATGTGCCTATTTAGACGACATCGCCATATTTAGCCAGACCTGGGCAGAGCACCTACAACACATAGGGGCCATTCTAGATCGTATTGGAGAGGCAGGGTTAACACTGAAACCCAGCAAGTGTCATATAGGGATGGCCGAAGTGCAGTACTTGGGCCACCGGGTGGGGAGCGGGCGACAGAGACCCGAACCAGCTAAAGTTGAAGCCGTAGCTAAATGGCCCACCCCCAGGACGAAAACCCAAGTGCTAGCGTTTCTAGGTACCGCGGAGTACTATAGAAAATTCGTACCCAATTATAGTGCCCTGGCCAAACCCTTAACTGACTTGACACGCAAGAACCTGCCCCGACAGGTTGTCTGGGCCCCAGAGTGTGATCAGGCATTCCAACAACTAAAGACTGCTCTAACTAATGCCCCTGTACTTGCTGCTCCTGATCCAACTAAAAGATTTCTTGTCCACACAGACGCTTCAATGTTTGGATTGGGAGCAGTGCTGAGCCAAGTGGGAGCCGATGGCGGAGAACACCCCGTAGCTTACCTGAGCCGAAAGTTATTGCCACGAGAAGTAAGCTACGCCGCCATTGAGAAGGAATGCCTGGCCGTGGTGTGGGACCTCAAAAAGTTGCAGCCGTATTTGTATGGACAACCTTTTTCGCTACTCACAGATCACAACCCGTTGGTGTGGCTAAACCGTGGGGCGGGAGACAATGCCCGGCTGCTGCGCTGGAGTTTGGCGCTGCAGCCGTTTGACTTTACAATCCACTACCGACCAGGGAAGCAAAACGGTAACGCCGACGGGCTATCTAGACAAACTGAACTTGAAAAGTGATCTGTGAAAGTACACCCCCGGACATCCCCAAGCCGATCCGTTGGGATCAGACTGTGTATGCCGGCTTGGTTCTGGGGGAGCATTGTGGCAAACCTAGCCACTTCTAGAACGCTGGACGTTACATGTTAAAAGGTTGTCTGTTTTATAGGCTGTGTATTCTGCTGGGTCTTATGTGGGCATAGTAATTGGTATGCTGGCAGCCGTAAGCCACTAGCATTCAAGTACTTTGTTTTATGTTGCCCAATCGGTGTTCGGCAGTTTTAAACCGAACTCCCACAACACATAACCCCAGACCCTAGCTATCAACCGACTTTTCCCTCATGCAGCAATGCCTGATGGGAGAATTATCCAAAATGTTAAGTTCCCCATCTGGTCCTCCCTGTATTACCCCTGTTAAATCTATTTGGCTGTTTGGAAACCCCTTGCATGGGGAATTCTATAAATATGGAAGCCTGTGAATAAAAAGTCAGTTGACTCTCAGAGCTGTGTGTTGTCCGGTTACTGGGGAGATTTGGGACATTGCCTTACTTTTCAATGCTGACTGTGGATTTACCCTGGTTACCAGTGGAGATCGTGGAGTTTAATATTGTACTCCGCTACAGGCACTGATGTAGCAACATTGATGGACGCGGGTGAGACTATATTTGATGGACGCGGGTAAGGCTGTATTTGATGGGCACAAGTGAGATGGCATTTTATGGGCACATGAGGCTGCATTGATGGGCACTGGTGAAATGGCATTGATGGGCGCTGGGTGAGACTGTATTTAATGGGCACAGGTAAGATGGCATTTGATGGGCACATATAAGGCTGCATTGATTGGCATTGGTAAAGCAGCATTGATGCGCACTGATAAGGCTGCATTTGATGGGCACAGGTGAGATGGCATTTGATGGGCACAGGTAAGATGGCATTTGATGGGCACAGATGAGGCTGCATGGATTGGCACTAGTAAAGCAGCATTAATGGGCACTGGGTGAGGCTGTATTTAATGGGCACAGGTAAGAGATGGCATTTGATGGGCACAGATGAGGCTGCATGGATTGTCACTGGTAAAGCAGCATTAATGGGTGCTGCATGAGGCTGTATTTAATGGGCACAGGTAAGAGATGGCATTTGATGGGCACATATGAGGCTGCATTGATTGGCATTGGTGAAGCGGCATTGATGGGCACTGGTGGAGCAGCATTGATGGGCACTGGTGAAGCAGCATTGATAGGCAGTGGTGAAGCAGAATTGATGGGCACTGGTGAGGCTGTATTTGATTGGCACAGGTGAGGCTGTATTTGATGGGCACAGGTGAGGCTGTATTTGATAGGCACAGGTGAGGCTGCATGGATTAGCACTGGTGAAGCGGTATTGATGGGCGCTGGGTGAGGATGCATATAATGGCCACAGGTGAGATAGCATTTGATGGGCACATATGAGGCTGCATTGATTGGCATTGGTGAAGCGGCATTGATGGGCACTGGTGAAGCAGCATTGATGGGCACTGGTGAAGCAGCATTGATAGGCAGTGGTGAAGCAGAATGGATGGGCACTGGTGAGGCTGTATTTGATTGGCACAGGTGAGGCTGTATTTGATGGGCACATGTGAGACTGTATTTGATGTGCACAGGTGAGGCTGCATGGATTGGCACTGGTGAAGCAGCATTGATGGGCGTTGGGTGAGGCTGTATTTAATGGGTACAGGTGAGAACAGGGCCAGTTCTACCACTAGGCAAACTAGGCAGCCTAGGGCGCCCAGCCACTGGTGTTCCTACTCTCTTCTCTTTGCAGAAAGCAAGTCTCAGCATTAGCAGGCAGCCACTGCTCCATTCACAGATAGTGTCAGAGGTGCAGCGCCTGGCGGAGGACTGTTTCTGTGTCCAGACTCCAGAATGAATGGAAGCAAGCAAACATTCATTGATGGGCACTGGTAGGTTGCATTGATGGGCGCTGGTGAGGCTGCATTTAATGGGGCGCTTCATTAGAAAGGTGGGGTATACGTAGGCAGGACAAAGGGTGTGGGGTTAGGGATGGAGCCAAGGGGAGGCAGCAAAATTAGGTTTCGCCTAGGGTGTCAAAAATCCTTGCACCGGCCCTGCCCCAGTGGAGCTGCTGGATGTTTGGGCAGCATATTACCTCATGGCTCCTCCGAATCCCTAGGGGTGAATGATGCGTATTGCAAATAGTAGAAGTAAAGGAATGTCCACGACAGGTGCTCTTTGCTGTGCTCTTTATTACCCAGCCGGGTAAAAACAAATAAACTTGTGGTGAGGAAAATAAAGTTGAAGAAGAAGGGAGAACTGCAGATTCAGGGTTGATGATAGGGAAACAGTCCTGCTTCCAAACTTCACACTTCTCTGCGCCACTCCTGCCAGAGTGGGTTTAGTGTACCCGGACAGGCCTCTCTCACTGACCTGGCAGCCGGAGTACCACTCGGACAATTGTAGGATAAAGTCTCTGCCACAGACCCTCCTTGGTGAACCTCAGAAAAGGTACCTCTGCCACAGGCCCTCTCTGGATTGAATTCTCGGAGATATCCCTCTGACAGGTGATCAATCCCTCAGTGTCCGGCTACCTTGATCCCCGGTGGTTTGTCGAGGCCCTTTTGGATCGCCAGTCTCTCAATGGCGCTCCTTAGACTCACACCCCACCGAACAGCAGTACAGCTTGGGATCTTCAGAGGTGGGAACCCAGTCACTCACTGGGTCCCCGTCGCTGTTCAGATGCTCCAGGCCAGCATGGCCCCGGAAACCAGGAACACTGCGTGGCACGCACGCCCCGGCCAGGCAGGCCATAACGCCTGGACGCCTTGATGTGGCCACCCTAAAGGTGGGTGCCACACTGGATGAAGAAGAACCAGATGCACAGCGAGGTCAAACCCTCCTGATTGGCTGCTGTGAAAGAGCACCCAAACCTTGACTCCACTGCTGCCACCTGCAGCACTGAGGCTGGAAGAACTCCCCAGTACAGCAGAATAAGCCCACAGCACAGCCAAGCTGAGGCAGAGACCCTATTTTACACTTAACAATCTGGATCAAAGTTTAACTACACTACTCTGGGACACCGCGGCTATACCGCCGGCTTTGCAGTGGTTTTTAACCCTTTCTCAGCCACTAGCGGGGGGTAAAACCGCCTCGCTAGTACATTTTCCCAATGTAGTTCTATGAAATTGTGCTTGGCTAAAAAGGTTAAAGATGTCTTTTTTCCCAATCTCATTATTGTATTCTGTTCCTCAGGGGGACAATGTACATGTACCCGTAATACTTTTTCCAATCTTCTTTATGCTATCTAAGGCCCTATGCACACGAGACGCAAATGCAAACACATCTAAACACACGTTTTCAAAGGCAAAAACCAGCGTTTTAAAACGCCCGTTTTTGCCGCGAATTTTGCGGCGTTTTACCGCGTTTGCGTTTATAAGTGTTTAGTTAAGAAACATCACAAAACTAGCTGTGCGGTCGGACAGGATATCCCTCCTACCTTCATGGGCATCTGAAAACACAGTTAGCAAAGAGACAGCTGCTTTGACAAACAGCACATATCTCCATCTCCGAGCACTTGCCTGCTTGCTTGGACCATTGTAGCTGACGAGACCCTTCCCTCTGCATTGCTTGTGTCAGGCAAGTGCCTCAAGAAGGAAAAAATGCCATTTGTCAAAGCAGCCATCTCCTTGATAGTAGCGTTGTCAGAGGACCATGGAGGGAAACTGAAGTGAGACTTCTTTAACCACTACGGCCAAAGGGTGGTTCTGAATCTCTAACTGGCCGTGTTTTTACGGCCTGCGCTCCGCCAGGCCACTGGGGGGCACGCGAGCCAGAAGCCAATTTTGCACCTGTGTATGTAAACCCAGTAAAGAAAGCAAAGTGCCACGTAGCACAGCAATAGGCAATTTATTATAACGTTATAACAACTCACAAAGTAAATATCTAGTCAAACTCATATCTGCAGTGTCCCAGTCCTGCTGTTGATAGTAAACCACGGCCGCTGGATGTGCTCACAGGGCTGGAGGATCTATCTGGCGGTCCACCTCCAAGTCCCCAAGCTGACGGGACTTCCACCTTATACCCACAGGAACCCCAGAACTTCTCCTCCAGCGGAAGTGATGCTATAATCAGCAGGACGGGGATACTGCAGATATGGATTTGACTAGGTATTTACTTTGTGAGTTGTTATACCATTTTAATAAACGGTCTATTGCTGCGCTACATGGCGCTTCACTTTCTTTACTGAGCCACACAAATCACACTGCAAAGTATCGGTTTCAATATTAGGAGCATTTTCACGAGTACGTGTGAAAATACTCGGTATCCGTGCACCCTTACTGGATAGATAAATAGATAGATAAGCAAAGTATCGGTATTTAGAATCAGTGAGTACTTAGTATTGGTACTCGCTGATAATAAAAACGGTAACAGTGCATCCCTACTGTGCAGTATACCTGTAATCTTAAACTGAAGCCTAAAAACCTATTCTTTTCTATACTAGCAAAGCATAAAACACTTACCTGGTCTCGATGCCAATACTATTCTCTTAACCTTCATATTTTTTACGGCAAAAGTTGAAATCCTGTAGGAGCTGTCTAAAGTAATAAAGTATAAACATGTTCAAGCAGTTATTAAATTTGTAATTATAGAGGAAGAATCAGATGTTGAATAATTATATGGTGACTACAGAATGGAGGATTCTCCGCCCAACGAGCCAAGAAATATACCCAGTAATACTTGGCATCAGAAATATGCCAGCAACATCATTCGGGGGAAGGCTGATAATGCCCAAATGTCCCTTTCCCTAGATCCCTAGTGCCAACTTGTGGTCCTTTGGTATATGAAGTGCGGCCCTCAGACCTCAGCAGTCTATAGTGGGAACATTGATTAGGGTCAAATAATTGATCTCTACTAGCCTCATGTAACATGTTCTTTGTTTCGTATGGTCATCTGTAACCTATCCCCAGCCAACAAACTAGCATGTCCACACTCTATAAACCTTGGGCCAGATTCAGGTACATTGGTGCATATTTTGACCGGAGTAGCGCACCTCCTTTACGTTAGACCGACGCAATGTAGAGGCGCAATTGCCGTATCCTCGTAGTATTTGCGCAGAAATTTGCGCCGGTGCAACGTAATTTCCGAGGCGTAAGGCGGAGTAATTCAAATTGGGAAGGACGTGGGCGTGTTACATTGAAATGAGCCGTGACCCCATGCAAATGAAGGGCCGGCCGGATCGCGCATGCGCACATGAAGTAGACCATGGTCAGCACCTCTGTGCGCATGCTCACAACTCGGCAACGGCGCAATCAGTGAAATTGGAAGTGGACCCGGGCAACTTAGTGAGCTACGCAGAGAGCTTAAATAGACAGACACAAACGCCCTTCCTTTGCAAAACTACATCCATTTGTACCCTTTCCTATACAGCAAGGTGCTTTTGTTCTGTTGTTTATTAGCGTTTGTTTGTGACATGTCTTTGAGATATTTGGTGACTGTTTTGGATAGTGTTTTGCAGACTGATTTTTGTCTTTTCTGTGTTTTCTTTGTTGTGTTTTTTTTTTTAAATTATATTTTTGCTGAGCATTTTATTTTTTGCTGGTCATTTTTTTAAATTTTTATTTTTTTTTGGTTCTGTTTGTGAATGATTTTGGAATGTGGGGGTGACATTCCTGCCGGAAAAGGGGTGTCACCCTCATTTGTGGTGGAGAAGGGTTCCCCAGCACCAGGGAGAAGTGATCCCCAGGTCCGTGTGAATGGTGTATGAATGTACAGTGACATCATTGGAGCCGTGGCGTGGCGTTGCTGCTCACAAGTCCTGCATGGTGGGCTTGTGCTAATGCAATGTGATGAGGATGTGGTGTGTGTGCTAGGGACCACAGTGGTGTGCATGCATGCATTCTCATTGTGCCATGATTAATGTGTGTGTTTAACGTGCAAAGATGCCTAATGTGAGCTGTCTCCTGGTTGCTCTTCCCTCAGAAGACGGTGTAGCCTCGGTTATGGGGGGATTGTCTGGTTCGGGGGTCAGGTCATCATGTATGTCAATCTCCAGGCCCTTTCTCACTGCGAAGTTGTGCAGCATGCAACATGCACCGATGATCTGGCATACAAAGTTTGGGGAATACAACAGGGTACCATGGGGGGTTCCGCATAGGAGTCATGAGATGGGGTCCCAGTGCATATGCAGAGTCACCCTGAAGGCATAAGACAGGAGGATGTTAGTAGTGCATGTGCCCCTTGTGATTTCAGCGTCATGGGGGGGGGACAGTCATGCCTGCCACCCATGTCAGTCACCAACCAGCCAGCTGTCCCCATACATGTTCTGTTCGAAATCTGTGGGGATGGGGCTATGATTGTATATGTAGCTGTCATGGGTGTCATGGGTGGTGTCATGTGTTGGGCTGGTGATGTCCTCCTGCAGGGTTGTGGTTAATTCCACGATGGCATGAGGCGTGAATCTGAAGATGCGATACACCTCAGAATCACTCATGCCAAAGATGTCTATGCGTGTGTGATATATCCTCTCCCGTGAAGTGTGAGGGGCTTGTATCAGATAAGAATATTGTATTAGATTAGATTATTATATCCATCAAGGTTTTAAAGGGCTATTGAAAGATAGTGAGACCGTGTTTGTAATTTGTATGTTTGTTATGTATTGATGTATATATGTATGTATATTTTTTTTGTAATGTTTAGAAAAGCAAATAAAACATTTTTGGAAAAAAAAAATCTTCTCCTGTGCCCTCCTCCGTGCCCTCCTCCTTCTTTGCTCATCTAAAGTCAGTAGTATAGCTATGAGCATGGATGCCCCTGGCATGTTGGCATACAGTTTGTTGTCCTGCAAATGTGACTGCTCAGCTCGTCCCTAACAGTGTTGCTTTAGCTGACATGTAGACGGATTGTCTAATTTTATACCACCTTTTCTATGGACTAATTTTAGACAGGACGTGCTGCTGTTGCGCACAGCGCGTAGCCTGCGCTGCACCAACTTACTTTTGTGGATCCCCGTAACTCCCTCATTTGCATATTTGACTAGCAAATCAATGGTGTGTCTAGCGCAGTTTTGCGTGCACGGATGCGCCTGTCTATCGAAATTACGCCGGTAGAAAAAATTTTGATTTCATGCGTATATCGTTTTGGGGATGCGGCGCATCGATACGCATGCGCAGATTTAGACTTACGCCGCATATCTCCTGTAACGCCGGCGTAATGGCTCTCTGAATCTGGCCCCTTGTTTCTTCTATTAGGTCTGCAGTTTCTGACAGTCTTCTCAAGCATTACATATATTGAACATTATGTGCAGCTCTTGTCGATGTCAGGGGTGCATTTGAGGCCCCATTTAGCTCATAAGTTGATATAGGCGTGTGCACAGGGTTTGCTGGATGTGCATGGGCACACTCTAATCAACCTATGTGGTGCAGATTCCCCCTGCTACCTGGGCTCACCCCCAGTGTCCCTTTCTCTATCTGAAAAGTGAGACATCAGGAGTCTGTTTTGACCCCTGATATTTCACCAAAGTCCCTCAACAATTCTAAAATAATATTGCAAAAAATGATAAATTATTAATATTGTGAAAAATAATTAAAAAATTAAATTGTAAAAACTACTGACACCAAAAACTGTCCTGCTGACACCACCCTCTGCCAGGGTCACCCAACTATCTACAAGCTGGCGATCTCCTTGCAGGATTGTTTCATAGATAATCTGATTATCATTGATGTGGTGAGGATGTTGGAGAAGGGAGTACAAAAAAGGGCTACATAGCGTGATTTTGTATACAATAAAAAATGTTTTAATGAAGTTGGAACACATTTAGAAGGTCAGATAAGCGCTTAGATTCACATGCATGTGGCGGCAGTGGAGTCCTTCCCCTTGTGTGTGTGTGTGTGTGTGCGTATATATATATATACAGTGCACTCGGAAAGTATTCAAATCGCTTCACTTTTTCCAAATTTTGTTATGTTACAGCCTTATTCCAAAAAGGATTAATATAATTTTCCCCGCAGAGTTCTACAAACAATACACCATAATGACAATGTGAAAGAGGTTTGTTTGAAATCTTTGCAAATTTATAAAAAAAAAAATCAGGTGTACATAAAGTATTTACAGCCTTTGCTCAATACTTTGTTGAAGCATCTTTGGCAGCAATTACATCCGCAAGTCTTTTTGAGCATGATGCTACCAGCTCGGCACACCTATATTTGGGCACTTTCTCCCATTCTTCTTTTCGGGACCTCTCAAGCTCCATCCGATTGGTGCACAGCCATTTTCAGATCTCTCCAGAGATGTTCAATGGGGTTCAAGTCTGGGCTCTGGCTGGGCCACTCAGGGACATTCACAGAGTTTTCCTGTAGCCACTCCTTTGTCATCTTGGCTATGTGCTTAGGTCGTTCTCTTGTTGGAAGATGAACCTTCACCCCAGTCTGAGGTCCAGAGCGCTCTGGATCAGGTTTTCATCAAGGATGTCTATGTACATTGCTGCTTTCATCTTTCCCTCTGTCCTGACTAGTCTCCCAGTTCCTACCGCTGAAAACCATCCCCACAGTAGGGAGGATATTGGGCAAGTAATGAGCGGTGCCTGGTTTCCTCCAGATGTGCAGCTTGCCTTTCAGGCCAAAGAGTTCAATCATTGTTTTATCAGACCAGAAAATGTTGTTTCTCATGATCACAGTTCTTCGAGTGCCTTTTGGCAAACTCCAGGGGGGCTGTCATATGCCTTTTACTGAAGAGTGGCTTCCGTCTGGACACTCTACCATACAGGCCTGATTGGTGCTGCAGAGATGGTTGTTCTTCTGGAAAGTTCTCACTCCACAGAGAAATGCTGGAGCTCTGTCATAGTGATCATGGGGTTCTTGGTCACCTCCCTAAGGCCCTTCTCCCCCGATCGCTCAGTTTGGCCAGAAGAGTCCCGGTGGTTCCGTGGAGACCACTGTACTCATTGGGACCTTCAATGCTGCAGATTTTTTTCACCCTTGCCCCAATCTGTGCCTCAATAAAATCTTGTCTTGGAGGTCTACAGACAATTTCTTGGGCTTCATGGCTTGGTTTGTGCTCTGACATGCACGGTTAACTGTGGGACCTCAGACAGGTGTGTGTGTGCCTTTCCAAATCATGTCCAATCAACTAAATTTACCACAAGTGGACTCCAATCAAGTTGTAGAAACATCTCAAGGATGATCAGTGGAAACAGGATGTACCTGAGCTCAATTTTGAGTGTCATGGTAAAGGCTGTGGATACTTATGTACATTTTTTTTTATTTGGATTTCAAACTTTTTTCACGTTGTCATTATGGGGTTATTGTTTGTAGAGTTTTGAGGAAAATAATGTATACACATGTGTGTTTGAGTTTTGAGATGCACACCCTAATGCAATAGGCTGTGCACACCTATGTACATAAAATTGACAATCACTGATTTAGGTTCATTGGTGTCTCCTTTGCCCCCTGGATCCTGGCATTAGAGTACCTGTAATGGTGGCATTTCTCGATCTAAGTGCAGTATGTAGATAGGTATGTGTTATGTTTCTTATGATTTTTCCTTACAGCTAGTTATTCAATTGCAATATATTTGCTGCTTTATTTCTTAATGCCTCATGGAATAACATTGAAAATGTAGTGTTTAGTGGGTTAATTAATCATGTATTTTTTACAATCATACAATAGATGTCAGTATAATTTATAATACACACTGCTTGTATTCATCAAACTTTACCTGTAGCCGGTCTTTTGTGAAAACGCTGCCGCTCCCCCCCCCCCCCCTCTAAAAATCAAACTTCTAAAGCAACAGAGAAGGCAGGGATGAAAGATCATGTGACAACTCACCTTGGAAGACCCCGCACTGTTACTTCACAGACACTTCCGAGCTACACCGAGAATGCCACTGAGCATGTGCAACTCTTCTTAAAGTGGCGACACCTGTGAGCTGTAATGTGCTCAATTCATGAGGGAAAGGCAGCCGCAGGAATTGATGGAGGGATGGATTAATAATGTACTGCTTGGTGTATGATTTACTTTTAAGACATGGGAGTGGTCAATATGCCAAATCTCTAGGATTACCTTATTAAGCAATGCTAAGAGAAATGACGCCAAGTAGCATGCAGCAATCAAAAGAGTACTGCTGATTGATACTGCCAGTTATTACACTCTGAACATTGCTCCTTTTTTTTGCAATAATTCTAGTATGTTAAAGGCTGTCATACCATACATGGTATTTGTGGAAAAAAAAAAAATTCAACCACGTTTAAAAAAACAAACAAAACTGTTTCATTAATTAAAAAATAACACAACAGTAACGTTAGCTCAATTTTTTTGAATAATGTGGAAGAAGATGTTGCGCCAAGTAAATAGACTTCCCACATGTCACGCTTTAAAATTGCACACGCTCATGGAATAGCGCCAGACTTTGGTACTTAAAAATCTCCATAGGCAACGCTTTCTGATCTATCTGATGGAATCTAATCCGATGGATTTTTTCGTTGGATAATGATATCCGATGAAGCTGACTTTCATCAGTCTTGCCTACACACCTGCAGTCAAAAATCCGATCGTGCCAAAACGCAGTGACGTACAACACTAATGCCGCGTACACACGGTCACTTTTTGTGATGAAAAAAAATGACATTTTTAAAATGATCGTGTGTGGGCAAAATGTCATTTTATGTCTTCTGAAAAACGACCAAAAAAAATTCGAACATGCTTGAATTTTTATGTAATTTTTTAAAATATAATTTATTGTGTCATAAAAAATTATCGTGTGTGGGCAAAAATGACGTTTTAAACCCGCACATGCCCAGAAGCAAGTTAGGAGACGGGAGGTAAAACTACCATTCATAATGGAGTAAGCACATTCATCACGCTGTAACAGACAAAAAAGCAGGAATCGTCTTTTACTAACAAGTAACCAGCTAAAAGCAGCCCCAAGGCAAATAGAACTTCCCCTTTAGAGTGCCGTCGCTGTGTTCATCATTTTCCAAAAATGATGGCGTGTAGGCAACATCATTTTTAATGATGAAGTTGGAAAAAATGTAATTACTTTTTTTCCTATTAGAAGGAATGTAAACATTGTCAATAAGACCCCACATCTCTACTCCAGCATGGAAAGCATGAGACCGAAAAAAAAAAAAAAAAATACACTGTTTTTACGATTACCAGCGATTGTGGCTTTCTTTACATCCGCAGCCTGGACGTGACGTAGAGATGACTGGCGACCATCGGCAAGTTCAGATGTAAAAAGGGGAACTCTGTGGACTCTAACATAAGGGATGCTCTTGGAACCCTGATTTAAGGGGGAACACTGATGACCCTGAAATAACTCTTGTTATGAACTTCATATGATTAGAAATGTTATTTATTAGCAAGATATATGTATTAAAAAAAAACTGCTGGGTGCCACTAAAGTGTTCGGCCCAGATTCACGTACATCGGCGCATTATCGGTCTGGCGTAGCGCACCGCCATTACGTTAGACTTGCGCCATCTAGCCGCGTAATCCCCCGATTCACGTAGCTTTTGCGCAGGAAATTGCGCAAGCGTAAGGTTTTTTCCAGAGGCGTAAGGAGGAGTAATACAAATTGGGAGGGGCGTGGGCGTGTTACATTGAAATGAGCCGTGACCCCATGCAAATGAAGGGCCGGCCGGCTCGCGCATGCGCGCGTGAAGGAGACCATGTCAGCTCCGCTGTGCGCATGCTCACAACTCGGGAGCGGCGCAATCAGTGAAATTGGAAATGGACTAGGGCAACGTTGTGAACTACGCAGACAGCATAAATAGACACACACAAATGCACTTCCTTTGCAAAAGTACATCCCTTTGTGTCCCTTCCCATTTAACCAAGTGCTTTTGTTCCTGTTGTTCGTTGCAGTGTGTCTTGTAGTTGTCAGATTAGTGTTCTGTGTGATCAAGTGCTTGTTGGTATATTTGTGAAAGTGTTTTTTGATAAGTGTTTGAGAGACTGTTTGTTTGATTGATATCTTTTTGTTCGTTTGTTTTCTTGCTTTATTTTTTTTTTTTTTGTGACTGTTTCTTGCTGAGTGCTAGTGTGATTTGTGGGTGTTTGTTTTCTCTTTGTGTGTGTTCTTGCCTGATTGGTTGTGCTTGTATTTGTGACTGATTTTTGGTGACTGGTAGTGAGTTTGTTTGGAAGTATGACTGAGAGAAAAAGAAAGCTCAATTTTACTGTGGGGGAAAAAAGAATTCTTGCCCGGGCCATTAGCGAGTATGGGCGTTTTCTCCACGGCCCGCAGAGTGCCACCACCACCCCGGCCAGGAGGAGGGAGATATTGGATAGGATCACGGAGCAGGTGAATTCATCGGGGGAGGGGGAGACACGGACCCGGTCTGGGATCGACAAAAAAATAAATGATCTCCGGCGTCTGGTGAAAAAAAAACTGGCCGCAATGCATGCCCATGCCAGGGGCACAGGAGGGGGCCCACCATGCCGTATTAGGCTTACAGCGACGGAGCATGTGGTGGCCCTGACCTTTCACCGGCATGAAGTGGAGGGCCTGCCAGGCTTTGACACAAGTCCGGTCCCCGCGGTGCCAGGTAAGGTTTTTTTTTCTATCAGGTGTGTAGCATGTGTGGGGGAGGGGGTGAAAGGGAATATGTGGCAAGTGTGTGGATCCTCCAACCTGTGAATGGTTTGTGTCATCCACAGATGTGCAGGAGGGTGCAGGGCCATCTGGCCTGACCGCTCCAACACCAGGACAGCAGCCTAATGAGGCCCCCCCAACAAGGCCGGAGTCCGCGGAGGAGGTTCGAGAGGAGGAGGACGATCATGAGGAGGAGGACGATCATGAGGAGGAGGACGATCAGGAGGAGGACGATCATGAGGAGGAGGAGTCAGGCACTGGACGAGTGGTTTGTGCGGACTCTTCCCCTCTGGCTGGCAGAAGCCTGCCCTCCCTAAGGGGAACCCCCCCCCCTCCTCCCCCAACATGGCTCCCCTCACAAGGGCCTCCCCTTCTCCCCCGCCCACAACCATCAGCTGGAGGCAGGATGTCATCCCAGAGCACCAGGGGGGCGCCCAATTTCCTGCCCGCCAGTCTGCGAAGGGACCAGGCCCTCCAGACCCGCCATCTGGGACAGCTCTGCCAGACTTTTGGGCGGGTGGAGGAGAGCCTGTCCTCCATGAAGGATACGCTGGGTAACCTGGACTCCCACTCCCGGGCTTTCACAACCTGCCTAAATGAACTGCAGACTACAGCAGCAGGCGTTGGGCAGGATGTGAGGGCCCTTACCCAGGCTATCCAGGCCAACACGGCAACACTTGGTGCTTCCCTGGACAGAACTGCCGTGGCCTTGGAGGGCAGGCCGCCAGGTGGGCAGATATCAGGGGCTGCTCCTCCTTCCCCGGGTTTGCCCCTCCCCCATGAGTCTCCCCTGAGGGGCCGGGGCCGTGGCCGGGGGCGCCCCAGGCGTGGCTCACGCAGAGGGCACTAATTTTTGTTTCCCCCTTTTTTTTTTGGCTGACATTTTTGGCATTTTTTTTTTTTTTTTGCTGACATTTTTTTTAAATTTTGGGTTGTGCATGCTGTTTGAATGTGGGGGTGACATTCCTGCTGGAAAAGGGGTGTCATCCTCAATTTTGGTGGAGAAGGGTTCCCCAGGACCAGGGAGAAGTGATTCCCAGGTCCGTGTGAATGGTGTATGAATGTACAGTGACATAATTGGAGCCTTGACGTGGCGTTACTGCTCACCAGTCGTGCATGGTGGACTGGTGCCAATCCAATTTGATGAGGATGTGGGGTGTGTGTGCTAGGGACCACAGTGGTGTGCATGCATGCATTCTCATTGTGCCATGATTAATGTGTGTGTTTAACGTGCAAAGATGCATAATGTGAGCTGTCTCCTGACTGCTCTTCCCTCAGAAGACGGGGTATCCTCGGTTAGGGGGGGATTGTCTGGTTGGGGGGTCAGGTCATCACGTAGCTCAACCTGCAGGCCCTTCCTCACTGTGAGATTGTGCAGCATGCAACATGCAACGATGATATGGCACACAAAGTTTGGGGAATACAACAGTGTACCCCCAGACTTATCCAGGCATCGGAAACGTGACTTCAGGAGGCCAAAGGTGCGCTCCACCACTGCTCGGGTTTTGATGTGTGCTTGATTGTATCTTTCCTCCCCTGGGGTTTGGGGGTTCCGGATAGGAGTCATGAGATGGGGTCCCAGTGCATATGCAGAGTCACCTGGAAGGGAAAAGACAGGAGAATGTTAGTCATGCATGTGCCACTTGTGAGGTGTGCATCACGGGAGGGGATAGTCATGCCTGACTCCCATGTCACTCACCAACCAGCCAGGTGTTCCCATACACGTTCTGATAGAATTCCATTCGGATGTGGCATTGATTGTAGATGTAGCTGTCATTCGTGGATCCGGGGTGTTTGGCACGGACGTGCCATATGAGTCCTTGGGCATCAACTATCACCTGTACGTTGATGGAGTGCCAATTCTTCCGATTGCGGTACATGTGCTCTGTGTCATGGGGGGGCTGGAGTGCCACATGTGTGCAATCAATGGCCCCGATGGTGCGTGGGAATCTGGCAATTCTGTAGAAATCTGTCATTGCCTTCAGCCGCAGGTCCTCAGTGGTGGGTTTGATGATTAGGTTGGCCAAGCGTGTGAGGATTGCTGGGACAACCTGGTGCACACATCTGCTCATGGAGGATTGTGGCATCCCAGCCACCACTCCACTTGTACGCTGAAAAGAGCCACTGGCAAGGAAATGGAGTGTTGCCAGTACCTTGACCAGTGGCTGCACTGGATGTGAGCGGTGTGTTGGGCTGGTGATGTCCTCCTGCAGGGTTGTGGTTAATTCCAGGATGGCATGAGGGGGGAATCTGAAGATGCGAGACACCTCAGAATCACTCATGCCAAACAGGTCTATGCGGGTGCGGTATACCCTCTCCCGTGCCATCCTCCGTGCCCTCCTCCTTCTTTGGTCATCTAAATTCACTAGTGCAGCTATGAGCGACGATGCCCCTGGCATGTTGGCAGTCAAATTGTAGTGCAACACGTGTGTGTGGTCTGCTCCTCAGTAACGGTGTTGCTTTCTGTGAGATGTAGACGTTTTTTCAAAATTTAGACCAGCTTTTATGTGCTCTAACTTTAGACAGGACATTTTGCTGTTGCGCACATCGCGTAGCCTGCGCAGCAACTGCGTTTTTTTGTGGATCCCCGCAACTCCCTCATTAGCATATTTGACTAGCAAATCAATGGTGTGTCTAGCGCATTTTTGCGCGGACGGATGCGTCTGTCTAACGAAATTACGCCGGACCAAAAAAAGTAGATTTCTGGCGTAAATCGTTTTCTGAATCGCGCGCATCTAAACGCACGCGCACATTTAGACTTACGCACGCGCAACACCAGTTGCGCAGGCGTAATCGCTCTGTGAATCTGGGCCTTCGTGTTTATCTTCAAGAAAAGGTGGCAACCCTAAGTAGCATGCAGCAATCAAAAGAGCACTGCTGATTGGATACTGCCAGTTATTACACTCTGAACATTGCTCCTTTCTTAGCAATAATTCTAGTATGGTTATGGATAGCTAAACACAAGAACAATTTTTTTTTAACAGTAAAAATCAAGAACAGATGTAAAATATTTTGTAGCTCACCAGTTCTTAGAAGTTGTGGCTGCATTCGTTTTTGTTTAGGAGTTTTTCTTTATTTTCACCCTATCATCCTGCCAGTAAAACACTTCCTCTCACGATGACAACACTCTCCATACTGTATCTATAGAAAATCAGCGTTGTCATCCTCGGACAGAGCTACAGAAGCTTTAACCTCTTTTTCTTCATGGGAGGGGGGTTCAGTAGTCCTAAGGCCGCGCACACACGGGGAGACATGTCCGCTGAAACATGTCCGATGGAAACGGTCCATCGGACATGTTTCAGCGGACATGTCTCCCCGTGATTTTGGTCTGATGGCGTGTACACACCATCGGACTAAAATCCCCTCGGACTGAGGACGCGGTGACGTGGCGGTGACGTTGACGCCGCCACGTCACCACTCCAGGAAGTAAAATACTTCCACGCATGCGTCAAATCCATTCGACACATGAGGGAGATTTATGTCCGCCAGGGATGGACTGGCCATTGGGACTACAGGGAGTTTCCCGGTGGGCTGATGACTCAGTGGGCCGGCTTCAGTGACAGCGGACCGCCGCCCCCTCCGCTCCTCTGTCTCTCCCTTCCCGCAGCGCTCACCTCCTCTCCCTGCCCAAAGTGCTCACCTGGGGGGAACAAAGAAGTGGGGGGAGGACCAGAGGAGCAGGGTGGACGACAGAGGAGCATGGGGGAGGGGACAGACAGCTGACTCAACAGCTATGGCCTGGGAGTTTCTCACTTCTGCCTAATCTTGTCCCATGTGGGGGCACCAAACTGATTCTTTGCCCCGGGTGAAATAATGTCTAGCTTCCCCACTGGTACTGCCTATAAGAGTACCAGTACCAGCCGTTCTACTCTTATAAAGTAGAATGGCTAGTGAAGGGGGAGAGGGGGCTTGAGTGGCCAGGGGGGGGTGTGCGGGAGTTGTCCGGCCTCTGTGGGAGAGACTTGTCAAAGTGGGCCAGTCTGGATGAAGTCCAGGGCCAAATTTTTGTCCCAGTCCAGCCCTGATGTCCGCTGGTTAGGCGTACTAACCAGCGGACATGTCCGACGGACAGGTTTCCAGCGGACAAATTTCAAAGCATGCTTTGAAATTTGTCCGCTGGAAAAACCTGTCCGCTAGGTTGTACACACGATCGGATATGTCCGCTGAAACTGGTCGGCGGACCAGTTTCAGCGGACATGTTTGATCGTGTGTACGCGGCCTAAGAGATAACTGGGAACAATGGAGATGATAAGCCTGCAACATAGGCAAAAAGCACAGGAAATTATCAGCTGCCAAGATTTCTGGAAGGATCAACAGGTTTTTTATTTTTGCATTTACAGGAACAGATATTACATTGTTATATTTAACAAACCAAAAGGAGAATTTCATTGTGCCCATCTTCTGTCTCTAGTGGTGGATGGATCCTCCATTCTGCAGACAGCGTGGCCATGTAATCATGTGGTGCTACTCCCTGCAGCATTCCTCCTGTGAATCCAAGCCAATGGCTTATAGTACATTAATCCAAGCTGAGTTGCCAGCTTGTGCAGTGTGGTGTGTGATTCGGCATACCATACCGTCCCTTTTTTTTGGTTGTTTTGTACCAGCTTTGTTTGAAGTGTACAAAAAGATACACTTCATTCAGTGCAATGTCGGGTACCACAATGTGCTGCGCTGTCCGACATTGCAGTGTGATTCGGGGCGGTGGGCTGTGATAAAATGCAGCATGTCTGCATTTTATCACAGCATTCACTGGTATGGGAAAACAATTGTTTCTGGTGTGTCCCTGTTGTGACAGATGTTTTACCATGCAGTAAAAGGCCTGTCATCGCATATAATGTGGATTGGCCCATAATGAAGTTTGTCAAATGCCCTGTGTGTTTTGATTTTCAGTTTGTTTTAAGGAGGCCCAGTAGAACCTCAGTAGTACCCCCACTTTGCAGATCCCCAGCTCATTTTTACCCCTGTTCAGCAGATTCCCAGCTCTTTGGTACCTTTGTTCAGCAGATCTCCAGCTTATTAGTACCCTTGTTCAGCAGATCCCCCCTCAGTAGTACCCCCAGCTCTGCTGATGCCCCACTCAGTAGTACCCTAAGCTTTACTGATCCCCTGCTCAGTAGTAACGCCCAGCTCTGCTGATCCCCCAACTCAGTCGTAATCCCTAGCACTGCTAATCCTATGCTCAGTAGTAACCCCCAGCTTTGGAGCAGGGTTCAGACTGGAGCGGAGAAACTAGCGGACCGCACACATGGTGTGAAACATGGGAATGCTATAGCAGAAGGTGAGCAGAGACCAGAGAGATAGGGTTGCGAGGCAAAGGATCAGCCGAGCTGGGGAACTGGAGCAAGAGAAACTAACAGTGTCACATGTTGTGCATAGCAGGAGGTGAGCGGGGAACAGAGAAAGAGGAGGAACAGCCAACCAGGATTGGCATAGTTAGGTGTTACTACTGAGTGGGGCATCAGCAGAACTGGATGTTACTACTAAGTGAGGGATGAGCAAAGCTGGGGGTACTACTGTGTGGGGCATCAGCGGAGCTGGGGGTACTACTGAGCAGGGGATCTGCTAAAAAAGGGTACTAATAAGCTGGGGATCTTCTGAACGGGGTACCAATGAGCTGGGGATTTGCTGAACAGGGCTACTAATGTGCTCTGGATCTGCTGGGGGGGGGGGGCAGTACTACTGAGCTGGTCTACTGGGCCCCTGTAAAACAAATTGAAAAATCAACACACAGGGTATTTGCCAGGCTTCATTAAAGCTTCAAAAAAGCATCATAGCAGCACCATCAAAGAACAGCAGCCTTTACATCAAGAAAGCAACCAAAGAACAAACATGGAAAACTTAAAAAAAAGTGCTCAAAACTCCACCTACTGGCACAAAGGAGGAATGCTAAATATTAATTTTCAGCATTTTATGTGTAGCGGGGTCATACTGTTAAAGACTTTTGGTAATCTTGCATACCTAAATCTCTCCCCCCGGGAGTTCCAGTTACACTGTATATATGTGTTTATTTATTCATTTCTAAAAGCAATGCATTGTGGGATTAGAGGTACCAGGAGAAACGGACTCCATTGACATTAGTAGAAATAGACTACAGTTCCCACAATGCCTTGTCTTCCTGGAGCACATGACACCTCTGCACAGCCTTATAGGGGAGGTTACTTAAAGACTGGGAGGAGCAGAACTCGCTCTCTTGTGACCTGCACTTCTCCCCCTGCGGAACGAGGGAGAGCATCACAGCGAAGTACATAGGCCTGAAGCCTAGGCCTGTGTTTACCGGAAGGCCAGCCATCCGGAGAAAAACAAGATTAAGTGCATCCAGCTTGTGCTTCCAAGAGGCCGGAGTCTTTCACCAGCTGAGGATTGTAACAGTGGCGAGCAGGAAACCGGAGACTGTGTGTCGCAGAGTGGTCACCGATCGGCGTGTTTGTCGTGAGGAACTTCAGGCGGACTAGGCCTGCTCGGGTCAGAGGGCAGTGGCCCAAATGCTTTCAATACTACTTTAGCCTTGTGACTTCTTAGTGCTTCGTCATTGAACTATGATTGATTTACCCAAGAGACATGACGTCTAGAAGCTACGCTAGCCAAGGTGACCGGTATTGCTTTAAGGATCCGTCCACAAGCACCTGTATTGATTATACCTTTAGAATTATTTTTACTACCCCTTTGGATTACAAACAAATTAAAGTGCACCAACGTATTTACTGTATATATCACCCTCGAGGAACATTCTGGAGTTATCTAGGCCAGGCCTGGTCAAGGTTATTTGCAACTGTACTTGAAAGGAATTGCCCACTAGGGGAAGCTCGCGAGCATAGACAAATTATAGTTACTTCTAGATTCTATAATATTAGTATTTTAGTTGTTTTTTACTGACTTTCGCAAGGGCCCTTGCAGAGTCAGCTGTATATGTACCTGTATTTTGTAATCTGTTGTTGATCTGTTATTTCTTCTTACTATATGCCAAGTAAAGTTACTCTTGGTTTACTATATTAATTGTGTGAGGTGTGTTTGCTCCTGAGGACTGCAATCAAAGAAAGGTAACAACAATATTGCATGTCACTATATATATTTTATGAGTGTTATTGTGGTCCTAGCCAACGTGGGATTCACAATATATTTGCATTTGCTTGGTGTGCCAAACAGGGGTGTATTTAGGTTTTGTGCTGCCCTAGGCCTGACTAAACTCGCACACCCCCTAATTTAAATATGACACACCCCTCCCTGGCAAGGTAACACCCCTTTCTATTTAAGACCCGCCCTGGATTTCCTTAATTTGTATACATTTCCTCTCACTTCCTGTTTGGCTATGGGGTAGGAAGTGAAGGGAATTCTCTGCAATGGGACAGGGATGGTAAAAATTTAACTGACAGGGGCTATAACCCCCCCTTACTCTATCCAAAATGAAAAATAAAGTTAAGTGCCTATAGTTCTACTTTAAGCACACATTTCAGATAATTTTATGGAGAGGACTAAGAAGATTTAACCATGCCAATGGTGCAGCAGAACTCCCCCCTCCCCACCCCACAGTTGCAGAATGCCGGCCACCTGCATACCAGAAGCAGTGCTGCCGCTTTATGGGGGCACTAGACTAATTTGCCTCTCAGCCCAGCCTGCCCCATAAGACTGCCGCTACACTAACAGTGTAGCGCAAGTCGGCGGGGACTCTTTTTGTGCTGCCCCCCTGCAAAGTGCTGCCCTAGGCATGGGCCTTGTTGCCCTAGGCCAGGATACAGCGCTGGTGCCAAGGGAAGGTTCGAGCCACTTAAAGGGGTGAATAGATTAGAGAGTAGACACAAAACTAATCAGCAGCTCCTTCGGGAGTATCGCTACATATATTTTTTAGAAGACAAGAAAATAAGCAGTATAATAAATCTTTTTTTTTAACATGTATAAAACCACAACACATTGCCTGACGTTAGCACAAAATCACTTATAAAAGAAGGCCTAACTAGGGCATAAACCAGCATGTGATGCCACTTGCCAGGGCCAAGTAAAAATAAAAATATGAGCTTAGAGTATTGGCCTTTAACATTGGAGATCCAGGAGCTCCAATGTGATGATGATGATATCTTTTGTTACATTTGCAATTATTTTACGTTAAAAACATGCGTAGAATAGCTGCTACGTTGATAGGAAATGCGACAGAGGTGCAAACTGATTAGACGTCACCCATATCAAATTATTAAAAGGAACCACGCTGTTTCTTATGACACTGAAAATTCACCATAGAAACAGAACTTATGTCATGACCATTAAGTAACACTCTTCTGCAGGCTTTTTCTAATACTTCATAATGAAAGGAAAATGACAGGCTTATATAATCTTCATTTTTTTTTTCATTTACAAGTCTTTTTGTATGAAGCGAGGCTGGTCATCTCTAACTTGTTTGCATTTGTCATATTAGCAATCTACAAAAAAAGACGATCAAAATGTTTTATTTTTTTTTGCATAGTTTTTTATTGTTGCATAGTTCTTCACTGAATATACAGTATTTTTTTAAATAGGAATTTTGAGATATAAGAGAATTCCTCTTCCGAATTGGTTCCTAACACCACCCCCAGTTTACAAGGACCCCCATCCCACTGACAGCCAACCTCCGGGGTTCAGATTACCAAATCCCCCTCCTCCCCCCTCTGGTAAAATGGAGCATAGGGTACATTTAAAATGGAACTGAACCCATTTCTCAAAACAGTTACATTGAAGGCATGCTATGAATAATAATTGTCACAGTTGCTTGTGCTTTCATATGTACTGTCAAATCATGAAATGGCTGCAGTCATAATTGACCACAAGTGCAGCAACAAGGCAACTGCACTTCAAACAGAGGCTAATGACCATACACTATACAATTTTCTTGTTCAACTTTCCTGTAGATTAGCTGCTCCCACTTACTCTTCTGGTCATATAGCTCCCAGGCTTTTCTCACTCCACCCACAGCTCACACAATCCGAAATGTGATCTGCAATTAACCCCTGTCTTCCTGGAGAAAGTGTCTAGGAAACCTCTCTCTTATAAGAGACTCTTGGGTTCTTCCCCACTAGAAAAGTGCAGCACTTTGAAAACAGTCTCTAGGGCTTTACTTGAGGTCACAATTGGTGTCATAATGAAATGACTGAGTTGCGGTTGGTTGCTAGGGACAATGGCAAACTTATTCTGCCAGGCCCCATGTTGGGCGCCAAAAATGTAGCGCGCCCCCCTGGGTCTACTGAAGGCAAGGAGGGACCTCCAGAGGCATGGAGTGAGCTAGCATTTACCCCAGGGGTGAGTTCATGGCTATAATGGGGAGTTTGGAACAGAAATTGGGCGCCAGTCACTTTTAATATTTTCAAAGCTTTAATGCAGAACTTGAAAGGAGGTAGAAAGGGAGAGGGTTAGGGGGTCTCACCACATTGTCCTCTCAGCACTTCGTCCCCTGTGGTAAGAGATCCTGAAGTTCCTTACCTTAAGGAGCGGCAGCTGCCAGCTGCCAGGAGTCGGGGGGGGGGGGCTGGTAGGCTGAGCAGCCATGCACAGTCCCACTTTTCCAGCCTTCCTGTTTGCCAAAAATACTATTTTTGTACAGGATTCATGATAAAATCATGCTTTTGTTTGGTCTCTGTCACTCTTACACAATGTGAGTGAGGTGTCCAGCATTTAAAATTTATATATGATTTTTTTAACACTGCACTGCATTTACCCAGCCAGTACTAAATAAACCACAATTACAAACAAACACAAAAAATAAATAAATGATATATATATATATATATATATATAATATACAGGGGCCCCCCCGATGTAGGTGGCCCAGGTCCCATCAATTTGACATGGGGGCCCGGTTGCTTTAAGTTTTATTAAGTGTGCAGGCAGTATATATATGCTTTCCTGTGGCTCCCAGTTATTGATTGTAGATGTATTACATTTATTACATTTCCCTGGGCCCCATCAGTTTATCAGAGGTGTCCAGGAAGATGTAGCATAGAGGGAAAGTTTTTTATTGATTTTGCCCCTGCCGAGACTAGACTCTGGCTCCGCCCCCGGAGGGGGAAATCGGGAAAGCGGACAGCGCAGGCAGGCCCTCTAAGAGAAACTCACTGGGTGTAGCGTGTGAGTATACACTGCAGCCATTGAGGATACACAGATGAGTGGAGCCCAGTGCTGCAACTTCTTCCGACACTGGGCTTTGGGACTTCAGCCCAGATCCGCAGGAACCCCAGACTTACTTCAAATCGTGGGAAAGGACAGTTGGGAGGTATGCTCTTATGTGCCTTGTTAAATGACTGTTGGGTTCCAGTCAGTGCTATAGCTTATTCATTTTCTTTAAATGAAAACATTTCCCTTGAAATGATGTCCCAAGTACTACAAGGCTTAAATGTTAGTGTCAGGGACTCACCTCTTTACCATCTTCACCTCCGCAGACGCCCTCCATGCAGTCCTCCTCCATGCAGGCTTCCTCTAGGCAATTGGTGCGCCGTCGCGGGTCCCGCGCGCGTGTACGCGCGTCCACGGCACGTGCGCGTGCACGGGGGCGCGCGCGTGCACGTTAGACGGCTGTGGTGCCAAAACTCACTTTAAAAGAGCATTGCTGTTTGCAGCACATTGCTGCCTGATCTGCAGTTCTGACTGGATTCTACCTGAGACCTGTTTGTTTGATATTCCTGCCTGAAACTTGATTGAACTCTGAACCCGGCTTGTCTGACCACCCGAACCTCTCCAACCCCGACCCGGCTCTGTCTGACTACCCGCCTGCTTGACCCCTCCGTTGCCAGATCCACCTGCTTGTTTAAACGACTACTCTTCAGCCATCTGCCTGCTTGCTCACCTGTTATGACCCGGCTTGTCTGACCCTGCTGTTCCAGTAACCCATACTACTTACCAGCTTGTGCCGCTGTAGTCGCAGTATCCGTGCGGGTCGCTGACCCACCCTACGCTTCAGCATCTCTGCATCTTCTCTCCAGAGGTACTCATCCACCTGCGTCTACCCATCACCACCCGGAACTCCCACCCCTCTGTGCTCCGAGTCCGCTGTCCCCACTTCAGTGGCTCGCGAACCAGAGCCGTACGAGAGGCCACCCTGCATCAGACTCTGGTAACCAGGTACGTAACAGTATCAGGCAGCCATGACAGAGTCTGCAGGAGTGGCCCCAGCAATGGAGGAGATATGCAAGCATTTAGCATCCCTCACCCAAGCCGTTAAAAACCTGCAAGATGGCTACCTGAGATTGGAAGGACAGGTCCAGAACCTTGCCGTCCCTGGAGACGCCTCAACATCCGCTACTAGGTCTTCATCAACCGCTGCTGCTCCATCTGTGGTAATGCTACCACCCGAACCCAGGGTTCCTATGCCCGAATGATTCACGGGGGATCGTTCTAAATTCTGGGACTTCCGTAATGCCTGCTAATTATATTTTGCTCTGCAACCCCACACATTCTCACTAGAGGCCACGAAGGTGGGGTTTGTTGTCTCATTACTTCAAGGGGAACCCCAAAAATGGGCACATCGGTTACTAGAGGAGAATGACCCTCCGACACAGACTTTGCTAAACTTCTTCCAGGCCATGGCCCAACTTTATGACGATCCCCAGAGGACTGCCACAGCTGAAACCTACTTGCACTCCAACAGGGCCGTCGAGCAGTTGAGGATTATGTAACCGATTTTCGTCGATGGAGTGCAGACACCCAATGGAACAGCGCAGCTCTGCGTCACCAATTCCGCTTAGGCTTATCAGAACCCCTGAAGGATGAACTAGCCTGCAGTGGGGTGCCTGAAACCCTAGAGGACCTGATCACTAAGGCCGTGCAAATTGATCAACGACTAAGGGAACGCCGGGTAGAGCGTTCTTCCCAACAAGGTCGCCCAGTATGGGTCACTGCTCGGGCCTCTCTGCCCGCTTCTCGTTACCAACCACCTACTCCTCCGAATTTTGCTGATCCGTCTATGGACACTTCCGAACCAATGCAATTAGGAGTGATGCGACCATCCCTGACTCCGGAAGAACGCAAATGCCGTCGTCAGTTGAACCTGTGTCTCTACTGTGGCGAGGCCGGCCATTTCGTGAATAATTGTCCTGTCAAGACACGTAAGTCCAGATCTTTCGCTCCTGTTAACATCTCAGCCATCTCTGCCAACACCACCCACCTTGTTCTCTCCCTTTCCTTACAGCTTCCGGAAAAGACGGTGTTGGTCAACGCAATCGTTGATTCGGGCGCATGCAGCTGTTTTATTGATTCCACTTTTGTTAATCTTCATAACATACCTTTATGTAAAAAAGACTTTAAACTTTCTGTTTTCTTGGCCGACGGCTCACACATTAAGTCTGGTCAGGTAACTCAAGAGACGCTCCCACTACCTGCTATTTCTTCTCTCCAACACAAGGAACTTTTAATTCTGGACGTTATTTCATCCCCCTTGTTTCCAGTAATCTTAGGCATACCTTGGCTCCGGGCGCACTGTTAGCATACAAGGTTTGTATTATATGAGCAACATCTACTAAATGTAATTGCTGTGTGCCTATTACATTATATGATCACTAGATGGCAGTGTTACGTTTGCTAGTTCATGTTTTGTCTATGTACAAGAAGTAATAATAAAGTTCAGTTCCTGTTTCCACGACCTACAGACTGTCTGCCTGTAATTTGTTTAGCTCCAAAAGCTTATGTCTAACAGGTTATGGGCCCAGAGCATGTTACAGAAGCCCAGGATATAATACAGATTACCCCTGGATATAGCCAGATACAGTGAGCTAGAGCAATTCAGTGCAGAAGACAGCAACAGAAAGACAAACAGCAGTAATGCCATCAGCAAAGTTCTCCATTGCAAATCTGACAAATCAGAACTACCAATCTTGGAAATTCAAGATGAAAATGCTGCTTATAAGAGAAGGTACGTGGAAATGCATAAATGAACAAAGACCTGCACAGCCCACAGAGGAGTGGTTAGACAGAGATCAGAAGGCGCAAAGCACAATCTCCCTGTGCATAGATGATGATCAAATCATACATATATGTAACTGTCAAACTGCTAAAGACATGTGGGAAGAGTTACAGAAAGCACATGAAAGAGTTAATCTCAGCAATAAACTGTATTTAATCAGAAAGCTCTATCAGACTAAGCTACAGAAAGACCAGGACATGCAGGACTATATAAGACAGACCTTAGAGATGGTGGAGAGACTGCGAGGGATTGGAGAAGAGATGAAAGATTTCCATGTTGCAGCGCTATTATTAAGTGGACTTCCTGAAAGTTATGAGACACTTGTCACAGCACTAGATGCACGTCCAGATGATGATCTGACACTGGAATATGTTAAAGGCAAGCTTGTGGATGAATACAAGCGCAAAACTGAAAGCATGAGTACTGTGAGTGTGTGTTCAGAGACGGCTTTAAAGACAAGATACAAAAATAAACACAGTAACGTGCAGCTAGAAAAGCGGGAATGCTTTGCGTGCAAGAAACCAGGACATCTAAAAGCAGATTGTAGAATCTGGAAAGCTAGAATGCAAAAACAAAGTGCATTCCAACAAGCTAAAAATGTCATAGAAACAAAGGAGTATGCATTCGGATCCAAAAATGGTGTCACCTGTGTGCAAGCATGGTGTGTGGACTCAGGCGCTACAAGTCACATGACAAATGACCAAAGTTTCTTCGCTCAGCTTGATGAAAGCAAAACAGAAGGGATAACTACAGCTAATGGACAACTCATGAAATCAGTGGGAATAGGAGATGGCTTTCTATACTGTTCTATCTCTCCAGATATCACTAAAAAGATCCATATGAGGAATGTTCTGTATGTGCCAGATCTTGAAAGCAACCTTTTGTCAGTAAAGAAACTCACTAACCAAGGCAATGTAGTCACATTTCAGGGTGACAGTTGTATCATAACAAAAGGGGATTGCTTGCTTGCAAAGGCTAAAATCATAGATGAACTATATCAGTTGAACTGCAGTGAAATGGTTAAAATAGCCAAAGAGGATAAACATTCAAACTGCATCCACACTTGGCACAGACGATTGGGACACAGAAATTCTGATACAATAAAGAAAATAGTTGAGAATAACTATGCAAGTGGTATTAGGATTAATCCATGTGATCACACAATGATTTGTACCAGCTGTATTAAAGGAAAAATGACAAGGACACCTTTTCCCAAGCAGACCAACAGCAAAGTTCAAAAACCTCTGGACTTAATACATTCAGATCTTTGTGGTCCAATGAAAACTATGACTCCAGGAAAGAAAAAGTACTTCCTGACCTTCATTGATGATTACTCCAGATATACCACAGTATTTCTACTTCACAATAAGGATGAAGTGCCAGAGAAATTAGAACAGTATCTCGCTCAAGTAAATAATATTTTTGGCAGAATGCCCAGAGTACTACGAACAGACAATGGCTCAGAATATACAAGTGGTAAAACACAAGCCATTCTCAGGAAGCATGGAATTATGTTCCAGACAACAGTTCCATATAACCCGGAGCAAAATGGAGTTGCAGAGAGAATGAACCGCACACTGTGTGAAAGTGGGAGGAGCATGCTATTTGATGCTGATATGCCAACTACATTCTGGGGAGAAGCTATCACAACTGCATGTTATCTTCAAAATCGTTTGCCGGGAAAAGCAACAACAAAAACTCCATATGAACTATGGAACAAAAGGAAACCAGATTTAAGACACATGAGGCCCCGTACACACGGCCGAGGTTCTCGCTGAAAATCAGCGAGAACCTCGCTGGAATGCACATTCCAGCGAGGACCTCGGCCGTGTGTACGGTCTCGGCGAGCTTCCCGTCGGGAAGCCCGTCGAGCCGAAATAGAGAGCACGCTCTCTATTTTCTCGACGGCCCGCCTGGAAGAATGGCTGGTTGCCATTCCCGACGGGCGGGTCGCCGAATCCGACGGCCGGGAGAGAACCTCGACGGGCAGAACGATGTGTTCTGCCCGTCGAGGTTCTCTGCCGTGTGTACGGCACCTCAGAATTTTTGGAAGTAAAGCCTGTGTACACATTCCAAAAGAAAAACGTACAAAATGGGATGCATGTGCAAAAGAAGGTGTACTTGTGGGGTACAGTGAATCTCAAAAAGGATACAGGATTTTACATCAAGACACGAACAAGGTAACAGTCAGCAGAAGTGTGATTATTGATGAAACTTCTATGTGCTCAAAGTTTGAACAACAGACACAAACTATTCAAACTGAGAAAGAATCAACATCAGTCACTCAAGAAAATAAGGAAAGTGATACAGAAATAGAAATTACTGCAGAAGAATCAAAACCTGAATCTGAACCAGAAATATCTTCAGTCAGAAAATCAACCAGAATCAATAAAGGTGTTCCAGCTGAACGTTTATCTTACATAGCTCGCAGAGCTGTTCAAACTGAACCAGGTTCATGGAAAGAGATGCAGAAACTGCCAATGCATGAGAAACAAGTATGGAATAAAGCCGCTGATGAAGAAATGACATCACTCGAAGATCTCCAGACATGGACACTTTCAGAGCTACCTCAAGGTAAACATGCCATAGGATGTAAATGGGTTTTTAAAACCAAATGTAACTCTGAAGGGAAAGTCTGTCGGTACAAGGCAAGGCTGGTTGCTAAAGGTTACTCACAGAAGTTCGGTGAGGACTATGATGCTACTTTTGCTCCAGTTGCTAAACAAAGTACTTTCAGAACACTAATGACAGTGGCTGCCATGCGTACAATGATTGTGAAACATCACGATATTAAGACAGCTTTTCTTAATGGTGATATTGAAGAAGAAATTTACATGTCACAACCAGAAGGATATTTGAAAAAGGGACAAGAGCATCTTGTCTGCAAGTTGAATAAATCTCTTTATGGCCTTAAACAATCAGCTCGAGCATGGAACCTGAAGATTAATCAAGTTCTACTAAATGAAGGATTTACAAGAAGCAAAGCTGATCCGTGCCTATACGCTAAACAAGTAGACACTGAGTGGATGTATCTGCTAATTTATGTTGATGACCTGATCATTGCTCACAAAAATAACAATGAAATTGCAAAGTTAACAGGAGTACTCAACAAGCACTTTGAAACTAAAGACCTAGGTGAAGTGACATATTATCTTGGAATTGACATCCAGCGTGAGAAAGATGGAAGTTTCCTGTTGAATCAGAGCGCAAAAATTGAATCTATTCTTCAGCAATTCAACATGACAGAGGCGAAAGGAGCAAGCACACCTATGGATACAGCCTATCCAAAGTTAGAAGGAGAAGATGATCTTCTCACATCCAATGAACAATACAGACAAGCAGTGGGGGCACTTCTCTACATTGCAACCACTACACGTCCAGACATTGCAGCCAGCATGTCTCTTCTTTGCAGGAGAGTTGATAAACCACGTCTAAGGCCCCATACACACGATCGGATATATCCGATGAAAACGGTCCGCGGACCATTTCCATCGGATATGTCCGATCGGGAGTTTGATCCGATGGCGTGTACACACCATCGGATCAAATTCCCCGCCGCCGGACGGCGCGGTGACGTAGTGGTGACGCGGCGGTGACGTTGACGCCGCCGCGTCACCACCACGTCACCGCACCAGGAAGTAAAACACTTCCGCGCATGCGCCGAATCCATTCGGCAGCGGCGCGGCGGTGGTGGGAGCCGACATGTCTGCTGGTAAGTGTACTAACCAGCAGACATGTCGGGCGGACAGATTCCCACCGGATGGATTTCAAAGCATGCTTTGAAATCTGTCGGGTGGAGAAATCTGTCCGCTAGCCCATACACACGAGCGGAGATGTCTGCTGAAACGGTCCATCGGACCGTTTTCAGCGGACATATCCCCTCGTGTGTACGCGGCCTAAGAGATTGGAATGCGATCAAAAGAGTTATGAGATATCTGAAACAGACAAAAGACTTAAATTTGAAACTGTCAGCAAGTGGTGATTTAAACCTCGTGGGATATGTGGACTCCGATTGGGCAGGTGATCACAGCACACGCAAATCCACAAGTGGTTACTTATTAAAATTGGGAGACAGTCCTATATCATGGTCTAGCAAGAAACAGATGTCAGTGGCATTGTCCTCTACAGAAGCTGAATACATATCTGCAGCTTATGCCAGTCAAGAAGTTGTGTGGTTACAACAATTACTCAAGGATCTTGGAAAAGCAACATCAGAACCTACCGTCTTATTTGAGGATAATCAGGGTTGCATTAAGCTTGCAACAAGTGAGAAGATTAATGGAAGAACCAAGCACATCGATGTCAGACATCATTACATTCATGACTTAGTTGATCAGAAAGTGATTGAACTTGTGTATTGTGAAACGGAAAAAATGATTGCTGATGTTTTGACAAAACCACTAGCTAGAAACAGATTTGTTGATCTTAGATCAGAAATGGGATTGACATAGATAGTAGTTGTTGAGTGGGGGTGTTAGCATACAAGGTTTGTATTATATGAGCAACATCTACTAAATGTAATTGCTGTGTGCCTATTACATTATATGATCACTAGATGGCAGTGTTACGTTTGCTAGTTCATGTTTTGTCTATGTACAAGAAGTAACAATAAAGTTCAGTTCCTGTTTCCACGACCTACAGACTGTCTGCCTGTAATTTGTTTAGCTCCAAAAGCTTATGTCTAACACGCACAACCCCCAAGTTGATTGGATATCTGGAAGAATCACCTTCCCTTCTTACTACTGTCAGGAACACTGCTTGCCCAGACCGTCTAACCCATCTCCTACTCTGATGTGTTTGAATGCTGATCCCAATCTGCTTCAGTCCGTCCCAAAACCGTACCATGGATTCCTTGAGGTGTTTAGCAAGAAAGGAGCTGATTCTCTTCCACCTCATCGGCCATATGACTGTCCGATTGAGCTCTTTCCTGGGGCCGAAATACCCTGAGAAAGAACAGGACGCTTTAAAAATGTATCTTGATGAGAATTTGGCCAAAGGATTCATCCGTCCGTCCACCTCGCCAGCAGGCGCCGGAATCTTCTTTGTCACAAAGAAAAACCAGACTCTCCGCCCCTGCGTTGACTATAGGGAATTAAATAACATCACTGTAAAGAATCGCTATCCTCTGCCGCTAATACCCGAACTCTTTCAAAAATTCTGATCGGCTATTATTTTCACTAAACTAGACCTGAGGGGAGCGTATAACTTGATACGCATCAGAGATGGTGATGAATGGAAAACAGCGTTCCGCACCAGGTATGGACACTATGAGTGTTTGGTAATGCCCTTTGGCTTATGTAATGCACCTGCTACATTTCAACACTTTGTCAACGATATATTTAGAGACTTCTTAGACATCTTCGTCATTGTTTATCTGGATGATATTCTGGTCTTTTCCTGTTCCCTAGAAGAGCACCGAGTGCATGTCTGCAAGGTCCTGAACCGTCTCCGCCTGCACCGCCTATACGCAAAAGCAGAAAAATGCGAGTTCGAGCAATCAACTATTCAATTCTTAGGCCTAGTGATTTCCCCAGCTGGAATTTAAATGGATCCGAAAAAAGTTTCCGCCATCCTGGACTGTCCAACACCCCTGGATAAAAAAGGAGTACAACGCTTTATCGGGTTCGCAAATTTTTATAGAAAATTCATTAAGAACTTTTCCACGATAGTGGCTCCTATTACTCAACTCACCAAACAAAATTTTCGTTTCCGATGTAACCAAGAAGCTCAAGAAGCATTTGATACCCTGAAGGGGCTCTTTACATCCGCTCCGATCCTCTGTCATGCCAATCCAGCGCTACCTTTTCTCCTCGAAGTAGATGCCTCTGAAGTAGCGGTAGGGGCCGTCATATCACAGCATTCAGGAGACAAAGATTTAATGCATGCAGTAGGATTCTTCTCCCGTAAGCTCCCCCCCGCAGAGAGGAATTACGACGTGGAGGATCGAGAACGATTAGCCATCAAGACCGCTTTAGAGGAGTGGAGATACTTACTCGAAGGCGCTGCTCATCCTGTACTGATCTACACAGATCATAAGAACTTGGAGTATCTAAGGACTGCTAAACGGTTAAAACCACGACAAGCCCGTTGGGCTCTTTTCTTTTCTCGTTTTTGTTTTCACATTACCTATTGGCCTGGATCCAAGAATGTCAAACCAGACGCATTATCCTGGATGCATGACAATCCGAAGGACACATCCGTTCCAGACACCATTCTTCCAGATGGCAACTTCCTACTTTTGCATACTGACCTGCTGTCCACGATCAGGGAAGCATCTTCTGAATCCTCCAAACCCCCCAACATCTCGTTAACCTTCAGAGACGGTTTATTCTGGAGAGGAAGTCAAGTCTTTGTACCAGAGAATATCCGAGTGGAAGTTCTAAAACTTCTCCATGACCACCCGTTGGCGGGGCACTTTGGAGTCCACAAGACCCTTGAATTAGTGCGACGCACTTTCTGGTGGCCTAATCTAGAGGACTTTTGTAAAACTTATATCAACTCTTGTCCCATCTGCAATCGGAACAAAACATCCAGAAAACAAGCCTGGGGCCTATTAAAACCTCTACCTGTACCCAATAGACCTTGGGAAATGATTGCAATGGACTTCATTGTGGAACTCCCCTGCTCCGAAGGGTGTACAGCAATCTTTGTGATCGTAGATCGTTTTACCAAGATGCCTCACTTCCTTCCTTTAAAGACACCTTCTGCTGCTGAAACTGCTCGTGTTTTCATTAACCACTTGTCATCCGTCCACCGTCATATGACGGCGGGCAGATAACTTCATTGTCCTGACTGCACGTCATATGACGTGCAGTCATAGAAAGCTGCTAGGGGCGCACGCGCACCCGTCGCATCACTGGGACCCCTGTGCGTGTGCCCGGCGGCCGCCGGGCACACGCGATTGCCGTGTAACTGAGCTGGGACGTGCAGCTCTGTGTGTAAACACAGAGCTGCACGTCCCTGTCAGGGAGAGAGGAGATCGATTGTGTCCCTTGTACATAGGGACACAATCGGTCACCTCCCCAGTCACCCCCCCTCCCCCCACAGTTAGAACACAAACTAGGAGAAACATTTAACCCCTTCCCTGCCAGTTACATTTATACAGTTATCAATGCATATTTATAGCACTGTTTCACTGTATAAATGTATATGGTCCCAAAAATGTGTCAAAAGTGTCCGATGTGTCTGCTATAATGTCCCAGTCCCGAGAAAAAATCGCAGATCGCCGCCATTCCTAGTAAAAAAATTAATTTAAAAAAATCATAATTATGTCCCCTATTTTGTAGGCAATATAACTTTTGCGCAAACCAGTCACTATACGGTTATTGCGATTTTATTTTTTACATTTTTTTACCAAAAATATGTAGAAGAATACGTATCGGCCTAAACTGAGATAAAAAATGTTTTTTTTTTTTTAAATGGGATATTTATTATAGCAAAAAGCAAAAAATATTGTGTCTTTTTTCAAAATTGTCGCTTTTTTTTTTGTTTATAGCGCAAAAAATAAAAACCGCACGGGCGATTAAATACCACCAAAAGAAAGCTCTATTTGGGGGGAAAAAAGGACGGTAATTTTGTTTGGGAGCCACGTCGCACGACCGCGCAATTGTCAGTTACAGCGACGCAGTGCCGGAAGCTAACATTTTGTCTGGGCAGGAAGGGGGTGTAGGTGCACAGTAGGCAAGTGGTTAAAGAGATCATCAGGCTACATGGAGTGCCCTCCAATATTGTCTCCGACAGAGGGGTCCAGTTCACTTCTCGGTTCTGGAAAGTCCTTTGTGAGAAGTTACAGATTAAACTTTCCCTGTCCTCAGCCTACCACCCCCAAACCAATGGGCAAACCGAAAGAACAAACCAAACCTTAGAACAATACATCAGATGCTTTACAACTTTTTCTCAAGATGATTGGGTCTCGCTGCTACCTCTAGCAGAATTTGCATATAACAATGCCAAACATTCAGCCACGGGGCAATCCCCTTTCTTCTCTAATTATGGTTTTAACTTAACATTTTTGCCAGATTTCTTTTCAGAATCAACAGTCCCAGCAGTTCAAGATATCTTGGAGTTTCTTCAACATAACAACCAGATACTACGTGGAGCAATAACCAAGGCTCAATCTGACGGCAAAAGATTCTTCGACAAAGGGAGAAGGGGGGAGTTGGATCTCAAACCAGATGATCAGGTATTTTTGTCCACGAATAACTTAAGACTACCTTGCCCATCTAAGAAGTTGGCACCTAAATTTTTGGGACCCTTCCCGGTTAAGAGAAAGATTAATTTAGCTTCATATGAACTGTCTTTACCTAATTCCCTGAAGATACATCCTGTATTTCATGTTTCTTTACTCAAACCTGCAGTTCCTGATCCCTTCCCTAACAGAGGATCCAAGCCTCCTGAACCTGTCCAGATCGATGGTTGTGAAGAGTACGTAGTGGAAGCCATATTGGACTGCAGGAAGCGACAAGGACAAAACCAGTTTCTGGTCAAATGGAAGGGGTATGGTCCAGAGGACAATTCTTGGGAGCCTGAAGGTAACATTCATGCCAAAAGATTGCTACGTGCTTTTTTCCTCGCTCATCCTGACAAAGAAGCCTGACTAGGCATCCGGAGGCTGCCCCTTGGGGGGGGGGCAATGTCAGGGACTCACCTCTTTACCATCTTCACCTCCGCAGACGCCCTCCATGCAGTCCTCCTCCATGCAGGCTTCCTCTAGGCAATTGGCGCGCCGTCGCGGGTCCCGCGTGCGTGCACGCGCGTCCACGGTACGTGCGCATACACGGGGGCGCGCACGGGAGCGCACGCGTGCACGTTAGATGGCTGTGGCGCCAAAACTCACTTTAAAAGAGCATTGCTGTTTGCAGCACATTGCTGCCTGATCTGCAGTTCTGACTGGATTGTACCTGAGACCTGTTTGTTTGATATTCCTGCCTGAAACCTGATTGAACTCTGAACCCGGCTTGTCTGACCACCCGAACCTCTCCAACCCCGACCCGGCTCAGTCTGACTACCCGCCTGCTTGACCCCTCCGTTGCCAGATCCACCTGCTTGTTTAAACGACTACTCTTCAGCCATCTGCCTGATTGCTCACCTGTTATGACCCGGCTTGTCTGACCCTGCTGTTCCAGTAACCCATACTACTTACCAGCTTGTGCCGCTGTAGTCGCAGTATCCGTGCGGGTCGCTGACCCACCCTACGCTTCAGCATCTCTGCATCTTTTCTCCAGAGGTACTCATCCACCTGCGTCTACCCATCACCACCCGGCACTCCTACCCCTCTGTGCTCCGAGTCCGCTGTCCCCACTTCAGTGGCTCGCGAACCAGAGCCGTACGAGAGGCCACCCTGTATCAGACTCTGGTAACCAGGTACGTAACAGTTAGACTGTCTAGAGCAGGGGTCTCAAAACTTGCTAAACAAAGGGCCAGTTTACTGTCCTTCAGACTTTAGGGGGAGCAGCAGGGCCGATCCTAGGCAAGGTGCACGGGGTGCTCCGCACACAGGCGCCGCAGAGGTGGCGGTGTCGAAGCTCCAAAGTGCTCTCCTCCCTCCTCCTTGTCTGTGTCCAGAGGCGGAGTGCATGTAGCCGGTGCTGCGGTTCCCCATCCTGCTTGCTCCCTCCCCGCTGGCAACTGACAAGAGCGCATACCTCCCGCTGTCCCCGGAATCCAAGCTGGGTACCACAGCGGAGCCTAGTAACGGAACACGTTCAGGCACTAGGCTCCACTAATTAATTCTGTCCCGTACTTGTCGAGTATATACGGTATATTAATGTTATGTTTGCACATGATAATGATACGTTTTATGATTGCACGTGATTCATGATTACACACATTGTTTTATGTTTATGCATAGCGCCCTCCTAGGTAGGTGGTAGAGTGAGTGTGTATAAAATACCCTGTAAATGGCTGTGGAATAATCAGTGGGAGGCCTGGGAAAACCAATATCCAAGTGACTCATTCAGGGGTACCATTACACAAGCATAGGTAGCGCTGTTACCTGTAGGGTAGGTGGGGTCTTTTTGAGATGTGCAGATCAAAGCCTTGCTGTGCACTGCATGTCCGAAGTTATGCCGCCATGTATGTCAGTGGTGCCACTGTACCACAAAATTGACAGGACAGATGTTGGTGCTATGCAATAGACCCAATGCTTAGTGATTGGCTGCACACATACCAGCTGCATTGTGGGAGGAATTGAGAGAGTTACATGCTGTTGATATCCAGGATTACTGTGTATTTCTCTATGCTCCACGCAGCCAAACATAGCAGTGGGGCAGCAGAGAGAAGGGGAATATTTAACAAGGAGGTCTAGCATAGGAAAAGCATGGCTTCACTTTAATGCATACCTCCCAACATTTTTGTTGACCGGGGGCAGGGGGGGGGGGGGGTGCCGATCGGATCAAAGTTGTTGAGGGTGGGTGACCGCAGATCAAAGTTGTTGAGCGGGGGGTTCCGCGGATCTGAGTTGTAGAGCGGGGGGGTCCGCGGGTCTGAGTTCTTGAGGGGGGGGGTTCCACAGATCTGAGCTGTTGAGCGGGGGTTCCGCGGATCGCAGTTTTTGAGCGGGGGGGCGGGGAATTGCAGGACTTCAGCACCAATCGCGGTATTTACCGCGAACCGCTGGATTTACCACGGATCGTGGTAATCGCGCCGGGGGGTGTTTCCCACGGAGTCTCAGGAACGCTGTAGACTAGAAAGCAGGGCAGCAAGGTGTCTGATCTCTTTAAAGAACCTATTTTGGCGCCAAGTGCTGTCACAGTGCACCCGTGCGCGCCATTGCGGCTCTTCCGTGCACAGGCATTCTTCTGACACTGCTGGTGCTTGGCAGACTACTGAAACACCTTTCCTGACATTATGTGTCTTTTCGATAATTTCGAGATTTGATAATATCGCCTGATTCTGTAAAGAATTGTTAAGTTAGATTGCTACCTGGAGAGCCACCGTAGGACTATGAGGAATGAAAAGAAGTTCCAGGAGCCGTTCATCACACAAAACCCTCATGTAAAGAGTGGAAGCAGCCTCAGCCTAGAATCTGTCCAGGCTACACCCTGACATTTTCTACCCTGCCACAGGGCTTAGTCATGGGCAGGGAGAAACATATCGGTGGTGTGGTGTAGGCTGAGGCTGCTTCCATTCTTTCAATGAGGGTTTTGTGTGATGTGTGGCTCCTGGGACTTTTTTTTTCTTTCCTCATTAATTTATATGGAGCTAAGGCAAGCTCTTTCCCAGCCTGCAGTCCCAGTGGTTGTCAGCATATAAGGATCTACTAGAGCCTAAAATGGCACCCTTAAAGTAATAGTAAAGTTAGTTTAAAAATTAAAATATAAGAAAATAACAAACATGTCATACTTACCTGCTCTGTGCAGTGGTTTTGCACAAAGAAGCCCCAATCCTCCTCTTCTTGGGTCTCCCGCCAGCCCTCTTGTTCCCCCCCCCAGCAAGAGGCTTGCTATACGGGCACACTCTCGAGCCACTGCTCTATGTGTTCATATACAGAGTATGGCTTGGCCCAGCCACCTCTCACTCTTCATTGGCTCACTGGCTGTTATTGACATTAGCAGGAGCCAATGGCTCTCATGCTGTCCCAGCCAATGAGGAAGAAGAGACCTGGGAGAGCCACCGCTCTTGTGCACATTGCTGGATAGAGATAAGGGGGCTCAGGTGAGTTTTGAGGGGGGGGGGGGGGCTGCACACAGAAGTTTTTTTTTATCTCAATGGACAGAATATATAAAAGGTAAAAAAACCTTGAGCCTTTACAACCACTTGAATTTCTTTGTATGGGGTCACAATAGGACTAGCCATACACGCATACAGGGCCGCCATCAGGGGGGTACAGGCATTACACCTGTAAGGGGCCCGGGGGTCCCCAGGGGCCAATTTTATTTATTTTATTATTTTTTAGGGGTCCGGAGGTCCCCAGGGGCCCGGAGGCCCCCAGGGCCCCAGGTGGCAACACCCTCTTTTTTTATTTATTTTTTATAAAAATATATAATTTTTAATATATTTTTATTTTATTTTTTATTAAAGGGCCAATTTTTTTTCTTTTATTATTTTTTAGGGGTCCGGAGGTCCCCAGGGCCCCAAATGGCAACCCCCTCTTTTTTTATTTATTTTTTATAAAAATATATATTTTTAATATATTTTTATTTAATTTTTTATTAAAGGGCCAATTTTTTTTCTTAGAGGTACAGAGGTCCCCAAGGGCCCCAGATTGCAACCCCCTCTTTTTTTATAAAAATATATATTTTTTTAATATATTTTTATAACATTTTTTTATTAAAGGGCCAATTTTTTTTCTTTTAATATTTTTTAGAGGTCTGGAGGTCCCCAAGGGCCCAGAGGCCCCCAGATGGCAACCCCCTTTTTTTTTAAATTTATTTTTGATAAAAAAAAATATTTTTTAATATATTTTTATTTTATTTTTTTATTAAAGGGCCAGAGGTCCCAGGGCCCCAGATATTAACCACCCGGGGCCACGGATGGCTACCCCCTTTTTTTATATACATTTTTCTTTATTTCTTCTTTTTTTGTAAAGGCCCCCCCGCTTCTCAATTCGCAGCAGACCCCCCCCCCCCGCTTCTCAATTTGCAGCAGACCCCTCCCCCGCTTCTCAATTCGCAGCACCCCAACCCCCCCCCTCCCTCCAGCGGGCCCATGCCTGAAGCTGTGTAAGGGGCCCCATAATTCCTGATGGCGGCCCTGCACGCATACATACCACCTGTAGCTGTCAGAAAACCCAAATAGTGACTGCATTTAATTGGATGCAGTCATTTCTCGGCCGACAAATTCCCACCCAGCACCTTTGATATTTAATTAGGAGTTTGTCGAGCTTGGTGAATCCAACAGGGCAACCCAAGGCTAGAATTTAACCATCATTTGGATGAAATTTGAGCTGTCTATTGCTGGGTTTAGTCAGCTAATGTAATTATTGTCTGAACTAAGGTAAGTAGGACACAAGAAAAAAAAATGGCTTGGTTTGTAGGGATTTAATTTTTCTCCAGGAGTATATGAGCACTCTCATAGCACACTGCTCCCTCTAGTGGACAGACCCACTCTGAGGTTGCTGTTCTGGGGCAGCAGTCAGTTCCCTCTCCCGTACAGTACATGGTGTGACTGTGAGAGGCCGTAAAACATATTTAATACTAGAAGTCATTCCGCTACTGAAATAAGAGAGGAAAGTGTAAAGCAGCTTGCAGAAACACCTTCTAAAAAAAAAGCGTAGGAGGATGGCGTGGGCTGATTACAATACAAAGCTGTTAACAGCAACAACGATACCGGGAGGAAAGATAAAGAATGATCTGCAAGAAACACTGTTATAAGAAATGCAATAAAATACATTTGAAAAACCGATACACAGAAATGATTACAGAGTGAATTGAAGACGTTCTCGGAGGAAATGAAAAGTTACAACATGATAAGCCCCATAAAAAAGTAGCGCGTTGCGAATATGCACGTTGTCCAGGGGCGGACTGACCATTGAGTCACTCGGGCACTGCCCGAGGGCCCCATGCCACTAGGGGGCCCCATCAGGGTTGCCAGGCTCAGTAAAACCAGGGACTATATGTAAAAATCTATGTTTTTTTTACATCTGTCCCTGATATGTCCGAAACTGACATGCTTTTGATGTGAAAATCCCAAGATTTTAGCTGCCCCGCCTCTGCACTGCCTCCTGGCGTGGTGGCCATCTGTAAGCCCAAGGGCCCCATAATCTTCTATTGCCCGGGGGCCCCATGAGTTGTCAGTCCGCCCCTGACGTTGTCGCATTTCATGTATAGAGCAACTTATCCATGGGTGATCAAGAAGCTACCGTATCACTTTGAGCTTGACGCTTTATTAAAGGGACACTAAAGTCAGGGATTTAAAAAAAAAAAATAACAAACATGTTATACTTACCTCCACTGTGCAGTTCGTTTTGCACAGAGTGGCCCGGAAAGCTGTCTTCTGGGGTCCCTCGGCGGCTGTCTGGGCTCCTCCTCGCAAAAGCTTTCCCTCTTCATGCGAGGGCGCTCGCATGGAGGAAAGCTTTTGCGAGCGCGCTCCCGTGATACAGCGGCGGCCATAGCCGTCGACTGTATCACTCGGCTCCGCCCCCCAGCGCGCCGCGTCATCCGCCATGATTGACAGCAGCGCTAGCCAATGGCTGCGCTGCTATCAATCCGCCCAGCCTAGCCAATCAACGGCCAGGCTGGGAACCGAAGAGGACGACGTGGACGCGCCCGGGAGATTCGAACGGTCAGGTAAGTACAACGGGGGCTTGGGGGGGGGCCGGTGCTGCTAGATGTTTTTTTACCTTCATGCATAGGATGCATGAAGGTAAAAAAACTTGTAACTTTACAACCCCTTTAACCACACGTTTTGCCACGTGGCTTTTCTCATGAAAAACTCTGCATCTTGCTTGGCACGTTGTAAAGCAGAACTTAAAGCGGAGCTCCACCCTAAAGTGAACTTCCGCTCATTGGAACCCTCCCCTTCTCCAGTGTCACATTTGACACCTTTCAGGGGGGAGGGGGGTGCAGATACATGTATAAGACAGGTATTTGCACCCACTTCTGGGAGTCCACTCTGTGGGGACCTGCGGGTAGTGCGTTACTTCCAGTACCCCCCCCCCCCCGTTGTGTTCTGGGAAACACTTGGCTCCCAGAACACAGCAGGGACCAGTGAGCATGACGCAGTGCGACTCGCGCATGTGCCGTAGGGAACCAGGCAGTGAAGCCGCAATGCTTCACTTCCTGGTTCCTTTACCGAGGATGGCGGTGGGGTCAGCAGAGTGACGAGCGATCGCTCGTCTTCTGCTGCCGACGTCGCTGGACTCCAAGACAGGTAAGTGTCCTAATATTAAAAGTCAGCAGCTGAAGTATTTGTAGCTGCTGGCTTTTAATATTTTTTGTACGCTGGAGCTCCACTTTAAAGTGGAACTAAACCTAACGTAGAAAACTGAGCAGACAGCTCTTTATTGCAGAGACCTCCTATGTCTCTTCTGCAATAATACACACTTGCCTGCTTGCAGTCTTCTATTAAATGCACACTGAGCTGCGCATGTGCAGCTCAGCATGCGTTTATGGCATACTCTGGCTGTGCTGGAATGACTGACTCCTATGGGCATGCACAGGATGACATCATTCCCCACCAGCCAATCAAGAGGCTAAAAACCTGACACCTGGAAGTAGCCCGGAGAGAAGATGACAGCCGCCAGCAAAGGATGTAACCACGGCATTGCTGGAAGGTGAAGGTGAGCATCTTCAGGAGTTTTGTTGCTCTTTAAAAGTAGAACATGCTGCATTTTTCCTGCACTGGAACACTGTAAAAAGCATTAAAAATGCACTGGAAAGTAGGGTTGTCCCGATACCGATACCAGTATCGGTATCGGGACCGATACCGAGTATTTGCGGGAGTACTTGTACTCCCGCAAATACCCCCGATACCTAAATAGAATACTTCCCCCCCCCCCGCACTGCCGCCGCATCGAAAGCCGCCGCATGGGTTAAACGGCGTGCGGGAACATCACAGCTTTCCCCACACCATCACAGCTTTCGGCGGCTAGGTATGGGGGTTACATGGCTGGAGGGACATGGCTAGAGGGACATGGCTAGAGGGACATGGTTAGAGGGACATGGCTAGAGGGACAGGGACATGCCTGGAGGGACATGGCTGGAGGGACATGGCTGCATATGTGGGGGACATGGCTGGGGGGAAATGGCTGCATATTTGGGGGACATGGCTGGAGGGACATGGCTGCATATGTGGGGGACATGGCTGGAGGGACATGGCTACATATGTGGGGGACATGGCTGGAGGAACATGGCTGGAGGGACATGGCTGCAAATGTGGGGGACATGGCTGGAGGGACATGGCTGCATATGTGGGGGACATGGCTAGAGAGACATGGCTGCATATGTGGGGGACATGGCTGGAGGGACATGGCTGCATATGTGGGGGACATGGCTGGAGGGACATGGCTGCATATGTGGGGGACATGGCTGCATATGTGGGGGACATGGCTGCATTTGGGGACACATTTAAAAAAAGTATCGGTATTCGATATCGGCGACTACTTGAAAAAAAGTATCGGTACTTGTACTCGGTCCTAAAAAGGTGGTATCGGGACAACCCTAATGGAAAGCACCTAAACGCACCCAAAACATCCTTATTTGAGTTTAAGAAAAAAGAGGCAAAAAATGCACTGGACTGCTTCGAAAACACAACAAAAATTCACTAGAACGCATCAAAAACGCGCATTCAGAAAGGCATCTGGAACGTTTCACACCACATGCAGTCAAGTGCGCTTTTTTTTATGCACTAAAAATGCATGCACAGTGTTTTCCATGTATTCCAATGTCTCTAGTTTACACCATGCAGTCAGTTTGGTGAGACTGTATGGTGTGAACTAGAGCCATTGGAATACATGGAAAACACTGTGCATGCATTTTGTGCAGAAAAAAAACGCACAGAACTGTGTCTGGTGTGAACTAGCATGGAAAGAAGGTTATATGGTTTCCAATGACATAGTTCATCACACCAGTGCTGTCAGTTCAAGGGTGTTACAGTTCCAGATAAAATGTAGAACATGCTGCATTTTTTCTGCACTGGACTTTACTGGAACGTGGTAAAACACATAAAAAATGCACCGGATTGCACTGGAACGCATCAAAAACACACCAGTACAGTGTGAAAAAAAGGAATGCGTCAAAAACAAATAAAAAACGCTCATGCAGAAATGCATCTGGAACGGATCTGGAGTGCGTTTTTGTGGTGTGAACCAGCCCTCAAATAAGACTATGAGCAGGTCGGCTCTTTGTTGAAGAAGAGACATGCATCATCTCTCCTACAATAAATGAAACTGCCTGCTCCTAGTCTTCTTTACAATGTACACTGAGCTGCACATGCACTGCTCAGATAACATCCCGGCACAGATCTTGTGGGTGACGGATCTCCTGTATGTAGCGCCCCCTTGCTTTTTGTGGGGGTGTTACGCTAAAGTTAGTGGGGAATGGGAGGGTTACATGGCTCCCATTCACAATTTGTCAAATTTGGGCTGCTGCCATTTTCCAGAACTGACGGTGTGTTTCCACCCCTGGGCGGCAGCTGGCGCTAGAGGGGTTCTGGCAGACTCGTTTTTCTCAGCAGCCAATCAGAGGGGTTAGTTCCCTCACCAAGGCATGCTGAGGGAGGCTATATCTGGGGCAGCCGCCTTGGCCTCGGGGCCGTTCTTGCTTTCTGCGGGGTCCGAGTTCCAGGTGCGGCATCCACCTTCAGCGTGCGCTCATCCATGGAACCCGCAGCCGTGGCCTACCTGGCCGAAGTTGCGCACCAGGCGGAGCTTCATTCCAACATGGAGAGGCATCCCAGTAGCTGCTGGCCCCCGAACTCATCCTAAAAGATCCCAGGCTGGGACCCGTACGGTGGGGGAACGGCTTGAGGAGAACCCGGAGGCAGGTGATACAATAGGGCTTGAACAAACCATCGGGGATCCAGAGACTCTAACTAAATCTATTGGGAGGACTCGCTCATTTCAATTTCATGCTCCTCAAGTTCTAGGCCTGTGGCAGAGGCCCGAGCCAGGCCTGTGACAGAGGCCTGGTCCTCCCAGCATTTGCAAGTGACGTTCCGGCTGCCAGGCCTGTGGCAGAGACCTGTCCGGGAGCACTTTACCCATTCCAATCGGAGTGGCGACGAACTGAGTTCATCATTGCTGAGAGTCAGATTGCTCTCTCACCTCTCGATATCCAATGTGTGATACTCAAATCCTCTCTCTCTGCTCATCAACCTTTCCTGTCCTGTACCATGTTGATGTTGGCCATGTTGGGCCTTGGAATAAAGCATTGAAGAAAACCCAACTAAAGACTGGACATTCGCTCTCTTCTCCTCAACTCACGAGTATCACCCCTAAACACCTGCCAGGTAACACAACACGCCGATCCCACTTATACTCAGTGGCTCCTAAATGGGGTAGCGCTACACGTACATCACTGCACTACATCATTCCATGCTGGACAATGAAGACAGCTACATCCCGGCACCCAGAAGAAACCGGTGGAAGATGCCAGTGCTGGCAAGGGATCATTGAAGTAGAGATAAGTATTGTGTCATTTACAGTAGCTCCGCTGTAACAATGAATGACAATGACACTGCAAGCTCTACCTCTGTTTTTGCACATTTTGTGAATGTGTGAAAAATTGCAGGCTTTTGTACATATTCACATCCTACATACGTGTGAATGCAGCCCAAAGATGTGTGCTTGTGTGAGGCTTCAAAAGGATTTCAAAAGTGTGAATGGGGCCTAACAGAGACCTGTGCACTTTTGATACTTTCTACTCCCCCTGGCTCCTACTTGACGCAAAACATGTAGAGTAAATGTGAGTTTTAAGCAATCCTCATTACTCCGCATATCTAATTCAGTTCTAAGGATCTAAAAGTTTTTATATAATTTCTGGTGGTGTATGTTCTTGTTCGATCAGCATGCATACACCGGTGTAAACTTTTATGTACTATTTCCTATGTATGTACTGTGATTAATATGCCGATATTGTAATACTTTTTTCACAAAGTTCTGTATATCATTTTCTTCTTTTTGTATACTTTTTACTTTTTAGAATAAATATACCTATAGGGCCAGATTGAGGTAGAGTTATGCCGGCGTACAGGGCTGGACTGGGACAGAAATTTGGCCCTGGACTTCACCCAGAATGGCCCACTTTGACAGGTCTCTCCCATGGCGGCCAGGCAAATCCTGCACCCCCCGGCCACCCAAGCCCCCTCTCCCCCTTCACTAGCCACTCTACTTTATTAGAGTAGAACGGCTGGTACTGGTACTCTTATAGGCAGTACCAGTGGGGAAGCTAGACATTATTTCACCCGTGGCAAAGAATCAGTTTGGTGCCCCCCTTATGGGACAAGATTAGGCAGAAGTGAGAAAGTCCCAGGCCATAGCTGTTGAGTCAGCTGTCTGTCCCCTCCCCCCATGCTTCTCTGTTATCCCCCTGCTGCTCTGGTCCTCCCCTGCTTCTTTGTTCCCCCCAGGTAAACGCTACGGGGAGAGACAGAGGAGTTGAGGGGGGCGGCAGTCCGCTGTCACTGAAGCCGGCCCACTGAGCCATCGGCCCACCGGGAAACTCCCTGTAGTCCCAATGGCCAGTCCATCCCTGCCGGCGTATCAGTGATACGCCGGCATAACTCACACTTTGCGCCGGCTTATCTGTTTTCTGTATGCAGAAAACAAGATACTCCGGTTTGCTGCAAAGATCCGACAGGCGTAATTGTATTACAACGTCGGATCTTAAATGCAGTTTTAAAATGGCCGCCGGGGGCGTTCTCGCTGATTTACGCCGAGAATATGTAAATCAGCGAGATACGGCAAGTCACGAACGTACGCAGTCACTTTACGACATTTACGTAAGGGTTTTCCCGGCGTAAAGATAAAGCAACAAAAAGCAGGTGCATCCTATATTAAGTATGGGCGTCGTGAACGCGTCGAATTGGAAAAGTTTTACGTTGTTTGCGTAACTCGTCCGTGAATGGGGATTGACGTCATTGACGTTCACGTCGAAAAACACCGTCATAATTTGGAGCATGCGCACTGGGATACATTGACGGCCGGCGCATGCGCAGTACGTTCGCCGCGGGATTGCGCCTATTTTAAATACTACACGCCCCCTATCCGCCCAATTAGAATTCCGCCGGCCCATTTACGCTACGCCGTCGCAACTTTAGGAGCAAGTGCTTTGTGAATACAGTACTTATGCGTAAAGTTTCGGCGGAGTAACGTAAATGAGAAACGTTACGCCGGAATAAAGAACCGCTCGCCATCCTGAATCTGACCCATAGTTTTTTACCATATCTATTTGTACTGTTTAAAGTCCATTTCATTAGCCCAGTTTAATCCCTAGTTACATATTATCGGGACGTTGGTACATTGTTACATTGGCATTCACAGCATTAGTCGCCCTGTGTTTTATGCATGTTTTTAGCAAGGCCCATTTATATAATTACACATGTTTAACTACTTGTACACTACTCGCCCACTGTAGGCCATCATATGACGTTCTGGGCTTTAAAGAGAAAGTAACAACCCCCCCCCCCCCCGAAAAATGGGGAAAAAATAATCCTGCAAGAAGAGAAAGGCATAGCATACTAGCTCATTATGTTGCTACTTACCTGAAATCGAAGCCCCCAAAGTGCTCCTCGTTCACCACCATGTCCCCTTGCAGATTCTTCCTGTTTTTGCCGCTCCGGCACTGTGATTGGCCGGAGCGGCGATGACGTCAGTCCCGCACAGATCCCTGTGCATTCGCGGGAATATGGCATTAACCCAAGTTATGCAATTCACAAAAACGGCACGCTCAGTGCACAATGCGCCTGTCATTATTGTAAATATCTCCTAAACCGTGCAGGTTTAAGAGATATTTCTTGCAGCTACAGGTGAGCCTTAAAGCGGATGTCCGCCGAAAAAAAAAAAAACTTTTAATATCAGCACACTTACCTGTCCTGGAGTCCAGCGGCGTCCACAGCAGAGGACAAGCGATCACTCGTCACTCGTCACTCTGCTGCCCCCACCGCCATCCTCTGTGAGCGAACCAGGAACGGGGGGACGGGATCTGATGTCTTGCCCGCAGTCTGTGTGGCCGGAAGTGGGTGCAAATACCTGTCTTTAGACAGGTATCTGCACCACCCTCCCCCTGAAAGGTGTCAAATGTGACACCGGAGGGGGGAGGGTTTCCGATCAGCGGGAGTTCCACTTTAGGGTGGAGCTCCACTTTAATCTAGGCTTACCTGTAGGTGCAAGTTGTGTGCAATGGCGGATCCAGGGGGGGGGGGCAATAGGGCAAATCCCCCCCCCCCCGAGACAATCATGTCACATTGGGTTTTAATTTTTTTTAATCATTTTTTTTTAACTACTTTGCGGTGCCTGCAGCTGCCGCTGCCGAGTCTCTCACTCTCTCTCTCTCATCACCAGGGCCAGTAGGCTGCCTGTCCTGAGGCTGCTTTGAGCTGTAGCTGACTGCAGCGTTTCCCCTCTTTCCTGTGTGTCACATATACTCCGGGCATCTCTGGCTGTGTGTGAGAGCTGGATCTGTGTTCGGCTGTGCTGCCTGTGCTAGACCTGCTCGTGTGATAGTAGATGGAGATGGAACACTGATTGAATCAGTGTTTTGTCTATCACACAAGCCCATCTAGGGGGGACCTTGCTAGAGCACACTGCCCTGCCGAACACAGACCTACAGCTCCTGTTTGTTCCATGACACACGTCAGGAGAGGAGATACCTGCTGTGTGTGATTGAGGCAATGCCATGGTGAGTTCCATGCACAGTGGGACTGCATTAATAGACACAAGTGGGACTGCATTCATAGACACAAGTGGGGCTGCATTAATAGACACAAGTGGGGCTGCATTAATAGACACAAGTGGGGCTGCATTCATAGACACAAGTGGGACTGCATTAATAGACACAAGTGGGACTGCATTCATAGACACAGGTGGGACTGCATTCATAGACAAAAGTGGGACTGCATTCATAGACAAAAGTGGGACTGAATTTATATACAAAAGTGGGACTGCATTTATATACAAAAGTGGGGATGCATTAATATACAAAAGTGGGACTGCATTTATATACAAAAGTGGGACTGCATTTATATACAAAAGTGGGACTGAATTGATATACAAAATTGGGACTACATTTACAGTATATACAAAAGTGGGGCTGCATTCATATACAAAAGTGGGACTGAATTTATATACAAAAGTGGGACTGTATTCATATACAAAAGTGGGACTGTATTTATATACAAAAGTGGGTCTGCATGTATATACAAAAGTGGGAGAGTATTTATATACAAAAGTGGGGATGTATTTATATACAAAAGTGGGGATGTATTTATATACAAAAGTGGGACTGCATTTATATACAAAAGTGGGACGCATTTACAGTATATACAAAAGTGGGACTGCATTTATATACAAAAGTGGGGATGCATTCATATACAAAAGTGGGACTGTATTTTTATACAAAAGTGGGACTGTATTTTTATACAAAAGTGGGACTGCATTTTTATACAAAAGTGGGATTGCATTTATATACAAAAGTGGGACTGAATTTATACACAAAGGTGGGATTGAATTTATATACAAAAGTGGGACTGCATTTATATACAAAAGTGGGGCTGCATTCATATGTACAGTGAGGCTGCAATGATGGGTACTGATGAGGCTGCATTGATCTCTTGTACCATGTCTCCAGTCTCTGACCATCTCTTGTATCATGTCTGCAGTCTCTGTCCATCTCTTGTACCATGTCTGCAGTCTCTGACCACCTCTTGTACCATGTCTGCAGTCTCTGACCATCTCTTGTACCATGTCTGCAGTCTCTGACCATCTCTTGTACCATGTCTGCAGTCTCTGACCATCTCTTGTACCATGTCTGCAGTCTCTGACCATCTCTTGTACCATGTCTGCAGTCTCTGACCATCTCTTGTACCATGTCTGCAGTCCCTGACAATCGTCTACAAACTATGGGATAGATTTATGGCATTTATATTTAAATATTTTTTACTAGTAATGGCGGCAAACATTGATTTTTTAGCGGTACTGCAACATTGCAGCGGACACATTGGACACCTAATTGAGTTCTGTAAGCAACACCTTATTTTCTGGCAGGGCCCCTCCCGAGACTAGACTCTGGATCCGCCCTTGGTTGTGTGGTTTGGTTTACAACCACTTTAAGTGGAGATATCTGCAGCTACAGGCCTCATTCAGGTATTTTTTTTTATAGCAGCCTAAATAGCTTAATTGCTTTTACAGGCAGCTAGAGGGGACGCTCTACCGTCTCCTGCCATCCTCCGCTGCGTCTCCGGTCTCTCCTGTGCGATCGGGGAACCGCAGAATGAAACCGACAGCAGAGGTGGTTTACCATAGAGCTGACCAGATGGTCCCCGCCATCTCTATGACCCTCAGAGGCCCGGAAACGATGTCATGATGTCACTTCCGGTGCCGACAGATGTAAACTGCAGTTTTTTTGGGCTGGAGAGTCTGAAATATATATATTTTTTTAAATCTCAGGCTTTCCAGCATAGAGGAGAGATCTGGGGACTTAAAGACCCCCAGATCTCTCTGTACAGAGGACCTGTCATGCCCTATTCCTATTACTAATTCTAGCCCAAGACCTCCTCTGTAACTCTTAACTGGTAAACTGAAAAAGTATTTCACCCGTCGCCTATGGAGATTTTTAACCACTTCCCGCCCGGCCTATAGCAGAAAGAAGTCTGGGCAGTGGTTCAGTTATCCTGACTGGGCATCATATGATGTCCAGCAGCATAAGATGCCAGTGCGGCGATCAGTGTTACTGTGTGACACACCATTTCTCCGATCATAGTAAGGAGTCTCTGACGGAGGCTCCTTAACATGTGATCAGCTGTGACCAATCACGGCGTGAACCAGGAAGTGCCGGTAAATGGCTTTCCTCGGTTGGCGCTGACACAGGTATTGGCGGCTCTCTGTGTCAGAGGAGGGTTCTGGGCTGATAATCAACAGATTGATTATCAGTACAGTCCCTTCGGATGTGCCACAAACCATGCCCATCAGCTGCCAGTCAGTGCCCCATCAGAAATGCCTGTCAGTGCCCAAAGTGCCAATCAATGCCCACAACAGTGCCAATCAGTGTCTGTCACAGTTCCAATCATTGCCCATCAATAAAACCTGTCAGTACCTCATCATGAGTGCTGCCCATTAGTGCCATCTATTAGTGTCCATCAGTGCAACCTGCCAGTGCAAATCAGTTCCATCTGTCAGTGCACATCAGTTCCGCCTGTCAGTCCCCTTCAGTGCCACCTATCAGTGCCGCTCATAAATGCCCATCAGTTCTGCTTGTCAGTGCTGCCTATCAGTGCCACCTATCGGTGCCCATCAGTGCTGCCTATCAGTGCCACCTTATCAGTTCCCATCAGTGCTGCCTGATCGGTGCCCGTCAGTGAAGGAGAAAACAAAATTTTATAACAGAAACAAATAAAAACATATTTTTTTTAAAACAAATTCTGTCTTTTTTGTTTGTTTAGCAAAAAAAAACAGATGTGATCAAATACCACCAAAAGAAAGCTCTATATGTGGGAAGAAAATGCTAAAAATGTAGTTTGGGTACAGCGTTACATGACCCACAACTGTGTGCAATGCATGCAGTCGTGGCAGTTACAGGGTTAAATCAAGCAGTGAAAAAGCAACATATTGCATCCCCACCGCCTATGAAATGCCTCTGAAAAGCAATCCAATGCTGATTGCTTTTTAGAGCCATGGCAGACTGTGCTGCCTGTATAATCCAGCCCTTACTTTATCTAAAATGGGAATAAGCTTTCCTTTTAGCTCTAACCTCCTGCAGAGAGTGATGAGAAGAATCCAGATGTACATGTCCTGACCTGTCCATGTCACAGCCTGTCCAGGGTGTCCTGTCCCTGCAGCACTGATCCAAAGGTCACCAATCCCTGTCTGCACATCTCATTCCTGCACTTCCCTCTACCACCAGAGGGGGGAGTAGAGGAGACGAGGAAGTGACGCCTGCATGGAGTGAGACTACCAGAGAAAAGAAGTTTTTGTAGGACTGCCTGGGAGTTGTTTACTTGTTGGGGGAAGCTGTGCGGTCCGTGCAGCCAGTGCTGGGTGTGGACTCCGGACTGACAGTCCTGCTTTCTATTACTTGGAGTTTGGGAAGTTTTCTCTGCAGATCCATTACTGACAGCTGGAGGAATCTCATCACTGAGCACAGCATGTGCATGGAGGGGACTGAGGACAGGTCTGTAATATGATTGTACTGAGCATGTCCTGGGGGGGGCTCATTCACATCTCCCTGTCACCATACATGCAGTCCTGTGTGTATTACAATGCAGGATAAATGCATGTGCATGGAGGGGACTGAGGACAGGTCTGTAATATGATTGTACTGAGCATGTCCTGGGGGAGGGGATGGGGGGGGCTCATTCACATCTCCCTGTCATCACCACATGCAGTCCTGTGTGTATTACAATGCAGGATAAATGCATGTGCATGGAGGGGACTGAGGACAGGTCTGTAATATGATTGTACTGAGCATGTCCTGGGGGGAGGGGATGGGGGGCTCATTCACATCTCCCTGTCATCACCACATGCAGTCCTGTGTGTATTACAATGCAGGATAAATGCATGTGCATGGAGGGGACTGAGGACAGGTCTGTAATATGATTGTACTGAGCATGTCCTGGGGGGGGCTCATTCACATCTCCCTGTCATCACCACATGCAGTCCTGTGTGTATTACAATGCAGGATACATGCATGTGCATGGAGGGGACTGAGGACAGGTCTGTAATATGATTGTACTGAGCATGTCCTGGGGGGAGGGGATGGGGGGGGCTCATTCACATCTCCCTGTCATCACCACATGCAGTCCTGTGTGTATTACAATGCAGGATAAATGCATGTGCATGGAGGGGACTGAGGACAGGTCTGTAATATGATTGTTCTGAGCATGTCCTGGGGGGAGGGGATGGGGGGGGCTCATTCACATCTCCCTGTCATCACCACATGCAGTCCTGTGTGTATTACAATGCAGGATAAATGCATGTGCATGGAGGGGACTGAGGACAGGTCTGTAATATGATTGTTCTGAGCATGTCCTGGGGGGAGGGGATGGGGGGGGCTCATTCACATCTCCCTGTCATCACCACATGCAGTCCTGTGTGTATTACAATGCAGGATACATGCATGTGCATGGAGGGGACTGAGGACAGGTCTGTAATATTATTGTACTGAGCATGTCCTGGGGGGGCTCATTCACATCTCCCTGTCACCATACATGCAGTCCTGTGTGTATTACAATGTAAAAGTATCAACTTCCACCATTGCAGCGCTTTCACTTGCTGCGTGTGTTTACAATGGAACAAATCACAATGCATGTAAATGCAACTTGGTGAAAAAATGCAAAAAGAAAAAAAGTGCTGCAAACGCATGACAGAACCCTGTGAATGCTTATGCAGAACAGCATGCTGTGGGGTTGCAAAGTAATGGAGCCCTAAGGCCCTTTTCACACCTATAACGCACGTTTTACACGCAGTTTCGTTTTTCTACCTGCGTTTGGCCTTTGAGGTCACTTCCTTCTTGTGATCTGTTGCAGTGCGTTTTGCACGCATTTTTTTGTGTGTTTGCGGTGCTGAAAAATGCAGCATGCTGTACTTTTTATTGCACTGTGCTGCACTGCAATATTGTGAACTCTGCCCATAGAATTGCCTGGATTTTGCAGTGCATTCCAAAATGCATCCGGTGTGAAAGGGCTACTTTCACACCAAAGGCGTTTTTATTGCCACTGGGGCGGTGCGCTTGTGGGACGTTACAAAAATTCCTACAAGCAGCATCTTTGGGGTGGTTTTGGAGCGCTGTATACGCCGCTAGTAAAACCGCCCCATGCAAATTGGAATGCATTGGCGTCGCTTCGGAAGCACCGCAACACAGGCCGTTTTAAGGCTCCATTCACACCTGAGCGACAAAACGCCGGAAGCGCGACGCTCAGATACGCTGGAGGGGAGAAATAACACTAATCTCTATGGAGATGGTTCACATCTCCATGCCGATCGCGTGAAGCGGAAAAAGTCCCGGACCTTTTCTTGTCGCAAGTATTCAGGCGGCTTCGGCGTTCGGCATAGCAGACACTGACCTGTAAAAAAGATTGGGTTTAAAACGACGCGTTTTGTCGCGTCAAATCGCGCTACAAAACGCCGCGCTAAGGTGTCGCTAAGGTGTGAATGCAGCCTAACTTTTTTTTTGGCTGCTAGCAGGGGTTAAAAGCTTCCCACTAGCGGCCGAAAAGGGCCGCTAAAACGACAGTAAGGGGCCGCTAATACGAGCGGCGCAGCCCCAGTGTTAAAGTAGCCTAAGAGGTTAATACCACAATCCTTGTGTTGAGCGTGTTTCCTTTTGTGCGTTTATGTATTTTGTGATGCATTTGCCGAGTTTTTTGCCATTTTTTGAGTTGTATTCACATGCTTTTATAGTGGAAAATGCTCCCTTTCTTATTAAACCTGTGTAAAATCACTGGAAGCCAACCATATGCGAGGTCCTGGAACGCATGGAAATCGCATGCAGTTCTGTGCAGCTGCCTTTCGAGTGCATTTTAGAAAAACTGTGCTTTTTCCCTGCGTTTCCTTTCCCACAAGTACCAGCAGCCCATGCCGGTGATTGGCAACAGAGACACAAATATGTGAACAGAGCCCCCGGCCCCAGTCACACTGGCACTGACAAACCTGCATTTCTTTGCATTTAAAGGACTTTGTCATGAAAACGCATTTAATGTTTTTTTCAGTGGTGCTGTTCACACCGAGCGCGTTTAGAGAAAATTAGAATTCAGGGTCCAATTAGTACACTCTAAATTCATGTAAACGCAGCTAAAGCAGAAGCATCTAACAGCAGGAAGAAGGGATCTAGAAATCCATTTACACTTCCTGGATCGCGTCTCCTGCGTTTTAACCACTTAAGGACCGGACCAATATGCTGCTAAATGCCCAGAGACGTTTTTACAATTCGGCACTGCGTCGCCTTAACAGACAATTGCGCGGTCGTGCGACGTGGCTCCCAAACAAAATTTGCGTCCTTTTCTTCCCACAAATAGAGCTTTCTTTTGATGGTATTTGATCACCTCTGCGATTTATTTTTTATTTTTTGCGCTATAAACAAAAATAGAGTGACATTTTTGAAAAAAAATTCAATATTTTTTTACTTTTTGTTATAAGAAGAATCGAATAAACTAATTTCTAGTCAAACATTTAGGCCAAAATGTATTCAGCCACATGTCATTAGTAAAAAAAAAATCTCAATAAAAAAAAAAATAGCTACCTAGCGGCAACAGTGACACTAATACAGCGATCAGAAAAATGATCGCTTAGTGACACTGGCAATAGGGGTGAAAGGGTTAACTAGGGCGGTGATCAAGGGGTTAAATCTTTATTAGGGGGGAGGTACGGGGCTATCCTGGACCTAACACTAACTGCCTGTCACACTAACTGACACTAAATGCAGTGATCAGTACATATATGATCACTGCAATCAGTGACACTGTGACATGGGGGTAGGTGCGGTGATCGGGGGGGGGGGGGGGTTTATGTGCCTATGTGTGTGGTGTCAGTGTAGTGTTGTGCAACTTACTAAGTGATGTCTTCTCTCCTCAGCGGCGGTTGAAAATACCGCCGAGAGGAGGGATTACATCACTTCCCCCTTCCTGTGTTTACACAGGCAGAGGGCGGGGGAGTGCGCGCATTGGCTGGGAGCGATCCGGAGGGGGCGGACAAAAACGAACATCCGCCCCCTCACCCCGGATCGCTCCTGAAGCCACAGGAAACGCTGCATGTACCGAGGGGGGGGGGGGGGTCCCGATCGGACCCACGTCTAGGCAGGGACGTACAGGTACGCCAATGTGCCTGTACGTGCCATTCTGCCGACGTAAATGTACATGCGCCGGTCCTTAAGTGGTTAAAAAAAAAAGGTAAACACAGAAGCACCAGTGTGAATGAGGCCTAAGGCTGGATTTACACTTGTGCAGTGCGAATTCCAGCTCTCTTATCTCTACAGAGAGATAAGAGAAGTGTAAAGCAGATCAGCTCTGTTTTACTTCAGCAGATCAGCTCTGTTTTACTTCAGCAGATCAGCTCTGTTTTACTTCAGCAGATCAGCTCTGTTTTACTTCAGCAGATCAGCTCTGTTTTACTTCAGCAGATCAGCTCTGTTTTACCTGCGAATTTGGAGACCTGGGAGATAATGAGCCTGAATTCGCACCTGAGCCGCACCGCAATGCCTAGAAACCTAGAAAAGTTTTTTCAGCAATGCGCAGTGCGAATGCATCGCACATATGTGAACCAACCTTTATTGAAATCAATGTATTTTATAATGTTATGCGAATTGGATGCGGTTTAAGCCGCAACCAATTCGCATAGGTGTGAACCCGGCCTTAAGATGTAATCTAGGCTCACAGAAACACGTCAATTTTTATTGTATGTGCATTCATATTGCATTGTAAAACGCATTTCACCCTTCGGCTGCATTCACACCTGCAATGCGCGACATGCGTTTTTCACCCAGAAAAACGTTTTCTGTGCCTTTCAGAAACGCAGGAAGAAAGACGTGTTTCCATGCTGCTGAGATGTGAATGCAGCCTTAGAACTTTTTTACACCACAACCCCCTCTGTCAATATGCAGTTCTGCATGCACAGTAATTGACAAGCATTTTAATGTGTTTGCGTTTTTTTTATTTTTTTATTATTATTTTTTTTTTTTGGTTTATTTTTTTCCAATGCTTTATTTATCGTTTTTTTATTTACTGAGTTGCATTAACGTGCGTTCCTGTACTTTTACATGCAAAAAATGCAGCATGCTGTAAGCTACAAAAGCTTGTTGAAAATACACACATTTTCTGGCGCATGCGTTCTACTGCATTTGATTGCGTATGATGTAAAAAATACATTTGAAAGTGTTTTTGTTATATCTATTGATGAATGCAAAAAAATATTAAAATCCTGTTGATCCTGCCAGTGATCGTGTTAGCAGATCTTACAATGCATTCATCAGTTACATTGTGAGGACTAGAGGACCCCCTCCCATCTATTATATCAAAACAAGGGGGAGAGTGTTCAGTAGATCTTGCACCCTTGCCGTCCTAGGGTGACCATGCTGCTTTTTATAGACGGCGGAATTTTTTTTTAGCCAACATACACGAAACTACGTGTTTTTTCTGCTCTTTAAAGCCACCCTTTGGGCAACTTCTGCTAATGTTGTCTTATGGTTAGCATTGGTTCAGAGCATGCGTGTTTGTACTTTCTATTTTAGTCCGACAGACTTGTGTACACACGATCGGAAAATCCGACGGAACACATTTCCGACAACATTTGTCCGATATAGTATACAGACGGTCAGATTATCTGAAAAACCCTTCCATCACACAATTGTCGGAATATCCGATCGTGTGTGCGTACGTTCCTTTTGAGGGGAAATCGTCCAATGGGGACACTAGTTCTGCTGGGTGACTGTGATTTCTCACTTTTTCCTCACTTCCTGTTGTGGCTATAGCACAGGAAGTGAAGAGAAATCTTCCCAATGGGACACAGATAGCAACTAAAGGCAAAGTTTTTTTTAAAGTGAAACTCCAGCCCAAATTTATTTTTGTATTTTGGTGTAGTGTGAGGAATGGTTTGAACACCTGCTCTTTTCTTCTTCAACGTGTCAACTTTATTTGGTTTGGAATAAATTGGAAAAAGCTTAGTCACTGTGATGACACACTGTGTGTACTGGATTACATTGGACGCAAGCATTTTCTGATCAAAAGCAGTCTAGAGCAGCGGTTCTCAACCCTGTCTTCAAGTGTCTTCAAGTACCGCCAACAGGCCATGTTTTGGGAATTTCTCTAAGGGCCAGTTCCCACCAGACGCAGTTCCGTTCCCTGCTCTTTTTTTTTATGCACTAAAAATGCATGTACAGTGTTTTCCATGTATTCCAATGGCTCTAGTTCACACCATGCAGTCAGTTTGCGGTTTAGAAACTGACCAGAAACTGACTTACTGGATGAACCTTATGCAAGGTTTAAAAAAAAAAAAAAAGCAAGGAGGAAAAAAAGGAACTGGACTGCATCAAAAACGCATGTTGTGTATATATATATATTTTTTTTTTTTTACTGGAACGCACTGGTGTGTACTATGCCATTAAAGACCATAAAAACCTACTTTCCAATGCGTTTTTGATGCAGAAAAAACGCACTGGACTGCTTGATGCCTTTTTCAAGTGCGTTTTTTATTCAGTCCAGTTCCTTTTTTTTTTTTTTTTTCTCTTTGCTTTTTTTTTTTTTTTTAACCTTAAGGTTCATCCAGTAAGTTTTTGGTGTGTTTGGGTGCGTTTTTGACGGGTTTTACAGTGTTCCAGTACAGTTCAGTGCAGCATGTTTTACTTTTTTTTTTACTGGAACTGCAAGCACTGGTGTGAAACCATATAACCTACTTTCCATGCGTTTTTGAGGGGAAAAAAACGCACTGGACTGCATGTTGTGTAAATGGGCCCTTAAAGGGTCACTAAAGGAAAACATTTTTTTTGCTGAAATGAATGTTTACAGGGTATAGAGACATAAAAGTTAACGGATTCCTTTTCAAAATGATTAAAAATAGATAAAAATCAATCATATAATGTGCCTGCAGGCTTGTTTCACTTTTGAACTGGCTTCATGTTTCTGCAAAGTAGAAATAGAAACACAGAACAAAAACAAACAAATCCAGGGCAGTGTTTTGTTTTTAAAATGAATCTGATTGGTTCTGGGAAGTTTTAGACACACAATAATGACAGCTTAAACCATCGTGAGAAAGCTCCCAGTATGGTGCTTATAAGGAAACAGACAAGCAGGAAGTGAGGAGAACAGAGCAGGTTAACAGCAACTTCAAAGCAAAAACAATCAATAAGGACATGAAACCAGTACTGCAGTAAGGTAAGGGAAGCTATTTAGCTAAAAAAAAAAATTCCTTTAGTGACCCTTTAAGCAGGCCATACGCGGTCAAATTTCCAACAACTTTTCTTTTCAAAATCAGAAAGTTTTTTTTTTTTTGTTGTGATCCGATGATGCCGCCATTGATTTTCGAAATTCAGTCGACCAAACCGTTGCCGGGAATATTAGTTTCTCTCCGGGAATATTGCACATGCCCATTTTATTTTTATATTACATTTCTCGCACGATTCTCCCATCATTGATCAGAAAATCATTTGTTTTTCAAAAAATTTCCAACATGTCGGATTTCTCAAATTGGTTTGCCGCATGAAAATCGGCTGTTGCTGCAGCCCACTAACGGTGCGAAATACGAACAAAAATAGCTGTCCAAAATACCAAGCCATTGACTCTGATTTAAAGCACCTGTGCAAGATAAAGGAAAACCTGCAAACATGGCCTGTTGAGGGGTACCCTAGGACAGGGTTGAGAACCACTGGTCTAGACCAGTTTTTGTCAACTCCAGTCCTCAAGGCGCCCCAACAGGTCATGTTTTCAGGATTTCCCTCCTTTTTTTTTTTTTTTTGTGCATTTTGCAGATTTGCACTACAGAACGTTGTTTCATAGTAAACCATGGTAAATGGACTGTAGTGCAAATTGCCAAAATGCAAAAAGTACAAAAAATGCATAGATGTGAATCCAGCCTTAGTAAATTACCCCAGCCATATCTGAGGGAAATCCTGAAAACAGGACTGGAGTTGAGAAGAAGCACTGGCCTAGATCTATGGTTACCAACCCTGTCAAGTGCCCCCAACAGGCCATGTTTGCAGGTTTTCCTTTATCTTGAACAGGGGCTTTAAATCGGAGGCAATGGCTTGGTATTTTGGACAGCTTATTTATCTAAGAGAAATTCCCAAAACATGGCCTGTTGGGGGTACTTGATAAGCACTGGTCTAGACAACTCGCTGTTTTCCAGATGCATCATGGGAAATGAAAAGACTTCCTAGCTTCACAGGAAACGATCTTTCATAAAACTTGGCATCCCCTGGTTCCCGCCATTAATATTTTCCCCGTGTTTGTGCTGATGAATTGTATGTATAACTAAGATGAAAACAATTGGAATATTGTCAGTAATAATGATTGACCCCCCCCCCCCCTCCTTCCCGCTCAGCCCTGGCATGCCTTTAACATGGTCTTTTTATGCCTGGAGGGGCGTAAGGCCTGCCTGATCACGTGGTCACCTGATGGGGAGTCAGTCACGCCAGCTCCTGATCACATGCCACCATCTTGGATTTGGGAGCTGGCTGTAATTTATGGGACTTTGGGAGCTAGATGTAATTATGTGACAGGGAGGGGGGAGGATTAGGAGAATGCTGGGTTTACCTTTTCCTATGAAGGTTGGCTTTAATCCCAGCGCAGACTTTTTCAGTAGCCCTCAGCTCGTTAACTTTTATAGAAGAGCTGAGGGCTGTTTGAAGTCTGGGTGAGTGTAGAGATGAGCTGTGTAAAGACTGACAGGTTGCTAAGGCAGGATATAAAGCCGTCATTAGGAGCAAACGATAATGAGAAAAACATAGGGCTGCTACTGCTGTGAACATCTTTTTGAAAAAGCTAATTGCATGGCTGTCCTGCTGAACTTCAATGAGTCAGTGACCCTGAACAAGCTTGCACAGCAGGATTTCTCATTGCACTTGCTGCATGCTTGTTCTGGGGCTTTAGTTTTGGACTGCCAGGCAACGGGTATTTTCAGAAGGTCGGTAATGACAGCCCCATACTAGTGGTCCCGTTTGGCACAATGCTCGCATACATATCTCCATACCTGAAATCGCCATAGTAGATGATGCTATTACAGTGATGGACATGATTTTCCGACTCTTGCTCAGGTTCTATGCAAGCAAGCATAGAACATTTTGAATATTTTTTTTAACCACTTCAGCTCCAGGATGATAACCCCCCCCCCCCCCTCCTGCTCATGACCAGGTTTGTTTTGCCATATGACACTGCGTTACTTTAACTGACAATTGCACAGTCATGCGACGATGTACCCAAATAAATGTATGTCCTTTTCCCCCACATATAGAGCTTTCTTCTGGTGGTATTTGATCACCTCTGCTTTTTATTTTTTGTGCTATAAAAAAAAAAAACGTAAAAAAAACAACCAAATAATATAATATAATAATATAATATAGCGTAAGCATATAGTGATTGGTTTTCATAAGTTATAGCGTCTACAAATTATAGCATACAGTTATGGATTTTTTTCGTGACTAGGCCATTTATTGCGATACACTTTAACTGACAGTTGTGCGACGCTACATCCAAACAAAATTTAGGTCTCCTTTTTTTTCTTTTTTTCACAAATAGAGCTTTCTTTGGTCTTAATTTGGTCACCTCTGTGGCTTTTATTTTTTGCGCTATAAACCAAAAAAGACAGACAATTTTGAAAAAAAATTATATTTTTTTTTAAATTTTGCTATTATAAATATCCCAACAAGCAAGACAAAAAAAATAAAAAATTCTCCCTTCGTTTCGGTCGATATGTATTCTTCTACATATTTTTGGTTAAAAAATCGCAATAAGCGTATATTGATTGGTTTGCGCAAAAGTTATTGCTTCTACGAAATAGGGGATAGATTTATGGCATTTGTACTATTCATTTTTATTTCACTAGTGATCAGATATATATATTTTGCAGGATTGTGCCAGACAGATTGGCCACTTTATTTATTTTTTCGTTTTTTGGTGAACCGTGACATTTATACAGTGATCAGTGCTATAAAAATGCACTGATTATTGTATATATGACACTGGCAAGGAAGGGGTTAACACTGGGAGTGATGAAAGGGTTACATTTGTTCCCTGGGAGGTGTTTCTAACTGTAGGGGAGGGGACTGACTAAGAGCACAAAGAGATGCTGTTCCTAATCACTAGGAACAGATGACACTTCCCTGTCAGAATGGGGATCCGTTTGTTTACATTGACAGATCCCCATTCTGGCTCTCTGTGGCGCGATCGCGGGTGGCCGGCGGAGATCGTGGCTGCCAGCCACATGCATCAGCTCCCCCGCTGTGCAGTGGGTGCGCACGCGTGCCTGCTATAGCTGTTAAAGGAACCGACTTACAGCTGTGGTGATTCGCTGGAATAAGCCGTCCTGCCGCAGTATGACGGTGGTTGGTCGGCAAATGGTTAAGTGAAAGTTGTTGTGCCCGGAGTTTAGCTGTTTAAGGGTATGTTCACACTGAACGCAAGTTTGATATCGTGAGTTCAGCGGGTTCCTGCACAGATGTCTATAGAAATCGCCCCCCAAACGGTGCAAAAAGTAGTGTAGGAACTACTTTTGGAAATTGGTGCGGCTTTGCATCGATTGGGACAGTGTCATTGCCGGTGTCTTGTCGAAAAATGCCCCGGTGGAACTGCGCATGAGCCAAACAGCTGAGTTTATGATCAGCTGTTGTCTGGCGTTGCCGAGGCACGTTCATGAAGGGTGCAGATTTTTAAATGAGAGGCAGTGGTGGGGGTGGAATCTTTATCGATGGCCAATCAAAGCTTCAAAATCTTTTATGTGCTATTCTTTCTGGACGCTTGCGGGGCGTGTTTAGTCAATTGAAGGGCTGCTTTTTTATATTAAAGATTTATTTTGCAGCTTTGTTTGGCCATAGATAAAAATTCCACCCCCAGCACTGCCCATCATTTAAAAATCCGCCCCTCACCTACATAAACGTGCCTTGGCAACAGTTGTGCGGCGCATGCGCAGTTCCACCCGACACTTCTCGACAGAACACCGGCAATAGACTGCAATTTGGCATGCGTCAAATCGCACCAATGTGAACGGGGCTAAACCAGCTGTTTAATTCTGATACCTCCCAGGGGCGCTGTTGCTGAGATTTCTGCACAGCTCTCGTTGTCAGTATGAGGTGTTCCCACTCTGCCTGCAGCTTTTTATTTGTACTTGTATGATGAAGAATGCAGCAGTGCTAAAGTGCGGAGGTTGTTACCTGATGTCTCTGCGTGGGATGTTGTGTAAAGGTGACAGGTCTGCTTTATGAATCTGTAGATAGGAGACAGACGATTGTGTAATTCTGTGTTCTAAAGGTCAGAGGGATGACTTCATTTTATAGCAATATGAGATTGAATTTTCTGGAATATCAGCAATGGAAGGAAATGCCTTGGCAGGCTGTGCTTGCAGAGAGTCCTAGCAGCGCACGCAGCAGAGCGCTTTCATGGTCTTGCATCAGCAGTGCCGATAAGTCAGGTGACCTCCGATAAGTCAGGTGACCTCCCCACATTGTGTATGTTCCACTGGGGTGGGGAAGCTCCAAGGCGAATGAATATTGATATAGGGTTGTGGGTTCATCTTTAAACGCAGAGCGCGTTTGACACCCTGTGATGAAATGTGACAGATGTGCATCCCGGTGGAAGCGTGTCGTGTCATTACAGCTGCCCTGCATTCTTTGGAACTATTAGTTTGGGTGTTGAGTGATAGTTATTGTGCAACATTGCATTTGCAGAACAGTGTTGACGATTTGCATTGCAAATAGTGCGGAGCAGATCCCAGCCCGTGGGCACGTGGCCAAGTTCCTCTCTGTCCTTTCACCCAATGTTCGCTTTGTGTAATGCCGAGCTTGGGTGTCGCTGTAGAGAATGGAGCAATTGTTTTGGTTCAGGCTGAAAAAAAAAATCTAGTTTGACAGTTTTTGTGTTGGTATTTGAAATCTAGAAATTGTTTGGTGCCAGTTCACACCAGACGCTGTTCCGTTCAGTTCCGTGCGCTTTATTTCTGCACAAAATGCATGCACAGTGTTTTCCATGTATTCCAATGGTTCTACTTCACACCATGCAGTCAGTTTCTGCCCCGGAGACTTGATTCGAATCGTAAATCTGCGATTTCTTTTTTTTTTTTTTTTTAGGAGAAAAAATCGCCCAGCTCTAAAATCCGCACTGCATCAAAATCACAACCTGTTCATGCAAACTAATTGCGGAGTGTATGGTAACTTAACCACTTAAGCCCCGGACCAATATGCTGCTGAATGCCCAAATGCGTTTTTACAATTCGGCACTGTGTTGCTTTAACAGACAATTGCGCGGTCGTGCGGCGTGGCTCCCAAACAAAATTGGCGCCCTTTTCTCCCCACAAATAGAGCTTTCTTTTGGTGGTATTTGATCACCTCTGCGGTTTTTATTTTGTTGCGCTATAAACAAAAATAGAGCGACATTTTTGAAAAAAATGCAATATTTTTTACTTTTTGCTATAATAAATATCCCCCAAAAACATATATAATTATTTTTTTCCTCAGTTTAGGCCGATGGGTATTCTTCTACCTAGTTTTGGTAAAAAAAATCGCAATAAGTTTACAAAATAGGGGATAGTTTTATTGCATTTTTATTATTTCTTTATTTTTACTACTAATGGCGCCGATCAGCGTTTTTTTTTTTTTTCTTTTTTTTGTGACTGCGACATTATGGCGGACACTTCGAACAATTTTGACACATTTTTGGGACCATTGTTCATTTTCACAGCAAAAAATGCATTTAAATTGCATTGTTTATTGTGAAAATGACAGTTGCAGTTTGGGAGTTAACCACAGAGGGCGCTGTAGGATTTGTGTGTTTACAACTGTAGGGGGGTGTGGCTGTAGGTCTGACGTCATCGATCGAGTCTCCCTATAAAATGGATCACTCGATCGATGCAGCCGCCACAGTGAAGCACGGGGAAGCCGTATTTACATACGGCTCTCCCTGTTCTTCAGCTTCGGGGAGCGATTGCGAGCTGGCAGCTAGAAACGAATAGCCGCACCCTCGTCCCGGATCGATGTCCGCGGGTTTCCAACCACGGCATGTAGCGATGTAGCGGGGGGGGGTCCCGATCGGACCCCCGACCAGCGCAAAGGCAGGGATGTAAATTTACATCCTTCTGCCTGTACGTGCCCTTTTGTGGACGTATATGTACATGCGGCGCTCGGGAAGTGGTTAAAGGGTCACTAAAGGGGAAAAAAAAATGTTTTGCTGAAATGACTGTTTACAGGGTATAGAGACATTAAAGTTAACTGATTCCTTTTTAAAAACGATTAAAATTGATTTTTACCTATCATATAATGTGCCTGCAGTTTAGTTTCACAACGGGTTCCATGTTTCTGTGAAGTAAAGAGACACACAGAACAAAAACAAACAAATCCAGGGCAGTGTTTTGTTTTTAAAATCAATCTGATTGGTTCTGAGGAGTTTTAGACACACAGCGAAAAGATGCCATGAGCTTTTTCATAAGGAGCCAGACAAGCAGGAAGTGTGGAGATCAGAGCAGAATTACAGCAACTTCAAAGCAAAAAACAAACAATGAGGACATGAAACCAGGACTGCAGTAAGGTAAAGGAAGCTATTTAGCTAAAAAAAAAAAATTCCTTTAGTGATCCCTTTTAACAACACCCTGCAATCAGTTTGCAAAACGCAACACAATTGCGTTGCGGACAAAAAAAGGGTCCTACATGAATTTGGTCATAATGTGATGCAAATTCAGCAATACAGTTTGTATGGCCGAATTCGCATCACACAGACATTGCATGTGGTCTGCAGAGTAATGCGGTGCAAATCGCCTGATGCGAATCACAGGTGATAGCTGGCATTGCACTTGTGTGAACCGGCCCTTAGTGCACACTGTGGGAAGCTCTCGGCGTGCAGTGAAATCTGTGAAAGCTATTTCAGGAGAGGAGCCGCCCTAGACAATTGTGCAAGACTAAAGATAAGGCTGGAGTTCAGCTTTAACAACTTGGGGGTTTTCCAGTAAGATGCAGCAAACAATCCATACTGCAAAGAAGTTGGGAGTTTCCGTTTCTCCGGCCGTGAGCTGCCCATTTCTAGTTGGGTGAACAGTCTGACTCAATGTGGAGTTTAGCAGTTCAGGAGAAATAAAGATAAGGATCTGTTCCACTACCCAGGTAAACACAAGAGGTGCACCCGCAGGGGCTGAATTGCTGCATAGATATTTCTAGGTTAGACCTCATGCACACCGGACGTTTTTACAGCTGCTGTTTTTGGCTTCAGATGTTTTTTTTTTTTTTTTCTACAGTCAATAAACTCTCCATTATATATATATATATATATATATATATATATATATATATATATATATATATATATATATATATATATATATATACACACACACACACACACATATACATTTTTTTGCTTTCACAATGTACAGTAAAAGATGTTCTGTGCCCAGTCCTGCCACAAAGAGTTAATCCAGCTCTGAGCAATCCTCTTTTATTGTTCAGTGAGATAAACGGACAAACGGGAGAAAACTTTTGTCCGTTCCTCCCCCATTTCTGTGAGTGACAGGTTATTTACATCTCTCATGCACTAGCCTAAGACAGGGATTATTTTTTAATTCCCACCCCCACTCCTTTTCTAAAGTCATGTGGTTACTTTTCTGGATTTTGGCTGGATGTTATTGATCATAGCAGTATTTAGTGTAAGGAATACACAGGAGAAAATGCATGTTGACAAGGGGAGTGTAGAGGAGGGCGGGGAGTCTACTGACATCACGACTCCACCCACAGAGCTCCAGACAACAGACCCACTCACAGAATATGCCGTTTTACAGTTCTTATAACAGACAGAGGGGAGACATTTGACAGGTAAGGGTTAGAGGTTGATCGATACATCGGCAGGCCGATATTTGGCCGTTTTGGAGAAATCGGCATTGGCTGTTTTTTTTTTTTTTTTTATACAAATTAGGCCGATATTTAACATGGCCGCTAGCAGTGCCACGGCTCTGGAGCTAGGCCGAAGCCGCAGCCTTTCCTGATGCTGTGACTGCGGCGGCAGTTCGTGGATTGCCGCCGCAGTCACAGCATCAGGAAAGGCCGCGGCTTCGGCCTAGCTCCATTGCTGCCGCAGTCACAGCATCAGGAAAGGCCGCGGCTTCGGCCTATCTCCAGAGCCGCGGCCATCTTGGTACACCCAGCGCGGCGGCCATTCTCTCTGTTTACACCCACAGAGGAGGAGGGGCCCGCGCTCGTGGGACACACACTGCTCTCTGGTGTCTGTACTATGGGGGGCAGGGGGGGGGTCTATACTGGAGGGAGAGGGGGACTGTACTGAGGGGGGTGACTCCATTTATTTATTTTTTTGCACCAGTGCCACCTGCCAGTGCCAATTGGTTGCCACTTGCCATCCAGTGCCATCTGCCAATGCCACATCCAGTGCCAATAAGTGCCACCTTCCATCCAGTGCCACCTGCCAGTGCCACCTACCAGTGCCAACTAAAGGCGTCAGTGCCATCTGCCAGTGCCACCTGCCAGTCAGTGCTAACCAGTGCCAGTGTCACCTGTTAGTGCCACCTGCCAGTGCCTTCTGCTAGTACCATCTTTCAGTGCCACCTGCCAATCAGTGCCTTCTGCTAGTGCCATCTAGTGCCACGAGCCAGTGGCACCAATTTTTTTTAAAATATCGGCCACAAAAATCTGCATCATATGTTGGCCGCCCCGATTTCTAAATATCGGCATCAGCCAGAAAAAAACCAGTATCAGTCGACCTCTAGTAAGGATACCTGCAGGAGGCGTGTATATCCTTATAGATCAGCACTATGGCAGTAGTTGAGAAAGGTGAGAGTGGCTTTACTTTCACTTTAATGCCATTGCTTATAACAAAAGCTGACAACAATAACAAAGTGTTTTCTATGACCCGGTCCATTTCAGAAGAATTTGTGTAATCCTGACATGAACCTAAAATATAAACGTTTTTTTTCTCAGATGGGAGTGGCATCTCCATTAAAAGTAATGGGCAGACGAATCACTCCCACTCATCGTAGGCAGGGTGCATTGGCAGGTGTGAATCCACCTTTAGACCCCTTTCACACTGAAGCAGTTTTACAGTGTTTTAGCATTAAAAATAGCGCTATTAAAACGCTCATAAAACGCTCTCCATGCATCTCAATGGACCCTTTCACACTGAGTCCTGCAAGCAGCATCTTTGGAGCAGCTTTTGGGCGCTGAAAAAAAGCTCCTCTCCATTGAAATGAATTGAAAGCAATGTAAAAACACCTTGTCCTTTCACACTGAGGCACTGCAAAAATGCCCTAAAACTTTAGGGTCTTAGCGGTGTTTTACCAGCACATTGCGATTGCAGACGAGGCTTCGCTCGCATAACGTTAGAAAAAAAACACCCAGTGTGAAAGGGGCCTTACAGTTGTCCCCGAAACAGGAGCAGAGTGGAAATCCCAGATAAAGGACACCTGTTTAGTGACATATGGGAAAGGGGAGGGAGTCCCTTTTATATAGGAGAGTTCTTCTCACTTCCCATTGTTGTTTACAGCCCAGGAAGTGAGGGAAAATCTCCCCAACGGATCAGACGGCAAAGAAAATCAAACTCTCCCTGACTATTTCTTTTTCAGCATCCTATGGAGCCACCCCTGAATGCATCTACTAGAGTTGTACACAGTGTAGGGAGACATCGGTAGAAGCACACAGCCAGAAAACCCTTCTCCAAGCTTGACTGGAGACTACAGTGTCCACTGTTAATATTTTGTGCTTAGGCAAGAATTAACCACATACAGTGGAACCTCGGATTGCGAGTAACGCGGTTAACGAGTGTTTTCGCAATACGAGCACTGTATTTTGAAAAATCCTGACTCGGTTTGCAAGTGTTGTCTCGAAAAAACTAGCAGGATTAGAGCCAATGCGGTGTGCAGTACCGTGTTTGGCCTGAGGTGGGGGGGGGGCGCCGGAGCCATTTGGTAATGGTGGTGAAAACCTCGGAAATACTCCATTCCTGAGCTTTTTAGAGTTCAGCCGAGCTGTCTTCGGGCCTTTCCGGGTGTCTCTGAGGCTCTCCCCGGCGCCCTCCCATCTATGGCCACATGCGGTATTGCATGCCATTGAAGTCAATGCGGAACAAATTATTTTCGTTTTCATTGACTTCTATGGGGAAACTCACTTTAAAATGCGAGTACTTTGGATTACGAGTATTCTCCTGGAACGGATTATGCTCTAATCCAAGGTTCCACTCTATATGAAGTGAGTCATCTTCAGTGGATTACATATATGCGCACCTGTGTTTGTGCAGGGAGTGCGAGCTAATGATCCAGAACTAGGAAGCCTGGTTCTTGATCACTGTAATCGCCTCTGATTGGCTATTGCAGTGATCAGTCACTGTGCAGCCTGAATTTAAATTTCTCTTTACTTTCTGCCCCATAGCCTAACAGGAAGTAAGTGAGTGAACAACTTGTATAGCGCAACAATTGTGAACTGAATCGCCTCAAGGCGCTTGGTATCCCTTTTACTTCCGTTTCTCCCTCAGAATAGGTGGGTCTTAGGTTTTTTCCTGAAGGCCAGGTGATCACTTTCTGTTTGGATGTTAGTTGGTAATTCCGTTCCACAGTCGAGGTTCTTGGACTGCAAATCGACGTTCTCCTTTGGTCTTGTAGCGGGCTTTGGGGATTTGTAGTAATTTTCGGTTGGTTGATCTAAGCACTCGATTGGGTTTTGTTGTTTTCTCACATAAATATTGGGGAGCGCTTCCGTGTACACATTTGTGCGTTAGACATAGGGCCTTAAATGTGACTCAGTCTTTTACGGGCAACCAATGGAGTGATCTTAGGGACAGGGTGATTGATTCCCAGGGTTTTTTTTCCCATTACCAGTCTTGCTGGAGTGTTCTGGACGACTTGGAGACGGGCGTTCTGGTATTTTGGGAGTCCGAGGTACAGGGAATTTACATAATCTAACCTGGAGTTAATAATTGTCCCTACCACTACTGCTGTGTCTTCTTTGGGGATGAAGGGGACAATTCTTCGTAGGAGACGGTGGGAACCACTAACTGCTGATCCTATTTGTGCATCCATTGTCATGTCAGAGTCAAAAGTGACTCCGAGACTTTTGACTTTGGTGCTTGGGGTGATGGTTTGTCCCAGGATGGGTGGTGGCGTCCAGTAAGTTCTGGCTGGTTTCTTTCGGTTTGCATGGAATTGAAGTGAGAGGAAATCCCTGTAAAATAAAGTAGAACTATAGGCAAAACATTTTTTATTTTTTTTTCATTTTGGCCAGAGTAAGGGAGGGTTATAGTCCCTGTCAGATAGGGTTGTACCGATACCCGTATCGGGACCGATACCGAGTATTTGCGGGAGTACTTGTACTCCCGCAAATACCCCCCGATACCTAAATAGAATACTCCCCCCCGCCGCTACATCGCGCCGCCGCCTTGAAAGCTGCCGCATGGGTTAAACGGCGTGCGGGAACATCACAGCTTTCATTGGAATAGCTGTAGTGTTCCCGCTGTGTATAGACACTCCCCCTTGCTCGGAATTGGATGGGTTATCGTGATCTGTCCAATCCCAAGCAAGGGGGAGTGTCTATACGCGCGGGCAAAACAGCTATTCAAATGACTGCTGTGATGTTCTCTGTGCGGCGGCTAGGTATGGGGGGACATGGCTGGAGGGACATGGCTGGAGGGACATGGCTGCATATGTGGGAGACATGGCTGCACTATATGTGGGGGGGGGGACATGGCTGCATATGTGGGGGAGATGGCTGCATTTGGGGACACATTTTAAAAAAGTATCGGTATTCGGTATCGGCAACTACTTGAAAAAAAGTATCGGTACTCAGTCCTAAAAAAGTGGTATCGGGACAACCCTATTGTCAGATTTTATTTTTATTTTTTTCCCGCTTTCTGTGTCCCATTGTGGAGATTTCCCTTCACTTCCTGTCCCATAACCAAACAAGTAGTGCGAGGAAATCCCTACAAATTAGGGGAATTCCTTGGGGCCCCCCAGGGCATCATACTTGGTGTCCCCATTGGAAGACTTCCCCTCTTATTACTTTTCTGGGGACAACCCAAAATGTGTGATTTTCTTTCATTTACACTTTCAATGGATGATGGAAAGCAGGATGATTAGAGAGAGTGAATCTCCAAACAAAAAAATAATAACCTCGGTTCACACTGGGGCGACACGACTTCCAGCACGACTTTCAGAAGCAACTTCCACACGACTTGAGCATGAACCACAGGGCGATCTGGGGCGATTTACAACACGACTTGAAGTCCTTTTCAGGTCCGGAGACATTCCAGTGGCCAATAAAACAACAATCAGCTCTGGGAGAGGAAAGGGGAGGGGAGGGAGGGGTTTGCCTGAGAAATGTATGTTATCTTCCTGGAAAGTAGCTTCAATTAAAACAGTGATCAGACTTGGAATTGACTTCCATTGAAATCAATGGGTACAAATCGCCTAGAAGTCTGATTGAAGTAGTACAGGAACCTCTTCTGAAGTCGGAGCGACCTCAGTAGTGTGTATTAACACCGCTCCCATTCACTTACATTGCTTTTCTGGACAGCGCGACTTGGGACGACTTCAAGTCGGATCCCAAGTCGCCCCAGTGTGAACCGACTCTAACCGATCAGGTTCGCCCTATAGCAGTTTTTACTGTGCGCCGGCTCTGTGTGTGTGTGTGTATATATATAATATATATATTGATTGTGTGTGTAATCTCCATCTCTTCCCTCTAGTAAAAGCACCTCCCACAGTACATAAACACTAGCTAGGCGCACACAGTTAACCCTTTGATTGCTCCTTCGCAGTCATTGTCATTAGTACAGTGACGGTGCATATTTTTCAGCACTGATCACAGTATTAATGTCACTGGCCCCCGAAGTGTCAGTGTCAGAATGTCTGCTGCAATATCGCAGTCCCTTTTGGCCTGTTTCTAGTAAAGAAAAAAAAATATCCCATAGTTTGTAGATGCTATAACATGTTGGTCTACATTTATGAAGAAATTAGATTATTATTATTATTACTTTTTTTTTATTATTTAGATTTTTTTGAATTTTTTGTTTTTGTTTATAGCGCAAAAAATGAAAAAATAGTGCGTATGTATGTATGTATGTATGTATAATATATTTGTGGGGAAAAAAAAGACATACATTTTGATTTGGGTACAGTTAAATTAACGCAGTGATGTATAGCAGAAAAATGGCCTGGTCATGAATGGGGGTAAATCTTCCAGGGCTCAAGTGGCTAAAGCAGAACTTTGCCCTGAATTTAAAAAAACGTGCCATTCTGGGACAATGCAGAGTACTGTGCCATGTACTGTACAGTTTATCTTGCCTACTGCGTCTCTTTCTACCTTCCTCTTCATGGAAGATGCTTTAGAAGAGGGGTGGCCAACCAGTGGCCCGCGGAGCTCTCTGATGTGGCTCGTGACCTCTTGCTCTGGAATGGTGGGTTGTCAAGCCCAGATCGCAAGTTTCCGACCCGCCATACCACAGCATCAGTGTTGTGAATGAAGCTGGTGATAGAGGAAGAAAGCGGCTGCGGAGTAGAGCCCCATAAGCCAATGCTTCCACTACAGCGCCGGCTTTTGCCACAGGTTTAGTCTATGGCAAAGTTCAGCTCAATTCCCCTCTATAGAGCGACAGATGTCTGTTTACGCCCACCTACCTCCAATCCGAAAAACAGAAAGGAGTTTGTCCCCTTTCATCTAGGCAGATGGCCTATAGAGTAGCCGTGATCTGTCATTTGCCCGCACCGCTCATTGTGGCCCTTGACTGGTTACCAAGTTGCTTAACTCTTGAAAAGGTTGGGCACCCCTGCTTTAGAATATAGTGCCTAGTTGAGTGTACATTCTCGGCACACCTTGGTGCCAGGATGGATGAACTCTTGTACCCATGTCGGTAAGATTGCACATGGTGAGGTGAGGGCACATTGACGTCGCATCACTGAGGGGAGGGGATCAGAGGGTTTTCTTCCTCTTTAGGTAACTGTCAGTTATACAAATTCTCAGTGACAATTGGGAGACAAGCTTGCTGTACTAGAGGAAGTGCGGTTATGTGGTTTACAGACTGCAGGGGAAAACCACTGGTGGAAAATCTCCCTGCAATTAACACTAAAAATCCGACTCCAGAGTAAAAAAAAATCCTTTTTTAATACAAGAAAAGACAATTGTAATGTAAGGAAAATTGTGACAATAGTTTCAGTATAACTGAATTTATCATGTAACACATACTGAACAACATTCTACCTGAATTTACTATGCAACATAATTCGTACAAAAGTAATATTAAAGGAAAGTTGTGTTTGTTTTTTGTTTTTTTTATAAAAAAATAAAAAGTTATACTTGCCTGCTGCAAAAATGGTCTTGTACAGAGCAGCCCCGATCCTCCTATTCCTGCATCCCCCGACGACGCTCTTTGCCTCTCCCTCCTGCCGAGTGCCCCCAGATCAAGCAGCTTGCAATGGGGGCACCCAAGCAGACTGATTCATTGCTCTGTGTCTATTCATACTTAGAGCTTCGTCTCTCGATCTCCCTCTCATTTTTAATAAGAACCTGAACTCGTAAAGATTTGTCATGTTATAGGGAACCTCTAAAAATCCTAATTGTGGTACATGGTAACTATTGGAGTACCGGTCATTAGAGAAGCAGCTCTGATATGAGTAAGCAAAGCTTTCTCCACACATTCTAGAACAACATGGTAAGTCAGTAATTGGGGGGGGAAAAGTCAGCTGCAAGAAGAGGCCGCAGTTAATACCGATGACTGGTCCTTTTCCTTCTTTTTAAGGGCATAGCTGCTCTTTAACCAGTAGTCCACCGCCCGCCGTCGTATGATGGCGGGACGATGAACCTCTCGTTCTGGGTCGATGTCGTATGACGTTGCGCCTTCCAGATCCACTAGGGAGCGCCACTGGGAACCCGATGCACGTGCCCGGTGGCCGCGATATCCGCTGGGCGCCCGCGATTGCCCATTAACTGAGAAGGACTGTGGATCGGTGTGTGTAAACACACCGATCCACATCCTGTCAGGGAGAGGAGACCGATGGTGTGTCCCTTGTACATAGGGACACCGATCAGTCCCCTCCCTCCACAGTAAGAATCACTCCTTAGGGAACACATTAATCCCTTGATCGCCCCCTAGTGTTAACCCCTTCCCTGACAGTCATATTTATACAGCTATAGATGCATTTTTATAGTACAGATCTCTGTATTAATGTGAATGGTCCCAAAAATGTGTCAAAAGTGTCCGATGTGTCCGCCGCAATACCGCAGTCATGATAAAAATCGCAGATCGCCACCGTTGCTAGTAAAAAAATAATATTTTGTAGACCCTATATAACCTTTACGCAAACCAATCAATAACCGCTTATTGCGATATTTTTGGTAAAAAATTAAAATAAAAAATGTTGAAAAGGCCTAACCTGAGGAAATTGTTTTAAAACAAAAAAATTGGACATTTATTATAGCAAAAAATATTGTTTTTTTTTTTCTCAAACTTGTCCCTCTTCTTTTTGTTTTTATAGCGCAATAAATAAAAACCGCAGAAGTGATCAAATACCACCAAAAGTAAGCTCTATTTGTGGGGAAAAAAATGATAAACATGTCATATGGGTACAGTGTTGCATGACCGCGCAATTGTCATTCAAAATGTGACAGCGCTGTAATCTGAAAAATGGCCTGGGCAGGAAGGGGGTGAAGTGGTTAAAGGGCCCCATCTGTACCCCTATAAACTCATACTGTTTCTACACCATCAGTGGAAGCCCCATGTTTTTCCCAGCACAGGTTTCCTTTAAAGCGGATCTCCACCCTAAAGTGAAGATCCGCTGATCGGAACCCTCCCCCCCTCCGGTGTCACAATTGACACCTTTCAGGGGGGAGGGGGGTGCAGATACCTGTCTGAAGACAGGTATCTGCAACCACTTCCGGCCCGCAGTCTCGGACAAAAGACGGGTTTTTTGGCGACATCCCGTCGCCCCCCCGTTGTGTGCTGGGAACTCTCGGCTCCCAGCACACAGCGGGAGCCAATCGCCGGGCGCAGCGCGACTCGCGCATGCGCCGTAGGGAACCGGGCAGTGAAGCCGCAGCGCTTCACTTCCTGGTTCCCTCACCGTGGATGGAGGGGGGAGCAGCAGGGTGACGAGCGATCGCTCGTCCTCTGCTGCGGACGCCGCTGGACTCCAGGACGGGTAAGTGTCCTAATATTAAAAGTCAGCAGCTGCAGTATTTGTACCTGCTGGCTTTTAATATTGTTTTTTTGCTGAACCATCCGCTTTAACTTATATCTACAGAAAAGCCTATAGAAACAGAGCCAGGTTCTTATTAAAGCTGAACCCCGACCTACACTGTTTGCAGGCCATCAAATAATTCTCTCTACATCTAAGGAGTAGCTTGAACGTCATCCGTATTCCAGTGCGACTAGCAAAGGGTGGATAGATTCTAAAAATGAGCTTTGCTTGTTTGTATTTCAGCAGAAGAATTGTGAGCTTGCTGCCCTCGAATTGTGAGTTGAACAGGTTTCTGAGTTGAACAGATCTCCCATTGTGCTTGCGCTGACAAACGCACAATGCAGTGCGCACAGCTGTGTCCTGGGAGTACATCTGTGCTGTGCGTTACAACTGGTGAACGGGAATGAGCCCCATATATATCTGCTCTCGGAGGCCCTACAAGTCAGCACACGTGTTTACAATGTGCTGGATGTTACATGAAACTGTGTTATGTATTTCTTCCTGGAGCATTCTAATTCCAGCTGTCCAAGATTTTAAAGAGCAGGAGGGATGATTGGTGGAGCTGCCCCTTGTCGTGGATTGCCGTGTAGGAATTTGGTTTCATGATGTGATCAGGCTGAATTGGACAAATGGGTAAAGAAGATCTATGCATTGTGGTGATAAGCAGATTTTTAGGAAGTTCTTGAAATGTCTCCAGCAGCATTCCATGGCTATCAGCTGATCATAGTGGCTTGTGCCCACTCCAGCTGCCCCCTTCCAAAACAATGTGAGTGGTTAGGAGGATGTCAACCATTTCATGTGTTTTGCTAGCCTTTTTTCTGACCATTTTGCTGCCATTAGGGCTATCTGTCACTATACTAAAGATTATGAACATCTTATCAAATGGCAGGAAGGTGCCAGCACAGTGGCTGAGTGGTTAGTGCTTCCGCCTGGCAGCACTAGGGTGGGTCATTTGAATACCAACCATGAAAATGCCTGCCTGGAGATAGCATGTTCTCCCTGTGAATGTGTGGGTTACCTCCCAGGTACTCTGACTTCCTCCCTGAGGACAGGGACTGATGTCCATGCACAATAGATATATAAAAGCACTGTGTAAATTGTTGGTGTTGTGTAAATACCTTTTTAATAAGTAATAATAATAATACAAAAAAAAGAATATACTTACCGGTACACCTTGCTAGTACCCGGTTGTACCCCCTTTTGCCTTCAGAACGCCCTTAATTCTTTGTGGCATAAATTCAACAAGAGGTTGGAAACATTCCTCAGATTTTGGTCCATAGTGACATGAGCATCACGCAGTTGCTGCAGATTTGTCAGCTGCACATCCATGATGCGAATCTCACTTTCCACCACATCCCAAAGATGCTCTATTGCATGGGTCTTCAAACTACGGCCCTTCAGTTGTTCAGGAACTACAATTCCCATCATGCCTAGTCATGTCTGTGAATGTCAGTGTGTTACAATGCCTCATGGGATGTGTAGTTCTACCACAGCTGGAGGGCCGTAGTTTGAGGATCCCTGCTCTATTGGATTGAGATCTGGTGACTGTGGAGGCCATTGGAGTACAAGGAACTCATTATCATGTTCAAGAAACCAGTGGTGAGAGGATTTGATCTTTGTGACATTGGGCATTATCCTGCTGGAAGGAGCCATCAGAAGATGGGTACACTGTAGTCCTAAAGGGATGGACATGGTTGGCAACAATATTCGTGTAGGCGGTGGCGTTTAAATTATACTTGAAAGAGGCCCAAAGCGTGCCTAAAAATAAAAAATAAAAATAGACCCCTGATGTCTCCTTACAGAGAACCTGTCACTTCATGAATGCTATTCCACAGGGGGTTTGTCAGCCCTCTATGCAATGACAATCACAATAAGGCTCCATGCACACAGTAGCTGATAAACTGCAGTTTATTGGCATTTGGCATGTTGGCCCATGCACACATAGGCGTTTTTTAGTGTTAATGAGCTTTGGAGTTTATTGGCTTTTTTCTAAACGCCCAAAATTTGCATTCAAAGCTACTGGTGGGTTGTTTTTTTTTTTTTTTTTTTTTTTTATAGATTTGTTAAGCTTCTGTGTGCATGGGAAAACCATTGAAAAATTAAAGTAAGACCCCTTTCACACTGAAGCGTTTTTACAGTGTTGTAGCGTTAAAAATAGCGCTATTAAAACGCTCTCTATGCATCTCAATGGACCCTTTCGCACTGAGTCCTGCAGGCAGCATCTTTGGAGCAGCTTTTGGGCGCTGAAAAAAACGCCCCTCTCCATTTAAATTAATTTAAAGCGCTGTAAGCCTTACCCTTGAAAGCCTTACCCTCTCACACTGAGGCACTGCAAAAATGCCCTAAAACTTTAGGGTCTTAGCGGTGCTTTACCAGTGTTTTTCGGGCGCTGGCAGTGTGAAAGGGCTCTGAAAGCACTCAGGCTTTCACATTGGGATTGCAGATGAGACTTTGCTCGAATAATGTCCCAGTGTGAAAGGGGCCTAGTTTACAGACTTCCTGAAGTGCTAAAAACTGCACACTCCAGTCTTCTTAAAGCACATCTACTTGTAATAAAGGGAGTCATAGGTTATATTAGGAGAGGATTTGGCTGTATTTAAAGTATGCCTGTCATGAGAAAAACATGGTGACTGCCATGGATGGCATTATAAACTGCTGATTTGTGGGCTGCCTGGCTTTAGTACTTTGAGTCACCGACCCATAGCAAGCGAACATCAATTTTTTTTTTTACCAAAAATATGTAGAAGAATACGTATCGGCCTAAACTGAGGGGGAAAAAAATGTTTAATATATTTTTTGGGGATATTTATTATAGCTCTATTTTTGTTTATAGCGCAAAAAAAAACAAAAAAAAACGCAGTGGCGATCAAATACCACCAAAAGAAAGCTCTATTTGTCTGAAAAAAAGGACATCAATTTTGTTTGGGAGCCACGTTGCACGACCGCGCAATTGTCAGTTAAACCGACGCAGTGCGGAATCGCAAAAAGTGGCCTGGTCCTTTAGCAACAAAATGGTCCGGGACTTAAGTGGTCAAGTGAAAGCGTCAGAGCTGCAGATTTTTTATTTATTTTTTTCTGTTCAGAAATGCAGAACTTTTATTTTTTTCAGAGCTCTGAAGGTTGTAAGCTGTACATATTAGTAAATAATAAAATAAATAGGAAGAGTGAAATGTATTAATCTTTTTTTTATTGACCACAGACCAGCAGTAAATAGACTGAGGTCTATGGAGAAACGCCACTGAGATATTTCATACTAAAAAAATCAACGTCGCCCTACTGAAACTATGTGGGACTATGACCAAGTTATGTATGTTTCACAAAAGTTGTGTCCCGATTTCTACAAATGTGGTAAATCTCTGTACTGCAGAGAAAAGCAGCTGTCACTTTTTTTTTCTGCCTGCAAGCCAGGTCAGGTCTCAGCCTGCTGGTATCGTGTAGACAATTTTCAAACATTTCAATTGGCAGATTTTTAGATAGAAGGAAATGTTCAGTGCAGTTTTGTGGATTCGGGACGCAGATAAAGAGGTTAAAGAAAATAAAAAATTTGCATAGAAATAGAAGTCGACAACACAACAGAAAACGTATCCTCAATAACCTGTAATTCTCCCCAGTATGAAAAGAACATTTAAATGCTCTCTATTATCCACACATTAATGCCTAGCGAACACTGTGCTGTCATAAGCAGTGAGTTTTAGAGTGTTTTCAATTTTTTTTGTGGATTTATGTGACAAGTCTTAGATTTATTCTGTAACTGTGGCGCAAAGTGCAGATATTTACTTAAAGCGGGGTACCACACATTTAAAAGTCAGCCGATACAAAGAGTGTAGCTGCTAGCTTTTAATAATCGGGCACTCGCCTGTCCCACAGTCCAGCCATGCGGGCAAACTAATCCCCGCTCCTCTCCGCGGCATCCACATTGTAAATGTGGATGCCTGGCTGTGGCTTCAGATGGGCACGCACTGCGCATGCTCGAGCCGCACTGCGCAATATGTATGGCCCGGGGGGGGGGGGGGGGGAAGGAGGTGAACTTCCTTCCGATGCCACGGAGCCCCGGGAGGAAGAGGGAGCTGGATGCCCCTAAAAAGAGGGCAACCGTCCCCCCTCCCCTCAAAAAAAATAATTAAAAATTGGTATGTGGAACTCCGGGTGGGTGGAACTCCGTTTTAAGCTCCATTCACACTTGTACGACTCCAAAGTTACATAGTTAGTCAGGTTGAAAAAAGACACAAGTCCATCCAGTTCAACCATAAAAAAAAAAAAAAATAAAACAAAGTAAAACACAGTACATCCTCCCATACACCCAACTCCATACCCACAGTTGATCTTTGGAGTGCAACTTTGACGCAGATTTGGATTGGTGCAGCTTGTCTATGATTTTGATCCATGATAATGGACAACTGTTGCACAACTCTTGCACTGTACAACTTCATTTTTGAAGGAAAAAAAGTAATTTAAAACTACTTGCGCTATTCATGAATTGTCCAGTTCTGACAATACAGAGTAGTCATTGACAAAAATGGCAGGGGTTCCCCTTAATATTCATACCAGACCCAAAGGGCCTCGTAATGGGGGGGGGCTGTCATTTTTTTCTATGACCTTTCTCTGTATTGCCGGGATCGGCAATTCATGAATAGCCGCAAGTGGTTTTAAATGACTTCTTGTCCTTCAGAAATGACATTTTGTGCAGGGACAGTTCTAAACATGGGAAACATGCGCTAATTTATATGCATACTTTAGACACCCCCCCAGGTACGAAATGCAGAACTTCTTTTTTTTTTTTTTTCAGAGCTCTGAAGGTTATAAGCTGTACATATTTGTAAATAATAAAAAAAAATAGGAAGTGTGGAATTTTTATTAATTTTTATTGACCACAGACAAGTGCTAATTTATATGCATACTTTAGACACCCCCCAGGTACGAAATTTAAAGGAATATTTCACTTTTATTATTTCACTTTAAGCATTATTAAAATCGCTGCCTCCGAAAAAAAACCAAAAAAAAACGGCCCTTTTTAAAACTATTTTTTGCATCGATACATGTCCCCTGGGACAGAACCCGGGTCCCCAAACACTTTTTAAAATTCGCACTTTTGATTTCTCACATTCGAGTCCCATAGACTTTAACGGTGTTCGGATGTTTGCGTTCTTGATGCGAACCGGACCGTGGGTGTTTGGCTCATCCCTACCCTTGACACTTTGGTCCTCTGCTAGAATCCTCAGAATATTCAGTTTATGGCATTCTTTGGTTGTGTTCTCTTGAATTAACCACTTAAGCCCCGGACCAATATGCTGCTAAATGCCCAGAGGCGTTTTTACAATTCGGCACTGTGTCGCTTTAACAGACAATTGCGCGGTCGTGCGACGTGGCTCCCAAACAAAATTTGCGTCCTTTTCTTCCCACAACACCATTTTGTGCGCGCTTATCTTATCGAGCTGGTTTGTAGCCCTGGCCGCAGGTTTTCTACATAGCTCCATGATCTTTTGAAAGCTCTCCAGTTTTCCCATTTTGTGTTGTCCCTATTATCTTCTAGACCAGCCCTCCAAATTTCCACTCGCCTACTAGCATTTGGCGAGTGGATTTAAGCTGGGGGCGAGTGATGACAGGGCTGCATGACCAATCTCCCTCCAATCTGTGCCTACACTTAGAGTCCTGATGAGATTGGCGGCCGAAGAGGAAAGGTGCATGCTCTGGAAAAGTAGTCTGGTGAGCCGCGCACAGGCAGAGCAGTACACAGGTACTCTCCTTACAATTCTCATTAAGCCATGGGACCTAACAGTATGACCTCTCTGAGCCTGCCCCCTCCCCCCGACCAATGTAGGTGGAGAGCACAAAGTAATGAGTGAGGTGGAGGATTGCGAAAATTACCACTCCGGTGCAGCGCTCACTGAAAGTTGCCCTGACTTAAGAGCAGCAGCCTTCCAGTTTTCTTCTCCTTGTGCTCTATGTAAGTGTCCAGCAGTTCAGCCTGAGCACTGTGAACAGACTGGTCTCAATGTGTGCTGTGCGGTGTCAGTGTGCGCTGTGCTATGGTGTCAATGGCTGTGTAGTTGTGTGGATCTCAGCGCTGGATTGTACTCCCTCCCGCTGTGCTGCAGCTTCTCTCCTCACTGCCAGCCTGAATAAAAGGGGGAAGTGGGGACATGCAAGCATGGAGTAGTACACACAGGCTCCTGATGATGAGATGAATGGGAGAGAGAGAGAGGATGGATGGGAGTTGCAGAGGAAAAGAATGCGGAAGAGAGCCAGTTCTAGTGCGCTGTCCCTCTGGTCTGCCCCCAGTGCGCTGTCCCTCTGGTCTGCCCCCAGTGCGCTGTCCCTCTGGTCTGCCCCCAGTGCGCTGTCCCTCTGGTCTGCCCCCAGTGCGCTGTCCCTCTGGTCTGCCCCCAGTGCGCTGTCCCTCTGGTCTGCCCCCAGTGCCCTGTCCCATTTTGTTAAAGTTGTTGTTGGTAAAATTTAATTTTGTATCTGCATAAAACATTGTCATTCCATGAGATAATCTACGAGGGCGTGTTTACAGGCGCAATTAGGTGCAGGGCAGTGTATGAATTGGGTGGGGAAACTGGTGGCGAGTAACTCTTGAGGCCTGGCTAGTAGCTCAGGACTTGAAATTTTGAGCCCTGTTCTAGACTATCTCTGAGGTCTTCCATCATATATGTTTCCTCCACGGTATATATCCATTCCCATATCGTGGGACATTCTGTTTCCTGCCACTTCCTTGGTATCAACCTTTTGGCAGCGTTTAATAGGTGTGGGACCAGAGATTTCCTATATTTTTTTTTATCCCTTCTCCCCCTCCATGGAAGAGTACCGTCCATGGCTCTTTTTATTTTTTCCTTTGTGATATCTTCTATTATCCTCAGAATCTTTTCCCAATATATTTTGACCTTTGGGCATTCCCACTAAAGGTGGGCCATGGTTCCGGGGGTTTTACAGCCCCTCCAGCAATCAGCTGACTGGCCGGTCTTAAATTTACTGAGTTTTTCTGGCGTTATGTACCAGCCTGATAAACATTTAAAATTCATTTTGGCGGTTCGGCTGTCGATAGCCGAGGTATGGGTCAGTTTTAAAAAAAAATTCTATTGTGGTCCTATCTCGACGTGTCCCTAATTCCTTCTCCCATTTTTTAATAAAAGGGGGTACCTCTAGTTCCTCCAGCTGTAATAAGATCTTGGATATAGTTCCTTTTCCACTTTCCAAAGAACATAATTTTTCTATGTTTGAAAGTTGGTCCCCTGTTCTTACAGGTTGGGGTCGTTTTTGAATAAAGTGGTTTAACTGTTTTTCAAAAAAAAGGGGGAAATCTTGTAATGGGGACACTAGTTCTTGTGACCCTGAAAGCCAGAGATTTTCCTCACTTCCTGTCACCCCCCACCCACTGAACACTGCTGCCCCCTGACCCCCCCCCCCCCCCATGACTTGATTCTCTGTAGGGTTGCTTCACATTAAGTGGACTGTACAGATTATATACCATATATACTGTTTTTCAGCACATTTTTTTTTTTTGTGCTGAAAATGCCCCCCTCGGCTTATACTCGAGTCACCTTTTTGCGCCTGATCTCCCGGAATTTGGGGACCGGTACCGGCCGGCTGTAGGTCCCCTGCACCCAAACTGGACACACATGTAGCCCCACTCTTCCTCTATAAGTCGGGCACCCCTTCCATAGACTCCCATGTTAAACGGTCATTTCTCTGGTGACTTTGGGGACCCGGTACAGGCCGATCGTAGGTCTCCTGGACCTGGAACTTGGCACACATATAGCCCCATTTCTCCTCTACAAGTGTGCAGAGTTTGTTGTCTGGGGGACCTACAGCTGGGGAGCACCTATTTATTTATTTTATTTATTTATTTTCAAAGCCGGGCACCCCCTTCATTGACTCCAATGTTTAACAGTCTAGTCATGAGCACAGTGAGGCAAAGTAAGGCACACCCTAGGCTTATACTCGAGTCAATACGTTTTCCCAGTTTTTTGTGGTTAAAATTAGGTGCCTCGGCTTATATTCGGGTTGGCTAAGGCCCCCTTTCAGACGTCCGCCTCCGTTCGTCCGTTTTTACAAGTCCGTAAACGGACTTGTAATGCATCCCTGTGGGATCGCGTCTGTTAGCGGATGATGCATCCCCTAACGTCCGCAAAGATCCGCGTCCGTCTGGATCCGGTTTTTCGGACGGAAGAAAACCCTATTTTTCTTCCGTCCATCGGATCGGATAAATACGGACACACGGTCCGTATTCATCCAATCCCCCATAGGGGAGAGTGGAGAAGAGACAGGGCGGTCCCTGCACAGTGTGCGGGGACCGCCCTGTCCACCGACAGCTCAGCGAGGATCCCTGCTGAGCCGATGGACACACACGGAGCGGACCGAAAAATGGTCCGCTCCGTGTGAAAGGACCCTTATACTCGAGTATATATGGTATTCTAGCTAGCCAAATTAATACATGAATTATTTTACTAATGAACAACACCTTTTGGCTTTTTCATCCTTTTTATTGTGATAAATGGGTCAACAATATGCCTATCTTGCATTAGTACCATGCCCGTTTTAAATAAATGCCCCACCCCTAATTTAAAGTAATTCTGTGCCCACAATGGCTTGCTGGACGCATAGCAATAAAAAAAAGTGTCCCTGGAAAATAGTTTTACATGTTGTCAGCTATGTTCATAGAGTGGTTATAGAAACATGCAGATGTTAAATCCACCATTGACTGTTTTGCATAGTGATGACCTGTTATTAGAGGAGACATACACTTGTACAGCAGACTCACGCTGTCCATGAAACCTAGTGGCTTGCAGAAATGAGCTGTCATACAGGGGAAGTGATCCTGTAACTGTCACTCTACATGTACAATGAGTGCTACAATAGTCATACATTACTCACTAAATCTGGAACACACAAATCTGTTTGCATGTTAGTTATGTGACTGCCTAGTAACATTCAGTGTATGCAAAGTGAATTTATGTTTAGGCCTCGCACAGAGATCTCACAATGAATCCTTGGTAATTGTTATTATTGCCTTGACCTGTTTCCATATAGAAAATATGAACAGAGAACATTCCGCTCTGCATTACAGCCACCTAAATTTGTATTGTACACCAAAACGACTGGAAATGTGTGTTATTTGAGAAAAATGTTTGAATGTTATTTTTGTTGAGCACTTAAAGTATTTTTGAATATTTATACTTGCATTTACACCAGATTTATTTCATGTTAACCTATTCCTAACTGCTGTCACTTGTTTACACAGCTAAATAGCTCAAGCTTAAATTGACGCAAGTGTATAAGAAACGGGAATAAATAATCTCTTTGCCCCTGCCTGGTTTAGTAGGGGCCATTTGTAGTGTTAAAAAGAGAGAGAGCTTGTTGGCAAACAGGTTCTGCTGTAGTCTCTCTTTATAAAACTCGTAGTGCTCTGTGAATTCTGTTGTGTGGGTTTACGCCGTGTTTGTTTTTTAACCACTTAAATAACGGGCATTTTCACCCCCTTCCTGCCCAGGCCAATTTTCAGCTTTCAGCACTGTCACACTTTGAATGCGATGTGGATCCCAAACAAAATTGACGTCCTTTTTTTTTTATTCATTTTTTCCACAAATAGAGCTTTCTTTTGGTGGAATTTGATCATCTCTGCGTTTTTTTTTATTTTTTGCTCTATTAACAAAAAATACTGACAATTTTGAAAAAAACACAATATTTTTTACTTTTTGCTATAATAAATATCCCAACTTTTTTTTTTTTTTTTCCCTCAGTTTAGGCCGATGCATATTCTTCTACATATTTTTGGTAAAAGAAAAAAATTGCGATGAGCGTATAGTGATTTGGTTTGCGCAAAAGCTATAGCATCTACAAAATAGGGGATTTATGATTTTTTTTTTTAACTAGTAATTGAGGTTATCTGTGGTTTTTTTTTGTCAGGACTGCGATATCGCGGTGGACAGATCGCACACTTTTGACACTATTTTAGGACCATTCACATTTGTACAGCGCTATAAATATGCACTGATAACTGTATAAATGTGACTGGCAGGGAAGGGGGTTAACACTAGGGGGCGATCAAGGGGTTAAATGTGTTCCCTGAGGAGTGATTCTTACTGTGGGGGGAGGGGACTGATCGGTGTTCCTATGTACAAGGTACACACAATCAGTCTCCTCTCCCTTACAGGATGTGGATCTGTGTGTTTGCACACACAGATCCACGTCCCTGGCCCTGTAAACGCAGATTTGCGGGTACCTGGTGGACATCGCGGCCACCAGGCACGCGCATCGGCAACCCGCGTGACACGGCGGGCACAGATTCTTCCCTGATTCGCGCACAGGGAACTAGTAAACGGGGAGGAGGTCCAGGGACGTCCTCCCGGCAATTGAGCCCCGCGCTGTAGACTTCTTTTGTCTATAGCGCGGCTGCAGAGTGGTTAAACTAAAAAAACTTTATACACACAGAAAAAAATGCTTTGAAAAATATGATTTAAAAAGGGATTATACTGAAAGAGAGGCTCCTGCAGAAAGACATAATATGCTGTAGCTGCTGACTTGTAATATTAGAATCCTTATCTGTTCAGGAATCCAGCCTTGTTTTCACCCGAACCTGCTATCTGGTGCTGCCGCTGTCATCTCCACAAGCTGCGCTCACCGATTGGGCTGACTGCAGGTAAAGGAGGAGGGCGGACAAACTTCTAGCTGAGTTTGCCATGGCAAACACAGCCAGAGGTGAGAGCGGGTACCTGTCAACGCCCGGTACCCACTCCTCCTGCCCCCTAAAGGTGCCAAATGTGGCAGTGGAGGGGGAAAGGAGGCAGACAAATGGAGCTCTGCTTTAAAGCAATACTAAACGCACACTGTTTCATTTCCATTGCCTCCTCTCTTTCTGTATTTGGATGATGGCAATGTAATTGTATTTTTTGTTTTTTATTTAAAGGGGAGGTTCACCTAAAAATCATTGTCATTAATGTCATAAATGCAATTAGAATCGGCCGTTTAAAAAAAAAAAATACGTCCGTACATACCGATTCCTATATGCCTTCTCACCGCTGCTTCCGGGTATGTTCGTCGAGGCTGGGCGTGCCTAATTGATTGACAGGCATCCGACCGACGCATACAGTGCGTCACGAAATGCTGAAAGTCGGCGCGGCTCTATACGGCGCCTGCGCACTGACGTTCGGCTTCTTTCGGCATCTAGTGACGCGCTGTATGCGTCGGTCGGATGCCTGTCAATCAATTAGGCATGCCCATCCCTGACCCTCATACCCGGAAGCAGCGGTGAGAAGGCTTATAGGAATCGGTATGTACGGACGTATTTTTTTTTTTTTTTTAAACGGACGATTCTAATTTCAATGTTAAAAGTTTATTTTTAGGTGAACCTCCCCTTTAAATAAAGAACAAAAAACAAACATCTAAGTACCTTTTTCCTAATCGATATACAGCCGTCGCATTACCCAGCTCTTTCCCAGCCTGTCTGAAGGAAAATTATAAGCGGGAGGTCACACATTAAATAAAAAAAAAAAAAAGCATTTGAAATACAGACAAATAATTCAATAAACTGTTTTTATTTTCATACAAATATATATTTGAATTCAAATCTTTATTATTTTTTTGTCAATAACCTGGTGTGGGTAAATTTCTGCCAGTCTTTTCTTTTCTTTGAATAAGGGGGAGGCGAAGCCTCCATCAGTCTAAATATCTCGCACCCATTGTATTTAGCTGGTTGATGTGCATTGAGAAGTAGGGAGGGAGTGGGCTGTTATTTACCACTGTGTATACACCCACATGTGTGACTCTAAAGTCACATGGGCTGCTCAGATGTCATAGGAAGGAAATGCTCAGCATAGAAACTCGCTGAAAACTGAGCATGTGCAAAGCTGCCAACACTGCTCTGCAAAATCCCTAGCTGAATTGAGGACTTGGACAGAAGGTTTTCAGATATGGCTCCCTGAAAGTCCTAAATGCTAAGCATAGTCCTGACTATAACAACTGCTCTGGGATCCCATGATGGCTGGTCAGATAACCAAAGGCCTACAAATGTGTTCATGTGATCACTGCTAAAAGGAAGGATCACCCAATGTTGACAGCTAAAGTTTTGAGCAGCAGGTCTTTGTTCTGGACTGTTGATGCTTGAGCATTGGATAGTTATATACATGCGAACGTACAAAGGGTTCAGAGTTTGGAGTGCTTATATTAAAGGAATATGGGAAGTGCTTCCACTGGTGATGACACCTATTCTGACACTTCTCTCCTACATGTAATAATCATCATTCTTTTGCTAGAAAATTACACAGTACCCCCAAACATTATATATGTTTTTTTTAGCAGACACCCTAGGGAATAAAATGACGGTCATTACAAAGTTTTATCTTGCACGGTATTTACGCAATTATTTTTCAAACGCCTTTTTTTTGTAAAAAAAATTGTTTTATGAATTAAAAAAATAACAAAACACTAAAGTTAGCCCAATTTTTTTGTATTATGTGAAAGATTATGTTACACCGAGTAAATAGAGACCCAACATGTCACGCTTTAATTATGCGCACACTCATGGAATGGCGCCAAACTTCGGTACTTAAAAATCTCCATAGGCAACGCTTTATTTATTTTTTACAGGTTACAGTTTAGATTTACAGAGGAGATCTAGTGCTAGATTAGTTGCTGGC